>CM062296.1:685197072-687597072 GCA_031216915.1 Pictodentalium vernedei | reverse complement strand
CACAAAAATCAACACTTGCATTTGAAATTACTGAAAAATATTAAACCTTTTCCCGCTTTGCATGAATTTTCTGTGCATAAAATAAATTGGCATATATTTTGACCAGATGATAGAAAAAACAACAAATTGGTAGAGAGGATTTATTTATTTATTTATTTATTTATGTTTAAGGTCACATACTTATGAACAATGGCTAATTGTGACCGTGACAGTTTTACAGGTGGAGGAAGCCGGAGTACCCGGAGAGAACCACCGAGCATCGACGAACAACGGTCAGCTCCTCAACATTCTAACTCTGTTCAAGCTCTGCTCAAGCAGGATTACAGCAGTTGAAGACATGTGCACCATCGACATGCAGTATGCCTTAGTACACGGTGCCATCGTGCCCCCATGTAGGCAACCGGGGGTAGAGAGGATAAGTAAGAATTTAACCCTCTGCACTCTGATGTGAAAATATGAAAATTTCGAACTGCAAAAGTCTCCCATGATGCAACTATGAATTTAATCAATTCAATCTTGTTTGACAGAACCATTGAACAAGGCTGAATTGGTTAACATCCTAGTTGTATTATGGGGAAAATTTTCAGGTTGAAGCTTTGATATTTCAACATCAGTGTGCAGAGGGTTAATCTCTGTAGGGTTGTAGGTTTATATTCTTTCTGATCCTCTTTACAAAATTGAAATTGATTCTTCTGTTTTCATACAGATGGTAAGGTGGAACCCGCTTAAGTAAATAACCAATTTTCCATTGAGAGATATTCTACTATGAGGATAATTAACTTAATCCTCTGCACACTGATGTCAAAATGCCAGAGTTTTCAGCAGCAGTTATTTCTCACAATGCAACTGAAAATTTAATAAATTATATCTTGTTTGACAGAGCTCATAGAGCTATGTCAAACAAGATATATTTTGTGAAATTTTTCATTCTATGTGGACAATATGGAGTCAGTGATGGAAGTTGTAAAATACTACCAGTGTGCTAGAAGTTAACTTTTGACCAAATATGACGGGCAGACAACACTTGCAAAAAAAATCCTTGAATGACTAAAAATTTTCATTGTTTGCCTTCAAACCGTACCTTATGACACTTCATTGGAATGCGCTCAATGAGTTTATTCCAATGAAGGGTTATAAGGTAAGTTTTGAGCAGTCCATGCCTCAGACAGAAGGAAACAGATAAGTAGTTTCTCTTATCTCACTTCTGCTAGTTAGTAATGGCAGAGTGTTAAATTTATACTCCATGAGTAAATGGCAGAATCTCAATGAAAACATATCCACCTGGCCTGTTCAGGAAATTCAGTAGTTCAAACCTGACACCAGTGCATCCACACAAAACAAAATGTTAAGTGATTGTTGGCATACTGGAGCCAAACACTCAACTGAATTATTGTTACTGTAGACTTATCCTTGATCTAGCTCAAGTTTTTTAAGAGCCAGCAAAAACTCAACCCTTAACACCATGTAAAGAATTATTTTGAATCTTTTGAGTCCCAGAGAAGTGAGCTTCACTTTAACCCTTTACCCAACGAATCGCCCGCATCCGCCCGCGTAATATGCAAATTCAGCAGTTGCAAAAATATTATTTTTCAAAAAATTCCAACAAAACCATATCATGTGACCCCCTCGTTGGAACGAGCTCGTCGAGCTCGTTCCAACGAGGGGGTCACATGATGTGGTTTTGTTGAAATTTTTTGAAAAATTTGAAAAAATGATATTTAAAATAATAAATTTTGATATCGTCTGCGTTGGGTAAAGGGTTAACCCTTTACCCAATACAGAGAATATCAAAATTTATTATTTTAATTTCTATTTTTTTAAATTTTTCAAAAAAATTTCAACAAAACTATATCATGTGATAACTCTTTGGAATGAGCTCAATGGGCTTGTTCCACTGAGGGGTTACATGATATAGTTTTGTTGAAATATCTGGAAAAATTAATTTTTTTCCACTGCTCAGTTTACAAATTATGCTGGCCATTCGTTAGGTAAAGGGTTAATAAAAATAACTCTTCAGAACACAAATTGCTGATTGAAGATAACAAAATTTATTTATTTATTTATTGGTGTTTAAGTATGTGACCTTAAACACCAATAAATAAATAAATTTTGTTATCTTCAATCAGCAATTTGTGTTATGAAGAGTTATTTTGATTAACCCTTTACCTAACAAATGGGCCGCACAGTAATATCCATTTATTAGTAACATGAAAACTTAAGCTTAGTCAAATAAAATGAATAATGGAAGGAATAAAGCCCAAATATAGGTTTTATACAATTTTGATGCAAATTAACTGCCTCAGTGTTGAAAACTATAATCAGGATCCCATTGAAAATTTCCAATTCTCTGAAGAGGCAGTAGAAGGTAACAAGAAGTGAATGGTTACTAATATAGCAAAAAGTGGGGGTCACCAATATAACGAAAACTGTGCAGTCGAAGTGGCAATAAGGCTGTTTATGGGTGTGTGATACAGTCAGAGCAGATACAAGTATATATCCAAATATGCACAAAACAGAGTCAGAATTGAGTTCGATCCTGCCAAGGATTCAATTGCCTTTGTTTGTGAACATGCAGAATAAAGGAGGGTGTTAACTTTCATTCTGTTGAAATATATAAAGTTGCACTGCAAGTAAAAAGATGAAGAAAAGTCAAGGGGTACCAACATGTGTGCAGCATACCTATGCTTGAAGAAAAAAGGGGAGGGGGCATGTGTCCCCTCCCCCACTGTTCTCCCCTCATTTATGCTTAACTGGTAGAGTGCTAAATTATTTTTGGTCATCAACATTTGTCCATGTCTTTTCCTTGTCAGACACTCTCCCATAAATTGTAACAAGGCAAAGACATACAGACTGAATTAATTCACTTCAAAGGTAATGAAACATGAAACCTTGAAGTTATGGTACAGTGGAACCCTGTTAATTGAATAGCCACTTTGCCAATGAAAATTATTCAATTAACAAGAGTGTTCAAATAACAGGGATGATGTCACTTTCCTTTATTCTAGAGATAAACTTAGCATTTATTCTATTATATCTTGTTTGACAGAGCTCCATGAGGTCTGTCAAACAAGATATAATAGATTGAATGCCTGTATTGGATATACTGAGGCCAAATGGGTCTATAAACAAAGGAAAACTTGAGGGAGTTAGGTTAATGTCTCGACAGGTTACACAATTTTTTATTCAATTAACAGGAGTTTACTCTTTAACTGGTAAAGTGCTGAGTTTTTTCGGACAACATATCAAAGCTCATCATATACTGCTCTATTACATTTAATTGGATAGTGCCTTATAGGCACTATCCAATTAAATGTCAGAGAGCAAGGTATTGTATAAAAAATCTGATCCATATCAGGGACAATAAAGGCTTCCTCAGGCAGAATGTAGCTACAGACAGTTATTGCCTGTCACTTTTAGTAAAGCCCAAAATAGGGCTTCCAGCACTCTACCAGTTAAACAATATTCAATTAACAGGTCAAATATGAACTGGAGGTATGGTAAATGGTTTTGTGTTGGGAAATTATATTCAATTAGCAGGGTTATTCAGTTGAGAGATATACAATAATGTGGGCTCCACTGTACCTGCACTTACATATGGAGTCCAAATATATGTTTCCAACCCTCAACCAATTAAGGCTTCATATTATTTGCTTTTGCTTTTTTTTAAAACTAAAATGATTTTTGCCATTGTTTATTGGAGATTGCCTGCAGATACTCTTTAATAAATTGAAACCAAACAATCATTGATGAGAGAATTCAAACAAAATTAATATACCACTCAAACAGTTTTTTATTTATTCATTTGGGTTTAACAACACTTTAACATCCAAGGTCATATCATGTTGGTGACAGTTTTACGGATGGAGGAAGCCAGAGAGAACCACCAAGCAATGACGAGAAGCTGCCAGACTCCAACTGTTAATGAGTTACTGTGGTTTCTCTGAAGATACTAGTTGGTATACCTGATTTTTTCTTCTTTTTTTTAACGAAATGTACAGATATGATGCTTTACAGAAGATAGCACATGAAAACTTAGCCCAGGTCAAGAAGAACAAGATGCCAGATGGTTTTCTCAGAATTATCTATACTCCTGTAGATTTAACAGTATATCAAGAGATGCATATTATAAATTAATGATGGCAGAATTTAGCAGACATACACATATGAAAACCTACAATAATTTAGATAAGGGAGCAATTTTATGATTCAGATGAAAAACAAGTTGTATCATTTGAGATAAAACTGTCAAATTTATTGCCTTACCAATAACTTTAATATCAGGGGACATAACACCACGGGTGGGTAGCTTGATGCTGATTGAAATAGACTGTTATTTCTTGTCCGCAGCATTAACTACAAATGGATGTTAATAACTAGGGTAATTTTCATTTAATTCCATGCTTATTAGTTTGACACCCTGTGGGAACCCTGGGAGGTGAAGCAGTGCTTGTTTACTGTGCTCTATTTTTCTGGTAAAATCGGACCCAGTCACCAATGCCTGGGGTAGAAGTTCTCTAAAATGGGATATATATATTCCTTTATTGTACAGTGGAGCCCACTTAACTGGATATCTCTTAACTGAATAACCCTGTTAATTGAATATAATTTCCCAGCACAAAACCATTTACCATACCTCCAGTACAAATTTGACCTGTTAATTGAATATAGGTTCTAGAGTAAACTCCTGTTAATTGAATAAAAAATCTGCTAACTGGTCGAGAAATTACCCTGACTCTTCCCAGTTTTTCTTTGTTTATAGACCTATTTGGCCTCAGTACATCCAATACAGGCATTTAATCTTTTATATCCTGTTTGACAGAGCTCATAGAGCTCTGTCAAACAAGAAATAATAGAATAAATGTTAAGTTTATCTCTATAATACAGAAAAGTGACATAATCCCTGTTAACTGAATACTCCTGTTAATTGAGTTATTTTCCTTGGCAAAGTGACTATTCAATTAACAGGGTTCCACTGTACTAGTAGTACACCAATCCTGGCCAAATGTACATACATGTTTGTTGTAAAATACAAAAATTATAATATACAATAGTCAGGGGGGTGGGGGGGGGGGCACTAAAAATTAGCAAGACGTGACGTCCTATTTTTTATTCAGCTCCTTTTTACACCCACCCACCCCTACGTGCAAATTTTCTACTACCGTTCTCAGACACCCCCCCCCCCCCCCACTCTCCCATTAAAATCCAAAATAAACTTAGTAGGTACAGCTGTCTTTAGGGGGGTTTCATAATGTTCTTAAACTGGTACCACCAATTTAAACCTCTGCGGGCTGCTGTGGGCCCCGATCTACAAATGACAAGCTGTTCATTATCAGGCTTGGCCAGAGCAGGTGTACATATATGGGAACAAATTTTCATTTGAATTGTTCTGTCAGTATTCTCAGGTGTTTACTACTTTCCTCTTCTATCCATACAAATTCTATTAATAAATAAATAACTTGGGTTGAATTTAGTGCATCAGAGAGAATTTTCCCAAAATATTGTCTGTACATTTTCTACATTTCAAACAAGACACCCACCCCCTACTAACGTGTGACATTTTCCCAGATTAAGCCCAATATTCTCACATATAAAGCCTCCTGATGTTGTATTTATGTTAAGAGTGTGATGTACAACATCATCTTTAAGGTTTGAAACACAAATGATGGTATATATATTAGCTGATGTATTGATATATTTTTAAAAAATTTAAAAAATTGCACAAGTTGAAAATGCACATTTTTGGCGCACTCAAGAGACCCACCCACCCCCACGTCACGTCTTGCAAATTTTTGGTGCCCCCCCCCCCCCCCCCCCCCCCCTGTAATAGTAGGTATTTTAAGTGCTAAATTATTTTTCAAAGGCGATCTGAAACATGGGCATTGTTTTTTCAAAGCTACTACTCTACCAGCAAGAGTATCCTTAGTTTAGCAAGATTTTGTTCATAAATAAGTGTTTTGTCACAATCCATCAGAGAGTGACAATAGGCAGCTAGCTGCCCAAGCCTGAAACCCCAAAACCTTTAGCACAGTCTGCAGGTCATATTTAATATGGAGGGATTTCATTGTAACTTGGTAGGATGACTCTGTATGATGTCTAGATGAGAACTTCCCCATTTGGTCGCGATCTGTCAACCTTGATGACTGCCCGTGCCCAAAACCCGAAAACCTTTAGCACAGTCTATAGGTCGTATTTATGGAGGGATTTTATTGTAACTTGGTGGGTTGACTCCATATAATGTCTAGATGATAGCATCCCCTTTTGGTATGTTAGTCTAACATGGTGGCCTACAGATCAGGTTTGCATTTTGTTCCGCTCCCCTGATTTTTACCGAAATTACGGCCCTTAAACTTTGAAAAGTTCATCAAAATTACAGTTTTCCGGACTTTTTTTCTACACGCTTTCAGATATTGAGCTGTTTTTGGGTATGTTAGTCTAACATGGTGGTCTACAGATCAAGTTTGCATTTTCTTCCGCTCCACTGATTTTTACCAAAATTACGGCCCTTGAACTTTTAAAAGTTCATCAAAATTACAGTTTTGCAGACTTTTTTCCTACACGCTTCCAGATATTGAGCTGATTTTTGGTATGTTAGTCTAACATGGTGGCCTATAGAACAAGTTTGTGTTTTGTTCCGCTCCACTGATTTTTACCGAAATTACGACCCTTGGACTCGGAAAAATGCATTAAAATTACAGTTTTCCGGACTTTTTTTCTACATGCTTCCAGATATTGAGCTGATGTTTGGTATGTTAGTCTGACATGGTGGCCTACAGATCAAGTTTGTATTTTGTTCTGCTCCACTGATTTTTACCGAAATTATAGCCCTTGAACTTTGAAAAGTTCATCAGAATTACAGTTTTCTGGACTTTTTTCCGACACGCTTCCAGATATTGAGCTGATTTTTGATATGTTAGTCTAACATGGTGGCCTACAGAACAAGTTTGGGTTTTGTTCTGCTCCACTGATTTTTACCAAAATTACGGCCCCATAGACTTTGAAAAGTTCATCAAAATTACAGTTTTCCGGGCTTTTTCTCTGCTTGAATTCTTTCAATACCATTGAAACTACAGAACACTGTTTTCTGCAGTATTCCTAGAATCTATGTTTATTTTTAAAAAATGATTAGAGCTTGAAATATCGGGGCACGTGGGGTTTGTGAGCGTGCTCACTAAGGTTCTATATTTTTTATTGAAAACATAGCATACTGGGAACAGAAATTAACATATTCCCAATTATCACAATTCTTGTCTTATTTCATAATCCTTTCATAAACATTGAACATTATCCTTTTCATCAAACACAACACACAGAAAAGTTAAGCTACAGTGTCATTGACACTTTCATAATTAGGCTTTCCCAAACCCAGTTTGGGAAAGACTATTGTTATTCTTCTTTTTCAAAATTTTTCTTCTCTATTTTTTTTGTTTTTTTTTTTGTTTTTTTTTTTTCCTCCCTGAATTTTGTCTGTTGAACTGCTCGAAAACAAGTTGTACGATTTTGACCAAATTTGGCACACTTATGTAATGTCATAAAATCTAGTGAAATGCGGTACCGTCATATCTGTGAAAACGCGTATTTTCAAAATATTCTGCCAAAACCTTCAAAATTTCAGCATTTTTCGAATGTCTCAAAATTGTTTACAGTTATTTTGCTCAAATTTTCCACACATTTACAGCATAATATGATACACCACAATCACCACTCAAATCTTTCAACATTAACCCCCACTGGCCAAATATGACATGAATATAGATTTTTTCTTCAAAATTGACCAAATTCAAGGGCAAATTTCTCTAATAACAAGGTTGTTGTAGCAATTATTTTGGTTTGGATAGATGCAACAATGATTGCGGAATAAAGTTACTGTTTACTTTTTAATCTCAGATTTAACCCTCAAACACAATGAGGGCGAGAATAAGAGTACCGTTTGAAAATGCCAAAATTAGCCATCTTTGGTTGCTTTTTTCTATCATTTTGGAAAGAGTTAAGTTCAAGAACTTTTCATGTACGTATTCACAATTGACTACCGAGCATATTTGCTGTTGTAAGTTTGGTTGTAAAGTTTAACCCTATCCCATTCTGGTTGCATAAAAGTAGGTACCGTCCAAAAAAACTCAAATTTTTTCAGAATTTGATAAGTTTAGGTGGCGATTTACTCCATTTTTAATTGATTGAGCTCTGAATGTTTTCTGTAGCTGCTTTCAGCAGTCAATGTATGACAAATTTTGTTCTATATGTTATTATTAAAAGTTTAACCCTTAACAGATTTGAGACTTCCCATAAGGGTACTGTCAGAATAATTGTTATTTTTGCCAACTTCAAGGGCAAATTTCTCTAATTACAAAGTAGTTGTAACAATTATTTTGATATGGCTAGATGCAACAATGATTGTGGAAGAAAGTTACTGTTTACTTCATAATCTCAGATTTAACCTTCAAGCACAATGATGGCGAGAATAAGAGTACCATTTGAAAATGCCAAATATTAGCCATCTTTGGTTGCTTTTTTCTATCATTTTGGAAAGGGTTAAGTTCAAAAACTTTTCATGTACGTATTCTCAATTGACTACCGAGCAATATTGCTGTTGTAAGTTTGGTTGTAAAGTTTAACCCTATCCCATTCTGGTTGCATAAAAAAGTAGGTACCTTCCAAAAAAACTCAAATTTTTGAGAATTTGGTAACTTTAGGTAGCGATTTACTTCATTCCGAATAGCTTGAGCTCTGAATTTTTTCTATAGCTGCTTGCAGCAGTCAGAGTATGACAAATTTTGTTCTATATGTTATTATTAAAAGTTTAACCCTTGGCAGATTTGAGACTTCCTATAAGGGTACTGTCGGAATAATTGTTATTTTCGCCAACGTTCACATGCACTTTCTCAGCACTGGAGCCATATTGTCTCAAAACCTTTTCCATGAGAGAATTGGGCCTTCATCCAAGAACAATTTTGCTGTTATATATTTTATTCAAAGTTTTAACCTTCACCCAGTTTTCTGGCCTTGAATTTGAGTTCCCTAAAATTCTTCATAAAATTGGCTAATTTGGAGCTCATTTTTCTTCCATTTTCAAAAGGAATATCGAAAAATGATTTAAATGTTCGTATTTACAATTGCCTACCGAGCATATTTGCTGTTGTAAGTCTAGTTGTAAAGTTTAACCCTATGCTCGCTCTGTTTGCATAAAGATAGGTCCAAAAAAAACTATCGTTTTTCAGAATTTGGTAAGTTTAAGTGACGATTTACTCCATTCCTAATTGATTGAGCGCTGAACGTTTTCTATGACTGTATGCAGCAGTCATAGTATGACAACTTTTGTTTTATATGTCATTATTAAAAGTTTAACCGTTGGCAGATTCGAGACTGCCCATATGGGTACGGTCGGAATAATTGATATTTTCATAAAATCACTGAATATTGATAAGCGTGCAGTGGTAGTTTGGAATAGAATATCCGAAAATGCTTTCGAAATTCGGATTCACAGTTCAATTTCAAGAATATTTTCTGTTATAAGGTTGCTGTAAAGTTTAACTCCATCTGTCTCAAATGCATAAAAATTGGTGCCGTCGAAAAAAAAGTTTTTTCCAGAATTCTGTAGGTTTAAGTGACAGACAATTTACTCCTTTCCTAATTCATTGAGCGCTGAATGTTTTCTATTCCTGCATGCAGCAAGCATAGCATGACAACTTCTGTTTTATACGTTATTATCAATAGTTTTACCCTTGGCATATTTAGGAGTTCCCATGTGGATATAGTCGGAATAATTGTTATTTTCGTAAAATCAATCCCTGAATATATTGGTAACCCTGCAGTGGCCTTTCGGTGGTGCTACATGAAGCCGCAAATAGTTAAGGTTGAAAAGTTCATCAAATAGACAGATATAATGCCTAACTCAGCCGGTGACAGGTAAATAATGAATGGAAAAGTCGTTGAGTTGAGAATAAAGTAGGGACGAATCGTGCCCTCGGTTTCCACCTGATCCACGGTATTTCCACGCGCGGCACTTGACAAAGATACTAAACTGTCGGGCAGGGACAGTAGAAAACATTCTGAGAATTTCAAGTTGCTGCCTTGCATGGTCAGGACATAATTGGAGTATATCCGACATTGTAACTGTTCAATTTGAATGTTAAATTAGCCAGATGACGGCTTTTTCTCCACCGGATAATCCCACCTGCGGCAACCGCATTGTGTCCTTGGGCAAGACACTTCATCTCCACTGCCTGTGTGGGGGCACGGTGGCGTTGTGTACTAAGGCATACTGCACGTCGATCGTGCACTTGTCTTCAACCAATGCTAACCCTGCTTGTGTGGAGTTCGTATGTTGGGGAGCTGACAGTTGCTCGCCGTTGCTTGGTGGTTCTCACCGGGTACTCCGGCAACCTCCACCCGTAAAACTGTTGCGGTCATGATTAGCCAGTGTGCATAGATATGTGACCTTAACCACCAATAAATAAATAAATAAATTCTCCACTGGATCGAGTTGTTAGTTTCTGCCGGGACGGTCTAAAATAAGCAGTTTGACTCAAAACTTTCTGTCCTATATGAATGTGCGAATATTTAAAGCTGGACAGTTCATCAAATAGACAGAAATAATGCCAAACTCGACCGGTGATAGGTAAATAGTGAATGGAAACGGCATTTCATTGGGAATAGAGTAGGGACAAATCATCCCCGCAGTTTCCACGCGATCCACGTTGTTCCCACGCGGTCACGCCACTTGACAAAGATATTGTTCTGTGGAGCAGGGATAGTAGTACAAGTTCTGAAGATTTCGTGCATCTGCCTTCACTGGTCTAGACGCTGTGTACTAAGGCATACTGCACATCGATGGTGCGCATGTCTTCAACCAATCTAACCCTGCCTGTGCTACAGTGCGGAGGCACTATGTTGGGGAGCTGGCAGCTGCTTGTCATTGCTCGGTGGTTCTCTCTGGGTACTCCGGCTTGCGCCACCCATACAACTGTCACCGACATAATATGACCTTGGCTGTTAATGTGTCATTAAACCCTAATAAATAAAAAAATAAATAAATAAATAAATCCAGTGCCAGTTTTGCTCGTACAAATATTAGTACGTCAGACAAAATTCATTTTCTGATTAATTTCATACTTTTCTGTACTCACATTCCCTGAGTAAGATTGGTATATCTTTTCAATCTCAGATTTATCTCTCAAGCACAATGAGAGCGAGAATAAGAGTACCATTTGGAAATACCTAAATTATCCAACTTTGGTTACTCTCTACTATCATTTTGGAATGGGTTAATTTGAGACACTTTGCTTTGCTATATGCAGAGATGTTTAATCAATAAATCCGGCTTTAGTTATGTTCTGGGACTTAATGAAACATGTGCTTTGGTCACTTAAAAATAGCACTCCCTGCAAAAAATGACTGAGTGAATACTCACTTGTCCAAAAACAAAAAGGAAAGAGTTCTTTGAGCTTTCCATAAGTGCTTTCAAAAATCAATGGGGAACAAATTTTGTGTTATATGTTTTGGTGTTCCGCGTTATCCAACCCCAGTTTGGCCGTACAAATATTAATACTGCCAGGAAAGAAAGCACATTTTCTCAGTGATAGACTGTTTGACTTCTATGATAGAGGTCCCGAGTTTGATCCCTGTCTGGGACGATCCACCTAATGTCCTTGGTCAAGGCACTTTAACCCGGTTGCCAACATGGGGGCACAATGATGCCCTGTACTAAGGCGTTCTGCATGTCAGTGGTGCACATGTCTTCAACCGCTGGTACCCTGCTTCAGCGGAGCTTGAACATAATTAGAATGTTGGGCTGACAGTTGCTCCTCGATGCTCGGTGGTTCTCTCTGGGTCCTCCGACTTCCCCCACCCGTAAAACTGTCACGGTCACGATTAGCCATTGTGGATAAGTATGTGACCGTAAACACCAATAAATAAATACCGTCAGGGAAACCCTCTGTGAAATCCTTCTGTCAATAAATAGCAAAGTAGTAATGTAATGCAAGAAATATTAACAAGCTGTTCAACATCCCTTTTATCAACTCATTTTGACTTGAACTGTACCCATCACTGTGTATACTAGCTCTCTAGATGATTTAAACCATATCAAATAAACAACTAATTTGTGTGTGACAGTAACTCATATTACATGTATTTCATTGTATCTGAAACAGATATGTTGGAAAAATTGTGAAATCATGGAGTAGGAAGCTTACCCTCGTTTGTTGACAAATCCCACACATTCACCAACAGATAGAATGACAGAATAAATTAATTATTGATATTTAAGGTCACTTTCAGCATCTTCAGCTATATCATGACCATAATATAGGTATTTATTCAAGTCCAGGTATTCAATGCATAGGCATACAGGGCTATTTTTCAGGGGGGGTGAACCCTTTTAGCCCGAAAAAGTTGAATCTCAGGAGGAAATGCCAAATGCAGGTATGGGAGAGGGGGGGGGGGGGGGTCTCCCACTACCCCCCCCCCCCCCCCCCCCCCATTGAGTACCTGGAGAGAACCAACGAGCAATGGCAAGCAACTCAGACTCCCCGACATACTAACTCCACAAAAGGAGGGTTAGCATTGGTTGAAGACAAGTGCACCCTCAAAGTACCCTTAGTACACATCGCCATCATACTCACCCCTCCCCCCCCCCCCCCCCCCCCCCCCCACGTGGGAAATTAAATTGGGATGAAGTGTCTTGCTCAAGGACACAATGTGGTTGCCACAGGCGCGATTCAAACAGAGGACTTCTTGGATTGCAACAATCGTCTCTACTTTCTGAGCCACCGCGCTCCCGTAATATGTAGTAATAGAACTCTTTATATGTACTTGTGTGATTATAAATGAATAATATTAACGTGGATATGGTTCCACTGAATCAACTTGTACAGTATAATGGTCAGTTTACTTGCAACTTCTAAGTGATGAGATAGGAAAACAACATTTCGTGTGGAAAACCAAAATGGTTTGTGGTCATTTCTGGCAACTAAATTGTCCGAAATTTTCTGGCATAGTGGCGGAAAGATCAGCTCTTTCCTGACTCAGGAGTGGGTTGGGGCACAGTCCTCCATGAAACCCCGGCCCGTACGCCCATAATTCATACGCCCATAATTCATATGTACTTATTTTTTTCAAAGCAGAAAGGACATCGCTTGTTTTGCTTTCTATGAAAATGTTCTGTAATTATTGAAGAGCAAATTTTGTGTTAAATGTTTTGGTGTCCTGCTGTATCTCAAATATCTGTTTTGGCTGCATAAAAAACTAGCAGCATCACAAAAAACTTTGATTTCCACTAAATTTTCTGTTTTCAAAACTGATCGATAGTTTTGTGTACAATACAGTTTGCCTTTTCACATTAAAAAAGTTGGGAAAGCCCGTAATTTGTCCAACAAATTACAATTCTCTAGTTTTAAGTTTGGTATTGGTTTCGGTGTAATTTTTGGGGATTTAATACCACGGTATCAAGGCCTGGCATTTTCAGGAGAGTGATGTACTCGCTCGCCTACTACTCGCCTTAAAAAAATTAAGGAGTGCGAAAACTAGTCTGCCTGGCCTTAGAAAATAATGATTACCATAACCACCTATTCCTAATCCCCACATGTTTTCAGATCTCTGCTATGTTAGTGGTCTCTGCAAGATGGCCGCACTGCCCTTCCCACACCTCTGGGCTTTGCCGAGGCCCAGAGGGTGGAGGGCAATGCAGCCATCTCAGAGACTACCTTGTTAGCATCACTAAATAAAATGTACGAAGTTCACTAGGCAGAATTCATTAATAGTAAAACTTCATTTTGACACTTTTAGCTTTTGTTAGCTTCAGGACACCTATTCGCTCACCTAGGTCATGCGTGTGGAGCGAGGACACCTATTCGCTCACCTAGGTCATGCGTGTGGAGCGATTTTTAGCCCTCCTGCATTTTTAAGAATGCCAGGCCTGGGTATTGTTTCAGTAGGGTTATTCAGTATCTGTCTTGACTAAGATTTTATTATTGTACTAAAGAGAAATTCACACCTGGAATTTACAGAATAAGTTGTTCTTGTATCATTCTACCAGAGTGTTACAAATGCCACTGCCATTCATCTTAACATTGGTATTCTTTTGCCAACACGTCATATCTACTGTAATTTTATGACTTGTTCCAAACACACCATAACCTTTAAAGGCCCAGGCTTTTGCTATCTCAGAGCATGTGCCCTTAACATGCTATCATTAGAAAGTCCTGATTACAATAGACAAATCACCTGAGCACTGATTTCTTGTCATCAAGTCTTGGCTGCGTTAACAGGCAGCCAAGACTTGACCAGAAATCACTGCTATGTAACTGCATGTATACAGGTCGTAGCCCAGTGGGAATTCAGAACAACTGCCCAGGCTTTTTAGAGTTAACAAAACTAAAAAGGAAATTGGACACTTCTTTCACGCAAATGAACACCTCGGCTGCTATCAAGCCTCAACAAGGTCTTATAAATAGCAAATGTAGGAACATTTGAAAATACAGATGGTTTCGGTAGTAGTGATTGGTTCGGTTCAGTTTTTTGGTATCCCCATGATATCAGTAACAGTTCGGTTTTTCAGTATATTTCCCATCTCTCCATGATATACCTATATATATAGCTAAAGATGCCTAATGTGATCTAAATCATCAATTAACAATAAACATATCCTATTTTTTTCTGTGTTGAATGAAAAGAAGAATATAATTTTATATTCCAGCAATAGTCTTCATATCAGAAAACTGATTTGGTGAACCACTATAACCTTGACAGTTTGTGTATATGTTTATTTTGCTTCTGCCCCATTCTATTCCAGGAAAAAATTAATTAGTAATTTCATATAGGAAATAATTGTTTACTTAT
Organism: Pictodentalium vernedei; assembly: GCA_031216915.1. Lineage (NCBI taxonomy): Eukaryota > Metazoa > Mollusca > Scaphopoda > Dentaliida > Dentaliidae > Pictodentalium > Pictodentalium vernedei. The sequence goes on along the minus strand of CM062296.1, from coordinate 687,582,240 downwards.
GTTAACTGTGATGAAATCAGCTTAAAATAGTGAGGTCATAAACTTGGTTGCCAGAAATCTTTATTTTGGAAACATTTTGATGAAATAAGTTTTTATTTTAAAATACGGCATAATGAAATGCAATAAGATGGAAATTCCATTTCTTTCAAAGTAAATTCATGCAAGAGCAACTCTTGATCAGTTTCTGATGGTTTGCATATCAAGGGCAGCAACTCTGTCAGTGCTTTGTTGGTTTTCTCATCATAGCTTTTCCCTGAGTATTTTCAATTTTTCAGTGCCAATGAAGGGAATGTACTACATTGAAAAATCAATTAATTTTTTTCAACTCCTTTTTTGAAGTTGATTAAGTAATTATTTTTACACATGATTTAAAAGTGAAAAAAAAACAAAACAAAATATACTCAGTGTTAACTTAAAGAGTGTACACTACTCCAATTTAACCCTTTACCTAATATGAAAAGCAGATGACACTTGCCCCCCAAAAATTCTTGAACAACTAATTTTTTTCATTTTTTGTCTCAAAAACCTAGGTTATGACCCCTCATTGGAATGAGCTCAGTGAGCTCATTCCAATGAGGGGTCATAACCTAGGTTTTTGAGACAAAAAATAATGAAAATTAACCGCGGATTTTTGAGAATAGCACTGGACAGTTTTGGCCATTACGTTGGGTAAAGGGTTAAGCTGAAAAATCCATACCCCACCAGATCTGCCTTGAAATGACTTTATTTCATATCATTTTATAATTTTATGAAACTGCAGCACCAGTCAAAAAAAAGTTTGAGAATGAGTGAAATAAAAAAATTATAATAAATCTACTGCTTTTGATATATGCCAGACGAGAGAAATTATTATTATTCAATTGCTATTCCTTTGGAACACCTGACAATCTGTTTCCCTCATCTTATCAGCTTAAAATTTTATATTTACGTCTAGATGTGAGCAATTAAGTATCATTGCAGAAGCTAGAAAAACATTGCTGCTGGTGGGCATCTTTTATTTCAGTTGGTGCATCCTACAGCCCACATCCCAAGACAATCATATGCACTTATTCAGAACAGTATCTGGATGTGAAAAGTTTGGGCATTTTTCTATGAAAATGTCATTGTGGCCATCTTGTATTTCACCTATTGTTCAATGATGATTCCTTTTGGAAAAAATCGACAGCCTGTAGCCTGATAGATAATTCTGGGTATCATCTAGATATCAGCTCAAAAGTATCACTACCCAAGTTAAACAAAAACATGGTTACTGGAGGCCATTTTGGATTCCTTTTTTATTCCTTTGGCACACCATCAGGCAATATCCCTCAACCCACAATTCTGAAATTTTATATACATTGCAATGGCATCTAGATGTGGGCTGCTAATTTTTGTAACGTTTTGATAAAAATGTCTCTTCTAGTAGCCATCTTGAACTTTGCCTCATTTTCAGTCGCAATTCCATGTTGATTGGAAGATGAGGGAGGTTTGTGCATGGTTGGAAAAATAGAAACCTGTTTTTTATGGGGGTCTTCTGGCACCATTGAAACAGAATTTGTTTATCTCAGGAACCAAGCACTGCTGTAATTCCCATAGTTCCCTTGGGGATTTAAAAACATTAGTAGTTTAACTGAGTGCTGAAAGCCCCTATTCAGGCTTTATTGTGAAATGCAGGTATCCCAGCTTAAAGCCTTCATATTTTTTGGATGTGTTTCATAATTATTATTCCCAGATTCAGGGTATCTTAGTGAAGCCGTCCATCCATCCATTTGTCCGACCACTGTCTGGCCATCTCTGTCCATACAAATGTTTGGCTTTGTAATTTCAAAGCCATCAGTTGGATTTGGAACTTCTTTGGTATGCTGATAGACCTACATGGGGCAACAGATATGCATAAGGAACAGGTTCTGTCCAATAATTTTTCCCACAGTTATGGCCCTTTTTCACTGTTTCGACTTAGAAAATTGTTCTGTTTGAACTGTTTTGACTTAGAAAAATTTCTGTCCCACAATACCTTTCAGGCTACTTTGAACATGCCTGCGAGTCGGGGCAGTGGTCTGCGCTTTGCATAGTCCTTGTTATCTTTGAAGTGAAATTATTTAGTCTCTCTGGTTTTGCCACATAAGAATTTATGGCAGACTTACAAAGCAAAGACATTTGAGCAAATTCAGATGACCCCAAAAAACTTAACATTGTACAAGTTAAATTTTGTCGCAGTTTGTGGAAAGATTTTGTTTAAGATTATTCCAATCAGTTCTGTCAAATCAATTGACATTCTACGATATACCTTTCTCACTATTTCTTTGTTCTAAAACTTCTTTCAGATGAGCACTGCATGCTCCATGGAGGCCTCTTCGTTTGTAATACAGTGGGTCCTCCTTGAATCAGATTGTTACTTGCATATAATTTTCAACTACCAAGCCATTTACCATACCTTTAGAGCAGATTTGACCAGTTTATTTATTGCACATTGGTTACATTGTAAATCCCTGTTGATTGAGTAAATACTTTTACAATCTTTTGAAAATTTACACCGAGAAGCCCTGAATTCCCAACCTTTACAGATCTCTTTGGCCTTCCAATATAAGAATTGAATCTGTTTTATTTTGTGATTATGGGCTCTATCAAACATAATTCATCAAAATTCTTCAATCGTTTTAATTTCTGTGCTAAACAAGTTCTGTGTTAGTGGTATAATAAAAGTTGATGATGGATGCTGGAGGTGTAGGTTCTCTAAAGTGTGCAGCATAATTAGAAATAATTGGCTAAACTTAACTTTGTATTAGTGTTGTGATTATAATATAGTCATATATGCTGAAAGAACATTAACGCTTCATCGTACATAACAGCCATAACCAATCAATACTATCCACTGAAAATTGCCTTTCATATTTTATTGTTTCTTCACTTTTTGCCTAAAAAACATAGCTAACCCCCCCCCCCCCCCCCCACACCACACTTACTTGAACTCATTCCAATGAAGGATTATAAGTTACATTTTCATCCCTCATTGGAATGAGCTTGTTAAGATCATTTTAATGAATGCGAGCGTTAAATCATTTCCTGATTTAGTTTTTTTCACATAGGAGACCATTCTCTCCTTATCAGAAATATTATAAGTTATTGTGATGAATTATACAATAACATGATTATATTAAGGGCATTGGGATCCATTACTGGACTGCCATCTGTGATTAGCATCTCGGCAATAGCCTCAGGCCACTAATGGGTGTGGGGCTACTAATCACAGATGGCGGCTCCAGTAATGCCAAGCTATGCTTGAGAAAATCATGTTATATCTCAGTCAACATCAATGAAATGTAAACAGATTTTCAGGAAGACAAAATGCCATCATGCGCAGAATGTCAGTGCGTGCTAGCTGGACCGTAGGCACTGATGACTAAAAATAGCCATTAGCAACCAGCTACTCTTTACAATCTTTGTTTCAAGTGTTTTTTATGCTCCCTTACAAGCTGTATAAATTAGTATTAACATGAAGGTAGTGCACAATGAAATCATAATAATTATACCCCACGCAACAAAGTTGCGGGGCTATAATGTTTTTGACTGGTCAGTCCGTCAGTCAGTCCTACTTGTTTTCCGGACTTTTTTTCTACACGCTTCCAGATATTGAGCTGATTTTTGGTATGTGAGTCTAACATGGTGGCCTACAGATCAAGTGTGGGTTTTGTTCTGCTCCACTGATTTTTACCAAAATTACGGCCCTTGGACTCTGAAAAATTCATCAAAATTACAGTTTTCCTGACTTTTTTTCTACAGGCTTCCAGATATTGAGCTGATTTTTGGTATGTTAGTCTGACATGGTGGCCTACAGATCAAGTTTGCATTTTGTTCTGCTCCACTGATTTTTACCGAAATTACGGCCCTTGAACTTTGAAAAGTTCATCAAAATTACAGTTTTGCAGAGTTTTTTTCTTACACGCTTCCAGATATTGAGCTGATTTTTGGTATGTTAGTCTAACATGGTGGCCTACAGAACAAGTGTGGGTTTTGTTCTGCTCCACTGATTTTTACCAAAATTACGGCCCCATAGACTTTGAAAAGTTCATCAAAATTAGTTTTCCGGGCTTTTTCTCAACATGCTTCCAGATATTGAGCTGATTTTTGGTATGTTTGTCACGTGGTGGCCTACAGATCAAGTTTGCATTTTGTTCTGCTCCACTGATTTTTACCAAAATTACGGCCCTTCGACTTTGAAAAGTTCATCAAAATTACAGTTTTCCAGACTTTTTTCTACACGCTTTCAGATATTATCGAAATTACGGCCATTTTAGTATGTGAGTCTACCACAATGACTTAGAGATCAAGTTTGCGTTTCGTTCTGCTCGGCTGATTTTTGCGGAAATTACGGGCCCTGGACTCTGAAAAATACAAGTAACAGATTTCCAGGTCATTATCCTAAAAATTACAGTTTTCCGAGCTTGAAATATCGGGGCGCGTGGGGTATGTGAGCGTGCTCACTAAGGTTCTATATTTGATGGTAGCATAGTCAGATAAAGGTCAAGGTCACTCTTAATTCAAATCGTAAACTAATTTGTAATTTAAACAACACTTCATTTGGAACATCGTCTGCTGCACATTTGAAAAATTAAGAAAAATGAAGCTGTTTGCAAGTCATTCCATTGATGAAATAATTCTGAAACAGGCAACCTCATTTCAAATATTTCATGTGGTGGCATCAAACAGTAACATATTCCACTTGAGCTGTAAACATGGAAAAAACTGTGCATGCTTTCAATCAGAGTGAGGATTTCTGTATTATGGATTAAATATATTATTATCTTTCACTTGCCGATGTAACTGATTCTTGATACTCTGCCTACTTTTTCAATTCATCCCTCTGCACTCTGATGTCAAAATGACAGTTTTCAGGAGAAAATATTTCCCATAATGATGTTTGATAGTTACCCAAATATATCTTGTTTGACAGAGCTCAGTGAACTCTGTCAAACAAGATATAATTGGTTAAATTCATGGTTAAACAAGAGAAAAAGAGAGTAATTGGAAAAAATTTTGTTGCTCTACCATTGTGCTGAGGATTAATAATTGTGAAGACATCTAGGACAGATCACTACAAGAAAGTTCCAAAAGGTTTGAGAAAGATAGATATGTCAGCAACTTATAAAGTTAGAGTAATGAATAAGTATAATGTTGTATCCCAATATTAGAAGTATGAGTATTTTAGAAGTCAAATGCATATAGATACTATGGACAGAATTATTTATTTATTGGTTTTTAAGGTCACATACTTATGCACAATGGCTAATCGTGACCATGACAGTTTTACAGGTGGAGGAAGCCGGTGTATCCAGAGAGAACCACCGAGCATCAACGAGCAACTGTTAGGTCCTCAACATTCTAACTCTGGTCAAGCTCCGTTCAAGCAGAATTACAGCAGTTGAAGACATGTGCACCATCGACGTGCAGTACGCCTTAGTACACGGCAACATCGTGCCCCCATGTAGGCAACCGGGATAAAGTGCCTTGCCCAAGGACACAACGCGGGTCATCCCGGATGGGGATCGAACTCGGGACCTCTAGCATAGAAGTCCAACAGTCTACAACCGAGCCACCGCACTCCCTGTGGACAGAATAAAACGATAAAAGAAAAGATTATCTCCAGTGTTACTGTACAGTTATTGCCAGAAAGTAAACTGATAGAGTTGTGATAATGATATAGCCATAGATGCTGAAAATAGCCAGCACTCTTCACCAAGCCTAAGTGCTATAACTGACCAGCACTCTTCACCAAGCCTAACAGCTATAACTGACCAGCACTATTCACCAAAAATTGTCATTCAAATGTTATCGTTCTTCCACTTTTTCCTCAATAACACAGCTTATACACCCTCATTTGAATGAGCTCATTGTTTTTATTGCCCAGTGAGGTCATTCCAGAGAGGTGCCATAAGCTATCTTTTTGTGGCAAAAATGAAAAATAATTTGCTATTCAAGAATTATTTTTCCATTCACATCAGGTAAATGTTAAATACCAGAAAACAAACAAACAAACAAACTATAAACATCTTAGCTGAATAGTTGTTTCAGATATGAAATTGATGTGCTCATTCCAATAAGTATAGTGGAACCCTGTTAAATGAATAGCCACTTTGCTAATGAAAATTATTCAATTAACAGGAGTATTCAATTAACTGGTATTGTGTCACTTTCTTGTATTCTGGAGATAAACTTAGCATTAATTCTATTATATCTTGTTTGACATACCTCTAAGAGCTCTGTCAAACAAGATATAATAGATTAAATGCCTGTATTGGATGTACTGAGGCCAAATAGGTCTATAAACAAAGGAAAACTGGGGAGAGTCAGAGTAATTTCTCGACAGGTTACAAGATTTTTTATTCACTTAACAGGAGTTTGTTCTAGAACCTATTTTCAATTAACAGGTCAAATTTGTATTGGAGATATGGTAAATGGTTTTGTTTGGAAAATTCTATTCAATTAACACGGTTATTCATTTAACAGATATCCAAGTCCGTGGGCTTCATTGTAATCATAAGCCATGTTTTGGAGGCAAAAACTGAAGAGAAAAGTAATATATGAATGGCAGATTTTATGTTTAGTACTGGCTGTACATGGTTATGTTATGCTGTGTAAAAGGTGCAGAAGAGTTTGATTATATTCCCACTAGGGTCCTGTGAAGATTTTGATTCTGATTGCTCCAATTTCATTTGTGCCCATTCAGAAATGTTTGAATCCCCAAGATGTTCTCAAAATCCTGCAAAATGTCTCCTCTTAACCTTTTTCTTCTCTCATCAGGTCTCTTGTACAGGGAATCTGATCAAATGATCAAAGAAGAAGAGTTCAAGGAGTTTCCTCTTCCGGAACTATTTTGATTCTGTTCTGGAATATTCTGCTTTTTTTTTATTGATTTGCCCAAACAGACAAGTCACTTCTGCATACAATACTTGTTGAGTGGAGACTGATAAGGCCCCACAAAGTAGATCTTCTATTTCTTATCAACCTACCTTACAATTGTTTACTACAGGCTTGCACTACAGTGGAAGACCCTAACTCAGAAAATATACTCTCTATTTTGATCTTTTTCAAGCGATTTGGGATTGAAAAGTGGTGCAAAAGCACCAAGAAAAAATAAGCCAAAACTGGGTCAAGCACCACCGGGGCACACCCAGTAGCCAGGATCAAGCAGCTCTTCACATCAACCAGAAGGAGCTTCTTGCTGTTCTTCTGAGTTTCCATCAGTGGATCCCCCACCTTTCGAATTGCCAGGACCTTCTGTTGTCTGACAATTCGACAGTGGTTGCTTACATTCGGAACCACGGCGGCACGCACTCGGTTCCCAAGTACGAATTGGCTCAGGATCTTCTACTGTTCGCTCAGGCTGTCAATGCCGGAGTGGTGGTTCAGCACATTCCCGGTCATCTGAACGTCCTAGCCGACTCCCTGTTCTGACAGGGCAGGGTCATTTCCACCAAGTGGATGCTCCACAGGGCGGTGTTCGAGTCGCTTTGCGATCTCTGAGGTCATCCCCATATCGATCTCTTTGCAACTCGTTGGAACCATCAGGTGGACACTTTCGTGTTCAGGTGCTCTGGCTTTCACCGTGGATGCTCTGTCACTCGATTGGAACCGTCTTGTCGGCTATGCCTTCCCGCCAGTTCCGTCTCAGGTTCTAACCAAGATACGAACCTGCAGTTGTCGAATCATTCTCATCGCTCCCCTGTCACCTCAGTGGGTGTGGATCAATCAGCTCCGCACTCTGTTGGTGGCAGTTCCGGCACGTCTTCCTCTACATCACAACCTTCTTTGCCAAGGTCACCCGAGGAGGTTTCACGTCGACCCAACTTCATTGTGCCTTCAGGCATATCTTTTATTAGGTCTTGTCTCCTCTGTAGAGGTTTTTTTTCGAGATGAGCAATGGAGTGCATTTCTTCTTCAAGGAGGCACTCCACTGGTGGAAGGTCTTCTGTCGATGGTGTGCCGATCACTCTGTTGATTATTCCAATCCTTCGATTTCACAGATTGTGGAGTTTCTGGTATATCTGTTTAATTCTCGGGGGTCTCCAGCCTGTTACCATCAAAGGGTACAGGTTCATGCTTTCAGAGACCTTTTCGTATGTGGGACAGCATTGTATGGGCACTAACCCATACCTCTCCAAGCTTGTCCGGCACTTTTCCTTGAAAAGGCCTAGGACTTTGTAGCTTACCCCAAGATGGAATCTTTCTTGGGTGCTGCTTTGCTTGGGGGGGGGTGGGGTGGCGCCGTTCGAACATTTATCCCAGGTGGATATGCATTTTCTCACACACAAGACGGCTTTTCTGATGGCTTATGCCTCAGCCAGACGGGTTAGTGAGCTTCACGCCCTCTCAGTTGACCCAGCCTTTTTCAGGAGCTCTCCCAACAGTGTTACGTTTACCACTGATTGCTCCTTTCTGGCCAAGAATCAGATACCAGAAACTACCCCACCTCCTATCTGTATCAGGGCTCTTCATTCTGCTGGGGGTAACCACCCTTTGCTCTGTCCAGTTCTTGCAATTTGCATTTATCTCAATCGGATGCAGTTCATTAGGAAAGGCAGGAAACGATTTTTTTCTGTCTCTTATTCCTGGTTCAACAGAAGATCTATTCTCAATCCATTTCTCGATGGATTTGTCTTGCTATTCGTGTGGCTAACGCATGTCTAGCGACTGACGACTGTATTACCAATTGTTTTTCTGCCCACGAGGTGCATGAATTGTCTACCTCTTGGGCTTATACTAACTCTGTCATGTTATCGGATGTATGCAGGCAGCCTACTGGAGAAATGCTATTTTCTCCATCTATCTGCATCAGTCCAGTTGCAGGAGCAGTCAGAGGACCTTTTTAGTATGGGCCCTCTTTCTTCTGCTCAGACCTTTGTCTACCCTTGCCATTAGGCTTCTTACAAGGTCAGTTCCAGCTCTGTGCTGTTACTGCCCTTTCTGTCTGTCCGTCGCACAGAACCATACGCCTCACCTCATTGTCTTTTATAAATGATTGTGATGCTATGGTTTGATAGGCCTAGGGACCTCTTCCTCTGTCCACGGTTCCAGTGCAATTGGGTCATATGGGGGATGGTTATGTGATTCCCTCCATCCTATTGTCTATTCAGCATGTAGTAAACAATTGTAAGGTAGGTTGATAAGAAATTTAAATTTTATAGTGAATTTCCTTTCTTATTATACCTACCACAATTGTTTACATGGCGGCCCTCCCGTCTTCTTATTCGGGTAAGAATCCTTCCTCCCCGCTGATCACATAACTCCAATGTTGGCGGATTCAAAAGAATGATTCATAAGCTACTGCCTGCGCACTGGTTTCTGGAAGCTGTGGATTTGTACTAAGAGAAGAGCGTCCTCTACTGGGTCTGTACCAGTGGCGCTCGACCCAGTTTTGGCTTATTTTTTCTTGGTCACCACTTTTCTTTCCCAAATCGCTTGGGAAAGATCAAAATAGAGAGTATATTTTCTGAGTTAGGATCTTCCACTGTAGTGCAAGCCTGTAGTAAACAATTGTGGTAGGTATAATAAGAAAGGAAATTTACTATAAACTTTAAATTTCTTGGGCCATTTTTGGTAAAATTGCATGTGGGTAGAAGGTTTTTTATTTTACTTTTATGCCCCCAAAGAAATCTTTTCTGGGGCATATAGTGTTTGTCATTTCTGTCTGTCCGTCTGTCTGTCAGGAAGATTTTCATGTCTGCTCCATAACTCGGAGATGCTTCATTGGATGTTGTTGAAACTTGGCATACATGTTGTTTATGAGGAGACGATGTGTTGTGAACCAAATTCCTTTTTGTTCCATGGAGGTCAAGGTCACAGATCAAGGTGATTCCCACGTCGGGGGCATAGTCACTTACGAGTGACACTCTCTTGTTTATTTTTGTAATTATTTTTTGCCATCAAAAGGTTCATGTTCTTGGTTTCTTTTATGTTTTAGGCCTCATAAACTACAGACTAGCATGGGTGGTGGTGTATTTTGTTGTTTGAGTGCAAGAAGGCTTTGCAGTGCTAAAGCATTGTAAAGCCTTGTTGCTCACAAGGAACAAATTCATCACTTTTATTAACTTGGGTAAAATATCACTTAAACCATTTAATTTTTATTTTTTTAAGTTTGCATTGTTTATAAAAAGAGAGCATACAGGAGGGCCTGAGAAACAGATTTTTAACTTTTTAGGCCTAATACTTATGGTTATAAAAATGTACAATATCTACAAGTTGAAAATTGTTGAAATTTGGTTTGAGATTTGATTCAATTCAAAATCCTTTGATTCAATTCGATTCAACTCAAAATTTGAGATTTGCTGGGCTTGCTTTTTATTACTGTAGTGGGCTAGAAAATTTGTCATCAACATGACAGGTGTTAAAGATCAACTATATTGTAAACATGTGTATTGGTTTGGAAGTGAAGTTTGTGGGAATAACTGTTAACCAACTACTGAGAGAAATATTTTCCAATGAAGTTCTAAGAAACTAAATAATCAAGGTTGATCTCTGTGACAGGTTGGACATTCACAATCCTTGGAGATATATGTGTTCTCACCACCTGAGACTGTTGGCCAACATGTTTTACCAATAATATTTAATCTTTGAACTAGATCAAGTAATTAGAGTCAAGTGGAGTGTCAATTAGATGGAAATACCAAAGAAGACTATATCAGAACTGGTTACACAACTCACTTGTCATTTTTTTTTTAACCCTTTACCTAACATGAAAAGCAGACGACACTTGCAAATAAGATTCTTGAAGCAATAATTTTTTTGATTTTTTGCATCAAAAACATAGCTTATGACCCCTCATTGGAAGGAGCTAGTTGAGCTCATTCCAGTGAGGGGTCATAAGCCATGCTTTTGTGACAAAAAATGAGAAAGTAATAAAAATTTAATGGTGAATTTTGTGAATAGCGCTGGCCGGTTTGGGCCGTTACGGTGGGTAAAGGGTTAAAATGTACTGTAAAATTGGAACCTATAAAGTTGTGCACTGATAATATGAAATATTATCCCAACACAAAACTTAAAGTTTTCAGTAAACATAAAAAATTACTGGATTTCATTTTTTTCTGTAAAAGTCTCTGAATATTACTGTTGTATTTTGGGGAGGACCGTGGGACACAAAGCAGAGTTTTAACACATGGTCTTTGATAGCCAAGTGGATAGACCAGCATTAATAACCCTTTACCCGATGCACACAATCAAGAAATGTTTAGTAAAACTATATGATGCTCCCCCCTTAATTGAATGAGCTCGACAAGCCTGTTGTGCCAGTAAGGAGTCACAAAACCATATGAAGTGACCTGTCATTGGAACTTGCTCAACAGGCCCATCATTCCAATCAGGAGTCACATAATTTTGTTTTATTGAAATGTTTTTAATAATATTTTTTCAGCTGCTCTGTGTGTGAAAAATCTGTGCAGATGCAGCTGATTCATAAGGTAAAGGGTTTTGCATGAACTATATACTATCCATTTCATACCACATGACATGCCCATCCAACATTCATACTTTGATAAAGCGGCATATAATTCATTTCAATTCTTAAATGTGTACATTTATGTGAATGTGAAGAAGATCTACCAAATTCCGGTTTGAAGCTTTTTGGTCAAGTTGTTTCAACAATTTGACCTATGTTTTGAAGAAAGCTCCAAGAGGCCTGAAAATGACATTTAACCCTTGAAGGCCTATTTCCAACTTTTACAACCTTAGAACAGGTGCCCCTAACATGCCATCATGAGGAGGTCATGTTGCCGACAGACAAATTAGGTAGGCAGTGGTTTCTAGCCAAGACTTGACTCGAAATCACCGCAAAACCACTGGACATATAGATGTGGGAATTCAGGACACTTGTCCAGGCCCTTAAGGGTTAAGGCAGGGTTTCCGCTATACCAGCAGAGAGGCCGTCAAATGGTCGCATTCCCCTACCTGGTCACCTTCCAGACATAATCAAAACATTTAATATTCATCCTGACCCCTAGATATATTCGATTCACAGATTGTAGAGTGCCATTTCTAGACTTCTTTTTCTGTACACAAATTCCGCTGAGAACATCAGTCCATGCGTCAGTACATGTATATGTATTCTGTTACAACATCGGGAGAATTGGTGATTTCAAAGTATTTTTTCAACAAGAAATCAAACGAGCAACTTTGACTGATCGTTGTCAAAGGACGGACCACAAAGATCATTCAAAGCTTGAATTACGCTGACGCAATAACACACTAGCACAGTCATTTTGTATAAAATACACAGGCACCATTTTGCTTCAATTAAAACGTTTTTTTATGAGGTTTTGTCCTTGTGACATTTTGGCCCAGGACATTTCAACCAACTGAAAGCAGTGGTGGAGCCAGGATTACTAGGTGTTGGGGGGGGGGGCATTTCACGCCGAAGGAGTCACGTCACATGCTGAAAGCACAAGCACTGGAGGGGAGGTCGTAGAGGGGGTTCTGGTGTGATTCTTCCCTGGAATGTGCTGAAAATTCATGGAGAAAAAATATGGGGGGGGGGGGCTGGCAAAAAATTGTTAGGGCGGTCAAAAGTGTCCCCTGTATAACTGTTTATTATATGCTAAACGATCGATTATCAAGAAAAATTGCGGAAAGATAGAAATTATATCCCCCACTGTGGAAATTTTCACTTTCATGATACCAATCAAAGTGGCGGCTTTCAAAGCATCACTTCAAGGTGAATATGAGTCAAATTATCACTGGAAATGCTCAATTTGATTTAAAAACATATAATCAAAAGAAAATCTAGTGTTTTTGAGTGGATACCGATCATTTCCAGCAAAAATTCAACACATATTCACCTTGAATTGATGCATGAAACCCTCCAGCTGAATCAAATCACTTCCGCGTATCAATGTGCTGTTTACTTCCATGCATCAATTCAAGGTTGAAACGAGTGGAATTATCCATAGGAATGATAAGATTCTTATAAAAAGCATATAATAAAAAGAAAATCTAGTGTTTCGAGTGGATACCAAAAATTATCTCACTTGTGACTGAGACAAATGGTTATTTTCACTCACGCAAGCGCTCGTGCAAAATAAACATTTGTCTAGGTTACTCATGAGATAATTTTTGGTATCCACTCAAAAACACCAGCTATCCTTTATTTATTGGATTATTTTCAGTGGCACACTGGCTTTTCAATTAGCAGGGTTCCACTGTATCTAGTAAGTTTAAAATCAAAAGCAAGAAAGGATACCTTCACAATGACAAACATATGTTTTGTCCATCATTGAGAAGTCATCTTTAGATTAAGCAAACAGTACTTTAATGTCTTCCATGTGTGCCAAATTATTCTCTTTACTTTAGAATAGTTGTAATCTTTATGTACTACTGTCGACCTGGATTGACCTTTGAGGAGAGGCAATTTTGTTCCTATTGCCTTTGATTTTTAGAAGTTGGGAAGATGTATTATGAATCTACAATGAGGACACTGTTCTAATACTTCCTTAACACCACAGACTGCAAGTCTAGTGGCCTGGCAGTGATTTTTAGTTTGAGTAATTTGACCATGGTGTGAAAGATTTCCTGGCAGGTGCATGTTGGAACCACCTAATTAAAAGTCAAAATTCGGCTTTCAGTGGTAAAATAATTGATAATTGTGGAGGCACTGTCCACTGGTTGTGTAAAGTAAAGAGTTCTAAATCATGTTTGATTGTACATTATCCATACATTTTCAGTTTCAAAAGAACCAAAATAGATGTAAATAAATTTTGAAACAAAGTCCCATGATTTAGTCATGAAAACTTGGGCAACAGTAAAGTTTGTGGGGTTTAAACATTCTGGCTTTTATAAGAACAGCACACATAATGTCAGTGTGAGGGAACCAGTATTCCTCTCCAAGTCTCAATGGTTTCATTAAAACTCTGAAGAAGATGTTTACATGTCAGTTATTGTTGTTCTTCAGTTGTCATCTGTATGTCACTTTAGGAACCAGTTATAGAGAAGATGAAAATATATTGCTGACAGTTGATTAGTTGGTTCAGGCTGGTCAAGTACAGAAATTGTCTCCAAAACTCACATGAACACAATTTAACATCAGTCAGAGATTTTGAATAACATGCAAATTCTACAAATATTTTTTTCCTTCTTTTTCAGGTGAGTAACAATGAATTACTGGAGAATGTTTGATGTTAATTAGAATTAATTTGCATGTAATTGGTTCTGCCCATGGTATGTGAGTAATTAATTTATTGGTTGTGTGGTCAGCAAAACAATTCTGGATATGTATGTATGTGTGTGTCAAATATAATGAAGAAAAGGTGGCTGTATTTTGATTCAGAGGACCTATGAGATTTGCAGTATATCAAGTTATCACATATTTAACCTTTTTATTCCATGGCTGAGCTGAGTACTACAGAGTATAAGTGTAGAGATCGAGGTACAAAGGCCACTTACCAACTGGCCTTCTTTTATTGGTCAAGTTTTTTCAAAAACCTGACCTATAGTTTGATTAAGTTGGTCTGTTGGCAGACAGGCAGGAATCTTCTTTCTTGTAAGCATGATAACTTCAGCAAATGTCAATGGATTTGGTCAATATTTGGTATGTGAGACTTTCTTAACAATGTCTTGAACGCATTTGAAAACTGGTGTGGTTTGGCCCAACTGAGCAGTGCTAGGGCCCTTAATTATTTAATTTTTGCCTGTTTTCAGCTTGTTAGCACGATAAGTTGAACAGATATGAATGAATTTGGTCAGTATTCAGTATGTGAGACTTTCTTAACTATGTCTTTAATGAGTTCATGAGTCCACCTGTTCACAGTGATATGTCTGCAATGAGTGAATGGATTTCAATGAAATTTGGTATGAGGAATTCTTGTGACGAGCTGCTCCTGCACGTTATAAAATAGTTGAATGCATTTTTCACCAGCATCACAGCCCTTACTTTGTCAGTGTTTCCTGATTTTTTGGTCCTTACTTTGTTTTAAATTCATTTATGCTTCATCGGTCCAGCACTGCAATGGGAGTATAATTGAATTCAACAATAGCTCTTGTTTTTCCCTGTTTGAATCAATATCAACAAATTTGGTCAATATTTGGTATGTGAGACTTTCTAACTATGTCTTTAACTAATTCAAAACCAGTGTCATTCAGTCATACTGAGCAGATTTATTAGTTAATTTTTGCCTGTTTTTGCTCATTGGCATAATAACTTGAACATATATATCAATAGATTTGATCTTATGACAAGCCTTACAGGTGCAAAAAAACTTGACCCCCACATCAGCGATGCTTAATCCTTGTTAACCTTTGGGCCAGTATAGCCTTTCATAATTACTTCTGCTTCACTTATAGTGTTTGGCAGTGATTTCTAGCGAAGTCTTGGCTGCCTATATAGGCAGCCATGACTTTTCTAGAAACCACTGTCAAGATAATTTAACATTCATCCTCACAACTTCCTCTTTGATTGCACAGGTTGCACCATAGAAAAGTTAGTCGTATGTGAACATTGGCATAATTGTCTGTATGGAATATTCAGGTAGTCATACACAGAGTTAGTCATTAGTTAACTTGAGGTTTTTAGGAGTCACCATGTGATAGATTGCTGTTATGCAAACAAAACTGTGACAAAGGGCTCAAATAGTTCTTTAAAACAGTGTGTAGCATTTTATTTACTGAGGAAAGGATAACCAATGTCTCTTCTCAGTTTCTGGCATGAACATATTGAAACTTTCTACTTATGAATCTCTGATAGGTCAGTTTGATTTTAAATGTCATCAACAGCCATGGCTTGATTTATCTTTGAAGCAAATTTGAAGTAAAAAAAAATACATCCAAGTAATTTCTGTGTAATGATTAAAATATGATTAATTTGTAGAGTGCTAAATTATATTGCAAAAGTGATTTGCAACATGAGTATTTTTTTTCAAAGATTCCATTCGACCTTAACCAGCAAGGAGAAGTTTAGTTTAGTCAAATGTGTTCCTGAATAACTGTTTTGTTACAATTTATTGGAGAGCACTATTGGCACTCTCCCAATAAATTGTCAAGTTTATATAAACTTCTTTTTTCTATTGCTTGGAGGGAGCACGATGGCTCAGTTGTTACGGTATTTGACTTCAAACTGAAAGGTCCACAGTTCGATCTCGGCCTGGGGTAACTGCATTGTGTCCTTGTTGAAGGCACTTAATCTTGACTGCCCACATTGGGGTACAGTTGTGCTGTGTAGTAAGGCGTACTGCATGTCAATGGTGCACTTGTCTTCAACCATTTCTAACCCTGCTTGCGTGGTGTTAGTAACATTGGGGTGACTGACAGTTGCTCACTGTCGCTCGGTGGATCTCTCTGGTTACTCTGGCTTCGTATACCAAAAAACTGTCCGACATGTGGTGACCCTGGCTGTTGAAAGTGGCATTAAACCCCAATAAATAGATAAATTCTATTGCTTGGCAACAGAAAGCTAATAATGCAATTTAAAGCCACTAAAGTGTCTTTCAGCTCTTTTCATACGAACCATGTTAGTAGCTTCTACTATCATGGTTCATATGAAAAGTGCTTCTTATGATAAAGTTTTTAACTCAACCAGTTAAATGGAACACACTGACATATATTCCATGCTTTTTGCTGATGCAGTAGGATGGTAAACCTTTTTTCTGCCATATTTTTTTCTGGAATTGGAACATCTTTCTGTATGAAAGTTTTCTGTGATGAAATGCAGTTATTCAACACAGGGTATGTTTTGTTAAGTTTCACTTTGTGGTAGATTATTGATTAGCTGCAACACAATATCAAAGGTTATAGTGGTTTGCAGTCAATGGTTGTCCATGATGGTTCTCTCTATAAATCCATTGTCTCCTGTCCTACAATGGGGACAGCCACCAGGTAACTTGTCTTACCGTTCTGAAAACAATTCAGGCACACACTTTCTATAGTGTATGTCATAGATTTACCCAAATTGACATGCATATACATCTTGGAAAGCAGGAGTGGCACAGATGTTTAAGTAAGTCACACGATCCACATTTTATAAAATGGGCCATATCCATGCATCACATCCGTCCATCCCCAAGAAAATTCAGGCTTATAATTCCTATATAGCTTAAAATTACCAGCTTTTGATGATATACATCTTGGGGAGATAGATGTGTGGCACAGATAATGTCAGATTTAAGTAGGCCTTGCCAATGTGCACTTTAGAGACAAGATTGTGTTGTCCAGTGGTGACACCCCTACACTTCAGTATCAATAACTTGTCATTTCAAGGGTCATAAAATGTATTAGAAAAGGAATTATGTAACCCTTTAACTGACAGGTCGACCATTTCCAGGGCTTATATATTTCGACGAGAATCCAAGAATCGATTCATGCAACAAAACCAGCAAGAATCCATGTAGATTTTCACTGCACCTCTGCTAGGATTCCTGAGAAAATAATTGAGTCAATTTAACCCTTTACCTAACATAGCAGCAGATTAACCAATACAAGGCTAACATGACCTGAAATATGCTGACATTTTGTCAGTAAAATTGTACAAATAAGGAAGGCTGTCATTGGAACTGGCTGTATATGCCATGCTCCAGTGGTTGCACTGCCTCCAAATTCAGCCAGTTTTTAGGACAGTGAAAGTCCTTGATTTATGCCTTCAAATTCAATTGGTATAGATCTGAAAATGATTTTGGGTCATTCCTTTGAAGTGTCACAAGCCATATTTTGGAGGTAAAATTGGAAACCCTGAATGGCAATTTTTAGCTCAACTTTGACGAAGTCAAATTTGAGCTATTGTCATGGCCCGTCGTCCGTCTGTCCATCTGTCCGTCCGTCTGTCCGTGTGTCCGTACGTCAACAATTGGCTATGGCTCGGGCTAGAGGTCGTATTTATGAACCGATCTTTACGAAACTTCTTGTGTACCTTTGTTATGACCCTGGGACGGGAATGAGTGTTTTTGGGTGCGGTCCGAAATTCAAGATGGCTGCTAGCTGCCATTTTGTACCGACAATGCAGAAATCTGTTTTTTGTACAGAACTTCCATATGAAAGCTCTGATTTGAATAATTTTTTGTATGAATGTTTAGTACCATGGGATACATCACATTTAATACAGGTTTTTTTCTCGTGCGTAAATTATGCAAATTAGACTAACTTTGATGTTTTTTGGTGTTACTTTCAGCACTGTAAGTGCAAATGCCAATACGGCTCGGGCTAGAGGCCGTATTTATGAACCGATCTTTACAAAACTTCTTGGGTACCTTTGTTATCACCGTGGGACGAGAACGAGTGTTTTGGGGTCCGGTCCGAAATTCAAGATGGCCGATGGCAGCCATTTTGTACGAAATTTGGTGCAATCAGATTTTTGCACAGAACTTCCATAAGAAAGCTCTGATTTGAATAATTTTTTGTGTGAATGTTTAGTACCATGGGATACATCACATATAATACGGGTTTTTTTCTCGTGCAGAAATTATGCAAATTAGATGAACTTTGATTTTTTTCAGTGCTGCTTACACACAGTAAGTACACATGTCAATACGGCTCGGGCTAGAGTCTATTTATGAACCGATCTTCACGAAACGTCTTGGGTACCTTTGTTATCACCTTGGGACGAGAACGAGTGTTTCTGGGTGCGGTCCAAAATTCAAGATGGCTGCCAGTAGCCATTTTGTATCGAAATTAGGTCTAATCAGTTTTTTGTACACAACTTCTATACGGCTCAGGCTAGATGCCGTATTTATGAACCGATCTTTACGAAACTTCTTGGGTACCTTTGTTATTACCGTGGGATGAGAACGAGTGCTTTTGGGTGTGGTCCGAATTTCAAGATGGCCACCAGCAGCCATTTTGTACCAAAATTAGTGCAATCAGTCTTTTGTACAGAACTTCTGTATGAAAGTTCTGATTTGAATAAATTTTTGTATGAATGTTTAGTAACATGGAATACATCACATATAGTACGGGTTTTTTTCTCATGCAGAAATTATGCAAATTAGATGAACTTTGATTTATTCAGTGCTACTTATACTCTGTAAGTGCACATGTCAATACGGCTCGGGCTAGAGGCTGTATTTATGAACCGATCTTCACAAAACTTCTTGGGTACCTTTGTTATCACCTTGGGACGAGAACGAGTGTTTCTGGGCGTGGTCCAAAATTCAAGATGGCTGCCAGTGGCCATTTTGTACCGGAATTTGGTCCAATCAGTTTTTTGTTACAACTTCTGCACAGCTCATATTTGTGAACTGATCTTCACGAAACTTCTTGGGTACCTTTGTTTTCACTTTGGGACAGGAATGAGTGTGTTTTGGGGTGCCTTTGTTATCACTGTGCTATGAGAACAAATATTTTGGGGTTCAGTCAGACCCACTGTGGGACTCAATGATTTTTTCTAGTTTAGCATCTGACTGTCACCCACCTTTACAATACTTTACCTATACATTTGTTACAGGCAACGGTCAGTATTTATGTACAGACCGTTACAATACTTTATATGTACCTTTGTTATCAGGTCATTACCTAGATGTTTGTCATTGCTGTGTCACATACTATACATGTACATGTCTTTGTCTTGACAAGTTGAGCTACAGTGTCATTGACACTTTCATTGTAGATAGCACTGACCAAATATTGGCTTTGTGTTAGGTGAAGGGTTAACCTTTACCACAGGTCTGCAAAATTTCCAACTTGTACTGACTTGTATTGGCCTTGTCTAAACTTCACTTCATACCTATGTTGCAATCATGATGTTGCCAAAGATGCTAAGTATTGCCATAAACTCCAAATAAATAAATAAGTAAATAAATGTACTGACCTAGTAAGCATGTAACCCTTAGGTCCCCAGACACAAATTGCTCTTATATTGCCTTGAAAAAGTTGTCCCAAGTGTATTCTTCCTTAAGAAATCTGCCCATAGGCTGCATTTATTTTGACAGTGTTTTTACATCATTCTTGGCTACCTGTACAGGCATCCAACAATGCTGTAGAAACACTGTTAAGTCATCTGCAGCTGTGTACACATGGTTTTACTGTAGTTATAATCATAAAATTAATTAAAGGGTTAATGCATCAGATTAATTTTTACAACAATTACAACCCTATTTTCATGTTCACAACTACAGATAACTTGATAGTGTTTCAACATCTTTGTTGGCTACCTGTTTAGGCAGCCAATACTGATGAAAAAACCTTGCCAAGATAAGGCCCCACAAAGTACATCTTCTGTTTCTCAGGCCATTCTTTTTAAAATTGAATATGGGCGGGTGGTTTTTTATTTGATTTTTTATTTTTGTAATTATTTCTTTGCCAGCAAAAGATCATGTTCTTGGTTTGTTTTATGTTTTAGGCCTCATAATCTACAGAATAGCATGGGTGGTGGTGTATTTTGTCCTTGAGTGCAAGAAGAGTTTGCAATGCTTTAGCATTGCAAAGCCTTGTTGCACACAAGGGACTAATTTATCAATTTTATTAACTTGGGTAAAATATCAGACATAAACCATTTAATTTTTATTTTTTTAAGTTTGCATTGGTTATAAAAAGAGAGCATGCGGCAGCCAAAAGGACAAGGCAGGAGGGCCTGAGAAACAGATTTTTAACCTTTTTAGGCATAAATGAATCCTGTCTGTTGAGTTCTTAAGGAAGAATACACTTTGGGGCAACCTTTTCAAAGCAATATAAAAGCGGCTGTTTGGTGGCTTAAGAGTTAACTTGGTTCCAATCAGAATCACATAAAGTACTGCAGTCGAGAAAATAACATTACAGTTTTGTGAAAACTTGCAGCTGAAGGGTTGTAATATGTCAAGCATTCTACCATAATTTTGATTTCTTGAAAGTTTGTTGAAGAATACTCTTTAGGCTGAAGGTGAGTCTGAAGAGTACAAAAACATTGAAGTAAAGCTGTTAATAGCTTAAATGTTTGGAGTTTGTTTCATCAACTTGCAATAATGATGGACAAACCCCAAGACAATTTCCTGTACTTTTTTGGCCAACAGGTGTGCTGATTCTTTCTGTGGAAGCTTTGAGGAAATGTAGCTGGAAGTTAATTAGTCTACTTATTGGAGGATGTGAAGTGTTTCAACCTTGTTATTGCCTCCAATGAGAGGGCTGTAAAATGTGAAATATGCTGTAATTTTTGCCACATTTCCAATCTTTATCTTTTTGATGGTTGTGATTGATAATTCTCCTCCATATAGAAAAATGGATGTGGAATTTTCATTTCAGTCTTACCACATTAGTTTTTTTCACTTAAAAATTAATGACTTCACTCTCTACTCTTGGTTGGGACCTTAAACAATAGTTAACAGATTTCAGTTGTACTGTTTAAAATTTACAATGTTCTGGACAAAATTGAAAACAATAGTGAATTATCAAAAACTGAGGGAGTTATTGCCCTTTGTTTGAAGTATTCTGCTCAAAATGTCATTGTTAGCGATAGTTGGGTGTCTTACAAGCACACATTCCATGCATTGAGCTGTAGAAGACATGGACGGTCAGTCAGAGAATTTACCACATTCAGTCCAAGACCTCAATACCTTGTAAATCCTCCTCGGTCCGCGACGTGGCATACTCATTACCAAATGTCCAATATCAGCTTGCCTGATGTTATTCCATTCTTCCTGCAGTGCAGCGGTGAGTTCCTGGAATTGGTAGGGGTGTTGGCGTTGTCGTAGGCGCCTGCCAAGTATATCCCAGGTCTGGACTTAATGCTGGCCAAGTCAGTGTAGTGATGCCCTGCTCCTGTAGGAACTCTGTAGCGACACAGGCCCTGTGTGCTCTTGCATTGTCATCTTGGAAAATGAAGCGACGGCCGTGACGTTGTGCAAATGGCACCTCATGAGCTGCTAACGTGTTGTTCACAGTAGTACTGCTCTGTGACACGCCCTTGGATGACATGTAATGCTGTTCTGCTTGTCATGGTTATGCCTCCCCACACCATAACCGATCCACCACCAAAACGATTGTGCTGCCTAACGGTTACATCGTGGTATTGTTCGTTCTGCTGCTGCTGCCACACTCTGTTTCGCCTGTCATGAAAGTTGAGAGTGAACATTGATTCATCAGAAAACATTACGTTGCTTCACCGACGATTATCCTAGCACTGTCGTGCTTCACACCAATTATGCCTTGCTGCATTGTGACATTCAGTCAAACATGGAATTATTCAAGGTCATCGAGTGTACAAATTCCAGCTGTGTAGGTGATTTCAGATAGTCTGACCACTGACTCGCACATCTGTCACTTGGTGCAGCTGCTGTCCAATTTCTGAGGCACTTTGATGGCAGTTACGTAATGCTGTGGTTCGGATGAAACGATCCTGGTTAGCAGTTGTCGCCCTTGGATGACCTGACCGACATCTGTCATCAACATTGCCTGTCTGACAGTAGCGTGACCACAACCTGCTAATCACCGATTGAGTAAGGTTGAGAATTTGAGCCACTGCAGTCTGTCTGTTGTAGCTTCCAACATTCCAACGACACATAAACGTTCGTCCTGTGTCAGTCTTCACATACCTCAAAAGTTATGTTTCGACCAGAAACTATTGATTAACAAGTTTATACCAAGAAAAGAACGATGAGACCTCTGAAAAAGCCCGCCCAGTACAAATGAAAGTTTCAAAACGTACTCCACAGACATTAACGCTGCGCTCGTGCGAAAAACCTGCATGAAGTTTTTGTGGGCTGGTGCTATTCATGATCCACACTAAACTTGGTCACCATTTTCCGAAAATAAAAAACATCAGTTTGGATATCCCCTTCTTTTTTTGAATAGTATATTTTTCTGTTTGACAACCTTGTCATGGCTCTCTTCATTGTATGTCATTCAGTACTCATGTAGACTTCCTGTCTGTCTGTTCTGTTTGTTGGTCTGTCCATCCGTCCATCCATCTGTCTGTCTCATCATCAGACAAGGTGTTTCGTTTGCTTTTCATTTGCCTGGATCTACATTTTCAATAATTAGCAGCTGACTAACATTTAACCCCCCCCCCCCCCCCCCCCCCCCCCCCCACACACACACACACAAATATCTTAAACATCAAAGACTACTATATTTTTTAAGCAAATGTCTGATTCATCCTCTTTGGAAACATATTTTCTACAATTTCACTCTTTTTGTCAGAATGGTTGTCTGTGGGGATTTAAACAAAAGTTGTGGAAGTACACTTATGGGTTCTTGCAGCACAAGCATAGCACTATAGAATCAATATTTGACGGTTTTAGGCATTTTAACAGTATTGTGAGATAACACAGTAGCAGGTACTGGTCATTCTTTTGAAAAAAAGCACTGTTTTATGTTTTGTCAGTGCCGTACCAATGACTCTAGGTGCCATAACTGAGAAAACGGAGGCTTTTTCTTTACAAAAATTGCAAAAATTTTATCAAACACAATGTGAAATGTCTTCAGAAGCCAGAATGTGAATTAAAAACTAACACAAATGGGAAATTTAATATCACAGTAGGTTTGTTTTGGGTCAATATCAATTAATTTATGAATTATATCATAGACTTTGATGAAAAGGGGCATACCGAGGGGGGGGGGGTCCTATTCAGGGATATATTTGACCACATCAGTAGGTAGAAGAAAATTTGACATTAGTTGTTAGGATAAAATGGCATATATTGGTGAAATATATAGCTGTATCCCCAGTTTTTGGAACAAAATTGAAATTCATATTGTTTCGTGGGGGTTGGGACACTGTTTTGCTTGCAGTATGGTTAAATGCGACAGATTTTTTCCAAAAGTATTGTGTGCTGATGCAGATTTTAATTTTATTTTGGAATCAGGGTAGTTTTTAAAGAAAGCTGTAAATTCTCATCCCTCTCAGCTAGTTTGGATACTTTAACTTAAAAGAGCAAATTTCCCTTTTTTTTGATTCAGCAGAACCCAAAAGTTGGATTCTCATGCAAAAATGACTCTTTTATCTCATGGAAGTGGTAAAATGTCTATTTGTTTGGGTTGGGGATAATTATAGGTATCACTCAACTAAATATTTGAATTAGAGTTACCCACCTTGAAATGATGCATTCTCTAAAAATAAACAGCCTTGGGAAAATATATTGTTTAAAAAAACATTTGAAACATTCTGTTGACATCTTGCATTATTGTTGAATATTCCTGATAAAAATGAGGGCGATTTGATGAATTTTGTATCTAAAAAATACAATTGACTTTCTGTGTGTTTTTGTAGGGAATTCCCTGAAAAATATGTGCATGTGACTGGTACTTCCTCTTCGTGTCATTTTTTCTTTCTTATTTGTTGCATGACGCCCTGTTTTCGGGTCAGAAAAAGTTGTCTGAAGGGCTATACTTAAAGATATTTGAATGCCAAAATTAAAGTGATGCAATCATATTTTTTTTCACCTGAACGTTATAATGGTGGCCTATGGGAAAATATTTAGTTCTGTAATACCTATATGCACCAACTTGAACAGTGTCTGACAATTGCTCGCCATTGCTCGGTGGTTCTCTCCGGGTTCTCTGGCCTCCTCCACCCTGTAAAACTGTCTGACATGAGGTGACCCGGGTTGCGGAAAGTGCCGTTAAACCCCAATAAATAAAAAAATAACTTAAACAGTAAATATTAGATTTCAGTATATTTGGCTGTGCCGCTTTGTATTAATATTGTCTTGGACAAGTTCTCACGAGGAAGTTATTGCCCTTTGTGTATTCTGTTTCTACATTTCTTGCATTTTGTTTATTCTGTTTCTACATTTTGTGCATTTGTTTATTCTCTTTTACCCTTTTTAGCTCACCTGAGGGAGCTTAACTAGTCACTTGCCGTCTGTTGTCCATTGTGAAGATTACATTATTGACTTCTCCAAAACTACTGCACTGAATTGGATCAAATTTGCATATATGTATTCAAGTTTGTTCAAATAAGACTGCCATGTCCACAGGAGGCACCACAAGGGGTATAACTCTGTTGGCACCTATGCATTTTTTTTTTTAATTTTAAAATTTTTTTCTCCAGCATCACCAATAAAATAAACTTTTGATATTTGCTATACAACATCCTTAGTGGGGGCAGACTCTAATTTGTTCAGAGCAAGTCCCTGGATTCTTATTTGGGCTCCCCATGGGAGATCAAATTTTGACTTAATGCAATATGACAAAAATTCTTTAAAACTCTTCTTTTTCAGATCCGCCAATCAGAATCTTTCGATATTTGGTATACAGCATCCTTATAGGGGACACTTATTTAAAATTCTTCTTTTACTTATTTAAAATTCTTCTTTTTCAGATCAGTCAGTCATAATACTTTGATATACGGTATTCAACATCATTGGGGGATCAGATTCAAGTTTGTTCATATCAACCCCCAGGGTTCATATCTGGGCTCAAATTTTAAAGTCTTCTTCAGATCCACCAGTCAGAATCTTTAGATATTTGGTATTCAGCATCCTTAATGAGGATCAGGTTCAAATTTGTTCAAATCAAGTTCCTGGCTTTATATTTGAGCTCCCTATGGATCCTAAATTTTTCCTTAGTACAATATGAGGAGAATTTCTTAAAAATCTTCATCTTAAATCTACATGTCAGAATCTTTTGAAATTTCGTATTCAACTTCCTTGGGGGATCAAATTGACCTTTGTTCAAATCAGGTCCCTGGGATAGTATTTGGGCTCCCTATGGGAGTCTGAATTTAGACTTAGTGCAAAAAGAGGAAATTTGTTTTCAGATTTTCAGATCTACCAGTCAGAATCTTTTGACATTCAGAATTCAGCACCCTTAAGGGGTTTCAGATTAAACTTTGTTCAAATCAAACCCCCAGGTTCATATTTTGGCTCCCTAATGTTTTGTATTGATATTGTCATGGATAAGTTCAGAACCCATAATGAGTTGTCAAAAAGTTAGAAGGTTACTACTCATTTTTTTACGTTTTATTGGAAATTTCAATGATAAATGTGATAAGATTGAACAATAATTAAGTGATTTCAATCATTTTTAGCTCACCTGGTTGAAAAGGCCATGTGAGCTTTTGCTATCACTTGGCATCCATCGTCGCCCGCCCCCTGTAAACATTTCGCATTTTCATATTCTTCTCTGGAACTGCTGAGCCGGTGTGAACCAAACTTGACAGGAATGGTCTGTTGGAGGTCCTCTACAAACAATCATCATTTTGTTCCCAGCAGATGAAAAACATGGCCACCAGAGGCATTCTTTGATTTGGGCTGGTGGATTTTCAAAAATCTTCTCCTCTGAAACCACAAGGCCAAATGTTTTGGAATTTCACACGATTGATGCTTGGGACACCCTCTACCAATGATCCTCATTTAATGTTGATCAGGTTGTAAATATGGCCCCAATTGAAGCTTATAGTTACCATAGAAACCCAATGGGAAATCACATTTTCATCTTCTCTGAAACTACTGAGGCAGGAATGGTCTGTGGGAGGTCCTCTACAAACGAACCTTATTTTGTTCCCGTGGATTGAAAAACATGGCCACCAGAGGCATTCTTTGATTCTGATCGGTGGATTTTTTAAAATCTCTAAACCACAGGGTCTATGTGAAACCACAGGGTCTATGGGAGGTCCTCTACAAATGATCTTTATTTTATTCCCGGCGGATGAAAAACATGGCCGCCAGAGGCATTCTTTGATTTGGGTTGGTGTCCCATGATTGATGCTTGGGACACCCTCTACCAATGATCCTCATTTAATGTTGATCGGGTTGCAAATATGGCCACAATTGCAGCTTATAGTTACCATAGAAACCCAATGGGAAATCACATTTTCATCTTCTCTGGAACAACTGAGCCAACATGAACCAAACTTGGCAGGAATGGTCTATGGGAGGTCCTCTACAAATGATCTTTATTTTGTTCCCATGGATTGAAAAACATGGCCGCCAGAGACATTCTTTGATTCTGATTGGTGGATTTTTAGTTGAGTTGTGACAAAGTCAAACTCGACTTATAGTTTGATGAATGGAGTGTTGGGTGGGCAGGCTTTCGTAAACAATTGGTTTCCGGATGATAACTTGATAATGGTTCAACCCACGTTCATGAAACTTCATAGGTAGGTTGGTATCGGTGAGAGGAAGAACTCTATTAATTTTGGACTTGCTTGGTCAAAGGTCAAGATCACAGTGACCTTGAACATAGTAAATTGTAAACAATTGGTTTCCGGATGATAACTTGACTATGGTTCAACCCACATTCATGAAACTTCAAATGTAGGTTGGCCTTTGTGAGAGGAAGAATCCTATTTATTTTGGACTCGCTAGGTCAAAGGTCAAGGTCACAGTGACCCTGAACATAAATCAAAACAATTGGTTTCTGGATGATAACTTGATAATGCTTTGGCACACGTTCATGAAACTTAATAAGTAGGTTGGCATCAGTGAGAGGAAGAAACCTATTTATTTGGGACTCACCAGGTCAATGGTGAAGGTCACAGTGACCTTGAATATACTAAATCATTAACAATTGGTTTCCGGATGATAACTTGACTATGGTTGAACCCTCATTCATGAAACTTCATATGTAGGTTGGCCTTTGTGAGAGGAAGAGCCCTATTTATTTTGAACGTGCTAGGTCAAAGGTCAAGGTCACAGTGACCCTGAACATAGTAAATCAGAACAATTGGTTTCCGGATGATAACTTTATAATGGTTCAACCCACTTTCATGAAACGTCATAGGTAGGCTGGCATCAGTGAGAGGAAGACCCCTATTTATTTTGGATGTGCTAGGACAAAGTGACCCTGAACATAATAAATCAAAACAATTGTTTTCCAGATGATAACTTGATAATTGTTTGGCCCACGTTCATGCAACTTTATAGGTAGGTTTGCATCAGTGAGAGGAAGGACCCTATTTGTTTTGGACTCACTAGGTGAAAGGTCAAGGTCACAGTGACCCTGAACATAGTAAATCAGAACAATTGGTTTCCAGATGATAACTTTATAATGGTTCGACCCACTTTCATGAAACGTCATACGTAGGTTGGCATCAGTGAGAGGAAGACCCCTATTTATTTTGGACTTGCTAGGTCAAAGGTCAAGGTCACAGTGCCCCTGAACATAATAAATCAAAACAGTTGGTTTCCGGATGATAACTTGATAATGGTTTGGCCCACGTTCATGAAACTTTATAGGTAATTGTCATCAGTGAGAGGAAAGACCCTATTTATTTTGGACTTGCTAGGTGAAAGGTTAAGGTCACAATGGCCTTCAACATAGTAAATCCGTAAACAGTTGGTTTCCAGACGATAACTTGATAATGGTTTGACCCACATTCATGAAACTTCGTAGGTAGGTTGGCCTAGGTGAATGGACGACTCCTATTTATGTTGGACTCGCTACATCAAAGGTCAAGGTCCCAGTTACCTTGAACATAATAAATTGTAAACAATTGGTTTCCAGATGATAATTTGACAGTGGTTCCCCACACGCTCATGAAACTTCATAGGTTGGTATTGGTGCAAGAAAGAGCCCTATTTATTTTGGAATCACTATTTCAAAGGTCAAGGTCACAGTGACCCTTCACATAGTAAATTGTAATCAACTGGTTTCTGGTTGATAAGTTGATAAAACCCACTTTTGTGCTGTCACAATTCGACTTTGGATCGGTGATCCTATTGGCATTTTTAAAAATCTTCTCTGAAACCACAGGGTCTATGGGAGGTCCTCTACAAACGGTCCTCATTTTGTTCCCGGCGGATAAAAAATATGACTGCCAGAGGCATTCTTTGATTTGGGTTGGTGGATTTTCAAAAATCTTCTCTGAAACCACAAGGCCAAATGTTTTGAAACGTTGCACGGTTGATGACTGGGTCACCCTCTACCGACGATCATCATTTAATGTTGATTGGGTTGCAAACATGGCCACAATTGCGGCTTGTAGTTACTATAGAAACCCTATGGGAAATAACATTTTCATCTTCTTCTCTGGAACTACTGAGCTGATGTGAACCAAACTTGGCAGGAATGGTCAGTGAGAGGTTCTCTACAAACGATCCTTATTTTGTTCCCGTGGGTTGGAAAATGTGGCCGCCAGAGGCATTTTCTGATTCTGATTGGTGGATTCTGGAGATGCATGGGCTCCTTTCGATGCAGTGGGTCATTTATTTTGATGTTGTAAAGTGGGTGAAACTTTCTAATTTATTTCCTTAACCCTTTACCCAACGTAACGGCCAAAACTGGCCAGCGCTATTCTCCAAACTCGCCAATTAATTTTCATTATTTTTTTCATTTTTTGTCTCAAAAACATAGGTTATGACCCCTCATTGGAACGAGCTCGTCGAGCTCGTTCCAATGAGGGGTCATAACCTATGTTTTTGAGACAAAAAATGAAAAAAATTAGTTATTCAAGAATTATTTTTGCAAGTGTCGTCGGCTTTTCATGTTAGGTAAAGGGTTAATGAGAACAATACTGACTATTGATTAAATAACCCACATTTGCTTTTGCTGTGATTCATCAATGGCATGGGAGATTTGTTTCGAAATGCAATGCTTTCTTTTTTGTTCCCCTTTTTATTAAGGTGTGGGGTGATGGGGCATGGAGAACAGCATTCTTGATTCTTGTGGGAGGCCTGGGAAGGGAAGTAGTACAAGTCAACTGTAGTTAACTGGTTGAGTGCTAGAAGCCACAATCATGGCTGTATTGAAAAGTTCTGGAAGACTATTTAGTGGCTTTACACTGCTTCATTAGCAAATTTGCCCAGCAGCAGAAACACAAAAATGTTCATACAAAATTTTGTTACAATTTATGGGAGAGTGCCAATAGGTACTCTCCAAAATTTCTAACAAAACAGATTGTTTATGAACAAAATTTTGATATTTATGGCACTCCCTTTGCTGGTAGCATGGTGTTCTTGAAAAAAATCCTCATGTTACAAATCACCCTTGAAAAATAAAAATTTAGCATACCAACAGTTAAAAGAAGTCTTTTGTTGTGGCCATGTTTGGTCCAAAACTGAAATAATCAAACAACTAAACTTTCCATAACAGTTGTGTAATAAAAATATGAAATTAATTTAATAAAGAAAAATATATTTTTGTCCAATTGCATAGTTATAAAGATCTTTAAAGGCTCTATCTAGAAGTATATTTTATCCTTGATGACCTAAGAATTTTTTTTAAATTTCCGTTATACAACAACAGCCTGTAAGTAAAATAACTTGAAAGTTAAAAGACCTGCTAGTAAAGTCTTGGCTGTATAGAAATCACTTTCAGCATAATTTCACTAGTTTCCTTTTTTCAGAAAATCTTAATGTGACTGCTATTAGGGCACCTGAGGGCATCCATTCTAATGCTGCAAAATCTGTAAAAATCAGAAAGTAGCCTTCATTGGTTAACAGGAAATACTTTCACATATATTTTTTGCACTATGGTAAAATGAAACCCAGGGCTAGAATACAAGAGAATATTTTTAGTTTCCTCCATCAGCAAGAGTGAATTCTGAGGAGTATTGAATAAATTCACATCACACTTTATTCATGATCAGAGTTAATTTCCTCCAAGGTGGGGAGAGATAGACAGCCTTGATAAGATTTATTAGCGTCAATATCTGTTATCAAGGAACAGGCATGTGATGAGTGGAAAAAGATTTGCATCTTAATGAGGAAGTGCTGAAGATGATTTCAGTCTTTTTTGCAACAAGTTTTACATTTCAGTTGAAATGAAAGGAAATTTGCAGAAAAACCTATTTTTCAATCACGCTGATAAAAACTTGTTAACTCCTATATGGATTTACATTACAGTTATAAAAGTGGGTTTTTTCTCGATCAGAGTAGAGCGGTTAAAATAGTTAACTGATTAATCAATGATCAACATCTTGATTGATCCAAAAAGTTATATGGGTTAACAAAGGAACAAATTTATTCCAAAATAGGCAAACAATGTCACACTGACTCACATTAATTATATGAGACAGAGTAAAGCATGCAAGTTACTTGCTGACATACTTATTTACTTGCATGATCATCATACTGTATCAGTGGCTGGAAATGGTCATTCTTAACCCTTTACCCTTGGAAATGGTCATTCTTAACCCTTAGGACCCCTCGTTCCAATGAGGGGTGATAAGCTATGTTTTTGAGACAAATAAATTTGAATGGAGATTTTTAGCTCATCTTGACCAAGTCAAGCTGTACTAATCTCATCGCTCTCCGTCTGTCGTCCGTCAACACCATGTTTTGGTATTCTCCACCAAAGCCACTGGGCCAATTCAAGTGAAAGTTTGTGTGAGTGATGGTCCCAAAGGGGCATTTCATTTTTGTTCAACTCAACATGCCCAGCCTCATAGGGAGGGAGTAGGGGAAAATGCTCCAAAATATTTTTTAAATTTTCTTCTCAAGAACCAGTGTGTAAAATGACTTGATATTTGCTATGGAGCTTCCTTTTGAGGTGTAGAATCAAGTTTGTACAAACGAAGTTCGTGAAGCAATATTTGGCTTTGTAATGGGAGGGGTAAGATTTTTGGCCCCGCCCAAAATTTCTGTTTTTTGAACCGATGGTCCAGTATGAACCAAATTTGGTTTGTGGTATTATTGGGTCATAAGTACTTGACCCAAGCAAAAAAAAAATCCCTGCATCCCCATGGGAACCCTAGGAGCTAAAAATAGAAATATTTTCAAACGCCCATATTTCCCAAATCACATGGAACAGAGAGCTGTTATTTGGTATGAAGTATCCTTAGGACTAGTAGAATTGAATGGTAAAAACAAAATTGCCATCAGTTATGTTAGGGTGTTCTGTAATGGGCATCAAAAAAATGCTGAGTCAGCATATTTGCAAAAATTTAAAAAAATCTTTTCTCCAGAACCAATCATCAGAATCTTTTCATATTTGGTATATAGCATTCATAGGAAGGTCAGATACAAATTTGTTGAAATAAAGCTCATTGGTTCATATTTGGGCTCTCTACAGGAGCCTGAAGTTTTAACATGGGGTAATATGGGGAATATTCTTTAAAAATCCTCTTCTTCAGAACCACCAGTCAAAATCTTTTAATGTTTGGTATACATCATTGTTGTGAGGGTCAGATTAAAGATTGTTCAAACCAAGTCCCTAGGTTAATATTTGGGCTTCCTACAGAAGCCCAAATTTTAACTTTGTTCAATATGGAGGGTAATTTAAAATTATCTTCTTCAGATCCACCAGTCAGAATGCTTTGATATTTGGTATGCAACATCTCTAGGGGGGTCAGATTCAGGTTTGTTCAAATCAGATGCCTAGGTATATATTTGGGTTCGCTATTGTAGCCCAAAATTTTTCTTAGTGCAATATGAGGAAATTTTTTAAAAAATCTTCTTCTTCAGATCCAAAAGTCGGAATGCTTTCATATTTGGTATACAACATCTCTAGGGGGGTCAAATTCCAGGTTGTTCAATTCGAGTGTCTGGGTTAATATTTGGGCTCCATATGGGAGCATGAAATTTAACTTAGTACAATATGAGGGAATTTCTTCAAAAATCTTCTTCTTCAGATCCGCTTGTCAGAATGCTTTCATATTTGGTATACAACATCTCTAGGGGGGTCAGATTCAAGTTTGTTCAAATCGGATCCATAGATTAATATTCGGGCTCGCTATGGTAGCCCAAATTTGAACTTAGTGCAATTCGAAGAAATTTCTTTACAGTTTCTCTTCTTCAGATCCAACAGTCAGAATGCCTTCATATTTGGTACACAACATCTCTAAGGAAGTCAGATTCAACTGTGTTCAAATCAAGAGTCTGGGTTAATGTTTGGGCTCTCTATGGGAGCCAGAATTGGCCATTTTGCTGAAGAATTGTATTCAGTACACTCTAGAGGTGTGTAACTAAGATTAATCTACATAGGTTGTATCAAGGGGCTTCATAGGGGAGCTCTACATTTTACTTTATGATCAACTGAAGAAAAGGCATGATGCCCGGATTATTTTTGTCGCTCCTGAGGGACTCAAGGATTGACAGTGTAGCCTATGGAGATGGCTTGCTTAATGTACTCATTCTTGGACTCTGTTTATATTGTGTTCTGTTCAAGATGAGTGCTTCAGGCCCCATGGGGCCTCTTGTTGTATATAGGCCTAGTCGGTTTTGTTTGTTATGTTGGGTAAAGGGTTCATGCTGTAAATTATCAACGGTATGGCAATTATTCAGATATCTATTTGGACAAGTGATTCATCGGTTAACCAAGGTTAATCCACATGATTAATCAATCAAGAAAATCCCTTAACAGTTTCAGCTTTAGATCAGAGCACGATGGATTGCATCACACTTAATAATTATGCACCAGTGGATCAAGACTTTATATAAAAGAACACTCTGAAATCAAGACCAAATCACACAAAAAATGACGAAAATCGCATCATATCTGTGATGAAAATAGCAGCACACCTGCAATGTACTGGCATTCCTTTTTCAAAGAATAACATTCTACAGTGTTATGGCGAGAAAAGGGAAAAGATAATTTTTGATCAAAATTGTCTTTCCCCTTTGTGATCACCATTCTATACATCCAGAATCAATACGTCTTTATGATACTCCCCAAAAATGGGTAGTGAGGGGGGTGGGGGTATATAGGAGTCAACTTGTCCGTCGTCGATTGGTTTGTCATTGTCATTGGTCCATTGCACATGTAAACTTTTGGAGCGAACTACTTCCACAGTTTTAGTCACATTTTCATGAAACTTTACAAAAATGATCAACATGATGAGGGAAGTCCATGACATAATTTTTTTCCAGATCGGATTCAAGATGGCCGACTGGTGGCCATATTGGATTTTGCAAAATACTTGTGGAGCGAACTACTTCTACAGTTTTTGCTGCATTTTCATGAAACTCAATATAAATTGATCGACGTGATGAGGAGCAGTGCGTGACAAAAAAAATGTTTTTCCACATCAGATTCAAGATGGCCGACTGGAGGCCATATACAATTTTGCAAAATACTTTCGGAGCAAACTACTTCCACAGTTTTAGTTGCATTTTCATGAAACTTCACCAAAATGATCAACATGATGAGGAGCAGTGCGTGACATAATCTTTTCCCCAATCGGATTCAAGATGGCCGACTGGTGGCCATATTGGATTTTTTTTTTTACTTAGAAAAATTGAAAGCCCCTTTTCAGTCACCCCCACTAGGCGGTATGCCACAGTGGGGGTATACCGGGTGACCGACCATCTCTAGTTGTCCTTGAATAGGAGTGTTGGTGTCCCTTTAAAATGGTAGGATGTTATTGGTGTTGTGGGAAGAAACACAGAAAGTTAATTTCGACTGGATCACAACCCAGTATCGATTTTCCAACCAGTTGTCACTTTTGTGATCACCGTACTATACATCCAATAGCAGTATGTCTTCATTCTCCTTGAATATGAGCTTTGTTCTCTTAATATGCTAGGATGCTATTGGTGTTGTGGGGAGAAAGGCGGAATGATAATTTGGACCGGATCACAACCCAGCAGTGATGTTAACAAAATTATCTCTCCATTTTTAGCTTAACTTGACATAGTCAAGATAAGCTATTGCCATCATGCGTGCAGAAGTCTGGTAGTCTGTGAGTCTGTGACGTCTGTTCACATTTTCCTTTAGCACGGGCTACACCCCGCAGTTCTTGTCTGATCGTCACGAAATTTCATATGCAGGTTTGGGGTCATGTCTAGATGAGAATGCCCCCTTTTGGTCATGATCGGGCAACCGGTATGGCTGCCCGAGCCCCAAACCCCAAAACCATTAGCACAGTCTACAGGTCGTATTTATGAAGGGATTTCATTGTAACTTGGTAGGATGCCTCTGTATAATGCCTAGATGAGAACGTCCCCTTTTGGGCATGATCTATCAAACGTGATGGCTGCCCAAGCCCGAAACCCAAAAACTTTTAGCACAGTCTGCAGGTCATGTTTAATGTGGAGGGATTTCATTGTAACTTGGTAGGATGACTCCTTATGATGTCTAGATGAGAATTTCCACATTTGGGCATGATCTGCCAACCGTGACGACTGCCCGAGCCCAAAACCTGAAAACCTTTAGCACAGTCTACAGGTCATATTTATTGAGGAATTTCATTGTAACTTGGTGGGTTGACTTCATACAATGTCTAGATGAGAAAGTCCCCTTTTGGACGTGATTGG
The DNA here is from genome assembly GCA_031216915.1 of Pictodentalium vernedei. Taxonomy (NCBI): domain Eukaryota; kingdom Metazoa; phylum Mollusca; class Scaphopoda; order Dentaliida; family Dentaliidae; genus Pictodentalium; species Pictodentalium vernedei. Next base: position 687,547,255 of record CM062296.1, on the reverse strand, counting down.
GCAACTGTGACGGCTACAGGGGCCCGAAGCCCGAAAATCTTTAGCACAGTCTAGAGGTCATATTTATGAAGGGATTTCATTGTAACTTGGTAGGATGACTCCAAATAACGTCTAGATGAGAACGTCCCATTTTGATCGCGATCATGCAGTCTTGATGGGTGCCCGAGCCCAAAAACCCTTAGCATAGGCAAAAGGTCATATTTATGGAAGGATTTCATTGTAACCTGTTAGGTTGACTCCATATAATGCCTAGATGATGACATCCTCTTTTGGTTGTGATTGGTAAGTTGTGATGGCTACAAGTGCCCGAAGCCCGAAACCTTGAGCACAGTCTACAGGTCATATTTATAAAGGGATTTCATTGTAACTTCTTAGGATCACTCCAGATGATGCCCAGATGAGATTTCCCCTATGGTTGCGATCATTCAGCCATGATGGCTGCCCGAGCCCGAAACCCGAAAACCTTTAGCACAGTCTACAGGTCATATTTATGAAGGGATTTCATTGTAACCTGGTAGGTTGACTTCATATAATGTCTAGATGAGAACGTCCCCTTTTGGACATGATTGGGCCACTTTGACGGCTAAAGGTGCCTGAAGCCCGAAAACCTTTTGCACTGTCTACAGGTCATATTTATGAAGGGATTTCATTGTAACTTGGTAGGATGACTCCAAATAATGTCTAGATGAGAACGTCCCATTTTGGCCATGATCATTCAGCCTTGATGGGTGCCCGGGCCCAAAAACCTTTAGCATAGGCAAAAGGTTATATTTATAGAAGGATTTCATTGTAACCTGTTAGGTTGACTCCATATAATGCCTAGATGATGACATCCCCTTTTGGTCGTGATTGGTCAACTGTGATGGCTACAGGTGCCCGAAGCCCGAAAACCTTGAGCACAGTCTACAGGTCATATTTATGAAGGGATTTCATTGTAACTTCGCAGGATCACTCCAGATGATTCCCAGATGAGATTGTCCCCTTTGGTTGCGATCATTCAACCATAATGGCTGCCTGAGCCCAAAGCCTGAAAACCTTTAGCACAGTCTACAGGTCATATTTATGAAGGGATTTCATTGTAACTTGGTAGGTTGACTTCATATAATGTCTAGATGAGAACGTTCCCTTTTGGATACAATTGGGCAACTGTGATGGCTTCAGGGGCCCAAAGCCCGAAAACCTTTAGAACAGTCTACAGGTCATAATTATGAAGGGATTTCGTTATAGCTTGGTAGGATGACTCCAAATAGTGTCCAGATGAGAACAGCCCCTTTTGGTCATGATCTTTCAGCCTTGATGGCTGCCTGAGCCCAAAAACCTTTAGCATGTCTGTAGGTCGTATTTATGGAAGGATTTCATTGTAACTTGTTAGGTTGACTCCATATAATGCCTAGATGATGACATCCCCTTTTGGTCGTGGTTGGTCAACTGTGATGGCTACAGGTGCCTAAAGCCCGAAAATCTTGAGCTCAGTCTACAGGTCATATTTATGAAGGGATTTCATTGTAACTTCATAGGATCACTCCAGATGATGTCCAGATGAGAATGTCCCCTTTTGGTTGTGATCATTCAACCATGATGGCTGCCCAAGCATAAAGCCCGAAAACCTTCAGCACACTCTTCAGATCATATTTATGAAGGAATTTCATTGTAACTTAGTAGGCTGACTTCATGTAATGTCTAGATGAGAACAGCCCCTTTTGGACACCATTAGGCAACTGTGTTGGCTACAGGGGCCCAAAGCCCGAAAATCTTTACCACAGTCTACAGGTGATATTTATGAAGGGATTTCATTGTACCGTGGTAAGATGACTCTAAATAATGTCTAGATGAGAACGTCCCCTTTTGGTCGCGATCATTCAGCCTTGATGGCTGCCCGAACCCAAAACCCCAAAACCTTTAGCATAGTCTATTGGTCATATTTATGGAAGGACTTCATTGTAACCCGTAAGTTTGACTCCATATAATGCCTAGATGATGACATCCCCTTTTGGTCGTGATTGGTCAACTGTGACGGCTTCAGGGGCCCAAAGCCCAAAAACCTTGAGCACAGTCTACAGGTCATATTTATGAAGGGATTTCATTGTAACTTTGTAGGATCACTCCAGATGATGCCCGGATGAGAATGTCCCCTTTTGGTTGCGATCATGCAACCATGATGGCTGCCAGAGCCCAAAGCCCAAAAACCTTTAGCACAGTCTACAGGTCATATTTATTAAGGGATTTCATTGTAACTTGGTAGGTTGACTTCATATGATGTCTAGATGAGAACGTCCCCTTGGACGCATTTGGGAAACTGACGGCTACAGGGGCCCGAAGCCCGAAAACCTTTAGCACAGTCTACAGGCCACTTTTATGAAGGGATTTTAATGTAACTTGATAGGATGACACGTTTTGGAATAATTTCACTGTAACTTGGTAACTTTTGTTGATATACGTTAACTGTGAGGGCCACATACATTAACTGTGAGATCATATTAACCCACCCCTCAGCTCTTTAGTACAATGTACACCTCATATTATTTTTATCATAAACATAACATACAGGGAACAGAAATGAACATATTCCCAATTATCACAATTCTTGTCTTATTTCATAATCCTTTCATAAACATTGAACATTATCCTTTTCATCAAACACAACACACAAGTTAAGCTACAGTGTCATTGACACTTTCATTGTTATCACTGCACTGTACTTCCTGTATCTGTACATCTTAGTCTCCTTGAGTAAGAGTTTTGGTGTCCTCTTAACATGATGGGACAATATTAGAATATCACAGAATGATGCAAAGACTATATTCCCAAATTACATAGTCAGATGTATACATAAATAGAAACTGGTTATTTAGACTGAATGGAATATGTAGAAAAACTAATGCTAAAATGAGTAGGATATTTTTCTTGTCTAGTCATTAGCTATTTATTAGTCATTAACTAGTTGCCTCCCATTTGAATCCGACAGAATATTTATGCCAAGTTTGAGCTTCTCCCTTTGAGCTGGTATTTTTCAATACAGTGGAGCACAACTAATTGGATATATCTCAACTGAATAACTCTCTTAACTGAATATAATGTCAAAGCACAAAACTATTTACCATACTTTCAACATAAATTTGACTGATGAATTGCATGTGTTTTTTTGAGTAAACTCCTGAATAAGCTTCACTGGGAGTTAGTCCAAATTCACATTGCTTAACTCTGGCTTCTTCCTCCTGAAGAACTGTCTTGACATGATATGACCCTGGTTGTTGAGAGTGTTGTTGAACTCAACAAACAAACACCACAGTCAACTGCTTTTACTGGGGAATCATTATAGTTGGTAACTGAGCATTGTTAACTCTTAACTCCCATACAGCCACAAACTGCTCATTTTATATTTCTCGGAAAAAGTTGCCTCGAGGGTATTCTGTTTTGAGAACTCTACTGTTAGGCTGCATTTACCTTAACCCTCTGCACTCTGATGTTTTTGGTTTTCAAAATGTCTTCATGGGTTTTTACCTTGTCACACTCTCTTAACTGAATATAATGTCAAAGCACAAAACTATTTACCATACTTTCAACATAAATTTGACTGATGAATTGCATGTGTTTTTTTGAGTAAACTCCTGAATAAGCTTCACTGGGAGTTAGTCCAAATTCACATTGCTTAACTCTGGCTTCTTCCTCCTGAAGAACTGTCTTGACATGATATGACCCTGGTTGTTGAGAGTGTTGTTGAACTCAACAAACAAACACCACAGTCAACTGCTTTTACTGGGGAATCATTATAGTTGGTAACTGAGCATTGTTAACTCTTAACTCCCCATACAGCCACAAACTGCTCATTTTATATTTCTCGGAAAAAGTTGCCTCGAGGGTATTCTGTTTTGAGAACTCTACTGTTAGGCTGCATTTACCTTAACCCTCTGCACTCTGATGTCAAAATACCAAAGTTTTCAGCATCAAATTTTTCCCACAGTGCAACTGAGAATTTAAAAATTATATCTTGTTTGACAGAGCTCATTGAGCTCTGTCAAACAAGATATACTTTGTTAATTTTTTCATGCTGCAGAGGCATTATGGAGTCAATGGTGCAAAATTTGAAATACGACCGGAGTGCTAGGAGTTTATGTGTTCAGATCAATAATGAAAAAACAGTGTTAAGTCAGCTGTAGCTTGTACATGTATATACGGCACTTGTTATTGTAATCTTAATCTGAGGATTTATCTCTTAACCTGCAGAGTATTTTCAAAATACTTTTCATCAAATCTAGTCATGGCTGCTGAGAAGCAGCCATGACTAGATTATATGAAACATCCAAATTTAACTACAGAAATCATTGGTCAAAAAGGCAATTCAATTTAGAGGACAGAAGTTTAGTTAAAAGTGCCCAAATCCTACTTATTTTTGTGGCAAGAAATTTTGTATCCTGAGTAGGAATATCCTCCATCAGCATGGAAGGAATTGAGGGTTAAAAGGCCAATAAACACCAATATATGTAGAGTGAGAAACAGAATTTGAAATTTGTGTTCACCTTGTCTGATATTTGTTTAACTTGTTTCAAATTTCCATTTTACCTCATCACAGATCCGACAAAAGGAAAGATTCTTGGGCTCATTTCATAAAGTCATTAGAGATCATCACGCATTTTATATCTGCTATACATAGCGATGGAAGGAAGTGAATTTGTTTCATTTTTACCCTCTGCCACAGCACAGATACAATCTCGCAATTTTTTTCATTCTTTGGAGTCTCAAAAACATAGTCTGTGACCCCTCATTGCAATGATCTCATCAAGGTCATTCCATTGAGAGGTCATAAGTTGTGTTTTTTTATGCATAAATCGAACAGATAATAGACTTTAAAAGGATATTTTTTGTGCCTGGTAATGGCTTTTACATGCGGTAAAGGGGTAACTCATCACCTGTAGTAAATGGCGACAAGGAAAGAATAATTTTATTGATGGCTCCTTGATGCAGGTTTGACTGTATATCATTGTGCACAAGTTGTATACATTAGAGGTTCACTCAAGTATTGTATATGCAGACATCTTACAATAGACATATTGTCGGTATCTTCCAAGAACCACTCCAAAAATATACTCCATACATAATATAATTACTGTGAAATGAAGCATTCCTAAGCATCAAATTGGATGGGATAAAAAAGTAACAATATTTGTACTAGATAATTCAAGAGAGCTTGTTCTACCTTGATAAATCAAGAACCTTTTTTCTTCTGCATCTTGTTGTGCATCTTAAGGATTCCAAGGTCATCTCTGCAATGTACTACTTTTTTTTCTGTTTGGTACAATGTATGCATAGAAATTCTTTTTGGTACATCCCTATCAGATGTGGTCTTATAACCCTTTACACAATGCATAAGATATCAAAATTTATTATTTTAATTATTGTTTTTCAGAGTAAACATTTTTTTAACAAAAGCGTAGCATTTGACCCCTCATTGGAATGATCTCATCGAGCTCATTCCAATGAGGGTTGCATTATATGGTTTTGTTGAAATTTAAAAAAAAAAAAATTTTCAACTGCTTAATTTGTAAATTACACTGGTGGATGAAATTCAATGGTTAAAGGGTAAAGTGCTAAATTATTTTTGGTTTTCAAAATGTCTTCATGGGTTTTTACCTTGTCACAATTTATGGGAGAGTGTCAAATGAGAAATCTCACATAAATTGTAAGAAGGCAAATCCATTCAGACTAAATATTTCCACTTCATTGATAATATGAAGCACATCCACAGAATACTTGTGAGTTGTAAGGTGAAGTGAGATCAATATTAGGCGAGGCGTTAGCCAAGCCTAATATTGAACACTCTGAGCCTCACAAGACACCATATCCAACCACTAAACTGTGTAAAACTTCCCATAACATATTTACTATGTCAGCTAGACCTGTAACGATACTCTTTGGCCACGATACGATTCGTATCTCGATATTTTACCCGCGATACGATACGTATCTAGATACGTATCTTCAAACTATCTTGATTCAGTTTGTATATATACACTGCACCAGTGCACCTGTCACTTCAGTATAACCCCCTTGAACAGCAATGATTGAGAGTGGGTGATCTTGTATGACTTGAACTTCTATAGGGTCACTCTTTCTCAGTCAGTGGGATTCAGGGAGACTGAGGGAGTGAGGTTCTGAACATTTTTCATTGCTTAAAAATTTAAACATTGATTGCATTCTTATATTCTGACAGGGTTACACAGTGTGTAACCTGTGTAACCCTGTCAGAATATAAGAATACAATCAATGTTTAGATACACACAAGGAATCAGGGATTTGGGGAATTTAATTAATTTTGTTTCCAGGCAAAGCTTGTTCAACTTCAATGAATTTTATTACCCTACTGACTGAGTCTGACTCGTGCCGAAGCCCATACTCGTGCCGAAACCCCCTCCCTCCCCCCCCTCCCGTTTCTTCAGATTTGTGAACCAAGGTGCCCTACTCGAGTCAAAGCCCACCCCCCAAGTTTCAAATTGGACGAAAGTTGTTTGAGATAAGACGTCAAATTTACAGGCATCAAATGGAAAAACAGGTGACTTGTTGCAACACTGTACTTACCAAAAAAACTGTAATACTGTATTATGTATATTTTTTGGAGTTGAGGTTTTTGTGTTGTTAAATTCGTCTTTTGTGTAATACATTATGTCTGTTTTCAGTGCAATAAGTCTTTATTAAAAAATTATGTATCCCAAGCAAAATTGACTTGTTTATTTTTTTGTTGACCTCGTTTTGGAAGCTGTCACTTGTTTTAAATGAGTGTGCAGGCTGCTGTCAATAGTTGTCTGAAACACGCCCACAACATATAGTTTTCACAGTTTTCACAGTGGTTGAATATCATCAGAAAGATACTGATTGAATACTGCGACTTTCGAGCGGTGCACAACTCATTGTGAAAGAACACTGCGACTTTCGAGCGTGCACAGCTCATTGTGAAAAACGGGTGTTCAGAAATTAATGAGTAAGTGGTAATTAAAAATAAAAAATAATTACAACTCTAGAATTTGAGAATTATATAACAATATAACCAGGGATATGATTTATGACTTATTGGTTCAATAAAACATGCTGATTTATCATTTTATCATGCTCTGCAGCATGTGAAGTTATGAGTTTCAGTGTAAAATCAATTTTTCGAATTTTGCCAAGGGAGGCAACTATTTTGTTATTCATATTCGGCTGTGCCAAATTTTATCTGGTCTTCAAGTTCATATTATGATTTTTTTATTGATTTTGTGTGAAGCTATATTTTTGTTGTATTCGTAATAAATGTACATATTAAAAAAAAAAAACAGCTATTTTTAAACAGACTGTGTTTGTCTGTTTTCAAGGGGGTGGTTTGCAGTGTTGATTGACGTACTTACGTCCATTTCTGGCTTCGAGAGTAACCTGTACAAAAAAATATGAAAACAACACCGCATGGTTTTCTGTTTGTTTTATTCATTAAATTGAGGATTAAAACCCCAAATCTGAAAATGAAACGTATATACAAGATAATTATGAGAATTTTTAAAGCAAATTCTACAGAATTGGTAGGCGGTTTCCAAAGAAACGTAACATACCCAGTGCCAGTGGATACTGACTTGTCTCATATCGCCAATTTCCGTCGCATCCAAACGCGACTTGCAAGCACTATTACTCGTCCCGAACCCCCCCCCCCCCCCCCCCCCCCCCCCCACTTTGCAATTTATCCACTGCAAGCACCCCCTGGGCTTCGACACGAGTCAGTATGGTATAAGAAGAAGTGATAGACTGTCGTGTATGTAAGCATTTAATCAAGCGACCATTACCAATCCAACCGCATCGCGATTCCGCGATACGGCACTTCCCAACCGATACGCGTATCTCGGGGAGAGTGTATCATGATGCACCGATGCATCGGTGTATCGTTATAGGCCTAATGTCAGCGGATAAAATCCAGTATGTCCCTTTAATTAATCGGCCCTGTAATTTATTTTATAGTGAATCGTACTTGTGAAAATGTAAACAAGCAGACGTAAGTTTACAATGTAAGGGGTAAGGGGAGTAACTCTATCTAGCAATCGTTTCGTGCTGAAGTGATTTTCGATCGGAGTGATTAACTTGAATGTCATGTGTGTTTCGATTTACTTTGAGCTATCGGATGGGGTTATCGATCGAAAGAAGTTTCTTAATTTGGGACACATATCATAAACAGATTATTTCTTTTTGTTCAAGCAAGTTTAATGAAACTTTAATCAACGGACAATTCAGAACATTTGCTGTTAGATTGCCATTTTGAAGCGAGGCAGTTGTATTTTATTTCTAAAAACAATATGGTGGACACACATCTAATATTGATTTCATATGGGGTCACGGATGACGTCATCATCAACCTGATATGACTTCATAAGCCGCCACCATTTATCCACACTGATTGGTTGATCCCAAGAGTCGACATAATAAAAAGTCTTTAAGTTGCGATACCTGGATTTCAGAATATATCCCAAATGCTTTTTAACTGGAAGAGTGCTAAATTATATTTGGCCGTTGAAATTTGTTCACTTGTTTTCAACTTGTTACAATTCATGGGTGAGTGCCTACAGGCACTCTTCCATGAATTGTAACAAGGCAAATTCATACAGATTAAATAATTTCACGTCAAAGATAATATGAGGTACATCCACATAATATGAAGCCTTTAAGTTGGGGTTTATGCTCTTTAGCAGAAAGCCCAAATATGGGCTTCCAGCATTCTACCAGTTGAAGACATTTAGTCTTTGTGAACTTGTAGAAGCAGGAAAGAATAACTGTAACTTTGTGGAAGGCAGTGATTAAGACATTCAGAATGAGAAATGATAACTTTTAACATTTCATTCAATCCTTTTTTCGTGTAATCACATTTTCTTAATCTTTTCGAGCAGGGGAAAGGCAAAGTGAAACCATCTTAATTGAATAGCTACTGCGTCAATGAAAATAGATTAATTAACAGGAGTATTTATTTAATCACAATTTTGTTATTCCCAACATTCTGGTAATAAATTGAGTCTTACTTATATTGCATCTTGTTTGACAGAACTCATTGCTTGAAAAAGGTTAAATTGTAAGAGAAGTATATATACCGAGGCCAAAGTGGGCCGTAAACAAATTTGAGGACCTCAGAAATTGTGAAAAAAATTCCTGACTGATTTGGACTGATCACAAAATATATTTATTCAATTAATATAAAAATAATGACTGGGCATGAGGGTAAGAATGTGGAGTGTCTCCCCAAGGGACCATTATCTTCTGAGGCATTAGCCGAGTGAGATAATAGTGCCAAGGGGAGAGAAGCCACATTGTTACCTTCAAGCTCAGTCATTATATTTATTATTATACCGAATGAAGATTCCATCTTGATACAATTATTTCTGGGTTATTGTAGACATTTTGTGTGTTCACATTATTTCACAGCACAGAAGTTGTTTGGTAAAGAAACTACGTCTTCACGCGCACGTACAACAATACTTTGGGTATCTCTGCTGGCATTGTCGTGAATCTTTGGCTAAAGCGGGTAATAATGCAAAAATTATTCACGGCGGGTGGAACATTGTGAAATGTTTAATGGAATTATATGTGGGATTAGCATAACATTTGTAGATGAGGTATAATAATAGAGATTGAGTCTTTAACTTACATGCACTTAACAAGGCAAACTTGTTCTGAAGGTCTGACAGATGGTGCTGTGTCTGAAAGTTATTTTATTATGAAGTTTGTTCTCTAAGGCAAAATAATTAATTAGCATTCACTGTAATTCTGTCAAAAAAAAATTTTGCAACACAATCAGGTATGGGGGTGGTTACCAAGGACCTGATTACACATCATCTGTTGGTACAAAACTTTTCATTGCTCTTTCAGAATGTGTGAATAGTTTTTATCAACTCTCCATCAGGTGGATTTGTTATCACTTGACAGACTGAGAACCCAAATGATGTCACATTGACATCTGATGGGAGAAAAATTATCCAGCATCAGTTTTGGGTGTGGAATGGGGAAATCTCACCCTTGGGCCAAGAGATTTTTGATGAACACTTGGCAAGCCATGTGTCTGGCTCAAATATCTTGCCCCTCAGGTGAGATTTCCCCATACCCCACACGCTCATCAAGAATAATACAGTATGGCCACCGTGGTCTAATCACTTTCCACTTTCTTACAACCCTGTGATTCATTAATTAAAATTTTGCTGATGATGATTTTTATTAACTGGTAAATGCATGCGTGGACATCACTGCCCACGCGTGGATTATGACTAGTCTACGGTGACTGTACTGTAGTCAGTTTTATTGTAAAGTACTTCCTCCCCATAGGAACCTCGGGAACTGAAGCATAGCTTGTTGATTGTGGTAAACCAGCTCTGTTTTACTGGTAAAATAGGACCTAGACTCACCAATGCTTGAGGTGGAAGTCCTCTAAAATGGGCAACATGGATATAAACAATTGACTAAACTTGATTTTATCTCTGTGTTAAGATTACGATTAGCCAGTGTGCAGAAACATTTGACCTTAAACACCAAAAAATAAATAATAATAATATTTGTAAAGTATAAATTTGGCACAGAGAGGGTGTAGAAACAGAAGTTTGCCTCAAAGTGCTTCCAGGTGATATTTATTGGTGGATGAAGATTGACAAGGCATCATGCCCCTCTATATGCCATTTAACCTCTTTGACCATTAAGCTTTCACAAGTAATGGCCAGATGTGATAGAAGTTTTATATATTACTTTCTAAATTGGTTCTCTCATGGCTATGATTCTCTGGTGATGAATTTCCCTGGATTCATTCACTGAAAGTGTATGGAGTATATATACATGCAGAGAAGGTGTATGTGTGTGTGCATATGTGCAAACAGAAAATATTGTTTTGTGCTCTGTTGCCATAGCTCATTTTTCCCTGCAAACTGTACTGCTTCCAGTAGACAGATGCTATAGGTTTAGCAGGTTGTGCCAACTTTAAATAGCTTGGGATGAGCTTTCTGATTTTTTTTACTTCACTGTGTATAATGGATATGCGCTTCACTGGAATACTGCCAGTTAGTTTGGTCTGTTAAAACATGTCAGGCTCATTGAAAATACCTAGATAATTGAAATGGATGAAATTATTCGAAATGCTCTCGTAAGTATAATCATTTCAACTTTTATACATTCTTTAATCATCTTTTTTTTTTCAAATTTGATTATTTCTAATTTTCTTTTTAACCCCTTGGTACATCAATGATTTGACCCCATTTTCATAGAATCGCTGCATAGGGTTATTGTTGCACCTGACTGAATAAGTAACTTGCTAAGATCAGCAACTCATACAAACCAGTCCAGAAATATAAATGTTGTTTTGTTTATTCTTTGACCATGCTGTGATCTGTTACGCACAGACCTACCTTGACCTGAGGTGGTGACATATTCTTAGAAACACATCTTGACTTAAAAATCCTTTCAGGCTATTTCAGAGCTTATATTTTGAGAGTCAATTCACATCACAAAACCAGTGAGAATCTATGTAGATTCTTGCTGCACCTCTGGGACTCACATGAAAAGAATTGAGTCAACTTAATCTTTTACCTAACATAGTGGCAACAAATTAACCAATACAAGGCTAACATGACCTGAAATATCAATAAAATTGTACAAAAATGGCTGTCATTGGAAACGGCTCAATGAGCCGGTTCCAATTGACATCCACCCACCCACATTTGTAAGGTTTTATTGGTAAATATTGTTTTGTCTTTTTTAAATTGTCAAATTCAGTTTATGCTTTAAAAAATTTGTCTTATGTTGCTTTGGTTTTTCACCTTGTTTCATCTTTTATCTGACAGAGTACAACTAAATAGTTCCAGTATCATTTCCAAATTATATTCAAAGAGACTTTCATTTGGGAATTTAGCTTGATGTCCCACCAGTGGAACAAGTTTGACGAGTGTACATACTGCACGTTTTGGAAAACCAGAATAAAAAAAATAGTTGAATAACAAAATTTTCCGTTGATAAAGCTGGATGGAATTGGCAAGTTTGGTAGGTAAAGGTCAAAATGTTAGAGTGGTTTATTACAGTTTACTTGAGAGTTTTTTAGGCACTCTTCATTGAATTGTAATAAATCAAACCAACATGGACAAACATTATATGCTTCTGAACCTTTTATTGTTTGTTTGTTTATTTATTTGGGTTTAACTCCTTGCATGCGGCTGGTGGATTGATGCCCAGGGTGCAAAATCTCTTGCCACTGAAATAAGTATAGTATAATTTGGGCACATTTAAACAGTTTTCCTCCCTTTAAATTGAATGGACTTTTTGGCCAATGATTTCTTGAGTTGTATTTTGATGAATATTTCATCAAATCTAGTCATGGCTGCTCCACAGCAGCCATGACTAGATTTGATCAAAAATATTTTGAAAATACTCAGTAGGTTCAGAGTTAACCCTTTACCCAGCATAAGGCCAAAACCGGCCAGTGCTATTCTAAAAAATCGCCAGTTAATTTTCATTATTTTTTCATTTTTTGTCTCAAACACATAGGTTATGACCACTCATTGGAACAACCTCGTCATGCTCGTTCCAATGAGGGGTCATAACCTATGTTTTTGAGACAAAAAATTAGTTATACAAGAATTTTTTTGCAAGTGTCGTCTGCTTTTCATGGTAGGTAAAGGGTTAATGACATGTTCAACAGCAAGGATCATGTGTCCTGACAGTCTTACCCAGAGAGAACACCAGGCAACTGTCAGACTCTCCAACTTCACCAACCTGACACAAGGAGAATTAACAGTAGTTGAAGGCATATGTTCCATCGATATGTAGTATGGCTTAGTACACAATGCCAATGTGCTCCCAACATGGGCAATCAGGATTAAATGTCTTGCCCATGGACACAGCACAGATAATTCCTTTAACCCTTTCCCTAATGAATTGGATGCATCCACCTGAGTAATTTACCATTTGAGCTGTTGAAAAAAGAATATTGTACAAAAAATGCAACTAAACCATATCACCTGACCCCTCATTGTAACAAGCTCATCGAGCTCATTCCAATGTGGTGTTTCGTGATATGGTTTTGTTGAAATTATTTGAAAATTTTGAAAAATATTATTTAAAATAATAAATTTTGATATCATCTGCATTGCGTAAAGGGTTAACTGAGATAACAGCCATATCCAGCCAGTACTATTCAAAAATAATTATACAAATTTGATTATTTTTTCAATTTTTTGCTTTAAAATATGTAACTTTTGACGATTAATTGTATCCATCTTATTGAGCTCTTTCCAGTGATGGGTCATAATCTGTTTTGGAAGGCAAAAGATGAAAATGTTTAGTTATTAGAGATATTTTTTGCTAGTGTCATACTTTTTTGTGTTAGGTAAAGAGCTAACTGAATATGATGACATCCAGAGTATATGATGCTTTTCTGTTGTATATGTACCACCACTTTCTGATAGTGTCGGAAACCGTGCTTTGTTGCTGCTGGAAGAAATAGATTCATGCCGCGTATTCAGCCAAACGCAAGGAGTGTCACCTGAATACATGCGTGAATGTATGTATCACCGTGACGAACCTGCTCGTTTCACTTTTGTTGGGGTGGTTCTTATCCTGAAGGGGTTAATAACTTCTCCTCGAAAAGCATAAATCAACAGGGGTTCACTGAAAACAACGACTTTAATACATATACATATAAATAAATATGATAATTTGTAATAAGAAAACAAAATGTCAATCACCTACCCACATAGTTTTTAAGTCACTTGCGGGCCTGCATTCTCTGTTGTCGCCGGTTTTTCCTCCTTTTCACTGGTATTTGTTCCTTGGTCGCCTCTTCACTTCACCTTTTCACTACCGTCGCACGGCCACTAACGTATTGTCACTTTATCGGACCCCTCTGCTCTAACATGTGATGGAATGTCACTCTACCACTGCCGTCAAACCTCCGCTAGTTTATTGTCACTTTACTTGATGCTTTTCACACAAGCAGTCACCACCAGTGGGGTTAAACTCTCCTCTACGTTTATCTCAAATAATGTTCATACAGGCAAAGCCTACTCTACCTACGTATGGCTTGCCTTCTAAAACAGGTAATGCCATTTACCTGAATGCAAATTAGCTCCCTGAGCTTGTACTTCGTGTTTCTGATCCTATTCTCATATATGGCCGCTGACTTGGCCCGCGACTGCTCCTGTTCTAAATATGAGCTCTGTGGCTCCCCTACATCACAATGTGACTATACTTTCGCACCGATGCAGCACCTCCTCTAACCTATAGCATTGTTACTTCCATCTTACTCGCAATGACCCACAGCCTTACACACCTTCAGACTGGAATGATTTTTTCAAGAAACTCCCCATATTTATTTCCATAGCCAGAACATTAATTCTGAGTTTAATGCCTCTATTGAACTTGGCTGCTTAGATCTATCTTAATTTAATACTCGCTTTTAAGTTTCTTTGAAAGACTAGCATTTTGGTATTTTTTGACGTTTCGCAGACAGGCTAGATGCTTAATATGGGTGTGTGTCCAGAACATATGTGATGTACTGTTTCCAACAATTATATATTAACTGGCCATAATTATACAGATAATGACTTGGTCTCTCTCTCTCTCTTAACCCTTTACCCAACAAATCGGCCACATCCGCCCGCGTAATATGCTAATTCAGCAGCTGAAAAAAATTTTTTTTTCAAAAAATTTCAACAAAACCATATCATGTGACCCCTCTTTGGAACGAGCTCATCAAGATCGTTCCAATGAGGGGTAACATGATATAATTTGGTTGGAATTTTTTAAAAATATAAAAAAATGATATTTAAAATAATAAATTTTGATATCGTCTGCGTTGGGTAAAGGGTTAATCTTTATCAGATAGCCCATATGACGTTCGACAAATGCGCAATAATGGACATTAAACTTCACGCTTAATTTAGCAGCACTTGAATTATTGCCGGTCTGTTTAAATGACGAATCGGTTTTCAGGATCTGTCATACCTATCTTTAAGCTTTACATTGAACCCAGGCAGAAATCTTATCAAAAATATTTACACTTATAAACAAGAAAATTGCAATTTTTAGCTATCACCTTGACAGATAGTGCCATGATAGTGACCTCCATTAGTGTTACAGTTAATTTGGGAACATTTTTAAGCTCGCTGATGTCAAAAATCAATGTTTTCAGGATCAAAATTGCTGGTAGTTCACCTGGAAATTTAGCCCAATCTGTGTCAATCAATATATAATTAGTCAAATTTTTATTCCCAAGTCCATTATAGTATCATCAAAAAGATTTCTATTAATTAAATACAAAGAGTTAGGGGTTAATGTCACAATCAGTTGGTATTGACAGAATCAGAGAAAAAAATATTTAGTGAATGGGTCAGATGATTTCTCTTCCTTTTTTGTCTTCCAGGCCTTGAAGGGATCCTTTCCCAAAATATTCAGCTCTTATCTCTTTTATTTATTTCATAAAACAGCTGAACTGCCTTGTTACTATCACATGAAAGTAAATTTGGGATGAGCAAGTGTAGAACATACTTGTCCAATTAATTTTGTATAGTTGACAGACAGATATGTACAAGTAAAAGAAAACAGAAAATGGGTTAAAATTGGCAAAGTATATTCTTGAGGAATTCACATTGTAGGTGCATTTAGTAAATTGCTGAATGAAAAATCATAACTAGACCTCCAAGCTAATCTTCAGACATGGCTTTGATCCAAGTTGAAATTTAATTGGATTAATTACACAGAGATTATCCCAGGTGTCTGTCTTTGAGAAGGTGAAATGAGTTTCTTGTTTTTATCCCATCATTTGAAATCTTCCTAATATTAGCACATGCCAGCAAGATTATTTAAGTATATCTGGGGATTCCATTAGATTGATCTCCTTAACTCTTCACCTAATGTAAATTACAGATGGAAATTGCAATTTTTATCTCTGTCTGTTTTTCACTGCACAGTGGCAATTTTATTTCAGTAGACAGTATCATTCTCAACCCTCTGCACACTGATATCAGAATACCAAAACTTCAAGCTACAAATTTTTAATTATACGCTAAACGATAGATTATCGAAGAAATTTGCGGAAAGATAGAAATCGTATCCCCCACTGTGAAGATATAGAAATTTTCACTTTCATGGTATTAATCAAAATGGCAGCTTTCAAAGCATCACTTCAAGGTTGAATATGAGTCAAATTATCACTGGAAATGATCAATTTGTTCTAAAAACGTATAATGAAAAGTAAATCTAGTGTTTTTGAGTGTATATCGATCATTTCTAGCAATAATTCAACACATATTCACCTTGAATTGAAGCATGAAACCTGCTAGTCCAAACGTGGTCTGTAATATAAGTTTTTGATTTGGTACTTCCTTTCAAAGGACATACCAAACCAAAAACTTATATTACAGACTTTCAGGCCATGTTTGGACTAGAAACCCGCCAGCTGAATCAGATTGCAAGATGCTATCTGTTCCGAGTACAATCAAATCACTTCCACGTTTCAATGATTCAATGCGCTGTTTACTTTCACGCATCAATTCCAGGTTGAAATGAGTGAAATTATCAGATTCTTATAAAAAGCATATAATAAAAAGAAAATCTAGTGTTTTTGAGTGGATACCAAAAATTATCTCACTTGTGACCGAGAGAAATGGTTATTTTTGCTCGCACAAGCGCTCGCGAAAAAAAACATTTGTCTTGGTCACTCATGAAATAATTTTCGGTATCCACTCAAAAATACTAGATATCCTCTATTTATACTGCTCTCCCCCCACTCCCTGACTAAGGTCAGGCGGAATATTGTGATTGAAATGTGAGTGTGTTTGTCCAAGTCAATAACTAAAAAACGTGTGGGGCTACAATCAACTAACTTCAAACAGTTATAAATCAATCAGTCAGTCTTTATTGTACAATTACACCATTATGGTCAAGTGTACAATGGAAAATACAGTAACAATCTTTATTTACAAAGCAAGGGTTCAACTATATTTTATGTATAGTTCCATTGAATGTATGCACAGGTGTACACTCCACCCAGACACACAAACCCATAAAGGACAGAGGGAGGATGTGTCACACACCTTGGGAGGGATCGGGTCCGTAACTTCAAGGTCATGGTCACTTGTCATAGTCACACTTGAAATTGATCTCAGCCATAACTTAGAAACAAATCAAACTACAATAATCAACCGCCATACAAATGTTAAGGACAGTCAGAAAGTGTGGCCTGTATAATAGCAGCTGTACTTCTTCAGGGTCAAGGTCCTACTTGAGTGCAGTATGTTAAAAGTCACAAAGTCTTACCTATAACTCAGAAACAGTTGGAGCTACATCATCAAACTTCACACAGAAGAACAATAGGAGGATGTGTCACACACCACAGCTGCGTCCATAACTTCAAGCTCTGCCCATAACTTTTCAAATTTCAAGGTCACACTTAAAATCCGTTGCTATTTATGTCTCTGCCATAACACAGATATGAATCATATTCCATTTTAAAACTGAATACAAATATTAAGGACAGTAAGAAGATGTGTCACATATAATAGTTGAATACCCATCATCAAGGTCGAGGTCATACTTGAGTGCAGTATGTTAAAGTTCTCAAGTCATGGCTATATAACTCTGAAACTATCAGGGCTATAATCTTCAAACTTCACACTGTTAAAAAGGACAATGGCAGGATATGTCACACACCATAGGTAGGTCCATATCTTCAAGATCATGATCCAGTTTCAAAGTACACACATAAAGTATGTCTATATCTGCATCTCAACTATAACTCAATGTAACAGGAAAGCACTCCCTATCTCCCCAACACACCTGCTATCTACCCAGTTGTCTACAAACAAACACGAAAGAGGAGGGAGGAGCACCTTCACGCTATAGGTGAGGGATGATTACCTCAATCCCGGGGGCAATCAACACCTCTATTTGCCAGGATAGCGACACCAGCCCACTTTATGTTGTGGGCAAACATACAATTTACAAATCACAATGCCTAAGACTTACTCAGACTTTCTGTGTCAATGCTCAAGCAACATAGCTCAACTAATCCGGGCTCAACCATGGGCACAGACGATCTGGACTAACTTTCTTTTAAAACTTACCCTTAAGGATATCACAAGTAGTAAGGTAACCTAATGAATAAACCACTCAATTTATAATAACAATTATTTATTCCTACAGACAACTAATCTTTGTACATTAAAGAATTTTTGGGTACATCATCTTCTTTCTCTGACCATCAAGTACAACTCTTGCCCAGCTACTTTCACGTTTCAACTCGTCAACTAATTCAGTGGGTTTCACTTAAACCAAAGCAACAATCTCAGGACTTTCCAGAATTTGGTCTGAACCAACTTACCAGACAATAAATATTTCTGCCTGTATTTTCCCCACAAGTAAAAAAAACTCTCTATTCAACAAATACAAGATTACTTTACCCTTTTTCCTAATAATCAGCCTCAAGGTACAATCAACAGAAATACAATCTCTCTAAATAATCACTCTTGTTGAATCACAACAATTGAGTGAAAGAACTCAACAGGTATAATTTGAAAAATACTTTCAGTACACTTTACTGGAAAGAGCTCACAAAAATAAACTAAAATGCAAATTATCTTAGATGAAAAATTATCACTCCTAGTCGAATCACAACTTTTTAAGTCAAAGAACTCATCAGGTATAATTTGAAAAATACTTTTAGTACACTTTACTGGAAAGAGCTCACAAAAATGCAAATTATCTTAGATGAAAAATTATCACTCCTAGTCGAAGCACAACTTTTAAGTGAAAGAACTCATCAGGTATAATTTGAAAAATACTTTCAGAGTTTCAGTACACTTTACTGGAAAGAGCTCACAAAAATAAACTAAAATGCAAATTATCTTAGATGAAAAATCATCACTCCTAGTTGAATCACAACTTTTAAGTGAAAGAACTCATCAGGTATAATTTGAAAAATACGCTTTCAGTACACTTTATTTTAAAGAGCTTACAGAAATAAGCTGCAGCTGTAGGCTGCAGAATGCCTGTAGGCACAGAATAGCAGCAGAAATAAAATGCGTGCGTCCCTCTGCACTTCACAGGGATCACCCAGTCCACATTCTAAGAAGTTTAGTAAATTAAATGCCAAAGAAATAAAAGTATTTTCTGTCAGAACTAAATGCTCACCAAACGTGTCCAAGTCCTAATAAATGCTGAGTCAATGGTCCCTGTGAAGGCAGGAGCTGTGAACGCCTGAACAGAAATTCACAAATTGACAAAAAGCCAAACTGCAAAACCACTCCAACAGTTCCAGGTGGGTGTTTTTATGGTAAAATTCCTTATTCAGCAGTGGCTGCAAGGGCACGTGACCTCGTCAGTGCTTGAGGTCTGCTGACCCAACACACACTGCAGAATCACCCGAACCGATTTATCATGTTCTGGGACCCCACCGTTTTTATGGGATTTTAATCAAGTGAAAGATTCTCTTACACCAACTTTTGACAAGTATTTCCTGACTTTCTATCTTGTATCAAATATAACTTTCGTAATTTGTCACATTCAGACAACAATTAAATCAGTATCCATGAAAGACACTTGCGCGCATTTTCAAACGTAAGCGATTACACTTCATTAAATCGAATAGTGCTGATTACCTGTACAACATGCAAAACATTTATCAGAATTTTTACAACAATTTAGAAAGAAATAAAAGTATCTGAATACTGACAGCATGGCGGCAGTTTGCCTTCCTAACCTAAACACCCAATATAAGTATTCCTTCTTGATATGTCAATAAGGCTGTTCCAAAATGGTGGATTTCGATCTCGCAGTAAACCCATTTCGGAACTGTAAGTACTTGAATATTCGAGGCCAATAAATCCCACTGAGGTGTAAACATCCAAATAAAGCGATCAGAAATGAATACCTATTATAATTAATAGCACATCTCTTGAATTTTCGAATCGGCATTAAGCCTACTATTTTATAATTGAAAACAACAACAAAAAAATTCTATTAAACTGACTTTTGTTACATCAGTAATGAATCAAACTGCAATTATCAAACTTCAACAAATGTTAAGTACAGTCAGAAGGTGTGTCACATATAATAGCTGCTTACACATCTTCAAGCTTAAGGTCATACTTGATTGTCATATGTTGAAGGTCACAAATATGTTGAAGGTATAACTCAGAAACTATTGGGGCTACAATCATCAAATTTTCATCTATGTCTCAAAAACTACTGGGGCGACAATCGTCAAACTCCACACAATCATTAAGCTGAGTACTATTTTGTCTTTTTTAGGTGTGTATGGTGTGGGGGAGTTTGTTTTACTCCAGGACGTTTCTTGTTTTCCCATAATGCAAGTAGAAATTTGACCAATTCAATCTTGTTTGACAGAGCTCACTGAGCACTGTCAAACAAGATTGAATTGGTTAAGTCTCTAGCTGCATCATGGTAAAAATTTGTAGCTTGAAATTTTGACATTTCAACATCTGTGTGCAGAGCATTAAGAAATATACTATTAAAAAAAAGTAGGGGATATTTGATGAAAGTGAGATATATGAAGAAATATATTTATATTTTCATCAAAAAGACAGTTGAGGCATTGCACTGTGACATCTGGTGAATGATTTAAGTGATAGTTGGGTGTCTGACAAGCAAACATTCCATGCACTGAGCTGTAAAAGACATGGATGGTCAGTCAGAGAATTTACCACATTCAGTCCAAGACCTCAATACCTTGTAAACCCTCCTCTGTTCGCGAGACAAGCACAGATCCGATGTGGCATTGTCCTCACCAGACGTCCAATATCAGCTTGACTGATGTTATTCCATTCTCCCTGCAGTGCTGTGGCTAATTCCTGGACATTGGTAGGGGGCCATTGGCGTAGGCACCTGCCAAGCATATCCCAGACATGCTCGATTGGTGAAGGTCTGGACTTAGTGCTGGCCAAGGCAGTGTAATGATGTTCTGTTGCCAGAGGAACTCTGTAGCAACACAGGCCCTGTGTGTTCTTGCATTGTCATCTTGGAAAATTAATCCATGGCTGTGACACTGTGCAAATGGCACCACATGAGCTGCTAACATGTTGTCACGGTAGTACTGCTCTGTGACCAGCCCTTGGATAACATGTAATGCTGTTCTGTTGTCATGGTTATGCCTTCCCACACCATAACCGATCCACCACCAAAACGATTGTGCTGCCTAACGGTTACGTCATGGTATCATTCGTTCCGCCGCCGTTGCTCCACCGACGATTGTCACAGCACTGTTGTGCTCCACACCAATTATGCCTTTCTGCGATGTGGTGTTCAGTCAAACGTGGAATTATTTGAGGTTGTCAAGGGTACAAATTCCAGCTGTGTAGGTGATTTAGGATAATCTGACCACTGACTCGCACATCTGTCATTTGGTGCAGCTGCTGTCCAGTTTCTGAGGCACTTTGATGGCGGTTACATAATGCTGTGGTTCGGATGAAACAATCCTGGTTAGCAGTTGTCGCCCTTGGATGACCTGACTGACGTCTGTCATCAATATTGCCTGTCTGACGGTACCATGACCATAACCTGCTAATCATCGATTGAGTAACATTGAGAATTTGAGCCACTGCAGTCTGTCTTTTGCCAGCTTTCAACATGCCAATGGCACATAAACATTCATCACGTGTCTGTCTTCGCATACCTCAAAATTTACGTTTTGACCAGAAACTATTGATGAACGAGTTTATACCAAGAAAAGAATGACGAGACCTCCGAAAAAGCCCGTCTAGTACAAATGAAAATTTCAAAACATACCCCACAGACATTAATGCGGCACTCATACAAAAAACCTGCACAAAGTTTTCGTGGGCCAGTGACATTCATGATCCACACTAAACTTGGTACCATATTGATGTGTTCAATCATGCATATCCAATACCATTTTCCGAAAATATCAACATCAGTTTGGATATCTCCTACTTTTTTTTGAATAGTATAGCTGTTTTGTTATAATTTTGGTGAAAGAAATCCATAGAGAAAACTAAAAATTTGTTCTGATTTGCAAATCGATAAAAAAGGATTTGGAGCCCCAATAACAGTACCAGCACAAACCAATAGAAGCTTAGTAGTGATTGCAGTTTGTGCCCCTTTGCTGGAAGGCAAGAGGGGCAAGTGCCTCCCCCCTGCTCAGCTGCCCTGCTTGTGATTTTGAGCCACTCATGAAAACTTATACTTCCTTGCACACACCACTTAACAGATAATTCTGGTACATACCTTATGAAAAACAGTAGTTATCCTCTATTTATGCATTAACCCTTTACCTAACATGAAAAGCAGATGACACTTGCCAAAAAAATTCTTGAATAACTATTTTTTTTCATTTTTTGTCTCAAAAACATAGGGTTTTTTTTCGTTCCAATGAAGGGTCATAACCTATGTTTTTGAGACAAAAAAATGAAAAAATAATGAGAATTAATTGGCGATTTTTTAGAACAGCGCTGGCCGGTTTTGGCCATTATGTTGGGTAAAGGGTTATGTGAACTCATTATAGTATTCTATTAGATTGCAAACTTTTCATTGTCTAACTGGCAGTTCTGTTTACAATGTTCCACTGAATACTGAGAATAAAAAACTGCCTATAATCTAATCTCATCAAACAACCTTTGATAAATGATCTTCTGGTGATAAGTTGTGTGTAATGATCAAGGTCAGCATGAAGTCACTCATTAAACTGCCAGTTGTGTTCTATCAGTAGGCATCGGACTAAACAAATTCTCCTCCCAAGTCATAAAATAACTCTCCAACTGCTTGTAAATAAATCAGAGCTTGTCAACAGATCAGATCACAGAATATGGCTTACTCTTGTTTGCTGATCATTTGAGCAGACTAAATGTTTGAACAATAATGAAATCTCCAACAATAAAAATGTTCATTTTTTGCCCCAAAACAGCTTATGACCCTTCATGGAACAAGGCCTGTGAGCTTGTTCCAACGAGGGGGTCATAAGCTATGTTTTTGAGGGGAAAATGTATTTTAAGTTTTAAAGGCAATTTTTGTGAATAACACTTGTTAGTTATAATCATTGGGGAGTGTGATAAAAAAATATATATATACAATGAGCAAATTTACAGTAGAACCCTGCGAATTAAATTCAAGATTTTCCAGTAAAAATATTCAATTAACAGGGATATTTAGTTTGGTCGATCTGTTCTCCATTCTAGTGGTAAATTGGAGAATTTAATCATTGAAGCCTATTTGGCAGAGCTGTATAAACCGTGATATAATGGTTCAGGTTAATGGTGCTCTAATCATCAATCAGTTCTAAGTTAGGAGTTCTGAGGTACAATTTGCATTGACAAGTAGAAAATGTTTCTACCTGTCACATATGACAGGCACCAGGCTTTAAAATCTGTTTTGATCCACAAATGGCCACTTTTATACTGCTTTTAAAAAGATTGCCCCAAGTGCTTGAGAACTCTACTGGTTGGCTGCATAACTGAAAACATATTTACATTATTATTGGCTGTTTGTACAGGCCACCAACAATAATGTAGAAACACTGGTAAGTCATCTGCAGCTGTATACAGTAGTTATTAACTAGTAGGGTATTGGAAACCCAGATTTGGGCTTTTTTTGTTTTTACCCGTACCACATTTTAAAGGCTTCATATTCTGTGGATGTGCTCCCATATTATCTTTGAAGTGATATCATTTTATCTGTTAGGATTTGTCCTGTTACAATTTATGGGTGAGTGCCTACTGGCACTTTCCCATAAATTGTAACAAGGCAGAGATTCACAAAGAAATTTGAAGGATCAAAAATAATTTAGCACTCTATCAGCTAACGTAAAATTAACCTGTCGACTTAAGTGCTAAAAAGTAAGAGCAAAAAATAAGCAGAATTCTGCAGGCTTTTAAGGATACTTTCAGAGTCTTTGACAAGAATCAAATGAACATTTTGCAAGAATCAAAGTTGTTTAACGTTGCTCTTCCTTACGTGAATCAACTCTGATTCTCGCATGAATTGTGAGCCCTGGGTACCTTTGTATGAAAATTCAAGGTTGCAGGATCATGAAGTCTTCTAACTTGCCTTCTCTTGGTTGAGATTAGAGAAAAGTTGGAAGTTGGACCACACCTGGCCATAGACAATGATACCAGAGAGATGTTGCTGCTGCTCCTCTCTACTCATCTGTGTAACCCAATGGTCCTGTGTATAATTTTTGCAAATGGTGTACTACATTGAAAACACATGAAACAAATAAGCAATAAATTTTCTTCAGATGTAATGAAAAGGAATCTATAGACATTCATACAAATGCTCAGTTATAAGAAATTGGAAATAATTTTTGGAACAGCAGCTTGCTTATTGATATACATTTGGTAATAATTGATGTATTTAGCTTTGAAGGTGAAAGGTTCATCCTTGAATTTCTCTATCTCTGCCTTGATCTTCTTTGGGAGTCTTGGAACTCAAGTTTGTGGTATACTAGTTTATTTTTCTCTTGAGAAGTCACAAGTTGACAACATGTGGAAATATATCACCCACGTTGCTTATGTCAGGACAGTTTAACCATACTCTGAATTAAAAGTCTGATTAGTGAAAAAACTATCAATTTTAACCCCCCATCCAGTGCATTTGATATCAAATTAAATTTATTTTAATTTTTTCTTTCAGATTTTTCACAGAATTTCAGTAAAACCATATCATGTGACCCCCCCCCCCCCTTCCCATTGGACCGACCTCAACAAGCTCATTCCAGTGAGGGTCGCAGAATATGGTTTTGTTCAGATATTGTTTTTTAACTGCTCAATTTATAAATTAGATTGGCTGATATAGCCAATTCATTAGGGGATATAGCCAATTCATTAGGGAAATGCTTAACACAGTGAATCGACATTGATTTTGGAATTGGGCAGTCAGTGATGGGCCTGTGTATTGCTTCAATAGAAGGCTATAACAATTTCTGCATAAAATAAAGCATCTGTTAATTTCCAGTTGATCACATAAAAACATTTATGGGAACAGGCCCTGCAAAGAACAAAAAGGGGACCACTAAAAAATGGAACCTAACACACCATTTGCGAAATTCGACAACTGCCATTTATGATTAAATAACTATGAAATTTATGGTTACAAATATAATCTATCATTATAATGATGAGTAGTGTGCCCTAATTAACAAGTTACAAAAATATATAAAGATAACGAAGCATGTGTTAAGCATGAGTAGAGCAAAGGTAGGTAATTATCTGCCTCCGATCTGACTACAGAAATCTATATTTTAAACACAGCAAGTCTGTTATATTTAAACTTGGTGGTTGTTGGGGATGGCAGAGGGAAAATTCACTGTGTTGTATACAAACTTGAAAGAATGGTGTAGCCAGTTACCAAAATGGACTAGGATAGTAGTGTGCGTGTGTCCGTCCATCCGTGTATCCTTGTGTGTGTGTGTCTGAGCCAATAACTCGAAAATGGTTAGGGCCACAGTCATCAAACTTCACACAATTATAAAGGATCATGGGAGGATGTGTCACACACCAGAGCCGGGTTCGTACCTTCAAGGTCAAGGTCACATTTCAAGGTCACACTAAAAATTGGTCAATATTTGTGTCTCGACCATAACTCAGAAACGAATCATAGTACAATTGTTAAACTTTTTACAAATGTTACGGACGGTCAGAAGGTGTGTCCCATATAAAAGTTTCCGCTGCATCTGCAAGGTGGAGGTCACAATTGACCTTCATATTTTCAGGGTCACAAATCGTGTCTCAAGCATAACTCCAAAACTATTAGAGCTACAATCATCTAACATTGCTCAGTTATAAAGGACAACGAGTGGATGTGTCACACACCACAGCCAGGTCCGTAAGGTCAAGGTCACACTGAACACGGTTAGGGCCACAGTCATCAAACTTTACACAATTATAAAGGACCATGGGAGGATGTGTCACACACCATAGCCGGGTTCGTACCTTCAAGGTCAAGGTCACATTTCAAGGTCACACTAAAAATCAGTCAATATTCGTGTCTCAGCCATAACTCAGAAACGAATCATAATACACATGTTAAACCTTTTACAAATGTTAAGGACAGTCAGAAGGTTTGTTGCGTATAATAGTTTCCGCCGCATCTGCAAGGTGAAGGTCACAGGGGGGAGGGAAGGGGGAGGGGGGGGGGGCATTTGTTACCTTAGTAACATTTTTCTTGTTTTCTTCAGTGTGTAGAGATGAGCAGTTTTCAAATTTCATGTCAGTTCCGTTTTTGGTTTTGGTTTCATTGAAAGAGTCAGGTTTTCGGTTTTAGTTTCG
This sequence comes from Pictodentalium vernedei, assembly GCA_031216915.1. Lineage (NCBI taxonomy): Eukaryota > Metazoa > Mollusca > Scaphopoda > Dentaliida > Dentaliidae > Pictodentalium > Pictodentalium vernedei. Next base: position 687,520,991 of record CM062296.1, on the reverse strand, counting down.
GTTTTCATTGTACAAATATAACAATGCACACATTGCATTTACATATAGGAAGATGTATTTGGCAGTACATGCATTTGCATCAAACAAATAAGAACTTCAAATCAACCCATTTATAAAATAAAACAGAACATGACACTTTGTTGAGATATCCAAGTCAAGTTCAATCTTTTATAGCAGCACTCTAAGTCTTGAATTGCTTGAAACTTTAATATATTCAACTGGCGGAACTATAGTAGCTGGAAACTGGATGGTGAATTACTACTAAACTGCAGTCGGATACACGTTCCACCGGCGATTATTCAAAATTTCTGAGAACAAAACACAATAAGTCTTTGCAAACTGTCATCGCATGGGTCACCGGGTACAATCCAGTGGTCCATAAGGTAAAAGGTTCACAAGTGCTTCTTGTTCTTTTATGAAAAAGATCAAATATATTTTCGGGTAGAAAATCTTATGAGATGTTAATTTATGCACCAGTAAGTTTAACAGGGACTCCCTTTCCAGGGCAGTGCACTTTAATTTATTTAGGTTGTTTCTCTCTTTATTCTGAGAAGATAAGACAATTAGTAGAAACACAGATGCGGATATTGAGGCAGAACCTGCCTCCGTCCACCAGAAGATCCTAAGGTATCCTAAGGTAATATACTCTGATTTCCTGAGCACAATGTATTTGCAAAAATTACCTCAAGCGTTTCAAGTTTGAGAAAATTATTTTTGCATTGAGTCCGTTGAAAAATGCCCCACCCCTTCAAACTACCTGTGTTTTGGGTGACCCGACTGACTCTAAAAAATTATGCCGACCCTAAAAATTTTATCAAGTAAAAGTCACTCATTTAGGTTCATTGTAACCCTAAATTTCCATCCCACTTCTACAGTGATTTTGAAGCAAGTTTTGGAGTTCAAGCTTTCAAAATTACATGCAGAAACTAGACTTTATATGATTCTGGAAAATCATGGCTTTTCCAGATGAGATTCCATGATTTTTCATGACACCAGAGTGTCTGATGAATTGTTTTTAACTGTCTCACTGAAGTTCCTTAATTGATGTTTTGAGAAAGGTGGGTATAGTAGTCTCAATTGACTCAGTTTGATAAAAGAATGTTGAGGTAAAAATCATCATTAATCAAGGTTTCCGCTAGACCGGCAGCGGGTCCGTTGACCGGACCCATTCCCCCTGCCGATCATACTATGATCAGTCAGAAAAGCTGGTGGTTAAAATGTCAAGTACAATGCTGTATCGTAACGACACTCGGGATCCTTTGTTTCCACGTAATATAGGCATAATTATGTTGTATACTATGCCTACTATTACTGGCGACAACCTGATACCTTATAACCCCCCAGACGAGAGGGGGGAAACAAAGTTCAAATCCTAAACGTCGCCTATACAATTTCGGACTCAAATTGTCGTGTTTGGTCCGAAATCACTGGCTTTCATTTTGAGCGATAAATGATGTACTCGTTTTGGAAGCTGTCACTTGTTTCAAATGAGTGTGCAGGTTGCTGTCAGTAGTTGTCTGAAACACGCCCACAACATATAGTTTTCACAGTTTTCACAGTGGTTGAATATCATCAGAAAGATACTGATTGAACACTGCCACTTTCGAGTGGTGCACAACTCATTGTGAAAGAACACTGCCACTTTCGAGCGTGCACAACTCATTGTGAAAAACAGGTGTTCAGAAATTAATGAGAAAGTGGTAATTAAAAATAAAAAATAATTACAAGTCTAGTATTTGAGAATTATGTAACAATATAACCAGGGATATGATTTATGACTTATTGGTTCAATAAAACATGCTCATTTATCATTTCATCATGCCCTGCAACATGTGAAGTTATGACTTTCAGTGTAAAATCAATTTTTCGAATGTTGCCAAGGGAGGCAACTATTTTGTTATTCATATTTTGCTGTGTAAATTTTATCTGGTCTTCATATTATGATTTTTTTATTGAGTTTGTGTGAAGCTATATTTTGTTTTATTCGTAAAAATGTACATATTTAAACCTGTACAAAAAAAATGAAAACAACACCGCATGGTTTTCTGTTTGTTTTATTCATTAAATTGAGGATTAAAACCCGAAATCTGAAAATGAAACGTATGTACAAGATAATTATGAGAATTTTAAAGCAAATTCTATAAAATTGGTAGGCGGTTTCCAAAGAAACGTTTCATACTCAGTGGATACTTACTTGTCTTATATCGCCAATTTCAGACGCATCCCAACGCGACTTGCAAGCACTATTACTCGTCCCTCCCCCTCCTCCTTCCCCCCCCCCACACTTTGCAATTTATCCACTGCAAGCACCCCCTGGGCTTCTACACGAGTCAGTACGGTAATTGCACGTGCATGACGTCACACGTCCGCATCATGGTTCTTTTCGAATATTACCGCGAGCGGTTGTAAACAAAGCTCAGACACTGTTGGGATTCGTGGATTTTTTTTTTGTGTTGTTTTGGGTTTGTATTTTTATGAAACCTCCGACCAGATGTAGTATTGTGTGTCCTGTGGGAATTTAGAGAATTGTAAGAGGAAAAAAATACATATTTTCCACATTATTTATTTTTAATTATTCAGCATTTTAGTGACCAGAATGCCCCCAGAGAGCACCTAAAAATCAAAATTTTCCTGGGGGGAGAACCCCTCCAGACACCCCTCTTTACGCACGTGCCTTCGGCATGAGCGGCAGACGCTTTCGGCGTCTGAGTTTCACTTTCTTTAAACTACCGGACCCACAAATTTTCCCCTAGCGGAAATCCTGCATTAATGGTGGAGATGGTTAATATCAATATCAACTTCTGACAAGTTAATGACCGACAAAAGGAGTTATGTTTGTTTGACGCACGCCCACTGAGTGTTGCGACTATTTGAAAATGGTCCATTTTATCTCAAATGTATCCAAAATATTGATGTCTGGCACTTTGTAGAGGGTTAACAAGTGCTAACAGGAATATTTTTCCATGCAACTTGTAATGTCACACCAAGAACTGCGAATGGCCACTTTTTCATTTAAATCTTCCAAGTTGTTTTCCGAGAAATCCAGCGAGAACTTGAATTTTAAGCAATTGATGGGTATCATTGTTTATCCAGCCCAAAACGGGTTAAGGGTTGTTTTTGAATACCCTCATAACTTAAAAAAATAATTCTCAGTGATTTCTACTTCCACTTATGTTGATCTCTCCTCTTAACTTTGGGTGTTGTGGGTACGCAAACACGGCCCATTTTATCAAAATGTTGATGTTTGAGAACCTGCATAGGGTTAACAAATGCTTACTGGAATATTTTGTACATGCAACTTGTAATGTCACGCTAAGATCTGAGAATGGCCAATTTGTCGTGAAAATCTACGTGATGGTTTTAGAGAAATCCTCGGATAACATAAATTTGTAACCTTTTGAGGGGTATCGCTCTGTAACCATCCCTAAACGGGTTAATGCTTGGTTTTGTGAATACCTTCCTTCATTACGTACAAAAATGATCCTCGGTGAATTCCACTTCCAAAGAAGGAGGTCATGTTTATCTTGCAGGTACACATTAGGTGTCCAAAAACAGACTATTTTTGAAAAATTTTGACATTTAGCAGCCCACGGAGGGTTAACAAATGCTTACTGGAATATTTTATCCATGCAACTGGTAATGTGACACCAAAACTTATCAATGGCCATTTTCTCTTGAAAACCTTTTAAGATGTTTGTAAAGAAATCCAGGGAAAACATGAATTTTTAGCTCAACTTTGACGTAAGTCAAATTTGAGCTTATGCCATGGCCAGTCATCCATCTGTCCGTCTAGCCATCAGTAATTCAATACGGCTCGGGCTAGAGGCCGTATTTATGAACCAATCTTTACGAAACTTTTTGGGTACCATACCTTTGTTATCACCATGGGACGAGAACGAGTGTTTTGGGGTCCAGTCCGAAATTCAAGACGGCTGCTGGCTGCCATTTTGTACAAAATTAGGTGCAATCAGATTTTTGCACAGAACTTCCATATGAAAGCTCTGATTCGAAGTAATTTTTTGTATAAATGTTTAGTATCATGGGATACATCACATATAATACAGGTTTTTTTCTCGTGCGTAAATTATGCAAATTAGACTAACTTTGATCTATTTAGTGTTACTTTCAGCACTGAAACTGCAAATGCCAATATGGCTCGGGGCTAGAGGCCGTATTTATGAACCGATCTCTATGAAACTTCTTGAGTACCTTTGTTATCACCGTGGGTCGAGAACGAGTGGTTTTGGGTGCGGTCCAAAATTCAAGATGGCCACCAGCAGCCATTTTGTACTTTAGTTAGTGCAATCAGTTTTTTGTACAGAACTTCTGTATGAAAGTTCTGATTTGAATATATTTTTGTATCAATGTTTAGTAACATGGAATACATCACATATAATACAGGTTTTTTTCTCGTGCAGAAATTATGCAAGTTAGATGAACTTTGATTTATTCAGTGCTACTTATACACTGTAAGTGCACATGTCAATACAGCTAGGGCTGGAGGCTGTATTCTTGAAATGATCTTCATGAAACTTCTTGGGTACCTTTGTTATCACCTTGGGACGAGAACGAGTGTTTCTGGGTGCGGTCCAAAATTCAAGATGGCTGCCAGTGGCCATTTTGTACCGAAATTAGGTCCAATCAGTTTTTTGTACACAACTTCTGTATGGCTCAGGCTAGAGGCTGTATTTATGAACCAATCTTTACAAATCTTCTTGGGTACCTTTGTTATCACCGTGGGATGAGAACGAGTGTTTTTGGGTGCAGTACAAAATTCAAGATGGCCACCAGCAGCCATTTTGTACCAAAATTAGTGCAATCAGTTTTTTGTACAGAACTTCTGTATGAAAGTTCTGATTTGAATAAATTTCTGTATGAATATTTAGTAACATGGAATACATCACATATAATACAGGTTTTTTTCTCGTGCAGAAATTATGCAAATTAGATGAACTTTGATTTATTCAGTGCTACTTATACACTGTAAGTGCACATGTCAATACGGCTAGGGCTGGAGGCTGTATTCTTGAACTGATCTTCATAAAACTTCTTGGGTACCTTTGTTATCACCTTGGGACAAGAACGAGTGTTTCTGGGTGCGGTCCAAAATTCAAGATGGCTGCCAGTGGCCATTTTGTACCTAAATTAGGTCCAATCAGTTTTTTGTACTCAACTTCTGTATGAAAGTTCTGATTTGAATAAATGTTTGTAGGAATGTTTAGTAACATGGAATACATTACATATAATACGAGATTTTTCTCGTGCAGAAATTATGCAAATTAGATGAACTTTGATTTATTCAGTGCTACTTATACACAGTAAGTGCACATGTCAATACGGCTCAGGCTAGAGTCTGTATTTATGAACCGATCTTCACGAAACTTCTTGGTGCCTTTGTTATCACTGTGCTATATTTTTGCGTTCAGTCAGACCCACTCAAAGATTTCTTTTCTGGTTTAGCATCTATCTATCAGCCCACCTTTACAATACTTCACCTATATATTTGATACAGGCTACGGTCAGCATTTATGTACAGACTGTTACAATACTTTACATGTACCTTTGTTATCAGGTCATTACCTAGATGTTTGTAATTGCTGTGTCATATACTATACATGTACATGTCTTAAACAAGTTGAGCTACAGTGTCATTGACACTTTCTTTAAGCTTTTGATGGGTATCACTGTTAACCACCCCAAAAGGGGTTAACGCTTGGTTTTTAGAATACCCTTATTACTTACAAAAATAGTCCTCGGCAAATTCCACTTCCAACAAAGGAGATTATGTTTATCTTTCGGGTATGCATTGGGTGCTGTGCATGTCCGAAAACAGTCCATTCCAACAAAATTATGATGCTTGGCAGCCTGTAGAGGGTTAATAAACGCTCACCAGAATATTTTGTCCATGCAACTTGTAATGTCACACAAAGACCTGCGAATAGTCAATTTTTCTTGAAAACCTACAAGTTGCTTTTAGAGAAATCCACAGAAAATGGTAATTTTAAGCTTTTAAGTGGTATCTCTCTTTAGCCTGCCCAAAATGGGTTAAGACTTCGACTTTTGAATACCCTTACTACTTACAAAAATGTTTCCGTATAAATTTTGCGCTCAGTAAATGAAGGCACTTTTCACATTTGGTGCTGTTGGTGTCCAAAAACAGCCCATTTTATCACAATTTTTACTTTTAGCAGCCCATGTAGGGTTAACAAATGCTCACCAGAGTATTTTGTTTATGCAAATTGTATTGTCACACTAAGACCTGTGCCTGGCCAATTTTTCTTGAAAATCTTCAAGACTCCTTCAGAGAAATGCACAGAAAACATGATTTTTTGAGCTTTTGAGGGGGTATTGCAGTTTAACCAACGCAAAACGGGTTAAAGCTTAGTTTTTTGAACACCCTTATTACTTGCAAAAATGATCCACGATCAATCTTACTTCCAATAAATTATTATAGTTATGTTTATCTCTCGTGTATCATTTGGGTTCTGTGGGGGCCCAAAAACAACCCATTTCATCAAAATTTCGATGTTTTGCAGCCTGTGGAGGGTTACCATATGCATTGCCGAAAATCTCTTGTATATGAATGGTCCTGTCACAGACAGGTCTAACAATGATGAATGTTTAAAAAAAATCTACAAGATGCATTTTGAGAAAGTGCCTATAAACCCTAATTTTGGCAGTTTTTTGCAAATTCTGGTGAAATAAGGGTTAAATTGCAATTCCGCTTCGGTACATTTTTAGATTTTGTGCCTCTCTATGCGTGTTTTGTGAAAATCAGTTTGAAAATGGCTTCTGAATTGTGCGGACAAAATGTGTGGAAAAAAAAAACAAAAACAAAAAAAAAATATAATAATAATCCGTAGAAAAACAATAGTCTTTTCCAGAGGGAAAAGCCTAATAAATATATTTGACATTATAAATGTGGAAGAAGTGACAAATTTCAGTTCTGCAGGGGAAACCGCATTTGATAAACTGATGAACATTGAAAACACGATGCGTAGGAAGTAATGTGGTCAGCTATTTTCATGGTAAATGCCATGCCTGAATGCAATACTGATTAGTGCAACTGTTCTGAAAAAGGGGTATTGCGACTCTAAAGTGTGAAAACAAAGTTAATTTTAGGTTGTTTCTGTCTTTATTCTGAGAAGTAAAGACCTAATTAGAGTTTTTTAACATTGAAATTGGAAACCGTGATGACAGGTTTTCTGTAATTGTTTTGGTTTTGGTTTTGATAACAAAACCAAAACCAAACCAAATTTTCGGTTAACCACACATCTCTGTCTGTTTGTAATTTTGATTTCATGCTATTGTGTCCCTCTTCATAGAAACATTAACTTTTACATCTGTAAGTAATATGTATAATTTTCATGTTTATCATCACACATCAAGGAACTGAAAAATTAATTCCCATTTATTATAGTAATCTTTGTTGCTTTGTATTCTTTGCAGTGCACAAAGCAGAAAATAATGAACAGTATAATTAATATATTTGTGTCATTGCCATTATCATGCGCAGTTCTTGGCACACTGCATAGACTTTCTGCAGCATTTAATTAGTCTGTAGAAAAGTAATGATTCTTTGATCTTGAATATCTAGTATATCTCTTACCATGTAGAATTAACTGTTTATCTGCTATGATATAGATGGAAACATCATGCATCTTGTCTTTAGCTAATGAAAATGCTGTTATGTGACAATGAGCCCTTTTCAGCTGTATCACATAACAGATCATTGGCTTGATTAGAAAGGCCCAAAGAATGAGCTGAGGTATTTTGTTGTGCTCAAAATGGGTGTTGACTTGAACCCAGTCAGTTGTTTATCAGAGTACATTTGTTATTCCACACACACACACTGTTTGCAAGAATGTATTATTTGTACTTGTGAACCAATCCACCTTCTAAGCACTTCTTGAATTTTTTTTCTCATCATTGCATTTTGGTATGCAACTTCAGTCATTTCTTGTCAAAAGTGCATGCAATGGGAATAAGGATTCTTGTGTTTATCCTCCCGAGATACCTGAAATGAGAGAACTGAACATGTAATAAGGGCATGGTGACCTTCTGTTTTGAAGCATCTGGCAATTTGATGGTACACATGCCCGGGTTATTGTGATGTAGGTACAAGTTTGTATTATACTGCAGTGCAGAGCATGAAACTGGTCATTGATGCATTGTAACATTTCCCAACTAAGAACCATAACAAAAGTCACAGCAACAATTGAAGAACCAATCTTGGAAATCATTCCCTGAGGTGTGAAGGCTGCCACAAAGTTAGGGATGCAACACTTCACTGGTGGAAAGACCCATGATTTTCATTGAGTTATTGCAGTATGTGTATGTATGAAAATGTTGGGATACAAGAAGTAAGTTCAATCTCCCCATGTGAGAGGTCTCTGACAATGCCGTAAAAATCATTTTGCCCCTTGAGTGCAGTAAGGTGCCATCAGCAATACTTTAGCATTACAGATGGCCCCTTGTTGCAGCTAAAGGACAGTTAACAGTTCTGTTGCGACATTATCCCTGCTCAGGGTATAGGGATCTTTATTCGGCATGGAATGTGTTCGATCTTGCACTGGGAATGGTCAGTGATGGCCATTTTACATCCCAACCATATTGGATTGTCGCTATGACAGTATGAGTGCATGACAGGTCAAAAAGGTTTTCCATTTTTTCCACTTAAAATACGAGAACATGCATTGAAACAAGCACATTATATTTGTTTCATTCAGGTCTTCTTATGTTTTGTTTCTGTTGAAAAAAAAAGTAAGACTGTAAATTCACATTTTATAATATTTTTTAAACCGTATGAACACTGGTGGTATCATCCATGCTAGTTCAATAGCAACAATTAGAAGAGTCCATATTCATTGTTTCGGGTAAACCAATTAATATTTTCAACGTGCAGCCTCGGGGCTGCACGTTGAAAATATTGATTGGTCTATCCCACACATTTACTGAACTGCCAGGATATTTAATGACGTTATGATGTATCATGTTCCTGGCTGGAAAAGCGACCGCTCTATTTCAAAGGGTTAAGCTTTCTTTCTAAATGACCTAGTTTATGATTCAGAAATAAGCTTCGTGAGACCATTCCAATAGGTGGAGATAAACTCTGTTTTTTAGGTAAAAAATGAAGATATTCAGTTTAGGAATTTGTTTTGCAATTGATGTCTGCTAGTCATGTTTGGTAAAGAGTTATCTTATGTGATAATCTGGCATCAGCCTACTGACCTCAGCGTATAACTTTTTCATAACAAAGGGGAAATACAGAAGTGGAATTGGCAAGTTGATAATGAGGAAGATCATGAAGTTAATTTCCAACATTAGTTGTTTTGTATTTCATTCGATTCCTTCATTATTAGTCTGGGTGTGTTTTCTTTGATTGAGAAAACATGTGTCATTTTTTGTTTAATGAGGCGAATAACCAGTTGCTACTTACCTGTACCATTTCATAAACTTCCCATCCATTATCACCTTACTAGTCTTGACCCTTTACCATGCACAACTTTAAGATATTAATAACAGAGCATTTGTGCTCACTGTCCCTTCGACAGTTGTGCACGCCCCACCCCACCACCATTAAGATCTGCAACCCTTAAGCTTATATATGTCCCAGCACAATCTTGCCATCCCCTACCTACTTTGTCAGGGCTCAACATTCGAGACTTAATCTCAATGACAGAAATAAAGTATATATATCCAGAAAGGGCCAGTGACTGGCCGTTTATTAACATTTTGAATGATAACGGTATTTACATAAGTAATAATTTTTGATTACAGCTATTTGACAGATATTACGTCAATATTTACAGGTAAATCCGAAAATAAATACATGATCTAATGTCACAAATGGCAGAGGTGGGAAAATAAATGCCACAATGTCTGGCACAGTTTCCTGTAGTCCACTTAGCCAGACATTTCCCCTAATGCAAAAACATTTTTTTAAATTTTTTTTTCCAAATGTTGCCTTAGAACCCTTCCTTGAAATGAAAGCCACGGGCTTGGTTCACTGATGCGTCATAAGCTATGGTTTGGACGAAAAGAATGAAATGATTACAATATCTGAATGCATATTTTTCTTAACTGGTAGAGTGCTAAAAGCCCATATTTGGGCTTTATTCTGAATTACACAGACCACAACCTAAAGGCTTCATATTCAGTGAAAGCTCTTCATATTATCTTTGAAGTAATATTATTATACTCCCCACAAACAAGTTTGGGGGGGGGTATATAGGAATCACCCTGTCCGTCCGTCCATCTGTCCATCCTTATAAGCGCAACTCCTCCTAAACCGAAGAATTTTCATGAAACTTTACACAATAGAAGAACTCCATATGAAGATGTGCATGAAGCAATATAATTCCGTTCTGACATTTCCAAGGGGAGATAATCTAACTTATACATTTCAATTGCTACATCATCTTAATACAAATTAATGTACCAAAAAGGCTACAACTGAGGCGTGGGGGGTATCACTTTGTGAGCTTGCTCACAGTACCTCTAGTTTAGTCTATAAAGATTTGCCTTGTTATAATTTATGGGAGAGTGCAAAGACAAGTGAACAAATCTGATGACCAAAAATAATTTAGCACTTTACCAGTTGATACTTGATATGATGGGGTTTATGTGTAAGGCAAATGGCTTACTTACCATATCTCTCAGTAATTCTCCAACTGATTCCATTAAAATAGAATTTTTTCTTAAGATTTTGCTACCAAAATGTAGCTCATGATCCCTCATTGGAAGCACCTCAACAGGCTCTTGAAAGTGTTGTCAAACCCCCAAGCCCCAATGAACAAACAAACATCAGATGAAAAAATTATAACTTTTTAGTTTAATAACTGAATCTTAGTCCAGTAAATTATGAGAAACAGAACCTTGATTTGAAGGATGGAGTGCGGTGACTTGTCAGGAATGTTTGCCATTGTATTTGCTTAAATAATGTCTCTGTTCAAAGATCAATGTTTGTTTTCCACATTGATACAGACAACATGGCACAGCACCCCATGTTTAGTCACTCCACTGAAAATTATCTATTGGCAAAATAACCCCATGATATTTTTTTATCTTTAGCTTTGTCAGAAAAATTGTCCCTATTTATGTTTCTTCTGTTTTTAATCAGGGCAGTGATATGTACTACTCAAAGTTTGCTAAGCACCAAGTATATCCAACTACCTGTTTTACATTTTAGTTGAAATATTGTTATGAAAACTGTATATATTTTTTATTTAATTATATCTTTAATGATTTAAGTACAGAAATTAAGATTTTGTTTGCGTTTGACATTATTTTTTAGCTTTTGAATATGATAACCATGGAAAATGGATATTATTGTTAAAAGAGGAAATTTTTCAAATTTGCCAAAAGTTGACGGAGCGAACTGGTATGGGTTCAATATCAAGTATGAGACCCATTACTGTTAATTACAGCTTGACAATGCCTTCTCATGCTCCCAATCATGTTCCTGATGGTCCTTTGTGGGATGTTGTTCCATTCTTGGACGATCATGGCCCCAAGCTCCTGGACACTTCTTGGCTGGACTGGACGGGCTGAAATTGCAAGCTGCAACTCATTCCAGACATGTTCGATTGGATTGAGGTCTGGGGATCTTGCTGGCCAGTCCATACACTCAATCCCCTCCCCCTGTGGGTACTCCTCGACAGCATAGGCAACATGAGGACGGGCATTATCGTCCATCAGAATGAATCTATCACCCACTGCACCTGCATACAATCTGACGTGGGCATCCAGGATCTCATCAATATACCACTGTGCAGTCAATGTACCACGGTCAAGGATGTAGAGCTCTCTGTACATCCATCCCAGCTGATGCCACCCCAGACCATTATTGACCCTCCACCATAGCGGTCATGTCCAGCAATGTTGGCTGCATGGAATTGCTCTCCTGGGCTTCTCCATACCCTAGAATGCCTATCTGTGTAGTCTTGGCAGCACCTTGACTCTTCTGTAAAAAGGACAGGTCACCCATTCATATCGTGTCTGGCAGTGGTTTTGGGACAACGGAATGCAAATACATGGTCTTGTCGATCGGAGACCACCTTCGTGCAACCTTGCTCTGATAGTCTGCGTCAAAACATTTACCCCGGATGCATTCTGAAGGTCACTGCGAAGCTGGGTTGCTGTTGCAAAGCGGTTCCTACGGGCATGAATGATCAAAAACCCATCTTCAGCTGCAGATGTTGCCCTGTCTCTGCCACCACCATGCCATCTTACTGGTGTGCCATACTGCTGAAATCTTGCTCAGGCTCTGGTGATCAGCGTATTGGTGCACACCAAGGGCTTCACCAACCTGACGATGCGTAGCCCCTTGCTCCACCATCCCAACAGCCCGCCACATTTCTGCTTCAGACAAATGTCTTCTTACATTTGCATTCGCCATATTCAATCATTAAATCACAAGGGTTTGTGTTAAAATGGAGATTGAATACCCAACACATGTCATGTACATGTAGACTGTACACGAAACCATCATGAAAATCAAGGGGTACATGCTTTCCATGACTGTCACGAAAAGTCTGCCTGTCAAGAGAGCTAATGTAAACACTGGGGACGATCTCAATACATTCCTCAATCATATCCACCAAAAATATCGCGAATATGTCACAAGCAAATTTCACAATGATGTGTCGAATATTTGGTGCTTAAGAAATTTACCTTTGGAATGATCATGGAGCAGTGCTAGTGAACTTTGGTAATTAAGTTCTGCATTACTGCTGGTATGCTAGGACCTGGTAACTGATTACCTGCTTCAAATCCTAGATAGCCAACATAATTTCAACAGTTTTTATGCCCCCGGCCTCTGAGGAGGGGGCATTATGTTATCACAATGTCCGGCATCGTCCGTCCGTTAACTTTTCACATTCCGTCAATTAACTAAAGTTCTGCCAACCGGATTTTTACCAAACTTCATAAGTGGGTTGGGTATGATGAGTGGAAGAAGCCTATTTATTTTGACCATGATGTGCCAAAGGTCAAGGTCACAGTGATCTCCAATGTTAAATACACTTGAAATTGCTTTCCGCTCTCAGCCTAAAGTTCTCCCAAATGGATCTTTACCAAACTTCATATGTTGGTTAGGTATGAGGAGTGGAAGAAACCTGTTATTTTTACCATGGTGTGCCAAAGGTCAAGGTCACAGTGACCTCCACTGTTTAATACACTTGACATTGGTTTCCGCTCTATAGCTAAAGTTCTACCAACCAGATCTTTACCAAACTTCATATGTGGATTTGGTATGATGAGTGGAAGAAGCCTATGTACTTTGACCATGATGTGCCAAAGGTCAAGGTCACAGTGACCTCCAATGTTAAATACACTTGAAATTGGTTTCTGCTGTATAACTAAAGTTCTGCAAACCAGATATTTACCAAACTTCATATGTGGGTTAGGTATGATGAGTGGAAGAAGCCTATTTATTTTGACCATGATGTGCCAAAGGTCAAGGTCACAGTGACCTCCAATGTTAAATACACTTGAAATTGGTTTCTGCTCTATAACTAAAGTTCTGCAAGACTGATCTTGCTTTTTTATAATTCTATCCATGGTATTGCAGGAGGGGGGTATGCCACACTTCGCGTTGCTCTTGTCTGCATTTGACTTTATACAGTAGAGCCCTCTTAATTGGACACCTGATAATTGAACGACCCTGTTATTTAACTATAATTTCCAAACACAAAACCAGTTACCATACCTTCAGTACAAATTTGAGCTGTTAATGGCATATAAGATAGAGAGTAAACTCCTGTTAATTGAATAAAAAGATTTCATATATAGCAAGAAATTACCCTGACAACCATCAAATTCCCCTTCTTCATAGACCTATTTGGCCTCATTTTATACAATCCAGGCATTTAGTCTATTATATCTCTTTTGACAGAGCTCATTGAGCTCTGTCAGACAAGATATAATAGAATAAATGCTCACTTTACCTCTAGAACATAGGGAAGTGACCAAATCCCTGTTAATTAAATACTCCTGTTAATTTAATAATTTTCACTGGCAAAGTGGCTGTTCAATTAACAGGGTTCCACTGTACATGTGTTGTGGTTGTAATCTTGCAGTGACCTTAACCCCAATAAACAAAAATTTTGAGAGCAAGAGTGAAAACAGTTATGTGCTTTCTCAGCATTAAGCCTCTCCTTGTTTGATTCCTGTGCATCTGTGGAATGGTTTTTGTGCTATGAAAAAAACTTCTTGTAACATTTTATAATCTGTTTATCAGACAGCTGTTTGTGGAGTGGTTGTGATGATGTAATCAAACCAAATGCTGCTGTTAATTTCTTCTTCCTGTTTAAATGTCTCCATATCATATGACAGGTTTCAGCCACTCCTTCCTGTTTCAGCTGTGTTGAAGTATATATCTGATCATAATTTTTCATAAACCTTCTGTAACCCTTTAACTAATACAGTGTTAGACAACACTTGCAAAAAATTAGCCACAGCACTTTTTTGGAAGGTGTTTATGTTTTAAGACATCTGTTTGAAAAAAGGGATGTATTATGTGAATGGTCTCAAGGTTGTCTATTAACATTTTTGGTTTCGGACCGATAACAATTACATAATTTGATCTCAACCAAAGTTGGTACAATTCAAAATGGCTAATGGGCGTATTTAGCCACACCTGGCAGTGCTCTTGTTTCTAGGAATACAATCAATTTGGTATGAAACTTTCAGGGCAATGTTGGTGCATGGCAGTAACAGACGGAAGTAAATCAAAATGGCCTATCAGAAGTTCCAGCCATCTTTTGACTGTAGTGTTCCATTTGCCTGCAACTACTCACAGCTTCGCTTTGTCTCGCCTCATCCTGAATTAATTCGTTCACTTGAATTAATGTTTGAGTTGAATGTTTAAAACAACTGTGTACTATCTTTGCTACTTTCAAATGTTAATTCAAGTGTTTGATTTTTTTTTAAATAATGATGAAGCATACCCATACTCACATATGTAAAAAAAAGAACCTAAGAATCAGCCCCATGCTGCTCAAAAATCATCCTGCAGTTTGTGATACAGTTCAACTAAGTTGATTGAATAGCTCCATTGCCAGCAAAAAATATTCTGTTAACTGGTAGAGTGCTGGAAGCCCATATTTGGGCTTTATTCTAAAGCACAGGTACCGTACCATAAAAGGTTCATATTCAGTGGATGTGCTTCATATTATCTTTAAAGAGAAATTATTTAGCATGTGAAAATTTGCCTTGTTACATTTTATGGGAGAGTGCCATCAGGCACTCTCCCATAAAACGTAACAGGGAAAAGACATGTGAAAACATATACATTCTGGTGATAAATTTGGCATTTAATCTCTTTTTGTCTTGTTTGACCCTTTACCCAACACACACAATATCAAAATTGTATTTTTCAAATGTTTGACAAAATTCCAACAAAACCAATGATATGACCCCTCTCCTCACTGGAATGAGTTCAGCAAGTTCATTCCAATGATGGGTCACCTGATTTGAAATGTTTTGAAAAAAATGTATTTTTTGTTAGGTGGGGGGTTAACAGAGATCATGGAGCTGCAACATGTAACACTTTTAACTTCATACATTCGAACTATACTGAACACATTAAATTCTTGCATTGGAAGTATTGAGGCCAAAAAGGTCTGTAAAGCTGGAAACTTTGTGGGTTTGTTTCTTTTACTGAGGTTTTATTGATACTTTCAACAGCCAGAGTCATATTGTGTCGGACAGATTTATGGGTAGCGGAACATGGTGTACCTGGGGAGAACTACTGAGCAGCTCTGAGTAACTGTTAGACTCTCTAACTTACCAACCCAGCACAAGAAGAGTTGGCATTGGTTGTAGTGTTGTTCCTTTGAATGCTGTATGCTTTAGTACATTCCCATGCTTCCACTTGGGTAGATTGGATTGATGAGTTTCTTGCCCAAGGACATATTGCAGATGACATGGGCTAGAATTAAATTGGGGGTGTCTTCAACTGGTTGAGTGCTAGAAGCCACTTTTATAGTCTATGCAGTTAACCCTTTACACAACAACGTAACGGCCAAAACCGACCAGCGCTATTCTAAAAAATTGCCAATTAATTTAAATAATTTTCATTATATTTTCATTGTTTGTCTTAAAAACTTAGGCTGTGACCCCTTTTTGGATGAGGGGTCATAACCTATGTTTTTGAGACACAAAATGAAAAAAATTAGTTATTCAAGAATTTTGTTTGCAAGTGTTGTCTGCTTTTCATGTTAGGTCATATTTGTACAAGGAGTATAGTTGATTTCTTGATGTTGAAATGATAGTTGACCCTGGCTGTTGAAAGAGTTGAACACCAATAATCAAATAAACAGTCAGGAGGGGAATCCTAAAAAGCAATATCCGATTAAGTGAGATTCACTGTTTTATTTTTTGCTCCAATAACATAGCTTATGAACTCACATTGGAACAAGTGCTTATTCAGGGTTCTTTGGGATACTTGGATAGAGATTAAATTTTTAAGGCATGTTGAAAATGGCTGGTTGCAGTTTGTTTGATTGTGAAAATTCCAAGTGAAACTGACTACAAAGCAAATCAAGGGTACTGAGGTAGTAAAACCTGAATAATTAATTAAACACTTAACGGGAAAGAAGGAAAAGAAGAGACAGTGTCTTTGATCATGACAATTGCAACAAGAGTAACAGTTATCAAAGGAGAACTGTCGCAGAAGTTGTCAAAATTATAGGGTCTCATACAAAAATCAGTTGCACTTTTTCTATATTTCTATAATAGAGTTTCAGCATAGCTTATTTACCCTGTTACCAATCAAAACGCACACCACTCTTTGCAAAAATAGCCATTCAGTTTTTTCCTTCAAAACATTGCTCATGACCTTTCACTGGGATGGGTCAACTTTATTATTTATTTATTTATTTATTTATTGGTGTTTAATTTCACATACTTATGCACAATGGCTAATTGTGACCATGACAGTTTTACAGGTGGATGAAGCTGGAGTACCCAGAGAGAACTACCGAGCATCGACGAGCAACTGTCAGCTCCTCAACATTCTAACTCTGTTCAAGTTCTGCTCAAGCAGGGTTAGAGCGGTTGAAGACATGTGCACCATCAACATGCAGTACACCTTAGTACACAGCATCATCGTGCCCCAATATAGGCGACCGGGATAAAGTGCCTTGCCCAAGGACACAACGCGGGTCGTCCCAGACGGGGATCGAACTCAGGACCTCTAGCATAGAAGTCCAACAGTCTACCACTGAGCCATCGCGCTCCCTGGATGGATCCACTATAGTTGAGTTCCAGTATAGTTTTTGGGTTTTTTTTTTAACTATTTACCTAAATTAATTACTGTTTGCAAAATTATCATTCAAATCTTATTATCCAATATGTACTCAAGGGAAATCCTGCACCCAAAAGTAAAATTAACCTAGCAGTGGAAATCACTGAAGGGTTAAATAATGGTTTGTACATTTTCAATTGAAAAAGTGAAAGCATAATTTGTATGTAGTCCAGAAGAGGGTTACAAACCTAAATAAGTCTGTGTTGCACCAATAATATATTCAAGTTTTTTCAGATGTGAGATAATACTATCCAATCATTAAGGCAATTTGTCAGATGAGAAAAAAAGGTTACTTGATTTCAAAGAGCACTTAAATTTAGCTACTGGATAATTGGCAGGTATCATCTGCAGTTACCTTGTGACATATTGGCACAGTTTATCAGGGCAGAGTCTGCTGGTAAAGGTGTTATCATTCCCATATGTTAGAGTACTTTCTTTAAGATAGGTAAGAATTAACACCTTGGATGGTAAAGGGCATATCAGGAAATCTTTACAAGCTTCTGTTTTGCTGTTTGAGTGCCAAAGTTCTTTCAACTGGTAGAGTGCTGAATTATTTTTGGTCATCAGAATTAGTTGACATATCTTTGACTTGTTACAATTGATGGGAGAGTACCTGTTGGCACTCTCCCATCAATTGTAACAAGGAAAATCCTAACAGACTAAATAATTTCTCTTCAAAGGTGATATGAACAACATCCACAGAATTTGAAGCATTTAAGTTGTGGTACCGACACTTCAGAGTAAAGCCCAAATATGGGCTTCCAGCACTCTACTAGTATAACGTAATTTCACAAATCACAGGACAGTGAGGTCTCCTTAATTGAATATTTCAATAGAAGAAAACTGTTCACTGCATATACTTTCCAAATACCAAACCATTTGCCATACCTTCAGGATAAATTTGACCTGTTAATTGCATATAGATGAAAGATTTATTCCCGTTAATTGAACAAAAAAAAATGTGATCTATTGAATATTGGACAGGGAGCTATTAATCTATCCTTGTTTTCCCTTTTCCTAGTAAATCAACTGCATGCACCCACATAATTTACAAATTAAGCAATTGAACATTTGTTTTTTAAATTTCAACAAAGCAATATCATGTGACTCCTTATTGGAATGAGCTCATGGCACACATTCCAATGTGGGGTCACATGATATAGTTTTGTTGAAATTTTGTGAAAATTTAAAAATAAAAAAATTGAAATAAAGTTGGATATCTTGTGCATTGGGTTAAGGGTTAACAGACCTCTTTAGCATTGTTCAGTCAGAGGAAGCATGTAGTGTATGATATATTGTTTGCATTCAGCTCCTTGATTCATTGAACAGATATTGTTCATACTTCAAACAAAGACCAGGCAACCTGAGTGAAGAAGTTGCTTGTGATTGGCGAACTTTGCTCTGCCTTCAATAAAAAGCAACTCTGAAGTCAACTTGTGAAATTCAGTGTGGCTTGAAAATAGGTGACTTTTGCATTACAATTTTTAAACCAACTTTCAGACTTTAAGACTGATGTAACAATTTTTACTTGTGATAAGCAACCACTTCCATAATATGGAGCAGTCACGCTGTGTTGTTGTGGCATAAAGGTGGTAATGTTTATCTTAACCTCCATTGAGAAAAGTCCAAAACACAATATATTCAGACAAAACAAGAACTCCTGGTATTAAAAATAAATCAATCATTCAGTATATGACAGTAAGGGCACATGTTTGTTAAAGGCTGGGCAAAAATTTACTAACTTTGATGGATCATTCTCAGCCTTTGAATGGTTAACCTTCAGTCTCCTTATAACACGGGTTAATTTGCCCCAAAGTAGAAATTAAAAGAATCCTACAAGTATTCCTTTCAACCATTTTACATTTAATGTGATTGAAAAGGAATAATCATTTGGGTGTCCAGATCATCTTCACAAATAACCTGAATGTCCATAGACCAATTCATCCATCATTTTTAGCTTACCTTGACAAAGTCAAGATAAGCTATTGCCATCCAGCATGTGGAAGTCTGTGAGTCTGTTCACATTTTCCTTTAGAACAGGCTACACCCCATAGTTCTTACCCGATCACCACAAAATTTCATATGCAGGTTTGTGGTCATGTCTAGATGAGAACATCCACTTTTGGTTGTGATCGGTCAACTGTGATGGCATCCCAACCCCAAAGCCCAAATAACCTTTATCACAGTCTACAGGTCGTATTTAATATGGAAGGATTTCATTGTAACGTGGTAGGATGACTCTGTATGATGTCTAGATGAGAACTTCCCCATTTGGTGGTGATCCATCAACCGTGACGGCACCCGAGCCCAAATCCCCCAAAACCTTCAGCACAGTCTATAGGTCGTATTTATGGGGGAATTTCATTGTAACTTAGTAGGATAACTCCATATAATGTGTAGATAAGAACGTCCCCTTTTGGTCATGATTGGGCAACTGTGATGGCTGCCCGAGCCCAAAACCTGAAAACATTTAGCACAGACTACAGTCATATTCATGAAGGGATTTCATTGTAACTTTGTAGGATGACTCAGTATAATGTCTAGATGAAGACATCTTTTGGTTGCGATGTGTCAACCGTGATGGCTACACAGGCCCGAAGCCCGAAAACCTTTACCACAGTCTGCAGGCCATATTTATGAAGGGATTTCATTGTAACTTGATAGGATGACTCATTTTGGAATAATTTCACTGTAACTTGGTAACTTTGGTTGACATACATTAACTGTGAGAGGCACATTAACCCACCCCTCAAGTCTTTAGTACAGTCTACACCTCAAATTATTTTTATTGAAAACATAGCATACAGGAAACAGAAATTAGTATATTCTCAATTATCAAAATTCTTGCCGTGTTTCATAATCCTTTCATAAACATTATCCTTTTCATCAAACACAATACACAGTCAAGTTAAGCTACAGTGTCATTGACACTTTCATTCACAAAATACTAGAATGCTTATAAATCTAAAAGTTATTCAATAAATATCGACTGGAGGTTGAAAACAGCTTATCAGCAGTAAGTCAAATTTTTTTATTCTGACATGAAGGCTGTTTTTAGATCACCTGACTTTCAGTCAGGAGACCTATAGTGATCACTCACCGTTCGTCGTCCATTGTCTGTCATCTGCCATCCGTCATCCGTGAACATGGTGTTTGCATCTTCTCCTCCCAAACCGCTGAACCAATTTAATTGATATTTGAGATAATAGTTTGTTATGACATCGCAATTGGATTTTGTTCAAATCAAGTTGCCTCGCCCCTTGGTAGGGCCACACCCAAAAAGTGTGCTGAAATCTTAAAAAATCGTCTTCTCATGAACCAGCAGTAGCAGAGACTTGATATTTGGTGTGCAGCTTCCTTTGGAGGTGTAGACTCAGATTTGTTCACGAGAAGTTTGTGGGGCTATATTTGCTGTTGCTATGGGGGGGGGGGGGGGCAAGAATATTTGCCTCTCCCAAAATTTAAATTTTCCAAACTGAGAAGCAGATTTGGACTAAATTTGATATGAGGGCTTATTGGGTCATAAGTACTTAATTTATGCCAAAAAATGTTTTTCTGTCGCCCCATGGGAACCGCAGGAGCTAAAAATAGAAAAAATTAAAACGCCCATATCTCCAAAACAACACGGTGCTGAGAATTCTTAATCTGGTGTGAAGCTTCTTTAGGACCAACAGAATGGACTGATAAAAAAAAAAATTGCTATCTGTTTTATCATGGGGTACTTTTCTGGGACTTTTGAAAAAGTGCTGAGTCAGCAATTTTTAACACTGTGGGTAATGGGAAAAACATATAAGACTACTTTTCTCCCAAACCACTGCTCCAAAAGCTTTCAAATTTCACATATAACATCTTTGGAAGATTGTTTCACATGTTTATTGAAATCAATTCCTGGGTCCATATTTGGGCTCTCTATGGGAGCCCAAATGTTTAAATTAGTGCAATGTGAGAAATATTTTTTAAAAATCTTCTTCAGATCTACCAATAAGAATCTTTTGATATTTGGTATGCAGCATCCTTAGGGGGGTGAGATTCAACTTTGTTCAAGCCAAGTCCCTGGGTTCATATTTAGGCTGAAAATTTGGGATCCCGTTCTGGACTTAGAAATTTTTTACCAAAATCTGGAAATTTTTGTTTTTTAAAATGTTTCAGTCAATTTTAAGACCAAAAAAAAAAATTTTTTTACACTGAAAATTTGGGGGCTCAGTGGGACTTTTTGGACCAAAATTCGGAAATTATTTTTTTGGTTTTTTATGCGTTTTGGTCAATTTTAAGAAGAAACAAGAGGCCCCACGGGGCCTGAAGCGCTCATCTTGTACAGAACACAATTTAAACAGAGTCCAAGAATGAGTCTACATTAAGCAAGCCATCTCCATAGGCTACACTGTCAATCCTTGAGTCCCTCAGGAGTGACAAAAATAATCTGGGCATCATGCCTTTTCTTCAGTTGATCATAAGTAAAATGTAGAGCTCCCCTATGAAGGCCCTTGATACAACCTATGTGGATTAATCTTAGTACCTCTAGAGGGTACTGAATACAAAATATTTAATTCTTCAGCAAAATGGCCAATTCCGGCTCCCATAGAGAGCCCAAATATTAACCCAGGCTCTTGATTTGAACACAGTTAAATCTGACTTCCCTAGAGATGTTGTGTACCGAATATGAAAGCATTCTGACTGTTGGATCTGAAGAAGAGAAATTGTAAAGAAATTTCTTCGAATTGCACTAAGTTCAAATTTGGGCTACCATAGCGAGCCCAAATATTGACCTATGGATCCGATTTGAATCTGACCCCCCTAGAGATGTTGTATACCAAATGTGAAAGCATTCTGACAAGTGAATCTGAAGAAGAAGATTTTTGAAGAAATTCCCTCATATTGTACTAAGTTAAATTTCATGTTCCCATATGGAGCCCAAATATTAACCTAGGCACTCGAATTGAACAACCTGGAATCTGACCCCCCTAGAGATATTGTATACCAAATATAAAAGCATTCCGACTGGTGGATCTGAAGAAGAAGATTTTTAAAGATATTTTCTCATATTGCACTAAGTAAAAATTTGGGCTACCATAGTGAGCCCAAATATATACCTAGGGATTTGCTTTGAACAAACTTGAATCTGACCCCATAGAGATGTTGCATACCAAATATCAAAGCATTCTGACTGATGGATCTGAAGAAGAAGATTTTTTTAAATTACCCTCCATATTGAACAAAGATAATGGTGGTTCTGAAGAAGAAGATTTTTAAAGAATATTCCCCATATTACCCTATGTTAAAACTTCGGGCTCCTGTAGAGAGCCCAAATATGAACCAATGAGCTTTATTTCAACAAACTTTTATCTGACCCCCCTATGAATGCTGTATACCAAATATCAAAAGATTCTGATGATTGGTTCTGGAGAAAAGATTTTTTAAAATTTTTGCAAATATGCTGACTCAGCATTTTTTCGAAGCCCATTACAGAACACCCTAACATTACTGATGGCAATTTTTTTTTACCATTCAATTCTACTGGTCATAAGGATACTTCATACCAAATAAAAGCTCTCTGTTCCGTGGGGTTTGGGAAATATGGGCGTTTGAAAATATTTCTATTTTTAGCTCCCAGGGTTCCCATGGGGATGCGGGAATTTTTTTTTTTGCATGGGTCAAGTACTTATGACCCAATACTACCACAAACCAAATTTGGTTCATACCGGACCATCGGTTCAGAAAATAGAAATTTTGGGCAGGGCCAAAAATCTTACCTCTCCTATTACAAAGCCAAATATTACTTTACGAACTTCGTTTGAACAAACTTGATTCTACACCTCATATGGAAGCTCCATAGCAAATATCAAGTCATTGTACACACTGGTTCTTGAGAAGAAGATTTTTAAAATATTTTGGAGCATTTTCCTCCACTCCCTCCCTATGGGGCTGGGCATGCTGAGTTGAACAAAAATGAAATGCCCCTTTGGGACCATCACTCACACAAACTTTCACTTGAATTGGCCCAGTGGCTTTGGAGGAGAAGACCAAAACATGGTGTTGACGGACGACAGACGGGAAGCAATGAGATTAGCTCAGCTTGACTTTGTCAAGATGAGCTAAAAAAAATTTTAGGCTGAAAATATTTTGTTTGGGACTTCGAAAATTTCCGAATAAAAATAAAAAAAATCTGTTTATTATGCGTTTATCTCAATTTTGGGACGTAAAAGTGCAGGAAAGGAACTGAAAATAGAAGGAAAATCCTGTGTATTGTGTGGGCACAACTGTTTCATCCAGTTGGTATATGCTTTTCTTAGGAGGGGCATATGCAGCTTATTCAAATCAAGTCCCTGGTTTGATATTTAGACTACCATGTCAGGTGAGTGCCCTCAGGCCCCCTGGGGCCTCTTGTTTGGAATGTTTTCAAGAGAAGATTCCAATAAATAATGCAGGCAGTGATGTTACCATTCAATATGGTTAAGCCTAAATACTGTAATCACACAGAATAGCACACAATTACCCCAAAAGGCACACAATCACCTGAAATCATGTGCAATCACACAATATCACAGGTTTTGAGTTAAACAAATATGCTAAAACTGGAATGGGAGACTGTTATTAAGTGACCCTGACATTAATATTTTGTAGATTTTTTTTTTCTAAATAAATTTCGTAAACATGTTCTTTTTCTCTCTCTTTATTTCTCTCTCCACTTTTGTTAGTTATTTACATGTGAGAAAACTATATATTATAAAGGAGC
The DNA here is from genome assembly GCA_031216915.1 of Pictodentalium vernedei. Taxonomy (NCBI): domain Eukaryota; kingdom Metazoa; phylum Mollusca; class Scaphopoda; order Dentaliida; family Dentaliidae; genus Pictodentalium; species Pictodentalium vernedei. Next base: position 687,496,947 of record CM062296.1, on the reverse strand, counting down.
AATCATGCGTAAGCCCATTATTCATACTTCTCATAAAAGTTTGTAGAGAGAGAAGTGACTTCTCCCTCAATTTACCCCCAGGCTAGTCACTGGCTGCATCATGACCTTAACCTTAGCACAGTCATAACCCCTAGGTCAAGGTCATAGGCCTGTTCATCCATTAGTCCATTTATCTGTTCTAACTTTATCCTGTCCATAAAAAAATCCAATGAACCTCACACAAATGATTGCTTATGACCTAAAGGAGTGTCATGACAAAAGGTCATAGCTCCAAGGTCAAGGCTACAGGCCATTTGCATGTTCAAATGTGTCAGGTCCATAAAAATTGATTCCAGGGTCAAGGTCACTGACTATTCATCCCATTTTGGTCAAGCCAATGGGTGTGTCATAACCTTGACTCAAAGTCACAACTCCAAGGTCAAGGTTGCAGTCTATTTGTGTGTTCTAACTTGGTACAGTCCATAAAAATGATTCAATGGAGAGATCTTCTTCACACAGTAATCACACATTGCTCAAGTGTGTTTCATGACCTTGACCAAAGGTCATTCTGTCAAGGTCATTGGCTCAGTAACTGGGGCAGAAACTTGTAACAGGGTATCAACTTTCCAGTCAACAAAAACTTATAACAGGATATCAACTTTCCAGTCTCAGAACTTGTTTTTGTCAATAATAACTAGCAGATGCTGTGAATATTCAATTTGCATTGCTGTGAAAAATGTGTACATCATAAACTTATTCATATTAACAGACATCAAACTATATTCTTCAAAAAAACAGTCAGCAATTGGGAAAGACATCGGAAAATTGAACATCATCAAGAAAAAGCTTTTTGTTGAGCATTGCCAAGTAAATGCACTTCTTTATGTGGTTGAAGCTGAGACACTTTTCTGTTTGTGACCAATCAGCAGTCCAGAAACCTGTTGTATTGAAAGCAGTTGAATAATCCCAGTAAAACATCAGTTGAGCCCCAATCCCAGAAGGGATAAATGAAAATGAAAAACTTTCTTGAAGATTTACAAGGTTTATCTCCATCTGCTAATATTTATGCATTGATGAAATAAAGATGGATAATTAAGTCTGCATTTTTGTCACCTCATGCTGAAGTCTTTTAGGAACATAGAACATAAGGCAACTAATAAACTGGTTGAGTGTTTGAAGCCCATATTTGGGCTTCATTCTTAAGTGCACATACCACAACTTGAAGGTTTCATATTCTGTGGATGTGGTTCACATTATCTGTGAAATGAATTTATTTCATCTGCATGAATTTGCTGTTACAATTTATGGGAGTGTGCCTATAGGCACACTCCCATAAATAGTAACAAGGCAAAGATATGTGTACAAACTTTTGAAAATTCAGCACTCTACCAGATAAGACTTTTTTATTTGATTGAAAAATTGAATTCTTCCTTCCGTTTGGAGTCCTGTGCTGCAAACTAACCATGTACAGAAGACAGGTTTTTCACATCAGTGTACTCTTCTATTTCTGTTGTGGGTACTTCATTCTTGATTTGTTTACTACATCCAAGAGATTTATTACTTTTAACTAAATTTACATATCCACTCATTGCTGAAATTAGTTTTTGCTACATGGAAATTTTCAAAAGTTTATGTTTGTATCTAAATGAGTGAGACATGCGACTCTTCTGTGTATTTAATGTCCTTATTACCAGAGTTAATGAAATGTTTAGGTGAAAATAGAATTTTGGCACCATTTGGTATTTCTTTAGCAATTTTTGTCTGTAAACAGTCAAAAAAAATAATGCTAAACTTTTCTGTTTCTATTCTATATCTTAGTATCTGTTTTCTTTTCCTTCTAATTGAAATGTATTTTTGTTATGATAGCAATGTTTCGTTGTTTGTAAGATCATGGGCATGTTGACTTTAGCAGTAGAAAATGAAATACATAAAAGTAGCTCTATTTTCAAGATATGTTTTTTATGAGGAGTATGTTTTTTCCAATTTGTAGACCTTGTCTTGTATACTGCAAGTCTATTAACCCTTTAAACACCAATGGTATCTTCCATGCCTGTTCAATGGCAGCAATTAGAAGATTTATTCATTATTTGGGGTAGACAAATCAGTATTTTCAACGTGCAGCCTCGGGGCTGCACATTGAAAATACTGATTGGTCAACTCCACAATATTTATTGAACAGCCATACTATATAATGACGTTATGACGTATCATGTTCCTGGCCGGAAAAGCAGTCGCTGGAGTTCAAAGGGTTAAAATTTGGATTTTTTCAACTCTATACTTTGTATTGCTGTTCTAAAATTGAAAAAAAACAGAACATTGCTTGGATCACCGTATGTACAAAAGAGACTTCTTGTTTGTTTTTCATTTTGTGCTTGCACTCAGATACTTTCATTTGCACAAATATCTGATGTTTTAAGGCCTTTACACATAAACCATGTTTCAGATACTGAACACAATGTGATAAAATCATATTTTTATATGTTTTTTTCTTAGTATTTTAACACATCATGACACCTCTCATTTGAGCCTTTCTGTTAAAAAAGGTAAAAGTAAAATAAATAGGGGCACCTTTTTCCATAACCACTCAATTGATCACAAGTGCTTTGAGGCTAAACTTTGATATTTCAGACATTGTTCAGACATAACAAGAGAAAGATGCGTATATATCTTTGGGACGAAAAATTTAAGATGGCCAAATAGTGGCCATTTTTAGCTTAACTTGACATAGTCAAGATAAGCTATTGCCATCATGCATGTGGAAGTCTGTTAGTCTGTGAGTCTGTGACGTCTGTTCACATTTGCCTTTAGCACGGGCTACACCCCACAGTTCTTGTCTGATCGTCACAAATTTCATATGCAGGTTTGGGGTCATGTCTAGATGAGAACGTCTCCTTTTGGTCGCGATCGGGCAACCGGTATGGCTGCCCGAGCCCAAAACCCGAAAACCATTAGCACAGTCTACAGGTCGTATTTATGAAGGGATTTCATTGTAACTTGGAAGGATGCCTCTGTATAATGCCTAGATGAGAACCTCCCCTTTTGGGCATGATCTATCAACCGTGATGGCTGCCCAAGCCCGAAACCCAAAAACTTTTAGCACAGTCTGCAGGTCATATTTAATGTGGAGGGATTTCATTGTAACTTGGTAGGATGACTCCTTATGATGTCTAGATGAGAATTTCCCCATTTGGGCATGATCTGCCAACCGTGACGACTGCCCGAGCCAAAAACCCAAAAACCTTTAGCACAGTCTACAGGTCATATTTATTGAGGAATTTCATTGTAACTTGGTGGGTTGACTTCATACAATGTCTAGATGAGAAAGTCCCCTTTTGGACGTGATTGGGCAACTGTGACGGCTACAGGGGACCGAAGCCCGAAAACCTTTAGCACAGTCTATAGGTCATATTTATGAAGGGATTTCATTGTAACTTGGTAGGATGACTCCAAATAATGTCTAGATGAGAACGTCCCATTTTGGTCGTGATCATTCAGCCTTGATTGGTGCCTGAGCCCAAAAACCTTTAGCATAGGCAAAAGGTTATATTTATAGAAGGATTTCATTGTAACCTGTTAGGTTGACTCCATATAATGCCTATTTGATGACATCCCCTTTTGGTCGTGATTGGTCAACTGTGATGGCTACAGGTGCCCGAAGCCCGAAAATCTTGAGCACAGTCTACAGGTCATAATTCTGAAGGGATTTCATTGTAACTTCGCAGGATCACTCCAGATGATGCCCAGATGAGATTGTTTCCTTTGGTTGCTATTATTCAACCATGATGGCTGCCCGAGCCCAAAGCCCGAAAATCTTTAGCACAGTCTACAGGTCATATTTATGAAGGGATTTCATTGTAACTTGGTAGGTTGACTTTATATAATGTCTAGATGAGAACGTCCCCTTTTGGACACAATTGGGCAACTGTGACGGCTTCAGGGGCCCAAAGCCCAAAAACCTTTAGAACAGTCTACAGGTCATAATTATGAAGGGATTTCATTGTAGCTTGGTAGGATGACTCTAAATAGTGTCCAGATGAGAACGTCCCCTTTGGATCCTGATCATTCAGTCTTGATGGCTGCCCGAGCCCTAAAACCTTTAGCATGTCTGTAGGTTGTATTTATGGAAGGATTTCATTGTGACTTGTTAGGCTGACTCCATATAATGCCTAGATGATGACATCCTATTTTGGTCGTGGTTGGTCAACTGTGATGGCTACAGGTGCCTGAAGCCCGAAAATCTTGAGCACAGTCTACAGGTCATATTTATGAAGGGATTTCATTATAACTTCATTGGATCACTCTAGATGATGTACAGATGAGAATATCCCCTTTTGGTTGCGATCATTCAACCATGATGGCTGCCCAAGCCTAAAGCCCGAAAACCTTTAGCACAGTCTACAGGTCATATTTATTAAGGGGATTTCATTGTAACTTTGTAGGTTGACTTCATATAATGTCTAGATGAGAATGTCCCCTTTGGACGCAATTGGGAAACTGACGGCTACAGGGGCCCGAAGCCCGAAAACCTTTAGCACAGTCTACAGGCCATATTTATGAAGGGATTTTAATGTAACTTGATAGGATGACTCGTTTGGGAATAATTTCACTGTAACTTGGTAACTTTTGTTGATATACGTTAACTGTGAGGGCCACATATATTAACTGTGAGGTCACATTAATCCACCACTCAGCTCTTTAGTACATTGTACACCTCATATTATTTTTATCATAAACATAGCATACAGGGAACAGAAATGAACATATTCCCAATTATCACAATTCTTGTCTTATTTCATACTCCTTTCATAAACATTGAACATTATCCTTTTCATCAAACACAACACACAAGTTAAGCTACAGTGTCATTGACACTTTCATTTGTATTCTGGAGGTAGTTTTTTTCCAATACCACTCATTGATGAGAGGTGCTTTGAGACTGAACATTGATTGATATTTGAGATATAGGTCAGGTACAAGAAGAAGCATTGTATCTTTGGTGATGAAATATATGGCTGAATTGAGGCCATTTTTGTTGTAGTTTAGAGGTGTTTTTTCTGTTACCACTCATTGATCGAATATTTAGTACATTGTACAGATATAACAAGAGGAAGATGCCTGTAACTTTTGGGGACTGAAAAATCCCAAGATGACAAATTGGAAACCAATGTTGTTGCAGTTAAGATGCACTTTTCCCAACATCACTCATTGATCATATGCACTTTTGTGACCGAACTTTGATATCAGGTACTTTGTTCAGGCATAACAAGAGTAAAATACATGTGAATTGTTGAGCCTTTAACCCTTTACCTAACAAATCAGCTGCATCCGTGCGCTTAATTTAGAAATTGAGCAGATGAAATTTTTTTTTTTTTTCAAAAAATTTCAACAAAACCATATCATGTGACTCCTCATGGAACGAGCTCATTCCAATAAGGGGTCACATGATATAGTTTTGCTGAAAATTTTTGAATAATTTGAAAAAACAATAATTAAAATAATAAATTTTGATATGTGCCATGGGCAAAGGGTTAAGAAATAGCTCTTGACAATTTGTTTAATCTTTTACTAATAAGTAACATAATATCAAAAATTGGCCAGTGCTATTCACAATAATGTAACCATTCAATTTTTTTTCTCCTTCAATTTTTACCTTTAACTGGTTGAGTGCTAGAAGCCACTATCATGGCTCTATTGAAAAGTACTGAAAGCCACTTTAGTTGCTTTACCCTCTTTACATAGGCTTCTTGTTTTCTTAACAGTAGAAAATAAATGTTTATATAAAATCGTTTTGTTACAATTTATTGGAGAGTGCCAACATGGCATCTTTGAAAAAAATACTCGCATTTCAAATTACCTTTTAAAAATAATTTATCACTCAACAGTTAAAAATCATAGCTTATAACTACTCATTAGGAATGGAGTAGCTTATTGGTTAATGCATTGGACTTCAGATTGAAAGGTCATAGGTTCAATCCTGATCTGTGTTGTATCCTTGGGAAAGACGCTTGATCCAATTGCCTGTGTTGGAGCATGGTGATGTGGTGTGCTAGACATAAACCATATCAATTGAGCACATGCCTTCTACTCATCCTCTTCATCCAGGATTAGCAAATTGAGGAGACCCCTACAGTTACTTGCCATTCTTGGTGATTCTCTCCAGATACTCCGTTCCCTCCACGTAAACCTGTCTGATGCAATATTATTTATATTTATTTATTGGTGTTTAAGGTCACATACTTATGCACAATGGTTAATCGTGACCGTGACAGTTTTACGGGTGGAGGAAGCCGGAGTACCCGGAGAGAACCACCGAGCAACGACGAGCAGCTGTCAGCTCTCCAACATCGTAACTCTGAACTCTGCACCACAGCACAGGCAGGGTTAGATTGGTTGAAGACATGCGCACCATCGACATGCAGTACGCCTCAGTACACAGCGTCATCGTTCCCCCATGTAGGCAATCGGGGTGAAGTGTCTTGCCCAAGGACACAACGTGGTTGCCGCAAGTGGGATTCGAACTGAGGACCTCTCGGCTTGCAGCCTGCACCTCTACCAACTGAGCCACCGCGCCCCCTGTCTGATGCAATATGACCCTGACTGTTGAAAGAGTTATTAAACCAAAATAAATAAATTATGACTCCCCTCATTGGAACAGCATATTTCAAAAGAGGAGTTAAAAGCTATGTTTTTGGGGTAAAAAAAATCAAATTTTTAGCTATTCAAGAAATTGTAATGCAAGCATCAGCTATTTAAGGGAGGTAAAGGATTTATGGAGTATAGGAACTGAACAGTTTCGAATTGAATCTGATTATGGAAGTGAGGTCTGCTTGTTACTAGGCACACATGCTGAACAACCTAATTAATACCTTCAAAAACCATTCTGCACATCTGTTGGATTTAGAAAACACATTGCTCTCCTTAGTTGCTGTTAGGCAAGTTTGGCTTTTTTTCATCACATAACAATCAGCATTTGGGTGAAATAACTTTTATATTACCTCTTTCTTGTCAGAATTATTTTCAAATGAAAGTTGCAGAAGTTTCCCCATGTTTGTTGTGATGGTTTGAAATTTTGATTAGGAAGTCAGGTGTTTGTATTCAGTGGTCTGTTTAAGCAATGAATTGTTGATGTAATGCCTACATTTTATTGTAACGATTTCATGATACATTTTTAATGGCCTTAATGGAACTCTAAACATTTGTTGAGGAGTAGCATATTTATCAAATAATATTACACATGCAATGAGAATGTTAACATGATTACACTGACCTTTCCATTACAAATATGTTAGTAAGTCAGCGGAATAGGGAGGCTAGACTTAAATAAATAATAATAATAAATAAATAAATTCTTGATATAGTGCTCATAACTGTTTCTCGTGAGAAACATTCCATTGTACGGTAAATTCTCATTCAGTATGATGTTAGTTAGACAATGTCAACTCCTTACCTGCTGCTGGTGGATATTTCTGTCCAGGACAGGAAATCTGTTGCCACTAAAATAACAAATATAAGCACAATTAACAAATTTTCTACTTCAAATTGAATCACCTTTTTGACCAGTGATTTCTTGATTCAAATTTTCACATCAAACCTAGTCATGGCTGCTTCACAGCAGCCATGACTAGATTAGATGAAAAATATTTTTAAAATACTCAGCAGGTTACGAGTTAAAGGCACTCTTGAAAAGATAGGTTTTTATACGCCCATTTGAAAAACGGGACGTATTATAGTATGGCGTTGTCCGTCCGTCAGTCCGTCCGTCTGTCCGTCCGTCTGTCCGTCCGTCCATTTGGTTTCCGGATGATAACTTTAGTATTTGTTTTCCGATCGGCTCCAAATTTGGTATGTGGTTTAATCACAACAAAATACAGGTAAAGTTCGAATATGGGGTCGGTCCGAACATTTTTCGCCTGAATTATGGCCCCTGTTGGACTTAGAATTCGTCAAATATTTGGTTTCCGGATGATAACTTTAGTATTTGTTTTCCGATCGGCTCCAAACTTGGTATGTGGTTTAATCACAACAAGATACAGGTCAAGTTCGAATATGGGGTCGGTCTGAACAATTTTTGCCTGAATTATGGCCCCTGTTGAACAATATATGATGTTTCAGGTAAAGTAATTCTTGAAACCTCTCGCACTGATACATAATAGTGAAACCACTTTGGCTTCCTTTATATTTTGCAGCATGACAAATCACTGTCAAGTGAAGCTAGAGAGGTCGAACAGGTTCACAGTGTGATCATGGGGTCTCAACCATATAAATCTAATACTCACTTCAGATATATTGCAAAACTACATGAAACGTTGGAAAATGCAAATAAAAATGTATGAAGTTCAAAGAAAACACACCAATATTGTGTGACTTACTGCGTCAAATAATTAATTGGTCAAATAATTACCCAATTAACAAACTGACTAGTCAAATAAATCTCATGGTTTTGATGTGTTTTATTTAAACTTTATATCTTTTTCTATACACATGCCTCTATGTAAACCACAGGAAGTGAAACAGTACTTGTTTTCTTTGGAAAACAAATAAGATTTTACAGTCCAAATAGGATTCATTCACCAATGCTTGAGTTGGAAATCCTCTAACCTTAAACACCAATAAATAAATAACTAAAGATAGGAAGCTTCAGTGTTTCTAATATGTATATATCTATATAAATATGTTACAGTCAAACTGTGAAATCAAGAATTTTTTTTTGAAATTATTAAATTATTGAGTCCTTTTGTGAAGCTATTGTCCTTAATTTTTAGTCTTTTTCTCAAATGACTGAAAAATTTAGTCATTTCACAAAATCACTGATTTAAAAAGTCTGACCGTAACATATATATATATGCCAGTATAAATTTCTCGCACTCTAAAAAAATTGCAAATGTGTTAAAATGGTACAATTTGAACAGTTCACGGGCGTATGATGCAATGCCCAGCAGTGCTCTTGTTGACTTAGAAATTGACATTATTTGTCTGTTCAGCCTGTATCTCAGATATGGTTTATCGGATTTCAGTGAAATATGGCAAGCAGTTTGCCTGTGATAAAGGCTTCTGCCTCATTGCATAAAACTTCCAAACACCAAACAATTTACCATACCTTTTGACATAGAAATTGTTGGAAATTGTTGAAAACTTTCGAAGAAAATGAGGGGGGGGGGGGGGTATACTGGCTTGCGTCCATCCGTCCGTCTGTCTGTACTAGAATATTCATAACTTAAGTAAATCATTATGGAATTAAATGAAACTTAATATGCAATTAAATTGTAACATTGTCCAAGACTAGAATGAATTTCGGTGTTGTCAGATAATTTTTTTTTATTTTGTTAGATAATTATACCCCCACTTTCGAAGAAAATGGGGGTATACTGGATTACATACATCCGTCTGTCTGTGCATCCATCCGTGTGTGTGTCCATCCGAGAATATTCATAACTTTCAGAACTTACGTAAATTATTATTTTCTATAATATTTGTTGGTCATAGGTATGTCCATACCAGGCGGTACACCATGTGGGGGTATGCACCAGATGACAGTCCAGCTCTTGTTTGAATTGTATTCTTGGACAAGACACTTAATCCCAATTATGCAAGTGGGATAACAGTAGCACCTCTGTACAGGTGTACAGCATGGCCACAGTACACTGCCTTCAACCACTGCCCAACCTGCTTGTGCTGAGAAATGAGATGATGAGTCTGACAGTTACTCACAATTTATCAGTGGTTCTCTGGGTAGTCCAGCTTTCCCCATCCATAAAACTCAACATGATATGGCACTGATGGTCAAAAGTGTTATTAAACCCCAATAAATAAACAATAAAAAAAATACAAGAATGAGGTGACTCAAACTGCTCGTTTCTTTCACTCATGCAATGGAAATGACGTATTGATTAGCAGGAGGGACTATAGTGTTACATGTTTGATTGTATAGCTGCTCAAAGCAAGTAATAAACAGATGCTGTATGCCTGACCATGCAGTGAGGATTTTTCATGAAAATCTATCCTCATTTTTGGCACCTGATTGATTGACTGTGCAGGGTTTGCATTTTGATTAGTGTTTTCTTAATCATGCACCAGTCTGGGTATCAATGTTTAATCCAGTGTACAGTATGTAATCTCCAAGTATTTCCACTTCAGTTGGCAGAGATCTTGGAAATTGACATATGAAATAGGCTAATTAAGGTTATGTACAGATAAATAATCTCACTTTCATATATCAAATTTGCTTCCCTCTTGTCAATTAAAAACAGATTTTTTTACCACCTTTGTAAAATCATGTCTTCTTGGATAACACATAATTTTTGATCTGGTGTGATTAACAAATTCTTGAAAGCTACTTTTTAACCCTTTACCTAACGTGAAAAGCAGACGACACTTGCCAAAAATTTTTTTGAATAACTAATTTTTTTCATTTTTTGTCTCTAAAACATAGGTTGTGACCCCTCATTGGAACGAGCTCGTTCCAATGAGGGATCATAACCTATGTTTTTGAGACAAAAAATGAAAAAAATAATGAAAATTAATTGGCGATTTTTTAGAATAGCGCTGGCCGGTTTTGGCTGTTACGTTGGGTAAAGGGTTAACTAACATAATGGTTTAAAGACAATGTCAACATGCAGGGTCACCTCATGTCAGGCAGTTTTATGGGTGGAGGAAGCTAGAGTAGCCCTGAAGAGGCCCACTGAACAACAGTGAGTAACTGTCAGACTCCACAACGTACTTACCCCTCACAAGCAGTATTAGCATTGGTTGAAGACAAGTGCACCAATGATGTGCAATACACTTTAGTACACAGTGCCACATTTACCTCTGGTAGGGGACGAACCATAGGCCTTTTGGTTTGAAGTCCAGTGCTGTAACCACTGAGCCACCACACTTCCTAACTGCGACAGTTACAAAAATTGCCATTTGACTCCTATTATTTTTTTCTGTTTCTGTATGAAAAACATGGTTTATGAGCCCCTAAAAGGACAAGCTTAGGGATCCAATGAAATTTTCTTCACACGCAGAAAACTTTAAGGCAAGTTTCATCCTCAATTTGTGTTAGGTAAAGAGTTATTTACATACTATGATAACTGTTTCACTGTCATGCCAGTCTGATTGGATCAGTGGTCAGAATTCTGATTTGAAGGAGGGGCATAGGGGGTGCTTAATCAGTACAAGTTTGTTCAAGTTAAGTCCCTAGGTTGATATTTGGGCTCCCTATTTTCGATTGCTGGAAATCTGGGCAAAACCTTCTGGATAACAGAGTTATGAACAGTTACATGACTTCTTTCTTTTCTAGTGTTCATCCTTAAATAACTTTGTTGGGTGAGCACCCCAGGTCCCATAGGGCCTCTTGTTTAATGCTTTGTCACTATGCATTGAAAGGCACACCCCCTGTGATAAAACCAAAAGTGGAACATTGCTCATTTTCGGTGGTAAACAAATTCTATTTTACTTATAAAATAAGACCTGTTAAATGCCTTTGGTGTAGGTCCTTTAAAATGGACAGCATAGGTATGAGCAGTTGACTAAACATGACTTTTAACCTATGCTAGGAGTCATGATATAGCCATTGATACCGAAAGTGATCTTAACTCTTAATCCGCTAAGTATTTTAAAAATATTTGTCATTAAATCTAGTCATGGCTGCTTTAAAGCAGCCATGAGTAGACTTATTGAAACATTTATGGAAATATGACTCAAGTAAGGACTGACCAAAAGCTTGATTCAATTTACAGGGGAAAGTTTTGTTAAATTTTCTAAAATTTCACTTATTTTTGTGGCAAGAGATTTCCATTTATGGGCAAGAATATCAGCCAGTAGCATGCAAGGAGTATCACCAATAAATAAAAAATAAATGAATGGTGTCTGCCTATGTCAGTGTTAGCCTTTATCAGTGGCAAGAGAGAGTATCGGTTCCTCCTATACACTTACTGACAATGAATGTTGTCTTGGCAAAACAAAGAAAACAAAAGATGATGTTCTAGCCTGATTTTATAACCAAGCATGTAAGCATGTATTAAAACAAATAACTTTGCACCCACCCTCCCCAACACCAAGCCTGAAAATAAGCAGTCTGACATTTGCAGAATGAGGTACCAAAAGGGTAAATTGGGGTGGGGGGGGGAGAGGGCAGTGGTGTTGCTGTAACCGGTTCTTGTCAGATCACCAAAGTTAAGCAACATCGAGACCGGTTAGTCCTTGGATGGGTGACCGTCTGAGCAATAGATTCGGACTCCTGCATTGTCCTTGGGCAAGGCACTTCACCCTGATTGTCCACATGGGGGCACGAAGATGCCATGTACTAAAGCATATGCACGTCAGTGGTGTGCATGTCTTCAACCAATCTAACCCTGCCTGTGCCACAGTGAAGAGTTATGATGTTGGGGAGCTGGCAGCTGCTCGGTGGTTCTCTCCAGGTACTCTGGCTTCCTTCACCCGTAAAACTGTCACTGACACAATATCACCTTGGCTGTTAAAGTGTTGTTAAACCCTAATTAAGAAATAAATAAATAAATAAATAAATAGAGGGTGAATTTGATAATGCTATCCCATACAGTGGGCCAAAAGATCTATTCAACTATTAAAACAATTTCTCTGTACAGTGGAACCCTCGATTCTAGAGATAAAGCAAGTATTTATTCTATTATATCTTGTTTGTCAACAAAATATAGTAGATTGAATGCCTTTATTGGATATGCTGAGTTGAAATAGGTCTGTAAACAAGAGAAATTTATAGAATGTCAGGATAATTTCTCGACATATTAAAAAAATTTTTCATTCCATAAACAGGAGTTTACTCTTTTATCTATATGCAGTTACAGGTTAAAATTGTTCTGAAGGTATGGTAAATGGTTTTGTGTTTGGAAGATATTCAATTAACAGGGTTATTCAATTAAGAGATATCCAATTACATGAGCTCTAATGTACTTCTTTAGATACTGTAAGAAATTTTGGTACTGAACAAAATTTGAAGTCCGTTATGTTATTTCAGCTTTCAGATATGAACCTCAAGGTCATATGCACTCGCATTTTATTTGTTGATGTTTGTGGTTATGAAAGATTATAGTTTTGATTCAGTTCTGCTAATAATAATATGAGTGCAACATATAAATACCCAGCAATCCAACAAATAATTTTCTTTATAAAAAAACACAAGGTTTTTTGTGAAGAACAGGAGGAAGATTACTTATCTGCTAGTAATAATGAAGTACTTTTATAAACTGGCATTTTGTACATTGCACCTGAAATCTCCCTCATCTGGTATTCGACAAGAGTATTATTCCATGGGTGTAGACCAAGTTCATTCAGATGTTACAGGTGATGGTTTATTGATAATCTTCTGAAGGAATTACCTCCCATTACTCTTCTTCATTAGTTGAAAAATTTGTTATGTCCATTCCAACATTATCAGCAGTCATTTACCACAGAAATAATTAGAAATGATGGGAGAACTGTATTGAAGATTGACATAGCAATGCAGATCAGCAATAGATCAATGCCAATCATCATTTGGCAAAACTTTGGTATGTGCTAACAAAACCTAAGTTCTCTGGACCTGCAGCTATTTGTGAGAAGAGTTGTTTTGTTAAAGCCAGATTTTGTATGTGCCAGACTGAAGACATCAGAATTCTTTCATTTGTGTCATCCAGAGAGAGGCTTGTTTACAATAACTGAAAATTTGTGTCTCTGCTTCATTTATTCAGCCACCTTGTCAAGATGGAAAATGGCAATGTTCTACATAATGTACTTTTTGTGCAGATGACTTTTACTAATCTTGCTGAGCCTACCATTTAATCTGTCTGGAAAAATTGTGTAAGATCAGTGAAACAAAAGGATATTACACACTAAACAGGATGCGAGTGTTGTGCATGATGCAATCAAGTGAAACGTAACCCTTTATCAAACAAATTGGATGCATCCTCTTAACATATTTTACAAACTGAGCAGTTGAAAAAATATTGTTGGTCAAAAACTTTCAACAAAACCACATCATGTGACCCCTCATTGGAACGAGCATGCTGAGCTCGTTCCAATGAGGGGTTTCATATGATAAGGTTTTGTTGACTGTTGACTTTTTTTGCCAAATTTAAAAAAAAACAATAATTAAAATAATAAATTTCGATAACCTTTGTGTTGGGTAAATGGTTAACAACTTTTTATTCACAATTTGCAACTTGACACAATGTGATACTTCATACTGCTGTAAAACAAAAACTTCAATGTGGCTTAGAAGCAAAATGAAACATAAAATCCTGATTTTTCATTTGGGATGTAGTACATGTACTATGTTTAATTTAATTTTTACTTTCTTTGACAGCACGGCTCAACTTAGAGTCATCATAGTGTTAAAATTCCGAGCTGAGCCAAAAAAAAAAAAAACTTTGTTAACCCTTTACCTAATGAATCGCCCGCATCCGCCCGCGTAATATGTAATTCAGCAGTTGAAAAAATATTATTTTTTAAAAATTTTCTACAAAACCATATCATGTGACCCCTCGTTGGAACGAGCTCGTCGAGCTCGTTCCAACAAGGGGTCACATGATATGGTTTTATTGAAATTTTTTGAAAATTCTGAAAACATGATATTTAAAATAAGAAATTTTGATATCGTCTGCGTTGGGTAAAGGGTTAACCCTTCACCGTACATAGTGAATGAACAAAATGTTTCTTGAATAGCTAAAAAATTTCATTTTGTGCCCATAAAACTGCTTATGACCATCATTGGAACGCAATCAAACAGCATGTTCCAATGAAAGGCCATACCATGAGCCATGTTTTTTAAGCAACAATTGAAAAAAAGTGAAATTTGAATGTCAATTTTTGAGAATGGCACTGGAAGAATTGTTTTGCTATGTTAGGAAAGAGGTTAAATGTTTATCGTGCAAAATACTCGCATCACGTTTAGTTTGTGTGTAAATGCCTTTATTGATAGAATTTTAACATTGCAAAGATTATTTCCATTTTATATTCTTGATAAAGGTGCTGTATTTGAAAATTTGAAGTACAGTACAAAATTTTATGTTATTTGAACATGTCAGAGTTATATAAGATTCTTTATGGAAGCTTTCCAAGAAATTCTGGAGAAAAATCACTGGTTTGAAGGCAAACACTGATTTAATATCTATCCGTTTTGGGCTAAACTTGCTGCAGAAGGCAAACATTCATTTTTAAGCCAATGTTTTGTAAGCTTTCTTGCAGACTGAAATAGTTGGAAAACTTTTCACACATGTGGATTATGGATATAGCATGTATGTGCTAGCCATTAGTGAATTGCCTTTGTTATTTCATCACATATTTCTGTTTTGTTGCATGGAAACAAAGCAGGGAGATCAATTATTTTCTCTGAGGGATTCCCTAAAAGAAAACCTTGGGAGGCATGTGTATATCTGTTGGGGATTTGCATTCAGTGTTTTGTTTATCATACTGTTAACATGATTATCATAAGCAGCCTGTAAAAACTTTTCTGTTAAAATTGGCTATTTTATTCAAAGAACTACAACTGGACATAGATAATTTACATGGATATAATTTTATTTAGATTCACATTGTTTGATTTGTGACTGTGAAACAGTGGATTAACAACATGAAAATGGAGCTTTTTTTAGGAGCTGTCTGTGGCAATTTCAAGGATGTTCTTGCTATGGATATTTTTTGCAAATCTGTGCTTTTGTTTTTTACCCTTGATGCATTGTTTCACTATCAAATACACATTTGGTATATAGAATGCTAGGTGCTTAAATGCTTGATTGGAAAAACTTTCCAGTGAAATCACAGTAAGTAAGCTCGTAGGCATATGGGATCCAAAAATTATTGGGGTGCAAGAGTCATCTTCCCAATGAATGTGATGGTCAGATTAGTATTATTATCACAAATGTGTACAGAGTATTTTGGAGTTGTGATCCATTGAAATTCTCTGTCCACTTTTCGCAACATTGAAGAATCTCACCTGTTGTAAACGAAAGCCATGAACACTGAATCTTGGATGATATTTATACCCCCACTCTTGAAGAGAATGGGGGGGCATACTGGATTACATGCATCCATCTGTACATCTGTCCATCCACAGCAATATCTTAACAGTCAGGGGATGGATTTCAATGAAATTTGGTTTGAATGATTCTCATTACAAGCCGTTCCTGCACATTATAAAAAACTTGCCCTTACTTTTTCAACAGAGTTATGGTCCTTACTTTATTAGCTCACCTGACTGAAAGTCAGGGTGATCTTTTCTTATCACTCTTCGTCCATCCGTCCATCCATCATCCGTCGTCCTGCGTGAAGGTGGTGTTTGAGCCTCTTTCTCCTAAACCACTGGTCACATTTTAATTAAATTTGATGTAAGTAGTGGTTATATAGGGGCATTTTGATTTTTATGCAAATTAGGTTTTGGCTCATATTGAATAGAGGTGTGGGGAAAAAATGGCCAAATTTTTTGAAAATTTTCTTCTAATGAACCACCAGTAGCAGAGACTGGATATGTGGTATACAGAGTCCTTTTGAGGTTTAGAATCAAGTTTGTTCAAGAGAAGTTTGTCGGACATTATTTGCCTTCATTATGGGAGGGGCAAGAATTTTTGCCACTCCCAAAATTTCTATTTTCCAAACCGAGAGGCAGATTTGAACCAAATTTGATATGAGTGCTTATTGGGTCATAAGTACTTAATTTATGCCCAAATTGTTTTTCCTGTCACCCCATGGGAACCGCAGGAGCTAAAAATAGAAAAAAATTAAAACTCTCATATCTCCAAAACTACACAGCACTGAGAATTCTTATTTGGTGTGAAACTTCCTTAGGACCAACAGAATGGAATGGTCGAAAAAAATTGCTATCGGTTTTCATGGGGTACTTTTCTGGGACTTTGAAAAAGTGCTCAGTCAGCATTTTTTAACACTGTGGGTAATGGGAAAAACATGTAAGACTACTTTTCTCCCAAACCACTGCTCCAAAAGCTTTCAAATTTCACATATAACATCTTTGGAAGATTGTTTCACATGTTTATTGAAAGCAATTCCCTGGGTCTATATTTGGGCTCTCTATGGGTGCCCAAATGTTTAAATTAGTGCAGTATGAGGAATATTCTTTAAAAATCTTCTTTTTCGAGATCTACCAATAAGAATCTTTTGATATTTGGTATGCAGCATCCTTAGGGGGGTCAGATTCAAGTTTGTTCAAGCCAAGTCGCTGGGTTCATATTTAGGCTGAAAATTTGGGACCCCGTTCCGGACTTAGAAATTTTGGACCAAAATCCGGAAATTTTTTTTTTTTTTTTTTATGCCTTTCGGTCAATTTTAAGACAAAAAAAATTTTTTTTTTTACACTGAAAATTTGGGGTCCTGGTGGGACTTAGAAAATAGAAAATTTTGGACCAAAATCTCTGGAAATTAGTTTTTTGTTTTTTTTATGCATTTTAAGAAGAAAAAAAAATTTTAGGCTGAAAATGTTTTGTTTGGGGAAAAAAATCTGTTTTTTATGCGTTTATCTCAATTTGGGGAAATAGAAGGAAAATCGTGTGTATTGTGTGGGCACAATCGCTTCATCTAGTTGGTATATGCTTTTCTTAGGAGGGGCGTATGCAGCTTATTCAAGTCAAGTCCCTGGTTTGATATTTAGACTACCATATCAGCTGAACGCCCTCAGGCCCCCAGGGGCCTCTTGTTTTTAATTCATTTATGCGACATCGGTTCAGCACTGCAGTGGGGTACAATTGCCTTCAGCAATAGTTCTTGTTGCATTCGTTTTTCTTGATGCAGTCTTGATTTCACAGTACAGTGGCACCTACTTAATTATAGATCTCGCCTTTGAATAACTCCATTGAATAACCCTGTTAATTGTATGTAAACCATTTACCATAGCTTCAGTACAAATTTGACCTGTTAATTACATGTACGTTATAGAATAAGCTCCTATTAATGGAATAAAAAGTTTTGTAATTTGTCGGACACTTTCTCCGACATCCACTAAATTCCCCACATTTATAGACATTTTGACCTTAGCACATCCAATATATTCACTTAATCCATTCTACCTTGTTTGACAGAGCTCTGCCCAACTTTCTATTCAATCAATACGGTTCCACTGTAGATCATATAGGAAATCTTGACCCACTGGTGAAAGTATGTTGTGATCAATTTGTGATCTGATCATGAAAAAGGCGGACAGGGGCATTACAAAGATGACCGATTGAGGGAGTGTAAACTTATTTTGTCCAGACTGATGACTCAAGTCTCAATGGACTAATATTCCAACTACAGCATCAAGGCGTATTAGTCAGTTGGGATTATGGTTAAAAAACTTCTTGGAAATTTATTAGTGAATAAATATAATATTCATGTAGTAGTCATGACACAACTTTTTATGAAAATGAAGTTTGCACAGGATCTAACAATGGGGTGCGTCCATTTGTCTGCCTGTCCATCCATAACAACTTGAGACCTCTGTACTTCAGTCAGTGCATTTTGGATTTGAATGATCTTTAGTATGTTAATGGATCATCAAGGGGAAAGGATATTCACAAGTAACGGGTTTTGACCAATAATTTTTTCTAGAGTTATGGGCCTTTTTTAGACTAAGAAAATTTCAATTTTTATGGTTTCTGGTTAGTAAATCACTTCTTGTTGGGGGATACTGGTGGCATTGCACCTTGTTTGATTGTCAAGTTCTGTGCTGGTACTCCAAATTGATCACAGTGCTTACTTATAATGCATGAGTGTATCATGTCCCTGAACCAAGCTTAAAACTCAGAGGTTCAGGTCACAGGCCATTTATCTTTTCTAATATTGCCTGCCTGGTTCTTTTAAAAATGATTCAGTGGACAGATCTTGTTCATACTTTATACCCTGCTTGCTCAGGACTCAAGTAAAGGGTGTTTCATGACCTTGTTCCTGTCATCATGCCAGACACCAAAGCAAAAATTATTTGCAGCCTTGTACACAGTCTGTTCTAATAGTCCAGCAAAGCTGGAACTTG
Source organism: Pictodentalium vernedei (assembly GCA_031216915.1). Taxonomy (NCBI): domain Eukaryota; kingdom Metazoa; phylum Mollusca; class Scaphopoda; order Dentaliida; family Dentaliidae; genus Pictodentalium; species Pictodentalium vernedei. The sequence continues at coordinate 687,478,016 of CM062296.1, read as the reverse complement.
GGGATGAACTATGTTTTTTTGACATTTCTAGGGTAACGTTTCTGTGCTGAGAACATTAATACAGAAGCTATTACATGTAGTAAGTTTGATAACAAACAGTTACATGAAATCATGATCAATCCAGTCTCTGCAATCTCTATTAAGCTGTTCTTATACTATTAACCCTTAAAGGCCTGGAGGTAATTGAGCATTTTTGCAACACTTGGTCAGCCTACATTCTGTGGCTTTGCAGTTGTTATGATAGTCTTGAATGCCCATATAAGCACTCAAGAGAATAGAAACAACAGACAAGGTGTCTTAGAATGTAACTTGCAAATGTATCTAAGCCTGTCTGTTGGGTCACCTGTTTTTTTTAAGTAAAATCGGAAGTTGGAATTAGGCCTTAAAGAAGAACCTGTTGTTTGCTCTTGAATTTAGATGCTCTCCATGCTTCATTAGTTGGTAATTATTAGTTTTATGAGCTTATGACTGCCCAGTTTAGGATGCAAAATATGAATTAAATTTTTGTTCAAGTGGGGACTGAGATTCTGAAATTTGGGATTAGAATTGGGAAACATTATGCCCGAATGCCTTTTAGAAAGAGTCCCATATTTGGTCCGTGTAGACACTCAAAAGAATCCCTCACACTTTCTTAAAATATTGGTCTCTTATAAAATAGAGTGGATGTTAGATTTTGATATGCAGCACATTAACTTCCAGTTGGGAATTGATGATCTCTTCTATGGCTTTTCTGAAATTACTCTTTGGACTTAATAGTTACCACAGAATTATTGTATAACTTCATCTGCTACTGGAAACAAATTGACAGGATGGATTGCAAAGGTCACAATGCAATTACAATTCTAAACATTTAAGAGAGCCTTCTTGGTTGGCACTATTCAGAAGTAATCCTCAGGAGAAATGCATAGGAACTGCATTTTAATTGAAAAGACTCTACTGCAGAAAACACTTCTGATATTCATCATTTGCAACAAAGAAAATCAAATATTGATTTTCAAATGTGCATTGTTGGGAGAAGTTGTTAAACATGTAATGGGAGTTTTTGTGTTGCAGTAAACTTATGAAAAAAATGAGCTGTGACATTCATGGTATATTCAATGATCGTTTTAAATCTAAGGTAAGTAACATGGAATAAATTGCACCTGCTAAAACTCATACTAATTTATACCTTCTGGTCCTTGCTGAGATGTTTGGAAAAGAGTTCCAAGTATGAATCCTTGCTATTTGAAGGTTTAAAACTCTTCCAGCTTACAACCAAATTATACAGTTAAATTTGCATAGAAAACATTACTGACAGTTTGTTGGCTTGCATTTAATTGCTTCTCATCTATTATGTTGTACACTGGTGGAAAATAAAAGACTTGGCCTTTTCAAATGTTATCTCACATTGCAGAATTTAATCAGCAAAAAAGGCAGGACTGTAGGCTGGAGGTGGGAGGCAGCTGCTTTGACCATCTACAACATACTTTTCACTATGCATTCTTACCCACTAATGTCAGGCAAGATGTATGTAAACCCTGACCCTTGATATTTTGTGTGAATGGCATACAATGTGTATCAAGAGTCTGGATTACATATTTGTTGTCTTTGTTAGCCACCTCATTCTTAGGTCTACACTTACCTTTGATGTCAGCCTAGGCCTGAGAATGAAGAGTCCAGTCCTAAAGAGATTAGTCATTTCTCATGTCATCATATTGAACAAAGTTATACCATTGTTAAATACTGAATGTGTAACTGCTACCAAATATTTTTAACCCTTTACCCAACAAATTGGTCGAATCCATCTGCATAATTTGGAAAGTAAGCTGTTGAAATAAATTGAGCTTGTGGAACTCGTTCCAATAATTGGCACATGATATGGTTTTGTTGAAATTTTTAGTCGAGTTGTGACGAAGTCAAACTCGACTTATAGTTTGGTGAATGGCGGGCGGGCGGGCGTAAACAATTGGTTTCCGGATGATAACTTGATAGTGGTTCAACTCACATTCATTAAACTTCATACGTAGGTTGGTCTTGGTGGGAGGAAGAACCCTATTGATTTTGGACATGCTACGTCGAAGGTCAAGGTCACAGTGACCTTGAACGTAGTAAATTTTAAACAATTGGTTTCCGGATGATAACTTGATAATGGTTCAACTCACATTCATGAAACTTCATAGGTAGATTGGCCTTGGTGAGGGGAAGAACCCTATTGATTTTGGACTCACCAGATCAAAGGTCAAGGTCACAGTGACCTTTAACATAGTATATCGCAGCTATTGGTTTCCGGATGATAACTTGATAGTGGTTCAACCTAGAGTCATGAAACTTCATAGGTGTGTTGGCCTTGGTGCGAGGAAGAACCCTATTGATCTTGGACTCACCAGGTCAAAGGTCAAGGTCACAGTGACCTTGAACATAGTATATCACAACAATTGGTTTCCGGATGATAACTTGATAGTGGTTTAACCTAGAGTCATGAAACTTTACAGGCGTGTTGGCCTTGGTGCGAGGAAGAACCCTATTGATGTTGGACTCACCAGGTCAAAGGTCAAGGTCACAGTGACCTTGAACATAGTATATCGCAACAATTGGTTTCCGGATGAGAACTTGATAGTGGTTCAACCTAGAGTCATGAAACTTCATAGGTGTGTTGGCCTTGGTGCGAGGAACTGTTGTCACAACTCGACATTGGATCGGTGATCCTGAGCGGCATTTTTTTTTTTTAAATTTGAAAAAAAAAATAATTAAAATAATAAATTTTGATATCCTGTGTGTTGGGTAAAGGGTTAAATGAAGTGATATGCTGAAAATGTATGCCACTATAGATATCCATTATCATTTTCCACATTTTGGTATTTTGACATCATGTTCATATGAAGTTGTGTTCTTTGGAAATTATTTATTTAATTTATTTATTGGTGTTTAAGGTCACATATTTCTGCACAATGGCTAACTATGACCACGACAGTTTTATGGGTGGATGATGCCGGAGTACCCGGAGAGAACCACCGAGCAACAGCGAGCAACTGTCAGCTCCCCAACATACTAACTCCACACAAGTAGAGTTAGCATTGGTTGAAGACAGGTGCACCATCGCATGCAGTACGCCTTAGTACACAGCGCCACCGTGCCCCCACGTGGGCAATGGGGGTGAAGTGTCTTGCCCAAGGACATAACGCGGCGGCTGCCGCAGGTGGAATTCGAACCGAGGACCTCTCGGCTTGCAGCCTGCACCTCCACCAACTGAGCCACCGCGCCCCCTCTTTGGAAATTTGACCAGACTGCTGTCTTGAGGCAAGGATACAATAATCTTTGTTGATATAAGAGTTTTCTTGACGTAATGACATATTTGGCTGGCACTAGTAAACAAAATCCGCTTTTTTATTATATTATTTTTAGCTCAATTTGATAATGTCAAGTATGAGCTGTTGGGCTGTGTTGCTATCCGTCCATACACCTGTAGTCTGTATGTCCGTATCTCTATCCATCCACAATTCCTTTAGCACAGCCTGCAGGCCTTATCTCTCACCTGATCAGTTTCAAATTTCATACGTGGCTTTGGGATAATGTCTAGATGGGAACTATCAATTTTTTCCGAATTTTGTTGAAAAACATGTCCACTTGTGGCCATCTTGTATTTTGCATATAAATTTTCAACAATTACATTAGCACATCCTACAGGTCGCATCTCTCACCTGATCTTCTTCAAATTCCATATGTAGCTTTGGTGTGATGTGTAGATAGGAGCTATCAAATTTTTCCGAATTTTGTTGAAAAACATGGCTACCAGCAGCCTTCTTGGATTTGACATGTAAATTGTCAGCAATTCCATTAGCACACCCTACAGGCCACATTTTTTCTGAATTTCATTGAAAAACATGGTTGTCAGTGGCCATTTTGGATTTGGCTTTTAAATTCTCAACAATTCCATTAGCACACCCAATAGACCGCATCCCTCCGATCTTTTTCAGATTTCTTGTGCAGCTATGGTGTGATGTCTTTTCTGTAGAAACTTGAGTGAATGACTTGACATTATTGGAACTTTCTATTTAGTTCAGACTCTTCTTGGGCAAGTTGAGCTGCAGTGTCATTGATACTTTCATTTCTATTTTTTCCTCCCAAAACATAGCTTATGATCTCATTAAGCTCATTCTAATGAGGGGTCATCAGCTATGTTTTGGAGGCAAAAAATGAAATTTTTAGTTATTGAAGAACAGTCTAGCTTGTGTCATATTCCAGTCATGCGAGGTAAAGAGTTAACCTTTTACCTTAAGAATCGGCTGCATCCACAGATTGAGAAGTTTAGTTTAAACAAAAATTAGAAGTAGAGAATTTACAAGCTTATATCAATTTTCTTTGGGCTATAAATGTTATTCCCCATGGGAATATCATGCAGTAATTGTTTACTGTGATAAGCTCTGTTTTACTGGTAAGACAGGAACCAGTCACCAATGCATGAAGGAAATTCTCTAAATGCACACCATGGGTATAAATGATTGACTAAACTTGACATGTTGCAGTCACGTCACGATTAGCCGTTTTGCAGAAATATGCAGCTTTAGACACCAATAAATAAATAAATAAATAAATAAAAATAAACATTATTATATAGTTTTAGGACATGATACCATTCTTTAATTCTTCATATTTTAAAGATAGAAAGATTTCATCGTTAGATATTTACAAATAAAAAATAAATCATTTCAGACAACCTGTGCACTCTTTTACATTCACATAAATATTTGGTGTGTCAACTTAATATGTTTACTTGATATTCAGCTTTAGACACCAATAAATAAATAAATAATAATAATAATAAACATTATTATATAGTTTTACAACATTCAGTAATTCTTCATGTTTTAAAAATAGAAAGATTTCATCATTAGATATTTACAAATAAAAAATAAATCATTTCAGACTACCTATGCACTCTTTTACCTTCACATAAATATTTGGTGTGTAGACTTAATATGTGTACTTAGTCAGACACATACCCGTAAACCTTATGGTTCAGTTTCCATGTTGGTACTTGGGATATGGAACATTGCTTGATTGCTATTATAAGCTTATTCTCTTTTATTTGTGTTATAAAACTTGGTACAAATGCCGCAGATATGAGTTCTTTAAAATTTCCAGCATCTCTATACACAATTGGCCGTACTTAATTTTATACTTGTGTTGCGGCCATGATATAGTCATAGATTCTTAACCCATTACCTAACCCATCCATCCATCTGTATATTATGCAAATTCAGCAATAGAAAAAAAAATTTCTGAACATTTCAACGAAACCATATGTGACCCCTCGTTGAGCTCATACTAGTGAGGGTCACATAATACGGTTTTGTTGAAAGTTTTGAAAAAATAATATTTAAAATCATAAATGTTGATATTGACTGCATTAGGAGAAGGGTTACAGAAATTGTGAACACCCATAAATAAATGTGACAGTGTCTCACCTTTGCTCAGTTGTTTTATTTGACCTTTTGAATCTCCTATTCTTCCATTCTCAAAAATTTCTTACGCAATGTAATCCTGATTGTTAAAAAGTGCTTCAAAACCCAAGACAAGAACATTTCTGACAAATAATGTATGTTAGATTTTCACACAATATATACACCTGGAACTTAATTAAGCACCCCCCTGGTTTTTTTTGCAGTGGTGTTAATAGGATCTGTCATTACTTTCATACTCTCTTTATGATGGCCAAAAGTGATTGTTTGCAGAAATAATGGTCTATTGACAAATGAAAGACAACACAGTGATGAAAATATGCAGTATTTTAATGGCACTAATTACACATATCTGTCGCTAATGTTTTTGATGTAAAAATGTTCTCTCAACAAGTATGGTGCTGGAACCGTGCATGATGGAACAATGCCGGTAATTACTGACATAAAATGAAACTTGTGATCTCCTGAACACAATAGCAGTGTCTGACGTTAGTAGCGAGTGTATCCACCATGTGCCCAAATGACAGCCTGAACCCTCCTCCTAATGCTACCTGTGAGTCTTCTGATACGGTCCAGAGGCAACTGCTGCCACTCCTCATGCAATGCAGCTTCCAAATCGGCCAAATTCTGTACAGGCAGATCCCTTGCTTGCATGTGACATCCAAGAAAGTCCCAGATGTGTTCTAAGGGTTTCAAATCGGGGCTTATTGCAGGCTAAGGTAGTGTTGTAAAAACGTTCTGAAGGAATGCTCTCAAAGCATGGGAACAATGTGGCCTTTCATTGTCGACCAAGAATACAGGGCAAGTAGACAACGGATGGTTGTCAAAATGAGGCACGACAACTGGATTGAGAATGTCCCAGATGTACTGATGACCATTGAGATTCCCATGTACAGTCACCATATCAAGTTTACAATCATGAGAAAGGTACCCCCAGATCATTACTGATCCTCAACCATAAAGAACAGTAGGTCTGATGGTGTCCTGGGCACGTAAGCAGTATTTCTATGCTTCCACACTCTCATGCAACCATCCGTGATGTGAAGCAGGAACCTACTCTTGTCTGACCAGTGGTCTCCATGTCCTGAGATTCCAATGTTACTGTGCCATACACCACTACAAACGTCGTCTTCGATGCTGATCAGTCAGAGCTGGATGCTTGATGATCCTTCTGGACGTCATACCCAGTGCTTTGAGATGGTTTCGGACAGTTCTGTTGCACAAACACCTGTTGGGGAGCCAAAGGCATTTCTAAACTCCACTTGAAGCAAAGGATTCACACCTAACAAGGCATGCCAGACACCGATCTTCCTGAGGAAAGGTCTTTTGGAGTTGTCCAGGCCTTGGTTGGTCCTTAACATCATTGGTTTGTTGATTTTTTTGGACAAGTCTGCTGATGACAGAATGACTATAACCAAGTTTCCTTCCAATAGCTTTTAATGACATGCCTGTTGCATGCATGCTAACAATTTGCCATCTTAGTGCCTCTGACAGTCTCCTCCTTTCCATGTCAACATTTACTGATAAAAGAAGTTACAAATTTTCTTGTTTTATACCCAGATTATATTGCATGTGGATGATATTTTTTTTTTTTTGATATTCGTGGGTAGTATGCTTCACGCGGACGAGGGGATGTGTTTGGGGTATGCTATCAACCAGAAACATCATATTTTATGTTATGAAATGTACTGCAAGACATAGCAATCATTAAAACATAATAATCAGTAATAGCAACTTCATGGTCATGAAACATTTCAAGGGCTGCTTAATTAAGTTTCAGGTGTATGTATACTATTCAAAGTTTGCTAAGCACCAAATATTTGACACATCATTGTGAAATTTGCTTGTGACATATTTGCGATATTTTGGGTGGATATGATTGAGGAATGTATTGAGATGGTCCCCAGTGTTTACATTAGCTCTCTTGACAGGCAGACTTTTCATGACAGTCATGGAAAGCATGTACCCCTTGACTTTCATGATGTTTTCGTGTACTGTATACATGTACATGACATGTGTAGGGTATTCAATCTTCACTTCAACACAAACCCTTGTGCTTTAATGACTGAATATGGCAAATGCAAATGTAAGAAGACATTTGTCTGAGGCAGAAATGTGGCAGGCTGTAGGGATGGTGAAGTGAGGGGCTACCCATCTTCAGGTTGGTGAAGACCTTGGTGTGCACCATACGGTGATCACCAGAGACTGGGCAAGATTTCAGCAGTATGGCACACTAGTAAGACGGCATGGTGGTGGCAGAGACATGGCAACATCTGCAGCTAAAGACTGTTTTTTGATCATTCAGGCCCGTAGAAACCGCTTTGCCACAGCAACCCAGCTTCGCAGTGACCATCAGAATGCATCCAGGGTAAATGTTTCGACGCAGACTATCCTTGCAAGGTTGCACGAAGGTGGTCTCCAATTGAGAAGACCATGTATTCGCATTCCGCTGTCCCAGAACTACCGCCAGGTACGATATGAATGGGCCATGGACCACGTTGGATAGACCAGAGAAGATTGGCGACCTGTCCTTTTTACAGATGAGTCAAGGTACTGCCTAGACCCCACAAATAGGCGTTCTATGGTATGGAGAAGACCAGGAGAGCGATTCCATGCAGCCAACATTGCTGAGCATGACCTCTGTGGTGGAGGGTCAGTCTGGGGTGGCATCAGCAGTGATGGATGTACAGAGCTCTGTGTCCTTGAACGTGGTACATTGACTGCACAGCAGTATATTGATGGGATCCTGGATGCCCACGTCAGATTGTATGGAGGTGCAGTGGGTGATAGATTTATTCTGATGGACGATAATCCCCGTACTAATGTTGCCCATGCTATTGGGGAGTACTGACAGAGGGAGGGGATTGAGCGTATGGACTGGCCAGGAAGATCCCCTGACCTCAATCCAATCGAACATGTCTGGAATGAGTTGCAGCTTGCAATTTCAGCCCGTCCAGTCCAGCCAAGAAGTGTCCAGGAGCTTGGTGCCATGCTGGTCCGAGAATGGAACAGCATCCCACAAAGGACCACCAGGAACCTGAGTGGGAGCATGAGAAGGCGTTGTCAAGCTGTAATTAACAGTAATGGGTCTCATACTCTATATTGAAGCCATACCAGTTCGCTCCGTCAACTTTTTGGCAAATTGAAAAATTTCCTCTTTTACCAATAATATCCATTTTCCGTGGTTATCACATTCAAAAGCTAAAAAATAATGTCAAACACAAATAAAATCTTAATTTCTGTACTTAAATCATTAAAGATGTAATTAAATAAAAAATATATACACTTTTCATTACAATATTTCAACTAAAATGTAAAACAGGTAATTGGATATACTTGGTGCTTAGCAAACTTTGAGTAGTTTTTTGCAATCTTAAAGAAGTAGTATAATTTTTTTTCACAGTTGTGATGTTGATGTTATTATGGCATTTGACTTCAAACCGAAAGGTCCATGGTCCAATCCCTGCCAGGTGCAACTGCACTGTGTCTTTGAGCAAGGCACTTAATCTTGATTGCCCATGTGGGGTACGGTGGCACTGTGTACTAAGGCATACTGCTGATTCTTTGACTTCTATTTGTTATCATGAAAAATCCTGGAATTTTAAACATTTCATTCATGGAATTGCCTTTTATTAATAATATTAAATTATAATAATATATTATTTATATAAATCGTGGAATTTTCAGAAAAGTGCAGTTATCCTGCCTACTAAGGTTTATTGGGTGAAACTGAATGGCTTTCTGCAGCGTCTTCCTAAAACATGAGTTATTGTCAGGATACAGCTGCTACAGCTTGTTGCTATTTTAATAATAATAATCCACTCTCCCCATAGAACAAATTAATACTAAGACAGAACATATGAAAAACTCCCCAACAAGGGTCATTGATTCCTGCCCCCTGTACTCTGCCTTAGTTGTGTTCTGTATTTATACCACAATGAAACTTGAATTAAGTGAACGAGGCTGATATTTTTTTTTTTAACCTTTTAGCCAACATAACAGCCAAAAGCGGCCAGCGCTATTCTAAAAAATTTCCAATTTTCATTATATTTTCATTTTTTGTCTCAAAAACATACGTAATGACCCCTCTTTGGAACGAGCACGTCGAGCTTGTTCCAATGAGGGGTCATAACCTATGTTTTTGTGACAAAAATTGAAAAAAATTAGTTACTCAAGAATTTTTTTTGTAAGTGTCGCCTGCTTTTCATGTTAGGTAAAGGGTTAAATATCATCTTTGGTGGTTTGTTTACTGCTTGCATGACACTTTCATTTCGAAGCATTTCATTAAATGTTATCACATCACTCAGATGCGTAATGACCAATCAGATGCATTCTTATATAACATTCTTTCATGTAGACCAGATTCCATATGTAGTGTATTCAACACATTTTGAATGTCTGTATTGTATTGGGTTTACACACAGCAATCATGGTACAAAAAGAGATTATTATGGCAGTAAAGTGATCTGGTTTGTTGTATACCATCGAGTTGACATGTTGAGATTGCCAGATCACACAAGCCGCCAAAGATGGCGAGGGAGATCTAGTGATCTGACCTAATCAACAAGACGCAATGCAACAAACCAGATCACTTTACTGTCATAATGATCTTTTTATTATATGCCATTATGGAAATTCACCTTTCATACGAGAAATCAATATGAAGGTAAATAAAAAGGCAGTTGTAGCTAGAACTACATTTATTTTTAAACAAACAACACTTATAAAATTATGGGGACTTCCCCATAGCAATAAAGTAAGAAAACAAAGATATTTTATTGTGATTAATAGGGGTTAGTACATATAAAATTGGTAAAGAACAATATTAGAAATTCATGTTATTCGAAAGTGTTTATTTACACAAATGAGGCGAACGTAAAAATGGTTGGTAACTTGGATGGACTGAATTGATGTTCTCCAGTGCCATCCTCATTCTGAGACCAACCATCTGATATGGAATCGAAAAACCACTCCGTGTGATCCGGCGATCAGGATTCGTTAGGTGAAAAACATGGCGTATCATTGATAGGTTATAATAATGATTATTACAGCATTCAATTGATCTAGATGGTCACATTTTGTCTCATCAATGAGACCAGATCAAACAAAATTCCATTTGATCATCAATGAGACCAGATCAAACAAAATTCCATTTGATCAGGCTGATTTCATCTCATCACTGAGGCAGAATAGGACAACAAAGCTTGATTGACTATTGTGATTTGTTTTTTTTTAACCCTTAAGATTCTAATTTCCACTTTGATAACTTTTTTATCCAAAGGAACAGGTGCCCCAACATGCATTGTTTGAGTAAACTCAAAACTTGTTTTCTAAGTACCTTGTCAGTTGTTTCTTGGCAAGTCTTGGCTGCCTGTGCAGGCAGCCAAGACTTGACTAGAAACAACTGCAAAGCCACAGGATGTAGACTTTCATCAAAGTATAGTGAAAATGTATAAAAATCTCCAGGCCCTTAAGGGTAATTGACAATTGATTTTTAAAGAATTGAAATACTACATCACCTGAAATGTAAGAAAACAGAAATTATGGAAACTTTGTCCAGGTGGTCACTACAAAAGCTTTCAAGTTTTTACCTTGCATTTGTAAAATTGTTGCCAAAAAATCTGTTCACCTCAGTGATGTCATGTGAGCCTCATTATACCACCCACTTGAAAAGTGGGTGGTATATGGTGTTCACTATGTCCATCCGTCCGTCCGTTATGCTTTAGGGGGTACACATCTGTAAGACTTCCACGTTTAGACAAAATTGTAAACGTTTAAACGACTGTCTGTAAACGAAACGGAAACGTTTGCACGTACTAACAGTAACAATGCAAGTAGTCAATATTTGATAGAAGTGTGTAATAATACACAGTAAGTTCATCATATCTTTGCGTACAGGGCATACAATTTATGTTATTGAGACAGCCGATTTACAGTTCATCCAAAAACGACGTAGACGAACGATCACAGCATGCAGATGCCGAAGGCAAAGTCGCTCGGTCTATGGGTGGAGGGGGGGGGGGGGGGAGGGGTCTGGGGGATTCTCCCCCAGGTAAATTTTGAAATTTATCTGGGTCTCTGAGCTCATTCTGGTGGGTTCAGGGTGAAATTCCGTGTGTTTTTTCAAACAGTAATGTTGGAGCGAGTTGCCATGGCACACAATAGTGACAATACCGGACTTGAGAGTGGAATGCAATGTCGCAAAAATAAACAAAGTCTACAAACCATGCAGGGGAATCCAAATTTTCAAACACGCAAGTGCCAGTTTGTCTGTCAAACTCCATAACTCGATCCTAAGATCATCCCACATGTGAATAATAAATTAATAATCCATGTCAAGTGAACGAAATCATCAAGAACAATTCTGTATCACTTTGGGAATATACATGTAAATCCAAATAAACTAAAACATCCCACACATGTTTTGAAGGAAACACCAAAGATAAGCACGTGCCATGCGGCTCACGTGACTGTGTCACATATGATATCACATGATTTGAAGATGATTTTGTTCAGTTACTGTGGCGGTGGCGCTAGTCGGAACCAGTACACAGTTTTTCTGAAGCATTACCAAAATATTGCATTGCAAAGTTGGAAATTTTTTTACCGTGTACACGTTTACCAGAACTGTAAACGTTTAATGCCCATAAACGAAACGTTCACGTTTACACGTGTAAACGTGGAAGCCTTACACATCTGCTATCTGCAACTCCTCCTAAACCAGTGAACGGATTTCATTGAAACTCTCAGACATTCTTTTACATACATTGAAGATGTGCACCTCCTATTTTCTTTTCAGATATTTTCATTTTTACAGTTCCCCATATTCAAAAATGGTCTTTGTCAATTCAGGTTTTAGTAGGAGAGGTATAGATCTGCTATCCGCTACTCCTCTTAAACCATTGAACAAACTCCACTGGAACTCTCAGACCTTCTTTTGCATACATTGAAGATGTGCACCTCATTTCTTTCAGATATTTTCATATATCGATGTCCGTCCATCCATCCGTTACGCTTTAGTGATGTACACATCTGCTATCCGTAACTCCTCTTAAACCACTGAACGGATTCCATTGAAACTCTCAGACATTCTTTTACATACATTGAAGATGTGCACCTCCTATTTTGTTTTCAGATATTTCCATTTCTATTGTTGTAAAATGTTTCTTGATGGGAGTGGGTGGTATCATTTAGTGAGCAGTGCTCACAGTTTTTCTAGTTTGAGACTGTTATGGTATGGATTTGGAGAGGTTGAGACTCATTTTCCAGCAAACCATAACTGATGAGCAAACTACAGCAGTATTAACCCTTTACCTAACATATTGGGGGTCACCACCCTCATAATCTACAAATTCTGCAGTAGAAAAAAGATTATTATTCAAAAACCATATCATGCTAAATTTTTATGCCATCTGCCTTGGATAAAAAAGTAAAGGAGATATTGGTGATAGTCATATAATAATTATAAAACATTGTGACCTCTGTCAGAAGTTTAGCAGATTTACCAGTGAGCTGTTGTGCCCTCACAGTCCACAACAGGTAGAGCATCATCTTTTAGAACTCCAGTTCTACATGTACCTGGATCTTCTGTGTGTAAGTGGATCTATAATATCCTGCTGATGTGGCCAACTGTACAGAATAGTTCAGTGTAAATTAACTCTGTCATAAATCAATTATAGTAAATTACCACAACATTTGTTTTCAGGAAGCTATCATCACTAACACATTTAATTATTATCTAGAAATCTTTGTGGCTTCAAGTAAAGCACTACCTTGTGATGATGCAATAAAGATTCAAAGCAAAAATTCACTGCAACAGTTTAATGATCTTTGTGGGTTACAATCAAAAAGAGAGATGATCAGTTACTTTACTGCTTCATAATTGAATCATAATTTAGTAGAATATAAATGGGTTACCAAACAGTGATATTTGAGCTGTAAAGACCTTACAGGGAACAACTATCAAAGCAGGGTATGGAAAAAAACCCTATGGGAAAAAAAAACACAAATCACAGGGGTAAAAAAAATCCTAAATGTGTTTTTTAACTTTGCTCTTGATTCAAAGAAAATAAATAAAATGTAAAATATACACTACACTAGCACATGATATAACACAAAATAATGAAATAAATTTACATGTCAGTTATTCCCATAATGCAACTAAGAACTTCAACTAATTTGTTCTTGTCTGACAGAGCTCAATGTGCTTTCTCAAACAAGATTGAATTGGTTAAATTCTTAATTCTTTGTTGCATTATGGGAATAATTGACCTGTAAATTTAGCTCAGTCAAATAAGTCACATCACCACCACCAGAGCAACGTCGAGGATGGTGTTGGAGATGTTAGCACTTTCTTCTCTAGCTACAAGATTGACGGGGTCTCACTTTGATCTGCAGTTAGGGTCGTTTACCGTATCTTCACAACATGTTGGATGATTTTGATGGTTTCGGCTAAATTATGTGCATTGCACTCCATTCGTGAACTACAGATAGGAGGTTGAACCACAAAAAACCTTAAAAAAAATCAATTTAGTGTAATGTATGTGATGTCAGTTTATGTTTGCATTATGTTATGTTGTCTATTGGACATGTGTGTCATATATACCCATGTATGGGGATGAAAGACAATAAAATTATTATTTTTATTATTTTATTATTATTATTACATGTGCTATGGATGTCTTTGTTTAGCTGTTATTTGGATGTTATCCCTTGAGTGGCATCTCATCGGTCTTTTCAGGTAACTAGTGATGTTGGCAGTGTTCTCTGATAGGCTTCATCAGCTTTGGATGAGAGTCACAACACTGTCAGCAGGTCAGACATGAAAACTCCCCACCATGCCAACTGATAATACTAATGAACTTTGGGGGCTCATTCTAGCTTGATTATAGGTTTTGTCTACAGATTCTCACGTTCTGAAGAATATGACCTAAGGCATCTTGACTTCCCAGATGTGCAAGCTCTTTTTTGGGATGGGGACTGGTGTGGCTTTCCAAGCCTGTATGATGCTTCCTAACAATGTCAAGAGAGTCTGTGCATGATTAGCATTATGTCCTGCAGTTCCAAGGAAAGAGACATCAGAGCGGAGTCCATTAGTCATCTGACTTAGCTCATACTCTGGCCCTTACCTTCCTGAAGTTAAATCTTCTAGCCAGCCTGAAGCATCTGCTTGGTTCCACCGGGAACTCATTGAGCAGGTTCTCCCTGGGTTGCACTTTCCTTGCAATTCATTGCTGGTTTTGGAGGGTTAGGTCAAATTGGCTGTGCAGTTGTAATAAAAACTTTGAAGAATGCATTCCTCAATAAAGTAAATACAATTTTTTTGCTGCCTATACAATATCACACAGTTCCACCAATTGGCTGTTTATCAGGACATCATGTAATTTAAAGGAACAGTATCATAATTTCTTGGCTGTGTATTGGTTGTCAAAAGTTCATTATTACAATTTAACCTTTTCTACTCAGGTGCCCTGGATCATTTTGCTTTGTATCTGTCTATGGCAAAATGGGCAAATCCATTCTGTAGGTGAGGGTGAGTAAAAATGTAATTGCATAGCTCTGATGAAATTATTGCTCATCTGCACAACCGATTTAACCCTTAAGGCCCCATTCAGCCATAAACTGCTCCTTTTATATTTCCCTGAATACATTGTCCCAATTGTATTCTTCCTTGAGAACTCTACTGGCAGCCTGCATTTATCTTGATGTTTTTATGCCCCCCCCCCCCAACCCCCTCCAACAAATAGTCGGGGGCATATTGTTTTACCTCTGTCTGTCCGTCCACCATCCATCTGTCCACTGCTGTCTGTCTGCATCTAGGGTACATTGTTTGTTGGGCTAACTCCTCTCACAGTTTTCAAGCTAGGACTTTTTTTTATTTCACAGGATGTTTGTACATATACCAGAGGTGTGCATATTGTCAGGATTTTGATTTACTAGATTATTTCACGAAATTACAGTATGTTGATCTTGGTCAATTTTTGGAAGAATTTCACCTGTACGGTATGTGATTTGTGTGTGGTAGACTTTGCAGGGGCATCATATGTGTTTTACAGACACAGCTCATGTATGAGTAACAAATCAGAGTTTGCCATTCAACCTCCCATGTCCATGTGCTGTGCAGGGGCATGCTTCAGTCTAGTTACATCATTGTTTGCAGTAGAAACACTGTTAAGTCATCTGCAGCTGTGTACTTGTATATATGGTAGTTGTTAACATAAAATTAATATGAGGACTTACGGTTAATGTTCAAAGTGTTTTCTGTTGGCAAATATTTCTTCACATACCACTTTAAAAGGGATAGCTGTGCCATTTATGGAAACCTCTTTCTTGACTGGTAGAGTGCTCAGTTACTTTTCAATGATCATTTCTAACCTGAGTATTTTTTTCAAAGATATCTTGCAACCAGTAAAAGGAGCCTTCATTTAAAGAGATATTCCTCATAAATAATTGGGTTTTTTTTCAATTAATTGGAGAGTGCCAGTTGGCACTCACCAATAAATTGTAACAGAACAATTTTATATTAATATTTTCTTGTTACTGTTGAGCCAACAACAAATTAGTGCAAACAGTGTAAAGTCACTATAGTGGCTTTCAGCACTTTGTAGTAGAGCCCTGATAGCAGCTTCTAGCACTCAACCAGTTAATCTCATATGGGTCTGTACAGTTCACCTGAGGAACTCAGTGTGAGCTGTTGTTAACACGTTTGGTGTTTGTATTCATCAGTCTTCTGTTTATTAGCCTTATCTAACTGCCCTCATAAACATGGCATTTACAGTACAACAAAATTGCTGGTCTGCTTTTATGTTTCTTTCTGTAGCACAATTTATGCTTAATCAAATAATGCCTCTGTGGTAATATTGAAGCTTCAGGTGGGAAGGGGCAGTTTTAATGCTGATTTCATAGACTTCAGTAAAAAAATATTCTGGTAGTCTATGGATACTGAAAGGTGCATGCGCGCGTGTGTGTGTGTGTGTGTGTAGGTGGGTTTGTCTTACCAACTTGACGAGGTAACTAGACAAAAGAGTTTGCGTGTTTTGCCTTACCGAGGTACAAAAGACAAAAGAAACCCTTTACCTCGGTTGTTTTCCCAGAACTGTACCGGCAAAACGAGGTAGAAACTGTTAGTCCACACAAAGGACAAACAATGGGGTACTTCGGTATGTAGGGTAAACAAGACTGTATGTGAGTGTGGGTTTGTCTTACCAACTTGACGAGGTAACTAGACAAAAGAGTTTGCGTGTTTCACCTTACCGAGGTACAAAAGACAAAAGAAACCCTTTACCTCGGTTGTTTTCCCAGAACTGTACCGGCAAAACGAGGTAGAAACCGTTAGTTCACACAAAGGACAAACAATGGGGTACCTCGGTATGTAGGGTAGACAAGACGGTGTGTGTGTGTGTGTGTGGGTTTGTCTTACCAACTTGACGAGGTAACTAGACAAAAGAGTTTGCGTGTTTCGCCTTACCGAGGTACAAAAGACAAAAGAAACCCTTTACCTCGGTTGTTTTCCCAGAACTGTACCGGCAAAACGAGGTAGAAACCGTTAGTCCACACAAAGGACAAACAATGGGGTACCTCGGTATGTAGGGTAGACAAGACTGTGTGTGTGTGTGTGTGTGTGTGAGCAACAGATGCAGATTCAGTGTTTGTAATGATCAAAGGGAGACAAGCCTACTGTATCTGAACATGAGGAAATGTTTCAATTTCAGTTTTTTTCTTCAATGATCCTTATCTCTAACTACCCTTGTCCTTTTTTGTTTTTTATCACTTTTTTATGATTATTAGATCATATCATGGCTGCTTTATGACACAGCCTTTAAGATTTTTGTTTTCTTTAAGGCCAAAAGAAATTGACTTTTACAGATCATCTTATCTTCACTTACACACTGGTTGTAATCATATAAATTTATCACATTTTAAATGATTTTTTTGTCTTTTTTTATAACCGAAATGCAAATATTTGCACCAATGTTGTGGGTTGGAAACCTATTTTTGCTTTCAATTAAACATTAATCTTATGTGAATAAATTATTTTTCTCTAAATCTGTAACTAAAACCTAAATTTGAATTTCCTCCATTATTCACCGATATTTATTTATTTATTGGGGTTTAACAACACTTTTGACAGCCAGGGTCACCTCATGTTGGACAGTTTTATGGGTGGAGAAAGCCAGAGAGAACCATTGGCAAGCAACTGTCAGACTACCCAACGTACTAACTCCACACAAGCAGGGTTAGCATTGGTTGAAGACAAGTGCCCCATTGACGTGAAGTACGTCTCCGTACGCAATGCCAAATTGCCCCCACGTGGGATGAAGTGTCTTGCCCAAGGACACAACACGGTTGCCCCAGGTGGGATTGGAGCTGAAGACCACACGGCTTGTAGTCTGCATCTCTACCTACTGAGCCACCATGCTCCTATTCACTGATATAGAAATCTTATCTTCTTTACGGTGTGATCACTTACTGCATTAACCCTTTACCCAACGCAGATGATACCAAAATTTATAATTTTAAATATAATTTTTAGAAACAATTCAGACAATTTCAACGAAACCATATCATGTGACCCCTCATTGGAACGAGCTCGTTCCAACGAGGGGGCACATGATATGGTTTTGTTGAAATTTTTTTAAAAATATTTTTTCAACTACTGAATTTGCATATTAGGCGGGCGGATGCGGCCGATTCGTTGGGTAAAGGGTTAACACTTTACCTAACTTAATGGCCATATCTGAGCAGTGCTATTTATAGAAAATTCCATTCACATTATTATGTATTTTTTTTTAATATTTGTATCGGGAACATAGATTATGACCTCTCATAGGAATGTGCACATTGAACTCTTGTCATTGAGGGGTCATCAGCCAGATGGAGTCAAGAATTGAAATGGTTTGAACATTCAAGAATTGTTTTTGCAATTGTCATCGACTAGTCATGTTAGGTACTGGGTTAACCCTTTACCTAAGGCACACAATATCAAAAATTTTTATTCTGATTATTTTTTTCAAATTTTTAAAAAATATCAACAAAACGATATCATATAACCCCCTCATTGGAACAAGCTCATTCCAGTGAGAGGTCACATGGTATGGTTTTACTGGATTTTTTTTAATTGCTTAGTTTGTAAATAAACAAGCAAACTGACCCTGTTCTGTAAATTGAAGTGTGATAATCAACTGTGCTTTAGCAAACAAAATGCCATTATATTAAATACTTTTGGAAAGTGCTCAGAAATAGCACTTCATAAAAAGCATGGTATAAGATTACTCCTCTGCACACCAATGTCAAAATACCAAAATTTCAAGTAGTAAGTTATTCCCACAAACCCACTCTGAATTTAACTAATTCAGTCTTGTTTGATATGAAGGTATATGAGCTGTGTCAAACAGGATTGAATTGGTAAATACCAATTCCTAGTTGCATCATCCAGAACAGTGTACAAACGTAATTACCAATTCCGAGCTGCATCATCTTGATCACTGTGCAGAGGTAAATTCCAATTTCTAGATGCATCATCTTGATCAGTGCGCAGAGGTAATTACCAGTTCCTACTTGCATCATCTTGATCAGTGTGCAGAAGTAAATACCAATTCCTAGATAGATCATCTTGATCAGTGCGTAGAGGTAATTACCAGTTCCTACTTGCATCATCTTGATCAGTGTGCAGAAGTAAATACCAATTCCTAGATAGATCATCTTGATCAGTGCGTAGAGGTAATTACCAGTTCCTACTTGCATCATCTGGATCAGTGTGCAGAAGTAAATACCAATTCCTAGATAGATCATCTTGATCAATGTGTGGAGGTAATTACCAATTCCTACTTGCATCATCTGGATCAGTGTGCAGAGGTAAATACAAATTCCTAGATTCATCATCTTGATTGGTGTGCAGAGGAAATACCAATTCCTAGATTCATCATCTTGATCAGTGTGCAGAGGTAATTACCAGTTCCTACTTACATCATCTTGATCAGTGTGCAGAGGAAATACCAATTCCTAGATTCATCATCTTGATCAGTGTGCAGAGGTAATTATCAATTCCTAGTTGCATCATCTTGATCACTGTGCAGAGGTAAATACCAATTCCTAGATTCATCATCTTGATCGGTGTGCAGAGGTAAATACCAATTCCTGGTTGCATCATCTTGGTCAGTGTTCAGGGATTTAATGAAAGAAAATCCAGGATCTCTTTGTGTTTTTTTTAGCTGTGACAGACTGCTCTCTATGTTGCAATGTTGGTCAATCTATGACAAATGAGTTTTTCAACTCGATACTTTTAACTGGGACAGTGCTAAATTAATTTTAGCAGTCAAAGTTTGTTCACATGTCTTTGTTTGCCTTGTTACAATTTATAGGAGAGTGCCTATATGCACTCTCCCATATTGTAACAAGGCAAATGCACACAGAGTAAATAATTTCATTTCAATATTAATATAATACACATCAAGTGAATATGAAGCTTTCAAACTGGGGCACCTGCACCTCATTGTAAGGCCCAAATATGGACTTCCAGCACTCTACTATTTAATAAATACTTGGTGGGATAACATCATTTCTTATCAACCTACCTTACAATTGTTGACTACAAGCTTGCACTACAGTGGAAAACCCTACCTCGGATAAAATACTCTCAATTTTAATCTTTCCCAAGAGAGTTGGGAAAGAAAAGTGGTGTAAAAAAACACCACGAAAAAATAAGCCAAAACTCGGTCGAGCGCCATCGGCACACAAGAGTAGGGGATGCTCTTCCCTTAGTACAATTCCACGACTTCCATTAAGCAGTGCGCAAGCAGTCATCAATTAATCATTCTTTTTTTGTCCGAGACACGTGATGGATGTGACTCCATTTTGCATTACGAAACAGTGATAATTCAACTCGTCGATAATGGTTTTCCTGTGACTGGAATTATGGATCTGAAGATTGTATAATAACAGGACTGTGTTTTATATATTCTCGTTAATATTTTCAACCACATTTTCATTGAATTTTATATATATATTCTGATTTCACGCTGATTTTTGACATCGTTTCAACGCGGTTTGGACATAAAATTTTTCGGTTGATAAATTTTAATATTATTATTGGAGTTAGGTGTCAATGAGGGACTGTATGGACAGGATTTCTTCACTCCGTTGAGGGCTGAATTTCTGTTTTTAGCTTAACTTGACAAAGTCAAGATAAGCTATTGCCATCATGCATGTGGAAGTCTGTTAGTCTGTGAGTCTGTTAACATTTTCCTTTAGCACGGGCTACACCCCGCAGTTCTTGTCTGATTGTCACAAAATTTCATATGCAGGTTTGGGGTCATGTCTAGATGAGAACGTCCCCTTTTGGTCGCGCTGCCTGAGCCCAAAACCTGAAAACCATTAGCACAGTCTACAGGTCGTATTTATGAAGGGATTTCATTGTAACTTGGTAGGATGCCTCTGTATAATGCCTAGATGAGAACGTCCCCTTTTGGGCATGATCTGTCAACCGTGATGGCTGCCCGAAACCCAAGAACTTTTAGCACATTCTGTAGGCCATGTTTAATATGGAGGGATTTCATTGTAACTTGGTAGGATGACTCCTTATGATGTCTAGATGAGAATTTCCCCATTTGGGTGTGATCTGTCAACCATGACGACTGCCCGAGCCCAAAACCCAAAAACCTTTAGCACAGTCTACAGGTCATATTTATGAAGGGATTTCATTGTAACTTGGTAGGTTGACTTCATATAATGTCTAGATGAGATCAGCCCCTTTTGGACACCATTAGGTAACTGTGACAGCTACCGGGGCCTGAAGCCTGAAAACCTTTAGCACAGTCTACAGGTGATATTTATGAAGGGATTTCATTGTACCTTGGTAGGATGGCTCCAAATATTGTCTAGATGAGAACGTTCCTTTTTGGTCACGATCATTCACCCTTGATGGCTGCCCGAGCCCAAAACCTTTAGCATAGTCTATAGGTCATATTTATGGAAGGATTTCATTGTAACCTGTTAGTTTGACTCCATATAATGCCTTGATGATGACATCCCCTTTTTGTCGTGATTGGTCAACTGTGATGGCTTCAGGGACCCGAAGCCCGAAAACATTGAGCACAGTCTAAAGGTCATATTTATGAAGGGATTTCATTGTAACTTATAGGGATCACTCCAGATGATGCCCAGATGAGAAGGTCCCCTTTTGGTTGCGATCATTCAACCATGATGGCTGCCCGAGCTGAAAGCCCAAAAACCTTTAGCACAGTCTACAGGTCATATTTATGAAGGCAGTTCAGAACGTCCCCTTTGGACGCAATTGGGAAACTGATGGCTACAGGGGCCCAAAGCCCGAAAACCTTTAGCACAGTCTAAATTTTTTGTTGTGTTTAGTTTTCTGTTTAGCTCGGAATTTCATGTTTAACTTAGTGTTTAGGTCAGCTGCTGTGCTTCTTCTTTTCCCATGGCACTTATATTCATCATACGTGTTCCTCAGTATCATTGTTCCATGAGTAACCCCTCATACTCTGCATTTTAAACATTTTTCTTGACATTTTTAGTTGCATTTAGTTTTCTGTTTAGCTCAGAATTTCATGTTTAACTTAGTATTTAGGTTAGTTCCAGTGTTTTACATTTAAGAGGTTGTGTTTAGGTCAGCTTTGTCGCATGTTATGAGTCTGTTTGATACAGTTCTTGTGTTTGCCAAAGTTGCTATCAAAGAGGAATGTTGGTGAGCTATAGGGCATTGGCGTCCTTCTTGTTCTTCTACTGCTCTCACCTCTGTTATGTCCAGTTCGGTTTCCTTTAGGGTGATGCCTTTTGCCCTCATTTTTGGTGCGTTCTCGTGGCTGTTCCTCCCGCACCCACATCAGGTGAGGCTGTCACTAGGGTTGTGACTCCTCCTTTGGAGGCCGAACTAGGTTGCTCTCTCCCCTTTTCCGCCAGTTTCAACAGCTCCCATCATATCTGCTGCTACTGCTGTTCCGTGTACAACGTCATCGGTCACCGTTTTAGCCGGCCTCGGCTTATCCCTGCAGGGGTCTGCAGTGATGTCTGTAGTGTGGATGTGGGGTATCGGCCTCAGCCTTCCCTGACTTCAACTCGGCGAAGTTGGAATTGGCTGCCGACCGAACCCCCTGTTGTGTTCTCTCAGCCGTTGAGCACAGCTGTGTTATCCCTGCAGGAGTCTGCAGAGGTGTCTGGTAGTGTAGATGTGGGGTATCAGCCTCAGCCTTCCCTGGCTTCAACTCGGCGAAGTCGGAAGTGACTGCCGACCGAACCCCCTGTTGTGTCCTCTCCGCCGTTGAGCACAGCAGTTTTATCCCTGCAGGGATCTGCAGAGATGGCTGGTAGTGTAGACGTGGGGTATTGGCCTCAGCCTTCCCTGACTTCAACTTGGCAAAGTTGGAAGGGGCTGCCGGCCGAACCCTCTACTGTGGTCTCTCAACTGTCAAGTACCTCAGTTTTTCTCATTGGATTCAGATGTTCATGGTGGGGTCACCATGAGCTCCGTGGCGTTTCCGTCCACGCACTCTGGTCCCATGGCCAGTCTTGCGGGACCAACGCTTTTTGTGCAACCTGGACCTTCTGTCTCGCAAAGGTCCGCAGCAACTCTCCTGAGTTTCCGCTCTGTAGATCTTCCGGGTATGTCTTGCCCCAATACACATCTGCCTTCAGATGTTTTGGCTGCAGCCCGTCGCCCCGCGTCAGATGTATTTGAGGATCATGACCCTTCGCTGGTAAAATGGGTCAGGAGTGAAGCCACTTTGTTGGTTCGTTCCCATGTCGAACTGTTCCGACACAGTCAGTGAGCTTAGGGAGGCCCTCTCCTTGCTCACTTAGGTTCTGTCCAAGAGCCTTTTCCGTTGCTTCCAGCGAGGCTACTCATGGTTTCTGGGCGCCCCCTGTGGCGCCGCCTCCCTGGATTGGAAACGGGCCGCTTTCTGATACTCCTGGTGTGCCTACACCATGGGAGGCGTCGTCTGGTTTGCCCATGATGGGCTATGTGTCTTCCGACTCATGGGATGAGTCCGACATACCTGACGTCAAGAGCCAACAGTCTTCTGACTTGGGGGCAGCTCTTGACTTTGTGTTTGGGTTCCTTCCAGATCTTAAACCGTCAAACCAGCTGACAGCCCGGCCGCGATCATCGGTCACGCACCTACAGCCTGCGGAGCAACCTGCTTCTGGGCGCCTTCGACCGTGCATGTCGGTACAGTTTGTTGAAACTTTTACAGCTTTGAACTCTAAGCTGAGTTCCAAGGCTATGAAGACGCCTTTCTTTATCAGGGTTGACAACACTTTTTTGCCTCTGGTGTGTTATCGTTCCTACGATTCCGCCAATCCGTCAGTCTGCCAGACTTTGGCGGTCTTGGAGCGGGACTCCAACTCCCAAGCCGGCCATTTTTCATATGGAGACTCTGGAGTCCATGTTGGGCTTATCGGGAGAGATGCTGGAATGCTTTCACTCTTCGATCACGTCGTCTCTGCTTTGCTGCTTATCTGCTCCCAGATAAGTTTGACGACGAACAGGTTTTTTGTGTGTGCTGTCCAAGTCACTGATGCATCTTCTCACACACATGCCGGTAACACGGCTAACTTGGAATTAGTTTGCAGGGATGCTGTGCTGGACACATGCCATTCCCTTCTTGAGGGGCAGTGCACTGCTCTTCGATCTGCCTCTATCGTTGGGTCCGTTACTATTCCACGGTTCCGTGGCGACTGTCCGGGATGACTCCCTATGTCATTCCATAGATCAGCTGCTGCTTTGTCAGCTTGATCAGCCTTCTGTTGGAGGCAGGGCCGTCCAAAAGCCTAACAAGTACCCTTCTGCTTCCTCTGCGAAGCTAATTGCTGATCCTCCTGCCGCCACTTCTACTCACTCACAGGGTAAGAGTAGGCGTCGGCAGTAGTCACCTCAAATTCGTCCCAGGTTGAGGCATTCCACTCAGTCGAGAGTGCCTTTTCCAACACAAGTCCCTTTCAACGTTACACATTGGGAACTTTTGATCATGGAGATGGGCAATCTCCTGTCAAAGGGAGCGATCGAGGTTATCAAGAACATTCTTTCAGAGGGATTTAATTCCCGCCTGTTCTTGGTGCCAAAGAAGGACGGCTGACTCAGACTCTCGATCTGAGTCTCCTGACCCAGTCTATCATTGTTCCTCAGTTCAGCCCGGAGGCTTTCAGGTCCGTTCGCCGCTCCATTCCCCAGGATGTTTTCCAGTTCAAGGCCATGCCCTTTGGCCTTGACCTGGATCCTTGGGCCTTCACCCGTCTGATGTCGCATGTATTAGTCTTACATCGCACACAGTCCAGGGTGTCTTCTTTGGCATATCTAGTCGATATCCTCCAGAGGCTTTCCAATGCTGCCTTTCTGGAATCGAATGTTGTCACACTGTTGAGCCTGCTCACGTCTCTCGGGTTCAGAGTCAACGGGAAGAAGTCGGACCTGGTCCCTTCTCCATAGTTTTGTCATCTGGGATGGGCTTCCGTACTCAGCTAGGATACGGTGGCGGTTTCCCAGTCAAGGGCTGTGCTTTTCTCAGCCTTTTGCCCTGACTCTGTCCCAGTCTACATCTGCAACAGCTCGGGGTCTTCCCTGGTTGCTCGGTCTCTGCAGTTCGGTGATGGATCTCATTCCTCTGGGTCGGCTGCATGTCTGACCTCTCCAACACTTTCTGCTCAGTCGTTGGAGGCCGAATGTCGATCCTCTGGATCTGGTGCTTGAGTTACAGGAGTCTCTTCCTCATCACCGTCTCCCCTGACAGATGTTCAGTGGATTATGCAGGGACTTCCCCATGTCCGATCATGTTCTGATCGCAGTCGCCAACGATCTCGGATGGGGTGTGACGTTGGATCCTCAAGGTCTTTTCCTTCCCGGGTCAAGGGACCAGGATCTAGTAGCTCTTCATGTCAACCAGATCCCCCGCCTTTCGAATTGTCAGGTCCTTCTATTGTCCGACAATTCGACAGTGGTTGTTTACATTCGGAACCAGGGTGGCACGCACTATGTTCCCATGTATGAATTGGTTCAGGATCTTCTACTGCTCGCTCAGGATGTCAACGACGGGGTGGTGGTTTGTCATTTTCCCAGTCATCTGAACGTCCTAGCCGACTCCCTGTCCTTGACAGGGCAGGTTCTTTTCAACCGAGTGGATGCTCCACATGGCGGTGTTCCAGTCTCTTTGTGATCTCTGGGGTCTTCCTCACATCAATCTCTTTGCGACTCGTTGTCCCTGTATCCAGATGCTCTGGCTTTTGCCGTGGATGCTCTGTCCCTGCTTTGGAATGGTCTTGATGGCTACACCTTCCTGCCAGTTCTGATTCTGCCTCAGGTTCTAGCCTAGATACGAACCTGCAGTTGTCAAATCATTTCGATCGCACCCATGTCGCCTCAGTGGGTGTGGATCACTCTACTCCACTCTCTGTTAGCGGCGGTTCCGGCACGTCTCCCTCCACATCACGACCTTCTTTGCCAAGGTCTCTCGAGGAGGTTTCATGTCGACCCGACTTCACTGCGCCTTCGTGCATGTCTTTTGGCAGGTCCTGTCTCCTCCGTAGTGGTTTTTTCGAGACGTGCAGTGGAGTTGCTTTTCTCCTTCAAGAAGGCAGTCCACGGGTTTAGCCTCTGCGGCTTCGTGGAAGATCTTCTGTCGATGGTGTGCGGATCACTCCTTTGCTTCTGTCATTCCTTTGCTAACACAGATTGCAGAGTTTCTGGTATATGTTTGATTCTGGGGGTCTCCAGCCTGTTTCCATCAGTGGGTACAGGTCCATGCTTCGGAGACCTTTTCGTATGTGGGACAGCGTCGTATCGGCACTACTCCATGCCTCTCCAAGTTTGTTCGGCACTTTTCCTTGAAAAGGCCTAGGACTTGGCAGCTTACCCCAAGATGGAATCTTTCTTGGGTGCTGTTTTGCTTGTGGGGCGCCATTCGAGCCTTTATCCCAGGTGGATATGCATTTTCTCACATGCAGGACGGCTTTTCTGATGGCTTTTGCCTCAGCCAGACGGGTTAGTGAGCTTCACTCCCTTTCGGTTTTCCTGGCCTTTTTCTGGAGCTCTCCCACTAGTGTTATGTTTACCAGTGATTGCTCCTTTCTGGCCAAAAATCAGCTACAGGAAACTACTCCGCCTCCTATCAGTATCGGGACTCTTCCTTCTGTTCATTTGGAAGGGTATGATCAATTTTCTGTCCCTTATTCCTGGTCGACAGACGATCTCTCCTGAATCCATTTCTCAAAGGATTTGTCTTGCTATTCATGCTGCTTCCGCTCGTCTAGCGACTGGCGATTGTATTACCAATCGCTTTTCTGCCTCGAGGTGCGTCCATTGTCTACCTCTCGGGGCTTATACTAACTCTGTCATGTTGTCGGATGTTATGCTGGCAGCCTACTGGAGAAATGCTACCTTCTCCACTTATCTGCAACATTTGCAGGAGCAGGCAGAGGACCTTTGTTCTACGGGCCCTCTTTCTTCTGCTCAGGCTGTTGTCTATCCCAGCCATTCAGCTTCTTACAAAGTCAGCTCCAGCTCCGTGCTGTTACTACCGTTTCTGTCTGTGCATCGCACATCACCATACGCCTCATCTCTCATTGTCTTTTGCTAATGTTTGTGATGCTCTGGTTTGATAGGACTAGGGATCTCTTCCTCTGTCCACGGTTCCAGTGAAATTGAGTTATGTGTGGGTTGGTTATGTGATTCCCTCCATCCTATTGTCTATTCAGCCTGTAGTAAACATTTGTAAGGTAGATTGATAAGAAATATAAATTTTATAGTAAATTTCCTTTCTTATTATACCTACCGCAATTGTTTACATGGAGGCCCTCCCGTCTTCTAATTCGGGTAAGAATCCTTCCTTCCCGCTGATCACATAACTCCTATGTTGGCTCACTCAAAAGAATGATTAATTGATGACTGCTTGCGCACTGGTTAACGGAAGTCGTGGAATTGTACTAAGGGAAGAGCGTCCCCTACTGGGTGTGCGCCGATGGTGCTCGACCCAGTTTTGGCTTATTTTTTCGTGGTGTTTTTTTACACCACTTTTCTTTCCCAACTCTCTTGGGAAAGATTAAAATAGAGAATATTTTATCCGAGTTAGGGTCTTCCACTGTAGTGCAAGCCTGTAGTAAACAATTGCGGTAGGTATAATAAGAAAGGAAATTTACTATAAAATTTATATATTTGGTATTCATGTGCATCAAATTGATGTCTATCCCCAGATTCAGTGCATGTGTTATTCACACTATTTTGTTATTGCCCTGTATAGACTTGGAATTTATTTCATTTTTTTCATTTTTACCATCTGTCACAGCTTTCACACCAAAACCTTGCAATTTTTGGTATGATAGAAGATTCGAACTCATAAATATTCTCTATTTTCTTGCAGATTTATACAGACTGGGCTAATCACTATCTTGAAAAAGCTCGGAACAAGAGATTCATTACAGATCTACAGCAGGACATCACTGATGGGGTGTTATTGGCTGATGTTATTGAGGCAGTTAGTGAGTATAATATTTCATTTTAGTTTGAAAAGCAAGCGACGCTTATCTTTTTTCTAGTTTTCATTAATTGTAAAATGGTCTATTCTATTCAAATAAATAAGCTAGTCGCATATTGGGTGAAAGGCAGTGAAAGGGGGAAAAAAAAAAATTCTTAGAGTGTCACTTCTGTTTCTGAGGTATTATCTTGATTCTCCAACTTCTCATATATTTTTTAAAGAGAGGAAGCAAAAGACTGCCAAAAAAGAGGCATCTATTTATGGGTGCTCCCTAGTCCTTTCCCATCTTCACCCCACTCCACCCCAGAAATTAGTGCCCTCAAAAGTTTTCTCTTCCACTTGGAATTTTATTTTAAAGTTTATGACTAGAATCGTGACGAATGGTTCCAGAAGGTACTGATAACAACCCTTAATCCTTTACTCAATGCAAACAATATAAAAATTTGATATTTATTTTTTCTTCACAAAATTTCAATAAAACCATGTGACCTCCCTCATTGGAACGAGCTCAATTTGTAAATTACATGAGATGGATGTAGCTGATTCATTAGGTAAAAGGTTAACTCATACTGAGTACACATACAATCAGATGTCGGTCTTAAAGGCAGAAAGTCATGTGAAATGTGGAAAAAAAGAGGGCATAAGCTTCCTTCCTTGTGTCCCACAGGTCTACACATTTTTTCTTGTAAAAAGTAGCTCATCTCTGATGTAAATTTTGTACACCTGCACAATAGTCACAATCCTTTTTTTAACTCCTTGTTTGTTGATGACAGATGCCACTGCTCAGCAGTACTTATTTCCTAGTGGAAGTATAATCTGATTTCATTTTATCTCTCAATTTAATTTTTTTGGCCACACTCCATCCATCCTCTTGTAGATTTATTTATTTATTTATTAGGATTTAACAATACTTTTGACAACTAGGGTCACCTCATGTTAGAAAGTTTTACAGGTGGGAGAAGCTGGTGTGCCTGGAGAGAACCACCGAGCAATGGTGAGTAACTGTTAGACTCCCCAACGTACTAACTCCGCACAAGCAGGGTTAGCATTTGTTGAAGACAAGTGCACCATTGACGTGCAATGTTCCTTAGTACACAGTACCACAATGCCCCCACTTGGGCAATCAGAATAAAGTGGGTTGCCCAAGGACACAAATCAGTTACCCCTGCCAGCGATCGAACTGTGGTCCTTTCGGTTTGAAGTTCAATGTCGTAACCACTGAGACACCACACTCCCTCTCTTGTAGATAAGCTATCCTGGATGTTTCAAATTGGACGAAATGTGCGTGTGCATTTTATTACTGATTTCTAATTTGGAGAGTTTTTCCCAACTTGTGAAGTGAAGATATGCTTATTTCCAGGCATTTTTTATTTGTTTTTCATTTGACAGTATTTTCTAGAGTTATTGGCTCTGATGGATTTCTAGTCCTAACATTATGTCTTACAAACTCCACCTGTATTTCCACAGTAAAATGTCAAAAGGTAGTAGTATGGAATGTGCTTATTATATGAATATTGTGACCAGTGCTTGTTGGCCTGAATTGATTTTTATGCCCCAGCAACGAATAGTCAGGGGCATATTGTTTTACCCCTGTTTCTCAATCCACCATCTGCTGCCTGTCCATCTATCTATCCACATCCAGGGTACATTGTTTTTCCTCTCACAGTTTTCAAGCTTGGACCTTTTTATTTCGCAGGATGTTTGTACATATACCTGAGGTGTGCTTGTCAGGGTTTTGATTTGAATCAGTATTTCATAAAATTACATTTTGTTAAACTTAGTCAGTGTTTTGTATAATTTCACCTCTGTGGTGCGTGGTTTGTCCGACTAACTCCTCTCACAGTTTTCAAGCTAGGACCTTTTTTTTTCACATGATGCTTGTAGATATACAGTGGGTGTGCATATTGAAAGGATTTTGATTTTCATCAATATTTCGCAAAATTACGGGTTGTTGAACTTATTCAATTTTTTTGTAGAATTTCACCTGCATGGTATGTCGTTTGTCTGGCTAACTCCTCTCATAGTTTTCAAGCTAGGACTTTTTTATTTCACAGGATGTTTGTACACATACCAGCGCTGTGCATATTGTCAGGATTTTGATTTGCTTCAATATTTCCTAAAATTACTTTGTTGAACTTGGTGAATTTTCTGTAGAATTTCACCTGTATGGTATGTAGTTTGTGTGTGGTAGACTTTGCAGGGCATCATATGTGTCTTACAGGTACAGCTCATGTACGAGTAACAAATCACAGTTTGCTCTTCACCCTCCTGTGTGGGGGGCATTCTTCAGTCTAGTCTTTATTGATTTTCTATCACAATCATTTATCCTCTCAAATTTCACATTTTGGATGGATTTTTATGAAACTTGTTCATGGTCAACCGGTAATATCTGTTCATCATTGTTTCAGTTTACTAAATTTACAAGTCACCCACGTCTTAATATATATTCCCTATTTACTTCAATGTTTAATCCTCACCTCACATGAACAGCAAATGACAATTGCCAAGACAATTCACGATTAACTGAAATTTTCATTTTTTTGCCTCAGAAAAATAGCTTATGACACCTCATTGGAACATGCTCAACAAGCTTTTTAGGCAAAATGTGTAAAATATAAAATTTGAAAGTGCAATTTTTGTCAATACTGCTGGTCAGTGAAGGTTGTTGTGTTAGGAAAGGGTTAACTTATATCCCATATAATATTTCACACATTCTTGAAGCAACAACTAAAATGTTTCACTGTGTGAAACTATCTTACTTTGATTGAGTTGGGACTAACTGTTTCCAGCTATCTGGTGTAGATCAGAAAATTGAACACTTTCATGTTCTTTAACTCTTTGCATGCTGCTGGCAAATATTCATGCCTAGGACAGGGTTTCTCTTGTCACTGAAATAAGTATAATTTGGGCACATTTAATCAAATTTTACCCCTGTAAATTGAATGGATGTTTTTCATCAATGATCCTTATGTTAATTTTTTTAAATTTTTCGTCAAATCTAGTCATGGCTGCTTCATAGCAGCCATGACTAGATTTGATGAAAAATACCTTGAAATACTCAGCAAGTTAAGAGTTAATCTTCATGAATGTGTGTCTTCACAACAACAAAATACTCCTTGCAATAATCTGAGTGGGGTGGGGATGACTTATGCTCTGAATGGGGATTTTATTGAAGAAATACCTGCTGATTCAGTGGAGAAATTCTAACAGTGGTGATGTCTTGACATCGGTCTTTCTTCCATGTATATTTTCATCAAAACAAGTCAAAGCGCCTACAAATAATGCTCAAGTGTTCAGGTTTTTTTGTTTTTGTCTTTACTTTATTTTCAAAAGATTTAGAGTTAGATCCAATCTGTGTTCAACAATTCTTACCGGTTTATGGGCATGATTTTCACATTTTTCTTACTCTTTTATTGTCTCCCATGTGATCGCACACTCGAAATAATCACTGGTCTAGTTCAGTTCCAATGAGGGTTCAAATGGATAAGTTTTGGTAGAAATAAACTTGCATGCAAAAAATTTTCTACAGAAAGTGTTTTATATTTTAAACTCATCTTATACAGGGTTAATAGAAGAGACTTTGTTATATAATTTTTAGATTTATGGATATGCCACCATTGTCAACATCAGTTAATTTCACACATTTTCTGCAAAGAAAGGTATAAAGCTAATGGAAAAAATTACATTAGCAACTTGAAATTGAATGTGAATGTGCCTTTTGTGTATCAAGGGAAGTTACTCTACAGGGAATGTCAGTCATTAATGGATCTTTATTTCCTGGACTCCAAGAGATTACATCTGATGATAATTCTTTTGAACAAGAAAACCTTTTCAGTAATTGAATATTTCTGACTGAGAAATCTAGAATAAAAACAAGTAAATAGAATTTGTCTGGGTCATTGTGATGTTGTAGGCAGTCGCATAAAAATAATGAAAATTTATGCAGTGCCAAGAGAGTTGTTATGTCTGCACCCACTCACTCCCTAACCAGATCCAATTTTTTGTGAACATGAACATTGAACTTTTTGCCTACCAACACTAACTGTTTTGATTAACAACAAATCATCTCTTGAGTGCAGCAAGATGCCATCCACAACTAAAGCATTGCCAATGGCACCATGTTGCAGTCAAAAGACAAATTGGTAATCAGTATATCTCTGACTTGTGAACTTCTCAGGTTTGCTCAATAAAAATACTCTAAAATAGTCTACAAAAGTAGACAAACACTGTAATACCTGGCAAATTTCATTGAAAACTATGGACTAAAAACAGTTGAAATCACTACAGCAATGACATTTGTTTGGCTCATTTAACCCCTCACCTATTGAATGTATACAGTAAAAAGAAATTCTTCACAATTTTCTTAATTTATTTTTTCCTTTCTGAATATTCATAATTATCTCTCCTTGACTGGAATGTGCTCTGTGAAGAATTATCTAGAAAAAGTATAAAATTAAGGTGATAAGAAAAACCTACCATTTTTTAGCTCTGCTTAAACTGTGAATTGAAGTCTACATATACTGATGGTGTGATTCTGATAGAAATGAAATATTTAATTTGGATTTGTCTCATTACAATTTATTTGAATGTGCCTATCAAACTTTCAATTAACCCATTACTTTTCAGATTTAATTTTACATTAACACCTACTGTATGCACATGTGCACAGTTGCAGATGACTTAACAATTTTTTCTGCACAATTGTCTAGATAAATGTATCCTACCAGTAGCATTCTCAAGGAAGAATACACTTGCAGCAGCTTTTGCAATAGCATTCTCAAGGAAGAATACACTTGCAGCAGCTTTTGCGAAGCAATACAAAAGTTGCAGTTTAGGCTGCATGACGATAAGGGTTAAACTGTAGCAGACCAAATCAGATAATCAAATTCGAAACACCAAAATAAATCTATAGCTGACAACTACTGTAGGTATTTTTTCATATATTATTTTATTACACCCCTAACATCTAATTATAATAGGAATCGGTAAAAAATATATTGCGTTCTCCCCTCACTAGTGAGATCAAACACCTCTGTGATTAACATTTCATGTGAACTTGAAATTTACAAAGGAATTTTCACAGGCGTAAAACAAAAGTTGTTCTCGCTCCACTAGTGAGTATAACAAGACGCGGCAGATCACGATGGAATGCCAAAATGTATTAAGGCGCGATCAAAATTTTTCAGGTCAAAGCGCAGATAAAGTTATTTAAATTGTTGAATTAATTCAATTCAATGTTGAAGAATTATTATTGAAGTGAAAATGAAGTAGAAATTTCATTTTACTGTATTTGTTTGTGGCTAAAAATTACGTCATTTCGCCAACAATCCCAAAACTATTTTGTGTGGATGTACACAACATCTAATGTGATCTGTGTCAGCGGAAACAGTGATCAGCTGATTGTGTAAACAGATTTCTTGCGTGGTATGGGCGTCGGTTTGGATCGTTTCAGTTGAAGCTTCAAATGAAAGGGGTATCATAAAAAGAAAATCTGATGTTTTCTTGTGAATACCGGGATTTATCTCATGTGTGAGTGAGAGAATTCATATTTTCATGAGCAGCTTGCTGCGATTGAAAATACAAATTTTCTCACTCACAAGAAAACATTAGATATCCTCTATATATCTTGCGTAACTTTATCTGATTAGCAGAGAGGTATTATACTATTTCC
The DNA here is from genome assembly GCA_031216915.1 of Pictodentalium vernedei. Taxonomy (NCBI): domain Eukaryota; kingdom Metazoa; phylum Mollusca; class Scaphopoda; order Dentaliida; family Dentaliidae; genus Pictodentalium; species Pictodentalium vernedei. The sequence goes on along the minus strand of CM062296.1, from coordinate 687,444,429 downwards.
AATACTTTTACCTATCAAGGGTTCTAAAAATAATCACACACTATTCCCATGCACTATATATTGCTGTGGAATATTCTAGAGCAATCGACTGATGGAACACAGTGTCCTTTGCTTGATTCTTCTTCCATTTGTTTGATATAATATAATAATTATTGCATTGCATGTCATTAACTGTGCCAAAATGGTGGTCCCCAAGGAAGAATAGTTCACTCACCTCACCACATTCACTATTCATTAAGGACCAATTTTTTGGCATAGTCAGCTCCAAGCCATGCAGTATTGATATTGATAATACATGAATTGTTGTTTAATGGATAAAGGGTTAAAAAACCTATCTGTTTTCTTTGTTTATTTAAAGGAAGTTTCCTCTAGAATATCTGGTTGGCTGTATAAACAGCCAACACTTGACAAGAAAACACTGGGAAGTTTCTTTGAATGTAAGCTTCAAGACACTTTTTCTTGGACAGAAAAATTGGTCAAGCAAGGTCAGAAGTGGATCTTCAAAGTTAACAAAAAATATCTCTAGACCTGACTGGTAGAGTGCTGAAAGCTCATATTTGGGCTTTAGAGTGAAGTGCAGATGATGCACTTTTAATGCTTCATAGTCAGTGATTGTGCATCATATCTTTGAAATGAAATAATTTAGTATATATGGATTTTCCTTGTTACTATTTATGGGAGAGGGCCCCATAAATTGTAAGGAGGCAAAAACATGTAAGCAACTTTTGATGGCCAAAAATAATTTAGCACTCTACCAGTTAATCACTTGAGGTATCAGCTCTGTTCCTGAAGGAGTCACTGAACATGAACTGCAAAATAACAGGGCGCCATTGTTGAATTTGCCCCCTGGATTTGTGATTATGATGTGTTTTGATGTATGTCTGTCTAATTTAGATCTTTTAGATGTGGTCTGAGTTATATTTGTTATCAAAGGCCATGGAAGGTTATTATTGGCACTTGTCAAATTATAGTAAGACTGAACATAATGAGAGTCTTGAAACCCTGATGAGAATCTTCTTTTTATGTAGTATATTTTAAAACCTGCCTTCAATTTAATAAAATATGACATAATTAATTCATGCTGAGTACCAACAAACAATGGCAAGTCTAACTGAACATCACTGATCAAATTATATCTGTCTGTTGTCTGATTTATGAATCTTCTCAGTAAACAGTCTGCAACCCAAAGGCAGAGCTGACACATACAACCAGTGTATTTATTAAACCTTTCAGCTGTCAAATGTTTTGATGTGATTACCCTGGGAAGAGGTACTTAACCCATTATGATATTGGTAGATTCATTCTCATGTAATTGAACTTCATGTCTCTTAACCCTTAAGCGCCTGGAGATTTTTATACATTTTTGCTATACTTTGAAAGTCTATCTCCTATGGCTTTGCAGTTGTTTCTAGTCAAGTCTTGGCTTGGCTGCCTATAGAGGCAGCCAAGACTTGCCTAGAAACAATTGACAAGGTACTTTGAAAACAAGTTTTGGATTTACCCAAACAATGGATGTTGGGGCACGTGTTCCTTTGCATTAAAAGTTGTCAAAGTCAGAATTTGGCCCTTAAGGGTTTTAACCTTTTACCTAATGAATCAGCTGCATCCTTCAGTGGAAAAATTTCGATAGTCCAGTTAAAAAGGGTGGTAACAGGCATTCTCCAATAAATTGTAACAAAACAGTGTTATGTAAACACTTGTTTCCTATTCTCTCACAAACAGCAAGCTAAAAAAACACACAGCAAAAACTCGAGCCATAAAAGTGACACTTTTCAATAGAGCCATGATAGTAATGACTTCTAGCACTCAACCAGTTGAAGAATATTGCCTTTGTTGCAGGAAAAGACTGTCAAGGATGGCAGTTGTTTGAGAAGTAGAAGGAGTGGAGAGAGTGTTTGCAGGCGCATACCATATGTTCCTGAGTTAAAATTCATATTTCTCTGGTATTTTTGCCAAAACTTATGTTTTTAGCACACCTTGACAAAGTCAAGCTGAGCTTATCTAATCGCTCTTTGTCTGTCGTCCGCCAACACCATGTTTTGGGATTCTCCTCCAAAAGCACTGATGGTGCTGAGGGGGCATTGCGTTTTTGTTCAAGTCAAGATGCCCAGCCCCATAGGGAGGGGGTGGAGGAAAATTCTCCTATTTTTAAAAAAAAAATCTTCTCATGAACCAGTGGGTACAATCACTTGATATTTGGTATGGAGCTTCCTTTTGAGGAGTAGATTAAAGTTTGTTCAAACGAAGTTTGTGAAGCAATATTTGCCTTTGTAATGGGAGGGGCAGGATTTTTGGCCCAGCCCAAAATTTCTATTTTCTGAACCAATGGTCCGATTTTAACCAAATTTGGTTTGTGATATTATTGGGTCATAAGTACTTGATTCATGGAGAAAAAAGTTCCTGTGTCCCCATGGGAACCCCAGGAGCTGAAAATAGAAATATATTCGAACGCCAATATTTCCCAAACCCCACAGAACAGAGAACTGTTATTTGGTACGAAGCATCCTGGAGATTTTTATACAACTGAATGATAAAAAAAAGTTGCCATCGGTTGTGTCAGGGTTTAGTGTAGGTGGGGGGGGGGGGGGGTGGGGGAACGGGAGTCATTGAAAAAATACATATTTGCAACAACAAAAAATTAAATTTCAAATTTTTAACTTAGGGCAATATCTTTAAAAATCTTCTTCAGACCCACCAGTCAGAATGCTTTCATATTTGGTATATAACACCTCAAGCTGGGTCAGATTCAAGTTTGTTCAAATTGGGTTTCTGGTTTCATATTTGGGCTCTCTTTTGTAGCCCAAAATTTCAACTTGCAATATGATGAAATTTCTTTAAAAATCTTCTTCTTCAGATCCACCAGTCAGAATCCTTTCATATTTGGTGTACAACATCTCTTGTTCACGACTCAGAACTCTTAGTCCGATTTTAACAAAATTTGATAGGCAGCATAAGTGGGAAGCAGATATTTGATTTATATGAAACAAATTAACTCTAGCTATCATGGGACTTAATGTGTGCTAAAAATAGAAACATAATTCCAAGTTAATTTTATAAGGAGCCATGACGCTGAAGAATAAGAAACTTTTTATTAAGTACCCTCTAGAGGTGTGTAACTAAGATTAATCCACATAAGTTGTACATCAAGGGGCTTCATAGGAGAGCTTCACTTTTTACATTATGATTAACTGAAGAAAAGACATGATGCTTGGACTATTTTAGTCACTACTGAGGTGCTCAAAAATTGACATTGGATCTTATGGAGATTGATTGCTTAATGTCAATTCATTTGTGGCCTTGGTTTATATTGGGTTCTGTTCAAGGTGAGCACTTCAGGCCACTTGGGGCCTCTTGTTTTAGTACCTTGGACTTCAACTCGAAAGGTGCAAGATTTGATCCTGATCCATGTTATTTGTATTGTGTCATTGTGTATGATAGATAATTCCTTTTGCCCAAATGTAAGCTCGGTATATTAAAGTGTAAAAGCTGATGATTAGATGGGACAATTGCCTTCAGCCAATGCTTTTAACACTGGTTTTGTTGGGTTATGGAGTTGTAAAATTGAGCAGTTCCTTGCCACTGCTTGATGATTCTCCCCAGGCACTCTGGCTTCCTCTACCTGTAAATTGTCTAATACAACATGATTCTTTTGATATGATAACCCCCGTCACCTTGTGTTTGGCAGTTTTATGGGTAGAGAAAGCAGGAGTACCTGGAGACAACCACCGAGCAACTGCCATTTAGCCCAACATACATACTTCACACAAGCAGGGTTAGCATTGGATGAAGACAAGAGCACCATCGATGTGCATTAGGCATTAGTACACACCAACACTGTGCCCCATGTGGGCAATCTGGATGAAATGTCTTGCTGAAGAACAAAATGCAATTACAACTGACGGGGATTGAACAATGGATCTTTCAGTTTGAAGTCCAATACCATAACCACTGAACCACCACACTCCCAATGAGCAATTATAAGTAGGCAATTCTGACAAATTTCAAATTCTTCTAACAGTGGTTCCATTTGATCTTGGCTGCCTACATAGGTAATCAAGACTGATAACAAATTACTGTCAAGCCAATGCAGTCTGTAGCATAGTGAAAGTATTAACACACTACCTGTGTCTAAATCTCTTTTCTACTAGCCATACTCAGCCAGCACTCTTCACAAAAATTACTATACCAATTTTATTATTTTGCCCCCAGAACATTGCTTATTACTCCTCACTGAAACAAGATCATTTTAGACATAGAAAATGTACATGTTTAGTTTTTTAAGAATTTTTTAAATATCATATTCTAAATTTATTTGATAAAGTGCTAAGGCGTGGGATTTTCTACATGATTTTGAACATGTTCAAAAACAGAGTGAAGATGTGTAAAAGCAAAACATATTGATATGTTTAATTGGGGCAGGTTTTGGATAGGTCTTCTTGTTCTTCTTATTTGAGAGATCTTTATGTACTTATGTTCGAAATATACTACTCAAAGTTTGCTGAGCACCAAATATTGGACACATCATTGTGAAATTTGCTTGTGACACATTTGCGATATTTTTGGTGGATATGATTGAAGAATGTATGGAGATGGTCCACAGTGTTTACATTAGCTCTCTTGACAGGCAGACTTCTCGTGACAGTCATGGAAAGCATGTACCCCTTGATTTTCATGATGTTTTCGTGTACCGTCTACATGTACATGACATGTGCAGGGTATTCAATCTTCATTTCAACACAAACCCTTGTGATTGAATATGGCAAATGCAAATGTAAGAAGACATTTGTCTGAAGCAGAAATATTGCGGGCTGTAGGGATGGCAGAGCAAGGGGCTACCCATTGTCAGGTTGGTGAAGACCTTGGTGTGCACCATACGGTGATCACCAGAGCCTAGGCAAGATGTCAGCAGTATGGCACACCAGTAAGACGGCATGGTGGTGGCAGAGATAGGGCAACATCTGCAGCTGAAGCCCGGTTTTTGATCATTCAGGCCCATAGGAACCACTTTGCCACAGCAACCCAGCTTCGATGTGACCTTCAGAATGCATCCAGGGTAAATGTTTCGACACAGACTATCCGGGCAAGGTTGCATGAAGGTGGTCTCTGATTGAGAAGACCATGTATTCGCATTCTGCTGCCCCAGAACCACCACCAGGCACAATATGAATGGGCCATGGACCACGTTGGATGGACCAGAGAAGATTGGCGACCTGTCCTTTTTACAGATGAGTCAAGGTACTGCCTAGACCACACAGATAGGCGTTCTATGGTATGGAGAAGACCAGGAGAGCAATTCCACGCAGTCAACATTGCTGAGCATGACCGCTAGGGTGGAGGGTCAATCATGGTCTGGGGCAGTATCAGCAGGGATGGACGTACGTGTGTTCTTGAACGTGTTACATTGACTGCACAGCGGTATATTGATGAGATCCTCGATGTCCATGTCAGATTGTATGCAGGTGCAGTGGATGATAGATTCATTTTGATGGATGATAATGCCCATCCTCATGTTGTCCATGCTGTCGGAGAATACCGACAGAGGGTGGGGATTGAGCATATGGACTGGCCAGCAAGATCCTGTGACCTCAATCCAATCAAACATGTCTGGAATGAGTTGCAGCTTGCAATTTCAGCCTGTGCAGTCCATCCAAGAAGTGTCCAGGAGCTTGGTGCCATGCTGATCCAAGAATGGAACAACATCCCACAAAGGACCACCAGGAACCCGATTGGAAGCATGAGAAGGCATTGTCAAGCTGTAATTAGCAGCAGTGGGTCTCATACTCGATATTGAACCCATACCACTTCGCTCCGTCAACTTTTTGGCAAATTGAAAAATTTCCTCTTTTACCAATAATATCCATTTTCCATGGTTATCCTTTTCAAAAGCTAAAAAATAATGTCAAACACAAACAAAATCTTAATTTCTGTACTTAAATCATTAAAGATATAATTAAATAAAAAATATATACACTTTTCATTACAATATTTCAACTAAAACGTAAAACAGGCATTTGGATATACTTGGTGCTTAGCAAACTTTGAGTAGTATATGTATGCTTTTGTGTATTATCATTTTAAAATCCTCCCTTAACTCTGTACATAATGAATCTGCCGTCTCCACCCACATAATTTGTAAATTAAACAGTTGAACAAAATATATTTTTCAAAAAATTTCAACAAAGGGGTCACATGATATGGTTTGGTTGAAAACTTGAAAATACAGTAATTCAAATAATAAATTTTAATATCCTGTGTTTGGGTAAAGGGTTAACTCCTGATGACAGTCTTTGTGGTGGGGGGGGAGTTCCCCCCCCCCACACCCCCATTATCTTCGCAGATATAAGGAGCAGAAATATTTTAAAGATGCATATTGGACATTTGTCAAATTAACCATTATTTTGATAGTTAATCTGGCTCTGCTGCCAGTTTGTTCCATGCCATGATTTCAAACTTTTTTTTTCTTGAGGAGTTTGTTATTGTTGACATTTCTCACATTTCAACACAACCAGTCCTGAAGTATGAGTTACAAGTTGTGGAAACGGCCTTGTATAAGCTTATAGCTTCCTGCCGAATCCAAATCAATGTATGTAACAATTTTTATTATATATTCTTGAAATAAATATTGTTTAAACTAAAGTATGAGTTAAGACTGAACAGATTCAAGTTGTAAAAAATGACTTAGTGATGCATGCTTCATATCTTTCATCAACCCTTCTTCAAAACTCAACTTTTAGCAATTTTACTCCTCTCCTTGCTTTCACCAATACTAGATGGAGGCCTATAAAGGCAGCCAAGACTTCACTTGACATCACTGCCATGATACTGAAATTTCCATCAGCAGGACCCCGCCCCCCCCCCCCCCCCCCCCCAAAAAAAAAAAAAATACCCTGCATGTTGGGAACATTGTATACTACACATACAGTATAATAGTCACCGTGGACAGGTCGTAATCCACGCATGGGCAGTATTGTCTATGCATGTGTTTACCATGTAATAAAAATCATCAGGAAAATCTTCATTAACCCTTTGCCTAACATGAAAGGCAGACAACACTTGCAAATAAAATTCTTGAATAATTAAGTTTTTTCATTTTTTGCGACAACATAGCTTATTACCCATCATTGGAACGAGCTCAACGAGCTCATTCCAATGAGGGATCATAATCTGTGTTTTTGAGGCGAAAAATGTAAAAATAATGAAAATTGAATGGTGATTTTTAGCCTAACTTGACAAATTCAAGATAAGCTATTGCCATCACGCATGTGGAAGTCTGGGAGTCTGTGAGTATGTTCACATTTTCCTTTAGCACAGGCTACACCCTGTAGTTTTTGTCCGACCGTCACGAAATTTCATATGCAGGTTTGAGGTCGTGTCCAGATGAGAAGGTCCCCCCTTTGGTCGCTGTTGGTCAACTGTGATGGCTGCCCGAGCCCAAAACCCCAAAACCATTAGTACAGTCTACAGGTCATATTTATGAAGGGATTTCATTGTAACTTGTTAGGATGCCTCTGTATAATATCTAGATGAGATCATCCCCTTTTGGTCATGATCTGTCAACCGTGATGGCTGCCCAAGCCTGAAACCCCAAAACTGTTAGCACAGTCTACAGATCATATTTAATATGGAGGGATTTCATTGTAACTTGGTAGGATGACTCTGTATGAAGTCCAGATGAGAACTTCCCCATTTGGTCACGATCTGTCAAGCGTGACGACTGCCCAAGCCCCAAACCCCAAAACCTTTAGTACAATCTACAGGTCATATTTATGAAGGGATTTCATTGTAACTTGGTAGGATGACTCCAGATAATGCCCAGATGGAAACCTCCCCTTTTGGTCATGATCATTCAACCATGATGGCAAACTGAATTCAAAACCAGAAAAACTTTTAGCCCAGTCTACAGGTCATATTTAATATGGAGGGATTTCATTGTAACTTGGTAGGATGACTCTGTATGATGTCTAGATGAGAACTTCCCCATTTGGTCACGATCTGTCAACCGTGACTACTGCCCAAGCCCCAAACCCCAAAACATTTAGCACAGTCTACAGGTCATATTTATGAAGGGATTTCATTGTAACTTGGTAGGATGACTCCAGATAATGCCTAGATAGGAACATCCCCCTTTGGTCGCGATCATTCAACCATGACGGCTATCCGAGCCCAAAACCCAAAAAACTTTTAGCACAGTCTACAGGTCATATTTAATATGGAGGGATTTCGTTGTAACTTGGTAGGATGACTCTGTATGATGTCAAGATGAGAACTTCCCTATTTGGTCGTGATCTGTCAACCGTGGCGACTGCTCAAGCCCAAAACCCCAAAACGTTTAGCACAGTCTACAGGTCGTATTTATGGAGGGATTTCATTGTAACTTAGTAGGTTGATTCCATATAATGTCTAGATGATAACATCACCTTTTGGTCGAGGTTGGTCAACTGTAATGGTCACAGGGGCCTGAAGCCCGGAAACCTTTAGCACAGTCTACAGGTCATATTTATGAAAGGATTTGATTGTAACTTGGTAAGATGACTCCAGATAATGCCTACATGAGAACATCCCCTTTTTGTTGTGATCATTCAACCATGATGGCTGCCCGAACCCAAAACCCGAAAAAACTTTAGCACAGACTACAGTTCATATTTATAAAGGGATTTCATTGTAACTTGGTAAGATGACTCAGTATAATGTCTAGATGAGAATGTTCCCTTTTGGTTGTGATTGGTCAAACATGATGGCTACTCAGGCCCAAAACCCAAAAGCCTTTAGCACAGTCTACAGGCCGCATTTCATTGTAACTTGATAGGATGACTCATTTTGGGATAATTTCACTGTAAATTGGTAACTTTTGTTGATATACATTAATTGTGATGGCCATGTACATTAACTGTGAAGGCCACATTAACCCATCCCTCAATTCTTTAGTACAGTCTACACCTCATATTATTATACCCCCGCTTCGAAGAAGTGGGGGCTATATAGGAATCGCCCTGTACGTCCGTACGTCCGTCCGTCCGTACGTACGTACGTCTTTCCGGACATGAAATTCTTGTGCGCGCAACTCCTCCTACATTTATCAATCAATTTGGACAAAACTTTTCAGACATCATCACTACTAAGTGAACATGCGCATATTCCAAGATTTTTGATCTGCGACAATTTTAACCAGGTTTTCTCCCTTTGACTTAGATTTATTGTGTCTTTCCATCCGAACAAATTCTTGTGTGTGCAACTCCTCCTACATTAATGAACCGATTTTGATGAAACCTTTCGAACATCATCTCTACTAAGTGAACATGTGCATATTCCAACTTTTTAATCTGCGACAATTTTAACCAGGTTATCTCTCTTGAACTTTGATTTAATATGGGTTTCTACATGAAATTCTTGTGTGCGCAACTCCTCCTACATTTATCAATCAATTTGGATGAAAGTTTACAGACATCATCACTACTAAGTGAACATGCGCATATTCCAAGATTTTTGATCTGCGACAATTTTAACCAGGTTATCTCCCTTTGACTTAGATTTATTATGTCTTTCCGTTCGAACAAATTCTTGTGTGCGCAACTCCTCCTACATTAATGAACCGATTTTGATGAAACCTTTCAAACATCATCTCTACTAAGTGAACATGTGCATATTCCAAATTTTTTGATCTGCGACAATTTTAACCAGGTTATCTCTCTTGAACTTTGATTTAATATGGGTTTCTGCATGAAATTCTTGTGTGCGCAACTCCTCCTACATTTATCAATCAATTTGGACGAAAGTTTACAGACATCATCACTACTAAGTGAACATGCGCATATTCCAAAATTTTTGAGCTGTGGCAATTTTAACTAGGTTATCTCCCTTTAACTTAGATTTATTATGGGTTTCTACATGAAATTCTTGTGCGTGCAACTCCTCCTACATTTATCAATCAATTTGGACAAAACTTTTCAGACATCATCACTACTAAGTGAACATGCGCATATTCCAAGATTTTTGATCTGCGACAATTTTAACCAGGTTATCTCCCTTTGACTTAGATTTATTATGTCTTTCTGTTTGAACAAATTCTTGTGTGCGCAACTCCTCCTACATTAATGAACCGATTTTGATGAAACCTTTCAAACATCATCTCTACTAAGTGAACATGTGCATATTCCAAACTTTTTGATCTGCGACAATTTTAACCAGGTTATCTCTCTTGAACTTTGATTTAATATGGGTTTCTGCATGAAATTCTTGTGTGCGCAACTCCTCCTACATTTATCAGTCAATTTGGATGAAAGTTTACAGACATCATCACTACTAAATAAACATGCGCATATTCCAAAATTTTTGAGCTGTGGCAATTTTAACTAGGTTATCTCCCTTTAACTTAGATTTATTATGGGTTTCTACATGAAATTCTTGTGCGTGCAACTCCTCCTACATTTATCAATCAATTTTGACGAAACCTTTCAAACATTATCACAACTAAGTGAACATGCGCATATTCCCAAATTTTTGATCTGCGGCAATTTTAACCAGGTTATCTCCCTTTAACTTGGATTTATTATGGGTTTTCAAATGGGATTCTTGTGTGTACAACTCCTCCTACATTAATGAACTGATTTTGAATACATGTTGCACATTGTAAATGTGTTTTTCCAAATGTATACCATATATGTGTGGGCTCTTTAAGTATTCAGTGCTGTTCTGTGGAAGGCCACATGCAAATACAAATTTCAACAACAAAAAATGATCTTTATGTATACATTTCCTTATGGCCTTCGCCTACATGATCAGAAGTGCATTCCTCTAAAAACCCAAAGCGGGGGTATTAATCACCTTCAGTGATAGTTCTAGTTTTTATTGAAAACATAGCATACAGGGAACAGAAATTAACATGTTCCCAATTATCACAATTCTTGTCTTATTTCATAATCCTTTTCATAAACATTGAACATTATCCTTTTCATCAAACATAACACACAGACAAGTTGAGCTACAGTGTCATTGACACTTTCATTGTGAATAGCGCTGGCCGGTTTTGGCCGTTACGTTGGGTAAAGGGTTAATTAAATTTTTGATGATTATTCCTATAATTAGTATTTGGAATCTTAATTTTATTGCATCAGTGGAAATATTGCCCACCCATCGAAAGTGACCAGTCATTCTGTACATGTATGACAAGAAGCTCACCCAAATTGAAACTGGGTCCTTAAAGGTTAAACTTTCTTAACCCTTTGAACTCTAGTGGTATCTTCCATGCCAGTTCAATGGCAGAAATTAGAAGAGTACATATTCATTATTTGGGGTAGACCAATCAATATTTTCAACGTGCAGCCCCATGGCTGCACGTTGAAAATATTGATTGGTCTACCCCACACGTTTACTGAACAGCCATCCTATTTAATGACGTTATGACGTATTATGTTGTTGGCCGGAAAAACGGCTGCCAGGGTTCAAAGGGTTAAGCATATAAATATGATGTTTGCTTTTTACTTTGTCGTTGTACAAGTTGCACTCACAGGGGTATAACAGTACACTGAAATTCTAAATATTAAAGAACAGAATTTTGATACTCGCAACAGGAATTCATTGGAATCAAAACAGATTCTATTGAATCATGATAAATTTTAAGACTTGTTTTTCTGACTGATAAAACAAACAATCTTCTTTGCATGGTACACACAATAGCATATTTCATGCAATGAGGATTTTTTTGTTTTATTAAATCCTGATTTTCTCCATGGACAGGCCATAACAGCCACAACATTTTTAACTAGCAGAAACCCTGTCACTACACATTCTGTCAGGTTCCTACCATGATAATCTGATATCCGCCTGCACTTGTTGAAGGAGTTAGTGAGCTTGTTTTTTTCATCAGTAACTTATCATGACAGATATTTCTCATTATAAGCAAGCTGTGATGCATTACACACTGATAATTGTGCCTCTTGCAGTTTCCAATTTATATTTTTATATTTCAAGTTCATGATAGTTTGGTTTTGTTTAAAATCTGTCAGACTTTGTTTATATTATTGACATAGAACATTGAACAATGCCAGTCCTGTATGGGCAAGTGCATAGATCTTGACCCAACCTTGATGTGTTGTTTTCTAAAGCAATATCATCTATGCATTGGTGATGAGATTTCACATTCTCTGACTTAACCCTTTTAATACTGACAATTATCAGACCTGAAATTGGGAGGAAGAGAGGGGCACAGGAAGACCCACCCTCAGTTCATAATTGAAATCTCAGTCATTTCACAAATTCCCCCTTGGCTTAGAATTTTGAACAAAGAAAATATGCAGCAGAAATATTCTTCTTGTTATCCAACCACTTACTATGCCCCCAACCTCCAAAGGAGGATCGGGTGTACATAGTGTAGTCCTATGTCCATCTGTCCATATGCACTAACAAATCAGGTTTATGTGCCTAGTTTGTATACAGCACTGTCATCTGTCTAGTTTGATTTATGTGACAAGCCACAGAAATTTGAACTAACAATTAGTGTTTATGTGTCTAAAAATGTGGGTTATTTGGCTAAAATTGTTTATGTAGCTACTATATGACGAAAGTAGGTATTGTATTTTCAGGGATTTTATGTTAGATTAGGGCTAGGGTTAGGGTCAGTAAGCAGAAAGGGTTAGGGTTTGCTACTACCTAAAAATTAGACTTAAAGAAGGAGTTTTTGGTGGTTGTCCATACATTTTAAATTCCTCATATTTTTTAGCCACATAATCCCTGATATTAGGGATGTCTGTGCATCTGTCTATACAAACGTTTTGCATTGTGAATTCAAAGCCATAGGTAGGATTTGGATCTCCTTTGGTATGCTGATAGACCTGCATGGGGGGGGGGGGGGGGGGGGGGGGGGGGGGGGGAGGGTGACAGATATACACAAGGAATGGGTTCCATCCAATAATTTTTCCCAGAGTTATGGACCTTTTTCACTCTTTTGAGTTAGAAAACTTTTCTGTCCCACAATACCTTTTAGGCTACTTCGAACATGCCTACGAGTCAGTGGCAGTGGCTCACACTTTGTGCAGCCCTTGTTTTAGCTGGTTCTGTAGCTTGACAACACAAGGAAATTCCAGTGTGCATCAACCTTAAAGGACCTGGAAATTTTTATGCACTTTTGCTACACTTTGATAGTCTATATCCTGTAACTTTATAGTTGTTTCTTGGCAAGTATTGGCTGCCTGTATTAAAAGCCAAGACTAGCCTACAAACAACTGCCAAGGTACTCGGATTGTAACTTGCAAGTGCACCCAAAGACTACATATTGGGGCACTAGTTTTGTTTCAGTAAAAAGTGACCAAAGTCACCATTACGATTTTAAGGCTTAAATAGATAGCTCCAGATAGCACTATTTATGCCCAGTGTCTACCCAGTTTCCTCTCCACCAGCCTATGTATTGTCCTGGTTATGCCAGCAGCATACTGTGTTCATTTCCCTATCGGAAACTAGCAGCTCCCCATCCTTTCATGTTAGGTTTGGTCCAGAATATTGCAAAATGAGGTCTTCTGGGTCGTACATTGGAAACATCGATGTTTAATTTGTTTGCAGATTGAACATGTACCCAAAGAGGCATAGGACACTCAGAAACTTAGGACTGTGGGATAATAATAATAATTTTATATCCTAAAATCCACACTTGGTGTTCTTTGACTGTATAAAAAATAAAAAAGATTCAAGTTTGTTGCTGTGATCATAACTGTCTTGTGAGTCAGACAGTGCAGGGTCAAGACCTGAGCTGCATCCAATGCTGGTATCTGTTCTGGCAGGGGGAGGGGGCAATGAACAGAGATCATTCTGCGTATTGCTTTTTGCCTATCCATATCTGCCCTCGTGGGACGGTATGTGTGTTTTTGTAGCTGTACTGGAGTTGAGTGTGCACAAGTGAGATTTTTTGCAGTGTGATTTTTATGAGTTGGTCAGGGCAGGGTCAAGCCACAAGTGGCACCCAGTAGCCATGCAGGTATCTGTTCTGAGGATGGGGAAAGTGACCATAACTGATGCAGCTCGTCACTTTTGCCTATTCACATTCACTAGAGCATGACTGTATGTGCATGTTTGAATCTCTTCTGGAGTCGATGTTATCGGAGAGTATGTGAATATGGTGTGATTTTGCAGTGTGATTACCATAATTATAATACTATTTTTACAGCATTAAATCCACACACAGTGCTCTATTTTTGTACAAAATTGCAAAATGCCTTATCAAAAAGATATGGGTTTTCCTGATTTTGCTTGAAAAAAGTGCCCAATTTTTTTTCGAGAATATGTAATTATTAAATATGGATGTAATTGGTCTTCAGGGCTCTTTCCAAAAGTGTGTTACATCACAGTCCCTCATCTGTTCCAATGCGCGGTCATAACCTATGTTTTTGAGACAAAAAAATGAAAAAAAATAGTTATTCAAGAATTTTTTGAAAGTGTCGTCTGCTTTTCATGTTAGGTAAAGGGTTAATAAAATAAGCTCCTGTTCTAGGTTGTTCATTTCAACCTTTCCACTAACACTGATAGCCATGTCAGTATTGTGGTATATTTTTTGTGGTCTGAAAACCAGAAAAATAGGTTGCCAAAAAAATTTAAGGAAACCATCTCTGGGGTTGCCAAAACTTCTAATTTATACAGGCCTGCATATAATCTGATAAAAAGTGACCTAGGAACTGGGCCAAACAGGCTGTCAGATGCTTAACCCTTGACTCTTCAAATTATTCTTTATTATAATAACTACCATATATACATGTTTATAGCTGCAGATGACTTAACAGTGCTTCAACATTATTGTTGGCTGCCTTCAAAGACAGCCAACAGTGTTGTAAAAACATTGCCAAGATAAATGCAGCCTACTAGCAGAGTTCTCAAAAAAGAATATTTGGGAGCAACTTTTTTCAAAAAAAAAAAAAAATGGCAGTCTGTGGCTTTATGGGGACTTTCTGTCATACTTTTGTTACAGCCAATGTAGTGAAATGAGCCAAAGACTTCACAAACTGTACCTCATAGCATTGGATCTCTAGCAGCAACACTGAAAGGTAGTCCAGAGAGGTATAGATAAAATCTGTTAGATATGCCTTAGTGCATTCTGAAAAAAATGGGGAAAAAGTGAAGTTTGATTTGTGATTACTGTGTGAAGCACTGATTTGGTTCAGACATTTTGTTGAAGAAGGGTTGACCCTTTTCCTGATGCACCGGATATCAAAATTTAATATTTTAAATATTATTTTTCAATTCTTTTAAAATTTTCAGCAAAACCATATCATGGGACTCCCCTTGTTGGAATGAACTCAATGAGCTTGTTCCAATGAGGGGGTCACATGCTATGGTTTTGTTGAAATTGTTTGAAAATTATCTATTTTCAACTGCTCAATTTGTAAATTACATGGGCATATGAAGCCAATTTGTTTGGTAAAGTGTTAAAAACTGATATAAATCCAAGCAATTTTTTTTAACTGAAAATAAACACAACCACTGTTTAAGGAACCAAGCATCTGTTAAATCTCCAGAGTAATATACATAGTGTTAAGTGATTGTAAATTTCCTGTACATCAGAGCTCTTTGAGTGTGATGTTTAGTTATGGTCCATTGCAAATTATAAGAATATACTGGAAGTTCTAGAAAATGTTTGGGCCCCTGGTTATATAATCACATAGAATATTATTCCCCAAGCCTGTCATTTTTAAGAACTTTTAATACCATCTCTTTGATCTTCTAAATTTTCTACCTGTATTGCCAGTGTTTGCTGGTGAAGTACTTAAAAGTATTTCCTGTAAAATTTAACCGTTTGCCTGGTATGAATAGCAGATGACATTGCAAAGAAATTCTTCAACAATTAAAAAAATTTCAATTTTTGCCTCAAAGACTTAGCTTGGGCCTCTTATTGGAATGGCTCAATAAACACACAATTTTTATTAAAATGTGTTTCAGAAGGCATAATGATGACTCTAATTGATAACTGACATTAATTTTAGAGCAACTAGTCCATTCTGCAAGTAAAATTTACAAGATTTGTAAGACATTAGGTGTGGGAGAGGGTGGGGGTGGGTAAGGAGTACCCGATTACACTTATTTTCCTCCTAAAATGCTGCCTCATGCATTATTTTTCCATTGGCCTTCTTTCATCTGCATTTGAACATATTTGTTTTTGTTTTTATGATTCTCATCATAAGAGAAGTATTAATTCAGCTATTATCATAAAAATTGAACCTCAAGAGAATGAAGAGATGTCTGTGCAGTTTCAGTGAAGCTCAGGGTTAACCACGTGATTAAACACCCGAAGCCTTCTCACTGTATTCTTGCGCACCAGAGCCAACTGATGGATAGTAATTGGCTCACTGGCAGGAAAGACCGATGATAATATTTACCCTGTTCTGCAGCACAAATCCGGCTGACGTTTCCATCAACCTGTCATTTATGATGCAGGACAGGGCAAAAGAAGTACGCAAAGCTGGATTGAATGTAATGGGCTACACTTTATACTTTAAGATCATAACATTTTTCTGATAAAAGTGTAGCCAAAGCAGAGAAATTAACAAAGTATATACAAATATTACAAAAATTTATACACATGAGTACCCAAAGTGACTTCCCCTAAATCGTCATTTTTGTCACCTGCTAATGGGCGGCTAGAGCACACCAAAGATGTGGTGGGCAGACACTTGTTATAGAGTTTAGTGTGACTTAAGTTTAGAACAAGTGATTGAACACCACATCCCGCCCATACAGCAATTCCTGATAAGTCCTTGATTTTAATCAAAATAAGAGTTATTGTTATGTCACTATTTGGAACACTAGTGTTAGGAACACAACAGTTGAAGGTGTCTTGGTATGATGAAAAAGAGTGAAGAGTGACAAAATGCATGTTTCTCTCTGAAGTGAGCATACATGAGTGGTTCCATTGCTCTAAGGGAAAAACTTAAGTGAGATTCATGAGGGTATGGGGGTGGGGGATTAGTTTAGAAGTTACCGTAAGGTATAGAAGGCAAATTACCACTCAGCAGCTCAAAACTTTACACTAGTCAATAAAAGAGTAACAACAGATCATAACACAACAACAATTTTGAAATAGACAGTTGGAACACCTCAAAACATTGTACTCAGGTATATTGGTATTAAATGTTCAATATATTTATGCACGCTCGTCCTTGATCAGTTGGGAATGTAAAACACTAGCATGGAGAAAGAAGTCTGATAGGAGGACAACACCATTTGGTGTTATCGATTTATTCTTTCTTAATCATTGTTACGAATTATAAATTATTATGTAATGATTAATACATGGGTTCATGACAATTTATACACAATCAAATTTAACTCACTCATTCGAGTGCCAACCCAGCTTGCTTTCCATAAATAATACAATACACAGAATCTCAGTCACTCAGTGGCTGATCCATTGGCGAGATATTTATGCACGAAGCAGTACACATGGAAGATGCACTTTAAATCCTTGCATGCTGATAGCAGATATTCCCGCCTAGGACAAGATTTCTTTTGCTACTCAAATAAGTATAATTTTGGCATATTTAATCAAATTTTACTTCTGTAAAATGAACAACTTTTTTCACCAATGATATCTTAAGTTACATTTAGATGAATTTTTCATCAAATCTGGTCATGGCTGCTGTTTAGCAGCCATGACTAGATTTGCTGAAAAATATCTTGAAAATACTCTGTGGATTAAGAGTTAAATCTTACATTGATTGAAACATTCAGAATTTACTGGAATTTACCAGTCACTTTCCAGTCGGGGCATTTGATTTAGCAAAACAAAATAAATTTGGGCTTCCAGAAAAGGAACCATCACAAAATGGTCACAGGATTCAAAGTCCAAGACAGTGCTACATAGCTTTTCTGTCTATAGAGCAACAAACACTTGGAACAGATAATTTAGGATGGGTGTTTGATGCTAGAAAAAAATTGTACATTAGGTTTGGTGGGTGTCAAAAATGTGATATATAAAATTTCAACCTAATGTCTTGCACCCGACCCACCTCAGTGCATTATTGGAAAAATTAGCAGCTTGAAATCTGATATTTCATCATCAGTAGTCAGAGGATTAACTGGTAGAGTGCTAGAATTATTTTTGATCATAAACATTTGTTCATATGTCTTTGCCTTGTCTTGGCAAATCAATGCAGTCCAATAATTTCACTTCTTCGGGAGCTCAGTGGCTCAGTGGTAGATTGTTGGACTTCTATGCTAGAGGTCCCGAGTTCTATCCTCATCCGGGACGACCTGCATTGTGTACTTGGGCAAGGCACTTTATCACGGTTGTCTACATGGGGGCATGACGACGCCATGTACTAAGGCGTACTGCATGTCGATGTTGCACATGTCCTCAACCGCAGTAACCCTGCTTGAGCGGAGCTTGAACAGAGTTAGAATGTTGAGGAGCTGACAGTTGCTTATTGATGCTCAATGGTTCTCTCTGGGTACTCCGGCTTCCTCCACCTATAAAACTGTTACGGTCACGATTAGCCATTGTGCATAAGTATGTGACCTTAAACACCAATAAATAAATAATTTCGCTTCAAAGATCAGATGAAGCACATCCACAACATGTGAAGCTTCCAAGTTGTGGTATCAGCACTTCAGATTAAAGCCCAAATATTGGCTTCCAGCACTGTACCATTTAACGGAAAAAATATGGGCTGTATAAAAACTAATTACAAATTAAATTTTTCAAGAAAAAATTTGTTTTTTATAAAATGAGAGGTAGAGTATTGTGAGTTTTTGGTTTAGTAGGATGACTCTTTGGACATGAAAGGAACTGAGTGGCTCTTTCTTCTAATGGACCCTGCCAGAGATTTGATAACACTACCAGTAAGTGCCATTGAAGCATTCTTTGTTGCAAAGTTTTAACATGTTTACTCCACCAGCACAACATTGTTTAGTCACGGTTATAGTTATATAGTTATAAATCAGGTAAACATCTGTGGTCTCAACATTTGTTAACAACAGTAAATGCATCGGAAACATTCTTTGCTGCAAATGTTGTGCATTATTTTTTCAAAGAGCACACAGCAGCTGGACTTCATTTTGTCATGATTTGGTAACAAAATGATGAATCAGTTTAACATCTGTAGCTTCAGCATAATCAACTGTATCCACGTGCATATATTGCATGTGCATCATCTGTAAGTCTCATCAGTTTTATGTATATGAATTTCACACTTACACAGATAATGTGAAGCATTTAAAATCTGGATTCTCTGATTTAACATATTTCACAAGTGGTATCATCTCAAGACTTTATAAATTTCAACTGTAAGAGATAGGATATTAGTTAATACAGGCTATGACCAATAGGACAAAACCACAGGACAAAACTGTACAGATGAAATGCCTAATTGACTGATGCATAAAGGCACTTGTATTTTAGTGTGGTAAGGTACCAACTTGGAAACTTGCTAACATTCTTTCTGGGGCCTGAATCCTACTGGGCCAGAGCTACTGATATCAATACAAATGGACAAATAGATTGCTGGAATAATCATTGGTCACCTGTAGAAAAGTGTCTCCACTACTGCCATAATGGGGAGGTGGGGGGGGGGGGGGGGGGGGTGCTATAAATAAACAATGCTCAGCCCATTTAATTGTAAATCTCTTAACTGAATAACCCTGTTAACCCTTTATTTAATGAATCAACCATTTGAGCAGTTAAAAAAAACAACAAGAGAGAATTTGGTGATTGTGAGGTAATTTCTTGACATTTTGAAAGGTTTTTTATTCTGTTAACAGAAGTTTACTCTATAACCTATATGCAATTAACAGGTGAAATTTGTGCTGAGGGTATCATAAATGGTTTTGTGTTTAAAAGTTATATGTAATTAAAAGGTTTATTCAATTAAGAGATATACAATTAAGTGGCCTGTACTACATTTTTGCTCATTACACCTGAGGACTCGGTCAGACACGATGTAATGAAATGAGAATATGATTTTATGTCTGGAAGTAGTCTTTTTTCAGCCATAATGGGTTCAGTAGATGTAATTTTTACTGAGTATGCAGTGAATGGTTGGAATTGGAAAGATATTTGAAATGAACAGGAATATTCTTGTTTCCAAACTTCATTTGAGTGGACAAAACAGCTCCAAAACAAATTGTAGCTTAGTTGAAAACATGAATCCCTTTCTTCCCCCATTGATTAATAATTCACCGACTTCATCATTTCTTTGCAGAATCTTTATAACAGTTATTTGATTGCATAGATTTTATGACACATTCAGCACTTTAGTCTAAATTCAAAATGTTCTTTCATCCCACTTTGTCAAACTTAATGACAGATTATACATGAATACATATTTTTTTCTGAAGATAATTGGTCCTAACTTGTTAAACAGACACCATATTGTGAGGAACAGCCATTTTACAGTTTTTCATAGTTATCAGCTTTCATTGTGATGTGGCTCACCATTGGGTAATATGAGTGAACACAAATCCACAAACAGTGTCAGGTTGATGATGTTGGAAACTGGTTTACAAGAGTTTCCAGACTTGCAGCATTTTGGTTGCGAAGGTGAGGAGAAGAGATAAACTCATCTACAACATCTTTACAACAATGTTTCACATACAGTACAGTCTCCGTGGATTGATTGTAATCCTCGCGTGTGGGCAGTGATGTCCACACATGCATTTACCAGGTAATAGAGAGTAATCAATTTGTTTTGAGCGTTACGGTAAATAATTCATCGAGAGACGGGACTGTTTCGTAAATCACTCGGGCGGGCTACGCCCTTGTGATTTACTCACGTCCCATCTCTCGATGAATTATTTACCGTAATGCTCAAAACAAATTGATTACTCTGTTTATTACATGACATTTGGAATAAAGAGGTCTTTTACTATAATAATTCAACCCAAACTATTATCAGATATAATCCAATTTAGTGTTAACACGGAAACATTTCTAAAATTAGCAGGAAGGAAATACGAAATAGTCCTGTCTTGAGGCGAATTATATACCGTAACTTGCCGTAAGAATGGGTCACTCTCTTTAGTAAATGACATTTTTGACCAAAATGTCTTTCTTTAAAAATAATTCAACACAAAATATTCGCAAATGCAACTCTGAAATACTTCTGAAATTAGCGCGTGTGAATACATCACTTTCTGTGTCAAATCTTCGATTGGAAATGGCCCAGTTTTATTTTTGTGACTTTCGTTCGATATTTTACTATTTTATGTGGCGTTCCAGTCGCATTTGGGGAATGGCATTCAGCCATAAGGTAAAACATTTCTATTTGGATTTTGTCAACTGTGCTAATGAACTTTTTCATAGAGGAAAGAAAGGATTTTTAAAAATATTCAGAAGGAAAATTCATTTGAATTAACTATTTCCCAGTGATAAACAAAAACAAAAATAGTTCCAGTGGGGGCGTGGCTTATATACGTCAGTTGTTCCAAAGTTACTATTGAAGTGACATAATTCACTCGTGACATTACCACTTTTTAATCAACATTAAATTCAATGCAAAACGAACTGAGGAATGTAATAAAAACTCATCTACAACATCTTTACAACAATGTTGCACATACAGTACAGTCTCCATGGATTGATTGTAATCCCCGCGTGTGGGCAGTGATGTCCACACATGCATTTACCAGGTAATAAAAATAATCAACAGAAACATTTTAATTAATGAAGCACCGGTGTGCCACGATATCTTCCCCCCAGATATCTACCCCCGCATTTTGGAAATATCATATCTGATATAAGGCTTTTGCAATCAAAATTTTTGAATAACTAATTTTTTTTCAGTTTTTGCGTCAAAAACATAGCTTATGACCCCTCATTGGAACGATCTCATTGAGCTCATTCCACTGAGGGGTCGGCCATAAGCTATGTTTTTGAGACAAAAAAATGAAAAACATTAATGAAAATTAAATGGTAATTTTTGTGAATAGCCCTGGATAGTTTTTGCCATTATGTTGGGTAAAGGCTTAACAGGGATTTGCTCTACAATTTATACTGAAGGCATGGTAAATGGCTTTGTGTTTGGAAGTTATATTCAATTAACAGAGTTATTCAGTTGAGAGATACACAATTAAGTGGACTCCACTGTAATTGAAAATAGGTTCTGAACCTCAGGTTCTTGAAATTGCTTGAAAAAAGTGTTAAATTTTGCAAGTACTTTTGTTGGCATATGTATTTAGAAGCACTGTCAACTCAATCTTCCCTGTTGTGCTCAGATAAATTTAACAAACTGTATCTTGTTTGACAGGGGATTTTGTGCTTGGTAAATCCAAGAAAACATCAGTCCTCAGTCCAAGATGAAAGCTGTGCCAATGAAAAAAAGTGCTACTATACTACTCAAAGTTTGCTAAACACCACATATTTGATACATCATTGTGAAATTTGCTTGTGACATATTTGCAATATTTTTGGTGGATATTATTGAGGAATGTATTGAGATGGTCCCCAGTGTTTACATTAGGTCTCTTGTCAGGCAGACTTGGCAGACGTTTCATGACAGTCATGGAAAGCATTTACCCCTTGATTTTCATGATGTTTTCATGTACTGTCTACATGTACATGACATGTGCAGGGTATTCAATCTTCATTTCAACACAAACCCTTGTGATTTAATGATTAAATATGGCAAATGCAAATGTAAGAAGACATTTGTCTGAAACAGAAATGTGGCGGGCTGTAGGGATGGTGGAGCAAGGGGCTACCCATCGTCAGGTTGATGCAGCCCTTGGTATGCACCATACAGTGATCACCAGAGCCTGGGCAAAATTTCAGCAGTATGGCACACCAGTAAAATGGCATGGTGGTAGCAGAGACAGGGCAACATCTGCAGCTGAAGACCGGTTTTTGATCATTCAGGCCCATAGGAACTGCATTGCCACAGCAAACCAACTTTGCAGTGAACTTCAGAATGCATCCGGGGTAAATGTTTCGACGCAGACTATCTGTGCAAGGTTGCACGAAGGTGGTCTCCGATCGAGAAGACCATGTATTCACATTCCATTGTCCCAGAACCACCACCAGGAACAATATGAATGGGCCATGGACCACGCTGGATGGACCAGAGAAGATTGGCGACCTGTCCTTTTTACAGATGAGTCAAGGTACTGCCTAGACCACACAGATAGGCGGTCTAGGGTATGGAGAAGACCAGGAGAGTGATTCCATGCAGCCAACATTGCTGAGCATGACCACTATGATGCTGCATCATGGTCTGGGGCGGCATCAGCAGGGATGGACGTACAGAGCTCTGTGTCCTTGAACATGGTACATTGACCGCACAGCGGTATATTGATGAGATCCTGGATGTCCACGTCAGATTGTATGCAGGTGCAGTGGGTGATAGATTCATTCTGATGGACGATAAAGCACATCCTCATGTTGCAAATGCTGTCCAGGAGTACCGACACAGGGAGGAGATTGAGCATATTGTCTAGCCAGCAGGATCCCCTGACCTCAATCCAATCGAACATGTCTGGAATGAGTTGCAGCTTGCAATTTCAGCCCATCCAGTCTCATACTCGATATTGAGCCCATACCAGTTTGCTCCGTCAACTTTTTGGCAAATTGAAAAATTTCCTCTTTTACCAATGATATCCATTTTCCATGGTTATCGAATTCAAAAGCTAAAAAATAATGTCGAACACAAATAAAATCTTAATTTCTGTACTTAAATCATTAAAGATCTAATTAAATAAAAAATATATACATTTTTCATTACATTATTTCAACTAAAATGTAAAACAGGTAGATGGATATACTTGGTGCTTAGCAAACTTTGACTACCCAACTGTAAGGAGTTGATTAAGTGAATGTCAAAACCGCCACAAACAATTTACTTTGCATGACAAGCAGACAATGCTTGCACAACTATTTTCTCAAATAACTGAATATTTTCATTTTTTGCCCAACAACATAGCTTATGACCCCTCTTTGGAATAAGCTTGATGAAATCATTCCATTGAGGGGTTAGTAGCTATGTTTTTAAGAGAAATTGAAAAATATTAAACTTTGGAGGCAGTTTATGTGAATATCTTTGGCCATAATGTTGAATACAGGGTTAACCTTTTGCCCAATGCACAGGATATCAAAATTTATTATTTTAATTATTGTTTTTTTTTTCAAATTTTTCAAAACATTTCCACAAAACCATGTCATACAACCTCTCCATGGAATGAGCTCATTCCAATGAGGGGTTGCATGATTTTATGGAAATTTTTTGTTTTTTTCATTCTCTAAATTTGTAAACTACATGAACGGACGCACCTGATTTATTATGTAAAGGGTTAATTACCTTTTTTTACATTAATGGTCAGTGCAAAATCTCAAATGTGGTCCCACGAATATCATCAAACAACAGTATAAAGTCCAGGAAAGTGTGAGGTTTTTTCAGGTTGTAATAAAAGTTACATCTCTGCAGACAAAAATAGTGTATGGTGAAGGTTGAAAGGAGGGGTCGGGGGCGTGGTGGCTCAGTAGGTAGAGGTGCAGGCTGCAGGCCGAGAGGTCCTCGGTTCGAATCCCACCTGTGGCAACCGCATTGTGTCCTTGGGCAAGACACATCACCCCCATTGCCCTTCTGGGGGTATGGTAACGTTGTGGGCTAAGGCGTACTGCACATCGATGGTGCACTTGTCTTCAACCAATGCTACCCCTGCTGGTGTAGAGTTAGTATGTTGGGGAGCTGACAGTTGCTCACCATTGCTCAGTGGTTCTCTTAGGGTACTTCGGCTTCCTCCACCCGTAAAACTGTCATGGTCATGATTAGCCACAGTGCAGAAATATATGACCTTAAACCCCAATAAATAAATAAATATATGAAAGGAGGGGTAAAATATTCTACAAATAACACCCATATAATTTTATCAATGTACTAATAGGATGTGTTGCCTCTTGACCCACAATTCTTATATTCCTCTTTCATGTGTCAACACTTATTAAATACTTTCCCTTGGTAATAATCCAATAAATCTTAATCCTTCAGCTTCTGTTTCTGAAGACATATGTTTATGAAACAGAATCTTATAGAAGCTAAAGGCAGTTTAAATCAAAGAGGATGGAGAATTTATTTGATGGAATTTAATTTCACCTGTAGTGTAAACATTTAGACTTGCCATATGTTGTGAAACTTTTTACCTTTCTTCGTGAGACTGCTTTTTTGTTTCAAAATATTCGCTCTCACTTTTTAGCTCACTTGACCATCACACTTTGGTTTCAGAGTTTCTTCCTCTTTCCTCACATTAGGACCATAAATGTTTATTGCCTCTTGCTTATTGTGTTTTGTCCATAGGCATCATTTTTAGCTGACCTGAACTCTACATTATTCACTTCTCCTCATAAACTATAACACCAGATTAAACCAAATTTGATATGCATGTTCCTTATCATATGTCAATTCAAGTTTGTTCAAATAAAGTTGCCATACATAGAGGGGGCACCACAAGGGGCATATATCTGTTTGCACCCACAAAATTTAAAAAAAAATCTTATCCAGAACTACCAATCTAAATATTTTGATACATGGTTTACAACATTCTTGGAGCAGTCAGATTCAAGGGTTTTTTAAAACAAGTTCCTGGGTTCATATTTGGGCTCCCTATGAGAGCCTCTTTGAGCTCTGTCAAACAAGATTTAAATACCTGTATTTGATGTACTGATTCCAAATAGCTCTATAAACAAGGATAAATTTGGTGACTGTCAGGGTAATTTCTTGATATATTACAAAGTTTTGTATTAAATTAACAGGAATTTACTCTATTATAGAAATGGTGAGTCAGTGACTCATGATTATAACCTATATGCAATTAACTGGTCAAATTTGACTGAACCTATGGTGAATGGTTTTGTGTTTGGAATTATATAATCAATTAACAGGGTCATTCAATTAAGAGATATCCATTTAAGTGGATTATACTATATCACTTTGCCTTTCTATTGCTTACAAATCAGAAAAAAAGGGTTAGATGATCGAAATAAGCTTTATGAAAAATGTTAACCCTTTACCTAACATATCTGCCACATCCCCTGGGTAATTTACAATTTGAGCAATTGAAAAAAAATTATTTTTCCAAAAATTTCACCCAAAGTATGTCATGTGATCCCTCATTGGAACAAACTCATTGAGCTCATTTCAATGAGGTGTCAAAGTGAATTTTTTTTAAAAATTTGAAAAAATAATATTTAAAATAATAAGTTCTGATATCCAGTGCATTGAGTAAAGGGTTAGGCTTTTGTTGGGTTGCCTTCATTTCTAATTTGTCACCTTCAGGATGAATATGAGGATAATATCGACAAATAGGTTAGCAGCTAATGTTATCGCCCATCCACCAATCAAGTGTTGTGCATCACACTACAAATATCGAAAGAGGTAAGTAGTTTGAGGCCTTACAAGCAGTAGTACACACATCATCATCATTCTTTTGGAGTTGTGTTGTTGATCTCAGAATTATGACATAAAAAACTCTTTTCATAAGAACAGCTGCCTTGTTTTGCACAGAAAAAACACCCCAGCAGTTCATTTCATGCTGGGGCATGTTCAACCAATTATCCTTAGAATATGTTTCTTTGACAAAAAATGAAGCATCAGAGTTTTTTGTGGCACTTTTTTCTACGTTTTTTTTTATGGTAAAATGAAGATTACACTTTACAGAAGGAAACTTAATTTCTTTCTTATGAATCTTTTCAGTCATTAAAGTTCCAAACTTGACAAAGAAGTATTTTGAATACAACATATTAAATGGCGAGGAATTTCACTTAACAAGAAATATTCTTTTGACCATAATTTAGTTCATTCATTGAAAGTGTGTAAAAAAATGGTTATTACCCAACAGATCATAGACCTGCTGGGGAATCTTGAAACTCAGTCTTACGATTTTGAAGCGAGCTGACGCTCTTGCATGCCATCTCACCTGCAGTTATAACCCTGCCAAAACCAAGTTTTTGAGGGATCTAGCAATGGGGTCCATCCGTTTGTCCATTCGTAACAACTTCAGACCTCTGTATCTCAGTCAGTGCATGTCAATTTGAATGAACTTTGGTATGCTGAGGAGAGGATATTCACAAGTAACGGGTTTTGCCCAATCATTTTTAGCTCAACTTGACAACATCAAGTATGAGCTATTGGGATGGGTTGTGATCCGTATGTGCGTATGTTTGTACGTCTATAGTCAGTCCATCCACAATTCCTTTAGCCCACCCTACAGGCTGCGGCTCTCACATGATCAGTTCCAAATTTCATATGTGGCTTTAGGGCAATGTCTAGATGAGAGCTATCGATTTTTTTCAAATTTTATTGAAAAACATGGCCACAATTGGCCATCTTGGATTTGGATATAATTGTCCAACAATTCCTTTCGCACACCCTACAGGTTGCAGCTCTCACCCGATCAGTACCAAATTTCATATGTGGCTTTGGGGCAATATCTAGATGGGAGCTATCAAATTTTTCCGAATTTTGTTTAAAAAAACATGGCCGCCAGTGGCCATTTTAGATTTGGAATATAAATTGTCACCAATTCCATTAGCACACCAGATGGGGGCTATTGAATTTTACTAACTTTTGTTTAAAAACATGGCTGCCAGCAGCCATCTTGGATTCGGATAAAAATTGTCCAACAATTCCTTTAGTACACCCTACAGGCTGCATCTCTTACCCGATCAGTTCCAAATTTCAGGTGTCGGTTTGGGGCCTTGTCTAGATGAGAACTGTCGATTTTTTCAAATTTCATTGAAAAACTTGACCGCCAGTGCCCATCTTGGATTTGGATATAAATTGTCCAACAATTCCTTTAGCACATCCAACAGGTCGCAGCTCTCACCCAATCAGTCCCAAATTTTATACGTAGCTTTGGGGCAATGTCTAGATGGGAGCTATCAAATTTTTCTGAATTTCGTTAAAAAACATGGCCTCCAGCTGCCATCTTCGATTCGGATATAAATTGTTAACAATTCCATTAGGACACCCTACAGATCGCATCTCTCACCTGATCTTTTTAGAATTTCATATATAGCTTTGGTGTGATGTCTAAATGAGAGCTGTCAAATTTTCTGTATTTTATTAAAAAAAAAATGGCCGCCATTGGCCATCTTGGATTGGCATATGAATTGTCAACAATTCCATTATCACACCCTGCAGGCCGCATCTCTCACCCAATCTTTTTCAAATATCATATGTAGTTTTGGTGTGATATCTGGATGGGAGCTATCAAATTTTTCTAAATTTTGTTGAAAAACATGGCCAGCAGTGGCCATCTTGGATTTGGCAAATAAATTGTCAACAATTCCATTAGCAGACCCTACATGCCGCACCACTCACCCAATCTTTTTCAGTTTTTATATGTAACTTTGGTATGATGTCTAGATGGGAGTTATTAAATTTTTCTGCATTCCATTGAAAAAGTTAGCTGCCACTGGCCATTTTGGATTTGACATATAAATTATTAACAATTCCATTAGTACTAGTCTGGGCGCCGAGGCACTAAAGCATGTTTTAGCATCTAAAGTCTTTTTTTCTCAATGGTTTCTCGTTGTTTGATGTATCAAGATTCAGAATAAATCAGCTGCATCTCTATCAGCCATGAGGAATTTTTTTATGGGCTTCAAAAAGATTGCATCCAAAGTGGCCTAATTTTAAGTTGTTTAATTAATATAAGTTTATAAGCATTGGTACAAATTCATATATCATGAATTTAACAAATTTCCTCACATACAACTTACTGTGGTGTGTTTCGAATTGGAAAGAGTATTTAGAGAATTTGTCAGCCTAACATAGCTGCCAAGATGGTGAATTTACCATTAAATCCAATTTCCTAATGGGAACCATGAGCCACAACATGCCTCTACTGTTATAATGTGTTCTGCTGGCATATGTATGGGTGGTGAATGTTCCAATGTAGCTGCCAACATACATAAGCAGACGTATTTGAATGATTGTATGCACCAGTATTCATTTTATATGTACATTCATTCAGTTGTCAACTGTGCATTCGTTGCAACACTCAATCATTGCAACACTCAATCGTTGCATGGCAAGAACAGAAAACCATGCAAGCTAACTTGGACACACTACAACTACATCTCAATGTTTTAAAGGGCCGTTTGCTCGAACATGAGGATCTGATCAGTTTAGTATCTCACCAGGTGCCATTGATACATCTTGATGGACAGTTGTTGGCAATAAACATTTGGAATTCTCATCCCTTGTGAAACCAAATTTGGTAGGATCGAGATCATGTGGGTCTAGGTCCAATGCATTCTTTCAAATGCAAGCTTGTAAGTAGGCTCTTTTCACATTTTCAGCAAATGCCTCTGTGCTGGGTGGAAGACTGCACAGACTGGGGACATTTTGTTGCACCTGATCGACAGGTCCACATGCCTATATGCACATCCAACATTGTTGCCAATGTATTGCATCCATAGCAAGCAACAACAAATTTCATGGACTGACCCATGACTTCCTCCCAGGGAGCATCGCCGACACCTATGATGATAATGACCGATTTCATTTTCTCAACACCTTTAGAATGTGACCCTTGTCTATTCCAAAGTTGTATGCAACCATGCCGCATCCAGACAAGGATGATATCCCTGTGTTTCTCAATGGTTCCACGAATATCAACAGATGTTCTGTCTTTGATGGGTGACTCCATGTACATGGAAACAAGACATACTTTGTTCCAGATAGTGATGTGACAACAGAACATAAACATCAGTATCATCAGCTAAAACAACTTCTTGTTTTTCCCTCCTCTTTGCCGATTTTTATTGCCTGATTAACAATGATATTGTCGGCTTCTTCATGGCATTTCCCCTTGTCATATCTGTCTATTATGACACCTTTATGCATCTCTGTCAGCACTCCATCTTGGCCAGTGATTACCAACTTAGGTGTGTTGGTGTTTGCCAGAGCAAACGCTTCATCAGATCTGAAATGCTGGCATATTGGACCAATCAACAGTTTTTTTTCTCAGTCACAGTGAGTGCTAATTTCTGAGATAGCAGTGTTGATGTCATATTCAAATTGAACTCCTGACAACAGTTCTCGTCACCTCTGAACGACCTTGTGCAATATTTTGTGCTGAAGTCACCGTATCTATCAACTTCTTGATAAACATCTCCCAACAGCAGTCTCTGTCTTAATACTTCCTGAAACTTCTGAATGAAATCCAACATGACAGGGTTTCTTATTTTGCTTGGTGTTGGCCAGTGAGGAATCCAAAGAAGAACACACCAATCAATTACAGTGCACAGTTGGATATCGGGCCGCTTCGTTTTTCTGGCTGAAGTGCAGATGGCTGTTTGATTTTTCAAAACTGCTTTTGATTTCGATAGTCTTATATCCCCAGAGTCCTCGAACATAGAATTAGGAACAGGAGATAGCTCCTAGGACAGAACCTTGTTGATGTCAACACTTCTAGTACTGGCTTGAAGTCCCATAAATGAGATTGCAGTCATACACTGTTGTTCGCCCAATTTGATAGCTTTTTTCTCGATTGACATCATCGTCACTGGCACGGATAATTTATAGTTACATGGAATACATCACATATAATACAGGTTTTTTTCTTGTGCAGACATTATGCAAATTAGATGAACTTTGATTTATTCAATGCTACTTATACACAGTGAATACACATGTCAATACAGCTCGGGCTAGGGGCTGTATTTATGAACCAATCTTCACGAAACTTCTTGGGTACCCTTGTTATCACCTTGGGACGGGAACAAGTGTTTTTGGGTGTGGTCCGAAATTCAAGATGGCTTCCAGTAGCCATTTTGTACCAAAATAGGTACAATCAGTTTTTTGTACAGAACTTCTAGATGAAGGTTCTGATCTGAATATATTTTTGATTGAATGTTTAGTAACATGGAATACATCACATATAATACAGGTTTTTTTCTTGTGCAGAAATTATGCAAATTAGATGAACTTTGATTTATTCAGTGCTTCTTATACACAGTAAGTGCATGTCAATACAGCTCGGGCTAGAGGCTGTATTTATGAACCGATCTTCACAAAACTTCTTGGGTACCTTTGTTATCACCTAGGGGACGAGAACAAGTGTTTTGGGGTGCAGTCTGAAATTCAAGATGGCTGCTGGCGGCCATTTTGTACTGAAATTAGATGCAGTCAGTTTTTTGTTCAGAACTTCTATATGAAGGTTCTGATTTGAATAAATTTTTGTGTGAGTGTTTAGTAACATGGAATACATTACATATAATAATACAGGTTTTTTTCTCGTGCATAAATTATGCAAATTATATGAACTTTAATTTATTCAGTGCTACGTATGCACAGTTAGTACACATGTCAATACAACTCGGGCTAGAGGCTGTATTTATGAACCGATCTTAATGAACTTCTTGGGTACCTTTGTTATCACCTTGGGATGAGAACAAGTGTTTTTTGGGAGCAGTCTGAAATTTCAAGATGGCCACTAGCGGCCAATTAGACAAACTTTGATTTATTTAGTGCTATTATACACAAGTAAGTGCACAATTCAATACGGCTCTGGGTAGAGACCATATATATGAACTGGTCTTCACAAAATTTCTTGGGTACCTTTGTTGTCATCGTGAGACAAGAACAAGTGTTTTGGGGTTCGATCCAAAATCCATGATGGCTTCTGTTGGCCATTTTGTGCCAAAATTAGGTGCAATCAGTTTTTTTGTCCAGAACTTCTATATTTATTGATGACTTTTCCTTTGGATGGAGTTGATGAGTTTATTTTTAGCTCAACTTTTATGTAGTCAAGTTTGAGGTTTTGTTATGGCCTGTCGTCCATCTGGACATCCGTTCGTCCGTCAACACGGCTCTGGCTACAGGCTATATTTATCAACCAATCTTTATGAAACTTCTTGTTTACCTTTCTATATGAAAGTTCTGATTTGAATAAATTTTTGTATGATGTGTAGATTCAAATGTGTTGAAGCAAAGTTCCTGTGTTAATATTTGGTGTTGTTTGGGAAGGGTAAACATTATTAGCACAGCCCAATTTTCTATTTCCAATGAGAAAAATAAAACCTCCTCACCCTTGGGAACCCTATGAACTAAAGATAAACAATTCAAATACCTATATTTTAAGAAAGACTGGACAAATATTTATTAATTAGTATGAATCAACCTTAGAAGGGTTTGAATCAAACAGGCGAAAACAATTGATAACATTTGGCTTACGGCGCATCACACAAGGATCCCTATTGAAACATTAACCCCATGGAGATTTCTTTTCTAGTTTAGCATCTAACTGTCACCCATCTTTACAATACTTTACCTGTACATTTGTTACCGGTTACGGTCTGTATTTATGTACAGACCTTTACACTACTTTACATGTACCTTTGTTATTAGGTCATTACCTAGATGTGTGTCATTGCTGTGTCGCATACTATACATGCCTTACACAAGTTGAGCTACATTTTCCCGATAGCAATAGTGTGCTTCACCTCAAATGGTAGCGAGCATTATACAGCACACCTCTCATTTTTCAAAATCAAAATACTGTTGAAACTGACGATTTCTTATCAACCTACTCACAATTGTTTACTACAGGCTTGCACTACAGTGGAAGTCCCTAACTCGGATAAAATACTCTCTATTTTTGTCTTTCCCAAGCAAGTTGGGAAAGAAAAGTGGTGCAAAAGCACCAATAAAAATAAGCCAAAACTGGGTCGAGTGCAACCGGCGCAGACCCAGTACGGGACGCTCTCTCCCAAGTACAACTCCACGACTTCCGTTGCCAGTGCGCATATACCGTCTCTAAAGACTCATTCTTTTTAAAATCCGCTTCGTGTCGAGATGTTTTTGCACGCTTATCAGTGTTCAACCAGCTCGATGTTTGATGATTCCTGATTCATTATTCCACAGTGTATCCTTTGTATTCTCAGGAATAGTGTTTTATATATTCTCTTTTCTATTATATGTCCATAATGTATATTTATTTGATCTCTCTCGAGTCGCGCGCGTATTTCGCGTGCCACGCGGTTCGGACTTAGATTTTTTCACAATTATTGTTAATGCTTTTTTTGCAAAATTTTCTAATTGTGTTAGAGTTAGGTGTCGGCGGGGTACCACTCCTACAGTGTTTCTTCTTTCTTTTGAGAGTAGTCTTCCTGTTGGGTGGTTCCCGGTCGACCGTCTGGGGTCTTTGTTTCTGTCACCATTCTCTCTTCTTTGGGGGTGTTCTGTTTTCTCATCTCACCTTCTCTGCTCCTCTCACCTCTATCATGCCCAGGACAATTCCTTGTGGGCAATGTCTGCTGCCAAAGCATGTGGACGATGTACATTCGTCTTGTTCCTCCTGTAATGGGTGTTCGGCCGAGCGGCCGTGTGGTGTCTGTGGAACATGGTCTTCCACCTTCTGGGCGTCAGTAAACCGTGTCGTTCGTTCTCGTGGCCGTGCCTCCCGCTCCCGCGGGAAAGGAGAACATAGTCGTTGGGGCCTCCCGAGCCGACTTTGTCTGGTGAGAGTTATTCCTCCTCCGTGGGGGATGTGCAGTCTTTTCCTGTGGTGGATACTGCGGGAGCCGTTGAGTGTTCTGGTGTAGAGATGCCTGGTTCCGGGACTACGGTCCCCCTCCAGTCGACATCTGAGGCTGTCACTAGGGTTGTGACTCCTCCTTCGGAGCCGAGCCGGTGTGCTCTCTCCACTTTTTCACCAGCCTCAACGACTCTCGACGTATCTACTACTGCTGCTGGCCCGTCTGCTTCGTTGTCTGTTTCAGCCGGCCTCGGCTTTTCGTTACAGGGGACTGCAGGACTGTCCGATACTGTAGACGTGGGATATCGGCCTCAGCCTTCCCTGACTTCAACTCGGCGAAGTCGGAAGGGGCTGCCGGCCGAGCCCATCGCTGTGGTCTCTTCGCCGTCGAGCACCACAGTTGTGTCTTTGGATTCGGATGTTCGTAGTGGAAACACTATGAACTCCGTGGCGTTTCCGTCTACTCACTCTGGTCACACGACCAGTTTTGGGAGACCAACGCCTTTTGTGCAGCCTGGACCTTCTGCCCCGCAGAGGTCCGCGGTGACTCTCATGAGTTCTCGCAATATTGATCCTCGGGGTGCTTCGTACCCCTATACACGTCTGCCTTCAGATGTTTCGGCTGCCGCCCATCGTCCCGCGTCGGGTGTTTTGGAGGATCGTGACCCTTCGCTGGTTAAGAGGGTCAGAGGTGAAGCCACTTTGCCGGTTCGCTCCCCTGTCGAACCGGTCGGTACAGGCAGTGAGCTTAGGGAGGCCCTCTCCTTACTCACTCAGGTTCTTTCTAAGAGCCTTCCTGTTGCTTCCAGCGAGGCTATGGGTGGTTTCCAGGCGCCTCCTATGGCGCCGCCTCCCAGGATTGGAAACAGGCCGGTTTCCGATTCCTCTGGTGTCCCGACACCATGGGAGGTGTCGGCTGGTTTGCCCACGATGGGCTATGTGTCTTCCGACTCTGGGGAGGAGTCCGACATGCTTGAGGTCGAGGGCCAGCAGTCTTCGGACTTGGGGGCGGCTCTTGACTTTGTGTTTGGGTTTCTG
Source organism: Pictodentalium vernedei (assembly GCA_031216915.1). Taxonomy (NCBI): domain Eukaryota; kingdom Metazoa; phylum Mollusca; class Scaphopoda; order Dentaliida; family Dentaliidae; genus Pictodentalium; species Pictodentalium vernedei. Next base: position 687,409,950 of record CM062296.1, on the reverse strand, counting down.
CCTGAGCTCAAACCTGCTAACCAGCCGACAGTGTCAGCCTGGCCGCGATCATCGGTCGCGTGCCAACAGCCTATGGAGCAACCTGCTTCTGGGCGCCTGCGACCGTGCCAGTCGGTACAGGTGGTTGAAGCTTTTTCAGCATTGGATGCCAAGCTGAATTCCAAGGCTTTGAAGACTTCGTTCTTCACCAGGGTTGACACCTTTTTGCCTCCTGTGCGTTATCGTTCCTACGATTCCGCCAATCCGTCAGTCTGCCAGGCTTTGACGGTTCTGGATCAGGACTCCACTTCCCTCGGGCTTTCCAAGCCCAAGTCTGCCGTCATTCCAATGACGACTCTGGAGTCCACGTTGGGCTTATCTAGAGAGATGCTTGGCATGCTTTCTCTCTCAGATCACGTCGTCTCAGCTTTGGCTGCTTATCTGCCTCCAGATAAGTTTGACGAGGTACAGGCTCCTTTGCGTGTGCTGTCCAAGGCGCTTATGCACCTTACTCACACGCATGCCTGTAACACGGCGAATTTGGAATTAGTTCGAAGGGACGCTGTGCTGGACACAGGACGATCCCTTCCCGAGGAGCAGCGTGCTACTCTTCGATCTGCTTCTTTGGCAGGTCCGCAACTTTTCCATGGTTCCGTGTCGACGGTCCGGGATGACGTCCTACGTCATTCCAAAGATCAGCTGCTGTTTCGTCAGCTTGATCAGCCTTCTCGGGGAGGCAAGGGCCGTTGCAAGCCTAACAAGTACCCTTCTGCTTCCTCTGTGAAGCAAAAGGCTGGTCCTTCTGCCGCCGCCTCTACTTCTTACTCACGGGGTAAAGGTAGGGGTCGGCAGAATCGAGGGAAGTCTCAGGATTCTTCATTTAGCAGAGGAGGTGGTTTCTCCTCTCGCGGGGCTCGAAATGAAGGTCCTCACCTCGACTCGTCCCAGGTTGGAGGAAGGATAGCAGAGTTCGCAGACCATTGGACCACCATCACATCCGATCCATGGGTGTTAGATGTTGTTCGGTCCGGGCTGCGCATATCCTTCCGACGGCACCCCACTCTGTCAAGGGTGCCTCTTCCAACCACAGTTCCTTCAGACGTTTTACGTCGGGAACTTTTGTCCACGGAGATTGCCAATCTCCTGGCAGAGGGGGCGATCGAGGTCGTCAAGAACGTTCAGTCAGTGGGTTTCTATTCCCGCCTGTTCTTGGTGCCGAAGAAGGACGGCCGACTCCGACCGGTTATCGATCTGAGTATCCTGAACCAGTCTATCGTTGCTCCCAAGTTCAGCATGGAGACTTTCAGGTCGGTCCGCCAATCAATTCACCAGGGAGATTTCGCAGCCAGCATCGACCTGCGAGACGCTTACTTCCACGTTCCGATGCATTGGCGTCACGGAAGTATCTCAGGTTCGCTTTTCTGGGGCGAGTTTACCAGTTCAAGGCCATGCCTTTCGGCCTCAACCTGGCTCCTTGGGCGTTCACCAGACTGATGTCGCATGTGATAACATTCCATCGCACACAGTCCAGGGTGACTACTTCGGCATATCTGGACGATATCCTCCAGAGGCATTCCAGTGCTGCCTTACTGGAATCGGATGTCGCCACTCTGTTGAGCTTGCTCACGTCGCTAGGATTCAGAGTCAACGAGGAGAAGTCGGACCTGGTCCCTTCTCAGTCGTTTTGTCATCTGGGGATGTCTTTCCAAACCAAATTCAATTTGGTGGCTGTTCCCCAGGCCAAGGCTGTGATTCTCTCAGCTTTTGCTCTGACTCTGTCCCAGTCCAGGTCCGCGACCGCTCGGAGTTTTCTCCGGCTGATCGGTCTCTGCGGTTCGGTGACGGATCTCATTCCTCTAGGTCGGCTGCTTGTCAGACCTCTCCAACACTTTCTGCTCAGTCGTTGGAGGCCGAATGTAGATTCTCTGGATCAGGTGCTTCCGTTTCCGGACTCTCTGTATCCTCACCTTCTTCCCTGGACAGATGTTCAGTGGATTACGCAGGGTGTTCCGCTGGACTTACCCACATCCGATCGCGTTCTGACGGCAGATGCCAGCGATCTCGGATGGGGTGCGACGTTGGATCCTCTCGGTCTTTCCCTACACGGGATGTGGGACCAGGATCAAGCAGCTCTACACATCAACCAGAAGGAGCTTCTTGCTCTTCTGAGTTTCAGGCAGTGGATTCCTCACCTGTCGAATCGCCAGGTCCTTCTACTATCCGACAATTCGACGGTGGTTGCTTACATTCGGAACCAGGGCGGCACGCACTCGCTTCCGATGTACGAGTTAGCTCGGGATCTTCTACTGCTCGCTCAGGATGTTCACGCCGGAGTGGTTGTTCGTCACATTCCCGGTCGTCTGAACGTCCTAGCCGACTCCCTGTCCCGACAGGGCAGGGTTATTTCCACCGAGTGGATGCTTCACAGGGCAGTGTTCCAGTCGCTTTGCGATCTCTGGGGACGTCCCCACATCGACCTCTTTGCGACTCGTTGGAACCATCAGGTGGACACTTTCGTGTCCACGTGTCCAGATCCTCTGGCTTTTGCCGTGGACGCTCTGTCACTCGATTGGAACGGTCTAGTCGGCTACGCCTTCCCGCTGGTTCCGATTCTTCCTCAGGTTCTCGCCAAAATTCGAGCCTGCAGTTGACGAATCATTCTGATCGCTCCCCTGTCGCCTCAGCAGGTGTGGATCAATCAGCTCCGCTCGCTGATGGCGGCGGTTCCGGCACATCTCCCGCTACGTCGTGACCTTCTTTGTCAAGGTCGCCCGAGGAGGTTTCACGTCGACCCGACTTCATTGTGCCTTCACGCATATCTTTTGTCAGGTCCTGTCTCCTCCGTAGAGGTTTTTCGAGACGAGCAGTGGAGTGCATTTCTTCTTCAAGGAGGCACTCCACTGGTTTAGCTTATGCAGCTAAATGGAAGGTCTTCTGTCGTTGGTGTGCTGATCACTCTGTTGATTATGCCAATCCTTCGATTTCACAGATTGCAGACTTTCTGGTATATCTGTTTGATTCTCGGGGTCTCCAGCCTGTTACCATCAAGGGTTACAGGTCTATGCTTTCAGAGACTTTTTCTTATGTGGGGAAGCGTCGTATCGGCACTAATCCTTACCTCTCCAAGCTTGTTCGGCACTTTTCTTTGAAAAGGCCTCGGACTTTGCAGCTTACTCCACGATGGAATCTTTCGTGGGTGCTGCTTTGCTTGGGGGGGGGGGGGGGGGGGGGGCGCCGTTCGAACCTTTATCCCAGGTGGATATGCATTTTCTCACATATAAGACGGCTTTTCTGATGGCATTTGCTTCGGCCAGACGGGTTAGTGAGCTTCACGCCCTCTCGGTTGACCCGGCCTTTTTTAGGAGCTCTCCCAACAGTGTTACTTTTACCACTGATTGCTCCTTTTTGGCTAAGAATCAGTTACCAGATACTACTCCTCCTCCTATCTGTATCAGGGCTCTTCCCTCTGTTGAGGGTACTCGCCCTTTGCTCTGTCCGGTCCGTGCTATTCGCATTTATCTTGATCGGACACGCTTCATACGGAAGGGCAGAAAACGTTTTTTTCTGTCTCTCATTCCGGGTCGACAGAAGATCTCTCCTCAATCCATTTCTCGATGGATTTGTCTTCCTATTCGTATGGCTTATAGTCGTTTAGCAGCTGCCGATTGTATTACTAATCGTATTTCTGCCCACGAGGTGCAGGCACTGTCTACCTCTTGGGCTTATTCTAACTCCGTCAAGTTGTCGGATGTTATGCAGGCAGCCTACTGGAGAAATGCTTCTACTTTCTCCACCTTTTATTTGCGCCAGTTGCAGGAGCAGTCGGAGGACCTTTTTGCCCTGGGTCCTCTTTCTTCTGCTCAGGCTGTTGTCTGCCATAGCCATTAGGCTTCTTGAAGGTCAGTTTCAGCCTTGTGCTGTTACTGCCCTTTTTCTGTCTGTGTGTCACACAGGCTCATATGTCTCTTTTCATTGTCCTTTACCAATGATTGCGACATTATGGTTGATAAGCCTCGGGACCTCTTCCTTCTACTTCACGGTTCCAGTGCACTAGGGTTATGTGGGGGTTGGTTATGCGATTCCCTCCAGCCTTTTGTCTATTCAGCCTGTAGTAAACAATTGTGAGTAGGTTGATAAGAAATCTAAATTTTATAGTAAATTTCCTTTCTTATTATACCTACCACAATTGTTTACATGGAGGCCCTCCCGTCTTCTTTACGGGTAAAGAATCTTTCCTCCCCGCTGATCACATAACTCTAACGTTTACGGATTCAAAAAGAATGAGTCTTTAGAGACGGTATATGCGCACTGGCAACGGAAGTCGTGGAGTTGTACTTGGGAGAGAGCGTCCCGTACTGGGTCTGCGCCGGTTGCACTCGACCCAGTTTTGGCTTATTTTTATTGGTGCTTTTGCACCACTTTTCTTTCCCAACTTGCTTGGGAAAGACAAAAATAGAGAGTATTTTATCCGAGTTAGGGACTTCCACTGTAGTGCAAGCCTGTAGTAAACAATTGTGGTAGGTATAATAAGAAAGGAAATTTACTATAAAATTTAGATATTCATGATTTTATGAGTCCATCCATCTGAAGCCATTTCTTAGAGATGGCTGATTGCATCTTTCTCAAATCATCTCATATCTCTGCATCTTGTTTAATGGCAGCATGATGACCATATTTTTTAAATTTAGAAATTTAATGTAACAAACATGTTATTGACATTTTCAGCTCACTTGACTGAAAGTCATCGTGAGCAAAAGTGATCACTCTTCATCTGTTGTCCGGTTCAATGGGGAGTGTTTAAGTCTTCTCTTAAAATACTGCACTGATTCCATTGAAATTTCATGTGAATAATGGTCATGGTGGGACATTTTAATTTTGTTCAAATCAGTATGCTCCATCTCAGCATCTGATGGATGGAATTTTTGAGGTAAACACTAAGGTTTGTTCAAGGGAAGTTTGAGAGGCAATATTTCCAGTTGATCTGGGAGGGGCAAGATTTTTGCCTCTGCCAAAAATGTATATTTTGATAACTGATGGGTCAATTTGTACCAGATTTGTTATGTGATATTATTGGGTCAAAAGTATGTGATTCATACCAAAAAGATTTCTCTGTACCCCTGTGGGAACCCCAGGAACAATGGTTTTAATTCTTGTCATTAATGGTAAATGCTAAGTCACTCTCTTTCTCGGGAGCTTCAAAAAACCCCACAATTCTTTAAAAATCTTCTGAACCACAGGTAAGACTGCTTTGATATTTGGTATATGACATTCTTTGAACAATCCAAGCTTCTTTATCAATATTTTAGCTCATGGGACCCACTCAAAATTTTCTCTTCTAGAACCAATGGGTTGATTGGAACCAAATTTGGTATGCAGTATTATTGGGTCATAAGTACTTGATGCATGCAAAAAAAACTGACCAAGCACTTTGTCATTTTAATCTGGATAAAAGGAAGGAAGATGGCTCGTATTATCGAACCTAGTCACACAAATATTTTGAAACATTGTTTTACTGTGATTAAAAGAGTTTTCTTCAAATGAGCAATATTTTATGCATGTTTTTTACAGCATATACAGCCCTATATACCCTGTCAAAAATTGTGTGGGCCCTTTTGCAGGTTACATGGATGTGCATACCCTGTCAAAGACCTGTATAACTGATAATATTATCCTTTTCTACATGTTTGTCAAAAGACCAACCATTTCATCCCTTGAGTGAAACAAGGTGCCACCTTCACAATGCTTTAGTATTGCGTATGGTGCCTTGTTCAGCTCAATGGACAATTTGTTTGACAGGTCAGTTTTGGGCCTTGATCATATTTAGGGAAATAGATTTTTATGCCCCTGTGACGAATAGTGGGGGGGGGGGAGCATATTGTTTTACTCCTGTCCATCCGTCCACCAATCTGTTGGCTGTCCATCTGCATCTAATGTACATTGTTTGTCTGGCTAACTCCTCTCACTGTTTTCAAGCTAGGACTTGTTATTTCACAGAATCTTTGCACATATACTAGAGGTGTGCATACTGTCAGGATTTTGATTTGCTTCAACATTTCACAAAATTACAGGTTGTTGAACTTGGTCATTTTTTGTAGAATTTCACCTGTATGGTACATGGTTTGTGTGTGGTAGACCTTGTGGGGGCACCATATGTGTCTTAAAGACGCAGCTCATGCATGAGAAACAAATCACAGTTTGCTCTTCAAACTCCTGTGTCCATGTGCTGTGTGAGGGCATGCTTCAGCCTAGTTGTATCCATGATTCCTTACGGTGCTGAGAAATATGTTCTTGCCTGGTTATTATAAGCTTGCCAACATGGTGTGTTGCATTAGATTGATATTCTATGAAGGGATACATACATTGCTCTCTTGATTGAGGGAAGTTGATGGAACAAGCCTGAAAGTATCATATTTTATAGTTAGACTGAACATTGATGCCATTTTCATCCTCAGGAGATACTGACATTCATAGTGCTTCTAAGACCCTGATTACTTTCCTGTCATATATGTCTGGGAAAATGTGGATTACAAATAGATCTGTAAATCCTGATGATAATACCTTTGCCCTTTACATCTATAGCTGTCGAGAAATGTTCTGATACAGTGGTCCCACTTAACCCTTAACTGGTAGAGCACTAAATTATTTTTGGTCATCAAATTCGTTCTCATGGTTTTGTCTTGTTACAATTTATGGAGAGTGCCCATGGGCACTCTCCATAAATTGTACAAGGAAAGTCCACTTAGACTAAATAATTTTTCTTCAAAGATATCATGAAGCACAACCACAAATGATGAAGCCATAAAGTTGCTGCACCTGCACTCAAGAATAAAACCTAAATATGGTCTTTCAGCACTCTACCAGTTAAAAGGAGTGTTTCCAACTTTGATCACTTTTTCTGCAACAGATTAGTACTTTGGAGGTTGTTTCTTGACAAATCATGGCTGCCCATATTGGAAAACAACTACAATGCTGGGGGATGTAAAGTGTTATAGTGTCTGAAATTTGTATAAAAATCTCCATGTCCTCGAGAGTTAATTGTCTGTTGCTTTATTGAATAACTCTTGTAATTGTCCCCATCGCAAGACAGTAGGGGCTTTATCATGGGCTGTATCCATGGTTCCATGTATCTGCTACCTTTGTGAACACTGCCATTCGTACATTTATTAATTCATTCATTTGATAATGTTGATATACTTTTGTATGATCTTGATGAAATTCGATTTTCATCATTATCCACATGTAATTACTTGAGTTATGACCCATGTTCGTTAAATTTACCAGTTTCATTTCATTTTCTTGTGAACACTATGATTCCTTCAATTTTCAATCAGTTTTTTTTTACACTTCTCGTGGTGATATTGCTACATCTAAAGAGTTTTTTCCATTTTTATACCCCCCGCAAACAAAGTTTGGGGGGGTATATAGGAATCACCCTGTCCGTCTGTCCATCCTTGTAAGCACAACTCCAACTAAACCGTTTGAAGAATTTTCATGAAACTTTACACAATGGAAGAACTCCATATGAAGATGTGCATGAAGTAATATAATTCCGTTCGGACATTTCCAAGGGGAGATAATCTAACTTATACCGTCTGTCCATCCTTGTAAGCGTAGCTCCTCCTAAACTGTTTGAAGAATTTTCATGAAACTTTACACAATGGAAGAACTCCATATGAAGATGTGCATGAAGCAATATAATTCCGTTCTGACATTTCCAAGGGGAGATAATCTAACTTATACCGTCTATCCATCCTTGTAAGCACAACTCCTCCAAAACCGTTTGAAGAATTTTCATGAAACTTTACACAATGGAAGAACTCCATATGAAGATGTGCATGAAGCAATATAATTCCGTTCTGACATTTCCAAGGGGAGATAATCTAACTTATACATTTCAGGTTGGGGGGTGGGGGGGGGGGGGGGGTATTATTTTGTGAGTTTGCTCACAGTACCTCTAGTCACCTTGGTTATTGAACAAGTCTATTCTGACTCTGAATCTGCAACTAGTCTCAAAATATTAATCTGATTGATTTGATATTTTGTATATTCAACAACCATGATTAGAACATCAATGCATTGTTGTTGCCAGCTGCAGATTTGGGGACTTTGGTGCAGCATGAAAGGTGGCAGGGGTATATTTTGAGATTACACTTTCTCCAGTTTGTAAACTATGGCTTTTTTATCCTTTTTTCTGAAATGAATGAGTAATTTGAAAAAAATGTTATTTTTTCAAATCTAGAAGCTTTTTTCGCTTGATGTGTTTGTTGTAATTGTCAATATAAGTCAAAATTTCCAGGCTGTTTTCCTTTATGTGTGTTGTCTGTGCTATGCAATAAAAAAGATTGTTTAACTACTTTCTGATGATGCTGTGAATATTGTATGATGTTATTATATTTTGGTGGTTCCTATCATATTAGTCTCCAGGGGCTAGTCTTTGAAGTAATCATTGGGTGGTCTTGAAGTAAAGATAGCATTTAGAAAATGAGATTAGAATTAAACTAAAAATCACTCATTTTGTCACTTATGTGTCTTGTGAACCCCTCAGAACTGAATGCTCTGAGAACTGTAGGTCATGATGTTTTCTTAACTGGTAGAGTGCTGGATGCCTATATTTGGGCTTTATTTTAATGTGCTGGTACCACAATTTAACCCTTTACCTAACGTAACGGCAAAAACCGGCCAGCGCTATTCTCAAAAATCGCCAATTAATTTTCATTATTTTTTTCATTTTTTGTCTCAAAAACATAGGTTATGACCCCTCGTTGGAACGAGCTCATCGAGCTCGTTCCAATGAGGGGTCATAACCTATGTTTTTAAGACAAAAAATGAAAAAAATTAGTTATTCAAGAATTATTTTTGCAAGTGTCGTCTGCTTTTCAGGTTAGGTAAAAGGGTTAAAGGCTTCATATTCTGTGGATGTGCTTCATACGAGCACTCTCTCATAAATTGTAAAAGGCAAAGATGCACAAAGAAATTTTAAGGACCAAAAATAATTTAGCACTTTACCAGTTAAAGTATTTTTTTCTAGAAGAGAAAATAAATTATCTATCTTATTTCTCCATTATACTGCACCCCCACCCCACACCCCTTTGGGGTGGGGCATATGAAAAAGTTTCTTTTCCCTGTGAACCATTTCAACAGTGAATTTAATTAAATATCATTTCAAAACATACATTTATTTTCAGCCACATCCCTGGCCCAAATTACTGATTTAGGCCCCACAAAGTAGATCTGTTTCTTAGGACATTTTTTGTAAAATTGCAGATATAAAACATTTAATTTTTATTTTGTTAAGTTTGCATTGGTGATAAAGAGAGGGCATGCGGCAGCCAAATGGGCCATGCGAGAGGTACTGACAAACAGATTTTCAACTTTTTAGGCGTAATTTGTATAATTTATTTGAATGTGTTCACCATCTACAACAGTGTTTTATTATGAAGGGAAGAATGTTTTCTTTTCCACCATGGGCACCCCAGGAAGTGAAGCAGTGCTTGTTTACTGGTAAAATAGGACATGTTTTTTAACAACCCACAATGCTTGGGGTGGAAGTCCTCTAAAATGGGCAACATGGGCTCGACTTTACTTTATATCCATCCTGCAGTCACGATTGGCAATTAATCATTGCACAGAAATATGTGACCTTAAATACCAATAAATAAATAAAATAAATAAATAATGCTTTCCTTTTAAACTAAATACTAAGTGGATGGAAGTAAGCTTGCAAAAATATAATAGCTTATGACACTTTTAACAACCCACAAGGGTACAGTGATTTTGATTGTTTGGCATGTTTGACTTGTGTGAACCCTAGGAGAGGAGCTTGTTTACTATAATAACCTCTGCTGCCTTATTGGTACAAGAGGATCTGGAGATGAGAATCCTCTTTTGTGGGCAGTTTCAGTTTGTAATAAACGATTGTGTAAACTTAATTTATTACTTGTGTTATGATCGCAGTATAGACTTTGTGTTGAAAATGACCTAAACCCCCCCCCAAAAAACAAACCATTGATCAATAAGTTCAGTGTATATATAAGCCACATCACTTACATTGTGTCCTTGGACAAGGCACTCAGCCTTGCTTGCTTGCTTGTTGCTCGAGGTGGGAGCATCGTGACACAGTATGCCTTCAATTAAGTCTTTCTTGTGCCTGGTAAATATGTTGCTCAGTTTTTACCTCCAAGTATGTTAACTTCATGCACCCACCAATCTGTCTACTCCACTATCAGAATGCCATATTTGAGATCGCAATGGGCATAGCTCTATTAAGGTTACCATAGACCTACAGCTCATCACAAAGCATTTGCTTCTCCTTAACAAATCTCATTTACAGGTTTTCAGTAGTAAATTAGCTAGTACAAGAGAAGGTGGGAATTTTTGCAAAACTTTTGACTTACAACTTTGGGATTTGAATTGGTTAACTCTACAAATCTGCTAACACTAATCACAAAAATTGGTATCGAAAGGCGATTGTATTTCCAATTTTATATTTCCAAGTGATGCTCCGATAAGATAAATGAACCCTCGTCCAAATGCCGATGTTTTGGATACGAAATCGATGCTGATGTCAGATGGTTGGTGTTTTATGTTTAATTGATGGCAAGCACCAGCCAATGCACCATGTAAACACCCAATCCTGGCAACGGTTTTAGTGGAGTTTGTTATCAATATTGAGGGCTTTAATTAATGATTTAATACATTTATTTTACTAATGAGCGCTGCCATCTTGCATACATAATATTTGATAAACCTGAATAATGGCAGAATGAAACGAAACAAAACAAATATAAATATGAACATTACAGTTTAACTTCTGTGGAATCTGTCACCGAAATGCATCAAAGGTAAGGCCATAATTAAAAATATGCTAGATTTTCATCCCCGCCCGCCCCAATTTTTTTTTTCTTTTTGTATCTTTATGTCCATGAAAAGAAGCTCAAAAAGTCTACTGGGAGGAATAACATAGAACGAAGGTGGCAGATAAATGCAGTTCTGTTGCGGTTATTAGTGTTCAAATAATTCTATAATTTATTACTTTTTTTCAAATAAACATTTGAGACTTACATATTATAATAAATAAAACACTGAATAACTTTTGTGTAATAAAAGTGGGTTTTATTGTTTGTCTTAACATCCAAAAAACATGAAGAACCACATGGTTATTATCCCTGGCCAAAACAAAGTTTGTGGGAGATAGAGAAATGGGATTCATCCATCTGTTCATCCACCCGTCTGTTTATTCGTTCATCCGTAAGTATGTTCGTAACACTTTGGACCTTCATATCTCAGTCAGTGGATGTTGGATTTACATCATCTTTGGTATGCTGATAGACCACCATGAGGGAAAAGATATTCACAAGTGACAGGCTTTATCAATTTTTTTCTCAAGAGTTTTTCCACTTTTTTCAACTTAGAAACCCTTCAACTTAGAAACCTTTGGCAGCAGATACTGGTGGCATTGCACCTTGTTTTCTTTGAAGCATAATATCAAAAATATCACACAATTCTCATTTTTGACCTTACGTCATGAATATTAATTTCCTGGAGTCAGAAAGATGTGATCTCAAACAAACTCAGTAAATTAGTTTTGAATATTCATTTGTGTACTTTTTGTTGACATGAACATTGGTGCATTTTCATTTCTTTCCTCAGTTTTGGGTGAGGTTGTAATAAAACACATGCAGAAACAACATATAAATTCTGAAGATGAGTAATTTCATAAAAAATAAAAATGAGAACCACACCAGTGACCACAATATTGTTTGTTTAATACTACTGTACTGCAAGTAGTCAGTACCGGTGGACCTATTCCCCTCGCAAGCAAGTTTCTGCAATTTCTTGCTGTCATTTTCGGATTTCTTTTATATCTAGCAGACACTCATCACTTGAGTGAACATGGTTGTCTCTCCATTTCTGCCAGTGCAAGACAAAATTTGACAAAATCAAACGGTACTACAAATAAGTTAAGAGTTAAAAACGTCTTAAATCTGGATGATGAATTCAGGAAATCTTTACAATTTTTAGCTTAACTTGACAAAGTCAAGATAAGCTATTGCCATCACGCGTGCGGAAGTCTATTAGTCTGTGAGTCTGTTCACATTTTCCTTTAGCACGGGCTACACCCCGCAGTTCTTGTCTGATCATCACAAAATTTCATATGCAGGTTTGGGGTCATGTCTAGATGAGAACGTCCCCTTTTGGTCGCGATCAGTCAACCGGTATGGCTGTCCTAGCCCAAAACCCGAAAACCATTAGCACAGTCTACAAGTCATATTTATGAAGGGATTTTATTGTAACTTGGTAGGATGCCTCTGTATAATGCCTAGATGAGAACGTCCCCTCTTGGGCATGATCTGACAACCGTGATGGCTGCCCAAGCCCGAAACCCAAAAACTTTTAGCACAGTCTGCAGGTCATGTTTAATATGGAGGGATTTCATTGTAACTTGGTAGGATGACTCCTTATGATGTCTAGATAAGAATTTCCCCATTTGGGCGTGATCTGTCAACTGTGACAACTGCCCGAGCCCAAAACCCGAAAACCTTTAGCACAGTCTACAGGTCATATTTATTGAGGAATTTCATTGTAACTTGGTGGGTTGACTTCGTATAATGTCTAGATGAGAAAGTCCCCTTTTGGATGTGATTGGGCAAATGTGATGGCTACAGGGGCCCGAAGCCCGAAAACCTTTAGCACAGTCTACAAGTCATATTTATGAAGGGATTTCATTGTAACTTGGTAGGATGACTCCAAATAATGTCTAGATGAGAACGTCCCATCTTGATTGCAGTCATTCAGCCTTGATGGCTGCACGAGCCCAAAAACCTTCAGCATAGGCAAAAGGTCATATTTATGGAAGGATTTCATTGTAACCTGTTAGATTGACTCCATATAATGCCTAGATGATGACATCCCCTTTTGGTCGTGATTGGTCACCTGTGATGGCTACAGGTGCCCGAAACCCGAAAACCTTGAGCACAGTCTGTCTACAGGTCATATTTATGAAGGGATTTCATTGTAACTTCGTAGGATCACTCCAGATGATGCCCAGATGAGAATGTCCCCTTTTGGTTGCGATCATTCAACCATGAAGGCTGCCTGATACTGAAGCCCGAAAACCTTCAGCACAGTCTGCAGGTCATATTTATCAAGGGATTTCATTGTAACTTGGTAGGTTGACTTCATATAATGTCTAGATGAGAACGTCCCCTTTTGGACATGATTGGGCAACAGTGATGGCTACAGGGGCACCTTTAGAACAGTCTACAGGTCATCATTATGAAGGGATTTCATTGTAACTTGGTAGTGTGACTCCAAATAATTTCTAGATGAGAACATCCCCTTTTGGTCGTGATCATTCAGCCTTGATGGCTGCCTGAGCCCGAAGACCTTTAGCATAGTCTATAGGTTGTATTTATGGAAGGATTTCATTGTAACTTGTTAGGTTGACTCCATATAATGCCTAGTTGACGACATCCCCTTTTAGTCGTGATTGGTCAACTGTGATGGCTACAGGTGCCTGAAGCCCGAAAATCTTGAGCACAGTCTACAGGTCATATTTATGAAGGGATTTCATTGTAACTTCGTAGGATCACTCCAGATGATGCCCAGGTGAGAATGTCCCCTTTTGGTTGCGATCATTCAACCATGATGGCTGCCCGAGCCTGAAGCCCGAATACCTTTAGCACAGTCTACAGTTCATATTTATGAAGGGATTTCATTGTAACTTGGTAGGTTGACTTCATATAATGTCTAGATGAGAACAGCCCCTTTTGGACACCATTAGTCAACTGTGACAGCTACAGGGGCCTGAAGCCCCAAAACCTTTATCACAGTCTATATATTTAAAAAGGGATTTCATTGTAAACTTGGTAGGATGACTCCAAATAATGTCTAGATGAGAACGTTCCCTTTTGGTCGCGATCATTCAGCCTTGATGGCTGCCCGAGCCCAAAACCCCAAAACCTTTAGCATAGTCTATAGGTCATATTTATGGAAGGATTTCATTGTAACCTGTTAGTTTGACTCCATATAATGCCTAGATGATGACATCCCCTTTTGGTCATGATTGGTCAATTGTGACGGCTTCAGGGACCCGAAGCCGAAGACCTTGAGCACAGTTTACAGGTCATATTTATGAAGGGATTTCATTGTAACTTTGTAGGATCACTCCAAATGATGCCCAGATGAGAATGTCCCCTTTTGGTTGTGATCATTCAACCATGATGGCTGCCCGAGCCCAAAGCCCAAAAACCTTTAGCACAGTCTACAGGTCATATTTATGAAGGGATTTCATTGTAACTTGGTAGGTTGACTTCATATAATGTCTAGATAAGAACGTCCCTTTTGGATGCAATTGGGAAACTGACGGCTACAGGGACCCGAAGCCTGAAAACCTTTAGCACTGTCTACAGGCCATATTTATGAAGGGATTTCATTGTAACTTGATAGGACGCCTCGTTTTGAAATAATTTCACTGTAACTTTGTAACTTTTGTTAATATACGTTAACTGTGAGGGCCACATACATTAACTGTGAGGTCATATTAACCCATCCCTCAGCTCTTTAGTACAGTGTACACCTCATATTATTTTTATCAAAAACATAGCATACAGGGAACAGAAATGCACATATTCCCAATTATCACAATTCTTGTCTTATTTCATAATCCTTTCATAAGCATTCAACATTATTCTTTTCATCAAACACAACACACAAGTTAAGCTATAGTGTCATTGACACTTTCATTTTTACATGCGACCATCGGCGAGGGCCAATCCCACACCCCTGACTAGTGATTGTCCAACAATGGGTGCTTCTCAGCCGATAGCCGATTGAATACTGATTAATAGCCTCATCACTAATATTTCCAGAACATAGCATATGTTATCTTTCTGGAATGAGTTCTAATTACTGAGCTCATTCCAGTAAGGACTTATAAGCTATGTTTTAAAAGAAAAAATGTATAAAGTTTTTCTTGATTTGGGGAAATATTGTGCCAAATGTGAAGTTTTTATATCTGAGGGACAAAATAGTACAAGTGTCATATGTGAGAGATATTCTGTAAAAAAATGCAAAAAGAAGCATACTAAAAAATTGTAATTGGCCTAATAAATAAGGAAAATTAAAAAAAACACATGTTTAATAAGTAGGGAGCAGTGATTGATTGATAATCAGTAAAATCTCATCATTTTCTGATCAACTAAATTGAAGTTGACTGCTCTCAGGACCTTTCGACCTAGTTCCTGGAACAGAGCAACAAAACATTCCTCCCTCCTTGTAATAACATATTTCAAAACATTAATCAGGGAATACTATGTTATCAAACAAAGTTGCAGGAGATCCAAAAATAATGATAAAACAACAAAACAGATCCAGGATAGGTAATCAGTTCAATATTTCACCCTCCAGAGTTTGTCAGATTGTACAAAATGAAATTACAACAGATCAGAACCAGCAGTTATGAAGCAGAGAAGCATACTTCACATGTTCCAGTTTCTGGCAAGGAAACTTGCACAGGTTATCATCTCTTCCTAATCTGTGTGTTTCAGAATTAATGGGGGAGGATAGAAAACATCAGTTAATTATTTTTGTATTCTAAATCACTTACTTGGAGCAGTGTTTTCTGTATTGAGTTTGTTTTTTATAAAATGCAGGGACCATTCAGCAGGGTAGCCACAGGTCCTTGAAGTTCTTTGAATTCAAAAACTTATCTGAAAGTACTTGAAAATTGGCCTGAAATCCCAATGGTCCTTGAATGTACTTGAGAATGTTTGCGATTAGCCAATACTCTATATAAAAACTTTCTAGGAACAGCTTTAGTAGCACCAACAAGAACAAATGAGTGCCTTGAGTGGAACAAGGTGCCATCTGCAATGCTAAAGCATGATGAACAGAGGTAGACTGGCAAAGTTTGGAGCCCCTGGGTCCCTCAAAATTGATGCAGCACAACACCTGTTGGTGCATGAAATTTAGTGAAAATGACCAAAAGGCAAAGTGGATCTGATTGCATAGACTGTCGGTTTATCAAAATGCCCTCTATGTGCCTTCTAGTCTGTCATTTACTGGCCAGATGCAAGGAAACAGCGTTCTTTTGGTTTGAGAACTCAAAATCTTCTTCCATTGGACCAAACTATGATCAGCACGATGAGTCCAGGGCTTTGGTGCAACCATTCTTGCCAAATGAGTGACAAAGATGACACAAAAATGTCATTGAAATACCCCCTACTTGGACTGTCAAATGCAAGGAAGCAGCATTCTTTCAGTTCAAAATACCAAAATTTTGTCTGGGTCCAGGCCACCTTGGTACATTTTCTGGCAACCATTTTTTGCGCCCTATCCACCCCTGATGATGGATGGAACCTTGTTCCTTTCAAGAGACAAAATATTTTGGTGGTTATCCTGTAACTTATTTCTGTAGGTACTGCACATGTGTCAGTCTGAAAAAGTATTGAAAAACTGTCAGTCAAGCTTTGAGAATATTGAAAAAGTATGGAAATTAATTTTCTTATCAACTCACCTTACAATTGTTTACTACAGGCTTGCACTACAGTGGAAGTCCCTAACTCAGAAAATATACTCTCTATTTTGATCTTTCCCAAGCGATTTGGGAAAGAAAAGTGGTGCAAAAGCACCAAGAAAAAATAAGCCAAAACTGGGTCGAGTGCAGCCGGCGCAAATTCAGTAGGGATGCTCTTCTCTTAGTACAAATCCATGGCTGCCGGTCCCAGTGCACAGACACGTAGCTAATGACTCATTCTTTTTTCATCCGCCACGTTGCGAGACATCCATATTTGCATTAAGAAACAGTGATAATTCAACTCGTTGATAATGGTTACCTGTAACTGGAATTATGGATCTGAGGATCGTATAACAGGACTGTGTTTTATATATTCTCGTTATTATTTTCAACCACATTTTCATAATATTTTATATATTCTCCGTGTTTGCGCGCGACTTTTGCGTACCTTGCAGTTCGGACATAAAATTTTTTGGTTGATAAATTTATGTTATCCTTTTGGATATTAATATTATTATTGGAGTTATGTGTTAATGGGGGGGCTGTATGGACAGGATTTCTCCTGTCTGTTAAGGGCAGAATTTCTGTTTTTTTGGTCTCTGTCGGCCGTGTCTGGGTTAGTTGTGTTCCCGCCGGTCCTTTATTTTCTGCCATCTTTCTCTCGTAGTTGGGGGTGTTTTTCTACTTTCTGCATCTGTTCAGTTCACCTTTTTCTTCTACTGCTCTCACCTCTGTTATGCCCAGGCCTGTTCCTTGAGGGCAATGCCTTTTGCCCAAGCATGTGGTGCATTCTCGTGGCCGTCCATCACGCACCCACAGAGAGGGGGAATGCCGTCGTTCGGGTCCTCCCGACATGACCACATCTGGTAAGAGTTATACCTCCTCCGTGGGGGAATGATGTGCAGTCTTTTTCTGTGGTGGATACTGCGGGAGCTGTTGAGTTGTCTGGTGAAGAGATGCCTGGTTCCAGGACTGTGGTCCCTCTCCAGTCGACATCTGAGGCTGTCACTAGGGTTGTGACTCCTCCTTTGGAGCCGAGCTTGGTTGCTCTCTCCACTTTTCCACCAGTTTCAACAGCTCCCGTCGTATCTGCTGCTACTGCTGTTCTGTCTGCAACATCATCGGTCACTGTTTCAGCCGGCCTTGGCTTATCCCTGCAGGGGTCTGCAGAGATGTCTGGTAGTGTGGACATGGGGTTTCAGCCTCAGCCCTTCCTAACGGCAGAGTTGGAAGGGGCTGCCTACCGAACCCTCTGCTGTGGTCTCTCAGCCGTTGAGCACAGCAGTTTTATCCCTGCAGTTATCTGCAGAGTTGTCTGGTAGTGTGGACGTGGGGCATCAGCCTCAGCCTTCCCTGACTTCAACTCGGCAAAGTCAGAAGGGGCTGCCGACCAAGCCCTCTGTTGTGGTCTCTCAGCAGTCAAGGGATTGGAAGCAGGCCGCTTTCTGATCCCTCAGGTGTGCCTACACCATGGAAGGCATCGGCTGGTTTGCTCATGATGGGCTATGTGTCTTCCAACTCAGAGGATGAGTCAGACATACCTGCCGTCGAGTGCCAAGAGTCTTCTGACTTGGGGGCAGCTCTTGACTTTGTGTTTGAGTTCCTTCCAGATCTCAAACCGTCAAACCAGCCGGTGGTGTCAGCTAGGCCGCGATCATCAGTTGCGCGCCTACACTTTGTGGAGCAACCCGCTTCTGGGCACCTTTGACAGTGCCAGATGGTTGAAGCATTTACAGCTTTGGACTCTAAGCTGAGTTCCAAGGCTATGAAGACATTTTTCTTCAACAGGGCTGACACTTTTTTTGCCTCCAGTGCGTTATCGTTCCTACGATTCCACCAATCCGTCAGTCTGCCAGACTTTGACGGTCTTGGATCAGGACTCCACCTCCCTCAGGCTTTCCAAGCCCAAGTCAGCCATTATTCCTATGGCGACTCTGGAATCCCTGTTGGGCTTATCGAGAGAGATGCTGAGCATGCTTTCTCTCTCAGATCACGTTGTCTCTGCTTTAGCTGTTTATCTACCTCCAGATAAGTTTGACGACATACAGTCTCCTTTGCTTGTTCTTTCCAAGGCGCTCATGCATCTTACTCACACGCATGCCTGTAACACGGCTAACTTGGAATTAGTTTGCCGGGACGCTGTGTTGGACACAAGCCGTTCCCTTCCTGAGGGGCAGCGGGCTGCCCTTCAATCTGCTTTGGTGGGTCCGCAACTATTCCATGGTTCCATGGCGACGGTTCATGACGACGTCCTACATCATTCTAAACATCAGCTGCTGCTTCGTCAGCTTGATCAGCCTTCTGTTGGAGGCAGGGGCCATCCAAAGCCTAACAAGCACCCTTTTGCTTCCTCTTTGAAGCCGCTTCTACTTACTCACAGGGTAAGGGTAAGAGTCTGCAGACTAGAGGGAGGACTCAGGATTCTTCATATAGTAGAGGAAGTGGTTTCTCCTCTCGCATGCCTCGGCGAGGCTCGAAATGAAGGTCCTCACCTCAATTCGTCCCATATTGGAGGAAGGATATCAGAATTCCCAGACCTTTGGGACACAATCACATCCGATCCTTGGGTGTTAGATGTTGTTCGGTCTGCGCTGTGAATATCTTTCTAGAGGCATCCCACTCTGTCGAAAGTACCTCTTCCAACACAAGTTCCTTTAGACGTTACACGTCAGGAACTTTTGATCACAGAGATAGACAATCTCCTGTCAAAGGGGGCGAACGAGGTCATCAAGAACATTCATTCAGTTGGATTTTATTCCCACCTGTTCTTGGTGCGAAGGTGGACGGCCGACTCCGACCGGTTATCAATCTGATTATCCTGAACCAGTCTATCATTGCTCCTAAGTTCAGCATGGAGACTTTCAGGTCGATTTGCCGCTCCATTCACTAGTGAGATTTTGCTTCCAACATTGATCTGTGAGATGCTTACTTTCACGTTCCGATTCATCGGACATCGCAAAAATATCTCAGGTTCGCTTTTCTGGGGTGAGTTTACCAGTTCAAGGCCATGCCCTTCGGCCTCAGCCTGGCCCCTTTGGCCTTCAGCCAACTGATGTCGCATGTGTTAGCCATCCATTGCACACAGTCCAGGGTGACTACTTCAGCATATCTAGATGATATCCTCCAGAGTCATTCCAATGCTGCTTTTCAGATGTTGACACACTGTTGAGCCTGCTCACATTGCTAGGGTTCAGAGTCAACGAGGAGAAGTCGGACCTAGTCCCTTCTCCATTGTTTTGTCATCTGGGGATGGACTTCCGTACTCAGCTGAATATGGTGGCAGTTCCCCGGACAAGGGCTGTGATTCTCTCAGCTTTTGCCCTGACTCTGTCCCAGTCCATGTCCGCGACAGCTCGGGAGTATTCTCCTGCTGCTCGGTCTCTGCGGTTTGGTGACGGATCTCATTCCTCTAGGTTAGCTGCATGTCCAACACTTTCTGCTCAGTCGTTGGAGGCCGAATGTCGATTCTCTGGATTTGGTGCTTCAGTTACTGGAGTCTTATCATCGTCACCTTCTCCCCTGGATGGATGTTCAGTGGATTATGCAGGGAGTTCCATTGGACTTACCCACGCCCGATCGTGTTCTGACGGCAGATGCCAGCAATCTCGGATGTGGTGCAACGTTGCATCCTCTAGGTTTTTCCCTTCACGGGGCATGGAACCAGGATCAAGCAGCTCTTCACATCAACCAGAAGGATCTTCTTGCTCTTCTTCTGATTTTCCGGCAGTGGATCCCCCACCTTATGAATTGCCAGGTCCTTCTGTTGTCCGACAATTCAACAGTGGTTGCTTACATTCGGAACCAGGGCGGCACGCACTCGGTTCCCATGTACGAATTGGCTCGGGATCTTCTACAGCTCACTCAGGATGTCAACGCCGGAGTGGTGGTTTGTCACATTCCTGGTCATCTGAACGTCCTAGCCAACTCCCTGTCCCAACGGTGCAGGGTCATTTCCACCAAGTGGATGCTCCACAGGGTAGTGTTCCAGTCATTTTGCGATCTCTGGGTTCATCCCCACATCGATCTCTTTTAACTCGTTGGAACCATCAGGTGGACACTTTCTTGTCCCTGTGTCCAGATCCTCTGGCTTTTTCTGTGGACGCTCTGTCACTAGATTGGAATGGTCTTGTCGGCTGTGCCTTTCCATTGGATCCGATTCTGCCTCAGGTTCTAGCCAAGATACGAACCTGCAGTTGTCGAATCATTCTGATCGTTCCCCTGTCGCCTCAGCGGGTGTGGATCAATCAGCTCCGCTCTCTGTTGACAGCGGTTCCGGCATGTCTCCCTCTACATCACAACCTTCTTTGCCAAGGTCACACGAGGAAGTTTCACGTCGGCCCGACTTCATTGTGCCTTCACGCATATCTTTTGTCAGGTCCTGTCTCTGTAGAGATTTTTCGAGACGAGCAGTAGAGTGCATTTCTTCTTCAAGGAGGCACTCCACTGGTTTAGCCTATGCGGCTAAGTGGAAGGTCTGTCGACGGTGTGCCGATCACTCTGTTGATTATAGCAATCCTTCGATTTTACAGATTGTGGAGTTTCTGGTATATCTATTTGATTCTCCAGCCTGTTACCATCAAAGGGTACAGGTCTATGCTTTTAGAGACCTTTTCTTATGTGGGACAGCACTAATCGGCACTAATCCATACCTCTCCAAGCTTGTTCGGCACTTTTCCTTGACTTTGCACTTACCCCAAGATGGAATCTTTCTTGGGTGCTGCTTTGCTTGGGAGGGGGGGGGGGGGCGTGTTCAAACCTTTATCCCAGGTGGATATGCGTTTTCTCACGTACAAGATGGCTTTTCTGATGGCTTTTGCCTCAGCCAGACGGGCTGGTGAGTTTCACACCCTCTCGGTTGATCCGACCTTTTTCAGGAGCTCTCCCAACAGTGTTACGTTTACCATTGATTGCTCCTTTCTGGCCAAGAGTCAGATACTAGAAACAACGTCTGTATCAGGGCTCTTCCTTCTGCTGAGAGTAATCGCCCTTTGCTCTGTCCGGTTCGTTCAATTCGCTTTAATCTAAAGCAGTTCAGTAGGAAAGGCAGGAAATGATTTTTTCTGTCTCTTATTCCCGGTCGACAGAAGATCTCTCGTCAATCCATTTTTTGATGGATTTGTCTTGCTATTCGCACAGCTTACGCTCGTCTAGTGACTGACAATTGTATTACCAATCGTATTTCTGCCCGCAAGGTGCATGGATTGTCTACCTCTACACTTATACTAACTCTGTCAAGTTGTCGGATGTTAAGCAGGCAGGCTACTGGCGAAATGCTTCTACTTTCTCCACCTATCTGCGTCAGTTGCAGGAGCAGTCAGAGGACCTCTTTGCTTTGGGCTCTGTTTCTTCTGCTCAGGCTGTTGTCTACTTCTTACAAGGTCAGTTCCAGCCGTATGCCTCATCTCTCATTGTCTTTTACTAATGATTGTGAGGCTATGGTTTGATGGGCCTAGGGACCTCTTCCGCTGTCCACGGTTCAAGTGCAGTTGGGTTATGTGGGGGTTGGTTATATGATTCCCTCCTATTGTCTATTCAGCCTGAAGTAAACAATTGTAAGGTAGGTTGATAAGAAATTTAAATTTTATGGTAAATTTCCTTTCTTATTATACCCCACACAACAAAGTTGCAGGGGTATAATGTTTTTGACTGGTCCGTCCGTCAGTCTGTCAGTCCGTCAGTCAGTCCTACTCGTTTTCCGGACTTTTTTTCTACACGCTTCCAGATATTGAGCTGATTTATGGTATGTTAGTCTAACATGGTGGCCTACAGATCAAGTTTGCATTTTGTTCCGCTCCACTGATTTTTACCAAAATTTCGAGCCCTTGGACTCTGAAAAATTCATCAAAATTACAGTTTTCCGGACTTTTTTTCTACACGCTTCCAGATATTGAGCTGATTTTTGGTATGTTAGTCTGACATGGTGGCCTACAGATCAAGTTTGCATTTTGTTCCGTTCCACTGTTTTTTACGGAAATTACGGCCCTTGAACTTTGAAAAGTTCGTCAAAATTACAGTTTTGCAGACTTTTTTCCTACAGGCTTCCAGATATTGAGCTGATTTTTGGTATGTTAGTCTAACATGGTGGCCTACAGAACAAGTTTGCATTTTGTTCCGCTCCACTGATTTTTACCGAAATTACGGCCCTTGGACTCTGAAAAATGCATCAAAATTACAGTTTTCCGGACTTTTTTTTTACACGCTTCCAGATATTGAGCTGATTTTTGATATGTTAGTCTGACATGGGGGCTTACAGATCAAGTTTGCACTTTGTTCCGCTCCACTGATTTTTACCGAAATTACGGCCCTTGAACTTTGAAAAGTTCATCAAAATTACAGTTTTGCAGACTTTTTTCCAACACGCTTCCAGATATTGAGCTGATTTTTGGTATGTTAGTCTAACATGGTGGCCTACAGAACAAGTGTGGGTTTTGTTCCACTCCACTGATTTTTACCAAAATTACGGCCCCATAGACTTCGAAAAGTTCATCAAAATGACAGTTTTCCGGGCTTTTTCTCTACATGCTTCCAGATATTGAGCTGATTTTTGGTATGTTTGTCTAACATGGTGGCTTACAGATCAAGTTTGCATTTTGTTCTGCTCCACTGATTATTACCGAAATTATGGCCCTTCGACTTTGAAAAGTTCATCAAAATTACAGTTTTCCGTCCTTTTTTTCTACACGCTTTCAGATATTATCGAAATTACGGCCATTTTAGTATGTGAGTCTACCACAATGACTTACAGATCAAGTTTGCTTTTCGTTCTGCTCGGCTGATTTTTGCAGAAATTACGGGCCCTGGACTCTGAAAAATACAAGTAACAGATTTCCGGGTCATTTTCCTAAAAATTACAGTTTTCCGAGCTTGAAATATCGGGGCGCGTGGGGTATGTGAGCGTGCTCACTAAAGTTCTATATTTATACCTACCACAATTGTTCACATGGAGGCCTTCCCGTCTTCTTATTCGGGTAAGAATCCTTCCTCTCTGCTGATCACATAACTCCAATGTTGGCAGATTCAAAAGAATGAGTAATTAGCTACGTGTCTACGCACTGGGACCGGAAGCCATGGATTTGTACTAAGAGAAGAGCATCCCCTACTGGGTTTACACCGGTTGCACTCGACCCAGTTTTGGCTTATTTTTTCTTGGTGCTTTTGCACCACTTTTCTTTTCCCAAATCGCTTGGGAAAGATCAAAATAGAGAGTATATTTTCCGAGTTAGGGACTTCCACTGTAGTGCAAGCCTATAGTAAACAATTGTGATGGGTATAATAAGAAAGGAAATTTACTATAAAATTTAAATTTTTGAACAGTTAACAGTAATGTTGAAATATCAAAACTTCTACCTACAAATATTTCCCTTAATGCAACGAGGAATTGAACCAATTCAGTCTTGTTTGACAAAGCTCAGTGAAATCTGTCAAACAAGATTAAATTGGCTAAATTCTTAGTTGCTTTGTGAATGTTTTTTAAAAAAACACAAATATGTCACCTTCTGTTTCTGACTCAGACTGCAGTGTAGCCCTTGGTCCTGAATTCACAAAAGGATTTTCAAGGCCTTGAAATCCTGAAGGTCCTTCAAAGTAATTGAAAGCCTTTGCAGATAGCAAGTAGTCTACCTAGGAAAAATTTTAGTAGAACTCACAAAGAACGAATTGTCTCTTGAGTGGAAAGAGGCATCTGCAATGCAGATGATGCCTTGTTCCACGAAAGGGACGAAATGAGAGAGAAATATTATAGTGGTTTTCTACAATTTATTTCAGCAAGTATTGTTACATGTTCCCTAATTTTATAATTCATACATCGATTGTCCTTGAATTTGGTGCAGTGTAGTCTTTGAAAGTCCTTGAATTTGGATTCTTTAATGTCAGATACCTTGAGAAACGATTTTGAAAGTGGAGGGGCTGACTGGATCTAACGTTTGACTTTTTGTGCGTTTTCGGGGGAAGGTGGTGAGCATGGGAATTTATTATTTTAAAAATCATCCACTTTAATTAATGTGTTGTTGAATTGTTTAAAACAACTATGTTCCACTATTGCTATTTTAGTAGCAATGATAGTACACAGTTGTTTAACAGGTAGAGTGCTAAATTACTTTTCAAAGGTGATTTGTAGCATGAGTATTTTTAAAGATACAGTGCTGAAGCAAGGGGAGGCTTAGTACAGCAAGATTTTGTTCATCAATAATTGTTTTGTTACTATTTATTGGAGAGCACCTGTTGGCAATCTCCAATAAATTGTAGCAATACAATTTATATGAACATTTTTAGCTCGACTTTGACATAGTCAAATTTGAGGTTATGTCATAGCCTGCCATCCGTCTGTCCGTCCATCAACAATTCAATATGGCTCGGGCTAGAGGCCATATTTATGAACCGAGTGTTTTTGGGTGCAGTCCGAAATTCAAGATGGCCGCCAGCAGCCATTTTGTACCAAAATTAGTGCAATCAGTTTTTTGTACAGAACTTCTATACGCCTCAGGCTAGAAGCTGTATTTATGAACCGATCTTTACAAAACTTCTTGGGTACCTTTGTTATCACCGTGGGACAAGAACGAGTGTTTTTGGGTGTGGTACAAAATTGAAGATGGCCACCGGCAGCTATTTTGTACCAAAATTAGTGCAGTCAGTTTTTTTGTACAGAACTTCTGTATGAAAGTTCTGATTTGAATAAATTTTTATATGAATGTTTAGTTACATGGAATACATCACATATAATACAGGTTTTTTCTCATGCAGAAATTAAAATTATGGAAATTAGATGAACTTTGATTTATTCAGTGCTACTTATACACAGTAAGTACAGATGTCAATATGCCTCAGACTAGGGCCTGTATTTATGAACCTATCTTCATGAAACTTCTTGGGTACCTTTGTTATCATGTTGGGACGAGAATGAGTGTTTTTGGGTGTGGTCCAAAATTCAAGATGGCTGCCAGCGGCCATTTTCTACCAAAATTAGGTACAATCAGTTTGTTGTACAGAACTTCTATATGAAGGTTATGATTTGAATAAATTTTTGAATGAATATTTAGTAACATGGAATACATCACATATAGTACAAGTTTTTTTCTCATGTAGAAATTATGCAAATTAGATTAACTTTTTATTAGACGAGGCTGTTTATATATAGTAGAATAGGTATGTAATCATGGTTTATATATAAACTCAGTATCAACAGAGCATATTATTATATGCTAACAATCCAGACTAAAAATGGGATACTGAAACACAGACCCCCTTGAACTCCACTGAGTGGATCTATTACTATTTTTGCATATTAGACCTATTGCTGAAGTTATAGCAGAACCAGGACCAGCCACAGACTCAATTAGTTACTTTAGTTTAGGGTCAAGTTCCACAACAATGATTGTTTTAATGTCAGACACATATGAGTGACAAGCTAAGAGACGTTGCACATCACCGATGACATTCGTTAACGAATATTACAAGCCTGCTTACTGCTACATCAGGAATCTGTGCATAAAAAACTTAAACCCCCATTACCAGGCATTAGTCCTTGAGAAATACCTATCACTCAACCTTTTCCCCCAATATGGCTCAGACCAACAATACCTAAATCTAAAAGTCCCCACAGTGAGATCACTAAAAACAGATTACAGGACACTCTCATCCAAGCGAGTGGCGAGTTCCTCTAAATCATGTTCGACCAGGTAACGTGGGTGAAACAAAAAGACTCTTTAATATTTGCATACATGACTATTTAGCAGATATTAAACACAAACTGGACACCTCCAATGCTATCCACTTCAATTGAATTAATCACTTAATATCCGATATTTGCTATCATATTATACAGGTACTACACCCTGACCCGTAGGGACCTAATACTACTGAACAGCTTTGACTTTGTGAAGCCCCTTGGATCTTCACTTTAAAAATGTTACCGTTCCCTTTGATGTACAATATTACAATTTTGCATCCTTACTGCCTACCATGAAATGCAGTTCAAGTTCAATTTTCACCTTATGGCAGTTAGCGTTCCAGAGTTATGACCCTTGAGAAAAGTCACAAAATGGTAAAATCAGTGGTTTCCAGACAAATCGAGTTTGCTTTGGCAGGTCAAATTCAATTTTCACCTTTATGACATTTACTGTTCCCGAGTTGTGCCTCTTGAAAAGTGACAAAATGGTAAAATCAATGGTTTCCAGATGATAACTCCAGTTGGCTTTAATGTACGATCTTATAATTTTGCAACATTACTATATTGAAATGCAGGTCAAGTTTGATTGTCATTGTTATTGTACCTACTTGCCAGAGTATGCCCCTTGAAAAGTCGCAAAATGGTAAAATTAATGGTTTTCGGATGATAACTCTAGTTCACTTTGATGCACAACCTTATAATTTTGCAACATAACCTATGTAGGTCAAGTTTTCACCGTTATGGCCTCCCCGTGGGAACCCCGGGAAGTAAGCAGCACTTGTTTACTGTGGTAAACCAGTTCCGCTTTACTAGTAAAATAGGACCCAGTCACCAATGCTTGGGGTGAAAGTCCTCTAAAATGGGCAACATGTTGATCAACGATTGACTAAACTTGACTTCATCTCCATGTTGTGTCACGATTAGCCATGGTGCATAAATATGTGACGTTAACCACCAACAAACAAACAAACAAACAAACAAACAAACACCGTTATGGCCTTTACTGTTCCAGAGATATGCCCTTTGAAATGTGGTAAAATGGTCAAGTGATAAAACATTTCTTGTGGTATCTTATTAAATGCCCAGGGCATGTATAATCAAAGCTGCTTATACATTCACCCTAAATAAGCGGTGACCTGTCTTCAAAGGCCAGTGAAATGTCATTCCCAATGAGTTTTTAATACAGGTTCCAGATTCAAGTTTCTTTAAATCAAGTCGTTGGGTTAATATATAGGATCCCTATGGGAGACAAAATTTTAACTCGGTGCAATATAAGGAAATTTCTTTAAAAATCTTCTTCAGATCCACCAGTCTTCTGGGGGGGGGGGGGGGGGGGGGGGTCAGATTCAAGTATGTTCAAATCGGGTCCCTGGGTTGATATTTGGGCTCTCTGTTGGAGCCCAAAGTAAAGTTACACTTGGTGCAATATGAGGGAATTTCTTTAAAAATCTTCTTCAGATTCACCAGTCAGAATCCTTTCATATGTTGTTTTCAACATCTCTATGGTGGTGAGATTCAAGTTTGTTCAAATCGGGCCCCTGGGTTAATATTTGGGCTCCCTATGGAAGTCCAAATTTTAACTTAGTGCAATATGAGGAAATTTCTTCAGAAATCTTCTTCTTCAGATCCACCAGTCAGAATCAATTCATTTTCACTATCCAACATCTCTAGAGTTGTGAGATTCAAGTTTGTTCAAATCGAGTGCCTGGGTTAATATTTGGGGGCCCAAATTTTAACTTTGTACAATATGATGGAATTTCTTTCAAAATCTCCTTCTTCAGATTCACCAGTCAGAATCCTTTCGTATTTGGTATACAATATCTCTAGGGGGGTCTGATTAAGGTTTGTTCAAATCGAGTGCCTGTGTTGATTTTTGGGCTCACTAAGGGAGCCCAACTTTTAACTTAGTTCAATATGAGGAATGCTCTTTAAAAATCTTCTTCTTCAGGTCCACTTGTCAGAATCTTTTGATATTTGGTATACAGCATCCTTATGGAGGTCGGATCTAAGTTTGTTCAAATCAAGTCCTTAGGTTAATATTTGGGCTTCCTTTTGGAGCCCGAATTTTAACTTGGTCAAATATGAGGAATAATCTTTAAAAATCTGCTTCTTGAGATATAATCAGAATCGTTCGATATTTGGTATACTGCATCCTTTGAGGGTTCAGATAAACTCCCTGGGTTGATATTTGTGTTCCCTATGGGGGGAAGGGGGGGGGAGGAGCAAATTTTAACATTTTTAGCTCAACTTTGACGTAAGTCAAATTTGAGCTTATGCCATGGCCAGTCGTCCTTCTGCCCGTCTACAATCAATACGGCTTGGGCTAGAGGCGTATTTATGAACCGTTCTTTACGAAACTTCTTGGGTACCTTTGTTATCACCGTGGGACGAGAACAAGTGTTTTGGTGTCCGATCCGAAATTCAAGTTGGCCGCTGGCAACCATTTTGTACAAAATTAGGTGCAATCAGATTTTTGCGCAGAACTTCCATATGAAAGCTCTGATTTGAATAATTTTTTGTATGAATGTTTAGTACCATGGGATACATCACATATAATACAGGTTTTTTTCTCCTGCGTAAATTATGCAAATTAGACTAACTTTGATGTATTTAGTGTTACTTTCAGCACTGTAAGTGCAAATGCCAATACGGCTCGGGCTAGAGGCCGTATTTATGAACCGTTCTTTACGAAACTTCTTGGGTACCTTTGGTATCACCATGGGACGAGAACGAATGGTTTTGGGTCCGGTCCCCGAAATTCAAGATGGCTGATGGCAACAATTTTGTACAAAATTAGGTGCAATCAGATTTTTGCGCAGAACTTCCATATGAAAGCGCTGATTTGAATAATTTTGTGTGTGAATGTTTAGTACCATGGGATACATCACATATAATACGGGTTTTTTTGTCGTGCAGAAATTATATAAATTAGATGAACTTTGATTTTTTCAGTGCTACTTACACACAGTAAGTACACATGTCAATACGGCTCGGGCTAGGGGCTGTATTTATGAACCGATCTTCACGAAATGTCTTGGGTACCTTTGTTATCACCTTAGGACGAGAACGAGTGTTTCTGGGTGTTGACCAAAATTCAAGATGGCTGCCAGTGGCCATTTTGTACTGAAATTAGGTCTAATCAGTTTTTTGTACGCAACTTCTATACGGCTCAGAGGCTAGAGGTCGTATTTATGAACCGATCCTTACGAAACTTCTTGGGTACCATTGTTATCACCGTGGGATGAGAACGAGTGTTTTTGTGTGTGGTCCGAACCCAAGATGGCCACCAGCAGCCATTTTGTACCAAAATTAGTGCAATCAGTTTTTGTACAGAACTTCTGTATGAAAGTTCAGATTTGAATAAATTTTTGTATGAATGTTTAGTAATGTGGAATACATCACATATAATACAGGGTTTTTTCTCATGCAGAAATTATGCAAATTAGATGAATTTTGATTTATTCTGTGCTACTTACACACAGTAAGTGCACATGTCAATATGGCTCGGGCTAGAGGCTGTTTTTATGAACCGATCTTCACGAAACTTCTTGGGTACCTTTGTTATCACCTTGGGACGAGAACGAGTGTTTCTAGGTGTGGTCCAAAATTCAAGATGGCTTCCAGTGGCCATTTTGTACCGAAATTAGGTCCAATCAGTTTTTTATACCCCCACTATCAAAGAAAATGGGGGGTATACTGGATTACATGTGTCCGTGCATCCGTCTGTGCGTGCGTGCGTTCATCTGTCTGTGCATCCATGTGTGAGTCCATCTGAGAATATTCATAACTTAAGTAAATTATTATTTTTTATAATATTTGTTGGTCATAGGTATACCCACACTAGTTATTTTTTTTTATTATTTTTTTTTTTTTTTTTATTACTTGGCACAACTTCTATACGGCTCGTATTTATGAACTGATCTTCACGAAACTTCTTGGGTACCTTTGTTATCACCTTGGGACAGGAACAAGTGTTTTTGGGTGCCTTTGTTATCACTGGGCTATGAGAACAAATATTTTGGGGTTCAGTCAGACCCACTCTGGTACTCAAAGATTTCTTTTCTAGTTCTGCATCTGACTGTCGCCGACCTTTACAATACTTTACCTATACATTTGTTACAGGCTACGGTCAGTATTTATGTACAGACCATTACAATACTTTATATGTACCTTTGTTATCAGGTCATTACATAGATGTTTGTCATTGCTGTGTCACATACTATACATGTACATGTCTTAACCAGTTGAGCTACAGTGTCATTGACACTTTCATTAAAAATTGGTAATATTCTCA
The DNA here is from genome assembly GCA_031216915.1 of Pictodentalium vernedei. Lineage (NCBI taxonomy): Eukaryota > Metazoa > Mollusca > Scaphopoda > Dentaliida > Dentaliidae > Pictodentalium > Pictodentalium vernedei. The sequence continues at coordinate 687,379,497 of CM062296.1, read as the reverse complement.
AAATCTTCTTCTCCAGAACCACCAGTCAGAATATTTTGGTAATTGGTATACGACATCCTTCCAAGTTCCAGTCAAGTCCCTAGGTTGATATTTGGACTCCCTAATTTTCCATTACTGAAAATCTGGGCATTATTTTTTGTGGCAGCATCCCAATACTGGAAAAAAATCATCTGGGATGGACAGCAGAGTTATAAATAATTAAATAACTTCATTCCTCTGTTGTGTAAACTAGCCATAGATAGTAATTAAATCCTTCTTTAAACAAGCCGAGAGGTCCTCGGTTCAAATCCCACCTGCGGCAACCGTGTTGTGTCCTTGGGCAAGACACTTCATCTCCATTGCCCATGTGGGGGCACGATGACGCCGTACTAAGGCGTAATGCACGTTGATGGTACGCATATCTTCAACCAATCTAACCCTGCCTGTGCTGCAGTGCGGAGTTACGATGTTGGGGAGCTGGCAGTTGCTCATCGTTGCTCAGTGGTTCTCTCCGGGTACTCCGGCTTCCTCCACCCGTAAAACTGTCACGGTCATGATTAGCCATTGTGCATAAATATGTGACCTTAAACATCAATAAATAAATAAATATAATTCTTTAAACAACTTTGGTCAAGTGAGCGCCTCAGGCCTCATGAGGCCTCTTGTTTTTAAATGGCTTAAACCATTTCACAGTTCTGCATTTAAAAAAATCAGTATGTTGTTTCCATCAGTTTGAATGTTTAACCTAAAATACATAGCTTTTGACTTCTCATTGGACTGTGGTCAACTGCATTCTTCCAATGAGGAGTCATAGGGTATGTTTTGGAGGCAAAAATTGAAAAAATCCTGAATTTTGAAAAAATGCCAGCCCGTTTTGGATATTATGTAAATGTAGTCAGGGGCAATTAGCCCCATCCCCCACATGACTCACCCCTCCCCAGCTCCACTGCCTCTTACAACCTAGTGAGATGTGGAGTAACAACCTAAGGTCTTGGTTAGGACTTCCTGTTATGTCCTTCAGGCCTTTGTGTACACAGCTGTCCACTTCACTGGCAGAACCTTATATGACTAAGGCACCCCTCAGTTTCCATCCTGTTCCACCCCACTTGGGAGAGATATTCAATTAAATATAAAGTGTGAAAGTCCCATTGAAAATCATGTTGAGATTTTTTTATCATTTTGTTATTAATGTGTTTTATTCTATATGTCTGTTAAATTCAATGCATCAGTTCAAATCTGTTACCACTTGTTGGTGTCAAATGGTGTGTGAAATTAATCTTGAAAAATAGAAAATGTTGGCGGTCTGAACCATTTAAACTATAAATTGGTATATTTTGAGATCTAGCTGTTTTGTTTATTGATTTTTAGTTTAATGTAAAACATGAAAACCAGGCAAATGCACCAGTTGTTTTGATGTTTGATATTTGTCATTAGAACTCAGGCCGAACATGTGTGCAGAGAGACATGCTTCACTAGTGTTCCATGTTGAAATCTGTCATAAACATCTGCAGTTTTTTTTTTATAATTGCAATTGAAGATGATTTTTCGGAGTAATTGTGTTGTGATTAATTAAAGAACTGTAGGATAATTATCTGAAAATTAGAATGTTTCTCTAATCCCATCTGTTGTTTATTAGCTGTATGTTATCTTCTCTCAATAAATACATGTGTTGACCTGGTGCTTTTTTGTACTGAGATTTTTATAGAATTCTACACAATGAGCAGAAAAACAGAAAGGAAGAGAGACTGTGATATTGTATTGTAGGTATCATGGAACTAAATATTTTTCCATAGGCGACCATTATAACATTCAGGTGGAAAAAAATATGATCGCATCACTTTAATTTTGGCATTCAAATATCTTTGTCAAGTTTTGCCCTTCAGACAACTTTTTCTGATCCGAAAACAGGGGGTCATGCAACAAATAAGAGAGAAAAACTGACACAAAGGGAAGTACCAGTCACATGCACATATTTTTCAGGGAATTCCCTACAAAAACACACAAAAAGTAAATTGTATTTTTAGCTCAACTTTGGCGAAGCCAAATTTGAGCTTATGCCATGGCCAGTCGTCCGTCGTCCTCCTGGCCGTCTGTCCGTCAACAATTCAATACGGCTCGGGCTAGAGGCCGTGTTTATGAACTGATCTTTACGAAACTTCTCAGGTACTTTTTTTATGGCTGTGGGACAAGAACGAGTGTTTTTGGGTTCGGTCCGAAGTTCAAGATGGCAGCCAGCCACCATTTTGTACCGATGATGCAGAAATCTGTTTTTTGCACAGAACTTCCATATGAAAGCGCTGATTTGAATAATTTTTTGTATGAATGTTTAGTACCATGGGATACATCACATATAATACAGGTTTTTTTCTCGTACGTAAATTATGCAAATTAGACTAACTTTGATGTATTTAGTGTTACTTTCAGCACTGTCAGTGCAAATGCCAATACGGCTCAGGCTAGAGGCTGCATTTATGAACAGATCTTTACGAAACTTCTTGGGTACCTTTGGTATCACCGTGGGACGAGAACGAGTGTTTTTGGGTGCAGTCCGAAATTCAAGATGGCTGCCAGCCGCCATTTTGTTCCGACGATGCAGAAATCTGTTTTTTGTACAGAACTTCCATATGAAAGCTCTGATTTGAATAATTTTTTTGTATGAATGTTTAGTACCATGGGATACATCACATATAATACGGGGTATTTTCTCATGCGTAAATTGTGCAAATTAGACTAATTTTGATGTTTTTTGGTGTTACTTTCAGCACTGTAAGTGCAAATGCCAATACGGCTCGGGCTAGAGGCCGTATTTATGAACCAATCTTTACGAAACTTCTTGGGTACCGTTGTTATCACTGTGGGATGAGAACGAGTGTTTTTGGGACCGGTCCGAAATTCAAGATGGCCGATGGCAGCCATTTTGTACAAAATTAGGTGCAATCAGATTTTTGCACAGAACTTCCATATGAAAGCGCTGATTTTGAATAATTTTTTGTGTGAATGTTTAGTACCATGGGATACATCACATATAATACAGGGTTTTTTTCTCGTGCAGAAATTATGTAAATTAGATGAACTTTGATTTTTTTTCAGTGCGACTTACACACAGTAAGTACACATGTCAATACGGCTCGGGCTAGAGTCTGAATTTATGAACTGATCTTCACGAAATGTCTTGGGTACCTTTGTTATCACCTTGGGACGAGAACGAGAGTTTCTGGGTGCGGTCTAAAATTCAAGATGGCTGCCAGTGGCCATTTTGTACCGAAATTAGGTCTAATCAGTTTTTTGAACACAACTTCTATACAGCTCAGACTAGAGGCCATATTTATGAACCAATCTTTACAAAACTTCTTGGGTACCTTTGTTATCACCGTGGGTTAAGAGTGAGTGTTTTTGGGTGTGGTACGAAATTCAAGATGGCCACCAGCAGCCATTTTGTTCCAAAATTAGTGCAATCAGTCTTTTGTAAAGAACTTCTGTATGAAAGTTCTGATTTGAATAAATTTTTGTATGAATGTTTAGTAACATGAAATACATCACATATTGTAAGGGGTTTTTTTTTCGTGCAGAAATTATGCAAATTAGATGAACTTTGATGTATTCTATTATACTAACACAATGTAAGCACACATGTCAATACGGCACAGGGTAGAGGCTGTATTTATGAACCGATCTTCACAAAACTTCTTGGGTACCTTTGTTATCACCTTAGGATGAGAATGAGTGTTTCTGGGTGCGGTCCAAAATTCAAGATGGCTGCCAGTGGCCATTTTGTACCGAAATTAGGTCCAATCAGTTTTTTGTTACAAGTTCTATACAGCTCGTATTTATGAACTGATCTTCACAAAACTTCTTGGGTACCTTTGTTTTCACCTTGGGACAGGAACGAGTGTGTTTTGGGATGCCTTTGTTATCATTGTGCTATGAGAACAAATATTTTGGGGTTCAGTCAGACCCACTCTGGGACTCAAAGATTTCTTTTCTAGTTTAGCATCTAACTGTCGCCCACCTTTACAATACTTTACCTATACATTTGTTACAGGCAACGGTCATTATTTATGTACAGACCGTCACAATACTTTATATGTACCTTTGTTATCAGATCATTACCTAGATGTTTGTCATAGCTGTGTCACATACTATACATGTACATGTCTTTGTCTTGACAAGTTGAGCTACAGTGTCGTTGACACTTTCATTTTATTACTTGTTCACTAAGAAATTGTGTCTGACCGAGCCAAATTTTGTCTGTTCAGCCTGTATCTCGGGTATCGAATGTTCTATTGCAATGAAATTTGCCATGAACACTGCCTATGGTATAGACTTTAAAAAAAGGATTCATTGATATTGCTCACATTCTCCTTTTTAGAGTTATCCCCCTTTTTTGACTTAGAAATTGTATGAAATAGACATTATTTTTCTGTTCAGCCTGTATCTCAGGTATGGGTTATCAGATTTTGGTGAAATATGGCATGTAGTTTGCCTATGACAAAGGCTTCTGCCTCATTGCATAAAACTTCCAAACACCAAACAATTTACCATACCTTTTGACTTAGAAATTGTTGGAAATTGTTGAAAACTTTCGAAGAAAATGGGAGGGGGGGTGGGGGGGCATACTGGATTTGGGTTATCGGATTTCAGTGAAATATGGCATGCAGTTTGCCTATGACAAAGGCTTCTGCCTCATTGCATAAAACTTCCAAACACCAAACAATGTACCATACCTTTTGACTTAGAAATTGTTGGAAATTGTTGAAAACTTTCGAAGAAAATGGAAGGGGGGGTGGGGTATACTGGATTGCATCTGTGCATCCGTCCGTCAGTCTGTACGAGAATATTCATAAATGATATTTGTTGGTCATAAGTATGCCTACACTAGGCGGTACACCACGTGGGGGTATGCACCGGACGAAAGTCCAGCTCTTGTTGAATCTGGTTTGGAACCAAAAAAACATATTTCCTATAGGTATCATGGAACTAAATATTTTTCCATAGGCAACCATTAGAACATTCAGGCGGAAAAAAATATGATCGCATCACTTTAATTTTGGCATTCAAATATCTCTGTCATGTATAGCCCTTCAGACAACTTTTTCTGATCCGAAAACAGGGGGTCATGCAACAAATAAGAGAGAAAAACTGACACAAAGGGAAGTACCGGTCACATGCACATATTTTTCAGGGAATTCCCTACAAAAACACACAAAAAGTAAATTGTATTTTTTAGGTCTAAAAGTCATCAAATCAGCCTCTTTTTTATCAGGAATATTCAACAATAATACAAGATGTCAATAGAATGTTCCAAACCTTTATTGAAACAATATATTTTCCCAATGCTGTTTATTTTTAGAGATTGCATCATTTCCGAGTGCAACATTTTAAGGCGGTTAACTCTTATTTCAATATTTAGTTCCACGATACCTAGTATTGGTAACCCTTTACCATGGAATCCTGAAACAATTTGTTTACATTTGCTCTACTTTTCTTTGGTGCTCTCCACTGGTATGAGCTGTGTTCGGATCTTCAGTTTAACTGACCCCATTCCCAATTCGGACTCCTGCATTGTGTCCTTGGGCAAGGCACTTCACCCCGATTGTCCTCATGGGGGGGCACAATGACATCATTTTCTAAGGCGTACTGCACGTCGATGGTGCACATGTCTTCAACCAGTCTAACCCTGCCTATGCTGCAGTGCGGAGTTATGATGTTGGGGAGCTGGCAGCTGCTCATCGTTGCTTGGTGGTTCTCTCTGGGTATGCCTACTTCCTCCATCTGTAAAACTGTCGCCGACATGATATGACCTTGGCTGTTAATGTGTCATTAAACCCTAATAAATAAGTAAATAAATAACTGACCCAATTCAAATTATGAATACTTTTGGATATTGAGATTCGTCTGGAAGGGTGTATGTGTGGGGAGACCCTGATTCCACATTGGATATACACTGGACCCAAGGCATCTCCACATATATCAAAACTAAGAGCATGAAACTGGGTATCTATGCACTTCCTTGTCTGCCAGTCAGTCACAAGTACTTGGCCTCTTATGTTTTTCAGTTTCCTGGGACATTAGGGGTATCTGTAAGGGTGTTTTGAAAGTGGGTCATGCCCATATCCCGGGCATGGTATGATCTATGGACCAACACCAAATGAGTCGACACTCAATGGAGGTTCAAAATATGGGTAAAGGTAACTGAGGTCACTTGGGGTCATTGAATGCATTTTTTAGAATTGTTGGAAATCACATTTTTTGATTCCCTAATGCATTCCCAAAGTTCATTCACGCATTTTTACTTTTTAAAAGTGGATGTAGAGAACAATTTGGAAAGTGGGTCACACTCACATTTCAAGCATGGTATGACTTATGGACCTGGAACCAACGCCAAATGAGTTGAAACTCAGTGGAGATTCAAAATATGGATCAAGGTCACTCAGTGATCATTGAGTGCATTTTTCAGAATTGCTGAAAATAGCAGTTTATGACCCTCTAATGCATTGCTTAAGTTCATACATGTTTTTTTATGGTATAAAAAGTGGGCAGATCCAAAAATTTTGATAGTGGGTCACACTCATATCTCCAGCATGGTATGTATGTCCTATGGACCTGCGATCAACAGCATAAATGTGGAAACTCAATGGGGGTTCAAAATATGGGTCATGGTCACTGACATCACCGAGAGGGCATGGAGTGCATTTTTCAGAACTGCTGCAAATCACATTTTATAAGCCTCATGCATTCTGGAAGTTCATACATGTATTTTAACACTCAAAAAAGTGGGTGGGGGCCAAATATTTTTAAAGTTGGTCACACTCGTATATCTCAAGCATATTATGACATATGGATCTGGGACCACCACTAAATGAGTCAAAACGCTGTGAAAGTTAATAATTTGGGCCTAGTTACCTGGGCTCACACAGGTATCATTAAGTGCAGAATTGCTTGAAATTGCATTTTATAACCCCAATGTATTTCTGACATTCATGCATGTATTTCTTCTTTCAAAAAAATGGGCAGAGTCAAAAATTTCCATTGCTGACTCCTTTATAGAACATGTTTTAATGCTGTGCACACAAGTTATTTCCAGTTTCTTGAAAACTGTTATCTGAATCCTGATTGAAAATCTTTAAACTCTGTTTACGAAAACCTGTTTCCAATTTCTTTAACCCTTTACCCAACGTAACGGCCAAAACCGGCCAGCGCGATTCTCAAAAATCGCCAATTAATTTTTATTATTTTTTCACCTTTTGTCTCAAAAACATAGGTTATGACCCTTTATTGGAATGAGCTCGTTCCAATGAGGGGTCATAACCTATGTTTTTGAGATAAAAAATAAAAAAATAAGTTATTCAAGAATTTTTTTTTGCAAGTGTCGTCTGCTTTTCAGGTTGGGTAAAGGGTTAAAGATATTTTACTCCTGAAAATAAGTCCCCATAAATTTTCCTTTTATGTAATTTATTTCTGATGCTTTTACCATTTTCTCACAGACTCAAATTTACTGGTCATGGTAAATTCTGTTTCTCTAGTTTGTTATTTCCAGTTTCTTGAAAACTGTTATCTGAATCCTGATTGAAAATCTTTAAACTCTGTTTACGAAAACCTGTTTCCAATTTTTTTAACCCTTTACCCAACGTAACAGCCAAAACCGGCCAGCGCGATTCTCAAAAATCGCCAATTAATTTTTATTATTTTTTCACCTTTTGTCTCAAAAACATAGGTTATGACCCTTTATTGGAACGAGCTCGTTCCAATGAGGGGTCATAACCTATGTTTTTGAGATAAAAAATAAAAAAATAAGTTATTCAAGAATTTTTTTTTGCAAGTGTCGTCTGCTTTTCAGGTTGGGTAAAAGGTTAAAGATATTTTACTCCTGAAAATAAGTCCCCATAAATTTTCCTTTTATATAATTTATTTCTGATGCTTTCACCATTTTCTCACAGACTCAAATTTACTGGTCATGGTAAATTCTGTTTCTCTAGTTTGTTAACCAAATGGATAATGTAAAAGTGCATGCTTGTGGCAATTACTTTGTGCATTATTATGAACCATTAAAATTCAGTAGCAAAAATAAGCAAAAATAAGTTTTGTTGTTTATTGCATAAATTCCAGGGAAATTTATGTCTGTTTGATTTCCTGAGTATGTGCAGATCAGCCTGGCAATGCATGCTGCACACAACTGTAGTAGGCGAAAAAATCAGCCTTGAGTTGTTTTTCGGTAGCCTTTCTTACCAAGTTTCATCTTCCAGGCAATGTCATCATTTAGGGCATCGGCTTTAACATACATGTAAGTATAGAATTCCGCCATTCCACTTGTTTGACTGGTAGGGAGCGCGGTGGCTCAGTGGTAGACTGTTGGACTTCCTATGCTGAGGTCTCAAGTTCAATCCCCGTCCGGGACGACCCACGTTATGTCCTTAGGCACTTTATCCCGGTTGCTTACATGGGGACACTATGATGCCGTGTATTAAGGTGTACTGCACGTCAGTGGTGCACATGTCTTCAACTGCTGTAACCCTCCTTGAGCAGAATTTGAACAGAGTTAGAATGTTGAGCTGAGAGTTGCTCATCGATGCTCGGTGGTTCTCTCTGGGTACTCGGGCTTCCTCCACCCGTAAAACTCTCACGGTCACGATTAGCCATTGTGCATAAGTATGTGACCTTAAACACCAATAAATAACTGACTGGCAATGGCATGTGAAAGCCACCTGCTCTGACATGTTTTTGTTATATCCCCGTTTATAAAAATAGGACATATTATGTTATCAGTCTGTCTGTCCGTCCGTCTGTAAACAATTTGGTTTCCGTTCATTTAAAGTTGAACGCCTTGACGGATCGACATCAAACTTTTAGAAGTTGTTTTTAGCAATAAAATACCAGTCAAGTTCGATCTGGTGTTTCTCAGTCCATCCGCTTCAGAGTTACGGCCCTTTGAAAACACAATTTCTAAAAAAATTGGTTTCCGTTCATTTAAAGCTGAACACCAGATTTTTCAGATGTTGTTTTTAGCAATGAAATACAGGTCCAGTTTGATCTTAGTGTTTCTCAGTTCATCTGGTGCAGAGTTATGGCCCTTTGAAAACACAATCTTTCGAAAAAAATTGGTTTCCCTTCATTTAAAGTCGAATGCCTGGACGGATCGACATCAAACTTTCAGATGTTGTTTGTAGCAATGAAATACAGGTCAAGTTCGATATTGGTGTTTCTCAGTCCATCCTCTGCAGAGTTATGGCCCTTTGAAAACACAATTTTTTTTAAAAAGTTGGTTTCCGTTCATGTAAAGCCGAACGCCTTGACACCAAATATTTCAGATGTTGTTTTTATACGCCCATTTGAAAAACGGGCGTATTATGTGAATGGTCTCTCCACCCGTCTGTCTGTCCATCCATGGACACATCTAGTTTCCGGACGATAACTTTAGTTGTAATGGCTTCAGCTGAGTTAAATTTAGCATGTGGATTTAGTATGACAAAATACAGGATGGGTTCGATTTTCGTTTCTTTCGGCCCATTTGCAGTAGAGTTATGGCCCTTTATTTATGGGAATTTAGCCCAACTTCTCGTTTCCGGACGATAACTTTAGTTTGCCTTGACCAATTTATTTCAAATTTTCAGTTTTTTGTTTTTGACCACAAAATACAGCTCAAGTTCACTTTTGACCACAATCGCATATACCTTTCCAGGGTTATTCTCCTTGAATGATTGCAAATTTGTGGATTTTGTGGTTTCCGGATGATAACTTTAGTTTGCCTTGACCGATTTTTTTCAAATTCTCAGATTTTGTTTTTGACCACAAAGCACAGCTCTAGTTCACCTTTAGAAATAATCGCATGTACCGTTCCATAGTTTTTCCCCTTGAATGATTGCAAATTTGTGAATTATGTGGTTTCCGGATGATAACTTTAGTTTGCCTTGACTAATTTGTTTCAAATTCTCAGATTTTGTTTATGACCACAAAGCACAGCTCAAGTTTACTTTTGGCCAAAATCGCATGTACCTTTCCAGAGTTATTCCTATTGAATTTGTGCATTTTTAGTGTTTTCCGGATTATAACTTTAGTATGCCCTGACTGATTTTTTATACGCCTGTTGAAAAACCGTCGAATTATGGAATCAGTTTGTCTTTCTGTCTGTCCATTTGTCCATCCATTTGTCCATCCGTCAGTCTGTCCGGTCGTCAACATTTGGTTTCCAGATGATAACTTTAGTATTTTTTTTTCGATTGACTCCTAAACTTGGTATGTGGATTAATCAAAACAAAAGACAGGTCAAGTTCGAATATGGGGTCAGTTCGAACTTCGAAGTTCCCCTGAATTATGGCCCTTGTTGGACATAGAATGCATCAAATATTTGGTTTCCCAATGATAACTTTTAATATTTGTTTTCCGATTGGTTCCAAACTTGGTATGTTGTTTAATCACAACAAAATACAGGTCAAGTTCGAATATGGGGTTGGTCCAAACAATTTTCACCCTCACCCCCATCCTTACCCAAACCCTTCAAAAATACAAAACGGGCGTATAATGTCCCGCTAGGCAGTGCTCTTGTTCAAGGCTAGTGAGCCGTGCACTTGTACATAAAAATCTTCTACCCACCACTATCTTGGGTCACCAAGGATGATGGTGTTTCAAACACAATTGGGGGAGGGGGGCGGGGGGCTTCAGTTTTACTGTCAACTATGTGACCCCATCCCCAAAAAATGGGAGTATTATATTCTGGCAGTTTCTGGGTCACAACTTTTTAATGGAATGAGATATCATGATGAAACTTACATAGCATGTGTACCACCAGACTATGTGTTACACAAAATTCATGACAGCCTGTAAAGGTCCTGTATAGAGGTCAACACATGTAACTTTTTAGAGGAAGGAGATATCACAGTGAAACTTAACACAATATATGGACCACCACTAGATGGTGTGTTGCATACAAAAATCATGTCTGGACCACCAAAGTCAAGGTCACAGATAGAGGTGAACACATGGAATCAGCATGCACATCAACTTTTTGTGTCTGGGACATAACTTTTTAGAGGAAGGAGATATCACACTGAAACTTACACAATATATGGACCACCACAAGATTGTGTGTTGCATATAAAATTCATATCCGGCCCACCAAGGTCAAGATCACAGATAGAGGTCAACACATGGAATCAGCATGCACATTGACTTTTTCATGTCTGAGACCTAACTTTTTAGAGGAAAGAGATATCACCATGAAACTTGCACAACATATGGAACACAAAGAGATGGTGTGTCATGTATAAAATTCACGTTTGACCCCACCAGTAAAAAGGTCACAGATAGAGAGGCCTCCCCATGAAATCAGCATGCCCATCAACATTTTTGAGTTCAGGTCATAACTATGTAGTGGAAGGAGATGTAATGAAACTTACACAGCACATGCACCACCACAAGGCAATATGTGGCCTACATATTCACGACCATCAAAAAAGATGATCTGCATGCTGAATAATGATCTCTATCCATGACCGTGGCGGTCATGGATAGAGATCATTATACAGATTCAGCATGCAGATCATCTTTTTAGTGGTAGGAGATATCGCAAAAAAAACCCTTACACAACCCATAAACCAACACTAGACAGTTTATACAAAACTCATAACCGGCCCACCAAGATCAAGGTCACAGAAAGAGGTCAACAAATGAAATCAGCATGCACATCCACATGTCCATTGCATCCCACCAAGTGATATATATAATGGGCTTGGTAGTGCTCTTGTCTCTGCGATGGGCTTCTGGATTGGATTACTTTATTTCCTCTTTGTACACTTTTAATACAGGACCAAATAAAATTGCAGTGCACCAAAAACTTTAACCCCTTACCCAATATAACAGCTAAAATCGGCCAGCACTGTTCGCAAAAATCACCATTCAATTTTCATTATTTGTTTCATTTTTTTGTCTCAGAAATGACCCCTTCACTGGAATGAGCTCATTCTAATGAGGGGTCATATGCTATGTTTTTGATGCAGAATATGAAAAAAATTAGTTATCCAAGAATTTTGTTTGCTAGTACCATCTGTCTTTCATGTTATGTAAAGGGTTAATAAAAAGCATTTATCAATGAAGTCAATGCATGGGTTTATAAAAAATACAGCATTGTCAAGCACTCGTAACTTTAATGAATGTTGCATGGGTTCATAAAAAATACAGCTTTGTCAAACACTCGTAACATTAATGAATGTATAATGATTTCATTACTAAAGTTTGCTTTATGCATTTTCGGAGCGAGCCTGATTAATCTCTGAAGGAAAAAAAAAAACTTCTCTGCAGTTTTTGAAACTGCTATACAAAGTTTTCTAATGCAGAGCAATCTACAGCACAATAACCTGAAATTAAAATATTCCCTGGTTAGAAAAGATGTAATCAATGGGGTAATCCTGTTAAACAGTATATAAGTGAGTTCTACTTTGCTTGTATTTCTATTAAATGTGACTAGGTTTATGTCCTGTTGGCTTTTGCATTGAAAGTTTCATAATCACTTCAGACAAAGTTCACATGCTCTAGCACTTTCATTGTTTTTGAGTTCTCCAGGTTCATCTGTCCGAAAAAACTGGGGACAGCACCAATGCTATGAAATGTTTACAGATGTATTTTGTGAATAGTATTTTCTACCTGTGAATATAAAGGACTGAGGTGAATCATTAGCATTTCAAAAAAGACATGGTGAATTGTCACATCTTTTGAAACGATAATGATTCATTTCAACCATTTATTGTGATAGATAGAAAATACAGTTCTAGAAAATACAATTGGAAAAGTTTTGTATATTGGTATGGCTTTTCAGTTTTTAGCCGAGACAAGAAGTTCTGTATGTGGGCTTTGTCAATCTGTGTGTCTATCTTTCTCTCACTGCTCACTGTGTTGGTGTGTGACCAACTAGTTTTTAATTTTTCATCAAATCTAGTTCAGAGCAGCCATGACTAGATTTAATGAAAAATTTAAAAACATTTGACACAAGAAATTATTGGTAAAAAAGTCTATACAACTCATAGGGGATAAAAATTTTGTTAAATATTCTCAAATTTTACTTATTTTAATTGCAAGAGATTTCCTGTCCCAGGTAGAAATATCCACCAGCATCATGCAAGAGTTGAACTCAATAACTTTTAATTACTTGATGGCAATGTCATCGTATTTGGTATACAAGTTTATCTTATTGATGTCTAGCCCAGTGTTCAATGCAGGTTTTCTTCCAAGTTTTTTGTCTGAGTTATTGTCCTTAAGAGACTTTGAGTTTTTTCCTTAGTACCATCCATCATTGCAACTTAGATGCAAGCTCAGTTTTTTTTTTTTTTTAATCTTTTTTCAGTTTTTAGCTTAACTTGACAAAGTCAAGATAAGCTGTTGCCATCACACGTGCAGAAGTCTTTTAGTCTGTGAGTCTGTTCACATTTTCTTTTAGCAAAGGTTGGACCCCGTAGTTCTTGTCCGATCGTCACAAAATTTCATATGCAGGTTTGAGGTCATGTCTAGATGAGAACACCCCTTTTGGTCATGATTGGTCAACCATAATGGCTGCCCGAGCCCAAAACTTGAAAACCTTTACCACAGTCTACAGGTCGTATTTATGAAGGGTTTTCATTGTAACTTGATAGGATGATTCTGTATAATGTCTGGATGAGAACATCCCCTTTTGGTCGTGATCTGTCAACCATGACAGCTGCCCATTCCCAAAACCCCAAAACTTTAGCACAGTCTACAGGTCATATTTAATATGGAGGGATTTCATTGTAACTTGGTAGGATGACTCCGTATGATGTCAAGATGAGAACTTCCCCATTTGGCTGCGATCTGTCAACCGTGAAGGCTGCCAGAACCCCAAACCCGAAAACCTTTAGCACAGTCTACAGGTCGGTTTTATGGAGGGATTTCCTTGTAACTTGGTATGATGACTCCATATAATGTCTAGAGAACGTCCCCTTTTTGATTGCGAATGGTAAACTGTGACGGCTACAGGGGCCCGAAGCCGGAAAACCTTTAGCACAGTCTACAGGTTGTATTTATGAAGGGATTTTATAGCAACTTGGTGGGTTGATTCCAGATAATGTCTAGATGAGAACGTCCCCTTTTGGTAGCGATCATTCAACTGAGAGTGCTTCCAGAGCCCAAAACCCCAAAATCTTTAGCATAGACTACTGGTCGTATTTAGGAAAGGATTTCATTGTAACTCGGAAGGGTGACTCCATATAATGTTTAGATGAAAACATCCCTTTTGGTAGTGGTCATTCGTCTGTGATGGCTGCCTGAGCCCAAAACCTGAAAACCTTCAGCATAGGTCGTATTTATGAAGGGATTTCATTGTGTCTTGGTAGCATGACTCAGTATAATGTCTAGATAAGAACGTCCCCTTTTGGTTGCGATCAATCGTCCGTGATGGCTACACAAGCCCAAAGCCTGAAAACCTTTAGCACAGTCTACAGGCCATATTTATGAATGGATTTCACTGTAACTTGGTAACTTTGGTTAACATACATTAACTGTAAGGGCCACATTAACCTACTCCTCAGTTCTTTAGTACAGTCTACATCTCAAATTATTATTATTGAAAATATCGCATACAGGGAACAGAAATTAACATATTCTCAATTATCACAATTCTTGTCGTATTTCATAATCCTTTCAAAAACATTGAACATTATCCTTTTCATCAAACACAACACACAGTCAAATTAAGCTACTTTGTCATTGACACTTTCATTGTCTTACCCAGCTGCATTTTTTTTTTTTCTTCACACTTGCATGAAACATTTGGACCATTTTTTATGTAAATTTCAGAAAAAAAACCCATTCCACCAAAAGCATTATTTCTACGGGATATCAGTTTTTGGGGGCATAAGGCTTGAGTTTGAAAACTTTCTCTTTATGCAAACATGATTTCAGTCTTTTTCATTAGGTCCCAATCACACCCCTGTTGTAGTATTGGCCCTAGACTGCAAACAACAACAGCAGAGAATACTTACTACCTATTCCATTTTCATTAGTAACAAGGAAGTGTTTAGCAATATTCATAAAAAATGAATAGATGGAATCAGCATCCTGATTGGGGAGTAATATTATGAAATTTCCTTTATGAATGGAAAAAATGCCAGAGCTCATTAGGTTGTTTGTTATGACTTTTCTTGGGCGGTTTTAATTATAACATGTGCATATAATAATCATTCTTACAGCTTCTAGTACAGGTGAGTCAGCAACAGTAGAGAAGATGTATGTGGTAATGAAGTATGACAGTCTTACAAAATTTCAAGCACCAGTACACATTCAAGTATATCCACCCACTATTATCTAGAGAAGAACTTCTCAGTTTACTTATCTCTTTACAGCTGCCAGAGTTTAAAATTCATATGAAAGTCAGAATAGATTCTTAAAAGGAAAACATTGAGAATCAACTTTGATTTTTGCAAGATGTTTATTGATTCTTGTCATAGATTCTGAAAGTATCCTTGAAGGCCTGGAGAATTCTTATTTTTGCTCCCTCATAATAGGGTAACATTTTGACGACATTGTATTGGCGTCTAGTAAAGTCTTTGCTGCTTATTTAGGCAGCCAAGACTTCTTTCAAAACTGCTGCCAAGATCCTGTAACTTCCATCATCAAGATTACCAAAAGCTGGTATGTTGGAACACATCTTCTCCATGTATGTGTAAGACAAGAAACTCTCTAAAATTAGAACTTAAGGCTAAAGAAAATTAATCTTTTGATTCTCAGGCACCAGCGCATTCGTTTTTTTTGCCCACATTCGGCATATTTATTTTGGAGGCAAAGTTTAAAATATGTAAAACTATCATAGGGTGCAATTTTAGCGGTATCACATCATGATTTGCAATGCAATATGTCAGATACATTGATACAGTATTGTTATTCTCTTCGCGAAATGCAACACGATTCTCATATGTATGTACAAAATAAATATTTATTCAACTGGTTGAGAGCTAAATTAGTTTTAGTGGTCTAAATTTGTTCATCAAAATTGTTTTATTACAAATTATTGAGAGTGCCAACAGGTACTCTCCAATAATTTGTAATAGAACAAATTTGTATAAACAAAGTATTATATACGTTTGACTGAATATGAAACATGGGTAAGGAAAATGTTGGCTTTTGCACTGGTAGCCTCATTTTTTGAAAGGTCTGTTTCTGGCTTCCAGCACTCAACCAGTTAAAAAACTCCTTATTATTTTTTATCTCCATTTTAGTTGTTCCATATTGATTTTGTGTTGTATGATCACTGTTACAAAAAAAAACATCAGTGAAATCAACATGGAAGCTCTAGTATTTAATTTTAGGCTCTCACAACATGATTTTAGGCATCGGAGACCATTCCATCAGGAATAAAAATTAAAAATAAAAACTGCCCTCCCTCATTCGTTTTAAAAAAAAATTGCCTGAGAATCAATTATTTAATTTTGTTTGGCCTAACTCTCAAATTTTTAATTATTTACCAGCAGAATATTGATTCCTGTAGCAGGAGTTCATGAGAATCAAAACCTGTTCTAGCAAATCTGGACAAATTTTAAGGCCTAGCTACATCCAGAATTCAGCTGAGGTTTCAGATGACCCTGATTGATCTTTGTATAAAATAGTAAAGTTTACTGCAGCCTACTGCAGCTTCAACACCATGTCCGAAATCTTCATAGTCTCACAGCCTGTTATTTACTGAAAACCATAATATTTATGGGATATTGTACGGTAGTTCATTTTTTTCCACAAGCCTCCCAGGATGAGAATACATTGGCTGATCCAGGGTACTGTGACAGAAGGGTCATCAATATTATAAGAATGGCTAACATCATTTTGGTTTACTTTATGAACTTTACAGGCAAGCAAGATTTGATTAAAACTGCCAATCCACAAGACTTCCTAGTTATGGCATGGTGGAAATCAGTACAAATTGTCCAGTCCTTTGCTCTTTACTTAACCCTTTACCCAACGTATCGGCCAAAACCTGCCAGCGCTATTCTAAAAAATCGGCAATTAATTTTCATTATTTTTTTTGTCTCAAAAACATAGGTTATGAACCCTCTTTCGTTGAGCTCGTTCCAATGAGGGGTCATAACCTATGTTTTTGAGACAAGAAATGAAAAAAATTAATTATTCAAGAATTTTGTTTGCAAATGTCGTCTGCTTCTCATGTTAGGTAAAGGGTTAACACGACTAGTAGGTGACAAAAAAAAATTCTCAAAGCACTATATATCTTTAAGTTTTGCTGCAAAAAACATAGAGCATGACTCCTTATTAGATTGAACCTAATTGGGGACCCTAAGCAATGCATTGGAAGCCAATTTGCCAAAATAATAAAATTTGGATGGTCATTTTTATTAGCTCAACTTTGACGAAGTCAAATTTGAGCTGTTGTCATGGCCCATCGTCCGTCTGTCCATCCGTCCGTCTGTCCGTACGTCAACAATTGGCTATGGCTCGGGCTAGAGGTCGTATTTATGAACCGATCTTTACGAAACTTCTTGTGTAACTTTGTTATGACCCTGGGACGGGAACGAGTGTTTTTAGGTGTGGTCCGAAATTCAAGATGGCTGCCAGCGGCCATTTTGTACCGATGATGCAAAAATCAGTTTTTTGTACAGAACTTCTGTATGAAAGTTCTGATTTGAATAAAGTTTTGTATAAATGTTTAGGACCATGGGATACATCACCTATAATACGGGTTTTTTTCTCGTGTGTAAATTATGCAAATTAGACTGACTTTGATTTATTTAGTGTTACTTTCAGAGCTGTAAGTGCCAAGCTGCTATGGCTCGGGCTAGAGGCCGTATTTATGAACCAATCTTTACGAAACTTCTTGGGTACCTTTGTTATGACTGTGGGACGAGAACGAGTATTTTTGGGTGCGGTCCGAAATTCAAGATGGCTGCCAGCTGCCATTTTGTACCGACGATGCAGAAATCTGTTTTTTGTACAGAACTTCCATATGAAAGCTCTGATTTGAATAATTTTTTGTATGAATGTTTAGTACCATGGGATACATCACATATAATACAGGTTTTTTTCTCGTGCGTAAATTATGCAAATTACTCTAACTTTGATGTTCTTTGGTGTTACTTTCAGCACTGTAAGTGCAAATGCCAATACGGCTCGGGCTAGAGGCCGTATTTATGAACCGATCTTTACGAAACTTCATGGGTTCCTTTGTTATCACCGTGGGACGAGAACGAGTGTTTTGGGGTCCAGTCCGAAATTCAAGATGGCTGATGGCAGCCATTTTGTACGAAATTTGGTGCAATCAGATTTTTGCACAGAACTTCCATATGAAAGCGCTGATTTGAATAATTTTTTGTGTGAATGTTTAGTACCATGGGATACATCACATATAATACGTTTTTTTTTCTCGTGCAGAAATTATGCAAATTAGATGAACTTTGATTTTTTCAGTGCTGTTTACACACAGTAAGTACACATGTCAATACGGCTCGGGCTAGAGTCTGTATTTATGAACCGATCTTCACAAAACGTCTTGGGTACCTTTGTTATCACCTTGGGATGAGAACGAGTGTTTCTGGGTGCGGTCCAAAATTCAAGATGGCTGCCAGTGGCCATTTTGTATCGAAATTAGGTCTAATCAGTTTTTTGTACACAACTTCTATACGGCTCTGGCTAGATGCCGTATTTATGAACCGAAACTTCTTGGGTACCTTTGTTATTACCGTGGGATGAGAACGAGTGTTTTTGGGTGTGGTCCGAATATCAAGATGGCCACCAGCAGCCATTTTGTACCAAAATTAGTGCAATCAGTCTTTTGTACAGAACTTCTGTATGAAAGTTCTGATTTGAATAAATTTTTGTATGAATGTTTAGTAACATGGAATACATCACATATAGTACGAGTTTTTTTCTCGTGCAGAAATTATGCAAATTAGATGAACTTTGATTTATTCAGTGCTACTTATACTCTGTAAGTGCACATGTCAATACGGCTCGGGCTAGAGGCTGTATTTATGAACCGATCTTCACAAAACTTCTTGGGTACCTTTGTTATCACCTTGGGACGAGAACGAGTGTTTCTGGGCGCGGTCCAAAATTCAAGATGGCTGCCAGTGGCCATTTTGTACCGAAATTAGGTCCAATTAGTTTTTTGTCACAACTTCTACACAGCTCATATTTGTGAACTGATCTTCACGAAACTTCTTGGGTACCTTTGTTTTCACCTTGGGACAGGAATGAGTGTGTTTTGGGGTGCCTTTGTTATCACTGTGCTATGAGAACAAATATTTTGAGGTTCAGTCAGACCCACTGTGGGACTCAAAGATTTTTTCTAGTTTAACATCTGACTGTCACCCACCTTTACAATACTTTACCTATACATTTGTTACAGGCAACGCTCAGTATTTATGTACAGACCATTACAATACTTTATATGTACCTTTGTTATCAGGTCATTACCTAGATGTTTGTCATTGCTGTGTCACATACTATACATGTACATGTCTTTGTCTTAATAAGTTGAGCTACAGTGTCATTGACACTTTCATGTTTGAATAATGCTGGCATGATATCATTCCTTGAGTGCAACAAGGTGTCATCTGCAATGCTAAAGAATTACAGATGGTGCCTTGATACACCTAATGGACAATATAATATGGCTAGTTAAAAAATGTTATTATACGCTGAATGAGAGATTATCGAAGAAATTTGGGAAAGATAGAAATCGTATCCCCCACTGTGAAGATACAAAAAATTTCACTTTCATGGTATCAAAGAAAATGGTAGCTTTCAAAGCATCACTTCAAGGTGAATACGAGTCAAATTATCACTGGAAATGATCAATTTGTTCTAAAAACATATAATGAAAAGTAAATCTAGTGTTTTTGAGTGGATACAGATCATTTCCAGCAATAATTCAACACATATTCACCTTGAATTAATGCATGAAACCCGCCAGTCCAGACATGGCCTGAAAGTCAGTAATATAAAGGACGTACCAAACCAAAAACTTATATTACGGACTTTCAGGCCATGTTTGGACTAGAAATCTGCCAGCTGAATCAGATTGCAAGACGATGTCTGTTCCGAGTATCAATCAAATCACTTCCGTGTATCAATAATTCAGTGCGCTGTTTACTTTCAAACATCAATTCAAGGTTGAAATGAGTGGAATTATCAGATTTTTATAAAAAGCGTATAATAATAAGAAAATCTACTGCTTTTGAGTGGATACCGAAAAAAATGATCTCATTTGTGACCGAGATAAATGGTTATTTTTGCTCGTGCTAGCCCTCACGAAAAATAAACATTTGTCTCAGTCACTCGTGAGATAATTTTTGGTATCCACTCAAAAACACTAGATATCCTCTATATATTTGTGGAAAATAGCAATTACAGCAGATGTATCACTAAAAGCTACTTTTTGCTTAGAAACAATCAGAACAGTGGTATGAAGGGAAGTAATAAATATCTATGACTCCTGAAAGGAAAATGCTACCACAATGAGGGTGTAGTCTTGTTGTGAAAATAGAAAGTTAAGAAGTTTAAATTAGAATCAATTCCAGCTATTCTCAAGTGGAACAAGATAAAATATTCAAGCCATGTTATATCTTAGAGATATGACAAGACGTGATTTTCAGTTCACAGATTGGTTCTCTTTGAGAAGCTGACAAACATGTGTCCTTGGATTACAGGAAGTGATTATTTTTTTCCCTACTGGCCTATACATTGTGAAATTACATTATATTTTTAGGGAAATGTAATGCAGGCTCTGTGCTTCACTGAAAAAAAAATTATCAGCAATAATATTTGATGAAAGGCCACTAAAAGCCCATCAATGTTCATCTCATAATATATATAAAAATAAGATGGTTGGCTATGACTAACTGTGCAAGTGCAAATATCCATTCAGTCTTCAGGAACCTTAAGAAGTTAACAGTTTCGTGATATTTGCTATTAATATGTGACTTAATGTTTGAAGGGGTTCTTCACAGAGATGGGGAGTGGTCATCCACCCAAAGTAGTCCCCAGACCCCCTGTAATTTGTTGCAACACACATGGTTTCCCTGGAAAATGAGTGGAGTTTGTTCATGCATTTTAGTGAAACAAAGGTATTGAATGAAGTCTACACTCCAACTGAGTCAAACAAATGGCTCCAAGAGGACCAGTAAAATGTCAATGAGATAATGCCAACCTTTGCTCAGTCAATCAAAAACTTTGTATAAATCAATTTAAATGTCAATCTTGGAAAGTGGAAAGAAGGATATGCATACTTGTGAGAGAAGTGTGGGTTTTAAAACCCTTCTCTCCTTCATGACATCACTGCTACAGGCTTCTTGAGAACAGGGTGGCTCTCATCAGCATACAAAAATTCAAACAAATTCCCTGAACAGGCTGTTTTGTATTTATTTATTTATTGGTGTTTTTAAGGTCACATATTTCTGCACAATGGCTAATCATGATCATGACCATGACAGTTTTATGGGTGGAGGAAGCCAGAGTACCCAGAGAGAACCTCCGAGTAACGGCGAGCAACTGTCAGCTCCCCAACATACTAACTCCACACAAGCAGGGTTAGCATTGGTTTAAGACAAGTGCACCATCGACGTGCAGTACACCTTAGTACACAGCGCCACCATGCCCCCACGTGTGCAATGGGGGTGAAGTGTCTTGCCCAAGGACACAACGCGGTTGCCGCAGGTGAGATTCGAGATGAGGACCTCTCGGCTTGCAGCCTGTACCTTTAACTACTGAGCCACTGCGCCCTTTCTCTCTTGCAAGGAGTCATGTAATTTCCCTAAAAGACTAGATTTGAAGCTGGGACTTGTTTCACATGCACACATTGTGAGTCATACAAATGGAGGTCTGTAGTACATGATTTGGGGTGTTGGAGCCCAGCATAACCAATTTGGTGAATGTATGGTGGGTGTTAACCCTTTACCTAACAAATTGGCTGCATCCACCCGCATAATTTGCAAATTCAGCAGTTGAAAAAAAATTATGTTTTAAAAATTTCAACAAAGCGATATTGCTGAGCACTTTCCAATGATACGTTCCAATGATACATATTGGTAATTCACGCCACCAGATTATTTTTCCCCTCTTTCTCTCTCATTTCAGGGATCCAAACTCTGGCCCTGCATTATTTTGACTGTTGTTGATTGGTTTTCACACTGAAAGAGCGACATTTTAAGGGGCCAGTCTAACAGTTTGTGTGATATTAAAGTCATGGGGTAGTACAAACTAAAAATTGTAATTAATCTTGACTGTTACAGTGGGAGTCCAGTGTCTCGGTTTTGAAACATTCCATATTTATGGAACACATGTTTGTTGCCACTGTGCACTAAATTCAAGTTTGCGTGCACCCAAAAGGAAAAGTTGGAAATTTGATAGACAACTGTGTATTTGTCTGGAAAAGTTTGTCAAGGCATGGTCTTTCATGCTGTGTATCTATATTACAAACAACAGTAAGCAACAACTGAATCAATATATTCAAGTATTCATGAAATTCAGTTGTATCTGACGATATACAACTTTTGGGTGGGGCACCAAGTATCTGTGTCTATCAGTAGAGCTTTTCTGTAAGATTGTTTAGGTTGACCGTCTTTTGTAATGTGAAATAATTCAAAAAATGTTTAATGTATGTGACATTTAGATGAATGGAAGAACTGAAAAAATAGTTAATGTTAAGTTAATCACGTTATTTACAGGTAAAGTTGTTACGATGGGTTTCCTTTCTCATAATATTTAACCATTTACCTACGAATCTGCTCGCGTAATATATAGATTCAGCAGTTGAAAAGAAAGTGCTTTTTCATAAAAAATTTCAACGAAACCATATCATGTGACCGTCTCATTGAAGCAAGCTTGTTGACCTGCTTCCAATGATCGGTCATATATGGTTTTGTTAAAATGTTTTGGAAAAATTTGAAAAACTAATATTTAAAATAATGAATTTTGATATCATCTGCATTGGGTAAAGGGTTAAAAGCTAAAATAATAAAAAAAAAATAGACAAGTTAAACTTCAGGAAATTATAGTTTACTGATTATTCAAATAGTTACTTGCTTTTATTCTCCTGGTTCTGAAGTAAAAAAAAAATTGGCTACTTGCTCCAGACAATAGCTCACATGCACATTGGCTTGTTATTTCAAATTCAATGGAGAAACAGTATTAATCACTTAGTTAATGAATCGGCTGTAGAAAACAATTATTTTTCAAAATGTTTCAACAAAAATATATAATGTGTCCCTCACCGTAATGAAGTCATTGAGCCCATTCTAATGAGAGGGCCACATGGTATGGTTTTGTTTAAATTTTTGGACAGTTGTTTCCCATAGTGTTTTCCAAGGAAAACTCGAGAAGACGATATGTTCTGATTTACCGTGTTAGACAAGATGTGTTTACTGGTGATACAGAACCAGGATTTTTTTTTATACTGGGGTTTAACAACACTTTCAACAGCCAGGGTCATCTCATATCGAACAGTTTTACAGGTGGAGGAAGCCGGAGTACTAGAAAGAACCACCGAGCAGTGGTGAGCAACTTATCAGACTCCCCAACATACTAACTCCACACAAGCAGAGTTAGCATAGGTTGAAGACATGTACACCATCGACGTGCAGTATGCCTTAGTACACAGTGCAACTGTGCCCCATGTGGGCAATTGGGATTAAGTGCCTTGCCCAAGGATACAATGCAGTTACCCCTGATGGGGTATCAAGCTGTGGACCTTATGGTTTGAAGTCCAATGCCATAACCCCTGAGCCACCAAGACAGAAAATAAGCAGACTGTCATCTGCAAAATGAGGCCCCCAGAGGGTGAATTTAGTGATGCTACCCTGCACAGCAGGGTAGCATCACAAAATTTACCCTCTGTGAATCTCAGTCTGAATCAATGTCTCAAGCCAAAACATAAAGATGCACCTAGAGGATAAATTGGCCCACTGTATAGGATAGCATCAGCAAATTCACCCTCAGGGGACCCCATTTTTCAAATGTCAGGCTGCTTATTTTCAGGCCTGTGAGCCACCCCATTCCCAGAACCAGTAGTTACAATGTATGTGGTAAAAGTGCTCCAAATTGGGCATACAAATGTTAAGAGTTGCAGTCTTCTCCTTATTAGCTCACCTGACTGAAAGTCAGGGTGAGCTTTTCTGATCACTTTTCGTCCGTCGTCCGGCGTCCGTCGTCCGTCGTCCGGCGTGAAGGTGGTGTTTGGGTCTTTTTCTTCCAAACCACTGGCCGCATGTTAATGAAATTTCATGTGAGTAGGGGTTATATAGCGGCATTTTGATTTTTGGGCAAATTAGGTTTCGGCTCATATTGAGCAGAGGGGTGGGGCAAAAATGCTCCAATTCTTAAAAAATCTTCTTCTCAAGAACCAGCAATAGCAGAGACTTGATATTTGGTATGCAGCTTCCTTTTGAGGTGTAGACTCAAGTTTGTTCAAGAGAAGTTTGTAGGTCTATACTTGGCGATGTTATGGGAGGAGCAAAAATTTTGGCTCCACCCCAAATTTCTATTTTTTAAACCGAGAGGCCAATTTGAACCAAATTTTATGTGAGGGCTTATTGGGTCATAAGTACCTAATTTATGCAGAAATTTTTTTTCCTGTAGCCCCGTGGGAACCACAGGAGCTAAAAATAGAAAAAAATTAAAACGCCTATATCTCAAAAACTGCACGGCAGTGAGAATTTTTATTTGGTGTGAAGCTTTCTTGGGACCAACAGAAAGGATTGGTAAAAAAAAATTGCTATCGGTTTTATCATAGGGTACTTTTTCGGGACTCTGAAAAAGTGCTGAGTCAGTATTTTTTAACACAGTAGGCAATGGGAAAAAAATAAAGAATTGTTTTCTTCCAAACCACTGCTCTAAAAGCTTTCATATTTTACATATAACATCTTTGGAACATTGATTCACATATTTGTAGAAATCAAATTCCTCGGTCCATATTTGGGTTCCCTATGGGAACCCAAATGTTCAAATTAGTGCAATATGAGGGATATATTTTAAAAATCTTCTTCTTCGGATCCACAAATCAGAATCTTTTGATATTTGCTATGCATCATCCTTAGGGGGTTGAGATTGATGTTTGTTCAAGCCAAGTCCCTGAGTTCATATTTGGACTCCCTTTGGGAACCCAAATTGTAACTTAGTGCAATACGAGGTATATTCTTTTAAAATCTTCTTCTTCGCATCCACCGGTCAGAATCTTTTGATATTTGGTATACAGTATGCTTAGGGAGGTGAGATTCAAGTTTGTTCAAGTCAAGTCCTTCGGCTCATATTTGGTCTCCCTGTGGGAGCCCAAATTATAACTTAGTTCAATATGAGGAATATTCTTTAAAAAAAATTTTTTTTTCAGATCCACCAGTCAAAATGTTTTGATATTTGATGTACAGCATTCTTAGGGGCTGAGAGTGAAGTTTGGTAAAGCCAAGTACCTGGGTTCATATTTGGGCTCACTGTGGGAGCCCAAATTATACCAAAATTTTTATTTTCCAAACCAAAAAGTCGATTTGAACCAAATTTGATATGAGGGCTTATTGGGTCATAAGTACCTAATTTATGCCGAAAATTGTTTTCCTGTCCCCCACGGGAACTGCAGGAGCTAAAAAATTTTTTTCTTTTTAAATGCCCATATCTCCAGAACTACATGGCACTGAGAATTTTTATATGGTGTGAAGCTTCCTTAGGACCGGAAGAAAAAAATGGTAAAAATTTTATCATAAGGTTCTTTTCTAGGACTAAAAGTGCCGAGTCATCATTTTTTAACAGTGTAGCTAATGGGAATAACGTTGAAGAATCTTCTTCTCCCAAAACACTGCTTCAGAAGCTTTTATTTTTGGGCTCCCTATGGGAGCCCATGTATAACTTAGTTCAGTATGAGAAATATTCTTAAAAAATCTTTTTTTTCTGATACTCCTCTCAGAATCTTTTGATATTTGATTTTTAGTTTTCTTAGAAGCGGCAAATTGAAATTTGTTCAAGTTCTGGTTTATTGATAAAATTGGGCCCAGTAACCAATTCCTGCGTTGAAAGCCCTGTAAAGTGGGCAGTAATAGGCATAAACGATTGACCAAACCTGATATTATAATTATGCCTCTGTAATGATGTAGCCTTAGAAAGTGACCTTAAATTCCAATAAATAAATAGATAAATTATTGAGTACCCAATATGGGGATCTAACATATGAACACTCTGGGTTACTAAGTAGAGAAAACACTTTTATGTTGAAAAACTGATAATAACCACAAGGCAGAATCCCTTGCTATTTTGGTGATATGACTCGGCCAGTATCAGGTGAGCGCCCTCAGGCCCCGTGGGGCCTCTTGTTTTATAAATTGACAACATGAGCGGGGTGTGATGTATTAAACCCCTTGACTCTTAACCTGCTGAGTATTTTTTCATTTTCTCGTAAAATCAAGACATGGTTGCATGAAAGTAGCCATGACTTGATTTGCTTAGAAATTCAAGCAAGTCTGACATTAAGAATAGGGACCTGCGAAATTGCCGATTTTGATCGAATCAAATATCTAATCGAATTGGTGAAAACAAATCAAATTTTGAATTTAATTTCGAATCGAACTTCGAATCGAATCACAGTTAATGGATACTCCAATACAAGAAAAAGTTTTTTTTCAAAATATTCACCCCAATTATTGTAAGATACAGTTATGAAGAGTGCATTTTTCGCCTCACCACTTCCCATGCTATAAATTGAGATATAAACCAGTAAACTAGCTTTTGATTGAAACTATTCAAATTGTTGACTTTGTAGCTTCGAAACTGCAACAATAAACATTTTTAAACGAACCTGGCTGATATCTCACTTTTACCACATGTTTTCTTGAAAAAAAACTTGTTTCAAATCGGATCCACTCCATTCGGTTGTGAAGCCATTTGTTTTAAATAAAAATGCAGAATGACTAAAACAAAACGATATTAATCCAACGCCGAATGGTAATGATCCGCATGTAAATTAAAGCCTGCTCTACTTCTGTTTATAATAATCAGGGGTATTTTATTTAGAAAACTGATGCATTTGATGGGGAGCGCGGTGGCTCAGTAGGTAGAGGTGCAGGCTGTAAGCCGAGAGGTCCTCGGTTCAAATCCCACCTGCGGCAACCGCGTTGTGTCATTGGGCAAGACACTTCATCTCCATTGCCCGCGTGGGGGCATGATGACGCCGTGTACTAAGGCGTACTGCATGTCGATGGTATGCATGTCTTCAACCAATCTAACCCTGCCTGTGCTGCAGTGCGGAGTTACGATGTTGGGGAGCTGGCAGCTGCTCGTCGTTGCTCGGTGGTTCTCTCCGGGTACTCCGGCTTCCTCCACCTGTAAAACTGTCATGGTCATAATTAGCCATTGTGCATAAATATGTGACCTTAAACATCAATAAATATGCATTTGATGATGCATCCAGTAACTGTGATTGAACGGAACAATACTCAATATAAAATAATGTGATCATGTTGTGGAACAAATCATTTATTGAAGTTGAACAGCCCAATAACTTTTCAAAGTTCGAAACTTTTTATAAATGGTCACTGGCCATAATGCACAATAAGTTGAAATGAACAGTTGTAGCAGTAATAGTGTTTGTAGCAATGTAGCTACATCGTTACAAACACTGTTACCGCTACAAGTCAGTTACATTTCTTCTCCAAATAATACTCAGTATAACATAATGTGATCAATTACAATCTGTAAAAATTCATGGCTATGACCGAAGTATATTCAAAAATATTTGAATTTCCGATTTCGAATGGAATCGAATGTTGACTTTCGAATCGAACTTCAAATTATTGCAGGAGCCAAAGTAAGAAATTGTTGATAAGAGGGCTACTCCTTTTTGAACAGGATTACTTTGTCAACAACATCCAGTAACATACCTCTACTGGGAGACAGAATATTTTTTGTTCTAGGTAGGAAAATCTGCCCAGAGCAGCAAAGAGGTAATGCTTCCCATTGAGAGCACTTTGTTCTCATAGTATTGCTTCAGAAAGCACATAGTTCCCTCCTGTCACTCCGGTACTGTTGCTTTCCTATATGAGAGCACAATGCTCTCAACAGAAGACATTAAAAGGTAGGCAAATAACCAATATCTGCGGTGCGAGTTCTATAGGTATGACTGTACAAAATATTTGAATCAGAGTTACCCACCCTGAAAAGTTGCACGTGGAAATGATGCGATCTCCAAAACTAAGCAGCATTGGGAAAATATATCACTTCAATAAACGTTTGAAGCATTCTACTTAAATCTTACATTATTGTTGAATATTCCAGATAAATAAAGAGGGTGATTTGATGACTTTTGGACCTACAAAATATAATTGACTATTGGTGTGTTTTTGTTGGGAATTCCCTGAAAAATTTGTGCATGTGACCGGTACTTCTCTTCCTGTCCGTTTTTCTCTCTTATTTGTTGCATGACCCCTTGCTTTCAGGTTAGAAAAAGTTGTCTGAAGGGCTATAACTTGACAAAGATATATTTGAATGTGAAAATTAAAGTGATGCGATCATATTATTTTACACCTGAACATTATAATGGTCACCTATAAATAACATTTAGTACTGTGATACCATAAAGCTAGCAGCATAATTATTCAACAGGCTAACTTTGACTTCATATATAGACAGAGTCAAAAATGCTCATACTGACCTAAAACCCAATTTATGGGGTACAATAACAACGGAAACTGCATATTGATCATTTAATGCATGACTAAGGTTCTGAGTGGAGGGTGCTGCAATATATGCACCCAGCAGTGAAATTCAAATGAAGACATAAATGCGTATTTAGAAAACAAACCAATATTTATATTTGGGATATAGGGTGCTGCTACATGTGTGCCCTGTAACAAGTGGCAAGTGTTTCAGACAAGGGGATGCTGCAACATACACATCCACAACCAGAAATTAAGCATTAATTGGTGCTGCGACTTGCGCACCCTTCATAACAGGATAATGGTCATATGTAAGGATGCTGCTACTTACGCATCCGCCAACTAGAATTACGTTTAGTACATTTTGCTGCAACTTATGCACTGGTGGCAAAGATGTAGGACTGCAGTCTTAGGAGATAAGGCCATCTAGCAAACTGTTGGGTAAAATTAGGGAGCTCCCCATCGATACCAGTCCAGGCACTGGTCCGCTAGCTCAACACTAATTAACACGCTGACTCCCAACAGGGACACATGTCACCAGCATTCAGCACTTTGCTACAAGTGTGACAAAGCGCTGGAGGCCCGTGACATCTGCCTCTGACGGGAACCGAATGGAACTGGATGGGGGAACAAGTGCCCAAACGGAGCTGGTAACAGCAGAGAGTTTCCAATCCAATAAACATCAACTCCAGAGAAAAAATTGTAAATCAATCAAGTGATTAATGCATGATATTCCCATAAACAATCCAAAAGATTAGGCTACATGGTAAGACTACTTATAAATTATTCAGCAATAATATTCCAATAAAATGATAATGACTGACCTTGAGTTTTGACCTATTTAGTCTGTTTGAAAGTACCCAGAGCAATCTTCTTCTGCAGGAATTGGTAAACACTGACAGAATTTATGTAAACATACTGGTAAATTTGCAGGATATACACAACATGTCTGGATGCACCCCTCAAATGTGAGGTTTTCTTGCTATGCTGGGAAACTGATACCTGCTTAGTTATAGACAAATTCTAAGGGCTGTCTGTCTTCCTCCTTGTTGTGCAGTGGATCCCACTAAATTTGATATCTCTTAATTGAATAACCCTCTCAATTGAATACAATGTCCAATCGCAGCATAACCAGTAACCATACCATGAGTACAAATTTGATTTGTTAATTGCATTAGGTTATAGAGTAAACTCATGTTAACTGAATAAACATCTTGTAATATATTGAGAAATGCCCCTGATAAACTCTAAATTCACTTGTTTATAGCATTATTTGGCCTTACTACACCCAATACAAGCATTTAATCTTTTATATATTGTTTGACAAAGCTCATTGAGCTCCGTCAAACAAGATATAATAGATGTTCAGTTTATTGCTAGAATACTGGAAAATGACCAAATCTGTTTATTGAATACTCTTGTTAATTGAATAATTTCCACTGGCAAAGTGACTATTCAATTTACAGGGTTCCACTGTATCTTTAACATGTTATCTTTTCCCAAAGGGGGTGGGTGGAGAGATATCATGGTACACAGTTTCCTAAAATAAGGTAACTTGTATAATGATGTAACTTATTCCCACTTTTTCTACTTCTAAGAAGTGGAAAAAGTATAAATATGTCCCCCCCCCCAACGTCCACCTGGAAGTGTAAGCTGTCGGATGTCAATATTCTAGTTTTTTTTACAGGGAGCTGGAGATACACAAAAGAAGTGCCTCAGGGTTTCCGCGGGGCCTTGGATTCAAGGAATAGCCTTGAATTCAAATTTGGCTCATTCAAGGACTTGGAATCTTGGAAAATTGTGTCAGGTGGCCTTGAAAAGCCTTGAATATTTAAAAATGCTGACGAAGCACATAATCATAACTAGATAGTTTTATATGCCTGAGTTCATGACAAGGCCCTCCATTCATTACCCTCTCCTCCCACTTCCCTTGTAGGGAAGTGGGAGGAGAGGGGTAAAGACTGGAGTTTCTGGTTAGGACTACTAGTACAGGCAGGGTCTTGAAAAAAAAAATTTATTGTAGGGCCTAGAAAAATGCTGAAATATATTGAGTAAAGGTCTTGAATAGTCTTAAAATTTATCAGTCCTTGCCTGCAGGAATCCTGTGCCTACAGGAATCTTTTGGGGGACATTGCCGTTTAAAGTGAGATCGAAGTCACTAGTTGAAAGGGAAAGAGGGTGCCAAATGTGCGGCATAGGAGTAATGGAGAGTATGAAGACCCTGGAACATTTCATTTTAGAGTGTGCAAATATATGTCTAGTAGAAAAAGACTCCTTGAAAACATGAGAGGTAATCATTAGATGACACCAACAAATTGGCACATGACCAAAGCAATATTATTATTAGGGATCAGACAAACTATGGAAAGCCCATCAACACCTGTATCTATTGGAGTATCGGTGTTTAAATGGAAAAAGCTAAGTGTGCACTTGTTTCTACATTGAAATAGAAGTTTGAATTGCTCATCTTGTGAAGGTGAACAGAGGGAGGTTTGCATTTTTGCCAAGAATGATTGAATTTTCATTGAGTAGTGTAATATTTTTGTTGAATTACTTTGAGGGAATAAGTTGTTTAGCCATCTCATATTTGCTCAGAATTACTAACAGCCAAGTTTCAATCATTATTCTAACATTAATGTGCTTGAAATTACAAACCCATGTCAGGAATGTGTGTAGAAAGTCAGATAGTTACAGCTAAAATCAATTATGTTTTAATTTTTTCCATCACAATTTTCTTTGATGTTTACTCAATCTAGTTCCAGTAATGAAGTTAATTTTCTCCCTCTTCTTCTATTCCAGCCAGCGAAAAAATTAGAGATATTAAAAGCAAACCCAAGAATTCAGTACAAATGGTAAGTCCCCATCACACTGGGATATTTTAAAATAAAGCTGACAAATTTTATTGATTATTTTTCTGGAAAGTATAATATATTGGTAGTTTGTGTGTTTGATATGAAATCTTTTTTCGTAAATAACTCTTTTACTGACACATAGACATATGAAGCAAAGTTTCAGGCTAGAGTGGATTTCACAGTAATTTTTTACTGACAATTCATTATGAGTCAGTGTTAAGAATTTGCATAGAAACCTTATTATGTTTCCAACTTCCAGCTATTCTTATGGCTTTCAGTGTTTTTGGTAGGAGGTGAAGATGAAATTTACAGTAACAATCAGAAATAGCTGTAGATTTTAACTCTTTGCATGCTGCTGGTGGATATTCCTCCCCAGCACAGGGTTTCTCTTGTCACTAACATAAGTATAATTTGGGCATATTTAAACATATTTTCCCCTATAAATTGAATGGATTTTTTCACCAATGATTTCTTGTTATATTTAGATTAATTTTTCATCAACTCTAGTAAAGCAGCCATGACTAGAAATGATGAATAAATATCTTGAAAATACTCAGCGTGTTAAGAGTTAATGTCAGTCGTCAACTGTTTTAGTACCAATGTCTTTCTGAACAGCCCTGAAAACAGTAGCTCATTTTTGGATGCCATTCCTGCAGTAAGTTAAAGCCCGCTTTGGGTGGATATTCCTGTCAGCAACAAAAATATCCTGTTACCCAGTAGAGGCATGCTTGTTGTTGATAAAATTTATCCCTACAAATAGAAGTATCCCAATTATTAATGATTTCTTAACCCTTTGAACCCTGGTGGTATCTTCCAAGGTCAGTTCAGTGGCAGCAATTGGAAAAGTCTATATTCATTATTTTGGAGTAGACCAATTAATATTTCAGTGTTCAGCCTCAGGGCTGCACGTTGAAAATATTGATTGGTCTACCCCACATATTCACGTAGCAGCCATCCCACTAAATGAAATTATGACATATTATGTTCCTGGCCCAGAAAAAGTGGCCTTTCGGGTTCAAAGCGTTAACACCATCCTCCTTGCATTTCTCATCAAATCAAGAATTGCCTACTGGAACAGCAGCCATGACTTAATTTTACGAGAAATTTTAAAAAGTCCTTAGCAGGTTAAGAGTTAAATGCAGATGTGTTACACGCTGTTGGAAATCCCTTAAGAACCCTTTCAACCAGTGTATCACACATACTAGCATTTTATGAATAAAGCCAAAGATACATCAGTTCTTGTTATTTTTACAACCCTGAAACAAAGTTTGGGTGGGGGGTGGGGTGGGTAACACTGGAATATGTTTGTACATCCATCTGTCAGGTCATCTGTCACACCATCCATCCATCTATGGACACAGTTTTATACAGAGCTTTATTCAGTTATTTATGAATCAGTTTATTTTGAAAAATGACACATGTGTTAACCACAATGGCAACCTGTGCACCTTTGATTTTGTGATTGATCAGGCATATCATTATTGCCTTGGTCGTCAGTAGTCCATGGACACAACTTTGTGTGAGCATGTATCCCTTCATTTTCTGATGAATTCTTTGAAAATGTGGTACAGAGATTGACCATGTGTACATCCATTTTTGAGATCAGTTTTTTTGTGCTTGGCTGTCTGGAATCAAGTAACTAAGGGTCATAACAGTAAAGGAAATCTTGTCCGACAACACATGTGTATTGCCATTTAATTACATTTCTATTTCTTTAAATATTTAATTCATGAAACAATGTACAAACTTTTATAATAATGACTACAATAATTTGAAAATACATTTTTTGGTGGGAGTAACCACCAAAAATCATGAACTCATTTCTATATAGAAAATGTCCCTACATTAAAAACCAGAGATAAAAACTATGTGATGGATGTAAAAAAACTCTGGAAAAGCATGGGAATCAAAGGTAATGTACAACACCATCACTGAGCCATTCTATTAATGAGATGCAGAGAATTAACTAGGACTTGTGATTGTTGCGCAACCCACTCTGGGGGATTAAGGTACCATAATTGGGTGGTATTCTATCATCAACCAAACCACCCTGTGGGTGCGATAAATGGTGGATTACCCGAAAAAAGGCACAATACCTAATGGGGAGATTTTAAAATGAGCGAAGGGTGGCGGGGAGAAGGGCCCGGCCACCCTGCCTGCCTTTACCTCCTTATTTATTTTTTCCACCAAGAGGAAATCCCAGGTTAATCCCTGGCTGAAAGAAGATTGTTGGTGCTCTTGGTGGGTGGTATAGCATAACACTCTAGTCTGAAATCTTTTGAAAAGCCATCTAACAGGTAAGAAGGGTTCGATTGATAGCCATGTAATAAAAGTTCCAAAACCTTAACTTGTATAGGTGTGACAACAGGATCATGACTTGTTGGTAGTGTTGGTTGATGTGCCCGATTCCTGACCTGGGCGGTGGCCAAATCCACCCAAAAGGGCGACCTAAACCATTCATTACGGTGTGCACACTTAACAAATGAGTGTTCCTGGTCACAGGCAAAACAGGCATGGCGATTCTTGCAAGGACCAGTGCAGCTATTTCCACTGTGATAACGGTGATGGTAACCCTGTGGATATTGCACTGTGTAAGATCTGTTATATGGATTGTGCCTCTGGTTCCAAGCTTGGCCTGCTGGTTTCTGCTGAGATGGAGGACTGTGTAAGGCCTTAATCCACAACTCCATGTGAATTGCATCCTGTTGGAGTGATGGATCAAATTGCCTCAACGAACGAAAGTTTTCATCATAAAACAGAACGAAAGTTTTGATCATAAAACAGCCAGTTGGCCCTGTCGGCAGCCAAAGAGCGAATGAGGGACTAATATTTGATTAGTTGTGCTGCCTATTCAGGAAACTTTGTGATATATACTGTCATGTAAATTTCAAAGGCGGTCAGCCATTGGTGAATACCAGAGATTTGCTTGTTGCTTTTTCGAACACAGTGCACCGAAGGGAATTCCGAATTTGACGAGTCAGCTGCCAAGGTATACTGAGTTTGACCCATATTTACCGGCAGTAGAGTAGCCAAATCCACAAATTCGTCAGCCCAAATATTTTGTTTGGTATGAGGGCTCACCAACCAGTCTAATGGCATGAGGCTGAAACAAACTGACCTGGCAAGGAAGTTCATACCGCTGATTGTACATGTGAGTGCTGTGTGGTTATAGTGGTGGGGCTAGGGAATCCAAACCTAACACTGCTGATCCGGGGCTACATCAGTGTGGCTTAAAGTGATTGGGTTGACTGGGTGTATACCTGTATTTTGGCCACCTTGCAACTGTGAGGAACCTGAAGCCTCCTTGCTTCGTAATTGTTCAATCATGGCTTGTAATTGTTCATTAAGAGTCCGTCTCTGTATGTTTGGCAGGTGCTCTGCATGAGTCTGAGAAAGGTTAACACCTGAAATAACAGAATAACATGTTAGTTCACTGTCACACCTGGGAAGAACTTGATGGCACCCTTCAGTATGGGATGGTCCTAGTACAGCAGAAGGAATGTGTCCATGCATTGCACTTTGCATATTGATAACATTGTCAAACCCAGAAGATGCTGTATACATAGATGGCAATGTGTTGTATACACCCAGTGGAGAGTCTTTTGCTGGTTACCAAAAGACACTCTGTTCATATGCAGGTCCTTAATGGAAGAAGGAATGTTCAGCAGATTACAAACCCTGATGCACGGGTCCATAGCCATTGATAAACTTGGTATGTGTGCGACTATAAAGTGTGCAGCACCCAAAGAAGGTGAAGAGTGATTTACAAGAAATGTGAAGGCACCGATACTGTCATGGGTTGTTGCAGGCCTCAAAAATGGGATCCGAGAATGTTCAATGTCTCTGAAGAGCATGTGTGCTGCACTACCTGTCTCAGAACTTTGTGCTACTTGTACTGACGTCACAGATTCAGGCACAATTTGCCGAGTGTCCATGGTGCACTCACCTGCAGATAGCAGTGGTGTTAATCTGAAATTGGTGCTGCTGGGGTGACCAAAAATGTCTTGTCACGAGATCTTAAGCATCTAACTGATGTTTGTTGTGGTCCCATAGCTGTATCTGGAGTATTTTAATTGTCTGTAACAGTATCTGGTACAGTGTATAGATGTGAAAGTCCATCATCAAAATGCATCCTTGCACCAGGCTGAATAGTCAAGTGCGGAGACCGGTTTTTCTTCTTTGCTTTAGGCATCCTGCAAGTAAAACTAAACCTGTGTTAGAGAGTATACCACAATCACAACCACAAATCATACATTCAACACAGCTATCCTATGCGATAGACAATTTATTGCTTGGGGTTGAAGGACACTTTGACTGCCAGGGTCACTTCGTGCAAGGAAGATACATGTGGAAGGAAAATGGGAAAAGGCACCAAAACTAATAGCAGCCAGGTAGATGAACAGAATGCGTGAATAAAAGCAACAGAGGGGGAACCCACTGGGTGCCTAGACAGGACATACAAAAACAGGCAGGCCCCCCAACTGCATTCAGAGCTGGCGCACAGCAGTGCACACAGGATTTGCGATGCAGTAAATTGGGGTGGGGGAAAGGGTGTAAGCTAGGCACCACTAAGGGTGGGAAGATAGTAAACTGTATTAAATAACCTGGTTCCCCCTACTAGATGTGACATGAGAAGCCAAGAAGTAGCTCCGTCACAACACAGGCATTACTCAAAGTTCATAGGTCAGGGACACGTAGAGTGAGGGGCAAACATCAATTTACTCCCCCCCCCACCCCTGCACCCCCACACCCTCCCCCCCCACCCCACCCCCAACAGCAATTCACCTTAACACAGTGACCATAATATCAGGCGCGAAGGATTGAATTTGACATAAATGACTGCCAGTTATTTTTTCATAAGTTAACCTGCTCACACCAAAACATTTGACAACCAAGCTCTGTAGAATATGTGAAAGAAATTTGCATGAATCCAAATCAAGCTTAAAAAAACAAGTAAAAAGAGGGTTTGATTTAATAAACATTTTTCTGACATTATTTTATCAGAAATTATTCTCATTTTGTGAAGATGTGTGTGAAAGAGTTAATAGAAACCTCTATTGCATTGTTATTTTGTGTTGATACAATGAGAATTTTGAGAGGAACATCAATCAGTGACACAATGGAAAATGCACCTTTCATTCTTGTCCATGCTACAATGAATGAACACAATTACTGTTATTAAAATAGGAGAAAAGAAGCTAATCATGTGTGAGGCGAAATTCATCACCATGGAAAATCAAGTCCTATGTTAATCAGAAAAAGAAGAGTGTTTCAAGAAGGCTTTTATGGAGATGAGAGATGCTCAGTTCCTTGTCTGTGAGACTTGATTAATCAATTATGTAACACATTTTAATGCAACTGTACCAATATTTTGTCTCTGAAAAATTCAAACATTTCAATTTCTTGACACCAACCGACAGGTAATCTGTGTTGGTTGGTCAGCTTGTTTGTTATCAGACATTCCTTTAACAATCACAATTTTTTGAAAATTTTCATGTCTCACTATATCTTGAAGGATACTTCAAACATGCCTGTAGGTCGGGGGCAGTGGCCCACACTTTGCGTTGCCTTTGTTATTTATTTACTGTTTTCCGTACCAGTACAATGATACATAACATTTACATATAGTATTACACAGACAAAAGACATGAGACAATGAATATAAGAAAGGAAAGCATATAGATTTTATATATAGATAGTTGAGTTCCCCCGTGGGAACCCCGGGAAGTGAAGCAATGCTTGCTTACTGTGGTAAACCAGCTCTGTTTTACTGATAAAATAGGACCCATTCACTAATGCCTGGGCTGGAAGTCCTCTAAAATGAGCAACATGGGTATAAACAATTGGCTGGATTTGATTTTATCTCCATGTTGTCACAATTAGCTGTTTTACAGAAATAGTGACCTTAAACACCAATAAATAAATGTAGTTAAGATGGTTGGGAACACAGTGGCTCATTGGTTAGAGCATTGGACTTTAACCCTTAATGGCCTGGAGATTTTTCATACATTTTTGCCACACTATGACATTTAATGATCTGTGACTTTGCAGTTGCGTCTACGCAAGTCTTGGCTGCCTATATAGGCTGCCATGACTTGCCAAGAAACAACTGCCAGTGTACTTAGAGTGTACCTTGCAAGTTTACCTAACCACAGCAAGTTGGAGCACCTGTTCCAATACAGTAAAAATTTACCAAAGTCGGAAATAGATCCTTATGGGTTAAACCACAAGATCGATGCTTTGATCCTTACCTTGACTCTCGGAGCGGTGTTTTAGGACAAGACACATAATCCTGATTTCCCATGATGACACGATGGCACTGTGTACTGAGATGTATTGTACACTGATGGTGTATTTACCTTCAGCAACTGTTAACTGTGCTTCTCTGGGTTAAGAAGTTGGAGAGTCTAACAGTTACACACTCCTGCTCTGTGGTTTTCTGCACGTATTGTTGAAAGTGAGGTTAAACCCCAATAAACAAACAAACAATTTGAGATGGTCCTTAGCCATTTTACAGGGTTCATACAGGTTATGGAAAGGGAAGTCTTGGAAAACAGTCAATTGATTTTCCAGGCCCTGCATCAAGTATGGAAAATTTTATTGAGTTTTGAAAAGTTAGAAAACGAAATCATTGCACACCTACTTTTGAAGGTTCAACAAGAATCGCTACTTGAGTCATTGTGTTTAGGGCTTCTTAATCCCAGAAGGCCTGGTGGTTTGTATACATTTTTGCCACACTTTGATAGAGTACATCTGGTGGCCTTGCAGTTGTTTCTAGACAAGTCTTGGCTGTGATCAAAGCTGGAATTAGGGCCTTAAGGGTCAAGTTTTACAAATGTCACATGACCCTGGCAGAAACCTCTAGTCAAGTCTTTGCTGCTTATACAGCCAATGTTTAACTGGAAACCACCGCTATCCTCCAGATTGAGAAGCTGATTAGTTATAGGGTAAATGGAAAACATACAAAACCATTCAGCTCCATGAGGGTTATCTACTTGCATGCTGCTGGCAGATATTCCCATCCAGGACATGACTTTGCCGGCCACTGAATAAGTATAATTAATTTAAATGAAATTTTTGACTATTGATCTCTTTAGTTAAATTTAGATGAATTTTTCATCAAATCTAATCATGGCTGCTTCACAGCAACCATGACTAGATTTGATGAAAAATATTTTTAAAATACTCAGTTGCTTAAGAGTTAAAGAAAAACGTTACATTATATTGCAAAGTTTTTTACAGCACCTTCAAGATATTACATGTGAAATCTGCTTGGGGCAAAAACTTGGTTTATCACTCCACTGTTATCTTTGAAAGTATCAGTACATGTCAGTAGTGAAAGTTTTTTTTGACCTTGCATATCAGCTAATGATATATCATCATCCTTTTTACTCTGATTTCCTAAGTTTTCAAACGGCACTTCTATTTATTTCAAAGAAACAATAATTTTTTTTCCCTCAAAACATAACTCTTGTTCCCATGTTGGCATGAGCTTGTTAAGATTGTTCCAGCAAGATAGTCATAGGCTATGTTACAGGCAACAAAATGAAAGACAAAAAAAGTTTTGTTTGGGGGATTGAGGAGAACTTCCACACCTTTCCTCCAACACACCCACACCCACACTTTTGCTGAAAAATGTCAACCTTATAATTATACCTCTAGTTCTTGAAATGCCTAGTTTATGTATTCTTGCCTTGATATTTCTTGGGTGATTTTGTTGTAGTTATGTTAACTTTCTGGGTACTTGAGCCTTAAAAAATGCTCCACTTGCCTTGAAAAGTTGAATTTGATATCCTGGGAGATCCTAGACCTTCACCTGCAGATGATACACACTCCTAATCCATTGCAAGGTAATCTGAAAGGGGGGGGTATTTTTTTGGCTGCCATTCAATATTTTGTTGTCCACCCACTTTTATCCTGTCTATGTTTTTATACCCTCACTCTCAAAGCGAATGGGGGTATACTAGATTACATGCATCTATCCATCTGTGCTTCCATCTGTGCATCAGTCTGTGCACCTGTCTGTCTGCAGCAATATCTCAGCAGTGTGTGGATGGATATCAATGAAATTTGTTATGAGGGATCCTTGTGACAAGCCACTCCTGCATGTGTTATAAAAAAGTTGCCCTCATATTTATTACCAGAGTTATGGTCTTTACCTTACTTATGCTTCATAGGTCCAGCTCTGCAGTGGGGGTATAATTGCCTTCAACAAGCTCTTGTTGTTGTTTATTCTTTGCCGCAAAAACATAACTTAGGTTCCCTTATTGGAGCATGCTCAAGAAACTCAAATAGATAACACTTAAAAAATTTCTTGAATAGCAAAATATTTTAATGTTTTGCCTCAAATATATAACTTATGACCCCTCATTAGAACAAACCCAGTGAGTTCATTCCAGTGAGGCTATGTCATCAATAGTACTGTTGGTTTTTGTCATTACATTAGGTAAGGGGTTAACAGTGTGTTCTCTGCAGGCAGGGATATATTATTTTGAACAGTTGTGGAGGATGGACAAAGCCATAGTACTTGCAGGGATCAACTGGGCAGCCGTAAAACTAGAACTAGAACAAGTTGATTGAGCTTGTCCAATGAGGTGTCTTAGGCCAAGCTCAATCAGCTTGTTCTAGTTCAACGAACATAAATAAGAAGTGTTTTTATTTTTTTTAAATAACTGTCAAAAATATATAGAATGGTTATTCTAGTATCATTCTACCACAGCAAACAATGCAACAAATACTGAACATTGACATTCTTTTGGCAACACAAATCATATCTACAGTAATTTTGTGACTTGTTCAAAACATAGCTTATCCTTTAAAGGCCTGTTTCTGGCTTTTGTGATCTCAGTGCATGTGCCCTTAATATTCCTTCATTAGGAGATTGCACAGACAATATACAAATCACCTGAGCAGGGATTTATAGTCAAGCCTTGGCTGCCTTATCAGGCACCCTAGACTTGACTATAAACCTCTGTTAATTGCAACTGGACATTTCACAGGTTGTTGTCTAGTGGGAATTCAGGAAAATTGCCCAGGCCTTTAAGGCTTAACAAAACTGACAAGAAAATCTGTCACTTCTTTCAAGAAAATGAACCCCTCCTCTGCTATCAAGCCTCAGGGGCCTTACAAATAGTAAATGTAGGAAAATTTTAAAATACAGACAGTTTTGATATTCAGTTATTGTTTCATTTTTTTCGATATCCATATGATATCGCTATCAGTTCAGGGTTTTTTATGGTATACTTCCCATCTCTAGAGGAAAACATTTTGTAAAATGTTTCTGAAAGCTGTGAATAATAAAGGGTTAATGGTTATCATCTAATGGTATGTGAAGCTATTAATTATTGGATGTGGAAATAAATTCTTCCTGCCTAGAATAATTGTCAGAAATCATGTTGGTCTTAAGAGCAAGTTTTAAATATTCAATAAAGTCAATATGAAGTACAAATGGAATCTCTCCTCTAAACCCTTATTAGAAACGTTTGTTTACAATAGACAGTAATGACTATATCCAGTTATCATCAGATGTACTCTGCAGAATTGTAGACACAGAGGCAAGTTCTGATGGAGTTGACCCAGGCTGCCAAAAGGGTTGTCAAAAGTGTTGTTATATCCCAATAAATAAATAAATACAGAGGTGAGCAGTTAGGAAAGTAGGTGAGTTGTTGTGCTTTAATAG
This sequence comes from Pictodentalium vernedei, assembly GCA_031216915.1. NCBI lineage: Eukaryota > Metazoa > Mollusca > Scaphopoda > Dentaliida > Dentaliidae > Pictodentalium > Pictodentalium vernedei. The sequence continues at coordinate 687,338,359 of CM062296.1, read as the reverse complement.
TTACCAATTGAGCTGGAGGTATTTCATGAATTTGAATAACCTGTTCCAATGCATCGAGTGATGCCGAGCTGCGCTGTGACTTACACCTAATTGCCCTTGTGGGGCATGGTGCCATTGCGTACTAAGGTGAAATGCACGTTAATGGTGTACTTGTCTGCAACCAATGTAAACCCTACTTGTGTGGAGTTAGTACATTGGGGAGTTTGACAGTTGTGCGCCCTCTACTCTGTGGTTCTCTCCAGATACTCTGGCTTCCTCCACCCGTAAAACTGTGACACGAGGTGACCCTGGTTGTCAAAAGTGTCGTTAAACCCCAATAAAAAAAATGATATGGTTTCATTGAAATTTTTTTAATAATTTTTTTTCGACTGTCCAGTTTGTAAATTACGGAGATGGATGTGGCAGATTTGTAAGGTAAAGGGTTAATCATTTACCCAACATAGCAGCCAAAATCTGCCAGCGCTATTCACAAAAATCGCCAAATAATTTTTATTATTTTTTCCTTTTTGTCTCAAAACATAGGTTATGACCCCTCTTTGGAACAAGCTTGTCAAGCTCATTCCAATGAGGGGTCATAACCTATGTTTTTGAGGCTAAAAATGAAAAAAATTAGTTATTCAAGGATTTTGTTTGCAAGTGTCGTCTGCTTTTCATGTTAGGTAAAGGGTTAAAAGGTAATACTATTTCAATGGCGGTTTTTGTAAATAGTACTGGTTTGTTTTGGTCATTAGTATGGTAGGTGAAGGGTTAATAGCTGTGTACTCTCCCTGTACTGCAGATGTCTAGAAATTGAAAAAAAATATAATAAAACCTGGTATGTTAACTTTTAAATATTGTGTTGCATAGTTGTATGCTTATTGTTTGATTAAGGGTTAACCCTTTATCTAACAAAAAGGTGCCATCTGCCAGTGTAATTTACAAAATGAAGCAGTTGAAAAAAATATTTAAAAAAAAACTGCAACAAAATCATACCATGTGATCACTCATGATATGGTTCTGTTGAAATTCTTGGAAAAAATTTGAAAAACAATAATTAACTTAATAGTTTTGGGTATCCTGTCTGTTAGGTAAAGGGTTAATTATTAACTTGGAAAATAGATTTTGTCTTGTCTGAAATAAATAGGAAGGATTGTCTCTTGCTCCAAGACAAGTTTGAATATTCAATAAAGTCAACCTGAAGAAGAATTGGAACCTCTTCTCAAACCATTATCTTCCTATCCATTTGTTTACAAAAGATAACAGCAGTAAAACTCAATTATCATCAAATCCCCCCTGTCTGTAAACATGGTACAGTCTAGGTAAATAGAATGAAATGATGCATGATCCATTGGGACAGGTTCAATCATTAAAAACAGGGAGAATGATCGCTTTTATGACTCATATGTTTTTTCATGTAATAAACCCCAGAAATTCGAAATGGATTTTTCCTTGTCAATGCAAGCCATCTGGCTCACAGAGATTTCTGAGAGACTAGGAGAAATCCCAGTCACTTTTAATGCCATTTGGTAACAGACATTTCAAAATTTGCAGCATTGCCAGAAGTCTGTGAGGGGATTACTAGGATTTCAGTGATTAAGACAGGTTAAAAAAAAAATTTCTTCCAATATCAAGATTTTTTCATTCGCATTTTCTGCTTTATAATTCAGCCAAGTGATTATTGACACCCTATTGGAGTATAGGAAAAGTTATTACATGTACTCCAGTGAATATTGAGTTTTTGTTGATTTCTATTGTTAGCCAGCTTACACTTGAAGTGTTCCTTTTCATATGCTATGTGGTGGAGATTTAACGTGTATTTCTGAATTTTTCTGCTTCTGTGCTTTCGGGTAAGTAAGTAAGTTGACTCTCTTAGTACCAGAGCAGATTTTTCATCTACCATAATGTCTATAAAGAATTATAATTTGTAGAGAGTGGATTACCATCAAAGCATCTGCTGAGTGGAGTGCACTCCTTGGCAATACAGTGGAACCCTGTTAATTGAATGGCCATTTTGCCAATGGAAATTATTCAATTAACAGGAGTATTCAATTAACAGGGATTGGATCACTTTCCTGTATTCCAGAGAGATAAACTTAGCATTTATTCTATAATATCTTGTTTGACAGAGCTCCATGAGCTCTGTCAAACAAGATATAATAGATTAAATGCCTGTATTTGAGGCCTGAGGATGTACTGAGGTCAAATAGGTCTATAAACAAAGGAAAACATGGGAGAGTCAGGGTAATTTCTCAACAGGTTACAAGATTTTTTATTCAATTAACAGGAGTTTACTCTATAACCTATATTCAATTAACAGGTCAGATTTGTACTGGAGGTATGGTAAATGGTTTTGAGTTGGGAAATTATATTCAATTAACAGGGTTATTTAGTCAAGAGATATCCAATTAAGTGGGCACCATTGTAACAGATATTCTATGAAAATCAGAACAAGCTCAAAGTTCCAGGTAGAGTGAACTTAGAATTCTAAGTCCATTGCCTCACACTTTATGCATTTTTTCCGTATTTTGGAATGATGTCTCACACCTGCAATTTTGAAAATCAAGGAGGGTGAATTAATGCTCTTCTGGAATTGGGTACTGGATTGTGATCATCCCAGGTGTTGCTAAGGGAGGGTCAATGAGAACTCCAGTCACCCTGTTGGGTAAGTCTAGCTCCCCATTGTGACACACCCACCTCTTTGTTTGGGAAGCCTTGACGCAACCCCCTGCCCCCAATCAGCAGTCACCTTATGATAGACACCCATGCTCCACAGGCCTTTCTTTAGTGCTAATTTATTTATCAAAGCTGATTTGTAACATGAGTAATTTTTTTTCAAAGATACAATGCTACCTGCAAGATTTTGTTCATAAATAATTGGGGTTTTTTTTACTATTTTTAGGGAGTGCCTGTCAGCACTCTCCAGTAAATGGTAACAAAACAATTTTATATGAACTTTATTTCTACTACTGCACACATAACCAGGTTATGTATAAAGTGTAAAGCCACTATAAAAGCTTTCAGCACTTTTCAGTTGAGTGGCTTCTAACACTCAACAAGTTAATACTACCCCTTGGGAACTGTTCACCTTTTTTATCAGGGATTTTCAGGTGGTCAGTTATCACCTTTCTTATTTGTAATTCAGGATGGCCTTAAGAAGTCAAAGGCGATCACCTGGTTCAAAATTAATGGAATAATGTTTGAGGAGAACTCTGCCCAGCAGCCCCACATGTCTTGTAAATGACATCCCCAGTCCACTTATTGTTTAACATTTTAAAATACTCTGTTCACAAATTATTTCCCAATGATTAATGTTTCGCGGGTGCAAACTAAAATAAGCCGCTGTAGAATTTTTGCACATGAAATATATACCGTATTCTTCCTCCATTTAATTTTATACATGGAGGTTAAATTGCTTATTGTTCAGCATGTTATAATGTGTGAAAAGTTTTGAATTCAGATATTCCCTAGATCACCTTAATGTCACCTTCAACAGTCAGGATCAAATCATGTCAGAGAGTTTTATGGGAGGAGGAAAAAAGTTTGTTTACTAGGGTGTAATGGCACTTTCTAAAGCTAGAGTCACATTGTGGTGGACCATTTTACAGGTGGATCACTGGTAGGATTGAACCATCGATCTTATGGTTTTAAGGTGCAATTCATTAACCACTAAGTCACCATGTTCCTTGGTGTACTAACTCAGCACAAAACAAATGCACCACAGATGTGCAGTATGCTTTAGTACACAGCGCCACTGTGCTCCTACACGGGCAGTTTGGAATAAATACCTCGTCAAAGGACACAATGCAGTTACCACTGCTTGTGCAGTGTTAATACGTTGTGGAGTCTGACAGTTGTCTGCAGTTGCCTGGTGGTTCTCTCCGAGAACCCCGGCTTCCTCCACCCTGTAAAACTGTCTGACATGAGGTGACCCTGGATGTTGAAAAGCGTCATTAAAACCCCAATAAATAAATAAGTCATCTGCAGCTGTGTGCATGCATGAGCCATCTGCAGCTGTGTACATGCATAAGCAAGCTGCAGTTGTGAGCAAGCATAAGCCATCTACAATTGTGTACATGCATAAGCCATCTACAGATGTGTACATGTATAAGCCATCTACAGTTGTGTACGTGCATAAGCCATCTGCAGTTGTGTACATGCATATGCAGAAGTAATTATCGAAAATTAATAATGTGAAGCTTAAACCCTTAAAGGCCTATTTCTGACTTTTCAAACCTCAGAATAGGTGCCCTTAACTTTCCATCATGAGGAGGTTCTGTGACAATATGCAAATTATCTAGGCAGTGGTTTCTAGTTACAGTCTTGGCTGCCTGTTAAGGCAGCCAAGACATAACTAGAAATCACTGTTAAACCTCTGAATGTATAAAGGTTGTGGGCTGGTGGGAATTCAGGACACTTGTCCAGGCGTTAAGGGTTAAAGGCTTGATGAGACTATCAGCTTAGGGTATGAGTATATATGTGTTCACACTATGGATGCCATAGTAATTTAATCATTATTGGCTGACTGACTTCAAAATCACTACTTTTTATACATGTGACTGGTTCATTACTGAATTAATTAATAGATGCTGCTGCCTTCTCCCACCTCCTACCTTATGTATGTCCTGGAGGTAGCTCATCCACCCCATATAAAATAACATCACACCATTGTAAACATCAGTGGCATTAGCTCCATTATGGTACTCATTAATGTCTTCATGAAGTACTAATCGTATTCCAAAGTATATAACTTTTCATAGATGCAATTCAAGTCATGCAACATGTTTTGTCACTTTTTAGAAGAGGTGACTGGTTTTTGACAACAAACATTCCAGCAGGAAGATTGGGCAGCAAATGAATTCAAATAATGTCAATTTGGCATTTGGATTTGACAAAATTTATTCATGATAGACTTTGGTCAGAGATCCCCCCCCCCCCCCCCCCCCCCCACCCTGCAACCACATCCATCAATGATAATATTCTTATGTACGAGATATCTTAGCAGTGTTGGTTTGCATTTTGTTCTTGAAAATTATACTTTTTCTCATGCAATTGATTGGAGGCAATCAAAGGCACTGTCCAATAGCTTTCAGGTGCATTAATTTTCATGACCTGAATTAAAAGAGGACAAAAGTATATGATAATGGGTAGGCTTATTTTTGAGAAGTCAGCCTGCAGAAGAACTTGGATGGAAAGTTGACACAAACTTAGGTGACTGAACCCATAACAAAGATGCATTAACCTTTTATTTAACAATCCGGCTGCATGTGCCCGTGTAATTTACAAATTGAACAGTTAAAAAAAATGTAAGACAATTTCTACAAAACTAGATCATGTGACCTTTCATTGGAACAAGCTCGTTCTAATGAAGTGATATCGTGTGTTGAGTGAGGGGTTCTTTTGTTGTTGTAACAACTTACATGTAGCAGCATGCCTGTCATCGATGTTGTCATCACAAAGTAAGGGACTGGGCTTGTTTACAAGGAGAGAACTTTGAAACTGAAATCTGAAAAGTTGATATTAGTGGGCTTATTATTGACTATGGGCTTATTCTCGGGTCATTATGGTAGTCGGATAACAATTGGAATAGTAATCCATTTCAGGCAAAAATAGGCTTCCCTCACAAAGTTCATTCATATGTGTGTTTCTTGCCCTGTATCAGCTGAAAGCAAATTTTAGTTTTGTTTTCTAAAAGTCTCTGGTTAGGTAAAGGATTAAATCCTGGCTATCATTTCCAGCTGACACCTTGTATAGATGTTCATGAAAGGTTATTGGCAGTCAGGGGTTTTACTGTATAGTGCTGGCTTTATTATCAGGAACATACCTTCCCTAGACCAGATGCTGTTCTTGCAGATATGTGTGTTTGTTGTCAGTGAACTATAACTGGGAGGCTTAGATAAGGTCAGCTGATAACTTTATAAATGGAATAACACTGTGCCACTGTGCCTCAGGTGCTTGAATAATTTACAATCTAGACACAGGTTTTCATTGAAAGTAGCTGCTGGTCTGCCAAAATGGCATAAAACTCATTAACTCTTTAATTTCCAAGCCCCTTGAGAATTGAAAAAGTGATTGCCAACAAGGTTCTTGGACTTTGTAGTAATTAACCATTTGAACTCTAGTGGTATCGTCCATGCTAGTTCAATGGCAGCAATTAGAAGAGTCCATATTCATTAGTTGGGGTAGACCAAGCAATATTTTCAACATGCAGCCTTGGGGCTGCACATTGAAAATATTGACTGGTCTACCCCACACATTTACTGAACAGCCATCCTATTTAATGATGTTATGACGTATCATGTTCCTGGCTGGAAAAGTGGCCGCAGGGATTCAAAGGGTTAATTCATTGTGTCGCAGGGGCTCAGTGGTTTCGGCATTGGTCTTCAAATTGAAAGGTCCATGATTCAATCCCTGCCAAGGGCAACTGCTTTGTGTTCTTGAGCAAGGCACATAATCCTGATTGCCCATGTGGGGACATAGTGGCTCCGTGTACCAAGGCATACTGCACATTGATGGCGCACTTGCCTGCAACCAGTGCTTACCCTGCTTGTGCAGAGTTGGTACATTGAGGAGTCTGATGTTACTCACCACTACTCGGTTCTTTCAGGGTACTCTGCCTTCCTCCACCTGTGAAACTGTCTGAATTGAGGTGACCCTTGCTGTCGAAAGTGTTAAATCCCAATAAATTCCTTGTGTATAGAACAAAAAATTCATCCAGTAAGGTATACTTATGCCACGATTGTTGTGCATATTCAACCTTCATCGATATAATACAGACATTGGGAAATGAGCTAGGTACAGCATGCATGGAATCTGGATTATGCATAAGAATGTTATTTAAGGATGCATCTGATTAGATGTTACGTGTCGGAGTGACGTAATGACTAGTAATGAACCGATTATCAAAACTTGCTGTCATCCGATTACCGGTTATTTCTCTGCCAATTATGCCGATTCCGAAGATTGAAGTAGGACACTGAAGAAAATCTGTTGGTGCCGGTTATACTACAGAATTTCATTGATAAATCATCAATTACGAAAGCTTAATACCACATAAGTTCTCAGAGTATGCATATTTAGTGCTGGGCAATATTAGGCAAAATAATATTTGCAATTTGGTTGAGGTGTGGGGAAAAGATTGTTATTAACGATACAATCACACGATATTGTTCTCGTGAAGATTGTGTTTTATTCTGGTAAATAGTGTTAAAACAGTTCTGTGTAAGGATACATTACACTTGGCTGTATTAACCAGGAATATACTGAGCACACATACTGTGTACCTTAAATGAATAATAATTTTTATGTTAATGTGTGTTGTGAAGTCGTATGACGCATGGTTTACATGTTTATCAGAATGTATTATTCAGTGTTCTTTTTTTTAGCTTGTTACCTCCCTTGATGTGTTTCTCTAATGTTTACATGAACTCTACAATCTTCGGGAAATGGTGGCGATCTCGTACCAATTGCAGTTGGTAAATTCCGTAATATCTCTGCTCTGCAAATCCCTAAATTTTCTGCTATGCACTACACGTTTTTAATGGGGAAACTTTATTGAAATGGCCAGATATCAAAGTGATTTTTATGTGTACCCGTACTATGTATGGTACACATAATGCCGGCATCTGGGGTGACCATCCGTCCTTCGTCCATCCATTGTCTGTCCGTCTGTCCATCCAACCGTCTGTCCATCTGTCCATCCATCTGTTTGTCTCCGTCTGTTTGTCTGTCCATCCGGTGTCCATATCCATTTCTTTGACATTCGATAACTTGAAAAATATTGCTTGGATTGTCAAGTTACTTTTTATTTGTGTTCAGGTTACTGATGTGCAGAGCTGTATAGTTTTTGGTGTAAATCTGTTATTTTGATCCTGAGATATTAACCCTTTATCCTTCAAATTGAAAATTCCTCCAATCTCTTTGGCATTCGATAACTTGAAAAATATTCCTTGGATTGTCAAGTTACTTTATATTTGTGTTCAGGTTACTGATGTGCCGAGCTGTATAGTTTTTGGTGTAAATCTGATAATTTAATCTTGAGATATTAACCCTTTATTCTTCAAATTGAAAATTCCTCTAATCCCTTTGGCATTCGATAACTTGAAAACTATTGCTTGGATTGTCAAGTTAATTTATATTTGTGTTCAGGTTACTGATGTACCGAGCTGTATAGTTTTTGGTGTAAATCTGTTATTTTGATCCTGAGATATTAACCCTTTATCCTTCAAATTGAAAATTCCTCCAATCCCTTTGACATTCGATAACTTCAAAAATATTGCTTGGATTGTCGAGTTACTTTATATTTGTGTTCAGGTTACTGATGTGCCGAGATGTATAGTTTTTGGTGTAAATCTGATAATTTGATCCTGAGATATTAACCCTTTATCCTTCAAATTGAAAATTCCTCCAATCCCTTTGGCATGAGATAACTCAAAAAATATCAATCCGGTTGTCATGTTACTTTATATATGTATTCAGGTTACTGATGTGCTGTGCTGTATAGTTTTTTTTATGTAAATCTGATAATTTGATCCAGAGATATTCACCCTTTATCCATCAAATTAGACACTTCAATCCATTTCTATATGTACCCATACCATGTATGGTGTACATAATGTCAGCATCCGTGGTGGTCCTCCGTCATACAGCTTTCTACTAGTTGCGCGTATGGGTATACATCTGACGATTTCATCAGCCTATTTTTAATAGTCAGTGTTAAATACAGAATAACCGGAAACTGACGGTTTTTAACTGCCGGTTGTCATAATCGGTCGATGCCCCATAGCCGGCCGGTTGCCAATTCTGATTATCAGTTCATCATTAGTAATGACATGAATGAAATCCTTCAACACAAAACAGGGTCAAACAAGAAAGTTAGCAGACCACTGAAATTTTTTTTAAAAATATCATTTACATCCACTAAATTCAATCTTAATAGTAATAGAAATACAGAACACAACACAGGTAGAGTACGGAGTACTGGAATCAAGACTGGAGGTCCACTTTTTTTGTGTATTCAACGAGTGACTAAGGCATGCACGAAATACAGGAAAAACTGTACCTCGGGTCATTGATTCCAGTTCTACAGTACATGGAGAGTGTATTATCGCTAAATCACCCATAGAGTGGGAGATTCCACCCAAGCAATAATTTCAAATTTGTTGAAAAGCATAACAAACACAAGCAAGGTTCCTGCCCATGGACCTCTGGGTTGTACTGGAGGTCCATTGGCTGATACATTGCTTGTGTTTTTTGTCCACATGTACAGAAATTGAAAGTGATACTTTGGGTGATTATCGCACTCCCCGGGTGATTTAGTTACAATCCACTCTCCACATATTGTACATACTTTACCCTCATTGTGTTCTGTCTTAATGAAAAATGGGCAAATATAATCTTCGAAATTTTTCATCATTCCTGATCTTTCCAGAACATTTCTTAACTCAGTACCATGGTCTATGATGAAAGGGTTGAAGAAAGTTAACATATCTGCCTTTACTGATGGTATGTTGGAGAACACTTTTTGAGCCAAGGGAGTATGATGGCTCAATGGTTAAAAAGCATTGGACTTTAAACTGAAACTGCATTGTGTCCTTTTACAAGATATTTAATCCTGATCCTTGTGCAAGACACTTAATCCTGATTGCCCATCTAGTGGCATGGTGGTGTCGTGAACTCAGTTATACTGCACTTGCCTTAACGCATTGCTCATTCCACTTATGCAGGGTTAGTAAGTTGGAAAGTCTGACAGTTGCTTGTCACTGCTTGGTGGTTCTCTTCAGCATCCACCTGTAAAATAGGACAACACAAAGTGAACCTGGCTGTTGAAAGTTTCATTAAACCCTATTAAACGAACGCATAAACTTTTTTTTTAGCCCTTTTTACTTATGTCTCAAATGTAATGGCAATTTCAGACCAGAAATATACAAAAAAACAGCTTTCATATTTTATTATTTTTTCAATTTTTGTCTGAAAGACATAGCTTTCAGTACTGTGATGTAGAGCTGGGAGGTTTTGTTTTTTACAGATTCAGTTTTGGTTCAGCCTCACGAAAAAACCTCGATCAGTTAATTTTTTTTTTGTGTGTTAAGAACATGCAGTAAACAACACATCAGAATCCGTAACTTTGACAAAAATAGCATTTATTTATATGACACCACTCACCACAAAAAGTCCTGTCTATTAGTATCTCCACTGGCTTCAAGCCTGACTTCCCTTTGATCATTCTTAGGGGTTCTAGGGGGATCAGTTGCTAAGTCTTTTGAGTTCATTTATTCTATATTGTGTTCTCATTGTCACATTATCTCTCTTATTGGCTCATCCAGTTCCTTTGCCAACTTTTATCAATGTTCTATGAAATTGTTTGGGGTCCAAGGTTACAGATTTGTTTCTTATTCAGTACATATACAGCAGTCAATGACTAAGATCAAGAACATAGCTAAGCCAAAAAATTCTTTGAATAGAATATCTCATGAAAAGAAGAAAAGATACAGTAGAACCCTGTTAACTGAATGGCCACTTTGCCAGTGGAATTATTCATTTAACAGAAGTATTCAATAACAGGGATTTGATCACTTGCCTTTATTCCAAAGATAAACTGCATTTTTCTATCACAGTTTGTTTGACAGAGCTCAAGGAGCCTGTATTGCATATGTTTTGATACCAAATTGGTATATAAACAAGGGGAATTTGGTAACGGTCATTGTAATTTCTCAACATTTTTTAAACTTTTTATGCAATTAACAGGAGTATACTGTATAACCTGTAAAATTAACATGTCTGTATATGAGTGTGTGCACATGCATTTATTCAATGTTTATCTTTCACTTGTATTTTTGTCTGTTACTGCTTGACTGTCACTTTTTTGGAACTTTTGACAAATATTATATGTACGCAGTTAACAGAGCAAATTTGTACTGGAGGTATGGTAAATGTTTTTTTGTTTGAAAGTATTATTCAATTAACATATTTATTCAATTAAGATATATCCAATTTAGTGGGCTTCACTCTGAATTTTTTTCAAAATGTATTATAAAATTGAATATAAAACTTGACATCAAATTATCAGTAGAGGTTTATCAACTTGTTTGTTTCAATGCTATTGGCTTCTGTCTGCATTTTGTAATCACTCATTCCTTTCAAATCTGTGATGTGGTCTGGCAGACAGTTCAAAAAAGAGAGGTGAAAGGTGAGGCTACTTGGGGAAAGCGTCATTAATGTTGAGTACAAAAGTCATTCAGTGCAAAGTGTGTCCATGCCTGCTGTTATTTTATTGAGATCTGTTTAACAGGATTTAAGTAACTAATTTAGTTAGCATCTTAAGTCAACAAATAAAAGTTGTGGTGTCTACACAGGGGATAAACTTAACTATAATATGCATGTGTAAGAGCCCCGACTGCAGAAAGTGTTCAGCATTTTCAAATTTTATCACTCTTCCCAAAGATGTTATGAGGTTGTCAAAAGTGAGGGAACATTTTCTTAGCCATTTGAAACCTGTCTCATACAGTTAAAACTAAAAGTCCTGTCATGAAATGCGCTCAAATAGCATGTTGATATGCGCGTTAATGTGCGCGTTATGGCCCAAGTAAAGCTATCAAATTCTGTACATATGGCCTGTGCACAAGCAATGTTTCAGCCAATGGACCTCCGGGTAACCCGGAGGTCCATTGGCAAAAACATTGCCTCTGTTTGCTATGAGTAACCACGATAACCTGCCGTCCTTTGGATGTCATTCGATATGGCAATTGCGTGCAATTCCAACGTGCAATTAAGCCTAGATAAGTGCACTATTCATGACAGGACTTCTAGTTTTAACTGTAGATCCTCTACAAGGTTTCCATTCAATTGAAAAGTCCTTGAATTTTGGGCCCTTCCTTGAAAAGTGCTTGAATTTGTTTCTATCCTTGAAAAGTATTTGATTTTCCACCAATCTCCATGAAAAGTACTTAACCCTTTAACCAACGCAGACGATTTCAAAATTTATTATTTTAAATATAATTTTTTGAATTTTTTCAAGAAATTTCAACAAAACCATATCATGTGACCCCTCTTTGGAACGAGCTCAACGAGCTCGTTCCAAAGACGGGTCACATCATATGGTTTTGTTGAAATTTTTCGAAAAATAATATTTTTTCAGCTGCTGAATTTGCATATTACTTGGGCGTATGCAGTTAATTCGTTGGGTAAAGGGTTAAATTCACTAAAGTAATTTTATGATAACCCGCCCCACATACATGCAATACTACAAAATCGGTCAGGAACATGTATTTGATCTCTCCATTGTCCCTTATTGCTCTCAAAGGACAATATATACCTTGCTAGTTTGGTTCTTCATAATCAGGTCCTTCAGGCAGAAACTTGAATATTTGATGAGATGAATTGTTTGTCCTTAGAAATGGACATACCAAACATAATAAATATGCAATTTTATTGGGATTGATCATTATATCGGTAAGTAGATCCATATTACACCACTAAATTTTGTTTATTGGTGATAGACCAACAATGCTTTAGCATTGCAAAGCCTTCTTGCACTCAAGGGATGGAATATACCATCACCCATGCTATTCTGTAGATCATGAGGTCTAAATCATAAAACAAACCTAGAACATGAACTTTTTACGGCAAAGAAATAATTCTAAAAATAAAAAATAGAATAAAAACCACTCACCCGCATACAATTTTACAAAAAATAGCCTGAGAAACAGAAGATCTACTTTGTGGGTCCAAATGATCGGCTAAATTTTACTTTATGTATACCTCGATGTTGTGGTCCTGATTTAGCCAAAGATGCTGAATGTGTCTTTAAACTCTTATAATCAAACATATGAAATGTTTTAACCAAGTTCACTAAAATTGATCTGAGCCGAGGTTTGTTCAGGCTGAAATAAATTTTAGTGAATGAAATTCTGAAATTTCATCAAACTGTGATGAATTTAATTAAAAAAAATTTTTTTTAAAGATGTGTAATTTACCGGTAACCCTTTACGTAGCATAACAGTCAAAATCGAACATTGCTGTTTGCAAAAAAAAGCAAACAAATTTTTTTTTTTCAGTTTTCATTTTGAAAACATAGATCCAATGAGAGCTCATAAGCTGTGTTTAATAATAAAATTGAAATCTTCTCTTATTCAGGAAATACAGTGGAAACTGTTAATTGAATAGCCACTTTGCTAATGAAAATTATTCAATTAACAGGAGGATTCAATTAACAGGGATTGTGTCACTCACTCTCTTGTATTCTAGAGATAAACTTAGCTTTAATTGTATTATATCTTGTTTGACAGAGCTCCATGAGCTCTGTTTGACAGAGCTCCATGAGCTCTGTCAAACAAGATATAATAGATTAAATGCCTGTATTGGATGTACTGAGGTCAAATAGGTCTCTAAACAAAAGAAAACTAGGGAGAGTCAGAGTGATTTCTCGATGGGTTACAAGATTTTTTATTCAGTTAACATGAGTTTTGCTCCAGAACCTGTATTCAATTAACAGGTCAAATTATGGAGGTATGGTAAATGGTTTTGTGTTGGGAAATTATATTCAGTTAACAGGGTTATTCAGTTAACAGATATCCAATTAAGTGGGCTCCACTGTACTTTTTCAAATGTTGCCTGCTTTGGTATAAATATTAATGGTGTTAGGTAAACATTTAATGAAAATAAATTACCGGTATCTCAAAAACAGTTATATTTCTGAAACCAACTTACAATGTTACAATATCATGTTGTTTCTAATGTTATGTTTTTATTAGACGTGTTGCAGATGATATTTCCATAATGGGCTATTTGGACCTGCTTATGTGATAAAAACTAGTTTGTTCTTGAAAAATCATTATTCTTGAAATGATCAATTACACAAATAAACCCATTGACAATCTGTAAAAAAAGTGCAAACAGAGTGAACACTAAACATATGCTGTGACTGTCCTGAAAATTGAGAGGAATGGCTTCGGGAGACTTTTTAAGTCTTTGATATACTTATATCAACCTTTACCCAGTAATTTAATTTCACCCTCCAAAGGAACCTCGGGAAGTTAGGCAGTGTTTGTTTACTGTGGCAAACAAGCACCGTTTTACTGGTAAAATAGGACCCAGTCACTAATGCTTGGGGTGCAAGTCCTCTAAAATAGGCAACTTGGGGCATAAACGATTGACTGACATTGACTTTATCTCCATGTTGTGCTCACGTTTAGCCATTGTGCAGAAGTATGTGACCTTAAACACCAGTAAATAAATAGTTTATTTATTTATTTGTGTTCAAGGCCACATACTTTTGCACAATGGCTAATCATGACCGTGACAGTTTTACGGGTGGAGGAAACTGTAGTACCTGGAGAGAACCACCAAGCATCGACGAGCAACTGTCAGCTCCTCAACATTCTAACTCTAATGTCATTCCTCTCAAGCAGGGTTACAGCGGTTGAATACATGTGCATCATCGATGTGCGGTACGCCTTTGTACACAGGGTCATCATGCCCCCATGTAGGCAACTGGGAAAAGTAATTTCCATGTGGATACCCTCAAAATGTCATAATCAAAGGAGGCAAGTGAAGTGAAGAAATAGGTAGGTACTCATACTTGAGGAAAAAGGAGTTTCCCTTGTGCCCTTATGTAGTTATCTCCCCCTTCCTCCTCTCATCTCCACCTGAATACATTAATGGAAAATTGAGTTGCTGCCACTTTTCTGTTTGCAAAAGTGATATTCTTTTGCCATTCCATTTAGAGCTGGGTTAACCCTCTCGAGTTAACATCCAAATTTTTTGAATAAAGAAAAAATCAAATGTCAATAAGCAGATGATGCAATCAGCAATAAAACAGTTTATTACACACCTGTTCTATGAAATCCCCATATACAATATCACTAAACCATGCAGAAAATGAAAATCTGTTCCACACATATGTGCGGAACAGAATCATTGACAGACTATTTTTAAATAGAAGCGAAATTTCACTGGAATTTTCTACAAATCATGCAATGCAATTACAATTTGCATCACTAGCGATAGCGGAAAATCGTTCCCTGAGTTCCAATGTGTACTATGTGCCAGTAGGCACATAGAACACATTGGAACTTAAGGGACGAAATAGTAACACAGGTTCCCCTCGCAAATTTGGTTGGCAATAAAATGCGTTCTTTGTGTTGATAGTTGCCAAATGAATTGTTGAGTGTCCTAATAATTTTTAGCTAAACTTGGCTATGTCAAGATAAGCTATGGCCATCACATGTGTGGAAGTGTGTTAGTCTGTGAGTCTGTTCACATTTCCTTTAGCACAGGCTACCCCCCGTAGTTCTTGTCTGATCGTCACAAAATTCCATATGCAGGTTTGGGATCATGTCAAGATGAGAACCCAAAACCTGAAATCCTTTCGCACATTCTACAGGTCGTATTTATGGAGGGATTTCATTGTAACTTGGTAGAATGCCTCTGTATAATATCTAGATGAGAACGTCCCCTTTTGGTCATGATTTGTCAACTGTGACGGCTGCCCAAGCCTGAAACCCAAAAACTTTTAGCACAGTCTCCAGGTCATATTTAATATGGAGGGATTTCCTTGTAACTTGGTAGGATGACTTCATATGATGTCTAGATGAGAATTTCCCCATTTGGTCGCAATCTGTCAACTGTGACGACTACCCGAGCCCAAAACCCAAAAACCTTTAGCACAGTCTACAGGTCGTATTTATGGAGGGACTTCATTGTAACTTGGTAGTTTGACTTCATATAATGTCTAGATGATGAGAACGTCCCCTTTTGGTCATGATTGGTCAACTGTCGCCGCCACAGGGGCCCGAAGCCTGAAAACCTTTAGCACAGTCTACAGGTCATATTTATGAAGGGATTTCATTGTAACTTGGTAGGATGACTCCAGATAATGTCTTGATGAGAATGTCCCCTTTTGGTCACGATCATTCAGCCGTGATGGCTGCGCAAGCCCAAAACCCAAAAACCTTTAGCACAGTCTACAGGTTATATTTATGGAGGGATGTCATTATAACTTGGTATATTGACTCCATATATGTCCAAATGATAACGTCCCCTTTTGGTCGTGATTGGTCAACTGTGACGGCTACAGGAGAGCAAAGCCTAAAAACCATGAGCACAGTCTACAGATCATATTTATGAAGGGATTTCATTGTAACTTGGTAGGATGACTCCAGATAATGCCCAGATGAGAATGTCCCCTTTTGGTCGCGATCATTCAACCATGACGGGTGCCCAAGCCCAAAACCCCCAAAACTTTAGTACAGACTACAGGTCGTATTTATGAAGGGATTTCATTGTAACTTGGTAGGATGACTCTGTATAATGTCTACATGAGGACAACCCCTTTTGGTTGCAATCGGTCAACCATGATGGCTACACAGGCCTGAAGCCTGAAAACCTTTTGCACAGTCTACAGGCTGTATTTATGAAGGGATTTTATTGTAACTTGATAGGATGACTCGTTTTGGAATAATTTCACTGTGGTAACTTTCGTTGACATACATTAACTGTGAGGGCCACATACATTAACTGTGAGGGCCACATTAACCCACCCCTCAATTCTTTAGTGCAGTATACACCTCATATTATTTTTATTGAAAACATAGCATACAGGGAACAGAAAGTAACATATTTCCAATTATCACACTTCTTGTCTTATTTCATAATCCTTTCATAAACATTGAACATTATCCTTTTCATCAAACACAACACACAGACAAGTTAAGCTGCAGTGTCATTGACACTTTCATTTTTATAGGCATGAAGGCATGTAATAAACACAGAACAACATGCGTGTGTGAATGGGTTAATCAATATGGCATGAGTGCCAGCGTGGAAGTATAGAACTCGAGGCCACAAAAAATGTAATCTTGGAGCTGTATGATTACTATGACCACAAAAGTGGTATTTTTCTGGATTAGATTTTGATCGATTGCAAGATACCTACCATTGTGTCAAAATTTCATGAATAAAATAGAGTGGTGCTCACTTAATTGGATATCTCTTAACTAAATGACCCTGTTAATTGAATATAATTTCCCAACACAAAACCATTTATCATACCTCCAGTACAAATTTGACCTGAATTGAATAAAAAATCTTGTAACCTGTCAAGAAAGAAATTACCCTGACTCTCCTCAGTTTTTCTTTGTTTATAGACCTATTTGGCCTCAGTACAGCCAGAACATGCATTTAATCTATTATATCATGTTTGACAGAGCTCGTGGAGCTCTGTCAAACAAGATATAATAGAATAAATGCTAAGTTCTCTCTAGAATGCATGAAAGTGACACAATCCCTCTTAATTGAATACTCCTGTTAATTGAAAAAATTTAATTGGCAAAGTAGCTATTCAATTAACAGGGTTCCACTGTACTGCAAACTCAAGACAGAATAAAGGATAAAAAATAACGAAAAGAGGATCTCACAGTCAATGTTCTCACATTTTCTTTCCAATGCATGAGATTCTGCAGCAGTGTGGGAAGAAAACATTATTTTGACTGGATTGTGATCCTATCGAAATTCTCTGCCTGTTTTTGTGAGCATAATACTATAAGTTATCTGTGCGAAACCCAGGAAGTAAAGAAATGCTTGTTTAATGGAGTAAACAAGTTCTGCTATATTGTTCCCTCTCTGGGAACCCCAGGAAGTGAAAAAGTGTTTGTTTACTGTGGTAAACAATCTATTTTACTGGTAAAATAGGACTGTTACCAATGCTTGGGGTGGAAGTCATCTAAAATGGGCAACATGGGCATAAAAACGATGAAGTAAACGTTACTTTATCTTCATGTTTTGGTCATGATTAGCCATTGTGTAGAAACATGTGACTTTACAGGCCTGGCATTCTTAAAAATGCAGGAGGGCTATAAATCGCTTCCCTCGCATGGCCTAGGGGAGCGATTAGCTCTCCCCAAGTTCACAAAAGCTGAAAGTGGCAAAATAAAGTTTTACTATTAATGAATTCTGCTTAGTGGGCTTTGTACATTTTATTTGGTGCTGCTTTCAAGGCTGTCTCTGTGCGATGGCTACACTGCCCCCCCACACCTCCGGGCCTCGGCATGGCCCAGAGATGGTAGGGGTAGTGCAGCCGTCTTTCAGAGACCACTAACACAGCAGAGATCTGAAAAGATGTGGATTTAAGGAATATGCTGTTATGGTTATCATTATTTTCTACAGTCAGGAGGGCTAGTTTCCGCCCCTTTTAATTTTTTTAAGGCGAGCAGTAGACGAGCGAATAAATCTCTCTCCTGAAAATGCCAGGCCTGACCTTATACACCAATAAATAAATAATTTACTGGTAAAATATGAAGTCAAGTTTAGCCAATCATTGATACCTATGCTGCAGCATAGGTATCAATGATTGGCACAACTTGACTTTATACTGATATTGTGGTCATGAGCCAAAGATGTTGAAAATTACTGTAAAACACCAATAAATAAGTAGTATGGTAAATTCCAAATGCATTTTGCTAATTTCCAGAAAACGGTATTAGTGTGTTAGATATTCCAATCAGGAATACACGTTTAAAATGGCTTATATTGATTGATTTCTTCTACTATGATAAATGAACATTTTGGAGCATGGAAAAAAAAAATTCTGATCATGATGAATTGGACACTTCAGTTGTGAAGAAAAAATTACAAAGATTGCTTGTGACACCAGCTCTCTTTTATGGAGTGCACACAATTGGAGAATTTTTTTTTCAATGATACTCTCTTGGCAGTTGAATTGATATAATTAGAAGTAGATTAATGACTAAATAATTTTTCTTATTTTTTGTTCTCATCACTGAGCATTTATTGGATTTCTAAATATACTTTGACTGATGAAATTCAACCATTCTAAATTCTGTTTTACAATCAAAATAAAATATTTAGCCATCTAGCCATTTCCAGTGAAATTGAAAAGAAACTGAAACATTTGTTTCCTTGGAAACTAACTTCATTCGAAACATTATTAGAAAACATAAGTTCAAAGCATTTTTTAGCTCAGCTTTGACGAAGTCAAATTTGAGCTATTGTCATGGCCCTTCGTCCATCTGTCCGTCCGTCTGTCTGTCTGTCCATCCGT
Organism: Pictodentalium vernedei; assembly: GCA_031216915.1. Taxonomy (NCBI): domain Eukaryota; kingdom Metazoa; phylum Mollusca; class Scaphopoda; order Dentaliida; family Dentaliidae; genus Pictodentalium; species Pictodentalium vernedei. The sequence continues at coordinate 687,319,326 of CM062296.1, read as the reverse complement.
CCGTCTGTCCGTATGTCAACAATTGGCTATGGCTCGGGCTAGAGGTCGTATTTATGAACCGATCTTTACGAAACTTCTTGTGTACCTTTGTTATGACCCTGGGATGGGAACGAGTGTTTTTAGGTGTGGTCCGAAATTCAAGATGGCTGCCAGCGGCCATTTTGTACCGATGATGCAAAAATCAGTTTTTTGTACAGAACTTCTGTATGAAAGTTCTGATTTGAATAAAGTTTTGTATAAATGTTTAGTACCATGGGATACATCACATATAATACGGGTTTTTTTCTCGTGCGTAAATTATGCAAATTAGACTGACTTTGATTTATTTAGTGTTACTTTCAGAGCTGCAAGTGCCAAGCTGCTATGGCTCGGGCTAGAGGCCGTATTTATGAACCAATCTTTACAAAACTTCTTGGGTACCTTTGTTATGACCGTGGGATGAGAACGAGTGTTTTTGGGTGCAGTCCGAAATTCAAGATGGCTGCCAGCAGCCATTTTGTACTGACGATGCAGAAATTTTTTTTTTGTACAGAACTTCCATATGAAAGCTCTGATTTGAATAATTTTTCGTATGAATGTTTAGTACCATGAGATACATTACATATCATATGGGTTTTTTTCTCGTGCTTATATTATGCAAATTAGACTAACTTTGATTTATTTAGTGTTACTTTCAGCACTGTAAGTGCAAATCCCTATACGGCTCGGGCTAGAGGCCGTATTTATGAACCGATTTTTACGAAACTTCTTGGGTACCTTTGTTATCACCGTGGGATGAGAACGAGTGTTTTTGGGTGTGGTCCGAAATTCAAGATGGCCACCAGCAGCCATTTTGTACCAAAATTAGTGCAATCAGTCTTCTGTACAGAACTTCTGTATGAAAGTTCTGATTTGAATAAATTTTTGTATGAATGTTTAGTAACATGGAATACATCACATATAGTACGGGTTTTTTTCTCGTTCAGAAATTATGCAAATTAGATGAACTTTGATTTATTCAGTGCTACTTATACACTGTAAGTGCACATGTCAATATGGCTCGTGCTAGAGGCTGTATTTATGAACCGATCTTCACAAAACTTCTTGGGTACCTTTGTTATCACCTTGGGACGAGAACAAGTGTTTCTGGGTGCGGTCCAAAATTCAAGATGGCTGCCAGTGGCCATTTTGTACCGAAATTAGGTCCAATCAGTTTTTTGTCACAACTTCTACACATCTCATATTTGTGAACTGATCTTCACGAAACTTCTTGGGTACCTTTGTTTTCACCTTGGGACAGGAATGAGTGTGTTTTGGGGTGCCTTTGTTATCATTGTGCCATGAGAACAAATATTTTGGGGTTCAGTCAGACCCACTCTGGGACTCAAAGATTTTTTTCTAGTTTAGCATCTGACTGTCACCCACCTTTACAATACTTTACCTATACATTTGTTACAGGCAACAGTCAGTATTTATGTACAGACCATTACAATACTTTATATGTACCTTTGTTATCAGGTCATTACCTAGATGTTTGTCATTGCTGTGTCACATACTATACATGTACATGTCTTTGTCTTGACAAGTTGAGCTACAGTGTCATTGACACTTTCATTTAAATCAGAGAATTGGTAACTATTAGAAGATGTTACACACCTTTAGCTTAGTGGTACACTTTTGAACTTCTATGCTAGAGGTCCCGAGTTCGATACCCATCTGGGACGACACTCGTTGTGTCCTTGGGCAAGGCACTTTATCCCGATTGCCTCAATGGGGGCACGATGGCGCCGTGCACATGTCTTCAACTGCTGTAACCCTGCTTGGGCAAAACTTGAATAGAGTGAGAATGTTGAGGAGCTGACAGTTGCTCATTGATGCTCGGTGGTTCTCTCTGGGTACTCCGGCTTCCTCCACCCGTAAAATTGTCATGGTCACGATTTGCCTTTGTGCATAAGTATGTGACCTTAAACACCAATAAATAAATAACACACCTTTAGAATTTGCAGTGAGGTATCAAATAAATGTTTTTTTAAATGTGGTTGGGTTGGATCATTCCAGCTGATATTCCTTGAACATGGTTCTAGCCATAGATACCCTGTGTTCACAAGATATCAGTTCAAGTCAGTGCTTTCTTGAAATGCCATCTTGTATAATTTTGAACATTTTTCAAATATGATGAATTCATATTTCAAACTTTGACGATTGTGACAGTTTTTGACAATTTGGGCTTGTAGTAACAAGTTGTCTGGCTTTGAAGTAGTTTCTAGTGAAGCTGTGGCTACAGTATCAAAGTAAGCAGCAAAGGATTAACTGGAAACTACAAGTTCACCCAAATATTGCAGATTGTGTTATTATATTCTGAGGAACTTGTGTGCATAGCTACAAAAGAGTTGGAATTAAGTTTTTAAGATCTTGTTAAAAAACAGTATTCTGTAGTCTTATTTTTAGATAGACCCATCTCACATCCCTTGGATAAAATATAGTTGAACCCTGTTAATTGAATAGCCACTCTGCCAGAGCAAAATATTCAATTCACAGGAATTTGGAGCTCTGTCAAACAAAATATAATAGATTACATGTCCTTTTTTGATGTACTGAGGCCAAATAGGTATAGAAACATGAGGCTGTCAGAGCAACTCTTTGATAGATTACAAGGTTTTTTATTCAGTTAACTGGAGTTTACCATTTAGCATATAGGCAATTAACAAGTCACAGTTGTACTGGTTCCTGGTGGTGTGGTAAATGGTTTTGTGTTTGGAAATTATATACAATTGGTTATCCAATTAAGAAATACCCAATTAAATATGCTACAATATACATGAAATGTACCTTCCCCTGTAGCATGGTTTGCAGATGATGAAAATGAATAGTTGCCTGATGTGCAGAGTTCAGACATCTACATGTTCCTTATTTAGTCCAGGGAGAGAGATGTAAGAATGCTTTGGGGTTGGGAAGATTAGAAAAGGAAAGTTTCTTTCTCTTTTTTTTGTTGGGGAGGGGGGTGGTCCATGGTGAATCTTTAATAATAATAATAATACTTTTATTGTCTTAAATATCAACCGATGATGCATGACAAAAGTGGTACACAAAATTACATAACAAAAATATAACAAGACGTGGCCTTAGCCCATCTTCATCAACCAACAGAACGACACCCATGATATGTGTACACCCATACACATATAGACATATATACCTAAGATACCCCTATACATATGTACAAGAATAAAACAGAGATGCATATGCATATATACATATGCACATTGAGATACACATACCTATACGTACATAAACACACACGCATATACATACGCACAGACTAGATTGTTCAGTGACTATAGCTTCCAGATCATATATACACGATGCAACTCACACCCTGAATACGCGTGGACACGTACCCACACTTATTCCCCAATATAGATGCAACCGGCTGTCACAGAATGGTGAGATTAGAGGCGGATACTAGTATATGTCAAACAATCGACTGACATTATTTTCAAAGTAAAGTGATGAGTAAAATTATGTGCCAAAGCTACCAACTATAGGCTGCAGCCTTGGCACCTAAAATTAATCATCCTTGAGTGTATGCCACCATAATTGCATGGTCCGAATTATTCACACATACAAAGCTATTTGTTGAAAGATTTTCACATGTTTAATACATTATTAACGAATTACATGAGACAACCTGTTATTTCTCTATCAAATTAGTGAGTAGGATAGTTAGTTTTTCTGGAGTTGTAGGTAAGTGGTCATTGTCTATCATTTCTAGCAGTTCTTTATTAAGGCTGCACCTCTCAGTTGCATATATTGGACAAAGCAAGAAGGAGTGGACCTCGTTCTCAATTTCACTGGACATAAACGTTGGTCTCGCGGGATGTCTGTCTACTTCTATGTTTAGACAGTGGGCACTTATTTGCAACCTTGTGAAATTTCTACTGACTTCTCTATCTTTATTTAGTAGAAGATAGTCTTCGAATTTGAACTCTGTTTTGATTTGGCAGAGAAATGAGACAATTATCTTCATGGTTAATGGATCAAGATCCACAGATTGAATTTTTAGAACTATAGAATTTGATAAGTGCTGTCACTTGAGGATGGTCAAGGGTTTAATAAGAGTGAATTTGTTTTTTTAATATACAAAAATGAGGGTCCAGCAACTTTTTCCAGTCAAGTATTGCCTGCTAACTGAAGCAGATGACTTTAGACTTGAAACAGTTGGTCAGGCTCTATGACTTTCCCCACTCACTGTTATCTGAACCATGAGCGTCATTGTGCATGCTGTACAACAGCAGATGCAAATACTAGTACATGTAAACTTGACTTAAAGCTTCTAGATGTTGATACTAGAAGGGTTCATTAGCTGCTTGATAATGTTTATCCAGAACAAACCGTTTCAGCTGGATATAAAAAAATCATTTACCATGCTGACCTGTTTATTCCTTTAATATTGACGCTAACCAGTGATGCTAGTATTAATTTCTTTGTATGAATATCATAGCAGTGATACCAATATTACATTTTATGCTGTTGGGAAATTAGTGATTCATGATTGATTTCACCAAGATAGCAACACTTTGGGTGTATTGGTAAAAATTACCATTTTCAACTTGCCATGTCTAAATTAGTTAATTGTGTGGAATGAAAAAATCAATTGTTTCATTACCATATTTGTAATAAACCCATGGCTATTAATTCATCATTTTTGTTTTGTGTGCTTTCATGATGTACAGACAGAGCTAGCTCATAGTTACCACACTTTCTTGACCAGTTTCCAGAGCATAAGTTTATTAGCTCACCTGACTGAAAGTCAGGGTGAGCTATTCTGATCACTTTTCGTCCGTCGTCCGTCGTGAAGGTGGTATTTGGGCTTTTTCTCCCAAACCACTGGCCGCATATTAATGAAATTTCATGTGAGAAGGGGTTGTGTCTGCGGACTTTGATTTTTCGTCAAATTAGGTTTCGGCTCACATTGAGCAGAGGGATGGGGCAAAAATGCTCCAATTCTTAAAAAAATCTTCTTCTCAAGAACCAGCAATAGCAGAGACTTGATATTTGGTATGCAGCTTCCTTTTGAGGTGTAGACTCAAGTTTGTTCAAGAGAAGTTGGAGGGGCTATATTTGACGATGTTAAAGGAGGGGCAAAAATTTTGGCCCCGCCCCAAATTTCTATTTTCCAAACCGCGAGGCCGATTTGAACCAAATTTTACATGAGTGCTTATTGGGTCATAAGTACCTAATTTATGCCGAAATTTTTTCCCCCATAGCCCCGTGGGAACCACAGGAGCTAAAAATAGAAAAAAATGAAAACTCCCATATCTCCAAAACTACACGGCACCGAGAATTCTTATTTGTTGTGAAGCTTCCTTAGGACCAACAGAATGGAATGATCAAAAAAAATTGCCATCGGTTTTATGATGGGGTACTTTTTGGGGAGTTTGAAAAAGTGCTGAGTCAGCATTTTTTAACACTGTGGGTAATGGGAAAAACATAAGACTACTTTTGTCCGAAACCACTGCTCCAAAAGCTTTCAAATTTCACATATAACATCTTTGGAAGATTGTTTCACATGTTTATTGAAATAAATTGCCTGGGTTGATATTTGGGCTCTCTATGGGAGCCCAAATGTTTAAATTAGTGCAGTATGAGGAGTATTTTTGAAAAATCTTCTTCTTCAGATCTAGCAATAAGAATGTTTTGATATTTGGTTTGCACCATCCTTAGGGGGGTGAGATTCAAGTTTGTTGAAGCCAAATCCCTGGGTTCATATTTAGGCTGAAAATTTGGGGTGCGGGTGGGACTTAGAAAATTTTGGACCAAAATCCGAAAAAAAATTTTTTTTGTTTTTTCTACGTTTTGGTCAATTTTAAGACAAAAAAAAATTTTTTTTTTTTTTTCCCCTGAAAATTTGGGGTGCGGGTGGGACTTAGAAAATTTTGGACGAAAATCCGAAAAAATTTTTTTTGTTTTTTTATGCATTTCTGTCAGTTTTAAGACAAAAAAAAATTTTTTTTTTACCCTGAAAATTTGGGGTGCGGGTGGGACTTAGAAAATTTTGGACCAAAATCCGAAAAAAAATTTTTTTGTTTTTTCTGCGTTTTGGTCAATTTTATCACAAAAAAAATTTTTTTTTTTTTTTCCCCTGAAAATTTGGGGTGCGGGTGGGACTTAGAAAATTTTGGACGAAAATCCGGAAATTAGTTTTAGCATTTTTATGCATTTTAAGAAGAAAAAAAATTAGGCTGAAAGTATTTTGTTTGGGAAAAAAACTATTTTTTATGTGTTTATCTCAATTTTGGGACATAAAAGTGCACGAACTGAAAATAGACGGAAAATCCTGTGTATTGTGTGGGCACAATCGCTTCATCTAGTTGGTATATGCTTTTCTTAGGAGGGGCGTATGCAGCTTATTCAAGTCAAGTCCCTGGTTTGATATTTAGACTACAATGTCAGGTGAGCACCCTCAGGCCCCCTGGGGCCTCTTGTTTGATCTATATGCCTGACTTCTGCATCATTTCAGACCTTATCACAAGGAGCACAATAAGTCTCATTTAAGCCTGTACTGCTTAATAGAATAATTCTGTTAACCCTTTACCTACCACAAGTAGAAAAGGACACTTGCCAAACATATCACTCTCTCTCCATGTGGAATGTTTATTTGTTCACTGGTGTTTAATGTCATTTTCAGCATCTATGTCTACCCCGGTATGTTGAGACTGCAACAAAAGTATAATGTCACATTTTTAAGATTTTAATGCTGTCCATTTTCAAAGCCTGGAGGTACCTGGAGAGAACCACCAAGCAATGGCAAGCAACTTTCAGACTATCCAACATACTAAATCCGCACAAGCAGAGTTAGCATTAGTTGAAGACAGGTGCATCATCGACGTGCATTATGCCTTAGTACATAGTGCCCACATGGACAATCATGATTAAGTGCCTCACCCAAGGACAGACCTCAGTTACCCCTGGTGGGGATTGAACTATGGACCTCTCGGTTTGAAATTCAATGCCGTAACCACTGCGCCACCATGCTCCCTTGGTAATCCATCAGAAATTTATAGAGATAACCAGAATATCTGTCTGTTTTCCTGACTCTTTGGTCTCAGTCTTTCCATATAAGCATTTAAATTTAATGCATCACTCCTGATTGGAATGAGCTCAAAAAGATCTCTACAGTGAAGGGTGATATTAGATTATTTTTTAAGTTGAAGTTTATTACGTAAATAACTTAAGTAAGGCTTAATAAAATTAAAAATCTGTTTCTCATGCCCTCCCACGTGGTCGTTTTGGCTGCCGCATGCTCTCTTTTTATGACCAATGCAAACTTGAAAAAATAAAAATTTAATGGTTTATGTCTGATATTTTACACAAGTTAATAAAATTGATAAATTTGTCCCTTGAGTGTAACAAGGCTTTGCAATGCTTTAGCATTGCAAAGCCTTGTTGCACCCAAGGGATGAAATACACCACCACCCTTGCTATTCTGTAGATTATGAGGCCTAAGATATAGAATAAACCAAGAATATGAACTTCTTATGGCAAAGAAATAATTACAAAAATAAAATATAAAATAAAAAACCGCCCACCCGCATGCAATTTAACAAAACTTGGGCTGAGAAACAGAACATCTACTTTGTGTGGCCTAATAAATAAATATTTTGTTCCTTCAAAAACAAAGTTTATTATCCTGTAGTGGAATGGGCAGTGTTCTTGTGGTAATTCTCTCCAGGTTCTGTATATTGGTTATATATTATTGAGTGGAACAGGTTATTATTATATGTTTTAAACATTGACCTATTTTTCTGGCATTATAATGACATGTTTTATAAATATGTCTTCAACCTTTTCAAAATTCAAATGTTTAGATGGCATAATTGGCTTTTTTTTAACAAATGCATTTAGATGAACATGCTCTTCACAGCTTGTCCAGTGTTTTGGTTGCAGCTAATTTGTCAGTTAAAAACTGAATATTGACTTAAAAAAGGCTTTTGTTTGTCAGACAGTCCCTCATTGAAATTGCCCCTCTGAGCATTTTTATTGGCTTGCAATGTCTTCCAAAATTTGAAATCGAGATACTTTAAAATTTAATCATTTTTTATTTCAACAAAGCGTAATTAAAATACAGTGTCTATTTATAATGTTTGTTTTGTAAACATCCAGTTTGCTCTGTTCTGTAGAAAACAACTCAAATATTTTTAGCGGAGGGCATTTATTTTATGAAAAAGGTGCATAAAAATACCTGAACACAATTCTGTGGGTGTGCTTCATATTATTTGTGAAATTAAATTATTTATTCTGTTATGGATTTGCCTTGTTACAATTTATGGGGGAGTGCCTTTAGGCACACATGGAGAGTGGATTACCACTAAAACATCCATGGAGTGGAGTTTCCACCCAGTCAAAGACTTCTTATCTGTGGAAAAGCATAAGAATGCCAAGCAAAGTGTCAGCCAATGACTCCTTTGCTTGACATTTTTATGCATTCTCATAGAAATCTACAGTTATTGTATGTGTGGAACATCCACTCCAAGGGTGTTTCTGTGGTAATCCACACTTTCTGTACTGTACCTTCAGCCACTGTAATTTGAGATAAAGCTTTGTTCTTGTTGTGATCAGTTTACTTGTTGAAAGTGTCATTAACTTTTTATCTAACGAATCGACGGCATCTGCCTATGTATTTTACAAATTGAGCAGTTGGGAAAATTTCAACAAAGTTATTGTTCAATTTTTTTTGTTAAATTTAAAAAATAACATTTAAATAACAAAATTTGATAATGTGAGTTCGATGAAGGGTTAACTCTTGACATGTTGCGTATTTTTCAAAATATTTTTCATCGAATCTAGTCGTGGCTGCTTTTATGCAGCCATGACCAGATTTGATGAAAAATTTATGAAAATTTAACTCCGGGAAGAAGTGGGTTTAATTATTTGGTTTGTGCCAAATCATAATATTTTAATGACAAGAGAAAGATTCCTTGTCATCGGTAGCATATCTGCCAGCAGCACGCAAAGAGTTAAAAATCAAAGTAAGTGATAAAAATAAGTGCATTTTAAAAATTATTCTGAGAACAGTTGGAAATCTATTCAAAAGAGTAAACATTTGTTGGAGGTTAATTAAAGTATATTTGATAATTACAAAAACATTTGTGTTCATTGCTTTTTAATAGTTCAAAAATTACCGCTTTCAGTGAAACTGACGAAGTCTTGTGAAATTATCTCATGACTCACAAGTGGGAAATTAATTTCCTCATCTGTAATTCCATTTGTAATAATTATCATATTTCTTGCCTCTTTGTTCCATTTTCACCTGGTTCCATGCTTCAGTGAAAGTGACATATTAAAAAACAAAGAAACTTTTCCTACCAGTCAAATATTGATTTCAACAGGGAAAAAAATAGTCATCAAAAAATACTGAGTAGCATTTCCTTCCTGTGTGTTATCTCTACAATCTTCAATATGTTTTGTATAACAATCGGTGGTATTACGCCTGACTGCTTTTTTTATATAAAATTGAATTAAAAATTATAATTTTATAATTATAGTAATAAAATATATTTTTTACTAAGTTATGACATTGATATTTTATTAGGAATACAATCTACTTCGAAAATGTTGACTCATTTTGATAAGAGTGTTTAACACTAAGATCCATACATCCACAAAACTGCAACTTTGATATTAATTTGAAAAAGTTGTCCCCAAGTGTATTCCTCCTTGAGACCTCAACCGATAGGCTGCATTTTATCTTGGAAGTGTTTGTACATCATTGTTGGGTGCCTGTACAGGCACCCAACAATGATGCAGAATTACTGTAAAGTTACCTGCAGCCATGTATATTTATATAAAATTAATCTGAGTCTTCCCTGTAGGAACCCAGGGAAGTGAAGCAGTGCTTATTTACTGTGGTAAACAAGCTTTGTTTTACTGGTGAAATAGGACCTAGTTACAATGCTTGAGGTGAATGTCCTCTAAAATGGGCAACCTGGGTATAAATGGAGGACTAAACTTGGCTTTATCTCCATGTTGAGGTCATGATTAGCCATTGTGCAAAAATATGTGACCTTCACCAATAAATATATAAATAAATCTGGGTCTCTAAGGGTTAATGAGGTAGTTAAAATACCCCCAAAATATGATATGATTTTGTTGAATTTTCTTTTTGAAAAATGTGAAAAAAAAATTGAAATTAATTTTAATATTGTGTGCATTGTTGTGTAAACAGTTAATCAATTAAGGGTTGAGTCCTTCTTACATGCTTCTGGCAGGTATTTCTGCCCCAGGCACAAAATCTCTTGCCAATAAAATAAGTATGATTTGGGCACATTTAACCAAATTTCCCCCTTGTAAATTGAATGAAGATTTTAATCAATGACCTTGTTAGTTAAATTTAGATGAATTTTTTATCAGATCTAGTTAATCTGTGAAGCAGCCATGACCAGATTTGAAGAAAAACATTTTGAAAATACTCTTGCGGGTTACAGGTCTGAAAATAAGCAGTCTGACATTTGCAAAATGAGGTCCCCCGAGGATAAATTTGATGATGCTATCCCATATAGTGGACCAACTTATCCTCTGAGTACCTCCTTCTATTTAGTTTTGAGACCCTGATTCAGATTGAAGTTCACAGAGGGTAAATTTAGTGATGCTACCCTGCTGTGCAGGGTAGCATCTCTAAATTCACCCTCTGGGGACCTCATTTTGCAGATGACAGTCTGCTTATTTTCTGGCTTGGCGGGTTATGAATTAAAGTGTCTTGCTCAAGGACACAACACAAGTGACACAGGTGAGGACCGATCAGTTTGGCTGTTGAAAGTATCATTAACCCTTTACCTAATGAATCGGCAGCATCTGCCAGCGTAAATTACAAATTGAGAACAACCTTCCAATCGTAAGTCCAATGTGCTTACAAAATTAGTCAAATGAGTCTTGTGTCCTCAAAACTTGGAAATGCTTCACCTTTAGCTTTTTTACATATGTACAACATTAGGTTACCTCACACCTGCGTTTTTAGGGAATTAAGAAAAAAATTATTCGCCTGTGAAATTGATTAACAAATCAGTATCTTTTAACTGAGATTTTCTATTTCCACAGTATCTTAACTGTAATAAAATTACACCTGATCGCAGCAGGAGGTTGTTAGGATATTTTGTGCTGGCAGGGTACTTTTTATGTTGCCGATTGCATCAGTGTGTGTTGGAGCATATGTCATTTTCTTTATTCATTTTTTTGCCCCCCAGCAGGAAAGTCATTAACTGCACTAGGTGAGCAGCAATCTTGATTTTTAGAAAATTGTCAACGTTGTCACTGAGTTATGATGCATAAAAAATTGTAGTTTGCGTGTGTGTGTGTGTGTACATGTAAAAAATATTATTGGCACCTTAATCTCGGCATCTGTATGATGAACAAAGAATCAGTAGCTTAACCTGGCTTAACCCACTAATATGAGTCAGATCCTGGTTAAATTTTTATGTTCCTTTATCATCTCAATCCTTTACCTAATGAGTCAGCCACATCCGCCCACATAATTTTCAAATTGAGCTGTAAAAAATGAGCTCATAGGGCTTGTTCCAATTAGGGGTCGTATTATATGGTTTGGTTGAAATTTTGTGAAAAATAAAAAAAATATAATTAAAATAACAGATTTTGATATTTTGTGCATTGGTTGAAGGGTTAACCCTTTACCTAATACAAATTGAAGTACAACATTTGCACAAACAATTCTTGAATAACAAAAAAAATTCATTTTTTGAACTCCAAAGCATAGCTTATGATCCCACCTTGGCATGAAGGGTGGTCTTGAAGTATGTCTCCAATTAAAAGTTAAAAAAACAAATTGAATGATGATTTTGTAAATAGTGCTGGCTGGTTATGGCCTTTTCATTAAGTATAAGGTTATCTTTTAGACATCATAAGCTGTGGGGAAAAAAAATCAAGCTTAAAAGTTTGGATTTTTTTTTTTTATTGGTGTTTAATTACACGTTCACCAGCTCGGGTCACCATCTGTCAAACATTTGTACAGGTAGAGGAAGCTGGAGTACCCATTGAGAACCACCAAACAGCAGCAAGCATCTGTCATGTTTTCAAATGTATGAACTCTGCACAAACAGGGTTAGCATTGGTTGAAGGCATGTGCACCACTCTGCAGTGCTCATTAGTGCATAGTACCACAGTGCCCCAGTAGGTTGGAATAGAGATATTTGAGATTTGTGTAGGAGTATTTGGTAGATTGAAAATGAATATCAAATTCAAAATGGAATTTATAAATAGCATAATTTTTTTTTGTGTGAAAGAGCTTCAATTGATAAAACATTGCTTGCCAGTTTACTCTTCAACTTTCAGTGCCTTGGTCTTGTTTTAGAACTGCAAAAAAGTTTATAGCAGCAGCCTATTATCAGCATAAGGAGAGACACTATGCTTGATGTGGAATATTTTGGCTTTAGCAGATCAGCCTTGACCGTGAAGCAATTAACTAACAAGTCCACATACAACAAAACCAATATAATAGATAATTTAATTCCCCCTCCCCACCCCCCCCCCCCCCCACAAATATAGCTTAGGATCACTCACTGGATGATCTCAATCAGCTCATTCGAATAAGACATCATAAGTTATGTTATCAGATAATAATTTCTGATTTCATTTGCAAGACTCTCACAGATTTGACCACTACATGTGGTAGCGGGAGCGCAGTGGCTCAGTGGTAGACTGTTGGACTTCTATGCTAGAGGTTTCGAGTTCGATTCCCATCCGGGACAACCTGCGTTGTGTCCTTGGGCAAGGCACTTTATCCCAGTTGCCTGCATGGGGGCATGATGATGCCGTGTACTAAGGCATGCTGCACGTCGATGGTGCACATGTCTTCAGCTGCTGTAACCCTGCTTGAATGGAGCTTGAACAGAGTTAGAATGTTGAGGAGCTGACAGTTGCTAGTCGATGCTCGGTGGTTCTCTCCGGGTACTCCGGCTTCCTCCACCCGTAAAACTGTCGTGGTCACGATTAGCCATTGTGCATAAGTATGTGCCCTCAAACACCAATAAATAAACTAGAGAATTGTAATTTGTTGGACAAATTACGGGCTTTCCCAACTTTTTAATGTAAAAAGGCAAACTGTATTGTACACAAAACTATCAATCAGTTTTGAAAATAGAAAAATATAGTTGAAGCAAAGTTTTTTGTGATGCTACTAGGCTTTATGCAGCCAAAACAGATATTTGAGATAAAGCAGGACATCAAAACATTTAACACAAAATTTGCTCTTCAATAATTACTGAATATTTTCATGGAATGCAAAACGAGCCATGTCCGTTTTGCTTTGGAAAAAATAAGTACAGATGAATCATGGGTGTCTGTGAGGACTGTGCCCCCCCCCCCCCCCCCCACCACTGATTTGCGAAGAAGCCGGAAATTTCAGGCAATTCAGTTGCCAGAAATGACCAAATCAAGCGGGCAGGGAGACTATTTTTCTTACAACAATGACATGAATGGTGTATGGTTAATGTCGGGCAAGTAGGCAGGCAGGCAGGCCTTATAACAACTCTACCGACTGTACTCTTTCACACTGGCATGCGCCCTTAAAGTTGGTCAATTTTGTTGAAAAAATGCTATATTCATGTCATTTTTAGCCAATACGGGTTAAATTTGAAATATTTGTGTGGTGATTTTAGTATATAATATTATGCTCTAAATGTTTCATGAATATGAGGATACCTCATTTCACTTTCCAGAGACCTGTCATCAATCACAGCTTGAGTTTCGGATAAGAGACAAGGAGGAATCTTCAATCTTGGTATTTGAATTAACATATACAATTTGAGGGTACTCCAATTCAATGAAGTGAGGGTTAAAACTTTGAATAACACATATATAACAGCAATATTGTTCTAGGAATAATGTTCTACCTTCTCATGGGAAGTGTTTTGAGAAAATATGGCACGTAAAAGTTGGCAAAAATAACTATAATTCCAACAGTACCCTTATAGGAAGTCTCAAATCTGCCAAGGGTTAAACTTTTAATAATAACATATAAAATAAAAGTTGTCATACCTGGACTGCTGCATGCAGCCATAGAAAACATTCAGCACTCAATCAATTAGAAATGGAGTAAATTGTCCCTTGAAATTACCAAATTTTGAAAAAATGGGACTTTTTTTGGACGGGACCTACTTTTATGCAACCAGAATGGGCATAGAGTTCAACTTTACAACCAAACTTACCACAGCAAATATGCTCAGTAGTCAATTGTGAATACGGACATGCAAAGTGTTTGAAATTAACCCTTTCCAAAATGATATAAAAAGCAACCAAAGTTGGCTAATTTTAGCATTTTCAAACGGTACACTTATTCTTGCCCTCGTTGTGCTTGAGGGTTAAATCTGAGATTAAAGCGTAAACAGTAACTTTCTTCCACAATCATTGTTGCATGAGGGGTCACATGATATGGTTTTGTTTAAATCTTTTTTAAATTAAAAAAAAATAATTAAAATAACAAATATTTGATATCATATGCATTAAATAAAGGGTTAAGAACCTCTGTGTGAAAATAATCTTGAGGTGCAATTTTCTTACTTTGTGTAGCATTACTCAAAATGCATTTATCTTCTAAATAAATGTAGTAGTAATTCAGAAGTTTTAAAATTCCTGTAGAATAAAATTGTCAAGTATATGTTGCTAGGAAATGTAATCAATATTCTCTATTCCAATCTTAGAAGAAAAGTGAACATTTATATAAATTACTCATTCCAAGTCTCCTTTGTTACTCCACATCATGGGGATAGGAGGAATTTTAGAATGTCAAGTTAAATTACATCATTAGTGATTTCATAATATATGGAAGCCATTATCAGAATGTACAAAGATTTCAAATTTCCTTGATGAATGGTTCTTTTTCTCTAGCCAATCTGTATAAAACGTCCATACAAGAACAAACATTTTTCTTAATTCCATTTTATCTAACTTGGAATTCAGGGTAAGCTATTTCAAGGGCATGTATGAAGGACTTCATCTGTACACAAAATTTGTTCAGCATGGGCTACAGCCAGCAGTTCTTTTCCAATCTCGCCAACTTTTATATGCCTGTTCTAGTTCATGTCTAGATGAGAACTTCCAAGTATTATGTTCATAGTCAGCCATCTACAATGGCTCCTGAGCCATCTTGGATTTTTTCACTACAGGGCACAAGTTGCATTTATGCAGTAGGTAAATTGAAATTTGACAGGATTAATTAATAATACAGTTGACCACCTATAAATGACACCATGGCAGCCATCTTGGATTTCTCCAGAGCATTATCCACAGTTAGTTCAGCATTGGTAACCAACAGTTCTTTTACGGTCACTGACAAATTTCATATGCAAGTTCAGGTTCATGCTTCAATAAGAACATCCTATTATGGCCAAGGCTGGCAGCATACTATGACTGCCACAGCAGCCATGGTAGATTTCTTCAACACAAGCTACTTGTCACCTTTATGCATCAATTTTATTGAAAGTTGACAGTGTCACTTAATATGATGAGCAGATTAGAACATCCTATTTTGATAATGGTTGGCCACCAATACTGGCTGCCATCTTGGATTTCTCAGCCTACAGTACAGGTCTCATTTATGCATCAGTTTTATTGAAATTTAGCCAGATGCCTTTTTGCTATGATGAGTTAGCAATTTCGGCACAGCATGATGCCTTTAATTTCAACCTTGCTGGCATACAAAGACAATAATTGATCAAAACAGATACAAATACCAAACAGTATTTTCAGAGTTCTGGCCACTCTGTCACCATTGTATAATAGTCAAAGACTCGGAATGCACTTAGTCAATTCTTAACTGATGAGGATGATAAAATATGGCATATTGAATGAAATTTGTTGTGTTGGTTTTACCATGGATAGTTAATATTCTTCATTTGCACAACATACATGTACATGTTTTTCTGTCAGCATGTTGGATGAAAATAAGTAGTAGATTAGCTTTTCTTGTCGGCTATTTTAGGTTTATATCCTGTTGTCTGATCTTGTTAGTTGTCACAAGCAGGTCTATATGTGGCAATATCAGTCTTTCTGAGGGGTTGGTTGGTTTGTATGTAGGGCCCAGCGAAGTGGCAAGATTCGATTCGATTTAGAATCAGAATGTTGCTATTTGGTTCGATTCGCATGGGCTGCATGATTCGTTTCCATTTGTATCTTTTCGGTGGTATATAGCTTGGCACTAGTCATCTTCGTCGTCTCACAATACATATATTTCTCATAGAAATTGTACATAAATAATATTGAAAATAAAGACTGAGTGCAGTTTCCGCTGTCTAAACAGAATCAACATCTGTACCCAAGCCACCAGCCATGCTTATTCCAGTCTCACTAGACACTACCACCATTGAAATTTTTTTTTAAATTTCCAGGCAATATCAACAATGAGCTGTTGCAAGCGGCTAGCTCTGTGTAGTGCCTAATACCAGTGATTCTAGCACCCATTTCTGTTTTTGATGCCTTCGACGAAGTCATGCCTTGGTGATATAGTTGGAATATTTTATCAGTCTGTCGGAACAAATCAGGTTTATAGCACTCTCTTCCCCCAGTTGGTCATCTTCAAGATGCCCCTGATTTGATTTGGGATTCTACTCGAATAATAATCTCATGTCTACAACGCCTGGGATAATGAGGTTCACTTCCTGCATGAATGCTTGTCTTTCTTCAGAGTAGAAAGAACACTCAAACAGAAAATGAAACTCGTCCTCCACCCTATCCGTACAAAACAGACAAAATCTTTCCTCAGAGGGAATAGGTGGCCTATGCCTACCAGTCTCTATAGCCAGTCTATGGGCACTTATTCTTAATTTTGTAAACGACTGTCTGGTGGCTTTGTCCTTTTCCGCCACGAGATAATCCTCCAAGGCGAAAGCGTCTTTCATTGATCTGCAGAAGGCAAATTTAGAGGAGTCTCTCATTTTCGATAACCACCAGGCTGCATACTTTTCTTGCAGAGTTTTCTCCAAAGAAAATGTTAATTTATTGGCGTCAAAAGTACCCTGATTATACCATACATGCTCAAAATGTAGGCTTTGCAGAATGTTTCTAACTGCTTTCAACCAGGAATTTGTTTCTAGCTGGTTTGCTTCACCTAGGCATGCAGATGTTAATGACTTACTTGGCATGTCATGCAGGCGAAGCTAGTAACTAATTATTTGCTTGATGATAAAAATATCAAGTGGGTATACACCTACTTCACCCCTTACAGCCGAGGTGCTAGAGTACTTTGTTACACCCAAAATTTGTTTGTAGAACTTAGTTTGGATGTGGTCATATTTGCATTTGTTGTATTTTTGGCCTAAATCCTGATTAATGTCCATTTGGGGAAGATTTAGCTTATCAACACCCCATACTTCACACCCGTAAGTGAGGATGGGACGTATGAGACTGTCAAAGAGCTTCTTACTCGTGTGGACATTAATTTCGCCCAAGGGTATTTTTTGTCGCAATAGAAAAATGGCTTTCTGTGCTTTATCGGCCAATAAATCGGCATCAATTTTGACGGAAGGCTTAAAGTGAACACCAAGATATTTGTATTGTCCACACGAGCTAATGACCTCATCCTTGTATTCCAGGTTTATGTCTATTTTCCTTCCAGCCTTGTTAAAAACTATTATTTTAGTCTTTTCTGTATTCAGTTTCAGTAACCAGGAGTCGAGATAAACACTTAGGAGGTTTAGTTTCCTCTGTAATCCTTCTTTACTAGTTGACTTTAGTACAAGATCGTCTGCATACATTAAACAGTGAACACTGCATCCGTTTATTTCAAGGGCCCTGCAGTCACTTGAAGTCCAAAATTTGAAACGACATTAAGAGTGTAATTGTATGAGGAATAATTATTTTAGTGTGGCACTGGGGATTCATTAAGATCAAAGATTTCAATAGCTTTCAGTGGTGGCTACATATTGCCTTAGGAAGTAAACATACTTCAGTTAAATCAATTTTGGCTTCCAAGTCCCTGCTGGTCTCTTGGCTAATAATAAATCTAACAATGGCAGATGTCCTTAAATTTTCCATTATTGTTGTGATTCCCCATAATTACTGATAACTATTTCTTAAGCTGCCAGATCAATAGAATTCTGTTAAAGACATTGGATTCTGCAATTGTTTTTAATTGGTCTCTGGGTGATTGGAAATTATCTCTGTTCAGTGGTGACCATTAAATTGTAGAAGATTCAAGAGCAGAATTTTCTTGGTAGGTGAAAAGCAGCATCATCTTTCAAACACTTGGATTGTTTCAAAGATAAGATATGGTTGATAATCTAGTACAGTGGAACCCTGTTAATTGAATAGCCACTTTGCTAATGAAAATTATTCAGTTAACAGAAGTATCAATTACCAGGGATTGTGTCACTCTCTTGTATTCTAGAGATAAACTTAGCATTAATTCTATTATATCTTGTTTGACAGAGCTCCATGAGCTCTGTCAAACAAGATATAATAGATTAAATGCCTGCATTGGATGTACTGTGGCCAAATAGGTCTATAAACAAAGGAAAACTGGGGAGAGTCGGACTGATTTCTTGACAGGTTACAATATTTTGTATTCAATTAACAGGAGTTTGTTCTAGAACCTATATTCAATTAACAGGTCAAATTTGTACTGGAGGGTATGGTAAATGGTTTTGAGTTGAGAAATTGTATTCAATTAACAGGGTTATTCAGTTAGCAGATATCCAATTAAGTGGTCTCCACTGTATAATGAAATAACATCCCAACAAAGAAAAAAAACTTTTCCCTTCGATTAGGTGGTCCAACTTGTTATTATGAGGAAGAATTCCAACAACCGTCTAATTAGCTTGGCAACAGTTTGTTGTCAAGTCTTCTCTACACAAATGTGTATCCAAGACTTGTCTAAGATTCATTGCTAAGATATTTGACCACCAAATCATTGTGAGTTGAAATTTTCTCATTTTTGTATTTTTCAAAAACTGTCAGAAAATGTTCATCTTCTTTTGACTTTTAGAATTTTTCCTGTAACCTTGAAAATGAGGCAGTATCTGTTTACTGCAATAGTGGTACATAATTCCTGCTTTGCTGGTATAATGGGACCCAGTGATTAATGCCTGGGGCATGAGTCCCTGAAAATGAGCAGTATAGTTATAAATGATTGGTTAATCTTGACTTTATACTTGTGTGGTGGTTGTGATATAGCTACAGATGCTAAAAATTGCCTTAACCCATTACCTAACGAATCTGCAACATCCACCACGTAATTTACAAATTGAGCAGTTTTTAGCTCATCTTGACAAAGTCAAGCTGAGCTCATCTAATCGCTTCCCATCCGTCGTCTGTCAACACCATGTTTTGGTCTTCTCCTCCAAAGCCACTGGGCCAATTCAAGTGAGTTTGTGTGAGTGATGGTCCCAAAGGGGCATTTCATTTTTGTTCAACTCAGTATGCCCAGCCCCATAGGGAGGGAGTGGGGGAAAATGCTCCAAAATATTTTTAAAATCTTCTTCTCAAGAACCAGTGTGTACAATGACTTGATATTTGCTATGGAGCTTCCATATGAGGTGTAGAATCAAGTTTGTTCAAACGAAGTTCGTAAAGTAATATTTGGCTTTGTAATAGGAGGGGTAACATTTTTGGCCCCGCCCAAAATTTCTATTTTCTGAACCGATGGTCCGGTATGAACCAAATTTAGTTTGTGGTAGTATTGGGTCATAAGTACTTGACCCATGCAAAAAAAAAAAATTCCCGCATCCCCATGGGAACTCTGGGAGCTAAAAATAGAAATATTTTCAAATGCCCATATTTCCCAAACCCCACGGAACAGAGAGCTTTTATGTGGTATGAAGTATCCTTATGACCAGTAGAATTGAATGGTAAAAAAAAATTGCCATCGTTTATGTTAGGGTGTTCTGTAATGGGCATCGAAAAAATGCTGAGTCAGCATATTTGCAAAAATTTAAAAAAATCTTTTCTCCAGAACCAATCATCAGAATCTTTTGATATTTGGTATACAGCATTCATAGGGGGATCAGATAAAAGTTTGTTGAAATAAAGCTCATTGGTTCATATTTGGGCTCTCTACAGGAGCCCGAAGTTTTAACATAGGGTAATATGGGGAATATTCTTTAAAAATCTTCTTCTTCAGAACCACCAGTCAGAATCTTTTAATATTTGGTATACATCATTGTTATGAGGGTCAGATTCTAGATTGTTCAAACCAAGTCCCTAGGTTAATATTTGGGCTTCCTACGGAAGCCCAAATTTTATCTTTGTTCAATATGGAGGGTAATTTAAAAAAATCTTCTTCTTCAGATCCATCAGTCAGAATGCTTTGATATTTGGTATGCAACATCTCTATGGGGGTCAGATTCAAGTTTGTTCAAATCAAATCCCTAGGTATATATTTGGGCTCACTATGATAGCCCAAATTTTTACTTAGTGCAATATGAGAAAATTTCTTTAAAAATCTTCTTCTTCAGATCCACCAGTCGGAATGCTTTTATATTTGGTATACAACATCTCTAGGGGGGTCAGATTTCAGGTTGTTCAATTCGAGTGCCTAGGTTAATATTTGGGCTCCATATGGGAACATGAAATTTAACTTAGTACAATATGAGGGAATTTCTTCAAAAATCTTCTTCAGATTCACTTGTCAGAATGCTTTCACATTTGGTATACAACATCTCTAGGGAAGTCAGATTTAACTGTGTTCAAATCAAGAGCCTGGGTTAATATTTGGGCTCGCTATGGTAGCCCAAATTTGAACTTAGTGCAATTCGAAGAAATTTCTTTACAATTTCTCTTCTTCAGATCCAACAGTCAGAATGCTTTCATATTCGGTACACAACATCTCTAGGGAAGTCAGGTCTAACTGTGTTCAAATCAAGAGCCTGGGTTAATATTTGGGCTCTCTATGGGAGCCAGAATTGGCCATTTTGCTGAAGAATTAAACATTTTGTATTCAGTACCCTCTAGAGGTACTAAGATTAATCCACATAGGTTGTATCAAGGGGCAGGTTGTATCAAAGGGCTTCATAGGGAAGCTCTACATTTTACTTATGATCAACTGAAGAAAAGGCATGATGCCCAGATTATTTTTGTCACTCCTGAGGGACTCAAGGATTGACAGTGTAGCCTATGGAGATGGCTTGCTTAATGTAGACTCATTCTTGGACTCTGTTTAAATTGTGTTCTGTACAAGATGAGCGCTTCAGGCCCCATGGGGCCTCTTGTTTTAATTCAACCAACAAAAACTGTATCATGTGAACCCTCACTGGAATGAGCTCATTCCAGTGAGGTGTGACATGATATGGTTTGTTGAATTTTGGGGGGAAAAATTGTGTGCATGGGGTTAAGGGTTAAATTCCACATGGACAAAAAAAAATGTCTACCATTTTTTGTAAATTTTTTTTAACTACTTAATTTGTAAATTATGTGGGTGTGTTTGGCCAATTCAATAGGTAATTGTTTAATTAGGTGTGAACCTTGCCAGAGGTTTGATCGAGACTTAATTTTACTGAACTCATTTCATAAGTATCAGTGTAAACTGGGGTCTCTTTGGAGATGATTCTCTGTTTTTGGATCTGTCTTGAATGATGTGGAGTGCACTCCTCTACCTTAGTTTCAAATGTACATTGGAGTAATCTGCCCTTGCAAGTGTCTCCTTTGCCCTTTACCTTCTGAATGGACCACATCAGCCTGTGTAATTTATAAATTGAGCACTTGGGGAAAAAATCATGTGACCTCTTCTAACTCGATGAGCTTGTTCCATTGAGGAGGTCACATGATATGATTTTATTGACATTTTGTGAAAAAGGTTTTTAAAATAATAATTAAAATTTAAATTTAAATCCAGTTAAACCTAAATTGATCACAGTTGGTTAACTTAAAAATTTATTTAGTGACTACATGTTGGAACACTTGTTTTGTTCCAGTAAAATTGATCACAGTGGTTAAACTGACAAATGTTTTCTATGTTGGGGCACCTGTTCTATTGCATTAAAATCGATCATTCAGAATTAGACTCTCAGGGATTAAGACATACTTTGGAAAATGAGCTTCTCATTGAAGGCTTTAAACCTTTAAAATTTCGAGAGAAAAAAAATGTTTAACTAAAGTCATGAGTTACTAGTATTCCAAAAGATTTAGCAAAAGTGCACAACCCTATATTGTTTTAATAAATACAGCAATTTCATGTGAATTTACTGTTAATTTATCCAACATAAAATTGGGCACTGGGTTGAAAAGACAATGGAAGACTGAATAGAATGAAAGTGGACTAAGCTGCCATTTAATGATTGATGTCTTCTATGCAGCTACAAAGCCGAAAAGCAACAAAATTTAAACAAAATGAAAAATATAAAATTGAATATGTGAAATATATATATATGTACACGAAAAGTGGAGATGGGTGGATAAGAGTCCCTAGATGGTCCCATTGGCCCCAAGTATCTGAATGTTGATTCTGTCACATGAACCATGGGGAACTGCCACATGAACAAAACGGACCATCCCGCCCAGCGCAATGGTCTAACCCAAAAATTTCCAAGAATTCATTAAAAATGAAAAATATAAAATATGAATATGTAAGATATATATATATATATGTATATGAAAAGGGGAGATGGCTGGATAAGATGCCTTTACGAAAAGGGGAGCTAGGTGGATAAGATGCTTTCAGCAAAAAATACTGAAAAGTGGAATGGTTTCGAGTATTTGGGACGGTGGAGGGTAAAATGTCCCAAGAATTAAGAATTCACTGATGCTTATGTGCAATGTAATCTTGATGGGATTAACTACAATTTAAACAAAGGGACTGACTTAATTTATTTATTTATTTATTTATTTATTTATTTATTTATTTATTTATTTATTTATTTATTTACTGTTTTCCGTACCAGTACAATGATACATAACTTAATTGATAATTAGGTCCAGTTCAGCTGCTGCCAAAGAAAGTAGTGCATTCCTGGCATTGGCCGAGTCAACCGGACGCAACAGTGACTGACTTATAGTCTGGAACCGCAGGAAACTCTTTTTGTGGAAGTGTTTTCTTGTGACTGATAAATTGATTACAAAAAAAAATGTGTATGGGGTTTCCAATTAAAATTTAAGGGCTGGACCTGAGTGTAACCTGATCAGACTAAAGATTCTCCTGTTGTGTTATGTACATGGATGCAGGTCACTGAAAAGCTATTAATTTCCTTCCCGTGATCCACTTCTACCCTGGTAATGAGTTACTAGTACTCCAAAGGATTTAGTGAAAGTGGTCAACCCTATTGTAGCTTGACCTAACAGGAACTAGCCAAGGCTGTAAACTCAGAACATAGTATTTTTTAACTAGTACTGGAAGTATATTTATATAGTTTATTATATGATGAAATATCTACATTATTATACAAAATGAATGATATAAAAAAAACATTGAGAATGGCTTGGTCTGTAAAAGGAGTTAATTGATATCAAGTTTGAATTCTGACGGGATTTATAAATATATCGGGTTTTTATTGGTCACACTTTCACACTCTCTCTCTCTCTGATTGTTATTTTTTACCGTCTGTGCACAATATATTTTAACTCAGAATGTTTATGGCGCCATAACTAAAACTCACGCTTGCCACGGTCCAGGCCTGGATTTTCATTCGATCTCTTGAAGATTTCTTTTCACATCTAAGTTTTCTCATACTTATTCATCAACATGCGCCAAAACTATCCTCGGAATCACATTTTGAATAATATTAATTTTGAATGTTAATTTTCTCGACTCGAATCTCTCATTGTTACTTGGCTTGTGTAGCTCATCTCAGTTCAATCTCTAAACTCGGTTGGTACTCGGCTCGTGGAGCTCATCTCAGTTCAAGCTCTGGCAGAATAACTACTGCCAAAACTCTGGATTTCCTTTTTGGAATCAACATTAAACTTTAGTCCATTTTATATGGAACATACAGTCAATTTCATATAACATTTTAACAGTTTCTGTAAACAATCATCTCAATCTCTCCAAGTTTCATTTTTACTTATAAAAAGCAGTTCTGGAAAAAAACTTGTTTTTACTTCACATACTGGTGACCAACAAAACTAAAACTAACATTTTTTCTCACACACACACAGAGATTTTAGAACAGGCAAGCCCTTCCCAGCATTTCTTATCAATATGGCTGTCACATTTAATTTCTGTTACAGAACACAGTCATGGGAAGAAGTTGAAATTCTTGGTGCCAATTTCCCCACGCTTTACCCCCATTCTCGCACTGATATAATTATTTTTTATCAACATAGTTATGAATATAAGATATATTCATCTCTATGAGTCAAAACATGAATTAACCCTTAGTATATCATACTAATATTTTCAGTGTTCAATATTAAGCTGAACTTATATGCCAATACGTAACACAACTCCCCTCTGAAAATGGGCATGGGCGATTTTCACTCAGTAAGCCAAATCTTCACAAACTACGAAATACAGAAAATATGTATGTACCAATATGGATATGTATGTATTTACAAGCGACTGAAATGAGATAGGGCTTCCCCTATGCCTCTGTTGTCTCACGAGTTTCCAGCAGACGCAGCCTTTGAACAGGTTGTCTCACCAAACCATTTGCAGTTTTTAAAGTTACTGATCGCACTAGTCCATCTCGTCCTGGGTGTGAATCTACTACTTTTCCCAAAATCCACTCCTGCTTCTTCATATTATCATGTGCAATCAAGACAACATTGTCTGCTTTTAAGTTCTCTTGACTGTCAGTCCATTTTTGCATTTTATTCAATTCAAGCAGATATTCTGTGTTCCATCTTTTCCAAAACTGCTTCGACAAACGTTGACGGTATTGCCATCATTTTCCAAGTGATGTTTGTCTTAACTCTACATCTATCTCGGGTAGTGTATTTAAATACTTACCTATTATTAAATGACCTGGTGTAAAGGGTCCTCTTTGTCAGCTGACACATCTGTCAGTGGTCTGGAGTTAAGCTGTGCTTCAATATCCGTTAAAACTGTTTCCATTTCTGTATACGTCAGCCTAGCTTTCCCCAATACTTTTTTCAGTGGTGTCTTGACACTTCTCACCATTCTTTCATAAAAACCTCCATGCCATGGGGCATGCTCTGTTATAAATTTCCATTGGATCCCTTTTTGTACTAATCTGTTTTCTATCCTTGTTTTGTTGGAAGGTGTATTAAAGATTTGAAATAATACCTTTGATGGCTTTTTAAATGTTTTGGCATTGTCAGAATACATGATGGAGCATTTCCCTCTACGATTAATCATCCTCTCCAAGGCTCTCAAAAACTCATCTGCTGTCATATCTGGTACCAATTCAAGGTGGACAGCTCTTGTTATCATACAAGTAAACGATGTGATATATGCTTTTCTATTGAATTCATTGTCCAATTTAACATAAAGTGGACCAGCAAAGTCGACACCAACATGTGTAAATGGCAGTACTTCTCTGACTCTGTCTGCAGGTAATGGTGCCATTTTTTGTTTCAGTGGGCTAAGCTCTTTACATGCTGAACACTTGTGGATAATGCGCCTTATTTCTTGGCGACCACGTATCAACCAAAATCTGCTCCTCATACTTGCAAGAGTTTGCACCACACCAGAATGACAGTTACTGACGTGATAATGCATAACAAGTAAATCAGTCAAACAATTATGAGTGGGCAATATAATTGGGTTTCGCATTTCTTCGGGTAAGACAGAGTTTTGCAGCCGTCCTCAAGCATTTCTTGTTCCTTGTCCCAAAATGGGTCCAATGGAACTAATGAGCTATTTTTTGGCAATACTTTCTCTGATTTCAAAGCTTCAATCTCTTCTCGATATGCCATCATCTGTGCCCATTTTATCCAGAAACTCTCTTCCTCATGTCTGTTTTGCATTGTTAGCGGGTCTCAAGCTTTTTCAGTAAAACTCCCCTCATCTTTACTTCTGTGTTTCTTTAACCAACTTCTCACTCTTGTAAACACTCCAATAAATTTGTTGTAAGATCAATTTCCTTCTCAACATATTTAATAAGTCTAGCTGCAAGTAGACTGGCTGTAAGTTCCAGTTCTGGTAGACTTCTACGTTTTTTTAATGGTGCAACTCGTGTTTTTCCACACACATTTGCAACATTAATTGAGGAGTTCACAGAATCTTCAACTCTAAGATACACCACGGCTCCATAAGATGCTTCACATGCATCACCAAATGCATGTAATGTATACTTTGGCTTTGTAACATGTTCTGGTACAAAACATCTGTTCACTTTTATCTGGTCCAAAATTGGGACTTCGTCTTTCCACTTATTCCATTCCTGAATGAGCTCATCTGGTAATGGCTGATCCCATTCGCAAGCTGATGTCCAAGCTCTTTGGAATAATTGTTTAGCTTTTAAAGTAAATGGAGCCAACAACCCCATTGGGTCGTATATGCGGTGTAACTGTTTTAAAAATGTTTGTCTTGTTTCACAAATGACGTCATCCAATTTTTCGTAAAATGAGAACATCAGTATATCTTCAGTTGGGAGGTATTTCACTCCAAGAGCTGTTGTCGTACAGTCATTTTCTGCCATGGTTATAACATGATGGGATGCCAAATCTTCCTTTTCCAGGCGTTTCAAAGCTTGGGGTTTATTTGAAACAAATTTTCTCAAAGGAAAGCCTCCACTCGCAAATAAATTTTTCATCTTGACACAGAGATCAGCTCCCTTTTCTTCAGTTTCAGCACCAGTTAGAATATCGTCCACAAATATATTCTTCCTCATCTCACTGGAAACTGTTGGGAAAGATTCACTTTCACCTTCCACGTGTTTAAATATTGTCTTTATACTTAAAAATGGTGAGCATTTTAATCCAAACGTAACTGTTGTCAGTCTATACTCATCTGGTGTCCTATCTACCTCCATATTTCTCCATAAAAATCATTGCAAATCTTGGTCTTCTCTTTTCATTTTGATCTGTAAAAACATTTTCTCAATGTCGGCCACTATAGCAACTTTATGTTTCCGAAACCTGATCAGCACACCCAACAAGTCAGGTTGTAAAGGTGGTCCAGGCAAGAGGGTTTGATTGAGTGACACACCTTGAGTCCCTTTTGCCGAACCATCAAAAACAATTCTGACTTTCGTGGTTGTTTTGTCCATCCTAACTACTGGGTGATGGGGCAAATACCAAATGTTGCCCTCCTTTGACTCCACAGGGTTTTCAATCTTCTCGGCTCATCCACTTGATATAAGCTTCTGGAGCTGGTTTTCATACAATGTTCCCAGTTCAGGATTCTGACTCAATTTTCTTTCAATTGATTTTAGTCGACTGAAAGCTAGGTATTTATTCGACTTCATTGTACTATTTGTCCACTGTGGGTGACGTATTAACCCTGTCTCATAGCGAGAATTGTTAAATGTTGTCTTTTCTTCATATTGGCAAATAGCATCAGTCTCCAGTGGTTTCATTTCTTTTGATTCTTGTGGCAAGATGCCAATGTGCTCCAATTCCCAGTGTTTTTCAGCTATTTCCTCTGGCTTCTGTATGTCAAAAGACACTCTGTTTATCTGAGGGTTTGTATTATTCGAGGCCATAACTGTACAAGGACCTGACAAAACCCATCCAATATGAGTTTTCTGAGCGATCGGCATACCTCTTGGACCATGTATTCTCTCAGCCATCTGGATATTCTGGGTATCTTCAATACCAAGCATTATATCCACTTCTGCCCCCTTTGTTCGTGGATAAACGTCTGCTAACAGCAATCCTATCAAATATGGCATTTTTGAGAAATCTACTTTGACCTCTTTCAAATCAGCACTTGGCTTATCAATCACGTAAGCCACAATCTCAAACACTTCTCCTTTATTGGTTTCTCTTGCGTCTTTAAATGCAGGGCCTTTCCACCAGCTAAGGTGAATTCTCCTCAACCACACGGCCTTTCAAATTTAGCTTGGCCATTTTCTTGCTGATAAATGACACCCCACTTCCGCTGTCAAATAAAACCCTTGCTGGTGTGACACAAGCATTAGATTCCACCTCTACAATGCCACTTTGCATTAATATTTCTTTAGGACCATTTATGGCTTTTACAAGACCAGCTGTTGACTCAATTTTTTCATTACTTACCTAAATTTCAGCTGTTTCTGTTTCTCCACTGTTGCATCTTGAATGGGTGAATTCCTTGTGTGGATATTTGTTTTTATTTTGGCGTTTCTCAAAATGTAGCAGAACATTGTGTTTTCTACCACATTTGCTGCAAGGACTAGCATTACAGTTCGTGACAAAATGATTTGTCCGCAGGCAGTTAAAACAAATTTAGCTTGGCCATTTTCTTGCTGATAAATGACACCCCACTTCCGCTGTCAAATAAAACCCTTGCTGGTGTGACACAAGCATTAGATTCCACCTCTACAATGCCACTTTGCATTAATATTTCTTTAGGACCATTTATGGCTTTTACAAGACCAGCTGTTGACTCAATTTTTTCATTACTTACCTAAATTTCAGCTGTTTCTGTTTCTCCACTGTTGCATCTTGAATGGGTGAATTCCTTGTGTGGATATTTGTTTTTATTTTGGCGTTTCTCAAAATGTAGCAGAACATTGTGTTTTCTACCACATTTGCTGCAAGGACTAGCATTACAGTTCGTGACAAAATGATTTGTCCGCAGGCAGTTAAAACAAGCTTTTGAGTCTTTAACTCTTTCTGTTCTCTGAGGTATGGTCAGTTTGTTAACTGCATAACATTTGACCTATGGGTGGTGTTTACCACAGAACAAACAATCAGATCTATTGCCTTTATTGTGGAATGATGTGTTCCTCGTTACATTCAGTGCATAGCCACTAGGCTTTTGTTTTTCAGACTTGTATGTTTCCCTTTTCTTATATTTATTGGTGTCTGCTTTAACCTCCGCATCAGTTCGCCGAGCTACTTGGAGAGCTTCTTTAAGTTTTGGAAGTAATTCATCGAATTTGATGGACAGATTGTTGTGAGTTCGTCTCTCTGTTCTCTCATCTTTGATGCGCTCGCCATCCCATCTTCTCACCAAGACTTTTGGGAGTTTAGGCCGCACTAAGGCTGTTAATACCCAACTACTGTTAATAAAACTTTCGTTGTTGTCAGTAATTCCAACATGTTACCAGTTTGGAATATGTTACATCTAATTCCTTGGCATTGGCTGAAAATGTTGGGTTAACATTTGCAATCTCTAAAATTACTTGTTGTACTCTTACAAGGACATCTCCATACTTATTTTCCAGTATTTGTAGTGTTTCTTCAAAACTTGGATTTTTCAAAGAGAGAGCTACCTTTAAGGCGTCGCCTTCAAGAACACTAATTACGAAATGAGCTTTCTCTGCCTCAGAATAACCAGGTTTATCTAATTCTGTCTTAACAAGGTCCTTCCACTGGTCAAACAACTCTGATTCGCCTTTGAACTTTGGTACAGTTATATCACGTTTCCTTTTTGTCATTGTAGTGACAATCTGTGATAGTTGGTCAACATTTGACCGATGGGTGGTGTTTACCACAGAACAAACAATCAGATCTATTGCCTTTATTGTGGAATGATGTGTTCCTCGTTACATTCAGTGCATAGCCACTAGGCTTGTGTTTTTCAGACTTGTATGTTTCCCTTTTCTTATATTTATTGGTGTCTGCTTTAACCTCCGCATCAGTTCGCCGAGCTACTTGGAGAGCTTCTTTAAGTTTTGGAAGTAATTCATCGAATTTGATGGACAGATTGTTGTGAGTTCGTCTCTCTGTTCTCTCATCTTTGATGCGCTCGCCATCCCATCTTCTCACCAAGACTTTTGGGAGTTTAGGCCGCACTGAGGCTGTTAATACCCAACTACTGTTAATAAAACTTTCGTTGTTGTCAGTAATTCCAACATGTTACCAGTTTGGAATATGTTACATCTAATTCCTTGGCATTGGCTGAAAATGTTGGGTTAACATTTGCAATCTCTAAAATTACTTATTGTACTCTTACAAGGACATCTCCATACTTATTTTCCAGTATTTGTAGTGTTTCTTCAAAACTCGGATTTTTCAAAGAGAGAGCTACCTTTAAGGCGTCGCCTTCAAGAACACTAATTACGAAATGAGCTTTCTCTGCCTCAGAATAACCAGGTTTATCTAATTCTGTCTTAACAAGGTCCTTCCACTGGTCAAACAACTCTGATTCGCCTTTGAACTTTGGTACAGTTATATCACGTTTCCTTTTTGTCATTGTAGTGACAATCTGTGATAGTTGGTCACCAGTTAGTCTGGTATTGATAGATTTAAAAGCAGCAGATAAACTTTCAGTTAACTGCTTATTTGATGAATGTCTCTCGCTGTCATGCAATAAATCACTTGCGTCAGAACTACGTCTGCTGTTAGCAGTTGAATGCACCAATCCCTTCATTTCCATGATCTGCACTTTGGTGCTTAATGACAAATACAAGTCTAATGCTTTGTTCGCCATTTTCTTCCTTCTGTCTTGATTCATCATCCATGTTCTCTAGCCTCCCTGTGTTATCAGGGTTAAACTCTATGTCATCTTGTACTGCTTGCAGCTCATTAAAAACTTTGCTCAAATTCTGCGAGTCCATACTGGTTTCTCTCATTGACAACTCGATATCGCTACTAGGCGAACCATCGACTTTCAGATGCTCGGTTTGCTCGAAGAGCTTCAAAACTGATTTGTGTGCCTTAGTGAACCTCATGCGACAAATACACCGCTTTTCCAGAAGACTTTGCAAACTGGCCTCTGTCTCCATTGTGATTCTCAAAATACAATCGCCACTCTAAATTATTACAAGAAATAATTTCAATTACATGTAATTAAGCCTTTTTACAATTAATATTTAAAATGGTAAACACGAAGTGAGAAAAATCTCATGCAGGATGAAGGGTCAAGCAGGCAGAACAAAACACCAAGAACTCAAACATTAAAATCTTTTTAAACACTTTCCAACTCTAAAATATTTAAGAATACAGTCGTTCGATCAGAGCTGTACTGACTCCCATAAAATGCGAAACAGTAGCAGCATCTGGCTCGAGGGACCAAAAAATGTAGCTTGACCTAACAGGAACTAGCCAAGGCTGTAAACTCAGAACATAGTATTCTTAACAAGTACTGGAAGTATATTTATATAGTTTATTATATGATGAAATATCTACATTATTATACAAAATGAATGATAAAAAAAACATTGAGAATGGCTTGGTCTGTAAAAGGAGTTAATTGATATCAGGTTTGAATTCTGATGGGATTTATAAATATATCGGGTTTTTATTGGTCACACTTTCACTCTCTCTCCCTCTCTCTCTCTCTCTCTTTCTCTCTCTGATTGTTATTTTTTACCGTCTGCGCACAATATATTTTAACTCGGAATGTTTATGGCGTCGTAACTAAAACTCACGCTTGCCATGGTCCAGGCCTGGATTTTCATTCGATCTCTTGAAGATTTCTTTTCACATATAAGTTTTCTCATACTTATTCATCAACATGGTCCAAAACTATCCTCGGAATCACATTTTCAATAATATTCATTTTGAATGTTAATTTTCTCGACTCGAATCTCTCATTGTTGCTCGGCTCGTGGAGCTCATCTCAGTTCAAGCTCTGGCAGAATAACTACTGCCAATACTCTGGATTTCCTTTTTGGAATCAACATTAAACTTTTAGTCCATTTTATATGGAACATACAGTCAGTTTCATATAACATTTTAACAGTTTCTGTAAACATCCATCTCGATCTCTCCAAGTTTCATTTTTACTTATAAAAAGCAGTTCTGGAGAAAACTTGTTTTTACTTCACATACTGGTAACCAACAAAACTAAAACTAACATTTTTTCTCTCACACACACAGAGATTTTAGAACAGGCAAGCCCTTCCCACCATTTCTTATCAATATGGCTGTCACATTTAATTTCTGTTACAGAACACAGTCATGGGAAGAAGTTGAAATTCTTTGTGCCAATTTCCCCACGCTTAACCCCCATTCTCGCACTGATATAATTATTATTCATCAACATAGTTATGAATATAAGATATATTCATCTCTATGAGTCAAAACATGAATTAACCCTTAGTATATCATACTAATATTTTCGGTGTTCAATATTAAGCTGAACTTATATGCCAATACGTAACACCTATATTGCTTAATAAATACAGCAAGAATATGTGAATTTGCTGTTAATTTCTGTGGTATCTGCTGAAAATTAGCATCTTATAAAGTGTGTATTATAAAGCTTCTCAGCTTTAAACCAAAACAAATTGGACAGTTTTCTTTTTAAAAACTTCTAAGATACAGCTAAGCATTAATAAAAAGGCTCATCCAAACATTGAATGCTTTATCTCCATTGGTTTCTTCTTCTTGCTGCAGAAAATACAAAAATAAATAAACACCATACAAATGGATGGACAGATGAGAATTAATTTAGCATTCAAACTGAGTTTGTGCAGGATATCTAAACTTGATGTGTTTCACTCAATTATCAGGTGGACGACTTGGACTATTGTGTGGCATACTCCAGATCAGCATGAATCTTCCTGAGGTCTTCCTCCAGGCCAACATCTGTACAGATCTTATTCACAAATCTAATGATTAATCAATCATGTTCCTTTTGAAATAACATGAAAAATGAAATGGAACTAAACTTGTTAAAATCAATTCCTGAATGTATTGCTGTGCTTGAAAACATTCTGGCACAAACCAGTCTCCCTGTCAGCTTCTTTGTGGCCAATTAACATTACCGAATCGTAAAAACATGGATGAAAATAATGGCAATGAATGATGATTCCCCCCACTCACCCTCCACCCCCTCCATACAGGAAGAATAATAGTTTTGTCCATTCAGCAACAAACTACAAACAAATAATGAGGGATGTTGATTGTTGCTTTGACTAAAGTTGCCATGGTTCATAACAATTATGAAAACACAAGAGTTTTGAATAATTTTTACATGTCTGGAAAAATTTTATTGGCCCCCCATGGTTTCACTGTGAAGGGGACTATTGGATTGCACTCTGTCTGTCCATCTGTCTGTCTGTTCCTCTGTCCTGTTACCACCTGTATCTCAGGGCTCGCCTTGAGTAAAATGGTCGGGGCCTAAAAAAAGTGCCCCACATATTGAGGTCAGGGCCATTTCGGGGCTGATTTTCCATTTTGTCCATTATTGTTAGTGCTTTTTTGTGGAAAATATCGGGGCTTGAAAAAAAGCCCCCAGCAAGTGCTCCTCGGGGCTGATCTCGGGGCCTGGGATGATCAGCCCCGACTCAAGGCAAGCCCTGGTATCTCAGAGATGCTTAGATGCTTTTGTTCCAAATTTTTGATTTGATGGGGCATTAGGAAAAATTGATGCACGTCAATTTTTTTCTGAACAAAATTCAAGATGGCCGACTGGTGTCATTTTTGTTGGAAATTGCGTGTAATTCGTTATACTCTCAGAACGTCTGAACGACATTTCTGATTTCAATAATCTTTGATATGGAAGTCTAGCAGCATAACATAAATAACATATCATACAGGTTTTTTTCTCGTGCATAAATTATGCAAATTAGCCTAAATTAACCTTTTTATCGCGTAATATTTTTATGCATATTATGTTGTGTACCGTTACCACCTGTATCTCAGAGATGCTTTGATGCTTTTGTTTAAAATTTTCAGATTTGATGGGGCATTAGGAAAAACTGATGCACGTCAATTTTTTTCCCCCAAAAATTCAAGATGTCTGACTGGTGGTCATTTTTGTTGGAAATTGCGTGTATTTCATTATATGCTCAGAACTTCTGAACTACATTTCCAATTTCAATAATTTTTGGTATGGAGGTCTAGCAGCATAAGATAAATAACTTATTATATAGGTTTTTTTTCTTGTGCATAAATTATGCAAGTTATCCTTACATAACTGTTTTACAGGTATTTGGATGCTTCCAGTAAAAACCACAAATATGGGTAACATTGGGAATAGTTTGTTGAGTTGTTCCTTTGATATCCATATTTGTTTGGGTTTTATTGAGGAAATATCAGTATATTTCACAGTAATCCACCTACTGTGGGGGACGATTGTCTGATCGCTGGCTGCACTTGTTGATTTTTGGGCATCTGAGTGTTAAGGCATCAAAATAAAGAATTTGTAAGTTCCTTAACTGGGAGAGTGCTAAATTATTTATCGTCATCAAAATTTGTTTACATGTCTTTACCGTGTTACAATTCATGGGAAAGTGCTAAAAGGCACTCTCCTATAAATTTTAACAAAGCAAAGCCATACAGACTAAACAATTTCTCTTCAAAGTTGATACGAAACACATCCACAAAATAGGAAGCCTTCAAGTTCGTACCTGCACTTCAGAATAAAGCCCAAATATGGACTTCCAGCACCAGTTAAACAGAAATCAAGGAGCTGTGTCATAATCTATCAAAAATATGGACAGAAGTTTTGTGTAGTTGGAGTTTGATTTTTCGTGCAAATCTTTTTTAATAACTGTTTTCAGTTTCTCCGTACCCAGCTACAAATTTTTTATTTCTTTAAATTTACATGAAACTGGTCTGAAAGAACTGAAGAATTAAAATGCCACCAAAAGCATTGTATGCTTTATGCAAACATGATTTCAGTTTATTTTACAAGAGCTTAATCACACCTCTGGTGTAGCTTTCTTTACCTTTGCTTATAAAATTCTATTATGTGACAGATGCAAGCCTGGAAATAAGCAATTTGTCATTTGCAGAATGAGGACCCCAAAGGATGGAGTTGCTGATACTATCCCATAGAGTGGGCCAATGTATCCTCTAGGTACCTCACTTTTGATTAGGCTTGAGACTTTGATTCAGATTGTGGTTCACAGAGGGTAAATTTAGTGATGCTACCATGCTGTGCAGGGTAGCATCACCAAATTCCCCTCTGGGGACCTCATTCTGCAGATGACAGTCTGCTTATTTCCTGATTTGAATATGTGATTCAAAAGAGTTCTGTGAAAATAAAATAATATCATTTTATTGGCTTGAACTTTACCTGAGATGGTATGACACTTGCAAAAAATGCCTGGAATATATATATAATAACTAAAAGTATTCATCATTTGTTCTCAAAATGTAGCTTACTAATAATAACATTTCAATGGAGTTTTTTGTGAGTATTACATTCAGGATATTGCTGTTATTTTTGGTGAAGGGTTAACAATAGTGATTCTATAATGTATTTAAGCTAGCTACAGTGATACTCCACCATAATAAAATGAGGTCTTGATATGTTGCTCGATATATATCCATGCAGTACATTTTATATCGTAATTCTTTTTTCTTGACATACTAGAGGTTTGACTCCCAGATGGGCCTGCCCAAACTCCCAACTGCCATGATTATTCTTAGATGATAAGGGGCAGAACTCTGGTTCAAAAAGTTCAATCGAAACTATAATCGCAGATGCACAGGTTTCCATGGTAGTGTACATCCATACTAAGTTTTCAAGGAACCAACCCATAAACATCTGAGAAAATCTCAGGAAAAAATTCAGGCATTCTAAGATGAAAAGGGGCATAACTCTGGGAAAAAGTCCAATCAAAATTATAATCACAGGTGCACAGGTTCTCCATGTTAGTGAACATCAATACCAAGTTTCAAAGGAATTGACCCATAAACATCTGAGAAAATCTCCGGACAAAATTCTAGGCAATTCAAGGATTCTAAGATGAAAAGGGGCATAACTCTGGCCAAAAAAGTCCAATAAAAACTATAATCACAAGTGTACAGGATCCCATGGTAGTGAATATCCATACCAAGTTTCAAAGGAATCGACCCATAAACATCTGAGAAAATCTCCGTGGAAAATTCAGACATTCTAAGATGATAAAGAGGGCATAACGCTTGCAAAAAAGTCTGATCGGAAATATAATTGCCCGTGCACAGGTTCCCATGGTAGTAAACATCTATCTATACCAAGTTTCAAAGGAATCAGCCCATAAACATCTGAGAAAATCTCTGGACAAAATTATGGGCCTGCTTTTTCAAGTCGAAAAAGGACATAATTCTATAACAAATAATCTGACTGGAACTAGAATCACAGGTGTACAGGTTCCTATGGGGGTGAACATACCAAGTTTCGAGCTGATTGGTCCATAGACATCTAAAAAAAATCTCTGGACAAAAATTATGTCTGTTGATGGAGGTTGGATGGATGGATGGACAGACAATGTGATTCCAGACCCCCCCCCCCCCACCCCCCACCCCCCCCCCCCCCCCCCCACACACACAACTCTTTGCTGTGGGGGTATAAAATCATTCTGAGATAAATAACTGTTGAAAGCAAAGAAATACTTAATTCAAGTCACTGTTAATGAAAATGAACAAATGTGGAAAGCATTTTATACTTGTGTACAAATTGTCTGGGAAATAAAAGTCTGATTTCACAACAAAGTAGGAAATTGATGAAGATAAAAACATAGTGTTACATATTTTATTAAATTACTCACAGTAACAAATAAAAACACTTTAAGTTTCATGGTATTTTAAAGTGTTCTCATTTATAAAAGTAACAAAATACAGAACTAAAACTGAATTGTGGTCTACTTGAAATGAATTGTGAATCATCACTGCAAAGTATTGTTATTCACCGAAGATGTGGTGAATCATTGCAGATTTAGTGAAGGTTCTTATTGGCCATGGAAACTCCCGGACATTCTGGGTTTCATTTTTCCAAATATGTGGCCGAAGTGCATATTTTTTTCAACAAAAATGGTCTTCAGGTTTGCAAATGTTAAATTCTAAAAATATTGCTGGTACTCCTGCACAGTTCGTGTAAGTAAACTTGAGTATCTACTAAAAGAGTCACATTATTTGTAAACTTCTAGAAATAATATATCTTTCAATTATTGATCAAGAAAACTCTCAGTGGAGCAGATTTGAGTGTAAAAATAATGGAAGATTGTTTAGCCTTGTTAAAGATGGTATAAATTTTGCCTGTGTTTGAATTGTACTATATTTACAAATGCCAGGATTCTGTGAAGATGCGACTCAATTTGCATCCCCATGGGAAATTCCTCTGTTTGCATGTCTTCCATGTGAAATTCAATTTCACACAGAGGTGCAAGTTTCAAAATGTCAGTTGTCCCACATCCAGTTCTGCAATTTGCAATTTATCTCAGCATGAGCATTTGTTTGTTGGTACCTTCTATGAGTGCACACAATCAATAAGGCAGAAGGGAGTTTTGTACTTGAGTGTGTGAAAAAATGAGACTGGAAGAGAAATGATCTGCATTCGATGTGTTCAATATTCTCAATGCAATAGAACCCTGTTAATTGAATAGAAACTTTGACAGTGGAAAATATCCAAATCAGAGAAGTATTCAGTTAATGGGAAATTGTCCATTTTCCTGTAGAATAGTGTTAAAATGAGTATTTATTCTAGACAATTCAAAAAAAGTAGGGGATATCCAAACTGATGTTGATATATTTGGAAAATGGTAATGGATACGCATGATTGGACATATCAATATGTTACCAAGTTTAGTGTGGATCATGAATGTGACTGATCCATGAAAACTTTGCGCAGGTTTTTCACATGAGCACTGCATTAATGTCTGTGGGGTACATTTTGAAATTTTCATTTGTACTGGACAGGCTTTTTCGGAGGTCTCATCATTCTTTTCTTGGTATAAACTCGTTCATCAATAGTTTCTGGTTGAAATGTAACTTTTGAGGTATGCGGAGACTGACACGTGACAAACGTTTACGTGCTGTTGGCATGTTGGAAGCTGGCAACAGACAGACTGCAGTGGCTCAAATTCTCAACGTTACTCAGTCGGTGATATTGGAATTTGGTGAGGAGTATGCCACATCGGATCCACGCTTGTCTCGCTAACCGAGGAGGATTTACAGGGTAATGAGGTCTTGGACTGAATGTGGTAAATTCTCTGACTGACCGTCCATGTCTTCTACAGCTCAGTGCGTGGAATGTGTGCTTATCAGATGCCCAACTATTGCTGAAATCATTCACCAGATGTCACAGTGCAATACCTCAACTGTCATTTTGATGAAAATATTAATATATTTCTTCATATATCTCACTTGTATCAAATATCCCTACTTTTTTTTAATAGTATATTAAATCTTGTTTGACAGAGCTGATGAGTTCTGCCAAACAAGATTTTATAGATTAAATATCTATATTAGATGAACAGAGGCTAAGTAAGTCTATAAACATGGTGTATTCAGTAGTTGGCTGGAAACTCTTAAGTGAATTCTCAATTTTTTTTAATTCTATTCAGTTAACAGAAACTTTCTCTATATCCTATAAACAACTAACAGGTCAAATTTGTACCTCATAGGTAGCAGATGGTTTGGTGTTTGAAAAGTATGAAGGATTAAAATGATTATTCAATAAAGGGATATCCAGTTAAATGGGCTTGAGTGTAATATCAATCAACTCTTTACCTAATGATTTATAGGACAAATCAATGCATACTTGTCACAAAAATTGCTATTCAAATTTTATTTTGCCAAAACACACTTATGCGAAGAGGGCATTGCGAGTTACCTATCTCCATCTTTCGATCTGCACGTAAGTGTCCATTTGCATTCCACACAATGACTTTACTTTATTATGCCCCCAACCTCCTCTGTCTGTCTGTCTGTCTGTCCAAACATTTTGCATTGTAATTTCAAAGCCATTGGTTGGATTTGGATTTTTGGTATGCTGATAGATCTGCATGGGGAATGGATGTGCACTTGGAACAGGTTCCGTCCAATAATTTTTTTCCAGAGTTATGGCCCTTTTTCACTTTTTGGACTTAGAAAATTTTTCTGTCCCACAATACCTTTAACCCTTTACCTAACGCAGACGATATTAAAATTTATTATTTTAAATATAATTTTTTTATATTTTTCAAAACATTTCAACAAAACCATATCATGTGATCCCTCATTGGAATGAGCTTGTTCCAATGAGGGGGTCACATGATATGGTTTTGTTGAAATATTTTGAAAAATTGTAATTTTTTCAACTGCTCAGTTTGTATATTACACGGGCGGATGCAGGCAATTCGTAAGGTAAAGGGTTAAGGCTACTTCGAACATGCCTATGGGCCGGGGGCAGTGGCCCACACTTTGCATTGCCCCTGTTTACTTTGGCAGAATGTTTTCCAATTTTACAACCATATTTATGATCCTAGACTAAACTCAAATTTGCTTTTTCAGAATTTTGGTGCAAGTTATCGCCTGTGATTTTGTATGATTTTGCTATTTTGGTGTAATATCTTCAACTTCTTTTGGCAGAACACCTTGAGATTTGACAGTTTTACTTATAACTACAAAATAACGTGAAGTTTGGATTTTAGATTATTTCTAGTGCATTTAATTTGATAGTTATGGCTCTTTCTTCATTGTAGGGTTTCCACACGATAATTTAAATTTTTTTTTTTTTTTTTTATTTGTAAGGATTGGCATACAACTTATATTAATGCCTCTACTTGGCCTACTGTCTCAATGGTGCGGATGTGTGGTTGCTGACTTCCATAATGACAGCTTTGTGTCCTTTCTCTTCTTAACCCTTTACCCAACGCAGACGATATCAAAATTTATTATTTTAAATATAATTTTTTTACGTTTTTCAAGAAATTTCAACAAAACCATATCATGGTTTTGTTGAAATATTTTGAAAAATTAAATTTTTCAACTGCTCCATTTGCATATTACGCGGGCGGATGCGGGCGATTCGTTAGGTAAAGGGTTAAATGCTATGAAGAAAGAAATCTTCAGCCTGCACAAAATGAGGAAAGAAGGGAGCCATTTTAATTTTACTTGTTCACCCGATAGGATGGTATGGTGTGACAGCATCAACCCCACAAATGATACTGCCAGAGAGTGTTCCAACATCACAAGAACTTTCTCAATAAGAATCTAGACTGGAACCTCTGGTATGAGAGACCAGTGCACTTATCCACTCAGCCATTAATCTCCATTAATGGACTGAAGGCCAAGTTCAATTCAAGTTCATAATGCACAGAGTTGCCTTTGTGTGTATGAAACGTTAGTTATTTTTGTTATACCCCCCTCTCTCGAAGGGATTAGATGATATACTGGATTAAATGCATCCATCCACCTGTCTGTCCATCCATCTGGATCCATACATTTGCTGTGATGGGATGACTTTCAATGAAATTCAGTATTTTTTAAGGCAGTATGCACTGGACTGTGGCCCAGCTCTTGTTTTTTAGGTTTCTAGTAGGCATAATTTTGTAGTTTCAAGCCCTTGATTGTACAAAAACTTTGTTATTTTTATAATTTCAGCACAATATTTTTTTATACTTTCCTCAGGCAGAACGATTCAATATATTGATGTGTGTGTGGAAATATGTGTGAAAGTATGCGTGTCATCCATGCGAGTGCTTGTGTGTAGATATACATGTAGATATACTCTCCTCACCCTACCTAGTCATTTGTTATACTTCTCTCAAATTTGTGCCATTGTGCCCAGTTGTTCATGAATGTTGTGTTGTTTTTTTATAATTATTTGTTTGCTGTCATGTATCACTTGCAGATATGTACGACAATAAACATTATTATTATTATTTGGACCCTTTTTCTAATAATCACACAGTGAAGACAAAAGTTTGATTTTCACTTTCCTTGTGCTAGTAATTACACCGTTATTGCCCTTGATTTTGCTAGAACATTAATTTTGGGGTTTCCGCAGGTAACTTTGGGCTCTTGGTATAATGATATGGAAATTAAAAGGAAGGCCAAGTTTGTTTTTCAACTTTTTCTTTCCAGTAGAAAGGTAGTTTACTGTTGTAACCCTTATTTTTATACTTGACATTGTGAAACTAATTTTTTCTCACTTTACAAGAAAACTATTTAAATTGATGGTCAACAGATTTGGAAATGTCTTTCAATTTGCATTCAACAGAAGGTACAAACATGCTTTCAGCCCATGAGGATATCCTAGTAGAAAGGAACAGCTTCGAAAGACATTTGTTGAAACTTAAAATCAGCACTAATGGACTGATCATTGAGAATGACAGCATAAAAGTATCTATTTTATCAGTTCATCATCAAGAAATTGATACTATTTATGTCCAAAAGTAAACTTGAAAACAAAAATTAATGTTCCAATAAGACTAAAATCCTTGCCCGCTGATTGTGACCCCAAATACTTCTTTGAACCTCTTTGTCAGGTGAGCGATTAAGGCCCCTTATGGCCTCTTGTTAGCTCACCTGACTTTCAGTCAGGAGAGCTACAGTGATCAAGTCCGTCGTCTGTCATCCGTGAACATGGTGTTTGCGTCTTCTCCTCCCAAACCGCTGAACCAGTTTAATTGATATTTGAGTTAATAGTTTGTTATGACATCGCAATTTGATTTTGTTCAAATCAAGTTGCCTCGGCCCTTGGTAGGGCCACACCCAAAAAGTGTGCTGAAATCTTAAAAAATCTTCTTCTCATGAACCAGCAGTAGCAGAGACTTGATATTTGGTGTGCAGCTTCCTTTTGAGGTGTAGACTCAGATTTGTTCAAGAGAAGTTTGTGGGGCTATATTTGCATCATTATGGGAGGGGCTAGAATATTTGCCCCTCACAAAATTTCTATTTTCCAAACCGA
This sequence comes from Pictodentalium vernedei, assembly GCA_031216915.1. Taxonomy (NCBI): domain Eukaryota; kingdom Metazoa; phylum Mollusca; class Scaphopoda; order Dentaliida; family Dentaliidae; genus Pictodentalium; species Pictodentalium vernedei. Next base: position 687,277,814 of record CM062296.1, on the reverse strand, counting down.
GAGACAGATTTGGACCAAATTTGATATGAGGGCTTATTGGGTCATAAGTACTTAATTTATGCCAAAAAAGCAGGTGCTAAAAATAGAAAAAAATTAAAATGCCCATATCTCCAAAACTACACAGCGCTGAGAATTCTTATTTGGTGTGAAGCTTCCTTAGGACCAACAGAATGGAATGATAAAAAAAATTGCTATAGGTTTTATCATGGGGTACTTTTCTGGGACTTTTGAAAAAGTGCTGAGTCAGCATTTTTTAACACTGTGGGTAATGGGAAAAACATATAAGACTACTTTTCTCCCAAACCACTGCTCCAAAAGCTTTCAGATTTCACATATAACATCTGTGGAAGATTGTTTCACATGTTTATTGAAATCAATTCCCTGGGTCCATATTTGGTCTCTCTATGGGAGCCCAAATGTTTAAATTAGTGCAGTATGAGGAATATTTTTTAAAAATCTTCTTCAGATCTACCAATAAGAATCTTTTGATATTTGGTATGCAGCATCCTTTGGGGGTGAGATTCAAGTTTGAGTCCCTGAGTTCATATTTAGGCTGAAAATTTGGGGTCCCATTCCAGACTTGGAAATTTTGGACCAAAATCCGGACATTTTTTTTGTTGTTTTTTATGTGTTTTGGTCAATTTTAAGACAAAAAAAAATTATTTTTTTTACACTGAAAATTTGGGGACCGGGTGGGACTTGGAAAATTTTGGACCAAAATCCGGAAATTAGTTTTTTGTTTTTTTATGCATTTTGGTCAATTTTAAGAAGGAAAAAAATTTTAGGCTGAAAATATTTTGTTTGGGACTTCGAAAATTTCCGAACAAAAATAAAAAAAAAATCTGTTTTTTTATGCGTTTATCTCAATTTTGGTACGTAAAAGTGCAGGAACTGAAAATAGAAGGAAAGTCCTGTGTATTGTGTGGGCACAACTGCTTTATCTAGTTGGTATATGCTTTTCTTAGGAGGGGCGTATGCAGCTTATTCAAATCAAGTCCCTTGTTTGATATTTAGACTACCATGTCAGGTGAGCGCCCTCAGGCCCCCTGGGGCCTCTTGTTTTAATAAATGATTATATTTCAGTTTTTGATTTGTATTATATACAATTACTATCTTTGTTTACAGCCTACCTATATTGGCGATGAATAACAATAAAATAATAATCAGTATTGTTATTTTTATCATTATTATTACAACATGGATAATCCTTGAAGTTGCCTCAAATCTTTTCAAGTGCACAGTCATCAAGGCAGCAAAAGAAATTTAATACTCTCAAACTTTCAATAAAATTGTCTGGGAGAAAAATGAACTGCTTTGAATATAGACATTTTTCCATGATTTCAATTCATTAATTGTGTTCACTATAAAGCACTGCCTGAAAGGTTTATCCTCAAGCAGGAAAAAAAAGTCCACTTCCCAACATAATTCTACATTCAATATTGTCAATCTGTTTTCTGATGAATTGAAGTGTGTTTTCTCAGATATAAGTGCACTGAGCTTCTGTGAAATTGAGAATTTCGCTTGGAGTTCTGATTGATGATATGTCAATTTTAGCAGACTTGAAGCTTCCAATCGTTAAATGCTTTAGCGATTTAATATTTCTCAATAACACTTCTCCAGCCATTCATGATAGTTTTGAATAAACCCTTTGAATTTTTATGTCTGGAATTTGAGATACAGTACCAGTCAAAATGAGTTGTACAGTACACTCTTGGGTTTCAGTCCACCATTAAGGTAGAAATCTACAATACTGTGATAAAAAGATGGAGAGAGAATTTCAATCTGATCATGACAGGGCTGCAAGCCTGAAAATAAGCAGACTGTCATCTTCAAAATGAGGTCCCCAGAGGGTGAATTTGGAGTGCAAAATCACAAAATTTACCCCCTGTGAACCTCAGTCTGAATCAAGGTCTCAAGCCAGAACAGAAAGATGTACCTAGAGGATAAATTGGCCCATTGTATGGTATAGCATCAGTAAATTCACCCTCTGGGGACCTAATTTTGCAAATGACAGGTTGCTTATATTCAGGCTTGCTGGGCAGTGATCTTTCTCCTTTTCCCCCATCAGTATTTGAAAATCTCACCTGTTGGAAAAGAAATGTTAGAACCTTAAATCGGAGATGCTATTTTCATTTGTTCTCATGGGACCTTGGATTCAAGGAACAGCCTTGAATTTAACTAAAGGTCTTTCAAGGCCTTTAAATCCTGGAAAATGTGCCAGGAGGCCTTGAAAAGTCTTGAATATTCACAAAATAAAAATGCTAACAAAGTACGTAATCATAACTATATAGTTTTATATGCCAGAGTTCGTGAAGGCAGAGCCCTAACTCAGCCCCTCTGGTCATTAGCTCCCTCCTCCCACTTCCCATACAGGGAAGTGGGAGGAGGGGTAATGACCCGAGGTAACAGTTGGTACAAGTGAAGATAGGGTCTTGAAAATCATTGAATATGGCCATTGTAGGGCTGGGACTTGGAAACTGAAATTTGAAAAGTAGGAAGGTGGGCTTATTTTCAATTATGGGATTATTCACGGATCAGTACAGTAATCCCATTGTCAAAACTCTGACCTGCCTGCCCCCACATATCAGGCATCCTCGCTTTGGCCCTGACATTATTTGAATACCTCTCTCTCTCTCTCTTCTCTCTGTCTCTCTCTCTGTCTCTCTCTGTCTCTGTCTCTCATCACCCCCCCCCCCCCCCCCCTCCCCAAGCAGTTGTTACTTGTGATATAAAATAAGGAAATGAGAGTGAGAAAGTTGATTTCAGATTCAGAACTTCGAGCTTTCAGTATCTGTTAATTTATCATGAACAGGTTCTTGAGATATAAGATCTCTTAGTAGTTTTACACACACTTTACACATTTCAACAGCACATGAATTGATTGCTAGAGATGGAATATATATATTCCTATTGAAGATGTAATTTTCTCTTCTACACCTAATGGCAGCTGCAGTGCGATAAGGCAGGTCAAGGGGCACATAGTAATCAGTCATAAGTTTGTTTACTCAATTTCTTATGGCTGTCTTGAGATTAAAAAATGGTAGAAATCTTGTTAAAACACTGATTGGTAGTATGAGGTAGGTCTCTTTTTTTACAACCCAGAAGTCAAGACTTGTATTGATTAATAAGTTACTGTTAACACTTCACAAAACTATATGAAAGGTTAGATCCGACTGTTCCAAACTATGTTTATCAATTGGTGTGTGATGTAAAAACTGAACAGACAAGTCCATTTTATGTTAGTCTGTGAGAAGAGTGTCTTATATCTTACTGCCTATGTATATTGTGCACTGGTGGGTTTAGAATTTTATATATTTTTTTACTTGGGACTTTGAAAGTGTACACAGAAAAAAACAAAGGTTTGAAAATTTGAGATATGGACAGACCTCTGGCCAAAGACAACAGCTCTACGCTGATGCACTTAGATATTACCTTTCCCTTTGATTGGAGTACCCACATTCAAGATGGTTACTTAGAGATTGACCAACTTAAAGCAGACCTCTTCATTGAAAATTGAGAGTATGTTTTGTTGTCTTTTCACCACACTGGACCACACATGGGGAAGCAGTCTACACATCTGGATGTGCACTTGGAACAGCATCTCTCCAGTAGAGAATACTCAAGGTTGATGATTTGTTTAAGCTACATGCACTACTGTTCGTGTTTGACTGGCAGAACCGCAGATTACCGGTTTCTTTCAGTGATATATTTAAAATTATTGACAATCCATCTAGTAGGCCAACCAGACAGTCTGGCCTCCTATACATAGAAAAAACACGGACCCAAACTCTGGATAAACTTCCTTTATACTCCTTCCCAAAACTATGGAATGCTCAGGACAACACAACTCGTAATATTAGTGACAGAAACATGCTTAAGAACAACTTAACTTCCACATTCATTTCCTCATATTCCAGTTATGTCAGCTGCAATAATCCCTACTGCCCTGATTGCATTTCGTAAACTTGGAAATTGTTATAAAGTCATACTCTACATCTTCATCTGGAATCCTCGTCTTGTGCAACCTGTTGCTCTTCCTCCTTACAGTTGTGCTATGTAAAATACTATATGTACACAATTAAGAACTTTCAAACAATAATCTAAACAAATAAATCATAACATTCGAAACATATGTTGATGACGCAGCTAACGTAGACTCCATGCCCAAACATCATGACCTACCTCTTTGTCGCAGTCTAAATGATACGAACTTCACGATGGGGCGTATCACCGCCCTCAAGTGTTATGATCTAGTGTGGAGGGAGTCCTATAAGCAGGTTGCTTCTTGCCAGCCTTGAAGCACCATCTTTCCGCTGGCGTATATGAAGCACCAAACCTCCAATCCCAGAAAAGAAATGATTCGATCGTCATTCTCCATCATGTGTCACATAATTGGTTCTAAGCTCACTCATTTAGTCACAGTCTGTTTGCAATCACCCCATCTTCCAGGGATGGCAGGTAGACAGCCAATCTGGTGCCACTTCCCACGGTATACTACTCATTACATTTGTGCAATATGTTTATTTGTAACCATTTTACATGTATGTGTACCCTGAATAAAGAATCTGAATCTGAAACTGAATCTAGAGAAGGAGCCAGCCAGCAAAGTATGTGTGCCAATTGTCTGGATGTATGGTTTGATAAAAGACATGTTGAGACCAAGAAGGAAAGGACAGCTACTTTCATCTCACATTCCAGACAAAGCTATTGAGTAGAGATGATGCAGATGATAGAGTTCAAGTTGATGGATGTTCTTTCCTCCCTCTCTTCCCCTTGTTGGATGTTCTTTCCTCCCTCTCTTCCCCTTGTTTTGTTGCCTCCTCAAATTACAATCGCAATTGGACACCCAAATCTTACCACCACAATCACTGCTTCAACAGCAAATTATTTGCAGACTCAATCAATGTTTTTTGCACTGCGACCAATACAGTGGCAACTTATTAAATGAATTGTCACTACATAAGAAAAAATTATTCATTTAAGAACTTTTAAGTAACCAGATTTTGGTCACTTCACTACATTCTTATGTTGAATTGAGTATTATTCTATTTTATCTAACAATCATACACATTTTGGCTTGAAAACCATGAGAAACGTACGTATCACACAATGTGTTCCAATTTCGTATCATATAGACAACTCATTCTGATTCCATATCATATATAGATGACTCGTTTCCGGGAATGCAACTGGCTATCATAACAGGCACATGAATACATTCTATGTGCATTTCAGTGATCGAATCAGCTGATGGCTTACAAAACAAAACAAACTTCCTTACAATTAGCGACAGAACTATTAATAGCCAATTCCCTCCCCCTCCACACACACACACACACACACACACACACACACACACACACAATAAATAGAAAATGCACAATTAAATATTACACACTTGTAAATTCAAGCGTATCATCATTGGAAGTGGCATTGAGAGTGAATAATTTTATAATGCACGCAACTTTGAAAAATTGCAGTGACTGCGTTACTCATTGTTTGTTAAAGTGCACAACAATATTGTTCCATAAAATATAAGGTTTTTTAAAACTTTTTCTCCCCCAACATTATGTCCCAAAACTCTGTTAATAATTTAAGATTTAATCTGTTTATGTGACAGAATTGTTAGATAAATGAATTATCATGATAATGTGCATGTCCTGTGATTTACATCAGATTCTCGGTGGTGTCCAGAATGGGATCACAACTCGCCGGAAAAGCTGGCTCGTTGAGATCGCATTCTGGACACCACCTCGAATCTGATACAAATCACAGAACATGCACATTATCATGATAATCTGTATGTATCTTGTTTGACTGCACTCACTGTACCTTGTTAAAAAAAGATAGAATAGATTGAATTCATATACTGGAGGCACTGGGATGGTTGATGGGCGGGTGCAAAGTGAGGAGCAAAGAGGTCTCTAAAACTCTGAATTTTTGATAAATCACAATATTTTTGATCCAATTAACATGGATATATTCCATAATCTATATGCAATCAGCAAATCTAATTTGTGCTAAAGGTATGACAAATGGTGTGCTGATAGTTATCATACTGATCCAGGAATAAGCCCTCCTACCAACTTTTCAGATTTCAGTTTCAGAGTCCCCTCCTTGTAAATAAGCCCAGTTCCTGACTTTGCAATGACTACATCGATGGCAGCCATGCTGGTACATGTCAGTTGTAACCACAAAAAAGAACCCCCACCCAAAGCACATGGTAACAAAATTTGTTATTTTAATTTTTTTTTTTCAAATGTTAGATTGACGGAGTCTCCTAACTTTGTGTTAGCTTTGCATCCGAATTCTCCTGCAGGCTGGACCTCCCCAAAATAAACCTGCCCATATACTTTTGCCCTCTTTTACTTCACACACACCCTGGGTTTATTCTTGGGTCAGCATGGTATATGCTATCAACAGGATACTATAAATCTGGTGTACCAAATAATAATTCCCTAACTGTATAGCCTTTCAGAATCTTTTGGAATTTCTCTGCTCTCCAGAATGAGCATTCTGTAGGTTAAAGTCCATGTGTTTTTTGTCAAAATATTTGATATGGTATCAAAGGTGTTCCTTGAGTATTCAGTTCATACAAAGAAAAACAATGTTGATTAGATTTAGAATAAAATAAATGGGAACAACTGTAGCCAACATTCATTCACCAGAGCTTGTTTTATTGCAACATCTGATACTGTAATTTCTGCAGAAACCTGATGTCTGTCTACAGACCCCCAACTGTTTTCTATAATAACTCTGTGGTGTAGATATGACTGATTAGAAAACTCTGTTGCACAAAGGATTCCTCCAATAAATCAAGCATTGATCAGTTGGATTTATCTGTCAATAAGTTTATGGGACCCATATGTTTCTGCTTAGTGTTTAGAAGCAAACATAAGGCATACATACAGTACAGGAGAGAGAATTACTACTGAAACATGGTGGGGGATAGCTTACCCAGGCCTGCTTTTCTGAAAAGTACAGGAGGGCAAAAAAAATTCAAGATTAGTTCAAGCTAGCTTTTAGCTCTCGTAAACTTTCCGGTCCATAAATTTTGAAGAAAAGGCCACTGCTGGTATTGGTGAGTTGAGAGTGGGTGTCCTGATCATTACAAATTATCAAGAAAAATAACCTATCAGTACAATTGTTCTGGCCAAGTGTCATCTGTCTCTTCAGGCAGACAATATCTGACTGAAAACAGCTACAAAGATTATACAATTTTTCCTGCTCATAACTAGCTACATATTCAGTGACCATCAGAGGCACTTAACCATTAGGCTTCAGAGTGTTAATGTCTTCAGTATTGTCAAATCTTAGCAGTGCTCATCAAACAAACCATGATGTTGGGGAACAATATGTTGCTCTCTTGATTTTTCAAGGAAGGTAGGGGAAAATGTTCACCCACTGGCTGAAAAAGTATCTAATCTTTACAAGTATGCCATACAAAAGTTTTGAATAAATTTCAGGGGTGTGATTTTTAGCTCAACTTTGGCAAAGCCAAATTTGAGCTTATGCCATGGGCAGTCGTCCATCGTCTGTCTGTCTGTCTGTCTGTCCTTCAACAATTCAATAAGGCTCGGGCTAGAGGCCGTATTTAGCTTATGCCATGGGCAATCGTCCATCTGTCCGTCAACAATTCAATACGGCTCGGGCTAGAGGCTGTATTTATGAACCAATCTTTACGAAACTTCTTGGGTACCTTTGTTATGACCGTGGGACGAGAACGAGTGTTTTGGGGCCCGATCAAAAATTCAAGTTGGCCGCTGGCAGCCATTTTGTACAAAATTAGGTGCAATCAGATTTTTGCTCAGAACTTCCATATGAAAGCGCTGATTTGAATAATTTTTTGTGTGAATGTTTAGTACCATGGGATACATCACATATAATATGAGTTTTTTTCTCGTGCATAAATTATGCCAGTTAGTGTTACTTTCAGCACTGTAATATGGCTCAGGCTAGAGGCCGTATTTATGAACCGATCTTTACAAAACTTCTTGAGTTCCTTTGTTATCACCGTGGGATGAGAATGAACGGTTTTGAGTATGGTCTGAAATTCAGGATGGCCACCAGCAGCCATTTTGTACTTTAGTTAGTGCAATCAGTTTTTTGTACAGAACTTCTGTATGAAAGTTCTGATTTAAATAAATTTTTGTATGAATGTTTAGTAACATGGAATACATCACATATAATAATAATAATAATAATAATAATAATTTTCAGCCTAAAATCCACAAAATGTGTTCTTTGGCTTTACACACAAAAAAAGGGAAATGATTTTTTATCTACATGTTGGTGCAGGAAGCTTGTTTGTAGAGATGCCTTTTCAAAGCAGCTTTGAATGACTCAGTTTCCTGTGGTAGTCTCAGGTGACTCAGTAAAAGGTTCCAGAGGTTAGGGGCAGCAATCAAAAAGGCCCGGTCACCTGTGGGTGCTAATTTTGAAACAGGTTGGACCAAGGTGTGCAAGTCCAAAGAATGGAGGTCTCTGGCAGGTGTGTAGTATGTGACCAGATCTGAGAGATATGATGGTGCCAGGTCATTTATACATTTATATGTCAGAAGGATTATTTTATATTGAATTCTTTGTTGGACAGGAAGCCAGTGGAGGTCAGCTAGGATAGGTGTTATGTGACACGACTTCCTATTTCGAGTTACACACCTAGCAGCACAATTTTGGTTATGTTGAAGCTTATCCAGTGACGCCTTTTTGCATCGGTATAGCAGTGAGTTGCAATAATCAAGATGACTAGTGACAAAAGCGTGGACTAATTGTTCAGCTGTGTGTTTGTCTATCAACATTCGCACCCTGCTGATATTTCTAAGATTGTAGAATGCAGCATGACAGACCTGCTGGACGAGTTTGTCAGCTGCCAACGACTCATCGAGGAAATATCCCAGGTTACGGACGGTAGTCGATGGTATAATGCTATTTCCTTCTATTGATAATGGAAGTTTTGAAATTTTGCCTAATTGGTGAGGTAAGCCAATGTAAATAACCTCCGTTTTGTCGGCATTTAACTTTAAAAAGTTATTAGTCATCCAGTCTTTGATGTCCGCCACACATTCCTCTAGTCGATGACTTCATTATCTGGTTTAAAATGGATGTATAGCTGGGTGTCATCGGCATAAAAGTGAAATTGTAGGCCATGGCTGCGGATGATATCACCCAGGGGAAGAACATAAATCACATACAATAGAGGGCCCAGAACGGACCCTTGGGGAACACCATACTGAAGACTGAACTCGGTGAAGGTTGACTCGTTAATGAGTATACTTTGGGTACGGCCTGTTGGGTAGGAAGAGAACCACTGTAGAGCTCTACCCATAATTCTTATTCTGTGTTCTAACCTATCTATGAGCATATTGTGGTCGATGGTGTCGAAGGCAGCACTCAGGTCGAGTAATAGTAAGCAGGAGACAAGATGTTTATCCATCAACATTAGAATGTCGTTCTGCACTCTGAGTAAGGCAGTCTCTTTGCTGGACTTTGGTTTATAGGCGGACTGGAAAACCTCTGAAAGTTCATACTGGAAAAGATGAGAATTCAATTGAAGAACAACATATAATACAGGTTTTTTTCTCGTGCAGAAATTATGCAAATTAGATGAACTTTGATTTATTCAGTGCTACTTATACACAGTAAGTGCACATGTCAATGCGGCTCGGGCTAGAGTCTGTATTTATGAACCGATCTTCACGAAACTTCTTGGGTACCTTTGTTATCTCCTTGGGATAGGAACAAGTGTTTTTGGGTGCCTTTGTTATCACTGTGCTATGAGAACAAATATTTTGGGGTTCAGTCAGACCCACTCTGGGACTCAAAGATTTCTTTTCTAGTTTAGCATCTAACTGTCGCCCACCTTTACAATACTTTACCAATACATTTGTTAAGGCTACGGTCAGCATTTATGTATAGACCATTAAAATACTTTATATGTACCTTTGTTATCAGGTCATTACCTAGATGTGTGTCATTGCTGTGTCACATACTATACATGTACATGTCTTACACAAGTTGAGCTACAGTGTTATTGACACTTTCATTTAATCAGATTTCAGTTTTTTTAATTGTGACAAGCAGCTCTATTTTGTGACAATGTTGGGTTGATCAGTCTGTCTGTCACTCTGTGACTAACACATTTTTGAACTGAAATAACTTTTAAAATATTTGGTTAAATGACATCTTATATGGTATTCAAGTGTATCTTACTGATGTCTGGCCCCATGTCAATACAGTTATTATTTGGAGTAGTTTTCTTAAAGTTATTTCCCTTGATGGACTTACAATTTGTTTCATTTTACCATCTGTCACAGCTTTGGTGCAAACCCACTTAACCAAATATAATTTTTTTATTTCTTTAAATTTACATGGAAATGGTCTTTCAGACCATTTTCCTGTAAATTCAAAGAACTAGCATTTCACCAAAAGCATTATTTCTACAGGATAGTCGTAATATGGGGACATAAAGCTTGATGTTTAAACCATTCCCTCCATGCAAACATGATTTTAGTTTATTTTTGGAGAGTCTAATAACACCTCTGAAATTTGGTAAATGTTTGAAAACTTTTTTGGGCTCTAGATTTCTCAGTATGGTTAGTTTTTAAAGAAGCAGCCCTGTGGTGTTCATTTAGAAAACAGGAAAGCAGTGGGGCAAAAAGTAGCTAACTGGATAGTTTTTATGGTAACATGTTTGCAATTATTCTTTAGCAGATCTCCTTGCTTTTTTCATATTGGCCCAGTGATAACATCTGCACATGTAATTTTCTTGTTATTGCAGCTGAACAAATTAGTATGATGATTAAGGAAAACTCACCTTACTGTAAGCAGTACACATAAAAGTCAAGAGGTTTGGAATTGATAAGCATCTTGAAGCACCCAGACCATTGACCTTAATTACTGGCTGCCTGCTGCACCATTTTATGGAGTCTGTCAGTTCTCTGTTTCATTTGTTTGTTTACAATTTAGATTGGCTATTACTTTTATTTGTGAAACCTCGGGGCATAAATCCCAGTTGTATGTGAGAAGGTGTGTTGCCTCAGACCTCCCCCTCCCCACACACACACACCCTGGAAAATCCTATAATCTTTTTCATTCAGTGCCTGAAGTAAGGAAAAATGGTATGGCTGGACAAAATGTATATCATGCCACCTGACGCATAGCATCGACCAAGGCACACCGAGCCGAGCTGGGGTAAGTTTGGGACGAGCGTCTCCTCCCAAGGTTGAAAATTTTTTTAAAACTTACTTTGTAAATGGTGTTCTCTGGTGCATTCTCACACATTCAGCAGCAGTTTTTCCCATTTCATAAATTTTATTAAACGAATGAAAACAAAGTCATTATTAGCTATGCAGATGAGTGTTAGTATGGTGATGAGTGTAATTGTAATAGTGAATTTGTTCCATCATTGTGCAGGTTTGTGAACTATGGAGGTGGCACTACTCTCGCAGACAAACAGTCGAAAGAGACAGTGTGGATGTTAAAAATCGAGTGACAAGTTCCCAAGTATATGACTGTTACTCTGTAACATTTCTGATGCACCAGTACACAATGACCGCAATTTAACTTACGCCCACACACTGGGGAATCAAAGCATTTGAGTCGCTTATAGACAATAGAAATATGTCAGTGTGCGGTCTGTGAAGTTTCTTGATTATTACGCGACTGTGTATGGATACAACTTGGTTAAAATTGGTTTGAATTTTTATTATACCCCCACTTTCAAAGAAAATGGGGGTATACTGGATTACATGCGTCCATGCGTCTGTCCATCCGTGCATCTGTGTATCCGTGCATCCGTGTGTGAGTCCGTCCGAGAATATTCATAACTTTCATAACTTAAGTAAATTATTATTTTCTATAATATTTGTTGGTCATAGGTATGCCCACACTAGTTATTTTATTTTTTATTACTTGTTTTTATTACTTGTTCACTTAGAAATTCTGTCTGTACGAGCCAAATTTTGTTTGTTCAGCCTGTATCTCGGGTATCAGATGTTCTATAGCAATGAAATTTGCCGTGAACACTGCTTATGTATAGGCTTTAAAAAAAGGATTCAACGATATTTCTCACATTCTCCTTTTTTAGAGTTATCCCCCTTTTTTGACTTAGAAATTGTAGGAAATAGACATTATTTGTCTGATCAGCCTGTATCTCAGGTATGGGTTATCAGATGTCAGTGCAATATGGCATGCAGTTTGCCCATGACTTCTGCCTCATTACATAAAACTTCCAAATGCCAAACAATTTACCATACCTTTTGACTTAGAAATCATTGGAAATTGTTATACCTCCACTTTCGAAGAAAATGGGGGGGGGGGGGGGTATACTGGATTACATGCATCCGTCTGTGCATCCATCCGTCCATCCATGCATCTGTCCATGTGTGAGTCCATCCGAGAATATTCATAACTTTCATTATTTTCTATATAATATTTGTTGGTCATAGGTATGCCCACGCTAGGCGGTACACCATGTGGGGTATGCACCAGATGACAGTCCAGCTCTTGTTTTTGTCTGACCGCAAATTTGATCGCAAATTTGATGTCCGACCGTTATTTCAGGCTCTGATTTCATTGGTCAGTTGTCAAGAAGTACAGTGTCTGTACTTTTTCATCATTTGGCACATAAAATGAATGACTAATGTGGAAGTACAAGCATGTGTATAAAGTTTAATTGATCAAATGCAAGAAACCCATATTCAGACTCTTTTAAATAAAAAGACTGCTGATATATAATTAATCATGTGCACACTGATATAAAATTACAAAAAGTTCCCATAAATCAAATTTGACAATTTAGTCTTGTTTTCCAGAGCTCGTCATACATCTTGTGTCGGACAGTTTTACAGGTGGAGGAAACTGGAATACCTGGAGAGAACCACTGAGCAATGGCAAGCAACTGTCAAACTCCCCAACATACTAACTTTACACATGTGGAGTTAGCATTGTTTGAAGTGCTGCATTGACATGCTGTCTGTCTTAGTACACAGCACCACCTTGTCCCCAGGTGGGCAATAGGGTCCTAGTTCTGGAATGAGCTCATTGTTCTAAAGAGGTGACATAAGCTATGTATTTCAGGCCCAAAATTTTTTTTTTTTGACTTTTCAAGACATTTTTCTGCTTTTTGCAAGTGTCCTCCTCGAGTTGTGTTAGGTAAAGTGTTAAAGCCAATAAATATAGAATATCTAGTGTTTTTGTGTGGATATAAAAAATTATCCCACGAGTGACCAAGACAGATGTTTATTTTTCATGAGTGGCTTGACACAAGTGAAAAATGAACATTTGTCACAGTCGCAAAAGAGATGATTTTTGGTATTCACTAAAAACACTAGATTTTCTTTTTATCACATGCGTTTCTGAAGTTGATAGTTTTCAGCAATAAATCGGTAGTATTCACCTTGATTAGGTTTCAAATCAAAGGGAGAAAGCCTGTCATGTTCTTGATACAGTGACAGTGAACATTTCTATATCTTCCCTGCGGGAGATACATATAGGTTATTGCCACCATGTTAGTTTCCGAGATGGTGTATTGAAGTCAAGATCTCGTCTCAGGGTATATATGGATGAGTCGGTTAGGACGAGTCGCTATATGATCTAGAGACGATGTCAATACTTCAATACACCACCTCGGAAACCCACTTCGTGCTAATAACCAATTTATTAGCTGCGACTAGCAGCTCTATAAGTGGCAATGTCGGTCTGTCTGTCTGTCTGTCTGTCTGTCGGTCTGTCTGTCTGTCGGTCGGTCTGTCTGTGACCAACAAGTTTCAAAACTCAATAACTTTTGAAATACTTGATGGAATGACTTTATATTTGGCATGTAAGTGTATCTTATTGATGTGTAGCCACTGTTCAATGCATGTGTTGTTCCAAATATTTTTCTTGGAGTTATGGCCCTTGATAAACTTAGAATGCCGGTCGGTCTGTGACCAACGAGTTTCAAAACTCAATAACTTTTGATATACTTGATGGAATGACTTTATATTTGGCATGTAAGTGTATCTTATTGATGTCTAGCCACTGTTCAATGCATGTGTTGTTTCAAATATTTTTTTTGGAGTTATGGCCCTTGAAGAACTGAGAATTTTGTGAAATTGCACCACCCGTCGCAGCTACAGCATCGATGTCGCGATTTTCTTACAATATCCCTATCTTTCTTGATTTGTTCGCATATATTTTGATGATCATTCACTGTCTATGAATTGATTTTTTATGAATGAAGATCGTGATGTCATGGTATTACATTTTTGAACTGTGCACAATGTAATCCACATTCATTGTTCCACTTGTACTACATGTATAACCACTATTATCATTGCAAAAATGATCTAGACTAATTTATTTCGCAAAGTTGGAGATTTATTTATCATTCAGTTACTTTTATCAAAACAGTGGCCTCCTCAATGTGTGTAATCAGTTTTCGAGGGGGCGCGGTGGCGTTGCGGTAACCAGTTCTCAGATCACTGAAATTAAGCAACGCCGAGCCCGTTAATTGTTGGATGGGTGACCATCTGAGCAATCGATTCGGACTCCCGCATTGTGTCCTTGGGCAAGGCACTTCACCCCAATTGCCCACATGCGGGCACGATGACACCATGAACTAAGGTGTACAGCATGTCAATGGTGCACATGTTTTCAACCAATCTAACCCTGCCAGTGCTGCAGTGTGGAGTTACGAAGTTGGAGAGTTGGCAGCTGCTCATCATTGCTCGGTGGTTCTCTCTGGGTACTCCAGCTTCCTCCACCCTTAAAGCTGTTACCGACATGATATGATCTTGGCTGTTAATGTGTCGTTAAACAGTAATAAATAAATCAGTTTTCGATAAGTGCAGGTAAAAATATTTTCCTTCTGATTGAATGATCACATGTGCGGTTGCTACACTCTTTACAGATTTGTATTTTGTCTAGACATTTTTACTTGTATTGGGGGAAATGCGTTCTTGTAAGATAAATTTTAGTATTTTCCCAACAAAGTTTTCTATAATCTGTAGTTGACCGTATAATAAAATTGTAGATTATGCTTTGTAGAAGTTGTAGATTACAGAACCCTGAACTGTAGATTTTATTGAGGAAGCTATAGTAGAAATGTGAAAAGTAATCTATACCTCAGACTATTTATTTATTTATTTATTTATTTATTTATTTATTTATTTATTTATTTATTTATTTATTTATTTATTTATTTATGTTTAAGGTCACATACTTCTGCACATTGGCTAATTATGACTGCAACATGGAAATAAAGTCAAGTTCAGTCAATCGTTTACACTCATTTTGCCCATTTTAAAGAACTTCTACCCCAAGCATAGGTGACTCAGTAAAACAGAGCTTGTTTACCACAGTAAAAATCACACTGTTTTACTTCTTGGGGTTCCCGTGGGGGAACCTCAGACAATACAGTCAAGTCAGAGTAATACTTCTACAATGCTCCTACTGAAACTTTATATTTGTGTAAACATCAAAGTAGTTTATATTTTATAAGAGAAGTTAAATATTCTTATAGAAGTTGTTGTATTAGTATACAGTTTCAGCTACCTACATTTACCTACATTTCAAAACTTTTTTTCACTCAAATACGTGATATTGAATGACATAGAAAATTCAATTTTCAAAAGAGCACATTTTCTGGTATAATTTTCTCATTTACTTTACGCAGAAAATCTTATCTCATTCTCCTATACTTATTGCTCAGAAGCAAGAATTGATTTCTGTAATCTGAACTGATATTTTATAAGGTTGAATGATGATTTTTATCTGAAAAAAAGAGCTGTGCTGCTATCCAACACCCAGACATTGATAGAATGTCAATATCATGATATCTTGTAACTTGAAGAAATGGATCAGTTGGGTAATGTCAGCAGGTTTACCAGTGATAAAAGATGTTCATTTATTTGTGTGAAGTTAGGTGCTGAGGTGATTCAGTTGAGTTATTGACCCTTCCGTATGCAAAACAGCTCATAGTCTAACAGATCATAAGGATGACAAGGTAATGCAGTGCATCCCTCTTAAATGCATGCTGGTTTATAGAATAACCTTGTTAAATGCTTAGAACAGTCGCATTTTGAGCCTTTTACCATTTAATTAGATTTATTATTAATTGCTGATGTTTAAATTTCTTTTATTTTCAGATTGAAAATATTAATACATGTCTAACATTCTTGGAAGGTTTGGGAGTGAATGTTGAGGGGCTCAGTGCCAAAGGTGAGATATGAAGTATTATTCTGCCTCAAAGTAGGTTTGTCCCATAAATATTAACTCTTTCAACATGAGAGGCTGCTTTTCTGTTCCAGGAACACGATACATCATAATTTCATTAAGTAGGATGGTGACTAAGTGAACATGTGTGGTAGAACAATTAATATTTTCAACGTGCAGCCTTGAGGCTGCACGTTGAAAATATTAATTGCTCTACCCCCAAATAATGGATATGGACTCTTCCAATTTCTGCAATTTAACTGGCATGGAAGATACCACCAGTGTTCAAAGGGTTAACTACATAATCCACAGTATCAATCTGTCAAAATTAATTTAGTACATGGTGAAAAAGTCTTTTTTGAATCAAAAATTTTCTTTGAAGCTGGAGTTTCTCCAAATTCATGCAAATGTATAGAATGATTTTGAAATAGTGCAGTATGAACATTTTTTGTCGGTGCTATTAACAAAAATAGCCTGTCAAATTTTAGTATTTTTTTTCAATTTTAACCACCAAAATATAGCTTATGACCTCTCATTGAAATGTTCCAATTAGTGGTAATACCTCTAAGCTATATTTTGGAGGTAAAAAAGATAATTTTCAGTTATTTAACATATTGTTTGGCAAAGGCTGTCTGCAAGTCATGCTGGGTAGAGAGTTACACAGTACTGAGCTTAGAAAAGTGGACAGAGTATTTCAAAGATCGCAATCTGGTTGCGATTCAGTTGAATGATGGGGTTGCGATCTACTTGAAATTCTGTATCTGTTTTTCCCACAACACTTTCACCTGTCGAAAAACAAATGCATGAACATTGAAGCTGTGATTCTATTTTTGTTTGTTTTTCTTGACGCTGTCTTCATTTTGCAGTATTTCATTTACGAAATCTAGATCCATTGGTGTGTGTCATGAACTGATTATGAAAGATACAGCTTTTGTGATCACAGTACTATTTACCCATGTGGGAGCACGGTGGTGCTGTGTACCAAAACATACTGAACGTCGATGGTGCACTTGCCTTCAACTAATGCTAACCCTGCTTGTGTGAAGTTAGTACGTTGAGGAGTCTTGACAATTGCTCACCACTGCTCAGCCGTTCTCTATGGGAACATAAAACACCAATAAATGAATAAACTTTGTGCTCACACTACTTTTATGTAGCTAAACATTTCAGAAGTGTTTTTTTTTTTAGCTCACCTGACTGAAAGTCAGGTGGAGCTTAAGTGATCACTGTCTGTCCATCGTCCATCTGCTATCCGTCCGGCAGGAACTTTACATTATCGACTTCTCCTCATAAACTACTGGGCCGAATTGAACCAAATTTGATATGCATGGTCCTTATCATATGTCAATTCAATTTTGTTCAGACAAAGTTACCACACTCCATAGGGAGGGGGCTTGGGAAAATGGTCCAAAATTTAAAAAAACATCTTCTTCTCATGAACGAGTGCCTACAATGAATTGATATTTGGTTTGGAGCTTCTTTTTGAGGTGTAGAATCAAGTTTGTTCAAATGAAGTTCATGGATCAATATTTGCCTTTGTAATGGGAGGGGCAAGATTTTTTGCCACTCCCAGGGGGTGCAGTGGCTCAGTAGGGAGAGGTGCAGGCTGCAAGCTGAGAGGATCTCGGTTCGAATCCCACATGCGGCAACCACGTTGTGTCCTTGGGCAAGACACTTCACCCCCATTGCCCATGTGGGGGCACGGTGGCATTGTGTACTAAGACGTACTGCACGTCGATGGTGCACTTGTCTTCAACCAATGCTAACCCTGCTTGTGTGGAGTTAGTATGTTGGGGAGCTGACAGTTGCTCAGTGGTTCTCTCCGGATACTCCAGCTTCCTCCACTCGTAAAACTGTCATGGTCATGATTAGCCATTGTACAGAAATATGTGACCTTAACACCAATATATAATAATAATAATAATTTTGCCACTCCCAAAATTTCTATTTTCTATACCAGTTGTCTGATTTGAACCAAATTTGGTATGTAGTATTCTTAGAACCAGTAGAATGGAATGGTAAAAAAATATTGCCATCAGTTCTATCAAGGTGTTCTGTAGTGGGAGCATCAAAAAATTGCTGAGTCAGTATATTTGCAAAAAATTTTCCAGAACCACTGATCAGATTCAAGTTTGTTCAATTCGAGTCCTTGGGTTAATATATGGGCTCCCTATGGGAGCCCAAATTTTAACTTAGTGCAATATGAGGAAATGTCTTTAAAATTCTTCTTCTTCAGATCCACCAGTCAGATTCATATTTGGTATACAACATCTCTGGAGGTCAGATTCAAGTTTGTTCAAATCAGTGCCCTGGGTTAACATTTGGGCTCTCTATTGGAGCCCAAAGTTCACCTTAGTGCAAAATGAGATTTCTTTAAAAATCTTTTTCATTTCCGTCGGTCAGAATCATTTCATATTTGGGATGTCAGATTCAAGTTTGTTCAAATTGAGTCCGTGGCTTGATATTTGGGCTCTCTATGTTGCCCAAAGTTTAACTTAGTGCATTATGAGGAATGTTCTTCAAAAAGTCATTTTCATCAGATCCACCAGTGAAAATACTTTTGATATTTGGTATGCAACATCTCCAGGGGGCTAGATTCAAGTTTGTTCAAATTGGGTACCAAAGTTAATATTTGGGCCTTTATATATTGGAGCCCAAAGTTTAATTTTGTGCAATATGAGGAAATTTCTTCAAAAATCTTCTTCTTCAGATCCACCAGTCAGTATTCTTTCATATTTGGTATACAACAGCCTTAGAGGAGTCAGATTGGAGTTGTTCAAATCGGGTCCCTGGGTTAATATTTGTGCTCTCTGTTGTAACCCAAAGTTTAATTTTGTGCAATATGAGGAGATTTCTTCAAAAAATCTTCTTCTGATTATTTATTTATTTTTTGGGCTTAACAGTACTTTCGACAGCCAGGGTCACCTCGTGTCAGACAGTTTTATGCGTGGAGGAAGCCAGCGTACCCGGAGAAAACCCCTGAGTAATGGCAAGCAACTGTCAGGCTCCCCAACATACATGCAGGGTTAGCATTTGTTGAAGACAGGTGCACTATCGATGTGCAGTACACCTTAGTACACAACATCACTGTGGGCAATGGGGATGAAGTGTCTTGCCCTAGGACACAACGTGGTTGCTGCAGGTGGGATTCCAACCGAGGTTCTCTTGGCATGCAGCCTGCACCTCTACCTACTGAACTGCCACACCCGCTCTTCTTCAGATCCACCATTCAGAATTGTTTCATATTTGGTATACAGCATCTCTAGGAAGATCAGATTCTTTGTTCAATTCAAGTCCCTTAATATTTGGGCTCTCTATGGAGGGTGGAGGTTCAGGTTAGGTTCAATTTTGTTAAAATCCACTCCTGTTTTTCCATAAAGTTTGACAGTGCTCGTCTACAGCTGATAGAACTGGAGGCCACCAGGAAGACCTATAATAATAATCATCTGACATGGACACTAGAGTTATGAATAATTTCATGACTTCATTCCTCTGTACTGTTGATCAACCATGACTAACTGAATGTGACTCAAATACTTCTTTGAACCATTTTGTCAGGTGAGCGATCAAGGCCCCTTGGGGCCTCTTGTTTTATTTGCTTTTGTTGCTCATGAACAGACTTGCAGTGCCCTGTATAGCCCTTTACCTAACAGACTGGTATCCTCCGCCTGCACAGTTTATACAAGTTGAGCAGTTGAAAAAAAAAATTTCAGCAGAGCCATATCATGTAACCCCCTTCTTGGAACGAGCTCTTTGAGATCGTTCCAATGAGGGAGCACATGATATGGTTTTGTTGCAGTTTTTTTTTAAAAAATGTTTTTGATATAGTGTGAATTGGGTGAAGGATTTAATACAGGTAAACAATAAATAGTCTGATTTTTAGATTTGTCTCCATATAAAAGTATTCTAAAATTATAACACATTCTTGGCATAATAAATGTGACATGACCCCCTTGGTGACAAAAAACAGATTTCAGGCTTTATGTTTTTCTGTAAAATCTTCTCTTTGCCAAAAATAAAAAAATATTATGACACAAGTGTTTGTGCCAAACAACTTTGTCCTACCATGTCTCTGTGTTCTGACTTTGTTATGTCATATGTGACTTTGAACCTCAAAGACATTAATATTCCTCTTTACAGTCTGCATCCTAATACTTGAAACCTTTCAGTTCAAAAATTTTCAGTTCAGTCTTAAATTCTCAGGGAGTTAATTCCTATTGATAGTAGTTGGATCCAGAGGGGATATTTCTTCTCATTTCATTGATGAGTCACATAATGTTTTCTGGAAAAACAAATTGATTTCTCTTCTCTTTTGTCATCTTTTACCCTGTTTTGTGCCAACAATTCTGCATGTGAAATTTCTTCCCACAAAAATGAAAGTGTCAAGTTGCCTTCAAGGTTACAGTAGCCTATATATAGGCAAATTAAAACACTCCTAGCGGTTTTTACCTCAACATTTGATGGAATATAAAATTGGAGTCCTCATTAAAAATGTTAAAGTATCTGTTTTGGAAAAGACTTAAAATATTTGCACGGCCTGTTCTTTTAATATTTTGAGAGTTAAAAACAAATGTGTGGGGACAAGTAAAAATATGCCTTTTCAGTTGAGTGCAAAACTGGACAGTAGTTGGGAAATCCCCAAATTTGAATACAGAAAACACCTAGCAACACATAATTTTTTTTAATGAGATGAAAAACTAGGTAGATAGAGGACTGCTTTTACCCAAATGAGCTTATTGATCCAAGGAGACAGGAAAATGTTATGTTATAACTGTCGCCCAATGCTTGGTGTTTTGAAACCTCAAGATCAAAGTAGCTTGTTGTTCATAGAGTTATTCCCCTTGATGCACACAATAATTTTCTGCTTTGAAATTCTGGAAACTTAAATTTCTTGGAATGCTTGACATTATGTCATCATTCAATGCAAATAAAACCTTACAACTGGTATTTTCCATGTGAAACTGTGAATTACTGCTTGATGCTTACAATAGATTCTGGATTTCAACTTGATGATGCTTTGAATATGCATGATTAAATATTGATTTCAACAGCAACAAATTATCCAACACTGTTCCTTTGAAGGGCAGATAAAAAGCTCTTGTTGAAGTTGTGTGTTTGCATCTTTGTCTGACAGACATTTTGTAATATCATTTTAGAATGTTATAAAAAAATATATTGAAAATTATGAACCCGTTTCTTCCTAATTACACAAAAAGATAGTTTGCCTGGAAAGTGATACTTGGGGAAAGTGTATCATCAAAGGGGCAGAGAGAAACTTTTTTTTAATCCACACAGAAACTTATTCTGCATGAGCTGCTGTACATTCACCTTAGTGTTGTATCCAATAATTGTTTCTCAATTTTCTAATTAATTCACTCTCTTGGGAATCCCGGAAAGTGGAGCAGTGCTTGTTTACCATGGTAAACAAGTTATGTTTTAATGCTAAAATAGGACCCAATAAGCAATGCCTGGGGTGGAAATCCTCTAGAGTGGGAAGCATAGATATAAACAATTAGATAAACTTGACTTTGTACTAGTGTTGTGGTGATGGTATAGCCATTGATTCAGAAAGTGACCCTGAATACCAATGAATAAATTTACAATTTTTACCTTCCCAAACAAAGCCTGCATACATCTGGACCCACCAAATTAACCACATACGTCTGGGAGTTCACATATTGTCATTTTTGTCTTTCAAAAACATGGCTTTCCTTCAAGCCAGAAAATAAGCAGACTGTCATCTGCAAAATGAGATCCCCAGACCCTCTGTGAACCTCAATCTGAATCAGGGTGTCAAACCTAAACAGAAAGAGGTATCCAGAGGATACATTGGCCAAATGTATGGGATAACATCAGGACATTCACCATATGGAGATCTCATTCTGCAAATGTCAGATTGCTTATTTTCAGGCTTGCTTTCCTTCACCTTTCATTGAAAAGAGCTTGACAAGACAGTGAGGTGTCTTGAGCTATATTTTGGAAAGTAAAAAATAAGAGTGCTAAATTATTTTTGATCATCAAAATTTGTTCAGTTGTCTGTGGGCACTCTCCCATAAATTGTAACAAGGCAAATCCTAACAGACTAAATATCACTTCAAAGGTAATATGAAGTGTAGATACCGAATTTGAAGCCTTTAAGTTGTGGTACCTACACTTCAGAATAGAACCCAGATATGGGCTTCCAGCACTCTACCAGTTAAACCGGTTGATTTCCAATATTTTACAGATTTTAACAGGCCTTTAGATTTCTCCAATTTCATACCATTTACAGGTATGCCCAAAGTAGAGGTGTGAAGATATCAAGAAAAATATATAAATTCTCTGTGCCTCTTCTACTTTTGAGAATTACTTCCATCATAATATGACTATAGAAACACAAAGAAAAGCATGGCAATAAAACATAACAGGATAAGGCTGTTTTTCTGGTTTTAATGTGCCCAAATTAGGACAAAATGGTGTGCCCAAAATAAATGAATTTAAAGGCCTGATTTTAAGGATGTGTCTTGTGAAATAACTCAGAAAGATGAGATAATAATTCTCAACAGACACTAAACCTATCTTTCTTTAGTGTTACTGAGATCTTGTTGTTACTTTTTGGAAAGGAAGTTAACAGATGTAAGGCTCAGAGAAAAAAAATATAATTTCATTTGCATGTGTTAGATAATGGAATAAACGTGTGATGTTATTCTCTTTGAAATAAACATCCTGATTTTATTTATTTAACATATTCTTCCATAGAGCAGATGGTATGGCACTGTATATATATATATATATATATACCTTTGGTGAACTGCAGATATTATCTAACCCTTTACCTGCTGTACTATAATCACAAAAGTGGACAGAGAATTTTAACCTGATCAAGGGCCATGTTAACCTTTACCTAAAACAAAAGAAAGACTACACTCAAATTCTTAAATAACTAAATTTTTCATTTTTTACATCAAAAACATAGACTATGACCCCTCATTGGAATGAGCTTGTTCCAGTGAGAGGTCATACGCTATGTTTTGAGACAAAAAATGAAAATATAATGAAAATTGAATTGTGATTTTTGTGAATAGTGCTGGCCGGTTTTGGCCATTATGTTGGGTAAAGGGATAAGCTTCGAAGTTTTGATTTGATGTCGACATTGATGGCCTGATTTGATTTTCTGATTTGGATATTTTCAAATCGAGTAACTCATCCATGTCTTTTCACAAAGGGACGATGGCAAATATTGGCGGAATCATACTGCAGAAATGAAAGAATAGTTTCCTGTTGCATTTTCACTTCAGTCGGCTTATTGGCAAACTTAGCCACCTTGCAAGTCTCATTGTTACATTAATAATAAACTTTGATCGATGATTTTTAAAAATGGTTCTGGCTGGCTATGGTTATTTTGTTGGGTGAAGAGCTAACGCTTTATCTAACACAATCTGTAGGCTTTCTAAATAAATATGTATTTGGAAATGAAAAATTCTTCTTTTCCATTTCATATCATACATTGCTTGTGCCGCCTTATTGGAATGAGGCTCAAGATGCTTATTCCAGTGAAGAGTCAGCACAATATAAAGAAAAAGAAAAGAGAAAAAAAGTTAACAAAATTATTAGTATTTTGTGTATTTAGTGCTGGTGCATTCAGCAGAGTTTTTTTTGTGTAAGTGGTGGTTGCCATTTAAAGAGAATGTTGGAAATCATATATGAAATTCTTGTGTGTACAAATTCTACTTGGTTGATGAACTGGTTGAGATAAAACATCTCAAATATAATCACTAGTGTGTCAGCATTAGCATATTCCCAGGAATCCAGAGCTCATTGGCATTGGGCTTTAAACCAAAACGTAGACAGTTCGATCCTGATGGGTTACATCTGTGCCATGTCCCAAGACACTTAATCCTGATTGCCCAGGAGGAATGGTGGTTCTGTGCACTAAGGCTACTAATACTGCTGATTGATGGTGCACATGCCTTCAACCGCAGCTAACTCTGCTTGTGCTGGGTAAGTTGGAGAGTCTGACAGTTGCTTGTCAGCACTCAGTGGTTCTCTCTGGGGACACCTGACCAGCTTCCTTAACCTATAAAACTGTTTGGCACTATATGATCCTGGCTGTTGAAAGTGTCACTAAACCACAGAAACAAACATTTGTGTATTCCCAAATTTTTAAGTTGCAATATTTTGCATATATGATCACTTGCAAGTGGAGTACACATGCATCCCACTTTTCAGGTTGTAACAATTTTTAACTGAATTATCTCTTCTTTAACTAGTTGAGTGCTAGAAGCCACTACCATAACTCTGTTGAAAAGTGTTGTTCAACAGCAAAAACACAAAAAAATGTTTCAATAAAATAGTTGTGCTACAATTTTTTGGAGAGTGCCAACTGGCACTCTTCAATAAATTGGAAGAAAACAATTGTTCATGAACAAAATCTTACTAAACTAGGGCTCGCTTTCTGTGTGAAATGAACAAATTCATGTATTAAATAAACGCCCCTCCCAACAACCTCCTTTTGCATCAAACATTTGAAGGGGTATTTATAACCACCCCTAGTGATAGCTCAGATTTGTTTTGTACAGAGTAACCCTGTTAATTGAATAGCCACTGCCAATGAAAATTATTCAATTAATAGGGATTGTGTCACCTTCCTGTATTCTAGAGATAAACTTAGCATTTATTCTGTTATATCTTGTTGACAGAACTCCACAAGCTGTGTCAAATGAGATATAATAGATTAAATGCCTGTATTGGTTGTACTGAGGCTAAATAGGTCTATAAACAAAGGAAAACTAGGGAGAGTCAGGGTAATTTCTCGACAGGTTTCAAGATTTTTTATTCAATTAACAGGAGTTTTACTCCATAACCTATATTCAATTAACAGGTCAAATTTGTAATGGAGTTATGGTAAATGGTTTTGTGTTGGGAATTTTATGCAGTTAACAGGGTTATTCAGTTAAGAGATATCCAATTAAGTGGACTCCACTGTGTACAGCAACAAACTGAGCTTCTTGCACTTTCTGAAAGTTTCTCACAATGAACAGACACCTGCTCTGTTGTTGAAAGAAAGTGAACACACAAATAATATGAGAATCATGCTTTGAATTTAGTTATGATTCAGACTGCCACTGTGTCTGAGCACTGTACTAATTTATAATTCTGATGGAATATTGTAGAACAAATGATTTAATATGTTCTTGTGTGGGTTCTAAGAGATGTACCTCCTGGGTACAATTTGCTTAATGATGTGTCCTTAGGGGTGCTATTCAAAGAGCATTCAGTTATTTCCTTTTGTTTCTGGATAAAATATTACAGGCTGTTATAGTCCATGTTTATCTCCCTTTGCAGAGCATTAGGTAGTTACTCCAGTGGGGATTAAAGGGAAAATAAATAATAATTTTCTCCAACCGACTGGTACTATTTTTCAAGTAGAAAGCCTGAGTGGGAAGACCAGGCAATTTGGCTGGTAGAGTTCTGTAATAACCCTTTACCAAACACAACTAAAAGATGACATTTGATTTGATTTGATTTGAGATGCCTTGGGAACCCCAGGAAGTGAAGCAGTACTTGTTTGGTGTTGTAAACAAGCGCTGCTTTACTAGTAAAATAGAACCCAGTCACCAATGCTTGGGGTGGAAGTCGTCTAAAATGTGGAACATCGGTATAAACAGTTGACTAAACTTGACTTTATCTCCATGTTGTAGTCACTGTTAACCATTGTGCAGAAATATGTGGCCTTAAACACCAATAAACAAATAAATAAATTTGTTTGAGATTTGACTCAGTTCGATTCTAAATCTTCTGCTTAATTCAATTTGGGATTTGATACGCCCCGAAAGTTGAGATTCACAGGACACTAAATGTCTTTCTGTTTTTGAAACCTTTTCAGTAAGATATCATTTTTTAATTGAATAAAAATTATTTGATTTTTTATTTGTGAAATAATATATAAAGGGTTAATGGTTGCATAAGGCCACATAAAGTAGATCTTCTGTTTCTCAGGCCATTATTTGTGAAATTGCATGCGGGCGAGCGATTTTTTATTTTATTTTTTATTTCAGTAATTTCTTCTTTGTCATCAAAAGTTAATGTTCTTTCTTCAAGTTTTAGGCCTCATAATCTACAGAATAGCATGGTGGTGGTGTATTTCATCCCTTGAGAGCAAGAAGGCTTTGCAATGCTAAAGCATTGCAAAGCCTTCTTGCACTCAAGGGACAAATTCATCAATTTTTTTAACTTGGGTAAAATATCAGACATAAACCATTTAATTTTTATTTTTTTAAAGTTTAAATTGGTTATAAAAAGAGAGCATGCGGCAGCCAAAAGAACCATGCGGGAGGGCCTGAGAAACAGATTTTTTATTTTTTTAGGCCTAACTCTTCTTTCTTTTTAGATATTAAAGATGGCAACTTGAAGTCTATATTAGGGCTGTTCTTCAGTTTATCAAGATTTAAACAACAGCAAAAGTCTCAGCAACAACAGAAACAACAAGAGCTGCATCAAAGTCACTCAGGTGATGGACAAACTGGTAGTCTGAAATCCACCCCTCATCTCAATGGGGGTGAAATGATATCAAGGTGAGTATTTAGAGGTTCTTTAACTCTTTGGTGCGGCTAGTATATATTCTTTTTCCACTGAAGTAAGTATAATTTTGGCACATTTAAGCAAATTTCCCCCCCAGGAAATTGAATGGATTTTTTTAACGATTTCTTCAGTTAAATATAGATGAATTTTTCATCAAATCTTGTCATAGGTGCTTCCTGCAACTATGAGTACATTTGATGAAAAATAGCTTGAAAATACTCCGGTGCAAATGATGAATTTTTTCTCGGGACCCTAAAAATACAGTTGAGCCATTTAATTGGATAACTCAAAATTGAATAACCTTGTTAATTGAATAAAAACTTCCAAACACAAAAACATCAATGTATGTTTGGGTGGAACTGAGTTGGGAGAGGAGTATAAATATCTAGGAAATATTTCTAAACATTAGTGTCCCCACACTTTTGGCTGGCCTTGGAAAATGGTTTTGAAAATCATCCAGAATGGACTTTACTACTAATGGCTCCTGATGAAACAAAGGCTGGTATTGAACTCATGCTGTGACAGTAGATATGAGTTAGATGAATATATTAACCCTTTACTTAACACAACTAGTGGATGTTACTTGCAAAACAATTTATCAAATAATTAAAAATTTTCATTTTCCCCCAAAATATAGCTTGTGACCCCTCTTACTGGAATGAGCTTGTTCCCATGAAGGTTCCAAATCTATGTTTTGGAGGCAAAAATTGAAAAAATAACAATTTTAATGGTGCTAATTGTAAATAGCACTGGCCAGATATGGCCATTACATAAGATAAAGGGTTAACAGTTGAGAGATGCTCATCTATTCTCAGTAATTCAATTTTCCACATGTAAAATGCTATATGATTATACAAGGGGTAAAATATTGGGGTAGGGGCAGATGCTCCCTATTTTTTATGGCTGCTGCTGTGCCCCAGTCTATTCTTTGAATGATATTTGGTACTAAAGACAAAAGTCCATACATTCTGTGAGGAAAACCATTGTCAAAGGGTTACCATCTCATCACCAGTACAAAATTGGTCTATTATTTACAAGCTGAAGAATTCGGATATTAATACCAAGTTATATCTTGAGATGTGTTTTCATTACACTGTTCATAAATTTTGATGAATTACTTGTGTCAATTTTTATTTGTTTTCGTGGAGGAAAATATTGAATGACATTAAAGGAATTGGTATCACTCTCAAGATTAGATAAAATCTGGGTGTCCAGGACAGTTTCCTCCATCAGCAATCCACATAACAGAAAAATGATGTCCAATTTTTACCATGAGTCAGTGGACAGTGTTTTGTATGATAACCCCACTGTGAATGAGTCACTTGGTTCTTCATTGACCAGAAGTAGTCCCATGTGTATCCATAGTTAGTTTTGGCATTTTGTTATCACTCAATTACATGGATATTGATAATTCCTTGAAAGTCAATCTGTGCTAGGTTGATTGACCTCAACACTTTATTTCTCAAGTACACGAAATGCAAGCAGACAGGAAAGTAGCGGAAAATGATGTAGGGTGTGAAAATTCTTGCTTTTTCTCACCCAAGGAGCATAACATTATTCTTGGCAAAATCATTTACTCCGGGTAGGTTTTTTATGCATTATTTAAAAGTAAATCTTCATACCAATTTGAAGAATAAATTAAAAAAAACAAATGTCTTTTCCAGAGGGAAAAGCCAAATAAGATATAGCATGGTTGAAGTAGGGCCTTGAAATTCTTGGAAGTTCTTTACTCTTTACTTAAAATACCAAACAGATGATACTTGTAAAAACTTTTCTTGAAAAACTAGGAAAAAATTCAATTTTTGCCTCATTCACACAGCTTCTGACCATCTCATTAGAATGAGTTTGACAAGCTCATCATTCTAAACATAGGCCATAAGCTATTTTTCAGACAAAAATTTAAAAAATAATAAAATTTGAATGGCAATTTTTGTGAACAGTGCTGACTGGTTTCGTGAGGTGAGACATTAAATTCAGGTATAAATTTCTTTGAAACAACTTACAAATGATTTTTGGTGGGGGGTGGGGGGAGGGACAACCATCCTGAATCAGCCCAGAATGAACCACTAAGCAGTGGTGTGCAACTGTCAGGCTCCCAAGTACACCATCCACATGCAGTAGCCTTAGTACACAGTGCCACCATGCCCACACATGGGCAATCAGGATTAGATGCCTTGCCCAAGGACACAATGCTGTACGCCTGGTGGGGATTAAACCATGAACCTTTCACTTTGAGGTCCAGTGCCTTAACCAGTGAGCCAGCCTCTCCCACAGTTATTGACTTAACATGGTGATGATTGAATCTGGCCAGTCAGCTCTCCCTCCATGGGAGCTGAGGAAGTGGAGAAATGCTTGTTCATTGTTGTACTAATAAAGTATGATCTGGTCACCATTGCCTGGGATGGGCAGCATATTTATTTATTTATTTAATTATTTTTTTTTATTGGTGTTTAAGGTCACATATTTTGGCACAATGGCTAACCGTGAATGCAACATGGAGATAAAAGTCAAGTTTAGTCAATCGTTTATACCCATGTTGCCCTTTTTCGAAGAGACCTATTTTACCAGTAAAACAAAGCTTGTTTTCAACACACTGTAAACAAGCACTGCTTCACTTCCCAGGGTTCCCATTGATTAACTTGTTCCAATGAGGTGGCACATGATATGGTTTTGTTGAAATTTGTCGAAAAATGTGGGGGAAAAAAGAAAAAATTTTGATTTATTTTTATTGGGGTTTAATGACACTTTCAACAGCCAGGGGTACCTCATGTCACAGTTTTATGGGTGAAGGAAGCCAGAGTACCCGGAGCAACCACTTAGCATATTTCCTAAACTACTGTCAGACTCCCAACATGCCCCACATGGGCAATCAGGATTTAAATGTCTTGCCCAAGTACACAATGCAGTTACCCCTAATGGGGATCAAACCATGGATCTTTCAGTTTGAAATCCAGTGCCGAAACAACTGAGCCACCACGCTCCCAACAAATTTTCATATTGTGTGCATTTGGGTAATTAGTTAAACAAGAGAGTATCAGAATTTAAAACTGAATTTGTTATTTTCAAAAGGGATTCTCACAAATTATTGAATACCAGACTCATAACATCTTTGAAAATCTGAATGCATCGCGAAAATGTTCTTGAAAATCCTTGAATTTAGGTTCTGAAATTGGAGTTCTCTGCTATGTTATTTTCACTCATGGTTTGATGGCCAAATTTTCAAGGACCTTCTACCCAGTTTCAAAGTATTGATTCTCTTTAAGTATAATAATACTGTTGGGAGTTTACAATTATACTAGACCTCTTTTTGTTTATTGCCTTCATTGGATAGAAAAATTAATTTTTCTTCTGAAAATGTCAAATATTGAACTAAGAGAGTACACAGGAAGTCAAACAGACAGACTGGAACTCATTCTTTTGAAAGTGAAGAACTGTATCCATCCAGTAATGTCCAATGTTAGAATGCCTGGTACTTCTTTAATTACTGGTTTCATTAGCTGCATAAAAAGGGCTTGTTGAATTTGAATTGCTGAAAGTTATCGATAAGAATTTTTTCTCAATTCTTTCCTTAATTTGTTTTATGGCTGTACATTAGAATATGCTGTGATTTGGAATCTTTATGGATGATGGTCATAGTACTTCAAGGTTAGTTTCCAGGGAATGAAGTCCTGCTAAGAAATGCTGTTATCACATTATGTTCTTCAGATAAATGATTGTGATAAATTGTCCATGTACTTTTGCATTCAAATCATTTAATAAGTAATAGGAGATCCTTCTTGGGCACTATACCCTTTCACTTATCATTGTGGTGCAGTGGAGCCCACTTAATTGGATATCTCTTAACTGAATAACCCTGTTAATTGAATATAATTTCCCAATACAAAACCATTTACCATACCTACAGTACAAATTTACCTGTTAATTGAATAAAAGATCTTGTAACTGTACCTGTCGAGAAATTACCCTGACTCTCCCCAGTTTTCCTTTGGTTATAGAACTATTTGGCCTCAGTACATCCAATACAGGCATTTAATCTATTAAATCTTGTTTGACAGAGCTCATAGAAAAAATAAGCCAAAACTGGGTCGAGTGCCATCGGTGCACACCCAGTAGGGGACGCTCTTCTCTTAGTACAATTCCACGACTTCAGTTAACCAGTGCGCAAAGCAGTCATCAAATCATTCTTTTTTAGTCCGCTCTCCTTGAAGGATGTGTGGCCATTTGCATTACGAAACAGTGATAATTCAACTCGTCGATAATGGTTTCCTGTGATTGGAATTATGGATCTGAGGATCGTATAATAACAGGACTGTGTTTTATATATTCTTGTTATTATTTTCAACCACATTTTCATTATATTTTTATATATTTTCCGTGTCGTGCGCAAATTTTGCGTACCGTGCAGTTCGGACATAAAATTTTTTGGTTGATAAATTTTATTATTATTATTGGAGTTAGGTGTCAGTGAGGGACTGTATGGACAGGATTTCTTCACTCTGTTGAAGGCTGAATTTCTGATTTTTTGGTCCCTGTCGGCCGTCTGGGTTCAGTTGTGTTCCCACCGGTTCTTTTTCTGCCACCTTTCTCACATAGTTGGGGGTGTTCTTCTACTTTCTGTATCTGTTGAGTTCATCTTCTACTGCTCTCACCTCTGTTATGTCTAGTACCAGTTCGTTTAGGGCAATTCCTTTTGCCCTCGCTTTTGGTGCATTCTCATGGCCATTCCTCCCACACCCATGGGAGGGGGGGGAATGCTGTCGTTTCGGGGCCTCCCGACACGACCACGCCTGGGGAGAGTTATACCCCCTTCTTGGGGGATGTGCAATTCCTCCTGCACCCGTGGGGGGGGGGGGGGGGGATGCTGTCGTTTTCTGACTTCAACTCGGTGAAGTCGGAAGTGGCTGCCGACCGAACGGTCCAGGATGACTCCCTATGTCATTCCATAGATCAGCTTCTGCTTCGTCAGCTTGATCAGCCTTCTGTTGGAGACAGGGGCCGTCCAAAACCTAACAAGTGCCCTTCTGCTTCCTCTGCGAAGCCAAGGGCTGATCCTCCTGCCACCACTTCTACTCACAGGATAAGGGCAGGTGTCGGCAGTAGTCACCTCAAATTCGTCCCAGGTTGAGGCATTTCACTCAGTCGTGAGTGCCTCTTCCAACACAAGTCCCTTTCAACGTTACACATTGGGAACTTTTGACCACGGAGATAGGCATTCTCCTGTCAAAGGGGGCGATCAAGGTCATCAAGAACATTCTTTCAGTGGGGATTTTATTCCTGCCTGTTCTTGGTGCCGAAGAAGGACTGCCGACTCAGACAGGTTATCGATCTGAGTATCCTGACCCAGTCTATCATTGCTCCTTAGTTCAGCATGGAGGCTTTCAGGTTGGTTCGTCACTCCATTCCCCAGGGAGTTTTCCAATTCAAGGCCATGCCCTTCGTCCTTGACCTGGATCCTTGGGCCTTCACCCGTCTGATGTCGCATGTGTTAGTCTCACATCGTACACAGTCCAGGGTGTCTTCTTTGCCATATCTAGTCGATATCCTCCAGAGGCATTCCAATGCTGCCTTTCTGGAGTTGGATATCGACACACTGTTGAGTCTGCTCATGTCACTAGGGTTCAGAGTCAATGAGGAGAAGTCGGACCTGGTCCCTTCTCTGTCGTTTTGTCATCTGGGATGGGCTTCCATACTCAGCTGGATATGGTGGCCCTTTCCCGGGCAAGGGCTGTGATTTTCTCGGTCTTTTGCCCTGATTCTGTCCCAGTCCACGTCCGCAACAGCTCGGAATCTTCCCCGGCTGCTCGGTCTCTGCGGTTCAGTGATGGATCTCATTCCTCTAGGTTGGCTGCATGTCAGGTCTCCAACACTTTCTGCTCAGTCGTTGGAGGCCGAATGTTGATCCTCTGGATCTGGTGCTAAGTTTCCGGAGTCTCTTCCTCGTCACTGTCTCCCCTGACAGATGTTCAGTGGATTTTGCAGGAAGTTCCGTTGGACTTCCCCACATCTGATCGTGTTCTGACGGCAGTTGCCAGCGATCTCGGTTGGGGTGTGACGTTGGATCCTCTAGGTCTTTTCCTTCCCGGTTCATGGGACCACGATCCAGCAGCTCTTCACATCAACCAGAAAGAACTTCTTGCTCTTCTTCTGAGTTTCCGGCAGTGGATCCCCCACCTTTCGAATTGTGAGGTCCTTCTGTTGTCCGACAATTCGGCAGTGGTTGTTTACATTTGGAACCAGGGCCACGCCCTATGTTCCCATGTACGAATTGGTTTGGGATCTTCTACTGCTCGCTCAGGATGTCAACGCCGGAGTGGTGGTTCGTCACATTCCCGGTCGTCTGAACATCCTAGCCGACTTCCTGTCCTGACGGGGCAGGTTCTTTTCCACCGAGTGGATGCTCCACATGGCAGTGTTCCAGTCTCTTTGCGATCTCTGGGGTCGTCTCCACATCGCTCTCTTTGCGACTCGTTGGAACCATCATGTGGACACTTTCATGTCCCCGTGTCCAGATGCTCTGTCATTCGCCGTGGACGCTCTGTCCCTCCTTTGGAACGGTCTTGTTGGCTACGCCTTTCTACCGATTCCAATTCTGCCTCAGGTTCTAGTCCAGATACCAACCTGCAGTTGTCAAATTATTTCGATCGCACCCCTGTCGCCTCAGTGGGTGTGGATCAATCCGCTCTCTGTTAGCGGCAGTTCCGGCACGTCTCCCTCTATGTCGTGACCTTCTTTGCCAAGGTCGCCCGAGGAGGTTTCATGTCGACCTGACTTCATTGTGCCTTCGCACATGTCTTTTGTCTGGTCCTGTCTCCTCCGTAGCATTTTTTTCGAGATGAGCAATGGAGTTGCTTTTCTTCTTCAAGGAGGCACTCCACTGGTTTAGCCTATGTGGCTAAGTGGAAGGTCTTCTGTCGATGGTGTGCGGATCACTCTGTTGCTTCTGTCACTCCATCGATCACACAGATTGCGGAGTTTCTGGTATATGTTTGATTCTGGGGGGGTCTCCAGCCTGTTTCCATCAATGGGTACAGGTCCATGATTCGGAGATCTTTTCGTATGTGAGACAGCCTCGTATTGGCACTAATCCATGCCTCTCCAAGCTTGTTCGGCACTTTTCCTTGAAAGGCAAGGACTTTGCAGCTTACCCCAAGAGGGATCTTTCTTGGGTGCTGCTCTGCTTGGGGGTGGGAGGGGGGCGTTCCAGCCTTTATCCCAGGTGGATATGCATTTTCTCACATACAAGACGGCTTTTCTGATGGCTTTTGCCTCAGCCAGACGGTTAGTGAGCTTCACGCCCTCTCAGTTGACCCGGCCTTTTGCTGGAGCTCTCCCACCAGTGTTATGTTTACCAGTGATTGCTCCTTTCTTGCCAAGAATCAGATACCGGAAACTACTCCGCCTCCTATCTGTATGGGGTCTCTTCCTTCTGTTGAGGGTAAACACCCGTTGCTCTGTTCATTTGGAAGGGTAGGATCGATTTTCTTCTGTCTCTTATTCCTGGTCGACAGAAGATCTCTCCTGAATCCATTTCTTGATGGATTTGTCTTGCTATTCGTGCAGCTTCCGGTCCTCTAGCGTCAGGCAATTGTATTACCAATCGTTTTTTCTGCAACGAGGTACGTGCATTGTATACCTCTTGGGGCTTATTCTAACTCTGTCATGTTGTCGGATGTTATGCTGGCAGCCTACTGGAGAAATGCTACTTTCTCCACTTATCTGAGACAGTTGCAGGAGCAGACAGAGGACCTTTGTTCTACATGCCCTCTTTCTTCTGCTCAGGCTGTTGTCTATCCCAGCCATTCAGCTTCTTACAAAGTCAGCTCCAGCTCCGTGCTGTTACTACCGTTTCTGTCTGTGCATAGCACATCACCATACGCCTCATCTCTCATTGTCCTTTACTAATGTTTGTGATGCTATGGTTTGATAGGCCTAGGGACCTCTTCCTCTGTCCACGGTTCCAGTGCAATTGGGTTATGTGTGGGTTGGTTATGTGATTCCCTCCATCCTATTGTCTATTCAGCCTGTAGTAAACAATTGTAAAGTAGGTTGATAAGAAATTTAAATTTTATAGTAAATTTCCTTTCTTATTATACCTACTGCAATTGTTTACATGGAGGCCCTCCCGTCTTCTTATTCGGGTAAGAATCCTTCCTCCCTGCTGATCATATAACTCCTATGTTGGCGGACTCAAAAGAATGATTTGATGACTGCTTTGCGCACTGGTTAACGGAAGTCGTGGAATTGTACTAAGAGAAGAGCGTCCCCTACTGGGTGTGCACCGATGGTGGTCGACCCAGTTTTGGCTTATTTTTTCGTGGTGTTTTTGCACCACTTTTCTTTCCCAAATCTCTTGGGGAAAGATCAAATAGAGAGTATATTTTCCGAGTTAGGGTCTTCCACTGTAATGCAAGCCTGTAGTAAACAATTGCGGTTGGTATAATAAGAAAGGAAATTTACTATAAAATTTAAATTTATCTCCAGAGATACAGGAAAGTGACACAATCCCTGTTAATTGAATACTCCTGTTAATTGAATAAGTTTCATTGGCAAAGTGGCTTTTCAATTAACAGGGTTCCACTGTTTATAATTTCTCCACTGTTCCATGCGATTAGCTTTTCTCTTCCTCTTTGTAATTTACCATTTGTCTGATAGGACATGCAGAGAGAACCTGTAAATATTTTTTCATAAAAAATCAGAAATTTTCATTTTTAGGCCCCCTAGAACCTCTCGGGAGCATTATGTTTTCACCATGTCCATCTGTCCATCCATTTGTACGTCTGTCATCCAGTGTCCATCTGTTAACTTTTGGTTTCCATCCAATAAGTAAAGAACTGCTTATTTGATCAAAGCATAATTTTAGGGATTACTTATGGATGACCAGACAATACTTCCTTTCCATTTTGGTCCCGCTAGCCAATTCAGTATGACCACCATGACAGCCATATTGAATTTAGTTTCTGTTCAATAACAAATGAATGCTGACTCGAAATAATTTTTATTTTTTAATTATGCATTGTTGGTGTCTAGAGGAAGCTTCCTTTCGATTTTGGACTGGTCAGCTGAAACAAGATAAATATTTTTCTTGGAGTTATGGCCGTTGATGAACTTAGAATTTTCTGAGATTGCACCACCCGTCGCAGCTATGGCGTCGATGTCACGATTTTTATTCAAAATTATCGGCTTCATTAACTTAATTCAAGTTTAATAGTGATAAAGTACAGAACACAACTCAGGTAGAGTATGGGGGACAGGAAACAATGACCCATGTTGCACTCTTTCCTATATTTCACTTGTGCCTATGCTACTCATGAAACACTTTAAAAAAACTTTGACTCAGGTCGTTGATTCCTGTACCCCATACTCAACCCATGCTATATTGTCTTATTCCACTTTATTACAGTATGGATCTTGTTGCCAATGAAGGCTGAGGTTCTATGACTTCAGTTACAAGAGCAAGACATTTAAACAAATTTAGATCTATATGTTCAATAGTAGAAATAAATTTAACAAACTTTTTTGAGTAATTAAGCATGAACTTGTACCTAGTATAATCCTTAATCCTTAACTAGCAAGTGGGTGGTGAGTCCTCTATTGTGGGTAGTATAGGTAAAAAATATTACCAAAACTGGACTTTATTACTTGTGTACAGGCCTAAAAATTTGTCATGATTCATGAGAATCAGGTTTGATTTTCGTGAACTCCTGTTACGAGAATCAATTTTCAGTTCTTCTGTCATTTAGAATTTGAGAGTACTGTTATACACTTCCGAGTGCAACCAGTTCCTGTTCCAAAGTTAAAAACAAACATCAGATTGGTAGAGTGCTGCAAACCCACATTTGGGCTTTATTCTTTAGTGATGGCACTGCAATTTAAAGGCTTCATATTTTCTGTGTGTGCTTCATATTATCTTTGAAGTGATATTATTTTATCTGAATGGATTTGCCTTGTTACAATTTACAGGACAGTTCCTACAGTCACTCTCCCATAAATTGTAACAAGGCAAAGATGCACAAAGAAATTTTAAGGACCAAAAATAATTTAGCACTCTACCAGCTAAGGGCCCACTTCCAGTTTTGGGGAGTTTCTTGTCTTACACATATATATAGAACACATGTTCCAACATACTTAGTTTGGTGGTCCTGCTTATGGAAGTTGTATTACTTGGCAGTGGTGTCTAGTGAAGTCATAGCTAGGCAGCCAAGATTTCACAAGACACAACAGCTAAGTCACATTTTGTTACCTTATTGTGGGGGAGAAAAAAATAAAAATGCTCTGTGCTTTTTAAGGACACGTTCATTATCTGTGACGAGAATCATATGAACATTTTGCGAAAATCAAAGTTGATTGTCATTGTTTTCTTTGTGAGAATCATTTGCTCGAATCGATTCTGATTCTCGCATAAATTTTAAGCCCTGTGGTACATAAAATGGTAAAGCCATCAGTGCTGAAAGTAGTCTTAAACACCAATAAATAAACAAACAAAACTGTTGTAAAGAGCTCTCTGAGATCATTCCACCAACATAAACTATATATTAGTCTAATCACTGCTGTGGAATAGAAACTTGCAAAGTCAGTTTAATGCCAGTGCTCAAAATAACTTTTTTTCTTTGCGTAGCAAAATGCTACACATTTCCAAAAAATGAATAGCATTTTGTAAAAATTACCAGAGTTATGTTATGCTGTTTTGTATTGAATTCTTCTAAGTAGATAGAATAGTTTCCAATAGTTTCCATCCATTTCTGGGCATTTCCAAATGATCTGCAACACATGAAACATTTACTATGTTTTTTTGAACTGAACTGCCTTTAAGGGTTGCATGGACTTGGATATTCTCAAATGGCGTCTTGGTTGTTTAATAGAGTTCTCAAAATGGAAGTTGGGATTTTTAATTTGATGGGCTTGAAGTTATTTTTAATGGTCATTTTATGCAAAATGTTGTAAAAACAGGAAGAATTTAAACCAATAGAATTCATCTTACATGTGAAATTGCTGATGATGCTTGATGGAGAGTTAATCTGAGTTATGCCTGGAATGTTCCACAATCAGAAGTAAAGCATCAGTGAACTAGTTTTCAAATTTGTTTGCAAATTTTCATTTACATTTTGCGATACAAGATAATCAACTGCAGCCTTATAGGCTGCAGTTGATTATCTTGTATCGCAAAATGCTATACATAATTGAACATTGTGTAGCTTTTTGCAAGTTTTTCATAGCAAAAAGCGACACGACACCACTTATTTTGAGCCCTGTTTGATGCAGGAGTTAGCTCCAGCTTTGAGGGAGATGAGTGGAAGTGTTTTTCATCAACGTTTATCTGGTATACATATCATCACATGAAAATCTAACTGAACTAACATTCAGATATTTTTATAATTTCAGATTGCCGTCTCCATTGAAACAGAGTAATAAAAGTCATTCATCCACAGCAGCATCCAACAAGGACAACAATCTCACAAACAACAACACAAATAACAACACCACAACCAGTCGCAGTTCCAAATCTAGTGAGAAATCATCCCGCACTCAACAAAACCTTCAGAATAATAATGCGCCAGTCAATAATTCAGGTAGGTTGTGTTATATTTTGGGGGATCTCTCCAGTTCCTTGAGATCCTTAACCCTTTAATAACATGATGGCCAAAACTTGCCAGCGCTATTCACAAAATATTGTCATTTATTTTTGTTTTATGAATCTCATTGGAGTCAGACACTGTCGAAATCGGTACAATGAAAGATGAGTGTGATAAGTGAAAATATCACATTTTAGTAAAGATTGACAATACTTGTCACATTCTACAGTTGTAAGAAGGAACGTTATCCAAATGTTTCACTATTTGAAATACGGTGGGATTCGATTGGAGATCTTATTTCAGACAACCATCAAATTACCCTAACACTAATTTGTATTCTCTTTCTGAATGTACAGGCATCTAAAATAGGGCCCTGTGAGTGTTAGAAATTCAACTCCATTCAAAATTGGCCGATGATATGATTCAATTTCAGTAGCGCAAATTCAGAAATTTGTGAATCATCGCAATGTATTCAAAACCCATCTATGTCTCTCCTTTTGAACCCTTCTTCTAGAAGAAGACTTCAAGGAGGGTCTGCTTCCAAAATTACTTTGATTCCATTCTGGAATGTTCCTCTTTTTCTTTCGTTCATTGATTCGCTCAAACAGACAAGTTGCTATGGCAAATACTTGAGTGGAGACTGACAATATTTACAATGATAAGAAGCTGCAATATGTACATTTTGAAAAGTGGTGAGATTTGATTGGGGATTCAATTTGATTCATAGTCTTCTGCTTGATTCAATTCAGGATTCAATATGACCCAAAATCTGAGATTCACAGAACCTTAACCTAAAACTTGGAAGAAGCATCACTGCTAAAGCACTAATCTTTCAAGTTGTTGTTTGGTGACGTTTCATTTTTAGGTCAACTTTGATGTAAGTTAAATTTGAGCTTATGCCATGGCCAGTCGTCCGTCTATCCATCAACAATTCAATACGGCTCGGGCTAGAGGCTGTATTTATGAACCGATCTTTACGAAGCTTCTTGGGTACCTTTCGTGGGATGAGAATGAGTGTTTTGGGGTCCGGTCCGAAATTCAAGTTGGCCGCTGGCATCCATTTTGTACAAAAGTAGGTGCAATCAGACTTTTGCGCAAAACTTTCATATGAAAGCTCTGATTTGAAAATTTTTTTCTATGAATGTTTAGTACCATGGGATACATCACATATAATACGGGTTTTTTTCTTGTGCGTAAATTATGCAAATTAACTAACTTTGACGTATTTAGTGTTACTTTCAGCACTGTAAGTGCAAATGCCAATACGGCTCGGGCTAGAGGCCGTATTTATGAACCGATCTTTACGAAACTTCTTGGGTACCTTTGTTATCACCGTGGGACGAGAACGAGTGTTTTGGGGTGCAGTCCGAAATTCAAGATGGCCACTGGCAGCCATTTTGTACAGACAGTGATGTATGGGAAAGGCGCGCGATCTCTCTCGCACACCATCGCTCACGCAAAAATTGTCCAAGGTGTGCGAATAATCGCTCGCCTCTATTCTTGAGTGTGTTTTCATCCTTTTGAGTTGTGTCAACAGAAACATTCAATTAAGTTTTGATGTTGGGAAATTTTTAAGAATCACTCACTTCCACATGAAAGCGCTGATTTGAATAATTTTTTGTGTGAATGTTTAGTACCATGGTATACATCACATATAATACGGGTTTTTTTCTCGTGCAGAAATTATGCAAATTAGATGAACTTTGATTTTTTCAGTGCTACTTACACACAGAGTAAGTACACATGTCAATATGGCTCAGGCTAGGGGCTGTATTTATAAACCGATCTTTACGAAACTTCTTGGGTACCTTTGCTATCACCGTGGGATGAGAACGAGTGTTTCTGGGTGTGATCCGAAATTCAAGATGGCCACCAGCAGCCATTTTGTACCAAAATTAGTGCAATCAGTTTTTTGTACAGAACTTCTGTATGAAAGTTCTGATTTGAATAAATTTTTGTATGAATGTTTAGTAACATGGAATACATCACATATAATACATTTTTTTTTTCTCGTGCAGAAATTATGCAAATTAGATGAATTTTGATTTATTCAGTGCTACTTATACACAGTAAGTGCACATGTCAATACCCCTCGGGCTAGAGGCTGTATTTATGAACCGATCTTCACGAAACTTCTTGGGTACCTTTGTTATCACCTTGGGACAAGAACGAGTGTTTCTGGGTGTGGTCCAAAATTCAAGATGACTGCCAGTGGCCATTTTGTACCGAAATTAGGTCCAATCAGTTTTTTGTTAACTTCTATACGGCTCGTATTTATGAACTGATCTTCATGAAACTTCTTGGGTACCTTTGTTATCACCTTGGGACAGGAACAAGTGTTTTTGGGTGCCTTTGTTATCACTGTGCTATGAGAACAAATATTTAGGGGTTCAGTCAGACCCACTCTGGGACTAAAGATTTCTTTTCTAGTTTAGCATCTGACTGTCGCACACCTTTACAATACTTTACCTATACATTTGTTACAGGCTACGGTCAGTATTTATGTACAGACCATTACAATACTTTATCTGTACCTTTGTTATCAGGTCATTACTTAGATGTTTGTCATTGTTGTGTCACATACTATACATGTACATGTCTTAAGAAGCTGAGCTACAGTGTCATTGACACTTTCATTTCCAAATTTTAACTTGATATTCTACTCTGCAGATTAATCATTTTATTCTGGGTAACATGTCAGATGATTATTCTGTCTATTACCGAGGGTTGAATAAATTATTCAAGCCTGCCTATTTCGGTCATTGTTTGATTCATTAAAATGTTGATGCTACATCTTGCATAAAATGCTTGATTTTTACTTTAGAATAATAAAAATATTTTTTCTTTTGACACTTCCAACTTTCCATGCTATTTCTAGCAGAAATAATTGAATTTTAAAAAAGTGCGTTGGTAACTCAATGTGATCCAAACCGTAAAATTAATTAATGCATGCTGATTAATTTTCCAGTTTTCTGGTTATTGGCAAGTATATACAGGGAGAAAAAAGGTAAACACAAATGGAGTTATTTGACGTCATAGTATTGTCATCTACTGCCGGAAATACTCAATTTTCTACTTATGGAATACCATTTATTCAATATAAGCTTACTTGTTATTAACTGTGTGTACAACTGCCAGTAAGATTCCCATCCCATGGATCAATATCAGCTTGTATGTGTTCAAGAATCTTGTAAAGTTGGCCAGTTCTATATATATATATATATATATATATATAATCAGATTTTCTGTTGGAGGACAGATTTGAACCCTTTGCTTAATGAATTGGCCACATACTACCTTCATAATATGCAAATTCAGCAGTTGAAAAAATTTTTTTTTTTAAATTTCAACAAAACCGTGTCATGTGACTCTTCATTGGAATGAGCTCAGTGCGAGCATTCCAATGAGGGGTCACATCATATGGTTTTGTGGAAAGTTTTTGATAAATTTGGAAAAATATTTAAAAATTTAAATTTTGATATCGTCTGCGATGGATAAAGGGTTAACCTGTTTCCTTGTTTCGCCTGATGATCTTGAATTTGTTCTGAATCTTTTTGCTCAAAGACTCAGTTCTGATTTTAATGCCTAAGAACAGGTCCTCCTACTTGCCGTCAACAGAGAGTCTTCCTTATAAGTGTTGAATTACTCAAATAGCATGCTTTATTGAGTAATGGTTTTAATTAGTGAAAATGAAATTAGAATGAAAATTGATGCTTGAAATTTTGCTATTTTGAAATCAGTGTGTAGAGGGTTAAAAAAACAATCTGTCCAACAGAACCTATTTTTTATAGTAAATTTCTCCTTACTAGAGGAAGGTTTCTTTCTTTTACCAGCATTTTGGCATATCCAATATGGCTGCCATTGTAACTTTTATTGTGTCGCCGCCCCACGAAGTGGGGAGCGACATATAGGGATTACTTTTGTCGTCTTGCGTCGTCCGCGTCACACTTTCTCTTATCTGCCACTCCTCTTTAACCTATGAATGGATTTTGATGAAACTTTCAGTGATTCTTTATCACATAATGGCATTGTGCACCTCCTATTTTATTTTTTGATCCGCTGTATTTTTTCCAGAGTTATGCCCCTTTTCCACTTAGAATTCTGTCTGAAACGCCACACTTTCTCTTATCCGCCACTCCTCTTTAACCTATGAATGGATTTTGATGAAACTTTTAGTGATTCTTTATCACATAATGGCATTGTGCACCTCTGATTTTATTTTTTGATCCGCTGTATTTTTCCCAGAGTTATGCCCCTTTTCCACTTAGAATTCTGTCTGAAACGCCAGGTGACACTCGTCTTCCATGGAAGACTCACATCTAAGTTTATCCAAGCAATAACTTGAAAAACAAATGAGCAGTGGGTCTCATTTTTTTCTGTTGCATTACTGTTGGTTTCGTGAAGGTTCCTTTCAATAATCAGTGTTCTGCCCTCTTTGGGAAATGATTTGGGGCAGTTGGGAAATTTGCATCATGAAGGCTCCAAGTGGGAATTTGTTTTTGAGGAGAAGATACACACAAAGAATAAGAAATATTACCTTCACATTGAACTCAGAACTTTTTGACAGTCTTCATTCTGTGGATTTGCAGTTGTGTCTATGCAAGTCTTTGCTGTCTATAAAACTATATAGGCAGCCAACACATGCCTAGAAAGAACTGACAAGGTTCTTAAAATGCAACTTACATGTGCATCTAAAAATCTCTTGTTATTTGGGGCACTTGTTTTGTTGCAGAAAAGTGATCAGAATTAGGTTTTTTTGAGTTAACCCTTTACCTAACATGAAAAGCAGATAACACTTGCAAAAAAAATTCTTGAATAACTAATTTTTAGCTCAACTTTGACGAAGCCAAATTTGAGCTATTGTCATGGCCCGTCGTCCGTCTGTCCGTCCATCCGTCCGTCCGTCCGTCTGTCCGTACGTCAACAATTGGCTATGGCTCGGGCTAGAGGTCGTATTTATGAACCGATCTTTACGAAACTTCTTGGGTACCTTTGTTATGACCATGGGACGAGAACGAGTGTTTTTGGGTGCGATCCGAAATTCAAGATGGCTGCCAGCCACCATTTTGTACCGATGATGCAGAAATCTGTTTCTTGTACAGAACTTCCATATGAAAGCTCCGATTTGAATAATTTTTTGTATGAATGTTTAGTACCATGGGGTACATCACATATAATACGGGTTTTTTTCTCGTGCGTAAATTGTGCAAATTAGACTAATTTTGATGTTTTTTGGTGTTAATTTCAGCACTGTAAGTGCAAATGCCAATACGGCTCGGGCTAGAGGCCGTATTTATGAACCGATCTTTACGAAACTTCTTGGGTACCTTTGGTACCACTGTGGGACGAGAACGAGTATTTTTGGGTCCGGTCCGAAATTCAAGATGGCCGATGGCAGCCATTTTGTACAAAATTAGGTGCAATCAGATTTTTGCACAGAACTTTAGTACCATGGGATACATCACATATAATACGGATTTTTTTCTCGTGCAGAAATTATGCAAATTAGATGAACTTTGATATTTCAGTGCGACTTACACACATTAAGTACACATGTCAATACGGCTCAGACTTGAGTCTGTATTTATGAACTGATCTTCACGAAATGTCTTTGGTACCTTTGTTATCACCTTGGGACGAGAACGAGTGTTTCTGGTTGCGGTCTAAAATTCAAGATGGCTGCCAGTGGCCATTTTGTACCGATATTAGGTCTAATCAGTTTTTTGTACACAACTTCTATACAGCTCAGACTAG
Source organism: Pictodentalium vernedei (assembly GCA_031216915.1). NCBI lineage: Eukaryota > Metazoa > Mollusca > Scaphopoda > Dentaliida > Dentaliidae > Pictodentalium > Pictodentalium vernedei. The sequence continues at coordinate 687,233,736 of CM062296.1, read as the reverse complement.
AGGCCATATTTATGAACCAATCTTTACGAACCTTGTTGGGTACCTTTGTTATCACCGTGGGATGAGAGCGATTGTTTTTGGGTGTGGTCCAAAATTCAAGATGGCCACCAGCAGCCATTTTGTACCAAAATTAGTGCAATCAGTCTTTTGTACAGAACTTCTGTATGAAAGTTCTGATTTGAATAAATTTTTGTATGAATGTTTAGTAACATGGAATACATCACATATTCTAAGGGGTTTTTTTTCGTGCAGAAATTATGCAAATTAGATGAACTTTGACTTATTCAGTGCTACTTGCACAATGTGAGCACACATGTCAATACGGCTCAGGGTAGAGGCTGTATTTATGAACTGATCTTCTCAAAACTTCTTGGGTACCTTTGTTATCACCTTGGGACTAGAATGAGTGTTTCTGGGTACGGTCCAAAATTCAAGATGGCTGCCAGTGGCCATTTTGTACCAAAATTAGGTCCAATCAGTTTTTTGTTACAAGTTCTATACAGCTCGTATTTATGAATTGATCTTCACAAAACTTCTTGGGTACCTTTGTTTTCACCTTGGGACAGGAACGAGTGTGTTTTGGGGTGCCTTTGTTATCACTGTGCTATGAGAACAAATATTTTGGGGTTCAGTCAGACCCACTCTGGGACTCAAAGTTTTCTTTTCTAGTTTAGCATCTGACTGTCACCCACCTTTACAATACTTTACCTATACATTTGTTACAGGCAACGGTCAGTATTTATGTACAGACCATTACAATACTTTATATGTACCTTTGTTATCAGGTCATTACCTAGATGTTTGTCATTGCTGTGTCACATACTATACATGTGCATGTCTTTGTCTTGACAAGTTGAGCTACAGTGTCATTGACACTTTCATTTTCATTTTTTGTCTCAAAAACATAGGTTATGACCTCTTGTTGGAATGTGCTCGACGAGCACGTTCCAACGAGGGGTCATAACCTATATTTTTGAGACAAAAAATGAAAAAAATAATGAAAATTAATTGGCGATTTTTTAGAATAGTGCTGGCCAGTTTTGGCCGTTACGTTGGGTAAAGAGTTAAAGAAGAACCTGTTGTTTGCCCTTGAATTCAAAGGTTTTCTTTGCTTTGTTTGGTTGATAAGAATTGATTTTTCTGAGGACTTATGACCACTCAATACAAGACACCCAACTGTGAATTAAATTTTTGTTTGAATAGAGACTATAGAAATTAGGAACATTTTGGTTTGAATTGGGGAAAGTCATGCCCAACTACCATTGGGAAAGAGTCCCATATTCGGCCCCTGTAGACACGCAAAAGAGTCCCTGATCAGCCATCATGGATTTTTTGTCATTTTTGCTTCTTCAGGCAGTAATTTTCTCTGGTGCATTACTGTTTTCTCTATGAAGGTTCCTTTCAATGATCAGTAATCATATCCTGTATGGCCACCATATCAGCCATCTTGGTTTTTTGTAATTTTGCTCATCCTCACAATAACTTTGAAAACAAATGAGAAATGAGTCCAATTTTTCTGGTGCATCACTGATGGTGAAACCAGCCTAGAGGGCAAAGTGTGTGATATCTTCACCTCTATTTTGAGAAGGGACAAGAAGAAGCATGCTAGTGGGGAGGGAAGGTAGTGGGGCAGATTGTAGCTTGTGGTGTGATATTTGGATTCTCTGAGAAACAGTTTTTTTCATCTCTTGTGCTCTTTCAGATATAACTGACATTTTTCTTTCCTTAACAACCCTTTGAGAAAGGGGTTAAATCAGGTTTGATTCCACTTGTGGAGGATTTCTATGATGTCCATCTCAAAGAAATTTTCTACTTATTTCCTGCTAAGATTTTGACAGTTATGTCAATTATGAGTTGTATGAAAATAGTTCAGAGAGCGTCACTTCAATTGATTAATCATTTCAGATGTCTCTATTTCTGTGATATTGCTATCAACTGGGGTGGTCCTTGCCTTGCCTCATTGAATCTTTTTGTAATCGTTCTGTTTTTCACATTTATCCTCTATGTCGCTTCTTCCACAAAGTATATTACATCTCATGTTCAAAAACAATCGTTGAGCAAGAACTCTCATACTTACTACCAAACACAGACGTATTGATTTATTATTGGGTTTTTGAATTGCAAATATTATATGTTTCCATTGAATGCAGAGCTTCATGATGGTGATGGGAAAGGCTGTAGGGAATTGATTGAAAATATACCAGTTGCCTTTGTGACCTATTTTTTGTTCCACACTGGTCCTTTAATGTCTAGATTGTGTCAAGTTATGAATTTCCTGGATATAGAATATTGTTCTCGCTTTCCGATTTGATAATGGCTTACGATATTACACTCCAGCTAATTAGACGGTTGAGAAGGCTATCTTTCCGTGTGAAAGTGTATTTCTGTCCAAGTACTTTTCTTGAAAACATAAATGCTGTCGATTGTATTCTTTCAAGATATTGAAGGTGACAGGATATTCCAGACAGTAACTGTCATTTATTGTGTTACTTTAGTGATTGATTGCAGAGTTTTTTTCTTGCTGTGAATTTGTAATGCACAGTTTATAGTTTGATCATTTCATCCATAAATGTAAAACTAGCACTTGTTTGTTGGGTTTTGGAGTTTGATGATGAAGAAATTTACAGGGATGAAGTTTTGTCAGTTTTGTGAGTGTTTGGAATGTGAAAATTCAGGTAGGCAAAGTTTTAATTTCTTTGTGAGGTGTTAAAAAATATGCCTTTTGACCCATTCTGTTTGAATTTCCAAATAAAATTACATATTGAATACTTTTGGATCTGAGAGAGTAGGTAAAAGAAGACATAAACTGGTGCAGTACTAAATTAATTGAGAACCCTTCAGGGCCTGTTTTCCAGGTTTCATGCACAGTATGGAAAATCCTGGAAAGTTACGTAAAATAGACATGTCTGTCTCCAGGATCTGAAAAGTTATGGAAAAGTGAGGCTTTTATAAATTGACTTTGGACAGGTTATGACAATTTGGAATTCAAGTTGGAGTTCTGTTCCAAATCACTAACTGCCAACCACTGACATGTCCTAGATCAGGGAGTGGTCTTTCCAATCACATACACTTTCCAAAATTGCTTTCTTAACCCTTTACCTAACATGAAAAGCAGACGACACTTGCAAAAATAATTGTTGAATAACTATTTTTTTTCATTTTTTGTCTCAAAAACATAGGTTATGACCCTTCGTTGGAACGAGCTCAACGAGCTCATTCCAATGAGGGGTCATAACCTATGTTTTTGAGACAAAAAATGAAAAAATAATGAAAATTAATTGGCGATTTTTTAGAACAGCGCTGGCCGGTTTTGGCCGTTACGTTAGGTAAAGGGTTAACTCTTTACCGAATGTAATGGCAAAAACATGCCAGCATTATTCACAAAAATCACCATTCCATTTTCATTGTTTTTTCATTTTTCATCTCAAAAACATAGCATATGACCCCTCATTGTAACAAGCTCATTGAGCTTGTTCCAATGAGAGGTTAAGATGTTTTTGACTCAAAAAATGAAAAAAAAGTTGTTATTCAAGAATTTTGTTTGCAAGTGTCATCTGCCTTTCATGTTAGGTAAAGGGTTAAACATAAGCAGTAACAATTTCAGCTCCCTTAACAGTGCATCTTAATAATTTTAGGTGAGGATGTGGTGACTCAGTAGGTAGAGGTGCAGGCTGCAAGACAAGAGGTCCTCTGTTCGAATCCCACCTGCAGCAACTGCATTGCGTCCTTGGACAAGACACTTCACCCCCATTGCCCACGTGGGGGCATGGTGGCATTGCATACTAAAGCGTACAGCACGTCGATGGTGCACCAGTGTTCAACCACTGCTAACCCTGCTTGTGTGGAGTTAGTATGTCAGGGAGCTGATGTAATCCTGTTAATTGAATATAACTCTCAAACACAAAACCATTTATCAAATTTGACCTGTTAATTGCATATAGGTTATAGAGCGAACTTCTCTGTTAAATGAATAAAAAATTGTGTAATAGGTCATAAAATTACCCTGACAATTACCAAATTTCTCTTGTTTATTGACCAATTTGGCCTTAGTACAGCAATACAGGTATTTAATCTATTATAACTTGTTTGACAGAGCTCTGTAAGCTCTGTCAATCAAGATATAATAGAATAAAATCTTGGTTTATTTCTAGAATACATGAAAGTGACCAAATCCCTGTTAATTGAATACTCCTGTTAACTGAATAATGTTTGCTGGCAAAATGGCTATTCAATTAGCAGGATTCCACTGTTTTTTAACTACAAGATTTAACTTTTTAAACACTGAATTAAAAAATGGTATCACCCTAGAGAATATTATTGACAGCAAATCAATGGTTTTAACATGCCAAAGGTGCATAGGGACAACGTGTGTTGTTCAACTCCTTGCAATCCCTGTAACCAGATGATTGATTGAACACCACATTCAGATGGAAGCAATGGCGCCAAAAGGCAGAGAAGGCCCATTTAGCATCATCTGGAGTGCTTCTTCTATTTGAGTTGCAGTGATTTGGACAGAGATGTCAGTATTGATGGAGTGCTGGAGCACTGTTCTGGTGTTTTGGGTCTAGTCCTTGCAGCCTTCTCTTGCAGTATATGTTCATGTTTTTGTATGAATCTGTCTGAAAGCTTCTATATTCTTACTTCTAACTGGCGCATTTGCTCCTTTCATGCTGCATTATTCTCTGCCTGCTCCATATCCCCAATTGTGTCTCTCTCAGCCTTTTCTGTGTCCTGCCATTACAATTTTTCTTTCAGGGTTTCCTCTGCAGTCTTTGAGGGAGCCTCCTTTTTGTAGATCTGGTCTGAAAGATAGGGAGTTTTTTTCAAAGTTGACACAAATACACTATCTGGTTTCTCCTTGAACTCTAGGGACATATTGCCTTCCTCTGACCCCACTCTGACCCCACTCTGACCCCACATCCTGCAACAAAAGGAATGGAAAGATTTATATGTTTTCTGATATCATGTTCTCCTCCTGCCCAACCTCTTGAGGCTGGGCTGGATCTGAGGGAATAAGGGGTGACACAGCTTCTCTCTTCCTCTTCCTTTGTCTTTGTTTCAAGTATTCTTGATGTAAGAGGAGCACTGGGTTAATACCATCTGAGGTTCTTTAATCATCCATTGCATTATTAAATACTGGCTACATTCCCCAGTCTGGATACTGAATATTATGCATACAAATATTGTATGAGTGGTGGCCGAGTGGATAAGTGTGCTGGTCTCTCATGCCAGAGGTCCCGGGATCGATCCCCGGTCGGGGAAAGTTCTGAAGGTGTCCGAACACTCTCTGTCAGCATCAATTGTGGGGGTGATGCTGTCACAGCATACCGTCCTATCGGGTGGGGATGTAAAATGGCTGTCCTCTGTGCGGAGAGAGACACACTCCGTGCAGGCTACAGATCCCTTCATAGTATTCGAGAAGAGCTAGGCCACGAAGTTGCCGCTATGAAGGTCGTCCCACACACCTACGCCATTGAGCCAAGGAGTGGCGTTAATATAAGTCGTATAACTTGTTTGCCAATCCTTGTAAAACAAATAAGATTAAATGAAAATATTGTGTTGAGGCATCTGTGTCAGAAATCCTGCACAAGGTACAGGCGTTAAAAATGTACTATACTATTAAAATTTCGTACACAGTAGAAAGAACAAATCTACATTCAATATCAATACAAGTTTGTTGGCACTTTCCAAAAGTCAAGAAGAAGTATACCATAAATGGTGGGGGACAAAATTTCTGTGTCTGCAATATTTTTCTTGTATAGTACTATCAAACAAGAGTTTCAATTAGAAAATTATTTGCAATTTGGAGGTGACCCCAAAGTGAGATATACTTTTGCAAAATTAAGAAAAAGTGTGCATAGACTTTATATCGAACAAGCAGTCACAAAAAGAACCCATTCTGAATACTGAAAGACAGTGCCTTCATTGCTGTTTGAAGGTTGGGGTCAAATTTCACCAATTTATGGATTGCCCACTACATAATGTGAATAGATCAGAATTCTTGACAAAATTCAGAATGTTGCCCTGGAGTAGCAGGGATTAATGATACAGACATAGTCTGCATGTTTCAACACATTACCCCTTTATTTCACCAGCAAGCTTCTTTAACCAAACAGTGTGCAGTTTTAGTCACTCAAGACTGAGCCATATACTGTCACCTTGCAGTTGAAATCACCTCAGATGGATCCATATGGGGTGAAAAGATGCCATTTTGGATTCAGAATTAATATCCTTGCCTTGCCTGCAATGCATACATGTCTCCGAGAGTGTGAAGCTGAAATATCTCACTGTTTAATGTCTTCTTGAGCTATTTATAAACCGATTGTTACTGTTTAACTCATTCGAAAACTGAGTTAGTGCCCTTGAATAACTTGAATCAGACGCTTTGTTTTTTAACAAAAACACATGTAAAAATCGGTCAGTTGCTCCATGAAAGATTAAAGGAATTCATCAGAACAACATGTAGCGGAGAAAAAGTGGTAAGTACACTCTGAAAACACAACAAAATCAAACGACCAGGTTGCAAATACATTCTTGTAAAAGTGAAGGATGAGTGGTAACACAAATACATTATGGTATGCTTAGTTGACAGACAGGGTGTCATATGCGGCTCAGTAAAAATAATATTGGGCTTGGCATACCACCTCAGGCAATATTGTATTTGTTGGGCCTTATATGACAATGTATCCAGCAACTAAGCATTCAGATAGCATGTCATATGAAGCTCAGAAAAAACAATATTTGGCTTGGCGTACTGCCTTGCCCAATATTGTTTTTTCTGAGCCTCATGTGACACCATATCTGTGAAGTAAGCACACCCAAACTTATAATAGTTATGTCGTAATTGGATGGGATACACCATAAAATGTGGATCAGAACAGTAACTGCCAAATTTAGGAGGCCACTCAAAATATGCAAATTACCAGAGTACCTGATAAAACACTTATGTGCGTGATGCAATAAACAACCGGAGTGTGGCTTAAATATGAGAGTGGGTGCTGATGATAATCTAGGCATTTAGTTTTTAGCTCAACTTTGACATAGTCAAATTTTTAGCTCAACTTTGACATAGTCAAATTTGAGGTTATGCCATGGCCCATTGTCCATCTGTTTGCCATCAACAATTCAATACGACTCGGGCTAGAGGCCGCATTTATGAGCCAATCTTTCTGAAACTTCTTAGTTACCTTTGTTATGACCGTGGGACGAGAACGAGTGTTTTTGGGTGCGGTCCAAAATTCAAGATGGCCTCTGGCAGCCATTTTGTACAAACAGTGACGTATGGGAAAGGCGCGCGATCTCTCTCGCACATCATCGCTCACGCAAAAATTGTCCAAGGTGTGCGAATAATCGCTCGCCTCTATTCTTGGGTGTGTTTTCATCCTTTTGAGTTGCGTCAACAGAAACATTCAATTAAGTTTTGATATTGGGTAATTTTTAAGAATCACTCACAGTTTGAAGCATTTAAAGTACAATTCCAAACAATTTCCTTTCCGTGGTTATGAACATGACACATGACACGCCAACAGCATTTTCACCGTCAAAATTTCCCTCTGTGTTCAGTTGTATTCATACATTCGTTTCGAAGGACACTTATCAATGGAAACTGCAGAATAAATCCAAATCACTCTCCTCATATATTGTGAGTTTGTTGGTCTGTGAGTCTGTTCACATTTTCCTTTAGCACGGGCTACACCCTGCAGTTCTTGTCTGATCGTCACGAAATTTCATATGCAGGTTTGGGGTCATGTCTAGATGGGGTCATGTCTAGATGAGAACGTCCCCTTTTGGTCACGATCGGACAACCGGTATGGCTGCCCGAGCCCAAAACCCCAAAACAATTAGCACAGTCTACAGGTCGTATTTATGAAGGGATTTCATTGTAACTTAGTAGGATGCCTCTGTATAATGCCTAGATGAGAACGTCCCCTTATGGGCATGATCTGTCAACCGTGATGGCTGCCCAAGCCCGAAACCCAAAAACTTTTAGCACCGTCTGCAGGTCATGTTTAATATGGTGGGATTTCATTGTAACTTGGTAGGATGACTCCTTATGATGTCTAGATGAGAATTTCCCCATTTGGACATGATCTGCCAACCGTGACGACTGCCCGAGCCGAAAACCTTTAGCACAGTCTACAGGTCATATTTATTGAGGAATTTCATTGTAACTTGGTGGGTTGACTTCATATATTGTCTGGATGAGAAGGTCCTCTTTTGGACGTGATTGGGCAACTGTGACGGCTACAGGGGCCCGAAGCCCGAAAACCTTTATCACAGTCTACAGGTCATATTTATGAAGGGATTTCATTGTAACTTGGTAGGATGACTCCAAATAATGTCTAGATGAGAACGTCCCATTTTGATCGCGATCATTCAGCCTTGATGGGTGCCCAAGCCCAAAAACCTTTAGCATAGGCAAAAGGTCATATTTATGGAAGGATTTCATTGTAACCTGTTAGGTTGACTCCATATAATGCCTAGATGATGACATCCCTTTTTGGTCACGATTGGTCAACTGTGATGGCTACAGGTGCCCGAAGCCTGAAAACCTTGAGCACAGTCTACAGGTCATATTTATGAAGGGATTTCATTGTAACTTCGTAGGATCACTCCAGATGATGCCCAGATGAGATTGTCCCCTTTGGTTGCAATCATTCAACCAGGAGGGCTGCCCGAGCCTGAAGCCCAAAAACCTTTAGCACAGTCTACAGGTCATATTTATGAAGGGATTTCATTGTAACTTGGTAGGTTGACTTCATATAATGTCTAGATGAGAACGTCCTCTTTTGGACACGATTGAGCAACTGTGACGGCTACAGGGGCCCGAAAACCTTTAGAAAATTCTACAGGTCATAATTATGAAGGGATTTCATTGTAGCCTGGTAGGATGACTCCAAATAATGTCTAGATGAGAACGTCCCCTTTTGGTCGTGATCATTCAGCCTTTATGGCTGCCCGAGCCCAAAGACCTTTAGCATAGTGTGTCTATATGTCATATTTATGGAAGGATTTTATTGTAACCTGTTAGTTTGACTCCATATTATGCCTAGATGATGGCATCCCCTTTTAGTCGTGATTGGTCAACTATTACGGCTTCAGGGGCCTGAAGCCCAAAAACCTTGAGCACAGTCTATAGGTCATATTTATGAAGGAATTTCATTGTAACTTCGTTGGATCACTCCAGATGATGCCCAGATGAGAATGTCCCCTTTTGGTTGCGATCATTCAACCATGATGGCTGCCTGAGCCCAAAGCCCAAAAACCTTTAGCACAGTCTACAGGTCATATTTATGAAGGGATTTCATTGTAACTTGGTAGGTTGACTTCATATAATGTCTAGATGAGAACGTCCCCTTTGGACGCAATTGGGAAACTGACGGCTACAGGGGCCTGAAGCCCGAAAACCTTTAGCACAGTCTACAGGTCATATTTAGGAAGGGATTTCAATGTAACTTGATAGGATGACTCGTTCTGGAATAATTTCACTGTAACTTGGTAACTTTTGTTAATATACGTTAACTGTGAGGGCCACATACATTAACTGTGAGGTCATATTAACCCACCCCTCAGCTCTTTAGTACAGTGTACACCTCATATTATATTTATCAAAAACATAGTACACAGGAACATAGTATACAGGGACCAGAAATGAACATATTTCCAATTATCACAATTCTTGTCTTATTTCATAATCCTTTCATAAACATTGAACATTATCCTTTTCATCAAATATAACACACCAGTTAAGCTACAGTGTAATTGACGCTTTCATTCACTCTCGCAAACTTTATTTGAAGTGAGCGAATTTCCACTCTCCTCCATTTTGCTCCCATTCGTCACTGTACAGAAATTAGTGCAATCAGTTTTTTGTACAGAACTTCTGTATGAAAGTTCTGATTTGAATAAATTTTTGTATGAATGTGTAGTAACATGGAATACATCACATATAATACAGGTTTTTTTCTCGTGCAGAAATTATGCAAATTAGATGAACTGGGATTTATTCAGTGCTACTTATACATGGCAAGTACACATGTCAATACAGCTCGGGCTATGGGCTGTATTTATAAACCGATCTTCACGAAACTTCTTGGATACCTTTGTTATCACCTTGGAACGAGAGCAAGTGTTTTGGGGTGCAGTCCAAAGTTCAAGATGTCTGCCGTGGCCATTTTGTACCGAAATTGGGTACAATTAGTTTTTTGTACAGAACTTCTTTATGAAGGTTCTGATTTGAATAAATTTTTTTATGAATGTTTAGTAACATGGAATACATCACAAACAATACAGGTTTTTTTCTCGCGCAGAAATTATGCAAATTAGATGAACTTTGATTTATTCAGTGCTACTTATACACAGTTAGTACTCATGTCAATACGACTCGGGCTAGAGGCTGTATTTATGAACCAAGGATCTTCAGAAAACTTCTTGGGTACCTTTGTTGTCACCTTGGGGTGAGAACGAGTGTTTTTGTGTGCGGTCCTAAATTTCAAGATGGCCACCGGTGGCCAATTAGACAAACTTTGATTTATTCAGTGCTACTTATACACAGTAAGTGCACATTTCAATATGACTCTGGCTAGAGGCATCTAACTGTCACCCACATTTACAATACTTTACCTGTACATTTGTTACAGGCTACGGTCAGTATTTATATACAGACCTTTACAATACTTTACATGTACCTTTGTTATCAGGTCATTACCTAGATATGTGTCATTGCTGTGTCACATACTATACATGTACATGTCTTACACAAGTTGAGCTACAGTGTCATTGACACTTTCATTATGGACTTAGATTTCCATTTTTCAAACATTGCCCCTGTTAAGTTTTTTTTTTGTTTTGTGAATCTTAGTTGGTGAAGGGTTGAAGATAATGATGTTCCATTCTCATGTAATGTCTATAGGGCAGGTAATCTGTTTTCTTGTATCTTTGTGCTCTAATGATGATGAAATGGACAGCCGCTGGCATTGTTATTAATTTTCTCTGTCTAGACTAAAAGATTTCCTGGCCAAGGTCTTTGGATCACACATTTCATTAACAGGCTTCCTAATGCTCTTTCATTAAAACCATAATCTCTTCTTTTTTTTTTTTTTTTTTACTTCACATCATTGTTACTGAAAAAAATGAGCAAGAGATACTGTAACAGTCATGTTGTTGTAGATTTTTTTTTACATCTTGATTATCTTGTCACACACAAATATGAGATTATCTGGCAACAAAAAGTGTAAGTTTCTGTTCATTTGCTAGAAGGATTGATCATAAGACAAAGCAATTTATCTGAAGTTCTATATATTTATTAGATGTGAATTTCATTCCCAGAATTGCCCATTATCGAGCTCAGCAGATATGACTTCAAACTTGGCTGATATGATGCTGTTCTTAGCCAATATGAACTAAGCTATAGTAAGGGTTAGGTGGATGAAGATAGAAAATAAGAGAGTTGTACACAAAAAGGCAATACAAACTAAGATTCAATGTTGTAAATGGAGATACCTAGAGGTGCATTAAGAGATAGTTCAGCTACCCAAACATTGCAGCTTCCCAAGCTGAGATGTTTGAATAGCTAAACTAAGAGAAGAGAGCAAATCTCTCACGTTATGAAAAGATTGAGAAACAATAACTGTCAGAAAACCGTATCAGGTCTGAGAACATTTTGTACTTAATTGTTCATAAATAAAGAGGTTATTACTTGGTTAGTTTCAGATATCAGCCTTTGTAACTTCAAATCAGCCTATGACCTTCAGTCTCAGGCTGATATGAAGTTACCTCAGGTTGATATCTCGGCCGATATGAAACTAACCAAGTAATAACCTTTAATTATTGCAGAGAATTTGACTTGACACCATACTGGTTTTCAAAAATGACAAATGGATAAATAACTCGAGGGGTGTATTTATGACTGCCAGTAATTCATAAAAATTAAGCATTTTGTTTTTTTTATCTCCACATACATTTTGATTTTTTATCTCCACATAGAGTAAAAAAAAATTCAGTTAACCCTTTTCCCAACACAGACGATATCAAAATTTATTATTTTAAATATCGTTTTTTTCTTCTTTTTTTTTAAAAAGCATTCACCAAAACCATATCATGTGACCCCCTCATTGGAATGAGCTCATCAAGCTTGTTCCAATGAGGGGTCACATGATATGGTTTTACTGAAATTTTTTGAAAGATAATATTTATTCTTCTGCTAAATTTGCATATTACGCGGGCGGATGCGGCCGATTGTTTGGTAATGGGTTAATAAAAAGAGTAAAAGTATAGAAATTATGCTTTCCATACTGAATAAAAAAAACAAAATATGTACATTAAATGTTTGAGCATCATTCTCTCACATTTAGCCAGAGGTCAATAGAAATGGTCTTTGTTCGCGTTTCCATGTGTCTGCACCTTCATGGTGTAATCAGCCCCTCCTACATTTTTAAATGTAGAGATTTTAAACTATTGGACATTGTCATCCACACACTGAAGATGTGCAATATGTATAAAGATGATGGAAATGGGCAGAACGCGATGTGTGTTTGAATCATGTAGACTGGAGCGAAATATAACTACGCCATTCCAACTCGTTTTGTAAAACACACCACTAATTGAAACACACATCGTATTCGGTGTTTATTACACATCCCATGCATTAAAAATCATTTAAATAAACAAATTTTAATTCCGATGTTTAAACCCAAAAGTGAAGTATCTGTTTGTTTCGTTTGAAGCTGTACTGATCAAATGGATCGATAAAAAATCAAAACAACCTATTGGGAACTAGTCTAATTTATATTCATTATCTTTTCTATTGGGCATGTTTGTTGAAATTCATATCGCTGTTTCACTTTGGCCGGTGTCCATTCGCGCCTAACCATATGGTGGCTATTACTGTTAGTAAAAATATAAGTACAAATGGGGACAGATTTGCAAAACAGCTGGGAGAAACTATTTTAAAAGCAGTTTGCAGCATGTCAAGATGTCAGAAGATTTACCAAAATAAAGTTGACCAATTTAGATTTAACGGGATCCACAGACGACATGGCCATGGGAGTGCGTTAATGTTGTGGTTGGAAATTATTGTTTTTTAGCTTAACTTGACAAAGTCAAGATAAGCTATTGCCATCACGCGTGCGGAAGTCTGTGAGTCTGTTCACATTTTTCTTGAGCACAGGCTACACCCCGTAGTTCTTGTCCGATTGGCATGAAATTTCATATGCAGGTTTGGGGTCATGTCTAGATGAGAACGTTGTGATCGATCAACCGTGATGGCTGCTCAAGCCCAAAATCAAAAACCTTTAGCACAGTCTACAGGTCGTATTTATGAAGGGATTTCATTGTAACTTGGTAGGATGCCTCTGTATAATATCTAGATGAGAACCTCCCTTTTGGTCATGAATATGAAGGGATTTCGTTGTAACTTGGTAGGATGAATCTGTATGATGTCTAGATGAGAACTTCCCCATTTGGTTGCAATCTGTCAACTGTGACGACTGCCAAAACCCGAAAACCTTTAGCACCGAATACAGGACATATTTATGGAGGGATTTCATTGTAACTTGGTAGGTTGACTTCATATAATGTCTAGATGAGAACATCCCCTTTTGGTCGCGATTGGTCAACTGTGATGGCTACAGGGGCCCGCAGCCCGAAAACCTTTAGCACAGTCTACAGGTCATATTTATAAAGGATTTCATTGTAACTTGGAAGGATGACTCCAAATAATGTCTAGATGAGAACGTCCCCTTTTGGTCGAGATCATTCAGCCATGTTGGCTGCCCAAGCCCAAAACCCAAAAACCTTTAGCATAGTTTATAGGTCGTATTTATGGAGGGATTTCATTGTAATTTGGTAGGTTAACTCCATATAATGTCTAGATGATAACATCCCCTTTTGGTCATGATTTGTCAACTGCGATGGCTACAGGGGCCCGAAGCCCGAAAACCTTTAGCACAGTCTACAGGTCATATTTATGAAGGGATTTCATTGTAACTTGGTAGGATCACTCCAGATAATGCCCAGATTAGAACGTCCTCTTTTGGTCGCAGTCATTCAACCATGATGGCTGCCCGAGCCCAAAACCTGAAAAACTTTAGCACAGACTACAGGTCATATTTATGAAGGGATTTCATTGTAACTTGGTGGGTTGACTTCATATATTGTCTGGATGAGAAGGTCCCCTTTTGGACATGATTGGGCAACTGTGACGGCTACAGGGGCCCGAAGCCCGAAAACCTTTATCACGGTCTACAGGTCATATTTATGAAGGGATTTCATTGTAACTTGATAGGATGACTTGTTTTGAAATATTTTACTGTAACTTGGTAACTTTCGTTGACATACATTAACTGTGAGGGCCACATACACTAACTGTGAGTGCCAGATTAACCCACCCCTCAATCGTTAGTACAGTCTATACCTCATATTATTTTTATTGAAAACATAGCATACAGGGAACAGAAATTAACATATTCCCAATTATCACAATTCTTGTCTTATTTCATAATCCTTTCATAAACATTGAACATTATCCTTTTCATCAAAAATAACACACAGACAAGTTAAGCTACAGTGTGATTGACACTTTCATTTAATTTTATCTCATTTTTGGTTAACTAATTTTTTTGTTTTTTTGTGAACTGACTTTATTTTGCATTGGACGTTTTCATTTTCACACAATGCAACAGATGATCGATAATTGTATACTGAAATTGGAAACTTTTCAAAGCATAACTAATGACTCGACGGGAAAGGAACTAGTATAAACAGTGCTGGGAAAAAAGTTCTGGCTTGTACAATACCAGTTGAATACAGAAACAGTTATGTCATAGCGGCGATTCTGTTAAATACAAGGGTTTAAAGTTCAAGTTTAATGGATGTGTAATAAAAAGATTTTTGACCGTGTTATTGTCCTTTATCGACTTAAAACATTTTGAATGACTTGGCATGTTGAGGCCCATTTGTGGTGTAATCAAATCCTCCCACAATTTCTAATTGTTGAAATTTTGGGTACCTTTATGGTGTCATCAACTCTTCCTACAGTTTCAAATGTAGAGATTTGAAACCTTTGGACATTGTTACCCACATATTGAAGATGTGTAACATGTATATAGATGTGGAAAAAAACGCAGTTTTGACAGAGTTGTTGCCCTTTATCGACTTGAAAAATTTTGAATTGCAAGTTATGCTGGGTGCATTCGTTGTGCTATAGACTCCTGCTATGGTTTCTAATTTATTTATTTATTTATTGAGGTTTTGCAACACATTTGACAGCCAAGGTCACCCTGTGACGGAACAGATTCTAATACAGAGAAATGAAACTTTAGGGCATGATTACACACATATTGAAGATGTGCAACATTATACAGATCACAGAAGCCCTTTTATTGACTCATAAAATTTTCAATATTTTAATACTTCACATCAAGGGATGGTTGGTCAGCAACCTTTTACAAGCTTTATCTACCTATTTTAAAATTTCAAAGTGAAAATCAAGGTTTGGTTCAAACCTGGTGCATTTAGGTATACTCTTGTCAGAACAATAGCCTTTAAACATTTCAAACTCAAAGATGAGTCCAATAACTGATTTGGTATATGGCTGGTGCCTTCATATTGGTAAGATGGAGTATGATGAGTAGTAAGAGTAATATAGCGTTTGTCTTTAGTCAACTTTTGTCAGCCTGAATAGTTCAACAACACATACCAAGAAACAGCTAGGCATTAAGTTTATTTATTATTTATTTATTGGTGTTTAAGGTCACATATTTCTGCACAATGGCTAATCGTGACCACAACAGTTTTACGTGTGGAGGAAGCTGGAGTACCCAAAGAGAACCACCAAGCAACAGTGAGCAACTGTCAGCTCCCCAACATACTAACTCTACACACAAAGGGTTAGCATTGGTTGAAGACAGGTGCACCATCGATGTGCAGTACGCCTTAGTACACAATGCCACCATGCCCCCACATGGGCAATGGGGTGAAGTGCCTTGCCCAAGGACACAACGAGGTTGCTACAGGTGGGATTCAAACCCAATAAGTTTTAGTCATGTTTTTACATTCATTAATCTGCTGCACACTGGTATCAAAATACTGACATTTCAATTAGCAATTTTTTCCTAAAATGCCACTGGGAATTTAACTAATTCAATCTTGTTTGACAGAACCCGAAGGGCTCTGTCAAACAAGATTGAATTGGTTAAGTCCAAGGTGCTGTATGGGAAAAATTTACAGATTGAAATTTTTATATTTCAGCATTTGTGTGGAGAAGATTAAATTTATTATTGTTTTCTACACTATTTAGATAGGACATTTTATGGCTGATTTGCATTTTATTTTGAAAATTTCTGTTAAAATAGTAATTTTTGAATATTTTTATTCAGAAATGCCAACCTGTAAACATACCTTGTCTTCTGGGTGACGAATCACTGAAAACATTTCCTTTTCTGTACAATAATATAGAAAAGAATTTTAGATTGCCAATACATATCATCATAAACTATTGTCAATGAAGACCTTCATAAACTATTTAACTCCTACACCCTCAGATTAATTGTTACGAGAATTGCTACCTTATAGCATTTTGTGTACCATGGGTTACAAAAAAAGGGAGTCTGGCAGCCTCAGGTCGACAGCTCTGCCCAGTAAATAAAGATGATGAACTGGGTAACAGGACATTTCACGCAAATATATGTATATGTGTGTGTAGGTGGGTGGGTGGGTGGGCGGGCAGGGGTGTTTGTGTCTGGGTGGAGTGTGCACCTGTGCATACACTCAAGCTTGGCAATATGCATAAAATATTGTTAAAACCTTGTTTTGTAAAACAAAGATATTTTACCGTATTATTTTACTATACACTTGACTATAATGGTGTAATCGTACAATAAAGATTGATTGATATATAAATTTATCTAACAGTCATATAGATTTTAGCCTGAAAACCACGAGAAATGGTACGTATCACATAATGTGTTCCGATTCCGTATCATATAGACAACTTATTCTGATTCCGTATCATATAGATGACTCGTTTCCGGTAGCGCGATGGGCTATCATAACAGGTGCATGAATACATTCTATGTGCGTTTCAGTGATCGACCGAACATTATGTCCCAAAAATGTTTTAATAATTTAAGATTTAATCTGTTTATGTGACAGAATTGTTAGATAAACGAATTATCATGATAATGTGCATGTCCTGTGATTTGCATCAGATTCTCGGTGGTATCCAAAAATGGGATCACAACTTGCCGGCAAAGCCTACTCATTGAGATCCTATTCTGGACACCACCTCAAATCTGATACAAATAACAGGACATGCACATCTGTATATACAAAGCTGCAGATGACATAACAATGTTTCTATATCATTGCTGGCTGCCTGCACTGGGAGCCAACAATTATGTAAAAACATCGCAAGATAAATGCAGCCTACAGTTGAGTTCTCAAAGAATACACTTGGGGGTAACTTTTTCAGAGTAAAATAAAAATGGTTAATTTGTGGCTGAATGTGGACCTACAGGTTAACTTCATTTGAGCAAGGCTGTACATGCAATAAAAAAAATATGACTTTCCTTATATGAAGAAAGAAAAACATTCTAGTAAATGTGACAAATATAGATTAACTTCTTTGGCTCAGATAAATACAATAGATTATTCATTTGCATTGGCTGGTAGAAATTAGATGTTTTAGATGTTTTTTTGTTTAATAAATGTCTATTATTGTTGAAACTACCCTAAGGCAAATTATTATTCAAGTAGTAAGTTTTATGGGATATTTTGCAGGTCACTTAGGGTCATGATACGAAATTACCCTGCAGTGAATGACATTATTGTTTTCATTAACACATTTTCAGCCGAGTTGGCTAATTCAGAATTTGAATTCTAAATTCTAGAGACCCAAATCCGAGTATGCCAGTTACCTCTTACTTGAAGTTTAAGAAAGTAAGGGAGAAATTAGCACCTTTAATACTTAATGTTTAATAAATGGATGCGAAAAAAGAAAAATAAGGAAGTTTGAAAAAGATCTTTGTTTGGTCTCTGGGAGCTCAGTCCATGAATAGATGAACTTTTTCATAAATCACTGCATGCTGTGGTAAATAAATCTACTCTCTCTTTGTGATTGGGTAAAAACAATCACATTCATAAATTTTGTTAAATAAAAAACAAAAACTTGCTTTGACATGAAATGATATATTTTGTTATTTCTGTCAGATGGAGGGTTTAACCCCTTACCCAACGAATTGGCCACATCCACCTGCATAATATGCAAATTCAGCAGCTGAAAAAATACTATTTTTCAAAAAATTTCAACAAAACCATATCATATGATCCCTCTTTGTTGAAAAATTTTAAAAAATGATATTTAAAATAATAAATTTTGATATCGTCTGCATTGGGTAAAGGGTTAATGCTTATTTTGGGTTCCCAGTTTTGATAACCTAAAATGTGGTGTGACCTTGAGAGATTCACAAATAACCAGTTGAAAAACCTATATTGAGATGGCAGGATCACCCAAGTTTGAATTTGGCCTACAGGGGTGAAACTGGAATACATGACATTTAGTCATGCAGAAAATGTTTCAAAGAATAATTTGTTTTGTAAGGAAATTATTTGTGAAAACATTATTCACATGTGATTTCAGCATAAATTTTTTAAAATAAAAGATTGAAGACTTATCTGAGATTTCATCAAATTTACACTGAACCAATCCTTTGTGACTAATGATGTTTGGAGTGGTACATTAGTCTGTTGTCAAATTGAACTGTGTTTGTGACACACTTTCATTGAAAGGGATCACTGTTTGAGATAAGGATTACTAGCCCAAGATATTGTGAAATCAGGATTAAAGCTCAAGATACATTGTAAAATCTGAAGAATACAATGGAAGATCTTTTCAGTGTCTGAATCTACTTTTTATGGTGACTAAGCTGTGGTTCTCAGGTAAGATGAGATAATCTTGTGATAAAGAAAGGCCTCTCTATCAGTAAATTGAAGTCAATTGGCCTATAACTTGACGGTTTTTCAAATAATATGACAGCTTTGTCCGAACCAGGGAGCCTGTGTCCTCCCCAACACACAGACCTTTTCCCATGGAGGCATAATGTGATTACAATTAATCCCTGTACATTGATGTTAAGATACCAAAATTTGAAGCAGCAACTTTTCCTATATTCCCCTGTTGGAACCCTGTGAAGTGAAGCAGTGCTTGTTTACTATGGTAAACATGCTCTGCTTTAATGTTAAAATAGGACCCAGTCACTACTGCTTAGGGGAGTGGGGGGGGGGAAGTCATCTAAAATGGGCAACATGGGTATAAATGATTGATTAAGCTTGACTTTTTCTCGATGTTGTTGTCTTCAACCAGTGCTAACCCTGCTTGTGTGGAGTTAGTTTGTTGGAGAGTCTGACAATTGCTCGCCGTTGCTCTGTGGTTCTCTCTGGCTCTGGCTTCCTCCACCCATAAAACTGTCCAACACGAGGTGACCCTTTCGAAAGTGTTGTTAAACTCCAATAAGAATAATAAAAAAATCTCCATGTTGCAGCCATGATTAGCCATTGTGCAGAAGTATGTGACCTGAAACCCCAATAAATAAATAAGTTTTCCTATACATGTATTGCAAGAAATTTAACCAATTTATCTTGTTTGACAGAGCTCATTGGAGGGGGTTGGGGGGCGGGGAAGGGTTAAGTTCCTGTGATATATTATTTGCAAATGCCCAAAAGTGTTTAGTTGCATTTGCAAGATGAATTCCACCTTCAGCCTATTGGGTTCATTTCTTACATTTGAACCATCTTTCAATCCAAAATATTAAGGTTGGAAAATACATAGTTGAAATTGAAGAAAATCAAGAAATAGACTGAACCATGTCCTGACTGTGGCTTGCTCATCAAAAAAGGTGCATATGGATAATCATACATTGCTGATAAATTATTACAGTGGAACTCTTTTAATTGAATTAGACACTTTGGCAATGAAAATTATTGAATTTACAAAGTATTCCATTAACAGGGATTGTGTCACTCTCCTGTATTCTAGAGATAAACTTAGCATTTATTATATTGTATCTTGTTTGACAGAACTCCATGAGCTCTGTCAAACAAGATATAATAGATTAAATGCATGTATTGGATGTACTGAGGCCAGATAGGTCCATAAACAAAGGAAACCTGGGGAGATTCAGGGTAATTTCATGACAGGTTACAAGATTTTTATTCAGTTAACAGAAGTTACTCTCTAGCATATATTCATTTAACAGGTCAAATTTGTACTGGAGGTATGGTAAATGGTTTTGTGTTGGGAAATTATATTCAGTTAACAGGATTATTCAGTTAAGAGATATCCAGCTAAGTGGGCTCCGCTGTATAATATTAGGCTTGACAGGAAAGAGCATCATCAGTAGTGTCAAAGCTATTTCTATTATCATATTTGGCCAGTGCTATTCATAAAAATTGACAATTGAATTTTATTTTCATTAAATTTTTAACCCAACTAATGACATTATTGGAATCATCCCACTGAAAGGTAATAAGCAATGTTTTCTAAGGCCAAAAATGAATTTTTTTCACTTGTCATTCAAGAAGATTTTTGTAATTGTCATCCTCAGGTGAAAAGTTAGCATTTTCCAAAGAAAAGTTAAAAAAAATTTCTGAGCTTGTTCAACTGATATCAAGAAGATCTATTTTGAAGTGAGATTCAGTACAACCTGTGTTGAGAGACCACAGTTTTTGCCAGACAAAGTGGTCTCTCAAGACAGGTGGTCTTCCATGATAGATCTGGTCCGAATCGTCAAAAAAAAAATCTGGTCCGAATCGTACATGGTCAGAATCGTTCATAATCCCCAGCTTCTTCTAAAGCATGGAATTAGCCAAGGACCTTGGAAGTCGCTGAATATTTTAAGCTTCCTTGAAAGATTTTGAAAAATGATATGTCCTGTGATCAGAGGTGATTCATTTCAATTTGCTTCAATAATGGAATGGATCTTCTCTGCCCAAAATGTGAATCATGCTTTACATTGTGGATATGTTTGTTGTTTGACTCTTAAGGGTCTAGACAAGTGTCCTGAACCAGCCCACAGCCCTGAAGTCCAGAGGTTTAACAGTGATTTCTAGTTTTGTCTTAACAGGCAGCCAAGACCGCAACTAAAAACCACTGCCTGGATAATTTGCATATTGTCAGCAGAACCTCCTTGTGGTGGCATGTTGAGGGCACCTGTTCTGAGGTTGTAAAAGTCAGAAATAGGACTTTAAGGGTTAAAATTTGCAAAATTGAGTACAGAGCACATATACAGTGAATATGTAACCAAGTGTTGCTCTTGGGTCGGGGGAGCTCTCTTGTTTTTACACTGGAATATCTTTTAATTTCTCATCTTTAACAACTTGAAAACCCTTGAAAATATACCAGGATAGTCCTGGGAACTCCTTGAATTGACTTATTTAAGTGCAGGAACCCTGCTGTGCAGATCATGAGATCATGATTAATTCAGCTAAGTGAGCTACTACAGTGATCAATAACCAACATAAAAAAGAACTTTCTGAGAATTGATGTTTGAAACTGGAACTTCCATCAGTGATAGTGTAATTGATGTGTGTAGATTACATTACACTGACAAAAACAGGAAAAGTGGCTCACAGATAAACAAGTAAGGTTTGTGATTGAAAGGTCTGCATCTGGATCTGATGCATATCACTTGAATTGTGTCCAAACAAGAAAGACACTTATCTGCTTGCTCTAGTGGGAGTATAATGGAACAGTGTACCCTTGACCATTACAACTTGCTCAGTGCCTCACATGTAACTCTTCAGTATGTTGAAAAGTCGAACAGCTGCTTGTCACCCCTCAATGGTTCTTGCTGATCCATCTGGTATCCTCCACCAACCAGACTTGTCACTGAAATACTGTGGAACCCTATTAAGCCTCTGCACATTGATATCAAAATACAAAAATTTTAAGTAGCCAATTTTTCCCATAGTTAAACTAGAAATTTAATCATTTCAATCTTGTTTGTTAGAGTTTGATGAGCTCTGTCAAATAAGATTTAATTGTGTTAAATTCCTGGTTGCATTATGGAAAAAATTTGAAATTTTGATATTTCAACATCAGTGTGCAGAGGATTAAATAAAATCTCACTGCAAGTGAAAAAAATTCAGGAGTATTAAATTGGCAGAAATTTGGACATTTTCTTGTTTTCTAGTGATTAAATGAGCATGAATTCTATTACATCTATTAACAGAGTTGCTTGTGGTGTTCAGAAGAGGCCTAACCTCATAATTCATTCCAAACAGTCCTTTTGACATTCATCCTATGGATAAGATTGTAAAATCAAGCTTTCGAAGGCAACCATAGTCCATGGTATTCTTTCCACAAAGAAGCCAAAAACTTGAGCTAATCGATTATTTCAGGATGATCAGCATACATTGTCACTGTTGTTCATGAGAATATAGAGTGCCCCTTGCCGGTTGCAAATTAGATTACAGAGCGTAACAGTATCTGAAATGTCTGACCTTGAGTCCTATCTTCCCGACTGATATTGCCTGTGCTCAGACAAAATAAAACATATCCGCAATAACCACAAATGAATAATTCAGAAAATATATTTCCAATATAATAACTGCTTCTTGTTTGTTGTAGTAAAGTGTGAATATTGATCAAAACTCACTAGTTATGAACAATTAGATACAGTCATAAACTTCCCAACACAATTAAGTAAAGTCAAGTATAAAGTCAACTATCTTAGTGCTACAAGCCACTTATTTATTTATTTGAACCCCCCCCCCCCCCCAGGACCTCAGGAGGTGTGTCACCGTTTGTTCACTATTGTGAACAAAATCTATTTTACTAGTAAACAGAGGTGTGATTTTTCAGTTTTTAATCCGATTTCAGTTTTTTTCTTACCCAACTATAAAGTAACCATTTCCTGAGGTGGATGTCTTCTAAAGTACAAGTTAAAATAAGTTGTAACATAACCACAATAAACTAAGTATACTGCTGCTTCTGCACTGATAAAATCAGAATCTGACATCATTTTCTGGAAAGCTCTCAGGGAGATCAAGTTTGAGTTTCATGCTGATTGCCTTATTTTTGTGTGAGTTATGGCCCTTGGAAATATGGAAAATCGCCAAAATATCAGTTTTCCGGACTTTTTCTGGAAACGCTTCAACGGAATGATTTCATTTTTGGTAACCTTCTATAGAACGATGACTTACAGATCAAGTTTCATTTGTACTCTGTCCATCCGTCCATCCGTCTGTCAGTCAGTCTGTCAGTCATACTTTAGTTTTCCAGACTTTTTTTGGAAACACTTGAACGGAATGATTTCATTTTTGGTAACCTACTATAGAATGATGACTTACAGATCAAGTTTGAGTTTCATGCTGATTGCATTATTCTTGTGTGAGTTGTTGCCCTTGGAAATATGGAAAAGCGCCAAAATATCAGTTTTCTGGACTTTTTTTGGAAATGCTTCAATGGAATTCATGCTGATCACATCTAGTTTATAACATTTGTATAATTATTAATACTCATTAGTCTGGTAGAGGACATTGTATTGCTTCAGCGATACATGCGCTCTTGTTATGGTTGATCTCAATTACAGCAAGGCTGGGGAGAGGAAATTCAGGTCCCAAGGTTAATTCTGTGATGGCCTCCTTTCAAAAGTGTTGTGTTATTGATGCATATGCTGAAGGCATCTGCCGCAAGTGCCGAAAAACCTTGTTTCCATTTTGGTTTCAGTCGCCCAATTGAATAGCTTGAGGTTGCTCGATTGCAATTGTAGGAATGATTAGGAAACCTGCGTAACACCGAGTACAGTGCATATGTATACAGATAACAGTCGATTAACAGATTGAGCATCTCCATGGGGGTACTCTCATTCCTTCTTTACATGAGTGGCAACTAGTATTCCAGTACAATGGGCAACTTATCTTGCTGGTTCTTGCTCGGGGATGGGGGGGGGGGGGGATACTTGGCACAGGAGTCAGAACTTTGGGGGGCCTGGCTTAACTCAAAGAATTCTGGACTCCTGGACCAAGTCCAGGCCACCCAAAATTCTGGGCCTGCGGGTTACTACCCTGGACCCCCACCCTCTCCCCAGCCCTGAATTGCAGTATCTTTCTCAATCAGCACACGATCAGGTCACGACACACTTTCACCAATGGGCTGAGACTGCATTTGTAAAACTTTGCAAAATGAAGACTAAATCAAGAAAAACAAATGAATGGCATTTGAGATTCAATGATCACACATTTTTAAATTTTTTTCACCA
The DNA here is from genome assembly GCA_031216915.1 of Pictodentalium vernedei. Classification (NCBI taxonomy): domain Eukaryota; kingdom Metazoa; phylum Mollusca; class Scaphopoda; order Dentaliida; family Dentaliidae; genus Pictodentalium; species Pictodentalium vernedei. The sequence goes on along the minus strand of CM062296.1, from coordinate 687,209,479 downwards.
GTGAGATTCTGAAGTGCTGCGGGGAGGAAAACGGACACAGAATTTCTCTGCCCACTTTCCTAACCACATTGACCATTGGACTTCAAGTCAAAAGGTTGAGGTTAAATCCTGACCTGCACCATCTGCATTGCATTCTTGGGCAAGATACTTAATATCAGTTGCCAATGCAGATGCAGTGGTACTTTGTCCAAAGGCATACTGCACATTTGATGCTGCACTTGCCTTCAACTGCTGCTAATTCGATCTGCATGTGACATGTCAGTAAGTTGGAGAGTCTTACAGTTGCTCACCATAGCTCATGATTCTCTCCAGGTATTCTTGGTTTTTCCTTGTCATTAGAATCCCAATAAACAGTAAACAATCACAGGATGATAAACTTTACTGGAGAGTCCATTTTTCAGTCATTCTTCACTAATTGCAACAAAGCAGTGATCTTGAACTTGGATATTTTCAAACCACCATTGCAATTTTATTTATTTATTTATTGGTGTTTAAGGTCACATATTTATGCACAATGGCTAATCATGTCCATGACAGTTTTACAGGTGGAGGAAGCCGGAGTACCTGGAGAGAACCACCGAGCAACTGTCAGCTCCCCAACATACTAACTCCACACAAGCAGCGTTAGCATCGGTTGAAGACAAGTGCACCATCGACGTGCAGTATGCCTTAGTACACAACGCCACCGTGCCCCCACGCGGGCAATGGAGATGAAGTGTCTTGCCCAAGGACACAACGCAGTTGCCGCAGGTGGGATTCAAACCGAGAACCTCTCGGCTTGCAGCCTGCACCATTACCTACTGAGCCACTGCACTCCCCCACCATTGCAATTGCAATACAAATGCTAATTTTAGCCACCAAAAATATAAATGTGCTTATTTAACTACAGTAGTTATGCAAATATCTTCTCTGTTTGATTTATGCAATTGGGAGAGCTGAAAATAAACTTTCAAGTGAAAATACTTGACATTTCTTTTATCTGATATTTAATAGGAAGCCTCTCTGCTTGTAATTTGCAGTTAGGAGTTTTTAGTTTCTTGGCTGATAAAAGTTCTCATAAAACAGTTGGAATTAACAACTGCTGGTGGCCTGCAGACCAAATTCTTTCTTTTTATATCTATTTGTTATCCTGCTAAAAGGTGTGCTGTCTGTTAATGGATAACAGGGGCTACAAATAGTTACCTATGATTATGCAATCTCCTTTTAAGTTGTTCAGAGGTTTTTTCTCAATTATTGATTCTAGCTTTGGTTCAAGTTTGTATTATCGATATTTATCCCTTCAACTAAAATGATTAAGAGATGACAATAGCCATTCTTAACCCTTCACCCAACGCAGACGATATCAAAATTTATTATTTTAAGTATCATTTTTTAAAATTTTTAAAAAAATGTCAACAAAACCATATCATGTGATCCATCGTTGGAACGAGCTCAACGAGCTCGTTCCAATGAGGTGTCACATGATATGGTTTTGTTGAAATTTTTTTAAAAATAATATTTTTTCAACTGCTGAATTTGCATATTACACGGGTGGATGCGGACGATTCGTTGGGTAAAGGGTTAAATACCTTATCACTAGTTGCTTCTGAAACATTTGATCCCTCAATGAAATGAGCTTGATTCCATTATGAAGAATTTTATTAACCCTTTACCTAACATGACAGAGAGAAAGCACGTGCAAAATGATTTCTTGAATAAAAAATTTTCATTTTTTGACTCGCAAACCTAGCATATGACCTCTCATTCAAATTATCTTTATGGAGTCATGAGCTATATTTTGGAAGCAAAAGTTGAAAAAATAATAATATTTGAATTTTTGTAAATAGTGCTAGTTAGACAGGACCATTATGTTTTGTGAAAGCTTAACCCTTAAAGGCCTTTTTCTGACTTCAGAACATGTGCCCTTGACATGCTATCATTAGAAAGTCTTACTGATGAGAGACAGATTATCTTTGAAGTGGTTTCTAGTCAAGTCATAGCTGCCTTAACAGGCAGCCTAGACTTGACTAGAAATCACTGCTAAGTCGATGTATGTGTAGAGGTTGTAGGCTATTGGCAATTCAGGACCCATCTTCAAGCCCTAAGGGTTAATTGGAGAAGGATAAGTGGACAAAGGTACAGTACTGTGATCATAAAAGTCATATTTTTCCTTACCAGCTCACAAAATACTTATACACCATGGGTCTGGTTTCATAAATAAAATACTGTGAAATCAAGACAGAATCAAAAATGAAAATAGCATCTCATAATCAATGTTCTACCATTTCTTTTCCAACAGATGAGATTTTTTAGCACTTTGCATAGAAAAGTGGAAAGATAATTCCGACCGGATTGTGATCCGGTTGAAATTCTCCTTCAGCATAATTTGTTCTGAAAGTGTTTAAAGAAGACATGACAGAAAACTTGTTTGGTATTCTGAATTGGTTATGTTTGATGGTTGAATGAAAAGTCAGCGGCATTTTTACCTCATGAATTTCATGTCCTAGGCTACTGTCCACACAAAAATTAACACTCAAATCTTTTTCATCTCAATCATATTAAGAATGGGGGGTTGGGGGGGGGGGGGGGGGGGGGGGGGGGCTTGAGCAACATTTTGAAACCAGAATATCAGTTATCTAATTTATTTGAGAATTTTACTGTGCTGTGGTCATGATATAGCCATAGATGCTGAAAGTGACACATATAAATAAACAAATTCACTTTTTTTTAGAATTAGGTAAGCAGCGTGTTCTATGTATGGTCATATTTTATTTCAGTTTCATGTCTAGTCCCAAAGCAGCTAACAGTGTTTGTTTGTCAAAATGTTGGAAGTTTCACCTTTTATTAGCTCACCTGGCCAAAAAGGCATTGTGAGCTTTTCTCATCACTTGGCGTCTGTAAACTTTTCACATTTTCATCTTCTTCTCTGTAACCGCTGAGCCAGTGTGAACCAAACTTGGCAGGAATGGTCTATGGGAGGTCCTCTACAAACGATCCTCATTTTGTTCCTGTCGGATGAAAAACATGGCTTCCAGAGGCATTCTTTGATTCTGGTTGGTGGATTTTCAAATATATTCTCCTCTGCAACTGCCAGGCCAAATGTTTTGAAACTTCACATAAATGATGACTGTGACCCCCTCTGCCAACGATCCTCATTTAATATTGATCGGGTCACAAACATGGCCGCAATTGCAGGTTATAGTGACTATAGAAAACCCTATGGGAAATCACATTTTCATCATATTCTCTGGAACTACTGAGCCGACATGAACCAAACCTGGCAGGGATAGTCTATGGGAGGTCCTCTACAAAAGGATCCTCATTTTGATCCCATCGGTTTGAAAACATGGCCACCGAAGGCATTCTTTGATTCTGATTGGTGGATTTTGAAAAATTTTCTCCTCTGAAACTACAGGGCCAAATGTTTTGAAAATTTGCATGATTGATGACTGGGACCCCATCTACCAACTATCCTCATTTAATGTTGATCGGGTTGCAAACATGGCTGCAATTGCAGCTTATAGTTACTATAGAAATCCTATGGGAAATCACATTTTCATCTTCTCTGGAACAACTGAGCCAACGTGAACCAAACTCGCAGGAATGTTCTATGAGAGGATGGAAATATGTGGCTGCCAGGGGCTATATTCTAATGATTAACCCAATGCCTTTCCTGTCTGCATAAAGATCGGTTTTGTCAGCAAAATACTTGTTTTTTGAGAATCTGGTAAGGGTTGGTTCCAGTTTTCTCCACTGAGAACTGGGGAAAAAAACAAAATATTGTGTATACAGTACAAGTCAAAATAAGTTGTAGCATAACTGCAATAAACTTAAGTAAACTGCTGCTCCTGCACTGACAAGATCAGTTAGAGCTTTCCAGAAAACGATGTTACCTTCTGGTCTTATCAGTGTAGGAAGAGAAAGATACATAGTTTATAGGGTTATCCTACAACTTATTTTAACTTGTACTGTAAATAAGTGCATCTGTAATTATGTTAATACATGTATTACTCTCAAGGTACTTATCAGAAATACTGATAGATGACAGGTGTTTGGAAAGCATGGAAGTTTTGTTTATTTTCTTTTCCCATCATGTAGAACTAACTGACCAGTCATTTATGATATCATTTAAGATATGATAAAATTATTGGAATAAAATGTGTTTCCTGTAATCCTTTACCTATCCAACGCTATTTGAAAGAGAATACTGTCTGAAAACATATGTAATTTTCAAAATATTTAACCTTCTTTTACTGATTTGTTTTGTTGAAACAGAATTCATAAATGTGTGGATTTTCAAGAAATCTTCTTTGAAACTGCAAGGCCAAATGTTTTGAAACTTAATGTGACTGATGACTGGAACCCCCTCTACCAATGATCCTCATTTAATCTTCATCGGGTTGCAAGTATAGCTGCAATTGTGGCTTATAGCTACTATATAAACACTATAGGAAATCACATTTTCATCATCTTCTCTGAAAGTACTGAGCCAATGTGAACCAGACTTGGCAGGCATGGTCATTGAGAGGTTCTCTACAACTGTTACTCATTTTATTCCTGTTGGATGAAAAACGTGGCTGCCAGAAGCATTCTTTGATTCTGATTGGTCAATTTTGCAAAAATATTCCCCTCTGAAACTACAAAGTCAAATGTTTGAAACTTCACGTCATTGAGGACTGGGACACCTTCTACCAATGATCAATGTTGATATAATGTTACAAACATGGCCACAATTGCAACTCATAGTTACCATGGAAAGCCTATGGGAAATCACATTTTTATATGTCGTTCCAGGTAAGCGATAAGACTCTTTAGAGCCTCTAGTTATAAAAGTTGTTGTTACTGAGTTTATGTTTAAGGTATTCATTCTCCGCGGTATTCAAGAGTGTGAACACCATCTGAGCAATCACCATGGCAAGTTTGGACATTCCAATTAAGCTACAGAAAGCTTTGTCAGCTCTGGGCGTCTCTTGCCTCTCAACTGGAGTCTCCAGATGAGAGGCAAGAGCATTCATCGGATGCTGGTGTTTGATGGAGAGGAGAGCACCACCACATCTTCTTCAGGGAGAGGTAGCACCTTTTGTGAGAGGAATCCCTCTCACACTGGTCCCCACCCGAAGAAGCCTGGACCTGGCCCTGAAAAGAAGAAGAAGAGCCCATCAATCAGGTGCCGTGATGCCCGGCGGCTGGGTGAGTTCATGAAAAGGAAGAATGAAGAGAAGGTGGAAGAGAAGATAGAGGAAGCCACTACCATTTTCCCACCTCCAACTCCTGTGACTCCCATCCATACCCCAGCTGCCTCTCCTATGGGGGGGGGGGGCAACCTGGGGGATGGCAATGTCATCAGTGAGGCGGAGGCAGAAATGGAACATGGCACTCCGAAGTCTCCTACTCAGCCTCTCCCCTTCATCTGGCTCAGGAACCTGGATACCTGGACCTAATGAAATACTTGGAAAGCTTGAGGGATGAAGGCAAGGAAGTAACCAGAATGGCAAAGGAAGGTACGGAAAAATCGAAGGCACCAATGGCAGAACTCAACATACAGTACACTCCTACGGCAGCCAGGACTAGACCCTAACACCCAAATCAGCCCTCCATCATTGACAGTCCAACAATACCAGCAACCACTACAGTATCACCATCTCAACCTCCTCCACCAAAAAAGAAGAGCAAAAAACACAAGCATCGCTAAACAGTCAAAGAGGGTTGAAAGGGGCTTGCCCCACACCTCTCTTATGTTTAATCCCTTGCACGCTGCTGGCAGGTCCTGCCCAGGACAGGAAATCTGCTGTCACTAAAGTAAGTATAATCAGGGCACATTTAACCAAATTTTCCCCTTGTAAATTGAATTCACTTTTTGACCAATGATTTCAAAATATTAAATTTTGATGAATTTTTCATCAAATCTAGTCATGGCTGCTTTACGAGATTTGATAGAAAAAAATAAAATATTTTGAAATGATTCAGCAGATTAAGAGTTATACGCATTTAATTGTAATCAACTTTTGAGTCCTTTTAGATGTAGGGGTTAGCAATTTATCTCAAGATGCAACATTGGATTTTATAAGTCTTTTCCATTATCACAATGTTGGCACTCAGTGATTTATGGACCAAACATGTTGCAAAAAAATCTGTAATTACTGGGTCCACTGTAATATAAAATTTTCTCATGATCTTCATGTTATATTAAACTGACAGTTATTCTTATAAGATCATCAGTAAAGTACCACAGATTTTATTACATGCCTTGTTAAGACAGATTAACAATACATTGCTGACTGGAGTGTCACTTCAGGATCATGTAATACTGTTATGATTATACCTGTCACTGTAACTTACCTCTAATCTTGTTTTGGTAGGCAATCCTTTTATCTGATAACAAAGGACACAGCACACAGATGTCTTATCTGTACCCTGTAATTTTATTCTCAGAAAATGTTTGCAAGCTTTTCAAAATCTACAAAGAGAAATATAATACATCCATCCAAATACTTGAACAGTTATAACAAATTACTGAGTAAAATGATTTAGGTAATAGTTTCCAAAAGAATTCTTGTGTCACCACTACCCCCAACAAAAAGGCAGCCTGACACTCAATATATAATACAGTGGGACCCACTTAATTTGATACCTCAAAACTCTAAAGGGGTTAATAATTGTCTGAGTAACTGTGAGTGTGTGTATGGGTGTGCTTGTGAGTGTATGTGTGTGTGCGTGCTTGGTGGCATTTGGTGGCACTTGTGAGCGTCAGTACAAAATTCAGGGCAGCGTGAGTAGCTTTTCATCTTTTTTTTAATTTTTTTTATTGATGTTTAAGGTCACATATTTATGCACAACTAATCATGACCATGACAGTTTTACGGGTGGAGGAAGCCGGAGACAACCACCGAGCAACGACGAGCAACTGCCAGCTCCCCAACATTGTAACTCCGCACTGCAGCACAGGCAGGGTTAGATTGGTTGAAGACATGCGTATCTGTAGAGTACGGGAAAATGACAAAATCTCTGTTAATTGATTACTCCTGCTAACTGGAATAATTGTCACTGGCAAAGTGGCAATACAACAGGCTTCCACTGTATTGGGATCTTAAAAGTTTTTTAATTTTGAAACACTTCACGCTGGGCGATTTGGTACTCAGCCACCTGTTGAGTGAATATCAAATAAGGGGGGGGGGGGGGGAGGGGGGCATGGTGGCTCAGTGGTTAGAGCATTGGACCTCAAAAGGCCCACAGTTCATTCCCTGACCAATGATAACTATGTTTTGTCCTTGGGCATGTTACTTGATAATGATTGCCACATGGGAGTACTAAGGCATACTTCACATCGATGGGGTACTTGCCTTCAAACTGTATTAACTGTGGTTGTGCAGAGTAGTATGTTGGGTTGTTGATGTTGGGTTGTCTGACAGTTGCTCTCTAGCTTCCTGTACCCATAAAACTTTTTGACACTAGGTGACCCTGCTTCTCAAAAGTGTCATTAAAACCAAATAAATAAACCAAAATATACATTTGCAAGTCCATTGGAACCTTTGAGACCCAACAAGCAAATTTCAGTTGATGGCCATCGTAGTCTTCCCAGTGGTCTAAGAGCTGAAAATTTGCTGATTGGGGCCTCAAGTTTCTACTTAACTATCCAACAGAGGCATGGATCTGTTCCCTCCAGTTAGGTGGCAGAGAGACAAATCAACCTGTGTCCATCATATTTAAAAAAAACCAAAGATTGCAAAGCAAAATTCTGTATCTCTGAATTGCCTTGTTCTCCAGTACTGAGCTTCCATGTATTATCCCTATGTTTCATGTAAGAGAAATGGGATGAGGAGAGGAGTTTACATAAGAATCATATCTAAAAACTGATGTTTACTGTGAATTGCATATTAGTTTTCAGAGTGACTTATTTATCTATTAGCTATTTAACTTTTATTGTAAAACTGGTTGGAAATATTATATGCTTTGTTTTTAACCCTTTATTTACCTAACGTGAAAAGCAGACAACACTTGAACAACTAATTTTTTTCATTTTTTGTCTCAAAAACATAGGTTATGACCCCCTCATTGGAATGATCTCGATGAGCCCATTCCAATGAGGGGGTCATAACCTATGTTTTTAAGACAAAAAATGAAAAAATAATGAAAATTAAGTGGCGATTTTTTAGAATAGCGCTGGCCAGTTTTGGCCATTATGTTGGGTAAAGGGTTAATATGCTCGTCGATGTTCAGTGGTTCTCTCCGGGTACTCTGGCTTCCTCCACTTGTAAAATTGTCACGGTCACGATTAGCCATTGTGCATAAGTATGTGACTTTAAAACACCAATAAATAAATAAATAAAGAGTTAATACATATTGGGTGGTGTGCATTAAACACAATACCAGTGGAAGAGCTCTGTTTTGAAAAAAATCCTTGGAGAGATTGATGTTGATCATGATTCTTATCCCTCTTGTGATAGCCTTATTCTCTCTGATGCAGACCTTTGTTTTATTAAAAAAAAACTGAACCAGAAGTCACCTTGTGAAGGAAGGGATGTAACTCTAAATTTGTTAACATGACTTATTTTCAGCAATAGAAAAATAAATTAGATTTGATTAACTCTTGTCATCACTGGTACATAGAGAGCAGATCCTAGAGTTTTGTAACGACAGAGGCCGAGGACAGATCAATGAAAGTAGAGGGGCACACATTTGTTATGCCCCCGAAAATTTTTCTTGTGGGATATATAGTTGAGGTCTCGTCCATCCGTACTTCTGTATGTCCTTCTGTCTGTCCGTCCGTTCGTACAAACATTTCGTATTATAACTCAAGCATCAGTTGTCAGATTTTAATGTTCTTTGGTATGGTGATAGGGCAGCTTGGGGGAACGAATGCACTCATACCTAGCATTTCGTCCATTTATGTTTGGTAGAGTTATGCCCGCTGTTTGTTTTTGGCCTCTGTTTCTGACTAAGGTAAATTGTACCATAGCCTATAGGGTTGTTTGGATGAACCAATTCTCTTCTTTCGGGGGTATATAGTCAAGGTCTCCGTCCATCCGTCTGTCTGTCCGTCCGTCCGTCTAGGCTTAGCAGAGGTACATTGTGGGGTTTACAATTTAGGGTCAGTGGTAGTTGTGGGGTTGAGTTAGTACAGTGGCCACTTGTGTGGTTATTTTTTGCACTGTGGGGTTAATTTTTTTACCTTGTGGGGTTATGATTTAACATGGGAAAACCCCACAAGTAAGAACGTGTAAGAATGTCCATCCATCCGTCCGTCCGTACGAACATTTTGTATTATAACTCGAGGATCAGTTGTCGGATTTTAATGTTCTTTGGTATGGTGATAGGGCAGCTTGTGGGGAACGGATGCCCCCATACCTAGCGTTTCGTCCATTCATGTTTGGTAGAGTTATGGCCCCTGTTTGCTTTTGGCCTCTGTTTCTGACTAAGGTAAATTGTACCATAGCCTATAGGGTTGTTTGGATGAACCAATTCTCTTCTTTCCGGGATATATAGTCGAGGTCTCTGTCCATCCATACGGCCGTCCATCCATCCATCTGAACATTTTGTACTACAACTCGAGCATCAGTTGTCGGATTTTAATGTTCTTTTGTATGGTGATAGGGCAGCTTGGGGGAACGGATGCTCTGATACCTAGCATTTCGTCCATTCATGTTTGGTAGAGTTATGGCCCTTGTTTGTTTTTGGCCTCTGTTTCTGACTAAGGTAAATTGTACCATAGCCTATAGGGTTGTTTGGATGAACCAATTCTCTTCAAACATTCAGAAGTTATTTATTTACATGCAAGACCGACTTTGCTACCTTCGGGGGCATCAGCACACGCGTTAGTGTTGCTCTTTTTTAGATTTGCAGATAACATAGCAGGATGCTTGTATTCTTTATTATGCCCTGGCTGGTCGGGGGCATTGGCACATGCTTTGTGTTGCCCCACTTGCATTAACATGTTTTCATACCCCCATTTTTAGCTCACCTGGCCTAAAAGGCCATGTGAGCTTTTCACAACACTTGGCGTCTGTTGTCTAGCATCCATAAACTTTTCACATTTTCATCTTCTTCTCTGTAACCGCTGAGCTGGTGTGAACCAGACTTGGCAGGAAAGGTCTATGGGAGGTCCTCTACAAACAATCCTAATTTTGTTCCCATCGGATGAATAACATGGCTTCCAGAGGCATTCTTTGATTCTGGTTGGTGGATTTTCAAAAATCTTCTCTTCTGAAACCGCTAGGCCAAATGTTTTGAAACTTAAAATAAATGATGACTGGGACCACCTCTTCTAATGGTCCTCATTTAATGTTGATTGGGTTGTAAACATGGCCACAACTGCGGCTTACAGTTACTATAGAAACCCTATGGGAAATCACATTTTCATCTTCTCTGGAATTTCTGAGCTGACATGAACCAAACTTGGCAGGGATGGTCTATGGGAGGTTCTCTACAAACGATCCTCATTTTGTTTCCATGGGTTGAAAAACATGGCCGCCAGGGGCATTCTTTGATTCTGATTGGTGGATTTTCAAAAATCTTCTCCTCTGAAACTGCCAGGCCAAATGTATTGATACTTCACAAAAAATGATGACTGGGACCCCCTCTACCAACGATCCTCATTTGATGTTGATCAGGTTGTAAACATGACCAAAATTGCAGCTTATATTTACTATAGAAACCCTATGAGAAATCACATTTTCATCTTCTTCTCTGGAACAACTGAGGCGACGTGAAAACAAACGTGGCAGGGATAGTCTATGGGACGTCTTCTACAAACAATCCTCATTTTGTTTCCATGGGTTAAAAAACATGGCTGCCAAAGGCTTTCTTTGATTCTGATTGGGGGATTTTCAAAAGTCTTCTCCTCTGAAAGTGCCAGGCCAAATGTTTTGATACTTCACATAAATGATGACTGGTACACCCTCTACCAATGATCCTCATTTAATGTTCATCGGGTTGTAAACATGGCCACAATTGCGGCTTATAGTTACTATAGAAACACGATGGGAAATCACATTTTCATCTTCTTATCTGGAACTACTGAGGCGACGTGAAAACAAACCTGGCAGGGATAGTGTGTGGGAGGTCCTCTACAAACGATCCTCATTTTGTTCCTGTGGGTTGAAAAACATGGCCACCAGAGGCATTCTTTGATTCTGATTGGTGGATTTTCAAAAATCTTCTCCTCTGAAACTGCCAAGCCAAATGTATTGATACTTCACATAATGATGACTGGTACACCCTCTATCAACGATCGTCATTTAATGTTGATCGGGGTGTAAACATGGCCTCAGTTGCGGCTTATAGTTACTATTGAAACCCAATGGGAAACCATATTTTCATATTCTCTGGAACTACTGAGCGGACGTGAAAATAAACAATGCAGGGATAGTCTATGGGAGGCCCTCTACAAACGATCCTCATTTTGTTCCCATGGGTTTGGAAACATGGCCACCAGAGGCATTCTTTGATTCTGATTGATGGATTTTGAAAAATCTACTCCTCTGAAACCACAGGGCCAAATGTTTTGAAACTGGGACCCCCTCTACCAACGATCCTCATTTAATGTTGCTTGGGTTTTAAACATGGCTGTAATTGCAGCTTATAGTTACTATACAAACCCTATGGGAAATCACATTTTCATTTTCTTCTCTGGAACTTCTGAGCCAACGTGAACCAAACCTGGCAGGGATAGTCTATGATGGGAGGTCTTCTACAAATGCTCCTCATTTTTGTCACCATGCATTGAAAAACATGGCTGCCAGAAGCATTTTTAGCTCAACTTTGACGAAGTCAAATTTGAGCTATTGTCATGGCCCGCTGTCCGTCCGTCCTTCTGTCCGTACGTCAACAATTGGCTATGGCTCGGGCTAGAGGTCGTATTTATGAACCGATCTTTACGAAACTTCTTGGGTACCTTTGTTATGACTGTGGGAGGAGAACGAGTGTTTTTGGGTGCGGTCCGAAATTCAAGATGGCTGCCAGCCGCCATTTTGTACCGATGATGCAGAAATCTGTTTTTTGTACAGAACTTGCATATGAAAGCTCTGATTTGAATAATTTTTTGTATGAATGTTTAGTACCATGGGGTACATCACATATAATACGGGTTTTTTTCTCGTGCGTAAATTGTGCAAATTAGACTAATTTTGATGTTTTTTGGTGTTAATTTCAGCACTGTAAGTGCAAATGCCAATACGGCTCGGGCTAGAGGCCATATTTATGAACCGATCTTTACGAAACTTCTTGGGTACCTTTGGTATCACCGTGGGACGAGAACGAGTGTTTTGGGGTCTGGTCCAAAATTCAAGATGGCTGATGGCAGCCATTTTGTACAAAATTAGGTGCAATCAGATTTTTGCACAGAACTTCCATATGAAAGCGCTGATTTGAATAATTTTTTGTGTGAATGTTTAGTACCATGGGATACATCACATATAATACGGGTTTTTTTCTCGTGCAGAAATTATGCAAATTAGATGAACTTTGATATTTCAGTGCGACTTACACACATTAAGTACACATGTCAATACGGCTCAGACTTGAGGCTGTATTTATGAACTGATCTTCACGAAATGTCTTGGGTACCTTTGTTATCACCTTGGGACGAGAACGAGTGTTTCTGGGTGCGGTCTAAAATTCAAGATGGCTGCCAGTGGCCATTTTGTACCGAAATTAGGTCTAATCAGTTTTTAGCTCATCTTGACAAAGTCAAGCTGAGCTAATCTCATCGCTTCCCATCCGTCGTCCGTCGTCCGTCAACATCATGTTTTGGTCTTCTCCTCCAAAGCCACTGGGCCAATTCAAGTGAAAGTTTGTGTGAGTGATGGTCCCAAAGGGGCATTTCATTTTTGTTCAACTCAGCATGCCCAGCCCCATAGGGAGGGAGTGGGGGAAAATGCTCCAAAATATTTTAAAAATCTTCTTCTCAAGAACCAGTGTGTACAATGACTTGATATTTGCTATGGAGCTTCCATATGAGGTGTAGAATCAAGTTTGTTCATACGAAGTTCGGGAAGTAATATTTGGCTTTGTAATAGGAGGGGTAAGATTTTTGGCCCCGCCCAAAATTTCTATTTTCTGAACCGATGGTCCGGTATGAACCAAATTTGGTTTGTGGTAGTATTGGGTCATAAGTACTTGACCCATGCAAAAAAAAAAATTCCTGCATCCCCATGGGAACCCTGGGAGCTAAAAATAGAAATATTTTCAAACGCCCATATTTCCCAAACCCCACGGAACAGAGAGCTTTTATTTGGTATGAAGTATCCTTATGACCAGTAGAATTGAATGGTAAAAAAAAATTGCCATCGGTTATGTTAGGGTGTTCTGTAATGGACATCGAAAAAATGCTGAGTCAGCATATTTGCAAAAATTTTAAAAAATCTTTTCTCCAGAAACAAGCATCAGAATCTTTTGATATTTGGTATACAGCATTCATAGGGGGGTCAGATAAAAGTTTGTTGAAATAAAGCTCATTGGTTCATATTTGGGCTCTCTACAGGAGCCCGAAGTTTTAACATAGGGTAATATGGGGAATATTCTTTAAAAATCTTCTTCTTAAGAACCACCAGTCAGAATCTTTTAATATTTGGTATACATCATTGTTATGAGGGTCAGATTCTAGATTGTTCAAACCAAGTCCCTAGGTTAATATTTGGGCTTCCTATGGAAGCCCAAATTTTATCTTTGTTCAATATGGAGGGTAATTTAAAAAAATCTTCTTCTTCAGATCCATCAGTCAGAATGCTTTGATATTTGGTATGCAACATCTCTATGGGGGGCAGATTCAAGTTTGTTCAAATCAGATCCCTAGGTGTATATTTGGGCTCACTATGGTAGCCCAAATTTTTACTTAGTGCAATATGAGAAAATTTCTTTAAAAATCTTCTTCTTCAGATCCACCAGTCGGAATGCTTTTATATTTGGTATACAACATCTCTAGGGGGGTCAGATTCCAGGTTGTTCAATTCGAGTGCCTAGGTTAATATTTGGGCTCCATATGGGAACATGAAATTTAACTTAGTACAATATGAGGGAATTTCTTCAAAAATCTTCTTCAGATTCTCTTGTCAGAATGCTTTCACATTTGGTATACAACATCTCTAGGGGGGGTCAGATTCAAGTTTGTTCAAATCGGATCCATAGGTCAATATTTGGGCTCGCTATGGTAGCCCAAATTTGAACTTAGTGCAATTCGAAGAAATTTCTTTACAATTTCTCTTCTTCAGATCCAACGGTCAGAATGCTTTCATATTCGGTACACAACATCTCTAGGGAAGTCAGATTTAACTGTGTTCAAATCAAGAGCCTGGGTTAATATTTGGGCTCTCTATGGGAGCTGGAATTGGCCATTTTGCTGAAGAATTAAAAATTTTGTATTCAGTACTCTCTAGAGGTACTAAGATTAATCCACATAGGTTGTATCAAGGGGCTTCATAGGGGAGCTCTACATTTTACTTACGATCAACTGAAGAAAAGGCATGATGCCTAGATTATTTTTGTCACTCCTGAGGGACTCAAGGATTGACAGTGTAGCCTATGGAGATGGCTTGCTTAATGTAGACTCATTCTTGGACTCTGTTTAAATTGTGTTCTGTACAAGATGAGCGCTTCAGGCCCTGTGGGGCCTCTTGTTTGTACACAACTGCTATACAGCTCAGACTAGAGGCCATATTTATGAACCAATCTTTACGAACCTTGTTGGGTACCTTTGTTATCACCGTGGGATGAGAGCGAGTGTTTTTGGGTGTGGTCCGAAATTCAAGATGGCCACCAGCAGCCATTTTGTACCAAAATTAGTGCAATCAGTCTTTTGTACAGAACTTCTGTATGAAAGTTCTGATTTGAATAAATTTTTGTATGAATGTTTAGTAACATGGAATACATCACATATTCTAAGGGATTTTTTTTCGTGCAGAAATTATGCAAATTAGATGAACTTTTGACTTATTCAGTGCTACTTGCACAATGTGAGCACACATGTCAATACGGTTCAGGGTAGAGGCTGTAGTTATGAACCGATCTTCACAAAACTTCTTGGGTACCTTTGTTATCACCTTGGGACGAGAATGAGTGTTTCTGGGTACGGTCCAAAATTCAAGATGGCTGCCAGTGGCCATTTTGTACCAAAATTAGGTCCAATCAGTTTTTTGTCACAAGTTCTATACAGCTCGTATTTATGAATTGATCTTCACAAAACTTCTTGGGTACCTTTGTTTTCACCTTGGGACAGGAACGAGTGTGTTTTGGGGTGCCTTTGTTATCACTGTGCTATGAGAACAAATATTTTGGGGTTCAGTCAGACCCACTCTGGGACTCAAAGTTTTCTTTTCTAGTTTAGCATCTGACTGTCACCCACCTTTACAATACTTTACCAATACATTTGTTACAGGCAACGGTCAGTATTTATGTACAGACCATTACAATACTTTATATGTACCTTTGTTATCAGGTCATTACCTAGATGTTTGTCATTGCTGTGTCACATACTATACATGTGCATGTCTTTGTCTTGACAAATTGAGCTACAGTGTCATTGACACTTTCATTTTATTCTGATTGGTGGATGTTTGAAAAATCTTCTCCTCTGAAACTACAGGGCCAAATGCTTTGAAACTTTGCATGGTTGATGACTGGGACACCGTCTACCAACGATCCCCATTTAATGTTGATCATGTTGCAACCATGGCCACAATTGCGGCTTATTGTTACCATAGAAACTCTATGGGAAATCACATGTTCATCTTCTTTTCATATTCTCTTGAACTACTGAGCTGATGTGAACCAAACAATGTAGAAATGGTCTATAGGAGGCCCTCTACAAACAATCCTCTTTTTGTTCCC
Source organism: Pictodentalium vernedei (assembly GCA_031216915.1). Lineage (NCBI taxonomy): Eukaryota > Metazoa > Mollusca > Scaphopoda > Dentaliida > Dentaliidae > Pictodentalium > Pictodentalium vernedei. The sequence goes on along the minus strand of CM062296.1, from coordinate 687,193,681 downwards.
ATTGGTTGAAAAGTATGGCCACCAGAGACATTTTCTGATTCTGTTGATGGATTTTGCAAAAATCTTCCCCTCTGAAACTACAAAGTCAAATGTTTTGAAACTTCACATGATTGAGGACTGGGACACCTTCTACCAATGATCCTCATGTAATGTTGATGTAATGTTGCAAACATGGCCACAATTGCAGCTCATAGTTACCATGGAAAGCCTATATCACATTTTTATATGTATTCCAGGTGAGCGATTACAGGCTCTTTAGAGCCTCTAGTTATATGCAGTTCCAGGTGAGCGATGATTACAGGCTCTTTAGAGCCTCTAGTTTAACTCTTTGTATAACCATGTAAAATGTCTTTAGAAAATGGTTGAACGGTATGCATCCCCCTGGTTCTGCCGCCTCCATGTAACGAGATGGTTGGATGTTGGCATTGCACATTTCAACTGATGGATGTTTTGGTAGTTTGTTATATTCATATTGAAAGAACATAAAAATAGCATTATAAGACCCCTCAAAGTAGATCTTTTGTTTCTCAGGCCATTTTTAGCTTAATCTGACAAAGTCAAGACAAAGTCAAGATAAGCTATTACCATCACGTGTGCAGAAGTCTGTTAGTCTGTTAGTCTATGAGTCTGTTCACATTTTCCTTTAGCACAGGTTACACCCCGTAGTTCTTGTCCGATCATCACGAAATTTCTTATGTATGTTTGAGGCTATGTCTAGATGAAAACATCCCCTTTTGGTCGTGATCAGTCAACCGTGATGGCTGCCCGAGCCCAAAACCCGAAAACCTTTAGCACAGTCTACAGGTCGAATTTATGAAGGGATTTCATTGTAACTTGGTAGGATGACTCTGTATAATATCTAGATGAGAACGTCTCCTTTTGGTCATGATCTGCCTACTGTGATGGCTGCCGAAGCCCAAAGCCCCAAAACTTTTAGCACAGTCTACAGGTCATATTTAATATGGAGTAATTTCATTGTAACTTGGTAGGATGACTCCATATGATGTCTAGATGAGAACTTCCCCATTTGGTTGCGATCTGTCAACCGTGATGACAGCCCGAGCCCAACACTCAAAAACCTTTAGCACAGTCTACAGGTCATATTTATGGAGGGATTTCATTGTAACTAGGTAGGATGACTCCATATAATGTGTAGATGAGAACGTCCCCTTTTGGTCATGATCTGTCAACTGTGAAGGCTACAGGGGCCTGAAGCCCAAAAACCTTTAGCACAGTCTACAGGTCATAATTATGAAGGGATTTGATTGTAACTTGGTAGGATGACTGCAGATAATGTCTAGATGAGAATGTGCTCTTTTGGTCACGATCATTCAGCCATGACGGCTGCCCAAAACCCAAAAAACTTTAGCACAGACTACAGGTCATATTTATGAAGGGATTTCATTGTAACTTTGTAGGATGATGCAGTATAATGTCTAGATGATGGGATGGGTCATCCATGATGGCTACACAAACCCGAAGCCCAAAAACCTTTAGCACTGTCTACAGGCCATATTTATAAAGGGATTTCATTGTAACTTGATAGGATGACTCATTTTGGAATAATTCCACTGTAACTTGGTAACTTTGGTTAACAAACATTAACTGTGAGAGCCACATTAACCCACCCCTCACTTCTTTAGTACAGTCTGCACCTCAAATTATTTTTATTGAAAACATAGCATACAGGGAACAGAAATTAACATATTCTCAATTATCACAATTCTTGTTATATTTCCTAATCCTTTCATAAATATTAAACATTATCCTTTTCATTAAATGCAACACACAATCAAGTTAAGCTACACTGTCACTGACACTTTCATTTGCAAAATTGCATGTGGGCAGGCATTTTTTAGCTCACCTGACTGAAAGTCAGGGTGAGCTTTTCTTATCACTCTTTGTCCGTCGTCCTGCGTGAAGGTGATGTTTGAGCCTCTTTCTCCTAAACCACTGGCCACATTTTAATTAAATTTCATGTAAGTAGTGGTTATATAGGGGTATTTATTTTTTTTATGCAAATTAGGTTTTGGCTCATATTGAGCAGAAGTGTGGGAAAAAATGGCCAAATTTTTTGAAAATCTTCTTCTAATGAACCACCAGTAGCAGAGACTTGATATGTGGTATACAGAGTCCTTTTAAGGTTTAGAATCAAGTTTGTTCAAGAGAAGTTTGTCGGGCATTATTTGCCTTCGTTATGGGAGGGGCAAGAATTTTTGCCACTCCCAAAATTTCTATTTTCCAAACCAAGAGGCAGATTTGAACCAAATTTGACTTGAGGGCTTATTGGGTCATAAGTACTTAATTTATGCCCCAATTTTTTTTTCCTGTCACCCCATGCGAACTGCAGGAGCTAAAAATAGGAAAAAATTAAAACGCCCATATCTCCAAAACTACATGGCACTGAGAATTCTTATTTGGTGTGAAGGTTCCTTAGGACCAGCAGAATGGAATGGTCAAAAAAAATTGCTGTCGGTTTTATCATGGAGTACTTTTTGGGGACTTTGAAAAAGTGCTGAGTCAGCATTTTTTAACACTGTGGGTAATGGGAAAAACATGAAAGACTACTTTTCTCCCAAACCACTGCTCCAAAAGCTTTCAAATTTCACATATAACATCTTTGGAAGATTGTTTCACATGTTTATTGAAAGCAATTCCCTGGGTCCATATTTGGGCTCTCTATGGGAGTCCAAATGTTTAAATTAGTGCAGTATGAGGAATATTCTTTAAAAATCTTCTTCTTCAGATCTACCAATAAGAATCATTTGATATTTGGTATGCAGCATCCTTAGGTGGGTGAGATTCAAGTTTGTTCAAGCCAAGTCCCTGGTTTCATATTCAGGCTGAAAATTTGAGGCCCTGTTCCCGACTTAGAAATTTTGGACGAAAATCCGGAATTTTTTGTTTTGTTTTTTTATGCGTTTCGGTCAATTTTAAGACAAAAAATTATTTTCTTTTATACTGAAAATTTGGGGTCCGGGTGGGACTTAGAAAATTTTGGACCAAAATCCGCAAAATTAGTTTTTGGGTTTTTTATGCATTTTAAGAAGAAAAAAAAATTTTAGGCTGAAAATATTTTGTTTGGGGAAAAAAATCTGTTTTTTATGCGTTTATCTTTGGGACGTAAAAGTGCAGGAACTGAAAATAGAAGAAAAATCCTGTGTATTGTGTGGGCACAATCGCTTCATCTAGTTGGTGTATGCTTTTCTTAGGAGGGGCATATGCAGCTTATTCAAGTCAAGTCCCTGGTTTGGTATTTAGACTACCATGTCAGGTGAGCACCCTCAGGCCCCCTGGGACCTCTTGTTTATTCTATTTTTTATTTTTGTAATTATTTCTTTGCCATCAGATGTTCATGTTCTTGGTTTGTTGTATGTTGTAGGCCTCATAATCTGCAGAATAGCATGGGTGGTGGTGTATTTCGTCCCTTGAGTGCAAGAAGGCTTTGCAGTGCTAAAGCATTGCAAAGCCTTGTTGCACTCAAGGGAGAAATTTATCAATTTTATTTTAACTTGGGTAAAATATCAGACACAAAACCATATAATTTTAATTTTTTTAAAGTTTGCGTTGGTTATAAAATGAGAGCATGTAGCAGCCAAAAAGACCATGCGGGGGCCTGAGAAATAGGTTTTTTTTTTACTTTTTTAGGCCTAAACTATAATTTTTCTTTTTTTAGTTTATTAACTTTCTGTAGAATGGCATGGTAACTATTTTTAAAATAAGTTTAATGTTATGCATCCAGTTACAAACATGTTTTTCGAAAAAATAGTTCCTAGAAGAATGAAGGAACCGCAAGAAATAGAGCAGTTCTTGTTTATTCTGCTAAACAAATTCTATTTTACTCATAAAATAGGACCTAGTGACCAGCAGCTGGTTGTAAGTGCTAAAAAGTTGGCAACATGTGTGTATATGTATGACTGAAATTGACTTCAATCTTGTGTCAAGTCATGATAATGACCTTAAGCACCAATAAATAATATAATATTAAAAAACCCTTTCCAAAAAACTACAATTTCCAGAATTAATGCTGATTATATTAGCATCAAAAACAAATTGTAATAATTTTACTGGTTTTAAACCTTGAGCAGAATGATGTGTAAAATAAAGTGTAAAACCCTGTTAATTGAATAGACACTGTCAGTGGAAACTATTCAATTTACAGGGATTGGGCATTTTCTTGTATATTAGGATTATTGATCTGAACATTTAGTCTATCTATTAAATATTATTTGACAGAGTTCATAGCACTCTGTCAAACAAGATATAATAGATTAAATGCCTGTTTGCTTTACTGAGGCCAAATAGGTCTACTAACATGGGGAATTTGATAACTGTCAAGGTAACTGCAGGAGATATTATATTTTTTTATTGGTGTTTAATAACACTTTCGACGGCCAGGGTCACCTCATGTTGGAGAGTTTTATGGGTGGAGGCAGCTGGAGTAACCTGAGAGAACCATTGAGCAGCAGTGAGCAACTGTCAAGACTCCCCCCAACATACCAACTCCGCACAAGCAGGGTTAACATTGGTTAAAGACAAGTGCACTAGAGTTGTGCAGTACAAGTTAATACACAGCACCACCGTGCCCCCACGTGGGTAATCGGGATTAAGTGCCTTTCCCAAGGACATGATGCAGTTACCCCTGATGGGTGTCAAACTGCAAGCCTTTCAGTTTGGAGTCCAGTGCTGTAACTATTGAGCACTGCACTTCCTGCAAGACATTACAATTTTTTATTCAAATTGTAGGCCTAAGCTAAACAAAGCTAGGTGAAGCTACAGTTATTACTCAGAAGTATTCTTAATGGTGAAATAAAAGGATTGCTCAATATTTACTGAAGGTCTGTATATTATTTACATCTTATGCAACAAAATGTAAGAATAATGAAATAGGCTAGTTTTTACGCATTATGGAACTCATTGCAATGGGGTAGTTTTAAATCTAAATCTTCAAAGGTTAAAAATTTCTCTCAAAATCTTACTGTATTCAACTAGAAAGAAGATAACTGCTTGGCAGAGGGTTAGAGATTGTGTTCTAAATAATGTTGCAAGTATTGACTGTGTTTTTATCAACAAAGATGAAATTACATACTGTTCAAGGAGGCAAGTACTGGGATCCAATAGGCTAGAATTACATGAGATTACTTATGTCATTTCTTTCTAATTTAATTCCAAACACATTGCCTGGTTCCTCTCTGTATTGAGTGTCAATTAATTAATTAGGTTATAATTATAGAGCAGATTTGTCCAGAGATGATACAGCTGTGAATGAATATAAGTACAGTTATCTTTATCACTGTAACTTGTTTTTTTTTCACTTGATGTCTTCAAATTAACCCTTTACCCAAAGTAATGGTCAAAACCGTCCAGCACTATTCTAAAAAATCGCCAATTAATTTTCATTATTTTTTCATTTTTAGTCTCAAAAACATAGGTTATGACCCCTTGTTGGAACAAGCTCGTTACAATGAGGGACATAACCTATGTTTTTGAGACATAAAATGAAAAACATTAGTTATTCAAGAATTTTGTTTGCATGTGTCGCCTGCTTTTCATGTTAGGTAAAGGCTTAAATAGTTAAATCTTGGTGTGTTTCAGTTTTTTCTTCCAAGATGCGGCAGTTGGATACACTGTTGATACACTGCTGGCCATCACTAAAGCACAAGTGGAGTGGATTTTCCATCCAGGCAATAACTGCAACTCTGTGAAAAAGTATAAGATGGACAAGCAAATTTTTAGTCAATGAACTGCTGGTTGAACACAGGGGTCAATTGACTGAAACATTTCTTGTGCTTTGTGCACTTGTTTACAAAATTTAAGAGGCTTTACCTGAGAAGTCCACACCATGGTGTTTGGATGATAATCCACTCTCCCTGTACTGAAGACCGACCTCAAAAAATTAATCATTCTAAATTAACTTGGTACGAAATCTGTTAAAAATAATAGATTTGAATGTGAGGGAGTCAGTGAGGAGTTGTTCAAGTGAGGGTACTTTTTTGACATAAAGATTTCACATGCTAACTCTTTTTGAACAAAGCTGTATCTCCAGTTTGTGCAGGTTCTATGTAATGATAGATCTCCTAAATAAATTCTTAATAATAGACTTCTGAGTAGTTTAATGACCCTAACTGTTGGCCATCTGTTAGATTCATAGTGACATTACTTTCATGATGTGTTGATAAAGTTTATTTTTCAAGTAACTGGGCCAGGATTATAATATAATAAGCTACTGCTACTACTACTACTACTGTTGTGTGTTGTGTTGAAGTCAATGGATGAGATTAAGCCTGTCTTTTCTCCACTTATGATACATGGTACATTGTTTTTCCTTATCCTATTATTCTGGTTAAAAAGTGAATTTAAGTTGCTATTAGAAATATGGATTTTTTTGTGAATTCTCTATGATTTTCATGTTGGGATTCCAGGTTCAAGTTATGTGAAAAGAAGAAGATTTGTATATTTCCTTCTTAACCTTTGTGTTAACAGCAAAAAATTTATGATAATATTTATTTATTTATTTATTTATTTATTTATTTATTTATTTATTTATTTATTTATTTATTTATTTATTTTATTTATTAAGGTTTAGCAACACTTTAACAGCCAAGGTCATATCATGACAGTGACAGTTTAACAGGTGGAGGAAGCCGGAGTACCCGGAGAGAACCACCGAGCAATGACGAGCAGCTGCCAGCTCGTCAACATCTTAACTCCACACAGCAGCACAGGCAGGGTTAGATTGGTTGAAGACATGTGCACCGTTGACATGCAATTTGCCTTAGTACATGGCATCATTGTGCCCCCATGTGGATAATCAGGGTTAAGTGTCTTGCCCAAGGACACAATGCCGGAGTGCGAATTAATCGCTCAGACGGTCACCCATTGAAGGACTAACCGGGCTCGACATTGCTCAACTTCGGTGATCTGATGAGAATAGGTTACCGCAATGCCACCGTGCCCCCCTTATGATAGTAACTACCATATATTCAAGTACACAGATGCAGGTGACTTAAGTGGTTGAGTGCTGGAAGCCACTATCAAGACTCTACTGAAAAGTGCTAAAAGTCACTTTAGTGGCTTTGTACTGTGTGCATTTGCTTGTTGTTTGTGCAGTAGTAAATAAAGAAATGTTCATATAAAATTGTGTTGTTGCAGTTTATTAGAGAGTGCCAACAGGACTCTTCAATAAATTGTAACAAAACATTTATCGATGAAAAAATAAACTAAGGCTCCCCTTGCTGGCAGCATTGTATCTGAAAATAACTACTCTTGATACAAAATCACCTTTGAAAAATAATCTATCACTCTACCATATAACAGTGTTTCAAAATTATTATTGGTTGCCAGTACATGCAGTCAACAATGATGTAAAAACCCTGTCAGCCCACCATGTTTGTCCATAGAACACTACCAAGCCTGGAAATAAGCAATCTGTCATTTGCAGAATGAGGTCCCCAGAGGGTGAATGTGCTGATGCTATCCCAAACAGTGGGCTAGAATCCCACAATTTATCCTCTGCTTCCTCTTTCTGTTTAGGCCTGAGAACTTGATACAGATTGAGATTCCCTGAGGGGGAATTTGGTGATGCTACCCTGCTATGCAGGGTAGCATCACCAAATTCACCCTCTGGGGACCTCATTCTGCAGATGACAATCTGCTTATTTCCAGGCTTGACACTACTGGCCCCCTTTACTGGACACCTTCATGAAAGTAAACTAAAATTTAGGAAATTTCCCAGTGTACAAGTTCACAAAAGTTCAGAGATATCCAAATAAGTGAGCTCCACCATAGTAGCTTGTGAGATACCTCTCCTTGGGAATCAACTACAGTAGATCCAGCTCAAATTTTAGTCAACAGAATAACCCTGCTGGCTGCATATTACTGTCAAATACAATCATTAGTAATACTTCCATTACAAATTCGACCTGTTCACTGCATATGGTTAACAGTGTGAATCTGTATATTAACTGAATATAAAAAAAACACACAAATCGATTGGAAATTCAAACAGATGGCAGAGAAATTCCTCTGTATTACATATATTTTAGTCCTCACAATTTTCAACGTTATCATTTAACCCTTTGGTCCTTAGATTAATTTTAGGTTAATAACTACTTTATATATTTACATAGCTGCAGATGTCTTAACAGTGTTTCTTCATTATTGTTGGCTGCTTGCACAGTGTAAAAACACTGTCAAGGTAAATCCAACCTACCAGTAAAGTTCTCAAGGAAGAAGACACTTGAGACAACATTTTCAGAACTATATAAAAGGGACTGTTTATGGTTTGTATGGGGACCTAAGGGTTAACCCTCTATATAATCGTCATAACAGGAGACTGCTATTCATAAAAAGTGCCTTTCAAATTTTGTTATTTCTAAATTTTTTTTCTTTGAAAACATAGCTTCATTGGAACAAGATAGTGTTGAAATGACTTGGGATTCTGAAGATGATTAGTCGACACCCATAAGTTAAGTCAAAGTCAACTAGTCACTACGCCACTTTCTGGCACCAAGATTTACATACCAATATCTCTGTAGTTCAATACTTTTCTCCACTTTCCATTTCATACTTACGGCATGTGCAGTGCATCCACTGTCAGCGAGTTCAAAGGAGCCGACGTAACACAGTGAACTTTCACGTCTTCTTGTATCTCAAAGTCTGTGTCACTTATCTCATTAACTCTTAACCCGCTAAGTATTTTTAAAATATTTTTCATTAGTGGCAAATGATTTCCTGTCCTGGGCAGGAATATCTTTCAGCAGCATGCAAGGAGTTAATATTGTTGTTGATCTCTGAGCAGATCAGCTGATAATCGTTTTAACTGTTCCTCAGTAGACCTTGCATCGGAATTTTGTTATGTTGTAATGTTTTTATTGGAAATATTACATGTTTCATTCAACTCATCAAAGTGTAAATCCAGAGTTGGGGTTAGGCCATATCAGCGTCGACAATAACTAATCAACTAATTGTTTCAACACTAGAACGAGATCATTGATCTCATTCCAGTAAGGGCTCAAAAGCTCTGTTTTTAAGGCCAAAAAAATGAAAAAATTTTGGTTATTCACAAAATTTTGGGGAAAGTCCTGTCTATTTGGGTAAAGGATAATTTAATGTTCTTCTTGCTGGAAGCCACTATCAGGATTCTGTTGAAAAGAATAGAATATAATAGAATTCATTATGGCACTACCATGAGCAATGTAAAGGTTTGTCAGATTAACCCTTCACCGAATGCACACAATATCAAAATTTGTTATTTTAATTATTTTGGGGCAAATTTCCAAACAATTTCGAGAAGACAATATCATGTGCCCCCTTCATGAGCTTGACAACCTCATACCATCCCACGATATTGTTTTCTTGAAATGATTTGAAAAATAACCTTTTTTCAACTGCTCAGTTTGTAAATTATGTCATTGGATGTGTCCAGTTTCTTAGGTAATGGGTTAAATCTGTGGACGCTAATTTAAAAATATTAGAATTTCAAACGGCAAATTTTTCCAATAATGCAACTAGGAATTTGCTGCTTCAAAATTTTTGTTATTTTAACATCAGTGTGGAAAGGGTTAAAGAAAAAACTTAATACATGTACAAAATTTGTAATGAGCAAAAATTTATAAAGGAATGAATCTTACACAATACCACTCCACACATAAATGTACCCCAACACACACACACAAACATTATCCTCTTCACACTCACACATGATGTCAATATTTCTGATATTATTGCATCCTGAATTAGTTTTCTGTAAGTCCAATTTACTTGGTGTCTTATGGACATTTCTATCGCACAATTTTTTAAGATAAAGATTATTCGCCCCTCCCCCACACCTATTATTTCACCAGTGACCATTTACCTGTTATTGGTTTCCATAGTTCATTTCACAGCATGTCATACAGTGAGCAGTGGAGAAGCAAATCTGTGCTGTTCTTAACTGGAAGAGTGCTAAATTATTTCTGGCCATCAAATCTTGTAAGCCTACACATGTATTTGTTTGCCTTGTTACAATTTATGGGAGAGTGTCTATGGGCACTCTCCCATGAAGTGTAACAAGGCATACCCTTACAGACAAAATGAGGAGCGTGGTGGCTCAGTGGTAGACTGTTGAACTTCTATGCTAGAGGTCCTGAGTTCGATCCCCGTCCGGGACGATCCGTGTTGACTCCTTGGACAAGGCACTTTATCATGGTTGACTATATGGGGGCACGATGACGCTGTGTACTAAGGTGTACTGCACGTCTATGATGCACATGTCTTCAACCGCTGTAACCCTGCTTGGGCGGAGCTTGAACAGAGTTAGAATGTTGAGGAGCTGATGGTTGCTCGTCGATGCTTGGTGGTCCTCTCCAGATACTCCGCCTTCCACCACCTATAAAACTGTCATGGTCATGATTAGCCATTGTGCATAATTATGTGACTTTAAAACACATATAAATAATACAGACAAAATAATATCACTTCAAAGTTAATACAAAGCACATGCACTGAATATGAGCCTTCAAGCTGTGGTACCTGTACCTGCTCTTTAGAATAAAGTCCAAATATGGGCTTCCAGCACTCGATCAGTTAACTCTTTCAACACGAGAGGCCATTTTTCCAGTCCAGGAACACAATACATCATAATTTCATAAGTAGGATAGCCACTAAGTGAACGTGTGTGGTAGAACAATTAATATTTTCAACGTGCAGCCTGAAGGCTGCATGGTGAAAATATTAATGGCTCTACCCCCAAATAATGTATATGGACTCTTCCAATTTCTGCCATTCAACTGGCATGGAAGATACCACCAGTGTTGAAAGGGTTAACTGATCCTATACAGCACTATTTACAAAATCTTTTGCTAGGGATTATACAGATGAGTCACAGGTACCAACCTCTCAGTTTTCTGCCTGTAACCACTGAAAAAGAGGGTACTTATAAAAGTTCTTTCTGAGAACATCAGTGTGAAAGTGTTCTGACATCCTAAATATAGTGGGTTTTGCGCTCAAATTAAAAATGGGTCTGGTCATTAAAATTTGGCAGAGCTGATTAACCATGTCGACCATGTTGAAATGTCCAAATTTCAAACTGTGAATTTCAACAATAATGCAGCTAGGAATTTAACCAATTCAATTTTGTTTGACAGAGTTCATTGAACTTTGTCAAACACGATTAAATTGGTTAAATTCTAAGGATCATTATTGGACAAATTTGAAGTTTTGATATTTTGACATCGGTGTGCAGAGATTTAATGTTTTGTGGACGTGCTTCATTATTAATAAGTAGGAAGCAATTTGCTTCCATGATAGTAATATTTGTTTTCAGTTGGATACAAATAAATTTGGGCTTGTATGTATTTTTATGGTATAATTTATTGGAAAGAGCCAGTGGGTACTCAAATAAATTGTAACACAACAACTTCTGGCTACAAAAATTAATGTCACTTTATCAGTTACTTTCCTCTGTCTGTCCACAATTCCTTTAGTACACCTACAGGCTGTAGCTCTCACCCATTGGCACACCATACAGGCTGCATCTCACCTGATCAGTTCCAAATTTCATACATGGCTTTGGGGCAATGTCTAGGTGGGAACTATCAAATTTTTCCAAATTTTGTTGAAAAACATGGCCGTCAGCGACCATCTTAGATTTGGCATATAAATTGTCAACAATTCCATTGGCACACCCTACAGGTCACATCTCTCACCTGATCTTTTTCAAATTTTATAGGTAGCTTTGGTGTGATGTCGAGATGGGAGCTATCAGATTTTTTCTGAATTTCGTTGAAAAACATGACTGCCAGCAGCCATCTTTGATTTCTCATATATATTGTCAACAGTTCCCTTAGCACACCCTACAGGCTACATATCTCACCCATATCTCGCCCAATTTTTTTCAAATTTCATATGTAGCTTTGATGTGAGGTCTAAATGGGGCTATCAAATTTTTATGAATGGGAGCTACCAAATTTTTATGAGGAAAAAAAACATGGCCAAGATCGGCCATCTTGGATTTGGCATGAAAATTGTCAACAGTTCCATTAGTACATCCTACAGGTCACGTCACTCTCCTGATCTTTTTTAGATTTCATAGCTTTGGTGTAATGTCTTTTCTGTAGAAACTTGATTAAGTGACTTGGCATTGCTGGAGCTTTCTATTTAGTTCAATCTCTTCTTGGACAAGTTGAGATGCAGTGGCACTGACACTTTCATTCGTTTTGTCTCTATTGACAAGAATATTTTCAAAATATTTTTTTTTGATCTCTCACACTTTGATAACTCTTTGAAAACCATTCTGTTTACTTCCAATTTAATAATTTGGACTCTGCATGTTTCCCAAAACAACTGCGAGTTTGAGCTCTATGAGATGTGATGTATTTTCTTTCTCTAAGAAAGAATAGCCATTAAATGTTACTGGGTGGGATTTAACTGTTTAATGGGCAAAAGGTCACAGAAAATTATGTTTGTTTTTATGATGGTAAAACAGATTTGTCACATGTGACATGTTTACAGGGACAATGAAATTATAAAATGATTGATGACAGTCCCAATATTTACAAAAAATTACCAGAAAAAGTTTCTTCCAAGCCATAGCTTTATGTTGCCTCAGTGGAATGGGTGCTTTTGGAGAGAAAAAAAATTGTCCACCAGTTGTCAAGTTTATTGAGAGGCTCAGGCTCAGAAGAGAAAAAAAAAACAATCTCTTTAGAAAATAATTAGTTTTGTCTGCAGTTTGTGTAGGTTGAAGGTTAGAATGACTGTCTTCTCTTTCTAACGTGTGATGTTACTGATATACAGTATGGTTGCTGTGTACTCATCACTTTACACGGGTGGGCAATATTTCAACCGACACAATAATATTAGATTCCAAACACTAATTATAGGAATAATCATCAAAAATTTAATTAATGAAGCACAAGGTACAACCCGGTGCTTCATTTATTAAAATTTTACTGATGATGATTTTTATTACCTGATAAATGCATGCATGGACATCACTGCCCACGCATGGATTATGACCAGTCCACTGCGACTGTACTATACAGTACTGTAACCGTAACCATAAAAGCAGTCTTATCTGTGATCAGATCGAGATCTGCGCATGACACATTTATGCCAGTTGTTCGAGATTTTGTAAACAAAATCTTGCGAAATTAAGACTGCAACAAAAAAAATGTGTAAAATAGAACCCTAGATTCATTGTTCTCGCATTTCTTTTTTGACAAGTGGCATATTATGGTGATAAAGGGAGAAAAGTGAAGAGAATTTTGACCTGCGCTCCTGCTGAAATTTTCTGTCCATTCTTTTTACTTTCATACTACTGTATAAATGACATATCATGAAACCTGTTCAGCACAAATTAATCTCACTTCACTCTGATGTCTAAATATCAAATTTCACGCTGAAAATATTTTCCCATAATGCAACTAGGAAAGTAACCAATAATTCAACCTTGTTTGACAGAGCTCGTTGAGCTCTGTCAAACAAGACTAAATTGGATGAATTCTTGGTTTCACTATCCGAAAAAAATTGCAACTTGAAATTTTGGTAATTTGCCATCAGCATGAAGAGAGTTACCTCTTTTAGTTGTGGCTCAGTGGGCATGACATTGGACTTCAAGCTGAAAGATTCACAGTTTGATCTTCACCAGGGGTAATTGCATTGTGTCCTTAGGCAAAGAACTAAATCCTGAGTGCCCATGTGAAGGCTTTGTGGTGCTAAGGTGTACTGTCTTGTCGTCAACCAATGCTAAGCCTGCTTGTGCAGAATTAGTTTGTTGAGGAGTCTGACAGTTGCAATCCACTGCTCGGTGTTTCTCTCCGAGTACTCCAGCTTCCTACACACATAAAACTTTTGGGCACGAGGTGACTCAGGCTGTCAAAAGTGTCATTAAAACCCTAATAAAAAAACACTTGTAACCTACAAAGTATTTTAGTGAATTTAATGTAAAATCAAGGCTTGGATACAGCAAAGCTGCAATGCCTGGGTTTGATTAAAAATTTAATAGATCGATGTATAGAAGTGACTGTTAAGAATACTGGCCCTATTGGTTGGGTTATACATGTATTGTATTACCATGAACCAGTCAAACACATTTATTAGGTAAAAGAGTATTAGGCAGGAAAATTGGCCTGCAGCAGGCGAAGAATTAATAATTTAGAGCTTGAAGAGTAGGGTCCAAGGTTTATTGAAACAAACCTGACAAATGAACTATTTGATTACTTAAGTTATTCAAACCAGACAGAATATGTTTTAACTGTGTTATACTTTCATGTCTACTTTGCTGTCCAGTATTATTGACTAACGGTCTGTAATATTATGGCATTCAGTGTATACAAGGTTAAGTTTCTGTTTGCCTTGTCTTCTAATGTTTGTGAGCCAGTTGGACTGATCAGAAATGTTTGCTATGCAATAGTTTAGTTTATTTTATTCTCAAACTGAACTGGATTTGTGATATATTGGGTAAATGACATCTGGTAACATATAACCCCATGATTATCACAGGGAAAGGATATGGTAAACCAGTTCTGTTTTACTTGTAAAATAGGACCCAGTAACAAACACGAGGATTCTTTCTCCAATATTTGGTGGATTTTGCTCCCACTTAACCAAAAAAAATATATAACCAATTGGCTAAACATGACTTTATATACCTGTGTTGCAGTAACAATATAGCTATTGATGCTGAATGGGGCTTTTAACATCAATAAATAACGGGGCATGAATCCTCGTAAGTGGGAAACATTGGTATCAGTAATGGTTTGAAGTTAATGTGATACTTTCCCTGTGGAACACCAGGAAGTGAAGCAGTGCTGATTGTAAAAAAATTCTGTTTTACTGGTAAAATAGGACCCAGTACCAATGCCTGGGATGGAAGTCCTCAAGAATGGGCAACAAGGGTATAAACATTTAGCTGGACTTGATTTTATATCCATGTTGCTGTCACAATTAGCCAGTGCAGAAAAATGTGACCTTAAACACCCACTAATAATTAAATAACTTGATCTTTGTGTTCTGATGATGATACAGCTACAGATGTTGATAGTGAAATTAAGCTCCAATAAACAATATAAACTTGCATGCTCTAGTGGGAATGTGGAGGCACAGTGTTCCCTTAACCATTATTATCAGGACTCAGCTGTTTGGCTGTCATTTTCCACTACCAGGTTGTTCTTCTCCAGGTACTCTGGCTTTTTACACCTTCCAGAACTATCTGCCAACAAACAAAGTACTGCCATTTGGAATATAGGTTTTCTCAGGACAAATCCCATGAAACAATCTACTGTTTATCAAAAACTAGATAGCCCTTCTAGGAAAAAAAGGCTCATCTTTTCATCAGCATTCAAAAAGGCATTTCAAGCTGCAACCATCACTTTCGAATTGATCACGGCACAGAAAACATCCAGTTTCAAATTGATTGATTTGTTACATGATGACTTTGTGAGTAGGTAGGTGTAGAGGCAGTGATTATATAATGGGAATCATTATACCCCCACTTTCGAAGAAAATGTGTGTGTGTGGGGGGGGGGGGGGTATACTGAATTACATGCGTCCGCCTGTGTGTCCGTGCATCCATCAGTCCATCCATCCGTGTGTGAGTCCGTCCGAGAATATTCATAATTTTTACTTACAAAAAGTGAATGCCCCTTTTCAGTCATCCACACTAGGCGGTATGCCACGGTGGGGGTATAGCGGGCGACAGACCATCTCTTGGTTTTTTTTAGCACTTGTATCCCCAGCATTATGATTTTTATTTGTCATTCAGAAAAAACAGTCTTAACATAAATTGTTGCAGCAATGGGAGATGCACTTTGGGTGAGTTAATAGTCTCCCACAATTGATGTAATCCTTAGCCCTTATTTTTCCAGCCCAGGAACTTGATATGTCTTGATTTCATTAAGTAGAATGGGTGCTAAGTGAATGTGTGGGGTAGACCAAATCAGCATTTTCAACGGGCAGCTTTAAGGCTGCATGTTGAAAATATGAATTGGTCAACTCTCAAATAATGAATATGGACTCTTCCAATTGCTGCGATTGAACTGACATTGAACTGAAGATACCACCACCAAAGTTAAAAGGGTTAAGGGTTATTAAATTAAAAAATATTTTGATAAGTTTTATTTCTTGTCTGTATTTGACAAAAATATAGGAATTTTCTTCTGGGTATCTCACTGGCCAGTTTGACTGGTAGTGTTGCTCTTCTGTGAGTAATGACTTAGTGTAACAAGTTGCTATTTCATTGCATTAAAATAAATTCTTTCCCTTTTCAAATCCCCAAGAAAAATTAGAGAAAAACAGGGGGCTTCCCCACTTCAAAATACTAGTTGTGATGAATGATTAGTCATGGAATATGTCCAGTATTATGGGCTCCTTTTCATTGAAATAAAATCAAATAGTGGTTACAAAACTGTTTGAAAGATAAACAGTTGAAAGTACTTAACTTGTGTCACCTTTTGGTAGTGTCTTAAATGCATGGAGAGAAATCTTGAGATTTTATTGAATTGGCACAATTAAGTGGTTTTTATCCAGGTCTGGTGCACTGACGTATTATAATTAGTCAGTGAGTGAATAATCGTTCTAATTCAATCGATACACCTGTACAGTATACGCGGTTAGAATTGTTCATTGATCTATTAATAGAGCCTGTAGATATGGCATTATAGATTTTATACTGCCACTGTAGTTCTATGTCATTCGTAAACAAAATTGGAAACTGAACAAGTGCTAAAATGTTGCTGTTGGAAGAAGAGAATAATAACATTATTGGACCAGGTTTGGAGCTTATAGTTATTAATAAATAATTTTCAATATTTTTCCCTTTTCTTGATTTTGTTTCTTAAAAAAATTCGCTGGGGGCTTTAGTACATTGTACACTGTACAAATTAAAATAAATTTATAGGTTAACATGTGTATGTTTCAGTTCTGGGTGGCTTTTAAATATGGTGGTGATAATAATGATGGTGGAGGTGGGATGGGATAGATGTTTCCTTCATTTATACCTCAGTAAAACTATTGTAGACTTTTAAGGTTTTAAGATTACAATGTGATGTCTAAGGGATTTAGGTGGTAGAGTGAAATGTAGTTTTCCATTTACAGGTTATTTCCAACTTTTAAAATTGAGAAGCAAATTTACAATTCTTCGAAATTTGTTTTCTCATTTAATTTAATTCATTTTAATTTACTTATTGGTGTTTAAGGTCAAATATTTCTGCACAATGGATAATCAAGACCAGAACATGGATATACCCATGTTACCCATTTTAGAGGACTTCCACCCTACGCATTTCCACGTGGGAACCCCGGGAAGTAAGCAGCACTTGTTTACTGTGGTAAACCAGTTCCGCTTTACTAGTAAAATAGGACCCAGTCACCAATGCTTGGGGTGAAAGTCCTCTAAAATGGGCAACATGTTGATCAACGATTGACTAAACTTGACTTCATCTCCATGTTGTGTCACGATTAGCCATGGTGCATAAATATGTGACGTTAACCGCCAACAAACAAACCCCACGCATTGGTGACTAGGTCCTATTTTACCAATCAAACAGAGCTTGTTTACCTCATTTAAAAAGTAAAAAGTCTGTTGTGATAAGTGTGATATTGTGTGGGGTGGGGTGAGGGGGACCTAGAGTGCTAAATTATTTTGGGTTAAAAAGTATGTTCAATGCCAATGCCTAGTTACAGTTTATGAGAGAGTACCTAAAGCCACTCTCCCATTAACTGTGACAAGGCAAATCTATGCAGACTAAATGTTTTCATGTCAAAATTAATATTAAGTAGATCTGCAGAATATGAAGACTTCAAGTTGAGGTACCCGCACTTTTGCATAATGCCCAAATATTTGCTTCTAGCATCCGACAAGTTAAGAATCGGTTGATGATTTTTTATCATAGGTCAAAGGAGGGTACCTACAACTGATACAAGCCCAAAATTTGCAGGTTTCTCAATTTTACAGGCCATACAAGAAACAAATTATTCAAGGGAATCTTCTGTCACATCTTAAGAGTAAATAGTTTGTACGTCCCCTCCCTTTAATTCCCAATAAGATTTTCAGTGACAGCTTGGCAAAAAAATAGTGTATGTGGTCTAATCTCCCTCTCTCTCTCACCAGTATTTCTGGAATAAGTTGGGGGGCACATCCTCATCCCCCTCCCACTCCACCCCCATTCCTACATCCCTGTTAGTGAATGAGTGGTCATAAGTTGTGTTTGTGAAATAAATATGAAAATCTTTTGTTATTTACCTAAATATATTGTAACTGAAATCATTTTGTTTTGTTATATAAAGGGTTAAGAAATTGGTTCCATTAAAGTGCTCAAATACTGATAATTGTCGTACCTTGTATTGAAGGTGGCTTATTACACAACATTTGACTATTATCATGCATACAATTAACTCTACAGATTTATGAAAGTCACAGGAAACCTCTTTCCTTCAAATGTGACTCACTTGGTAAATAGGTACTAATTGTTACCTTTACCTGATTTAATAGGAAAATTCACATTAAATGCACTGTTGTGCTTTGTGCATATGGTGTATCAAACCTGAAAACTGTTATTGAACACAGGCTTGTATAATGTGCCTGAGTCATTAAAGTGATGTCTTTGTCCATGTCCATGCTCTCTGGGTTTCATAGGTTCAGTGGTGAGGCAAGTATATAATATATAGGCAAAAATCGATATTTGTGCCCATCAGCTGGGAAATGCATTTTTTTCCTGTATCTTTGGGGTAAAATTAGGTTAATTTTGTATCGTATTTCAACAAAACCATATCATGTGACCTCTTATTGGTATGACCTTGTGAGCTCATTCCAATAAGGTGTCACATGATATGGTTTTGTTAAAAAACGATGTTTAAATTTTTTTTTTCAACTGCTCAATTTGTAAATTATGCAGGTGGATGCTTTAGGTAAAGGGTTATAATCTTTTTTACACTATTTGGGACTCCTTGTCTGGTGAGAAAATTCACTCTGCAGGTGTTTTGTTTAATCCACTCTCCATATATTGTAGTCAGGTTTCAACTGATCATTCTCAAACCACTCAACAGTGATAGAGTTAATGAACATATGCTATATTCTTGTGCCAAGATAATCATAATCCCACAACAAACATCATCAAAGGTGGTGCTAATCTCTCTTAAAACACACATGATTAACCATAAGGAGCAATTGCCAATTTCTGTTTTAAAGTTCACCTTGAGAGGGTTGTTGTGAAAACAAACAATGATCAATCCAATATAAGTAACTTGGTACATTAACTGTTGATCAAGTTTTCATGTTATGAAACAGCTGTTATGTAGAATTGTTAACTCTTTCATTCTTTGTTTGAAAACTGAAAGTAATTCCTCCAGCCTCGAAACATGAATAGTAACCCTCAAGTCCTCAGTTTAATTTTAAATTAATAACTGCTGTATACACATGTACACAGCCGCAAATGGCTTAACCCTTTAACTAACATGAAAGGCAGACAACACTTGCAAATAAAATTCTTGATTAAGTAGTTTTTTTCATTTTTTGTGTCAAAAATATAGCTTATGACCACTCATTGGAAGGAGGAAAAATTTTTTTAAAAATAATGAAAATTGGATGGTGATTTTGTGTATAGCGTTGGCCGGTTTTGGCCATTACGTTGGGTAAAGGGTTAACAGTGTTTCAACCATGATGTAAAACACTGTCAGTATATAAGGAATCCTACCAGTAGAGTTCTCAAGAAAGCATACACTTGGGACAATTTTTTCAGAGCAAAATCTTATGTTGTATGGTGACCTGAGCATTAATCAAAAAAGAATAACACCTTGTGTCAATGAAAAAATTTTGTGAAATAAGCGTGTATTCTAAGTTGCACTCCCCATCCTCTGTACTAACACTGGTAAGCATATCAGTATTACTGTGTCTGTCTCTTGCTATAAAAATATCATAAAAAGTGTTGCCTAAAAAATTAAGGTAACCCCTTTTCCAGGGTGCCTTAATTTATAATTTAAGTAGTAATCCAGGAGTGTAGTTTTTCAGTTTTTTAACTGATTACAGAGTTTTTGTTATTCAACTACAAATTTTTTATGCCACAACCATTAAATGGCCGGGGCATATTTACTTTTGTCCATCTGTCATTCCATCAATCCATCATTCTGAAACAACAGTTTTCCAGACTTTTTTTTTCATCATACATTGAGATAATTGGCTGATTTCTTTAAATTTACATGAAAATGGTCTGTCAGACCATTTTCATGTAAACTCAAAAGAACTAAAATGCCACAAAAAACATTATTTCTACAGGATATTAGTGATATGAGGATATCAATCTTGATTTTAAAACTTTAACCTCTGTACAAACTTTTTATAAGATTGTAATCACACTTCTGGTATTCCTGAGCTGTAAAGAAACCTGGCACAACAGACACTCCACCCTCCCACACCCCCACCCCAAAATGATGAAATTCTTGAAATACAAAGAGAATTACACTGACTAACTTCCAACAATTGAAATATCATCTTTACAAGTTATGGTAGAATAAAATTCTTCTGAAAACACTTAATGATAAAAGAAAGAAATTTTCTATTTATGAGTATGCAATAAATTTGTGATTGATGGAGGTTTTTATGAGATGTAATAAAATATCTACAATCTTTCCACTTGGTCAATAAGACAAACTCTAACTACCACAAAGAACAAAAAAGTTAACTCTTTCATCAGGATAGCCATCTTTTAGATTGGGTTTAAGATTTATAAGGGGGCACTAAATTTTAACTTAAAGCCACTTAACAGTTAAATATTTCAGTATTTTAAAAACTACTGCAGATGTCCTCTATGGATCATGTTATTAACTGGACTTTCAAAACAAAGATGGTATCAGAGAAAAAGCCAACATTTTCCTTGCTCATGTTTCATATATTCAGTCAAATGCAAATAATATTTGATTTATATAATTTGTTTTATTACAAATTATTGGAGAGTGCCTGTTGGCACTCTCCAATAATTTGTAATAAACAAATTTGGAATAACAAATTTTAACCACTAGAAATAATCTAGCCCTGAACTAGTTAAAACGGTCAAAGAAAAATAATGGCATCATTTTCACAACTGTCTATATGGATTTGAATTCAGTATTTGTGGGAAAGAGCAACCCTACATTTGATTTGGGAACATTTTATGTAAAAAAGTCACAACAACATTACCACCTGATAAGAATTGTGTGATGACTGCAAAGAAAATTTTCCACTGATTATACAAGCTCTTAACTTAATAATACTTTATTGCACACCCATAAAATAAGAAGTGGTATGGCACTACAAACTACACAAATAAAGTAAAGTAAACCAACACAATTCAATACCCATGAACACACACAGTATGCCTCATGATGTCCAGACGATTGTAGGATAAAATACCCTCGGACAAAATACCCTTAGGACATAATACCCTCAAAAAAATACCCTTAGGACATAATACCCTCAAAAAAATACCCTTAGGACATAATACCCTCAATGGGTAGGACAAAATACCCTCGGACAAAATACCCTCATATTTGTTTCATGTTCTGTGCTATCTGCCATTTATATTGTGCTTCATATTCAATTGCCATCTGCCATTTGTATTGTGCTTCATATCTATTTAGTTTAACCCTTTACCTAACCTGAAAAGCAGACGACACTTGCAAAAATAATTCTTGAATAACTAATTTTTTGTCTCAAAAACATAGGTTATGACCCCTCGTTGGAATGAGCTCGATCCAACGAGGGGTCATAACCTATGTTTTTGAGACAAAAAATGAAAAAGCAGTGAAATTGGCGATTTTTGAGAATAGCGTTGGCCGGTTTTGGCCGTTACGTTAGGTAAAGGGTTAATAAAAAAAAATTAAAAATATTGGTACTTGTTATTTCAAACAAAACACCGGCTAGTGCCTTAGATGCAATTACCCCCCCTTCCCACCCCAACACCAAAAATCCAACTTTATATACATTTGGTCTGAGGGTATTTTGTCCTACCCACTGAGGGTATTATGTCCTAAGGGTATTTTTTTTAGGGTATTATGTCCTAAGGGTATTTTATCCGAGGGTATTTTGTCCGGATACCTGTCCAGACATATTACATAGGTAACATGGAGGTAAAAATAACTTTATCTCCTTACTAGTTAAATACTCAGATGTTATGTCAAAGTCTGTATGTACATCATGCACACAAGTAGCTCCTTACTAGTTAAATGAAGAGATTTGTCAAAGTCATGCACGCAAGTAAATTAAAAAAAAAAAAGAAACATGCCATTACTATCACTCGTCAACACTCGTCTGATCTTCATTACAGATGGGTGACGTATCCCTTCTCTCCGAGTTGCTCTTTGAGAGGCATCCCAAACTGCCTGTACTGCTGTTTCATCAGTAGCTATAATGCTATTTCATGTTCGTATTAAGCGTCATTGAAACAACGACCTGTTTGTTAAATCATCATTTATTTCGTCCAAGAGTAATTTCCACAATATACTGGCTGAGTGATAACATTACTTCCCGGTCAGTACTTTGAAAAAGTATGTGAGTTTTTTTCTATCGTTGAACAATTACAAAAAGTAGGATATGTTTTTGAAACTGTTTGGAAGAGTCTGTCACGCATAATCCATAACTCTTCTACATAACCTCCTCTCTTTCTGAACAAAATTTCTCCCCACCACTAAGTCAAGATATTGAGAAGAAACTTGATCATACTATGTTAGGCTATGAGGCTACAGTACAGAAATATGCTCAGATGCCTTGATTCAACAAACAAATGAAATTATATTCTCTGAATATATTCATTGAATATTTGTATGTCCTTTATATGTTTTTTTGTAAAGTCTCTCCAAAAATTTACAAAGACATTAATATCAATTTTAAAACTATTTTCTGAATAAAAAAATTGTCATGAAATGCATAAAAAAGAATTATATTCATTGGACCGAGGACATCTTGAGTAAAGCAAGCAAATAATAGGTTAATTGAATTCGCTCCTGTCACTGAGGACTTTTATATTTGGACTAACACTGTATCACTTAATAACACTTGACAGTTTATGTTTTGGAAGTCGACACCTGGTCAGTAAGTGGATTTAGAATTTCATTGGATACAACTGACAAATAACCTTATCCCAAGAGATGGAGACACTTGATAACATAAGTTCTGTTCATTCAGAGAGAGAGAGAGAGAGACTGTAATTGTTAACTTTTATGATTTTTGGGAGTTAATGTTGTCAGATTGTTATGGTGTTCATTTTCAATTTGATCCTTTCTACATGTAGTCTACAGACATGATGAGTATACTGCTTGATCCAGGTAAAAATGACTGATATTTTTTTTGTAATTAATGTTGCTGTGGAGAAAATAAATTTAGCATCTTATTTTGAGGACATCAAATGAGTTGAGACTTGATATAAAATTTGTAAACCAAGTTCACCAAAATCAGACTACAGTATGTGGAGCGTGGATTGTAACTAAATCACCCGTGGAGTGAACTTATCACCCTAAATATTGTATATATGGACAAAAAACCACAAGGAATGTTTCAGCCAATAGACCTCTGGGCTTAACCCGGAGGTCCATTGGCTGGAACTTTGCCTGTGTTTATTATGCTTTGCAACAAATTTTCAATTATTGTATGGGTGGAATCTCCACTCTGCAGGTGATTTAGTGATAATACACTCTCCACGTACTGTAAGTCAAGGTTTACCGAATCTCAGATTGACTTTAGTGAATGAGGTTCAGAAATCTCATGTCAAATCATTGATGAATACATGATTTATTTTATCACATAATATGTACTTTATCACATAATGACTTCAAAAACAGAGAACAGTGATGATACAATTCTACTTGTGAAATCAACTCCCTCACAATGTTTTGATGTCATATTGACTTATGACCTGTTTATTAGAAGTATTGTGGACAACATATCTGGAAACAGGCCTGGATATAAAGGGCTTATACCTTAAACCCATTGACAGGTTATGCTGTATAGCATGGTGGTAACCCATAGAAAAAGGGTGTTGTGATGCTTCTCTGCCTTCTCTGTTTTTACTGTGCCGCTCATACTTTCTATGTCTTACCGGGACTTATGCCAATATTAATATCAACAACTAACGTGGGATCTCGCAAAGTGAGATCACGTGTTAATTCTTGCTATTATTTTTGGTGGAAATTTTTTTCACATAGAAACAGCATGCCATTCTATTCATATGTGGATGCAATACTCAACCTGTTGTTTCGAAGGACTGCCAAGCTTTTCTGGTAAAATATATGATGTAATTGATTTAATAAAGTTATGTTGTATTACTTTGGCATAACCTGTAGTTTGTTTCCTTATTTTACAATTTACGTAACCAAGCCTGAAAATAAGCAGACTGTCATCTGCAAAATGAGGTCCCCAGAGGGTGAATTTGGTGATGCTACCCTGCACAGCAGGGTAGCATCACAAAATTTACCTTCCGTGAACCTCTGAATCAAGGTCTTAAGCCAAAACAGAAATATGTTCCTAGAGGATAAATTGACCCACTGTATGGGATAGCATCAGCAAATTCACCCTCTGGGGGTGCCTGGGGACCTCATTCTGCAAATGACAGATTGCTTATATTCAGGCTTAGACATAACCTACATGTAACCTAAGTGGTCGTTCACAGGTTATTTCCAGGCCTGTGGAATGGTTTCTTTAATACTAAATATAGGGTAATTTATTTTTTTTAATGATTGAACTCCATCTCTTGCCATCTAATTGCTTAAAATATGTTCTGATGATGAAAATGAACTTGATAATGTGGAGAAGCCCACTCAGTAATGTCTTGTTTAGTATTATCTGTCTATATTATTTAGAACTGGCAGATAGAAGAGCAGAACGTCTGTTTGTTATCTTATTTGCTCCCTACTTGTTGTGGTACTTATTCTTTTAAAAAAGTTATGACAACCTGTTTATTGAGAAAACAATTGTTGCTCCAAGATAAAGTCTACCACCTTGTTAAAAATTAAGTTATTTTTGTCCATTGGTACAGCTGGTCAATTAATGAAGCTATAAAATCTGTGAAATTTACAGTGGTTAATATGGACTGGTTGGTGGTCATTTAAAAAGATATGGTTGATTGGTCAGTTCAGCTGCATTTTATGTATTGCTTAATTAAACCCTCAAATCGATCTACTCATATATTTGCCTTCAGAACAGTTGTACTGTACAGTCATAAGAAATCTTCAAGACAATTTTCAAATTCTCCATGGGAACCAAAGAACAGTGCTTGTTTACTGTGGTAAACAAGCTCCTTTTTACTGGTATAATAGGGCACAGTAAGCAATGTTTAGTGGGATGTCCTCTAAAATGGCCAACATGAATATAAATGATTGGCTAAACTTGACTTTAAATCCATGTGGCAGTACCGATTAGACATTGTGAAGAAATATATGACCTTAAATGCCAATAAATAAATCAAGTTTGGAATTCTCCTGGCAGTTGTTTCTAGTCCTGTCATGGCTACCTATCCTGACCTGCAGGTAGTGGAATACTGGAAATATGAGAAAAATTGAGTGGTCCATTATGGTTAAGCCTTTACCTAATGGATTGACTGCATCCACCTGTGTAATTTACAAATTGAGCAGTAGAGAAGAAGTTGTTTAAAAACATTTCAATAAAACCATATCATGTGTAACCATCAGTGGAACAAGCTTATTCCAATGAAGAGTCAAAAGATTTAGTGTTGTTGATGTTATGTGATTTGAAAAAAAAAAAGAAATTAAAATAACAAATTTTGATATCATGTGCATTGGGTAAAGGGTTAATATAGAAGTAAAGAAATTCTGGGAAAAACATTCAACCAAATGAGCTTGGTTACTATTAGAGGCATGTTTAACTGTTTCCACAGTGTGAGAATAATAAAAAATTCTTTTATCATTGAGATATTGATCTGCTTCTGCTTCTACACTTGAAAATGTCCCTGTGAGTAGCTCTTCCCAGCAATGTGTCGCATGAACAGTATGTGGTTCCAAAGCATGCAGCACATAAAACATAAACATGCTTTTGTCTATTATAAATTAATCGCTGGTGCAAGCAGTTAGTAAGTCAGAAAGGCTGACATGCAACTGGTACATGTATAAAAACATCAGAGATCAGTAGAACAATTTAAGATGGAAGGTGTTGAATAATGATAGAAAATTCTCCGAAATTTGAAAAGAGTTTCTGAAAGGCTGTGATTTTTTTCTCTCAGGATGTACACTAAGAGACCTTGTTTGCTGAGAAGAGGGTTATATTGCACATCAATCCGCATTCAAGATTTCAGTTCATTCAGTGCAGCAGAAAACCAAAAAAAGATCTTGTTCATGTCAAGTCATTTGTTCCAGACATTTATGAGTGAAATTAAATCTCAAATTGAATTCTTTTCACAACTATGTTACAAGACATGTCCACAAGTTCGTGGAAACACATGTTGAACAAAATTATCTAATTGTTAGGAGTGTGTCACAAACTCGACACTATTGTTTCCTGGAATGCTTGAACAGGTGTGTTGGTGTCTATGAATAAATGACAGTCAACCCAACCTCTATGATCAGCTATGTATTTTGTGGTGCATTTTTGTTTTTGAGTATTTACAGTATGTCGAACATTTGCTGCAGGGGATTCAAGGGTATTTGCATTTTCAGTCATTCTCTGTTAACACTTTTACTGCTGGGCCATCTTAATTGAAACTCAATTTAGCAGTGATAGTTATGCAGTCAGCTGAGGAGGAATATTCAGTTAACTGGTAGAGTACTAAATTATATTTCTTTGTCAAACTTTGTTCATATGACTTTGCTGTGTTATAATTTCTGGGAGAGTGCCTGTTGGCACTCTCCCATAAATTATAACAGGGCAGATTGATTGAGACTACATAATTTCACTTCAAAGATCAAGATGATTAGAGGCACATCCACAGAAAATGAAACCTCAAAGTTATGGAACCTGCACTTCAGAAAGAAGACCAAAAGTGGGTTTCCAGCACTGTACCAGTTAAGCACAATTGGTTTGATACTCTATATTTTGGTGATGTTTTGAGGATTCAGTCCATGCTGTATTGTTTGACAGAGCTCTTTGAACTCCGTCAAACAAAATATAATGAATTAAATACTCACACTGAAATTGTTAAATTAAAAAAAAATCTGTTCAATTGTTTAAAAATGTTTTATGGTGGTCATGATAAATTTTTTATTCATTCAACAGGGTTTCACTGTGTAACCCAATTAACAGCTAAAATTGCATGTAAATAGTGTGGTGTTTAACAGTTAATTCCAACCCACTGGATTATTGGACTTAACAATTAGCAATCAAGTGATAGACTTTTATAATAATACATCCAGAACAACTTTTGTACCAAGTTACTTACAAGGTAGATATTTAGCCATGTGGGGTTTATTTCTGTGAATTTAACCCTTTGAACCCCTGAGGCCACTTTTCTGGCCAGGACATGATACATCATAACGTCATTAAATAGGATGGCTGTTCAGTAAATGTGTGGGGTAGACCAGTCAATATTTTGAAAATATTGATTGGTCTACCCCAACGAATGAAAATGGATTCTTCTAATTGCTGCCATTGAACTGGCATGGAAGATACCACTAGAGTTCAAAGGATTAATTCCAAGGATCCAGCAGTGCAAGTCGGTAACAGGACAAAACCCCCTCAAGACAAAACCCCCTCAGACAAAACCCCCTCACTTTCTGCATTCAAAGACAAAACCCCCTCAAGACAAAACCTCCTGAAGACAAAACCCCCTCACAAGAAATATTATTTATAGAATATGGTGAAAATAAAAATGTTAATATATCATTTTTGGGAAAGGGGTGGGGTGGGGGGGGGGGGGGGGGAGAGGGGAAACTGTTTTGTTTAATTTTTCAATTCTTTAAATCATGTTTTTGGTAGGAGGAGGAGGTGTGAATAAATTTTATTTTTGATTATACCAGAAGCATAGCAGAAAATAATAATAATAATATTTAGTAATTTTCTTGTCATCTTATATATAATGTGCTTTCAAGAAATATTATGTAAACAAAACAAAGTTTTCATATATCAAATGGTGTTTATTTGTTAACATATATCAAAAGGTGTTTATTTGTTAACATATGCATGTTTACTATATTTGAGAAAAAAATTTTTTTTATGGAAAATGAGTAAAAAAAAAAAAACAATAAAAAAAATAAATTCAAATCGTGTTCATTATCATTTATTTTTCTGCTATGTGAGGGGGTTCTGTCTGAGAAATCAATTAAGGTAAGGGGGTTTTGTCCTGAGGGGGTTTTGTCAGCAGGATTTTTTTCGGAGGGGGTTTTGTCTTGAGGGGGTTTTGTCCTGGATTCGTGCAAGTCACATCAAAGACAGGAGGAGTTTTCAGCTCTTCAAGCTAATGAGGATTTTTCAGTCATTGAACCTTTATTTGCTTGATAACATTTTGTTCATTAATTGAAATTTGCCGATTACTCACATTTTTGTGCCAGAATGTAGCTATGTATGTGGGATGATAATGTCTCCCGAGTGACTGAGTATAAAAAATACCTGATGTGTAATGTTCTGGCACATAATAATTGGTCAAATGATGAAATTCTCTTGCACTTCACTCTTAGTCCTTTACATAATAAAATATTGAAAGACACAAGGTTGAATGATGAGTTTTGTGAAGGGCACTGGTTGTATATGTCTGATTTTTTAGGCTCAATAAAAATGTATATTTGGTTCTTGAGCAATTAATTTTTTAAATTCATTGAAATATGGAGGTTTTTATTTTTCATATATTTTGTTGGTTAATTGGTTGAGTTCCAGAAGCCTATATTTGGGATCCATTCTTAAGTGTATGTACCTCAACTTAAAGGTTTTCTTTTCTGTTGACAGGGTTCACATTATCTTTGAAGAGAGTTTATTTCATGAGTATACATTTTCCTTGTTACAGATTATGGGAGAGTGCCTGTAGGCACTCTCCCATAAATTATAAGAAGGCAAAGACATGTGAACAAATTTTAACAACAAATTCAAGATGGCCACCAGCAGCCATTTTGTATCTCAGTTAGTGCAATCAGTTTTTTGTACAGAACTTCTGTATGAAAGTTCTGATTCGAATAAATTTTTGTCTGAATGTTTAGTAACATGGAATACATCACATATAATACAGGTTTTTTCTTGTGCAGAAATTCTGCAAATTAGATGAACTTTGATTCTTTCAGTGCTTCTTACACACAGTAAGTACACATGTCAATACGGCTTGGGCTAGGGGCTGTATTTATGAACCGCGATCTTCACGAAACTTCTTGGGTACCTTTGTTATCACCTTGGGATGAGAACGAGTGTTTCTGGGTGCGGTCCAAAATTCAAGATGGATGCCAGCCATTTTGTACCAAAATTAGGTCCAATCAGTTTTTTGTACACAACTTCTATATGGCTCAGGCTAGAGGCCGTATTTGTGAACCGATCTTTATGAAACTTCTTGGGTACCTTTGTTATCACCGTGGGACGAGAACGAGTGTTTTTGGGTGCAGTCCAAAATTCAAGATGGCCACCGGCAGGCATTTTGTACCAGAATTAGTGCAATCAGTTTTTTTGTACAGAACTTCTGTATGAAAGTTCTGATTTGAATAAATTTTTGTATGAATGTTTAGTAACATCGAATACATCACACATAATACAGGGTTTTTTTCCTTGTACAGACATTATGCAAATTAGATGGACTTTGATTTATTCAGTGCTACTTATACACGGTAAGTACACATGTCAATACGGCTCTGGCCAGGGGCTGTATTTATGAACCGATCTTCACAAAACTTCTTGGGTACCTTTGTTATTACCTTGGGACAAGAACAAGTGTTTTTGGGTGTGGTCCAAAATTCTAGATGGCTGCCGGTGACCATTTTGTACCGAAATTAGGTACAATCAGTTTTTTGTACAGAACTTCTATATGAAGGTTCTGATTTGAATAAATTTTTGAATGAATGCTAACATTTGGCTTATGGTGGGCCATAAAGGATCCCCATTGTAACATTAACCCCATGAAGATTTCTTTTCTAGTTTAGCATCTAACTGTCACCCACCTTTACAATACTTTACCTATAGATTTGTTACAGGCTACAGTCAGCATTTATGTACAGACCGTTACAATACTTTATATGTACCTTTGTTATCAGGTCATTACCTAGATGTGTCATTGCTGTGTCACATACTATACATGTACATGTCTTACACATGTTCATCTACAGTGTCATTGACACTTTCATTTTTATTGAAAACATAGCATACAGGGAACAGAAATTAACATATTCCCAGTTATCACAATTCTTGTCTTAAATATTAAGCATTATTCTTTTCATCAAACACAACACACAGACAAGTTAAGCTACAGTGTCATTGACACTTTCATTTTAAAAAGTAAGGAAACTTCAGATTTCAACAAATTTAAAGACATTACCCTCATTCTGGTCCAGACATAAAAAATGCTTGATGAAACCTTTCTGATAAGTCCAAACTTCCTGTAATTCTTATATTGTTACTCTGTGTCAGCAAGTTTTTTCTGAGGTCTTCTCCGTTTGTCCAAATAATGTGCATATGATTATAAGAATAATTAGTCTATAATTGACATGGATAAATAATTTTTTTTTTATTTTTCAGGCTTAGGCACTGGTAGTAAGAACATCAATAACAACAGTGTACCAAGTCGTGCCACTTCTCCGCTTGGAAATCAGTCAAGTATACCAACTCCGGGTGGAAGGAGTTTACCAACAAGAGCTCAGCAGCCAAATGAAAAACATGGCGGTAGAACAGTAAGTTCACCCATTACCAGCTCCGCAACCACACCTACAAATAAAAGTACTACTCAGCGATCGGCAGCAGCTAATAAAAACTCTATGTTGGACAAATTTAAATTTTTCAATTCTAAAGACAAAGACAAATCAAAGACTAAAGGAGGTATAGTTAAAAGTACCTCCAAAACCAGTACTAGCACAACTAGTACTAGTTCAAGAAGTGATACTGATTCACGCAGTGATACACGCTCTTCAACAAGTGCTCGCAGCTCCAGTTCTACAGATGCTGGGGCTAGTAGTAGCAGTGCTACAACTGGCTCTAGTAGCCCAAAAGCCCCCTTGAAAACACTGACTAAAAAATCTTCAAGACCAGCTGGGAGGAGTGATAATCATCTGTCACCAGATGATGCTGTTGTGAGAAAGGGCATGGCTTCTCCAACTTCCCGGTCAGCTTCTCCAAATACTACTTCAATGTTACAAGCACCGAAGAAAACAGGCTATAAACTGGAGAAAACAGATGCTAGATCACAATCTAGTCCTCCAGCAGGAAGGAAAAGTGCATCGAAAATCACAACATTAACACCCAAAACTACATCTTCATCTGGAAAAACACCAAGATCATCATCTTCATCATCAATATCGAATCAGGCACAAGGTAATTCCGGGTCACAGATACCAACACCAACAAGCAGCATTCCAAAACCTCCATCATCTTCATCATCTCTGCCATCAAGTAAATCAAGTAAATCAAAGGATGACAAATCTAAGTCATCATCCAAAGAACATAGCAAAGGTTATTCTGGACTTCCTGGGGTAGGTGCCCACCGGACACTTGGCTCAACTGGTGCCAAACTTATTTCTCAACCATATGCTTCACAAACGCCTCCACCAGATGTTCCACCACCTCCTCCTCCATCAGATAGGAGCTTCAGTCCTCACCACATGCCACAGGAGGCAAACATTCGTGAGATTCCAAAAGTTCAACCTCAGGGGCACTCAAAATCTGCAGAAATGAAAATTGCATCTCAAAGTATTCATAGCTTAAATGACGCTGCCCATTCATCAAATATGAAAGCAGTTCATGCTACAAAGCCAAATTCATTGGATGTATCATTATCAACACAGGAAGGCTCACAGAATCAAAATAAGGGTGCTAGTGGAAAAGCTCAATCAATACCTGGTCATGTGCCTCATCCAGTCACATCCACACAGACCGTGAATGTTGTTAAGCCAACTTGTACAGTTGCCTCAACCAATAGTGTCTCCAAAGCTGACAGTAATACTCAAACAAATATATCGGTGCTAGCAAGGACATCATCACAAATGAAACCTGTAAATCTAGAGAATGAAGTAAAACCTATATGCCAAACTGCAAATATTAATCCTAGCATTGTTGTCACTCCAGGGCAGAATAGTGACTCTACCCCATCTTCTGCCAGTATAAGTGGACCTAGTGGATCATCAAATGATAGTGTTATCTTTAAACCTTCAAGTTCAGAGTCAACACCTTCTAGTGCTACCAATTCTCCTCGACTTGGTTTGAAACTAATTAACAAACAAGCAAGCAATGTGGCAGTTGTGCAACCCCGATCTGGTGAAAAAGTTGAGACAACATTTGATACTGAAGTTAGAACAGAACCAGTCAAACTTTCCAAGGAAACTACATTTTCTGACAGAGATTCTAAGGATCCAGCAACAAAAGACCAGACAATTGATGATGAGTCACAAGACACAATGGACATCAAACCAATGCCACCTATAATGCGAGCACTTCCGTATGGTTACCTGAGGGGATACACAGGTAATCAGCTCAACAGAAACTTTCATATTCCAGGAATATCAGTGCCAACTTCTATTTATGCTAGTACTCAAGGCAGTCGATTTGGGGTAAATCGTCCCATGCTAAATCAGGGGCCTGTCTATGGATCATTCAGAAGAGCTGGTTCTAATTGTGGAAGTATTATGGATGACTATGGTTCAGACATTGACACATATGACTACATATCTGGATATATGTCAGACGGAGATATTCTTCGTGGAAACAAAATGGATGACATGTGTAGTGGGTATATGAGTGAAGGTGGGGCTTCACTTTATGCTCGTCGATTACAACAGCGATTCCGAGAGGGTATCCAAGCTGTGAAAGAGTGCATGCAGAAGAGCAGTGGTTTACTCGATGATGACAGGTAGGTTTAATAGTGGATGAGGAAAATTTAATTCTTAATTTTCTGATTTACTTACCATTTTTTTCAGTTTTATTAGCTCACCTTGACAAAGTCAAGCTAAGCTTATCTAATTGCTCTCTGTCTGTTTACACCATGTTTTGGTCTTCTCCAAAACCACTGAGCTAATTCAAGTGAAAGTTTGTGTGAGTGATGGTCCCGGAGGGGCATTGCATTTTTGTTCAACTCAATATGCCTAGCCCCATAGGGAGGGGGTGGGGGAGGAGGTGGAGGAAAATGCTCCAAAATATTTTTAAAATCTTCTTCTCATGAACCAGTGGGTACAATGACTTGATATTTGTTATGGAGCTTCCTTTTGAGGTGTAGAATTAAGTTTGTTCAAACAAAGTTCATAAAGCAATATGTGGCTTTGTTATGGGAGGGGTAAGATTTTTGGCTCTGCCCAAAATTTCTCTTTTCTGAACCGTTGGTCCAATTTGAACCAAATTTGGTTGTGGTATTATTGGATCATAAGTACTTGACACGTGCAAAAAAAAATCTGGCATCCCCGTGGGAACCACAGGAGCTAAAAATACAAATATTTTCAAACGCCCATATTTTCCAAAGCACATGGAACAGAGAACTGTTATTTGATATGAACCCTAAGTAGGACCAGTAGAATTGAATGGTAAATTAAAATTGCCATCGGTTATGTTAGGGAGTCGTGAGTAAGCATATTTGCAAAAAAATTTTTTTTAAATTTTGCCAGAACCAATGGTCAGAATCTTTTGATATTTGGTATACAGCATCCACAGTCGGTCTGATACAAGTCTGTTAAAATGAAGCCCATTGGTTCATATTTGGGCTCAATACAAGAGCCCGAATTTTAACTTAGGGCAATATGGGGAATATTCTGTAAAAATCTTCTTCAGAACCATCAGTCAGAATCTTAATGTTTGGTATACATCATTGTTATAAGGATCAGATTCAAGATTGTTCTAACCAAATCCCTAAGTTTGTATTTGAGCTTCCTATGGAAGCCCAAATTTTAACTTAGTGTAATATGGTGGATAATTTTTAAAAATCATCTTCTTCAGATCCACCAGTTGGAATGCTTTCATATTTGGTATACAACATCTCTAGGGAGGTTAGATTCTAGTTTGTTCAATTCGAGTGCCTGGGTTCATTAATACTTGAGTTCCCTATGGGAACCCAAATTTGAACTTAGTGCAATATGAGGGAATTTCTTCAAAACCCATCTTCAGGTTCACCAGTCAGAATCCTTTCAAATATGGTTTACAACATTTTTAGGGGAGTCAGATTCAAGTTTGTTCAAATTGGGTCCCAGGATTAATATATGGGCTCCCTGTGGTAGCCCGGATTTTAAATTGGTGCAATATAAGGAAATTCTTCAAAAATCTTCTTCTTCAGATCCACCAGTCAGAATACTTTTATTTATATTTGGTATACAACATCTCTAGGGGGGTCAGATTCAAGTTTGTTCAAATCAGGTCCATAGGTTATTATTTGGGCTCACTATGATAGCCCAGGCACTCGATTTGAACAAAGTTGAATTCAAGTGCCTGGGTAAATATTTGGGGTGGGACCCAGAATTAGCCATGTAGCTGAAGAATTTTAAATTTTGTATTCAGTACCCTCGAGAGGTGTGTAACTAAGATTAATCCACATAGGTTGTATCAAAGGGCTTCATAGGGGAGGTCCACTTTTTACATTATGATCAACTGAAGAAAAGGCATGATGCTTGGGCTGTTTTAGTCACTCCTGAGGGGATTAAAGATTGATAGTGTATTCTATGGAGATGGATTGCTTAATGTAGATTCATTCTTGGACTCTGCTTATATCGTGTTCTGTTCAAGGTGAGCACTTCAGGCCCCGTGGGGGGGCCTCTTGTTTTTTTACAGGTATTATTGTCAGGGTCCTCTGATATTTTTGAGTATTTTAAACATTTATCTCATTATGGCATTCGAGCAAATGTTTTATAGTGTTGTTGTCAAGACAATTGTACAGAAAACAAGCACTACATTGACAGTAGTTTGTATTACTAGAAATCACTGGAGGAGACTTAAATCTGTCTTTTAATGAGATTTGTGAAAATTATTCCCTGCAAAAGGTTCTAATTTTGCCAAGCAGAATTATCCATTTCATTTGACAAGGGATTCATCAAAGATGAATGCACTTGCTCATTGATCAATTTGTGGTGTTGGTTGTCCAGGTTGAGCTTTGCCCACTAAACATGGCCTGAGACACTACCAGAAAAGAGAGCTTGAAGACAAGTCATTTTATAATGCTGATCATATCAAGGGAGATTACTCAAGACATAATTGTAAGAAACTTGTCTTGTGGACTGCATATCAGGGGAAGTAATTTTCACAGCTTACTGAAATTTAAAGTTATTGCTTGATTCAAGTTTTTGAATGGAATCCATTGACAGAAATTTTGTGGAAACTGGACTAGGATTATTTGATATTTTTACACCCTCTACATCTTTTAAGACACAGCTAACTGCTCCAGTAATTTTTTTCATCTGTTCAACTCTGAATTTTCATTTTTTTCGAAACCACAGCTCATTTCCCCTCTTGGTATGAGACTTCCAAAATAACCAGATTTAAATGTAAATTTTTCCAATTGCAGTGGCCTGAATTAGCCAAGGATGAATCAGTCCTTAGCCCATATTTCAGGGGTTTTTTTTCATCAGAACTACCATAAGGCCCTTACTTTACCTTTTAAAAACCTAACACGTCTGGGGGCAAAACATGCAAAAATACTTATTGATGTGATTTATTTTCATTTTTTTGTCTCAAAAACAAAGCTTATTGCCCATCACTGAAATAAGCTCAAGGAGCGTCTTCCAATTTAGGGTCATAAGCTATATACTGGATGCCAAAAATTGAAAAAAATAATAACATATTAATCTTAATATTTTTGTGAATAATGCTGTCTGGATATGTCATTATGTTCTGATCATTGCGGAATTCTCGACGTTTGATTGGTTACACGCTCGCATTGTACTTTCTGTGTTAGCCTTCAGCTGCAATACAACATAAACTTTATGTTAGCGGATGACTTCATTACACAAGCGACTCCGCTGACAAAGTTGTGGTTGAACGTGCTATCGCATCACATTCATTTCAGCTGAGAATCTAGTTTCTCTATAGTCTTTGCTTCAGAAACATTGCACTGTCAAAAGTAATCGCGCTGATGATTAGCTGACAGATGCACAATCACTACTTATTGAATTAAAATAACTGGACACAATAAAAAGAAACTGAAATTTATTTCACGTCTCCAGCTTGCGAATAACCTTGACTTGCATTCATGATCAGTTATCAATTTTTGTGATGTAACAGCGATAAAGAACGCCGTTCATTTTTCTTTTCGTTGGCATGAAATTGTGTTTGTGGCCTGTCATTTTTTTTGGTTTTTTTTGGGGGGGGGGGGGGGGGGCACGAAACACATATGCATTGCACTAATTTAAATGCGTGATTTGCAAATAATAAATACCGTTGAACTTGAAGAGGCAAATGGGATAAAACTTGACACTTTGACCCAGTTTAGTTGTTTCGATTTTGATTTTATTTTGAGGCCCACGATAGGTGCGATAAATGATATTTGTTCATAACTCCACTTGCTTTATTTTATTATTCACAAATACCAAACGTGTTTTTTTTGGGGGGGGGGGGGGGGGGGGGTTGAACATATATGTTATTGTGGTGTATTGATGGTAACATGGTGTGATGTTTGCTGTCAGGAACTTGTATGTTCAACCTCGCCGCTATCGCGGCTCGGTTAAACATATAAGTTCCTGACAGCAAATATCACACCATGTTACTGTCAATACACCACAATAACTTATAGTGTTTGGTCATGGACATGAAACCAGCAACGAAACTTTTATATTTCAATCTCTTTTCTATCATACTAGGTAAATCTGCAAAGCGTGTCACACAAAATTTCCATTCAGATTTTGTTATTTTCAATTTTTTTTTGCCTCCAAAACATAGGTTATGATTTTCATTTAGAATGAGCTTGTCAAGCTCATTCCGATGAGGGGTACAAAGCTTTGTTTTTGAGACAACAGTCAACATATTTAGTTAATCGAAAAACAATTTTATGTGCCATATTGTAATATATTGCATAAAGTGTTGGCACAACAATGCTGATAAGTGGTCTTTATAAATATGCAGAATTTTTTCATTCAGATTCCGACACACTTCACCCATGGGTCAAGATTTTTCACATAAAATAATGCAAAAAAAACCATTGAATCAAGAAATACCAATGGAAAAAGCATCTGAGCCCCAGTGAGCTTTGAATTTCTTGTCCCGACAAGTGAGATTCTGGTAGAATCATTCTACAGTGTCACTGAGAGGAAGAACTTTGATCAACTTGCGACTATGCTGTGATCTGGTCAAAACTCTATGTCTGCTTTTATTTATAATCACAGTACTGTAGACATATTTTGTTCACAGTATATAGATTGCATTTTTTACCTCTGAAACTGGGAACTATGGGAAGTGGAGCAGTGCTTGTTTACTGTGGTAAACACGTTCTGCCTACTGGTAAAATTTGACCCGGAACTAACATCTGGCATGGAAGTATTCTACAGTGGGCAACACAGGTGTAAACGATTGGCTGAACTCATCCCCATATTGTAGTCATGAGGTAGTTAATGATAAACAGAGCATTTAGTCTATTATATCTTGTTTGATGGAGCTCTGTCACACAAGATATAATAGATTAAATGTCTGTATTTGATGTGCATAGGCCAAATATGCCTATAAACGAGGGGAATTTGGTGTTTATCAGAGTAATTTCTCTATTGCAAGTTTTTTTATTCAAATTAACAGGCGTTTACTACTCTACATGTATAACCTATATGCAGTTTATAGGTCAAATTTGTACTGTAGGTATGGTAAATGGTTTTGTGTTTGGAAGTTATATTCAATTAATAGGGGAATTCAATTTAAGAGATATCCAATTAAATGGGCTCCATTTTAGTACTAAAATTCTGTGAAATAAAATACAACAGAACAACCAGTAGATCTCAGTGTTTATCAGGCTACTTGTGTTGCTCATCTCCATAAACTATACTCATGATCTGTATACTCTGTATTTTAGTTACTAATATGAGATCCAAAGATTATTTAATGCATGTTTATTTGTAAAGATTCCCTTTTAAAATATATACCTCAGAAATATAAACAATTTAAAATGGAAATGCATTTCAGACTGTAATTGTATTATGGTACACTCTTGTTGGAAATTGGTATGAAAATGTAAATTTTTCATCATAGACTGATAGACTTGTAAAATTATTCTCTTATACATTTGATGAGCAGCAGCCAGAAAATAATTATAGAACATCAAGAAGGAAATGTTCTTTTTCTTCTCTGTGAATATAATATTGGCCCTTTATATCTTTTCTTAGAAGATTTTTTGTAGTTGTCCATTAACCTTTTTACCTGTGGCTTATTGGAGAATCCATTCAAAAACAATTGTAGAATTGACAGGGTTCATACATCCTTGAAAAGTCCTTGAATTTCAGTAATACTCCTTGAATTTTGAAAATACAGAAAATGTCCTTGAAAAGTCCCTGAAAATCAAATAGACTTCTTGAAAGTCCTTGAATTTCTCTTTACATTGCTGTAGCCTCTGTGCTTAGGGTTCATTATAAACTTCTGTTATTTGATATAAAAATTAATATAAATAAATTTATGATGTATAATAAATGGGAAATAGATGATTCATATAAGACTGGGTAAAGTTGACAAGTACAAAGTAGTGTGCATTTTTTGCAATAACAATATTGGATGTTTCATCCATGAGGGAAAGCATAAACTCCTTACATGCTGCTGGCGGGTTTTCCCCATCCTAGACAGGATTTATCCTGCTACTGAAATAAGTATAATTTGGACACATTTAATCCAATTTTTTCTCTGAAAATTTAATGGATTTTTTTTACCAAAAGTTTCTAAAGTTAAATTTAAATTAATCTTTTATTAAATCTAGTCATGGCTGCTTCACAGCAGCCATGACTAGATCTGATGAAAAATATTATAAAAACACTTAGTGGGTTAAGAGTTAAAGTAGGTAGGATGTTTTGTAAAAATGGTATTCGGTCAGAAAATTGCACCTTGAAAAATGGTAATACATGTATGTCCTTGAAATATCCTTGAAAAGTCCTTGATTTTTTATGTCTTTGGGTGTATGAACCCTGATTGATCACTTGATATTTTTTAATGTGATGTGCTTTCACAGACAGCTTCTCATGTGATATTATGTTTTTGCAAGTATTTTATGGCAAATTTATGGACTATTTTTGTAAAGACTCTGCTGGAAAGTAGGAAGAGGCTGTCCATCTCATTTAGATAACAAAATATATCATAATCACTCTTTATTATCAATTAATATTTTGTCCAAAAATGGTATACATGATCCATGTATCTGGTTATGTAAAGAAAATAAAAAACAAAAAAGAAAAACAGTAAATAAATGTAACGTTTTTTCAGGCCTAGCATTCATTAGGAGTGCATGAGTGCTGCACGCTTACTGCACACCTAGAAGAAATTGTGGAGGGCAATTTTTTGCACCCCTTGATTTTCTGGAATGCCAGTCCTGTTTGGGACTGCCTTTAAAATCTGTTATCATTTATCAATGTTACATTGATTCACAATAACTCATGACCCATTCTGGCTCGCATTTTGATACATTTTGAGTGTAGAAGCCAGTCACATAATAATTGAATGCAACATTTTTAATAATGAGAAGATTGTGCCAATTTTTCCACTATATAGCTGAATGTCGTAGAATTTTTCAGTCACAATAGTAATACCTTGAAGTGAATATAACCATAATAGCATTCAAGTATACGCATTAAAAATTCCAGGTACAATTGCACTCCCAAGCAATCTGAGGAGGGCAATTGTTTTGCACTCCTTGATTTTCTGGAATGCCAGACCTGGTTTTTTGACTTTTTAAACCCTGGTGGCATCTTACAAGGCAGTTCAGTAGCAGCAATTGGAACAGTCCATATTCATTATTTGGGGGTAGACCAAATAATATTTTCACTGTGCAGCCATGGGGCTGCACATTAAAAATATTGATTGGTGTGCCTCACACATTCACTTAGCAGCCTTCCTTCTTAACCCTTTACCTAACCTGAAAAGCAGACGACACTTGCAAAAATAATTCTTGAATAACTAATTTTTTTCATTTTTTGTCTCAAAAACATAGGTTATGACCCCTTGTTGGAACGAGCTCGTTCCAACGAGGGGTCATAACCTATGTTTTTGAGACAAAAAATGAAAATTAATTGGCGATTTTTTAGAATAGTGCTGGCCGGTTTTGGCCGTCACGTTAGGTAAAGGGTTAATGAAATCATGATGCATCATGTTTCTGGGCTGGAAAAGCAGCCTCTCAGTTTCAAAGGGTTAGAGTACTTCCTCCAAAATAAAGCTTGGATTTAGAAGAATAGAAAAAATTTTAGAATAATTTTCTATTGCACATTGGTTATTTAGGGAGGTGGTTTATGCTGGGGTTGCTTGGGCTGCCTCTTATACTTTGTCACAGAATTGTGGAGGCCTGAGGAGAGAGGGTATGTCACTTATGGCAAACAGAATAACTCAAGTTATGGTATAGATATCATAATTGAATTTCCCTGTTAATTGCATATGATACCAAACCATTTACCATAACAAATTTGACCTGTTAATCTTTTGGGAGAATTATTCTGACAGCCACTGAACTCCCCACATTTGTAGACAATTTTTGGCCTCAATACATCCTATGTTGGGCATTTAATCTGTTAAATCTTGTTTGACAGAAGAGCTCAATGAGCTCTGTCAAATTAAATGTTAGAATAAATGCACTGTTTATGATGACTTTATTACTAGAAGACAGGAAAATTACCTGTTTCCTGTTAATTGGATATTCTTCACTGGGAAAGTCGCTATTCAGTTAACCAGATTCCACTATATTATCAACAAACAATTGACAAAGAATTAAAATTAATGATTTCAATTATGAAGAAATTTTTTGTATTGTGTGTCCTTATGAAGAGTTTTGTTTTGAGATGGAATTCGTTAACCACATTCTTTCTATCTCATTCTTAATGATAACAATTCTGGATTTTTGGAAAAGTTTGAAAGTTCCATGATGTTTTTGGACATTGCATGAGTTTCGTACCTTTGTAAATGAACAGATGGAGCTGTCTCACAAGTAAACGTTAAATTTTAGAACAATGATTCATTATTTGCCTGGTGCAATTTTACATGCAGAAATATGAGAGGAAAATCATCATTGTGGACAAGTTTTAATCCTAGAATCCTTTGCAAATATTTCAAAATGTGCTTCTTTGACGGTTTAGAAATGACAGCTGTTAAGTTTCACTTTGATCAAAATCTTTACTAACCCCTCTTTTACAGAAGCAGACTCTGCTTTGTTTTTCATTACTCATTTCTGAAGTATAGTTTGTAATGTTTATCAAAAGCAGTCCTATAGCCACCTGTCTCATAAGGTCAGTAATATTTGTTCTATAGCGCAGACAGGATGACAAAGCTCTCAATTACCCAATGTGTGGACATCAACCTATACAATATTTCCTTCCTTGATTGCAACAAGGCATCATATGCAATGCTTTAGCCTTGTTGCACTCATGGGAAGAATTACTTGTGTATCCCTAACAAACTTGCATACCCGGCCAGTTACAGGCAGTAAATGCCTGCCAGTGTATGTTTATCAGAAATGTAAGTTTATATCCCCAAGAAACTTGCATACCCAGCCAGTTACATGCGGTAAATGTCTGCCAGAGTTTGTTTACCAGAAATGTAAGTTTATTTGTTTTGATCATGTACAGTACAGCCGACGTGGGCTGGTCACTTTCCATAGGTGGGCAATATTTCCACAAACACAATAATATTAGATTTCAAACACTAATTATAGGAATAATCATCAAAATTTAATTAATAAAGCACCCGGTACAACCTGGTGGTTCATTAATTGAAGTTTTGCTGATGACCGATTTTTTCTACCTGATAAACGCATGTGTGGACATCACTGCCCATGTATGGGTTATGACCAATCCATGATGACTGTACTGTAGTTTATTCAACTAGACTAGCAACTAAAGGTGTGGCTAGATTCTAGATTTTCTACCTGTTAGCTGGCCAAGGAACAAATATATGTACAATACAGTGAGGTTGGATTACTGAAAAATCATGGTGGTTCAACAAACCTGGACAATTTTCCACTGACAATTATTTTTGATTTCCGAAAAGGGACAAGAAGTACTAGCAATTTTGGGGAGGGGGGGGGGGGAACTCATGGATAACAACCCAAGTTAATGATGAGCGCGAAGTTTGCAAGTCTTTATTACACTTTGTACTTAGAAGATGTATACAATTGCAAGGTGAAAAATCTACCCAACCCCATTTTGCAGTAATTCAATCTTGTGTAGTTTTTGGTACTAGTATAGAATGGACAGTGGATTATTACTGAAACTCGGGTAGATAGTTTTCCAACCATTGGTTATGTACAATTTCTTAAAACCAAGCACAAGAACCAGAATCTTCTTTCAGCTTATGTTCAGTACGGTCACTGTGGACTGGTCACTTTCCATGGGTGGGCAGTATTTCCATGGACGCAATAATATTAGATTCCAAACACTAATTATTCGGATAATGATCAAAAATTTAATTAATGAAGCACTGCGTATAACCCGGTGCTTCATTAATTAAAATTTTGCTGATGAAATTTTTATAACCTGGTAAACATATGCATGGACATCACTTCCCCCGCATGGATTACGACCACACCGCAGCGACTGTACTGTACCACTGGGCTGCCCCCTGTAGCTCATGAGATGGAATTTTCTAAGTACTTCTTGTGGTATTTTCAAAATGGTAAATAATTGTTGAAAAAGTACCCCACTCTATCATATATGTACTGTGTATGTTGTTTTAGCATTATTAAGTGTGAAAATGAGGAAGACAATCCACAGATCAGTTTCATCATTTTTCCTTAACTGCTTCAGCTTCTGTGGGTGATGTCTGGTGCAGAAAGATGCTTAAAACTCCAGTAAATAAAAGTGGTTGTAACCTATGTTTTGAAGAAAATAAAAACTAAAAATTTGAATAGCAATTTTTTTGTGAATGGGTGGATTTGTCCAAATTGGCAGGTACAAGGTCGATATCAAAGTTTGTTATTTTAATTATTTTGTTTTCAAAAATTTTCAACCAAACTGTATCTATCATGTGACCCCCTCATTGAGATCGTTTCCATGAGGGTCACACAATATGGTTTTATAAATTTTCCAAAAATATATTTTTGCAACTGCCCAATTTGTATATTACGTGGGCAAGGACAACCAATTCATTTGGTAAAGGCTTAAACTTGAAAATGCAAGTCTTTTTCAGAAATCTCAAAACAGATTTCAATTCTAA
The DNA here is from genome assembly GCA_031216915.1 of Pictodentalium vernedei. Lineage (NCBI taxonomy): Eukaryota > Metazoa > Mollusca > Scaphopoda > Dentaliida > Dentaliidae > Pictodentalium > Pictodentalium vernedei. Next base: position 687,150,330 of record CM062296.1, on the reverse strand, counting down.
CATACTATTCTAATGGCTTTATTGTTTATAGTGTGGGAGTGAGGTGGCTCAGTAGGTTGAGCTGCAGGCTGCAAGCCAAGAGGTCCTTGGTTCGAATCCCACCTGTGGCAACTGCGTTGTGTCCTTGGGCAAGACTCTTAATTCTGATTGCCCACATGGGGGCACAGTGGCATTGTGTACTAAGACGTACTGTACGTCGATGGTGCACTTGTCTTCAACCGATGCTAACCCTGCTTGTGTGGAGTTAGTGCGTTGGGGAGCCTGGCCATTGCTTGGTGGTTCTCTCCAGGTACTCCAGCTGCCTGCATCTGTGAAACTGTCCAATGCAAGGTGACCCTGGCTGTTGAAAGTGTCATTAAAACCCCAATAAATAAATAAATAGTTTATAGTGTGTTGTTGATTTCACATGCAAATCTACAGTCAGATTACTGCCTTTTGATGGAATTGTCAATCTCTTTTCCAAATATTTTTTTCATCCATTTGTATCCATTTGGTCATTCTGCTTTTGCTCATATGTTGTATCCTTGATGCAAGATTACCAATATTTAATAACATTTTATCTGTGTTTATTTAGAGCTTTTGAATACAATAACAGTCATTCAAAAAATCCATTCTGGAGATGACAACACATTCTGTCATCTTGAGTCATAGCATTGTGTTGCTAGGCAATAATGTGTCTTTTCACTCTTTATGGGATTCTAAGGGTTTTTTTTTTATCTGATGAGACCTGTTTACTTGCATATAGCTTTAACCACTAAATCTCTGGCTTCTCATTAACTTGTTACTGGGATCTTAAACGTCTTACTAGCATCTCTTTCTCTCTTTTTAATGCTAAATTTAATGCTAGATTTAACTCCTAAATCTCCCGTTGAGAAACCAAGCAAGTAGAGCTGTGCTAATATAACATGGTAGAAAAGATCTCCTTTAACTCCTCGCATGCTGCTGGCAGATATTCCTGCCCAGGACATGATTTCTCTTTCCACTGAAATCAGTAAAAATTTTAAATATTGAATCAAATTTTACCATAGAAATTCAATCAAATTTGTCAAATCCCTCAATTACTCGGCATTTTGTTTATTGTTCAATATACGTTATATTGTGAGCTGCTGTGCCTTGCACTGTGCTTTTTCTGGTGTTCAGTTCTGTAATGTATGGCATATTCATTGACTAAAATATTGTTTAAACTAATGGATTCCTTCACCAATGTTTTCTTGAGTTAAATTTAGATAATTTTTTATCATATCTAGTCATGGCTTCCTAATGGCAGCCATGACTAGATTTGATGAAAAATATCTTCAAATACTCTGCAGGTTAAGACTTAATGTTATAATAGGACCCATACATTATATTGGTTATTGTGATGAATTGGTGGTAACATAGTATGAGGTTTGTAGCTTGGAGTTTATGTTCAACTGAGACACGGAGTACTGAACATAAAGCTATGAGCCCCAAACCTCAGGCCATGTGACCATCAATTCACAGAAACGTATATGTATGTTCCACTATGACCCCAACCATAGTCTAAAATCCATACTGTAAATGAACAAGGCAACTTTTAATGATAACAGGTTTAGTAAATACACCTCTTGTGTACCCCACAATGTCACTGGACAAATAATCTATAAATCAGACTTGGAAATCAGAGAATAATCTGACTGTTACACCTGTGTCAACGGGTAACTTGTGCTACTTGAGCTGTAAACATAGAAAAACAACACATGTTCTTTTTCATTCAGAGGATGGGGATTTTCATCTTATTGGAACATTAGTCATGTTGTAATTATATAGCCACTGATGCTGAACATGACCTTTGGGGCTTCAACCTGAAAACAACAAACCTTTAGGTCAACTTAAAAACTAAAATACTCTGTCTACTTTGTGATCACAGTACTGTTGTGTGTCAGCTGATGGACTTTAAGGTTGAATCAAGGGACCTGTCAGCTGAAAATTAGCTTCTGCTTTTCACATTTTTCTTCCAGAACTTGAGACTGATTGTTGACCTTTCACCTGACATAACAGCAATATCTGGGCAGCACTGTTCACAAAGATTGCCATTTAAATTTTATTTGTTTCAGTTTTTGCCTTCAGAACATAACTCATGCCCCCTCATTGCAACAGGCTTATCAAGCTGGCTCCAATGAAGAGCAGGAATGAGAAATATCAGGACATTTGCTGATTTCAGCAAATTCATGTCCAAAATGCTAAAAAAAATTATTTCTATATAATTCCATGAAAACGGTCTTAAAAGACCATTTTCATGCAAATATGTAGAAATAAAATATCTGTCAACCAACAGGTTCACTTGGTATTCTTGAATGTTTTTAAGAAACATACATTTCACAAAGTTGTCCATTAAAATGTGAGAATTTAAGCTAATTTCAGCAAATTTAATTGAATACCATTCTCATCCATGGAAGGGTCCTAAGCTATGTTTTTAAGGGAAAAAATGAAAATTTTTAGTTATTCAAGGTGTTTGTTTGTTTATTGGGGCTTAATGACACTTTCAACAACCATGGTCATATCATGTCGGATAGTGTTATGGGTGGAGGAAGTTGGAGAGAACCACTGTGCAGTGTTGAACAACTATCATACTCTCTAAATTACTAGTCCAGTACAACCAGAGTGAGCAGCAGTTAGAGGCAAGTGCACCATCAACATGCAGTGTGTCTTAGTATACAAAGCCACTATGCCCCCACATGCCCACATAGGAAATCAGGTTTAAGTGTCTTGCCCAAGGACACAACCAACACACATGGCATGGGTCAGGACAGAACCATTGACCTTTCAATTTAACTCCAGTGTTCTAACCAGTGAGCCACTAAGCTCCCATTCAAGAGGTCATCTGCAAGTTATGTAAGGTATGGAGTTGTATGTTTTGGGGATACTTTTTTCCATGATTGTTTTAGATGTGATCCACTCTGTATACTAGAGAAGAGAAGGAAGAACATTTATCACTAACAGTCTAGAATGAAAGGGTTACAGACTCTATTGAGATGTTGTAAGCTGTTTTCATCCATTATGATAGCCTCATCACTGTGCTCTGTTTGATGAACCAAGACATATGCTGCCTGGCTGCCAGATATATTAAGGAACAATTACTGTGTGAAGAACAATCAGCATTCTTGTGTTCTTCACCTGTCATACAATATTGGCTTTCTTAGCAATCAACTTGGTAAGGGACTCTCCAATGATCACATTAACAAATACACTCTACTACAAATAAACTAGCACCTTACAGAGTAGGAATTTCTTCTAGATTATGTTTAACTTCAGTCTTGTATCATCAACAGTTTACTTACAGTAGTACTGTTATTACGAAAGTGGACAGAGAATTTTGTCCGCAACTGGTTGAAAATCTTGGTATCTTTCTGTCCCACACAACACTAGAATCTTCTCACCTGTGAAAAAAAGATATGCGAGAACTCTGAGTCATAGGTGCAGTCATAGGTGCTAATTTTGTACATTTTTTCTTGATTTGGTCTTGATTTCGCAATATTTTATTTGGGAAATCTTGACCCACTGGTTTAAGTGTATTATAATCAATCATGATCTGATCAAGAAAGAGAGTCCCAGAGGCGTAACTAGGCTAAATGAAATGGGGTGGGATCAAAATATACTTCTGCTGCCACTGAAAACAGAAACTCTTCCCTCCCCCCCCCCCCCCCCCCCCCCACTTCATTTCACCTTGTGTTGGGTCAAGAGTATGTAATTCCCATAGTGAAAGTCCAGGGTCTCACTCGGGGGGAGGGTGGGAGGATTGAACTTTTCATGCCAATTGAGGTACCATGAGTACTTTTTGAAGGCTCAAATACCCAGAAAGTTAAGGAATAACTATAGCAAAATGATCCAAGGAATTCTAAGGTAAGAATACATGAACCCCCTAATCAGATTTGTCGGTGAAATGTCTGTGTAATGAGGTCCTTCAGGATTTAGTTGGTTGAGTTTCAAATCACTGATGAAGAGATGGTTGTCCTTGATAATTAGGGAATTTTGCAGTCATTTAAAGAGGTTTAACCCTTAATCCTCTGCACTCGGATGTCCAAATGGCAAAGGTTTCAGCAGCAAATATTTCCCTTAATGCAATCTGATATTTTACCAAGTATACCTTGTTTGACAGAGCTCTGTGACTGGATCACTTTTACTGCAACAGAACAAGTGCCTCAACATACAATCTGTGGGTAAATTTACAAGTTACATTCAACTGCTCATATAGGCCACCAAGATTTGACTATAAACAACTGCAAAGCTTCAATATAGGCAGCCAAGACTTTCCTAGAAACAACTGCAAATCCGCAGGATGCATTCTGTCAAAGTGTAAAAAAAAAAAGATATAAAAGTCTCCAGGTCTGAAGGTTTAAATTATAATTATGATTTGAAGGTTGGTAGTTGCTGTTCAACATAGTCCTTCCTGATCACCACTGTCTTCTTCTTTAATCATCTTTAAGATTTAACCAGAACAGTTTGTTATTTCGATCCAAATTTCTTTTGAAGTCCAACGATTATACCTCATTCAACTCTTAATTTGAATAATAAGAACCTTCTTTGGGAACAAAAAGTGAAAATGTTTCAAATTTAATGCTATGAATTGATTAAATCATTGAAATGAAGATTAGCATTTCGCTTAAAACATGAGGTTGGTGTTAAAATTAGGAATAGAGCATCAAAGCATAGATATTGACAAATGTTCTCACATTTTAAGTAATTAAATTAATGGGTATTGCCAGAAGGCAGAGTATCTTAACTCAATTTCTTCATAAACTGGAGTGTATTTAATGAAGCTAAGAGTCCAGTCACTTCTTGTATTCTTCTGTTCAATAAAATAATAAATTTAATTAGACAATTATGTCTAAAGCTTTTGAGGTGGGGCTTAAAGTGCCAATATTTCAGATCATTACAATACAAAATGGATCATCTTCTGGTAAAATCCAACCAGTGAAAAAGAGCTACTTAAAAGGCTTCCAGTGAAATTAAGTTATTCATTTCCAAGTTGGCACAGAACAAAATGGCTACAACTGACCAGCATAATACTACTAAACCTGTATATCGCCAGGGGGTTCTCGATTTGCTGGCTTCTGTTGTTTTCTAAGTAGGAGTCAGTGATGCATGTTGATTGTTAAAACAATACTTGTTGTAAAACTTTAAGATGGATTACTGTTATAGTCTAGTTTTATAAGTACAAAAAATTATACAAAGAACTTCATTGATAAATGTTTCATTAAAATATACAGACACAAGGCCATAAAACAGCAATATCAAGATTATCATGGGAATTTATTTTAAATTGAGACGGAAGGGTGGATTTTATTTTTTATTATTTATTTGTTTTTGCCTTGTTTAATATATGGGAGAGTGCCTATGGGTAACAAGTCAAATACACACATACAAAATACATAGATAATATGAAGCACATGGGTAGAATGTGAAGCCTTTAAGTTGTGTTACCTGTGCACCATATTCACGTGTTAATGAAGTAAAAGTATTAATAAATAGTAATTATTGGTAGCAGAACTGTGTTCAATTATTTAAAACAAACTATAGTTACACTTTCTATGAGCTGCGGGCAAACAGAGAAAATATTTAATGAGCTAGCGGGCAGATCGAGAATTTTTAAAAGTCGGGCAGCTGACAAATTGAGACATAACCATAACCATATTGCCAGAGGTAAAATACTCCCATATTGACCTTTACATTGTGCTGCTGAAAAAAGGATAATTGTGTCGTTTGAATTTATGTCATGACATTGTTCTTATAACCCCTTTCATGTTCAGAAACAAATGTGATGACACCAGTTAGCCCATGACCTAATTTTATGGTCTCATTCATTCATGGATGGATGAGGCCAACAAAGGTCATTGATTCCTGTCCCACATACACTACCTGAGTTGTGGTCTGTGTTTTTATCTAACAATCATATAGATTTTGGCCTGAGAACCACAAGAAACAGTACATATCTCATAATGTGTTCCAATTCCGTACATCATACAGACAATTAATTCTGATTCTGTATCAGACAGATTCAGCTTCCAGTAAACACCGCACTATCACATTAATTATTTTATCTGATAACCATAGAGTATAACAACCGTTGTATATACTTGAAGTATATACAACGGGTGTTGTATATAATTATAATTTATGCGAACGACCTCTGACCTCTTTCAATTCCATTTTCATTCATTCATTCATGAAACATCGTTATATCACAGGGCAGGTTTTAATTGTACGCTTATTGCACTTTGTCAAAATCCTCTGATGGTGTCATTTCTTATTTATTTTGCTTCAATAAAGGCAACCTAAAATTTTGCTTCAAAACATTGTAGAAATTACTTGAATGTTAATAGTAATTAGTATGCGGCAACTGCGAACTATTTATAGTCACAGCCTCAATCAAAAATACTCGCGGAAGTGCGCTAATTAAAAGTTCGTCTGCTCTACCTGAAAAAAAAACACTTCGTAAAAATTGTAAACAAACGCAAAATTATTTGTTATATTGGGACTACAGCATAAAACATGGAAGAAAACTGGAAATATGTCAAAAAAAGAATAACTCTACTGAAACACCGTTTTGTTACTGTTAATAAAATAGTTGATATTTATTTTGTTCCAGCGCAGTTACATGATGCAAGAAGTGCAATCGCACTTTACAATCGCCGCCATCGATTTTGTAATGTAAGGGACACAACTCTATGCATCTTGTCCTATTTCTTTTGTCTCGTAGACTGGTTTTCTTTGGAGGCCCGTGGGAAGCATATATAAGTCGGGTAGACGCACGAGACAGGTGTCTGTTTGTTATCAGATAAAAACAATAAACATATAGTGTGTTTTTATATCTGTGTTATACAACTCGTTGAAATATGGTTTATTTTTTCTCGGCGAAGCCTCGAAAAAATAAACCATATTTCAACTCGTTGTATAACACAGATATAAAAACACACTATATGTTTATTGTCTATATATATGCATTCTTATTATGCATTAAAATATGAAATTCAAAATTTTGACCAACTCCAACCCAATTTAAACTGAAAAACGGGGGAATAGGCTTTATGTAACAGGATTAGATAAATGTATTATCATGATCAAATGCATGTCCTATAATTTGTATCAGATTCTTGGTCGTGTTTACAATCGGATCACATCTCACCCTGACAGGCTTGTTGCGATCTGATTGTAAACACAACCTCGAATCTGATACAAATTACAGGACATGCACATGGTCATGATAATGTATATATACCAGATTTAAACTTGAATTAAGTGAATGAAACTTAAGCTTTTAAAGAAAAATATAGCCTTTAGCTGTCATGTTTACTTTCTTGCATGACACTGCCGTTTTATGTTGATTCATTTCATTTATGTCATAACGTCAATCAGATGCATAGCAACCAATTAGATGTGTTCTTAGATGATCAATATAGGCTGAAAACGTGTTTGTGCAACTTCAAGAATGGATCTAAATCACAATAACGCATGATTGGAGATAACTGAAATGCATCCCATATTACTTGTATGACAAAATTACTCTTGGGTTCCAAATTTTAGCTCCAGATCTTCAGAAATGCAAAATTTGTGAGAGAGAGATAGAAAAAGAGACACTGATAAACTTCAACATTTATAATGGTGTACCATGTCATCTTACTCCCCACCCCCCACCACCCCCCATCCTCCACACCACCCCCACCCACAAGGGGGAAGAAATCCAGCATTGAATTTCTGAGATATCACATTCAAGTTTTACATAAAATAATGGTCATAACCAATCACTGCCATTAATAAAAATTACATTTCAGATTTTATTATTTTGTCAGTTTTTACCTCAAAAACATAGCTAATGATCCCCCCCCCCCTCCCATCATTGGAAAGATCTTATTGTGCACATTCCAATCTGGGGTCATCAGCTATCTTGGGCTTGTTCCATTGAGAGCCCATCAGCTATCTTCTTGAGGTAAAAAATGAAAGTTAGAAATTTTTTGCAAGTGCCATCTGCTATTTGTGTTTGATACATTGTTAACCCTTTACAAAACACACAAGAGATCAAAATTTGTTATTTTTATTATATTTTTTTCAAATTTTTCCAAAGAATTTCAACAAAACCATATCATGTAACCTCTCATTGGAATGAGCTTCAAGCTCATTCCAATGAGGGATCACTTGATATGATTTGGCGAATTTTATGAAACAAGTTTTTTCCACTGTTCACTTTAAATATATGTTATTAAGGCAGATGCGTCCCAATTTGTTAGGTAAAGGGTTAGTCAGTGCTCCCAAAAGCTTTCCTGAAACTATTAAAGTTGAAAGGATGAAAAATGATGCAGTCTGGAAATAAAAGATAAACCCCAAACTGCAACCACTGTTACTCCACAACCTATCTTGGCCTTTTCTGTAAAAAGCTGGGTGGAGTGAACTTTTTTTTCTCCCACAAACCCCTTCATTGGCTGTTCTTCAATATTCTAATCATCTTAACATCATAAGTATTCCTATGTGAAAGAGAAGAGTATTTAGACACCACTAAAATTAATGACTGTGCATTTTCTAAGTTTTGTAATAGATTATACTCTTTGGAAGAAGAGTCTCTTAGAAAAAGAGATATCTTCACAATCATTACTACACTACTATGAAAAAATCTATTGTAATTAAATTTACACACCCAAGTTCCATAGTAAACTGTGCCAGCTGTATACAGAGTGTTTCTTGAGAATGTGAGATTTCATTACAGTGTGAGGAGAGTTTGGGTAGAGAATGATAGTTCTCTGAATATTGATTTTACTACAACATTGATTAGAAACTCAGCATTGTGTGTGTGTGTGGATAGGTTCAGTTTCATATCAAGAAACATCCACCTCGTGCACAGCTTCTCTTTCCACAAGCAAATGTGCAGGATTTTTATAATGTTTTAATATTTTATGGATTATGAGTCAAAACTTGTCTGAATATCTACATTAAAAAAATATGCGTACTAATGGAGCATTTTTGCGGACTAGTTTCATTGATACTGGAAGGAGGAAATCGGCTGAATGTTCATCAGCACAGGATAGGCCAGTTGTTCAAAAGGGGTAGGTGTTAATCACCTTATTGTTTCATTAAAAAAAAACAATACCAGTTACAGTGGAACCCACTTAATTGGATATCTCTTTACTGAATAACCCTGTTAATTGAATATAATTTCCCAACACAAAACTATTTACCATACCTCCAGTACAAATTTGACCTGTTAATTGAATATAGGTTATAGAGTAAACTCCTGTTAATTGAATAAAAAATCTTGTAACCTGTCGAGAAATTACCCTGACTCTCCCATGTGTTCCTTTGTTTATAGACCTATTTGGCCTCAGTACATCCAATACAGGCATTTAATCTATTATATCTTGTTTGACAGAGCTCAAACAAGATATAATAGAATAAATGCTATGTTTATATCTGGAATACAGGAAAGTGACCCAATCCCTGTTAATTGAATACTCCTGTTAATTGAATAATTTTCATTGGCAAAATGGCTAGTCAATTAACAGGATTCCAGTGTTCAAGGAAAATTCCTCTAGGCTGAATTTTCTACCTAAAATTTGCATATATATATATTATTGGATTGCTATTAAAACATTGTAGGAGTGGATTTTCCTTTTAATATCTGATCAGCATCGTTTTAATTTGCTGGACCTTTGGGCTTTCTCTTATAACTTATATCAAAATAATTATTGATAAACAATTCCAACTAGCGAAATAGCCTAGTAGTACTCCACCAGGTATCCTGTTCTACACAGGATCCACCAGGCAAATCTCTAATGTTCACATTGAAAAAGGATGAATATTTTGTACTGGTAGATTCATCTCCACATTAAAAGAATGAACTTATTCACCTATAATTATTTAAATTTTTATTATATGTTCCTTGTTGAAAATGAAGCTGTAACTTGCTCTGTATCAGTTACATCACTTGGTAGCAGCAAGTGTCTTGCACAAAAAATAACATCCGCTAATAGTTCATCCCTTTAGACAGACAGAAGCAACCAGTTGTTTTGTGATGAAAAACAAATAATCTCTATCCTACACAGTGTCAGCACAACACTTGTAGTAGGTGGAGTAGATCTACACATTTCTGTAACCCTTCATCAGCAGTCATGTTTTTGTGCTGATTGAGATGAAGCTTTGGTAGCCAACTAGTTTTGTTTTTCATTAACTATTTTATTTCCAAGGACTCTTTCCTTAACATCAGTTAATCCTTTACCTAACGCAGGCAATATCAAAATTTCTTATTGTAAATATTATTTTTTTCAGATTTTTAAATAAAATTCAACAAAACCATATTGTGTGCCACCCTCATTGGGATGAGCTCAATGAGCCAGTTCCAATTGGAAGGGGGGGGGGGGGGGGGGGGGGGGTAGTCACATGATATGTTTTTTTCGAATGGCTCATTCTGTAAATTGCATGGGCAGAAGCATGTGATTTGTTGGGTAAAGGGTTAAACATCTTAAAATTCTTTCTGTATGTTTTTTCCTTTTATTGATAAAATACTATTATGTGGGTCATTAAAAATTCCCGCGGAAACTCCAGGAAGTGACGCAGTACTCATTTGTTGTGGAAGACAACTTCAGCTCTGATCGTGAAACACTAACCAGTAATTGGGGTGTTCTCAAAAATGGGAAACATAACTACTAAACTTGACTTTATCCTTATGTTATGGTCATGATAGAGCCATAGATGCTGAAAATGACTCTAACCTGCAATTACGGTACTGTGACTACAGAATGGAGAGAAAATTCTCTGTCTGATTTTCTCCCTGCAAAACTAGAATTGATATGTTGAGCTAAAAAAAAAAATACAATTGATTCTCAGGCATAACCGCATTGAAAAAAATGACCTGCATTCAATGTTTTTATTGACATTTTGAAGTTGGTACTGGCAGGCATTTAGTAGTTGACAGACATCTCATGCATTTCCCATAACACAACATTAGAGGCAACCAAAAACGGACGATTCGAAATTGAAAAATCATTCCACTGATGAATATAGGCAAAAACTCTTCCTAAAAGCCCACAATGTGCTTTGAACAAAGGGTCTCTTGAATAGCAATGTGTCTTTATGATAAAAATATTCAATGACCACTTGCATTTGCAAATCTATTTACATCGGAAAAGGATTCGATAATAAAATAACCCGGTCATTTCAAAAGTTCGAACAGACACTAAAATGAAACTTAAACTGAAAACTAAAGCAGTTCTACTGGCTGCTAATGTGACCTAGGATATATCTCAACTCTGCTAAACATTCTATGCGTTTTCAGAAAAGCTGATCGCTAATTGTAAGATGATAAATTCTGGATTTGTTGGAAAACCTTAGATTTCATTTCGATCAATAATCAGCTATTAGGGCAGGTATCAGGTGAGTTCGTCACAGTACAAGTTCGGCCCAGGTGACTTCTAAATCTGTGAGTTCTGTATCTGTATTTGTATCTTATTTTTACATCCAGATAACCAGCCTTTCAAATTCTGTGCCATGAATGTTACATTCCTTCTGTGAAAGCTGAACGTGGATTTAGCTTTCTTGTTGATATGACACAGAAGCAGTAGAGGTCCAAGGTAGCACTGGTATGTCATCTGTATTTTCACATCCCATGCAGATCATAGAATTCAGAAATTTAGTGGGGATTTGGGGGAGGGGGTCACATGGATGCATTACTGAATCTGATCAATAAAGAGACTACCTCTGCAATCAAAGTACTGAAACAAACTAACATACATCATTGGTTCATTCAGCAGCTTTCAATAGAATTTAGAACCCTGATGGGGACTTCCTGTAATGAAATAGCCAAAGCAAAGTGAAAAATAATTGGCCTTGACAAGCTGCCAACAAAAGGTTTGAATTGCTGTTCTGACTTTTCAGTGAGGTTTGGATAATTTTGACATCTACTGCATAGGTTTGTTCAGGTTGACTGTTTTAAATAGCAGCTGGGGTTATAGAGGTGAACATAAGACATTTGTGGAATGAATCAGTAATTTCAAAATGAACTTTGAATCTGTTCCTCTGAACTTTCTTTATCTAGAATCTTGTAATTGGCCATGCTTGGAACTCACTACATATAATATGTCAGATTTGATACAGGAGATGCCTAATGCACTGATCCCAAACAAACAGGTTTCTAATGAAAAAAGATGAATCAGTGAAGTTAAAAGATACATGAAATCCTCTGTATCTGGTTAGTTCTGACATTTCAATTAATACCTAACAGATTTTTTTGTGTATTCTTGGTGTATACTAACCCCCTGCCAAAACACAATGCTTATAAATTATTTTCAGCAAATTGAAATATCCTTTTTTTCTACACCAGAGCATATGACCCCCACATTAGACCAGGCTTACAGTCCCTCTGTCTTGACAAAAATGGTAGATTTCCCATGTATAGTCACAGATGCTTTGGTTGGTAACATACATGCCAATTTATTTATTTGTTGGGGTTTATTGACACATTCAACAGCCTGGGTCACATCATGTTGGATGGCTTCATGGGTGGAAAAAACCAGAGTACCCAGAGAACAACCAAGCAGCAGCAAGTAACTGTTGGAGTTAGACTCTCCAACTTACTAACTCCCACACATGTAAGGTCAGCATTGTAAGCATTTCTACCATTAATGTGCAATAGGATGTAGCACACTGTGCTATCATGCTCCCACTTGGGCAGTTGAGATTAAGTGTCATTTCTAAAGACACAGCTCTGATGATGTGGGGCAGGATCAAACAGATGACCTTTTGATTTGAAGTCTGATGTTTTAGCCTGTGAGCTACCATCCTCCCATAATACGTGCCAAATTATCATATGTATTAACTGGTTGAGTGCTAAAAGCCACCCTGGGCATGCGCCAGTGCGTATTTGGTTCTGAAACATCAGGACCTGGCTCTTAAATCTCAGAAATAGGCTTCTCAGTTGACGCGTAACTTCTCAGATCATATTTTGATATTCTTTTGATGGATAATCGAGAGAGACACTCTTACATGTATTATATATATGATTATCATTTATCATTGTTGTAGAGTGCTTAAGTTAATAGTTCAAGTGTTAATTACCAAGCATTAATCTTCACTGTGGTTTCTGATCAAGTCTTGGCTGCCTAAATAGGCAGCCAAGACTTGATCAGAAACCACAGTGAAGATTAATGTTTGCTATAGTGTACTAAATGAAAATGATAAGAGCTATTGCAGTGTGTGTTACAAACAGCAGTGTGACTCCGTAAATTGAAATCTGGCGCATGAATTGAAAAAATAGGCTCCGAGGCTAGAGTGTATTTTAAATAGTCCTGATCGGTCCCTGTTTGTGGCTCTACACTGCATGCATTAGCTTGATGTTTGCTCCGCAGTAGAATTTTTTTACCTATTGTCACTCCAATAACTTGTAACTAAACAATTATTTAAGAACAAAATCTTACTAAACTAAGGCTACTCTTGCTGGTAGTATGGTATCCTTGAAAAAAATGCCCTTGTTTCAAATCACCTTTGAAAAATAGTTTAGCACTCAACCAGTTGAAGCAGATGAGTATTTTCATGGCACTTGTTGCAAATGACAGTACCAGATGCCAGCTCTCTCCCTCAAAATGCTTGAAATTTGTTCTTCGATAAGCTTTTTTTCCACTGTGGGGGTTATAAACTACAGTTTGGAAGAAATATAAATTTAAAAATAAAATTTAGTTTTGAAATGCGTGTGCAGTACTGTGGTCAATAAATATATTAGGACCCCCATAGGACCCTTGAAAGTGTAGCACTGTTAATTTACTGTCGTAAGCAAGTTCTGCTTTACAGGTGAATAGAGGCCAGTAACCATTGTACCTAGGGTGAAGTTCCCTGAAGTGGGCAGCATAGGTATAAACAATTTACCAAAAAGACTTTATACTTGTATTGGGAGCGCGGTGGCTCAGTAGGTAAAGGTGCAGGCTGCAAGCCGAGAGGACCTCGGTTCGAATCCCACCTGCGGCAACCGCGTTGTGTCCTTGGGCAAGACACTTCATCTCCATTGCCCGCGTGGGGGCACGATGACGCCGTGTACTAAGGCGTACTGCACGTCGATGGTACACATGTCTTCAACCAATCTAACCCTGCCTGTGCTGCAGTGCGGAGTTACGATGTTGGGGAGCTGGCAGCTGCTCATGCTCGGTGGTTCTCTCCGGGTACTCCGGCTTCCTCCACCCGTAAAACTGTCATGGTCATGATTAGCCATTGTGCATAAATATGTGACCTTAAACATCAATAAATAAATAAATAAATATTATACTTGTATTGCAGTCATGATATAGCCATAGATGATGAAAGTGACCTTAAACATCAATAAATGAAAATAAATATATTCAGTGAGGTGTTGAAATATTACTAAACTGGAAAAACAAACTATATTTGCCCCATCATTTTTCATCGTCCACCCATTTTTCTTCCAGATGACAGTGCCTAACAAAAAGTCAGTATTTTTAAAAAGTTATTTGAAGGCCACAACATGCAATTTCCAATTAATTGTAAGAATAAAATGATTTAGGCAAGTGAATACCTAGCACTTACTGGTGTCCTAAACCAAAATATGGACTCTCAGCATGTACATTAGAACCCAAGAGTGTGTTTCTATCACTGAAGTATTCAGCATGAACATAGAAATAAAAATTGAACTTTTAACTTGACTTTATAATTCGACATAGAGACAATGCAAGCAAATTTATGCCCAAAACTGTTTTCTCCAACAAACCAAATTTTCTGAAATATACTGTATTTTGACCACAGCTGTTCAACATCTTGTCAGAGTGTTCAAATCAAACAAACAACTGGTATTACCTGTGTTATGAATATCTTATATAAACCTCTCCATATTCATAGAGCAAACTGTTAGTGTTTCCCCTTGTCTGTCAGTAGCAGTGGGAAGCACCTTGTGAATAAATAGACCTCTCCATATCTTCTGGACTCTAAATATACCATTATCTTTGATGTTAAGAGGATTTTATGTGCTACTGTATTCCAGCTTGCATATGACAGCATTCAAACATTCTTGAGCCAGCACAGAATCATTTGGTACTGCAGCTGGTGAGTTGGTGGCACTCTTCCTTGAAAGTCTGTATAATGACATGTTTTTTTCAATTGGTGCTGAAATCAGTCTGATCAGCCAAAATGATTTCAAACCATTCCTGAATTTTCTTCATGTGAATGACATGATGTTATATGTGCAACAACTTCTGAGGGCTGTCCACCGCATCAATGTAACAGATCGAGATGGAAATGTAGGAGCCGAGGCTTGAACTATCAACATTTAGCGCACAAGGCGACCAATTTACCATGAGACTGGACCAACAAGGCTGGTTGGTAAATAGCATTTATGTCTCGACCGCTATACTACTCTCCCATTCGTTTTGCTATTCACCACATGCAAATTGCACCCCAAGTTCCCTAAGATAGGAAGTTCCTCCTGAGAACACTGGAAACAATGCCCACTTTGTCACCAACTGCTGGGGGCAGCACCAATGTAGCCGATTTAGACAGAACTCTGCTCCTACACTTCTATCCTGGGTCTGTTTCATATAATACTTAAATAAACTCAGGAATAAAAACTCTGCAGTGTCCTACAATGTTCGTATCATCCTTAGCACTAACACTGGGAGTGCAGTTGCTCAGTGGTCATGGCATTGGACTTAAAAAAAATACAATTGTGAAAATGTTTACCTATAGCATTCAGAATTTACAGTTGGCAAAAACTGAGTTAAAAACTTATTTCATTTTCTGGAATAGCACTTTTTTTTCAATTATGTTATGACCTCCATGGATATCAAACTGATTCCAGGAAGAGCTCCCTACATCTTGTGTTAGACAAGTGTGTATACCAGATGGTAATTCTTAATTGACATCATGTTTTGGGAAATTAATATGTATATGCATCATAGGAAAAAAAGTGAAGTTGTTCATATTTTGATAATTAACATCATTGATTTAAGTCTTTTCATGCTAGAGGCAGATATTTACACCCCAGGGGGTGGGGGGGGGGGGGGGCAATGAGCTTGTTCCAATGAGGGGTCATAAGCTAAGTTTTGGAGACAAAAAATGAAAAAAATAATGAAAATTGAATATTGATTTTTTTGTGAATAACACTGGCCAGTTTTAGACACTATGTTGGGTAAAGGGTTAATTGAATACTCCTGATAATTGAATAACTTTCACTAGAAAAATGGCTATTCAATTAACAGAGTCTCACTGTATTATAATTCATTTCATTTTTTTCTTTTTTTCTCCTGCAAAGAATAAATGTCCATCAATAGAACATCGCAGAAAATTACTCTGTGGTATTGATCAGTTTGAAAATGCACCTTCTCTATCCATAAGTATGAACTAGTGTTCAAGAAAAAAATATGTGATTCATTATTATTACTTTATACTTCTGTGCTAATGGTATTAATCTTCTGATGGTTTTAGATTAAGTTTAGAATTGTTCTGGGTTGGTTTCTTTCTGACATATCTCCATCTCGTTTCTGTAATTACATGGCAAATAGTGCAATAAAACATATGCCGTTATTGTTATGCTTAATGCAGACTCAACAGGCACATCTTGATTTATTGACCTGCAATATCTAGAATATTTACCCATAAGACTGACATGTCTCTATTGGAACTCATTTATAAATGCATGTACAAAGAGATGACTCATAGGTCCTTGGAAGAAATGAGTGACTGAATTCAAAATCAGGTGTAAAGCAATAATATTACAGATTATGATTTTTGAGACAAGAGTTTGTTTTTTTCCCTCGTTGACCCCAAAAATATTTATAACCAACTAAGATTAGATTGAAGAGGGAAACAGATAGCATAAAATTTATTCTGTTATGGGCATCACCCAAAGTGCCAAATGTATGATGCCATAATTATTAATTGTAAAATTCTACTCTTTTATGTATTTAGGAATTTATTTATCTATTACTAATGTATTAATTATGTATTAATAAATAAACACAAACATTTTTGGTACAAAATTATAAAGTTGAATATAAAATGAGAAATGAAATTGAACCATGTTAATAGCAGGATTAACTCTTAACCAGGTGAGTATTTTCAAGATGTTTTTATTCAAATCTAGTCATGGTTGCTGTTAAGCAGCCATGACTAGATTTGATGACAAATTCATCTAAATTTAACTCAAGAAATCATTGGGGGAAAATCCATTCAATTTGCTGTGACAAAAGTTAATTATAGGTGCCCAAATTATCCTTATTTCAGCAGCAAGAGAAATCCTGTCCTCAATGGGCATATCTGCATGTAGCATTTAGAGGGTTAAAGGTTTTTCATGTTATGTGTCTGTATGGATTTATTTTGTTATAATTTACTGGTGAATGCTTACCTTTGCACTCTCCAATAAATCATCAAAATCCATAAATACAAATTCTGATCACCAAAGTTAATCAATGTAGCAGTCAACCAACCATAAATGACTGGCTAAAGGTGACAGGACTTGCAATGTAGTCATCATGCAGATTTATTTCTTATCAACCTACTCACAATTGTTTACTACAGGCTTACACTACAGTGGAAGTCCCGAACTCGGATAAAATACTCTCTATTTTTGTCTTTCCCAAGCAAGTTGGGAAAGAAAAGTGGTGCAAAAGCACCAATAAAAATAAGCCAAAACTGGGTCGAGTGCAACCGGCGCAGACCCAGTACGGGACGCTCTCTCCCAAGTATAACTCCACGACTTCCATTGCCAGTGCGCATATACCGTCTCTAAAGACTCATTCTTTTTAAAATCCGCTTCGTGTCGAGATGTTTTTGCACGCTTATCAGTGTTCCACCAGCTCGATGTTTGATGATTCCTGATTCATCATACCACAGTGTATCCTTTGTATTCTCAGGAACAGTGTTTTATATATTCTCTTTTCTATTATATGTCCATAATGTATTTTTATTTGCTCTCTCTCGAGTCGCTCGCGAATTTCGCGTGCCACGCGGTTCGGACTTAGATTTTTTCACAATTATTGTTAATGCTTTTTTTGCAAAATTTTCTAATTGTGTTAGAGTTAGGTGTCAGCGGGGTACCACTCCTGCAGTGTTTCTTCTTTCTTTTGAGAGTAGTCTTCCTGTTGGGTGGTTCCCGGTCGACCTTCTGGGGTCTTTGTTTCTGTCACCTTTCTCTCTTCTTTGGGGGTGTTCTGTTTTCTCATCTCCATTTCTCTGCTCCTCTCACCTCTATCATGCCCAGGACAATTCCCTGTGGGCAATGTCTGCTGCCAAAGCATGTGGATGATGTACATTTGTCTTGTTCCTCCTGTAATGGGTGTTCGGCCGAGCGGCCGTGTGGTGTCTGTGGAACATGGTCTTCCACCTTCTGGGCGTCAGTAAACCGTGTCGTTCGTTCTCGTGGCCGTGCCTCCCGCTCCCGCGGGAAAGGAGAACGTGGTCGTTCGGGGCCTCCCGAGTCGACTTTGTCTCGTGAGAGTTATTCCTCCTCCGTGGGGGATGTGCAGTCTTTTCCTGTGGTGGATACTGCGGGAGCCGTTGAGTGTTCTGGTGTAGAGATGCCTGGTTCCGGGACTACGGTCCCCCTCCAGTCGACATCTGAGGCTGTCACTAGGGTTGTGACTCCTCCTTCGGAGCCGAGCCGGTGTGCTCTCTCCACTATTTCACCAGCCTCAACGACTCTCGACGTATCTACTACTGCTGCTGGCCCGTCTGCTTCGTTATCTGTTTTAGCCGGCCTCGGCTTTTCGCTGCAGGGGACTGCAGGACTGTCCGATACTGTAGACGTGGGATATTGGCCTCAGCCTTCCCTGACTTCAACTCGGCGAAGTCGGAAGGGGCTGCCGGCCGAGCCCATCGCTGTGGTCTCTTCGCCGTCGAGCACCACAGTTGTGTCTTTGGATTCGGATGTTCGTAGTGGAAACACTATGAACTCCGTGGCGTTTCCGTCTACTCACTCTGGTCACACGACCAGTTTTGGGGGACCAACGCCTTTTGTGCAGCCTGGACCTTCTGCCCCGCAGAGGTCCGCGGTGACTCTCATGAGTTCTCGCAATATTGATCCTCGGGGTGCATCGTACCCCTATACACGTCTGCCTTCAGATGTTTCGGCTGCCGCCCGTCGTCCCGCGTCGGGTGTTTTGGAGGATCGTGACCCTTCGCTGGTTAAGAGGGTCAGAGGTGAAGCCACTTTGCCGGTTCGCTCCCCTGTCGAACCGGTCGGTACAGGCAGTGAGCTTAGGGAGGCCCTCTCCTTACTCACTCAGGTTCTTTCTAAGAGCCTTCCTGTTGCTTCCAGCGAGGCTATGGGTGGTTTCCAGGCGCCTCCTTTGGCACCGCCTCCCGGGATTGGAAACAGGCCGGTTTCTGATTCCTCTGGTGTCCCGACACCATGGGAGGCGTCGGCTGGTTTGCCCATGATGGGCTATGTGTCTTCCGACTCTGGGGAGGAGTCCGACATGCTTGAGGTCGAGGGCCAGCAGTCTTTGGACTTGGGGGCGGCTCTTGACTTTGTGTTTGGGTTTCTGCCTGAGCTCAAACCTGCTAACCAGCCGACAGTGTCAGCCTGGCCGCGATCATCGGTCGCGCGCCAACAGCCTATGGAGCAACCTGCTTCTGGGCGCCTTCGACCGTGCCAGTCGGTACAGGTGGTTGAGGCTTTTTCAGCATTGGATGCCAAGCTGAATTCCAAGGCTTTGAAGACTTCGTTCTTCACCAGGGTTGACACCTTTTTGCCTCCTGTGCGTTATCATTCCTACGATTCCGCCAATCCGTCAGTCTGCCAGACTTTGACGGTTCTGGATCAGGACTCCACTTCCCTCGGGCTTTCCAAGCCCAAGTCTGCCGTCATTCCAATGACGACTCTGGAGTCCACGTTGGGCTTATCTAGAGAGATGCTTGGCATGCTTTCTCTCTCAGATCACGTCGTCTCAGCTTTGGCTGCTTATCTGCCTCCAGATAAGTTTGACGAGGTACAGGCTCCTTTGCGTGTGCTGTCCAAGGCGCTTATGCACCTTACTCACACGCATGCCTGTAACACGGCCAATTTGGAATTAGTTCGAAGGGACGCTGTGCTGGACACAGGACGATCCCTTCCCGAGGAGCAGCGTGCTACTCTTCGATCTGCTTCTTTGGCAGGTCCGCAACTTTTCCATGGTTCCGTGTCGACGGTCCGGGATGACGTCCTACGTCATTCCAAAGATCAGCTGCTGTTTCGTCAGCTTGATCAGCCTTCTCGGGGAGGCAAGGGCCGTTCCAAGCCTAACAAGTACCCTTCTGCTTCCTCTGTAAAGCAAAAGGCTGGTCCTTCTGCCGCCGCCTCTACTTCTTACTCACGGGGTAAAGGTAGGGGTTGGCAGAATCGAGGGAAGTCTCAGGATTCTTCATTTAGCAGAGGAGGTGGTTTCTCCTCTCGCGGGCCTCGTCGGGGCTCGAAATGAAGGTCCTCACCTCGACTCGTCCCAGGTTGGAGGAAGGATAGCAAAGTTCGCAGACCATTGGACCACCATCACATCCGATCCATGGGTGTTAGATGTTGTTCGGTCCGGGCTGCGCATATCCTTCCGACGGCACCCCACTCTGTCAAGGGTGCCTCTTCCAACCACAGTTCCTTCAGACGTTTTACGTCGGGAACTTTTGTCCACGGAGATTGCCAATCACCTGGCAAAGGGGGCGATCGAGGTCGTCAAGAACGTTCAGTCAGTGGGTTTCTATTCCCGCCTGTTCTTGGTGCCGAAGAAGGACGGCCGACTCCGACCGGTTATCGATCTGAGTATCCTGAACCAGTCTATCATTGCTCCCAAGTTCAGCATGGAGACTTTCAGGTCGGTCCGCCAATCCATTCACCAGGGAGATTTCGCAGCCAGCATCGACCTGCGAGACGCTTACTTCCACGTTCCGATGCATCGGGCGTCACGGAAGTATCTCAGGTTCGCTTTTCTGGGGCGAGTTTACCAGTTCAAGGCCATGCCTTTCGGCCTCAACCTGGCTCCTTGGGCGTTCACCAGACTGATGTCGCATGTGATAGCGTTCCATCGCACACAGTCCAGGGTGACTACTTCGGCATATCTGGACGATATCCTCCAGAGGCATTCCAATGCTGCCTTACTGCAATTGGATGTCGCCACTCTGTTGAGCTTGCTCACGTCGCTAGAATTCAGAGTCAACAAGGAGAAGTCGGACCTGGTCCCTTCTCAGTCGTTTTGTCATCTGGGGATGTCTTTCCAAACCAAATTCAATTTGGTGGCTGTTCCCCAGGCCAAGGCTGTGCTTCTCTCAGCTTTTGCTCTGACTCTGTCCCAGTCCAGGTCCGCGACCGCTCGGAGTTTTCTCCGGCTGATCAGTCTCTGCGGTTCGGTGACGGATCTCATTCCTTTAGGTCGGCTGCGTGTCAGACCTCTCCAACACTTTCTGCTCAGTCGTTGGAGACCGAATGTAGATTCTCTGGATCAGGTGCTTCCGTTTCCGGACTCCCTGTATCCTCACCTTCTTCCCTGGACAGATGTTCAGTGGATTACGCAGGGTGTTCTGCTGGACTTACCCACGTCCGATCGCGTTCTGACGGCAGATGCCAGCGCTCTCGGATGGGGTGCGACGTTGGATCCTCTCGGTCTTTCCCTACACGGGATGTGGGACCAGGATCAAGCAGCTCTACACATCAACCAGAAGGAGCTTCTTGCGCTTCTTCTGAGTTTCAGGCAGTGGATCCCTCACCTGTCGAATCGCCAGGTCCTTCTACTATCCGACAATTCGACAGTGGTTGCTTACATTCAGAACCAGGGCGGCACGCACTCGCTTCCGATGTACGAGTTAGCTCGGGATCTTTTACTGCTCGCTCAGGATGTTCACGCCGGAGTGGTTGTTCGTCACATTCCCGGTCGTCTGAACGTCCTAGCCGACTCCCTGTCCCGACAGGGCAGGGTTATTTCCACCGAGTGGATGCTTCACAGGGCAGTGTTCCAGTCGCTTTGCGATCTCTGGGGACGTCCCCACATCGACCTCTTTGCGACTCGTTGGAACCATCAGGTGGACACTTTCGTGTCCCCATGTCCAGATCCTCTGGCTTTTGCCGTGGACGCTCTGTCACTCGATTGGAACGGTCTAGTCGGCTACGCCTTTCCGCCGGTTCCGATTCTTCCTCAGGTTCTCGCCAAAATTCGAACCTGCAGTTGTCGAATCATTCTGATCGCTCCCCTGTCGCCTCAGCGGGTGTGGATCAATCAGCTCCGCTCGCTGATGGCGGCGGTTCCGGCACGTCTCCCGCTACGTCGCGACCTTCTTTGTCAAGGTCGCCCGAGGAGGTTTCACGTCGACCCGACTTCATTGTGCCTTCACGCATATCTTTTGTCAGGTCCTGTCTCCTCCGTAGAGGTTTTTCGAGACGAGCAGTGGAGTGCATTTCTTCTTCAAGGAGGCACTCCACTGGTTTAGCTTATGCAGCTAAATGGAAGGTCTTCTGTCGATGGTGTGCTGATCACTCTGTTGATTATGCCAATCCTTCGATTTCACAGATTGCGGAGTTTCTGGTATATCTGTTTGATTCTCGGGGTCTCCAGCCTGTTACCATCAAGGGTTACAGGTCTATGCTTTCAGAGACTTTTTCTTATGTGGGGAAGCGTCGTATCGGCACTAATCCTTACCTCTCCAAGCTTGTTCGGCACTTTTCTTTGAAAAGGCCTCGGACTTTGCAGCTTACTCCACGATGGAATCTTTCATGGGTGCTGCTTTGCTTGGGGGGGGGGGGGGGGGGGGGGGGGGGGCGCGCCGTTCGAACCTTTATCCCAGGTGGATATGCAATTTCTCACATATAAGACGGCTTTTCTGATGGCATTTGCTTCGGGCCAGACGGGTTAGTGAGCTTCATGCCCTCTCGGTTGACCCGGCCTTTTTTAGGAGCTCTCCCAACAGTGTTACTTTACCACTGATTGCTCCTTTTTGGCTAAGAATCAGTTACCAGATACTACTCCTCCTCCTATCTGTATCAGGGCTCTTCCCTCTGTTGAGGGTACTCGCCCTTTGCTCTGTTCCGGTCCGTGCTATTCGCATTTATCTTGATCGGACACGCTTCATACGGAAAGGCAGAAAACGTTTTTTTTCTGTCTCTCATTCCGGGTCGACAGAAGATCTCTCCTCAATCCATTTCGAGATGGATTTGTCTTGCTATTCGTACGGCTTATAGTCGTTTAGCAGCTGGTGATTGTATAACCAATCGTATTTCTGCCCACGAGGTGCGGGCACTGTCTACCTCTTGGGCTTATTCTAACTCCGTCAAGTTGTCAGATGTTATGCAGGCAGCCTACTGGAGAAATGCTTCTACTTTCTCCACCTTTTATTTGCGCCAGTTGCAGGAGCAGTCGGAGGACCTTTTTGCCCTGGGTCCTCTTTCTTCTGCTCAGGCTGTTGTCTGCCATAGCCATTAGGCTTCTTGAAGGTCAGTTTCAGCCTTGTGCTGTTACTGCCCTTTTTCTGTCTGTGTGTCACACAGGCTCATATGTCTCTTTTCATTGTCCTTTACCAATGATTGCGACATTATGGTTGATAAGCCTCGGGACCTCTTCCATCTACTTCACGGTTCCAGTGCACTAGGGTTATGTGGGGGTTGGTTATGCAATTCCCTCCAGCCTTTTGTCTATTCAGCCTGTAGTAAACAATTGTGAGTAGGTTGATAAGAAATCTAAATTTTATAGTAAATTTCCTTTCTTATTATACCTACCCACAATTGTTTACATGGAGGCCCACCCGTCTTCTTTACGGGTAAAGAATCTTTCCTCCCCGCTGATCACACATAACTCTAACATTTACGGATTCAAAAAGAATGAGTCTTTAGAGATGGTATATGCGCACTGGCAATGGAAGTCGTGGAGTTGTACTTGGGAGAGAGCGTCCCGTACTGGGTCTGCGCCGGTTGCACTCGACCCAGTTTTGGCTTATTTTTATTGGTGCTTTTGCACCACTTTTCTTTCCCAACTTGCTTGGGAAAGACAAAAATAGAGAGTATTTTATCCGAGTTAGGGACTTCCACTGTAGTGCAAGCCTGTAGTAAACAATTGTGGTAGGTATAATAAGAAAGGAAATTTACTATAAAATTTAGATTTTCTTAACCCCATTGTATCTTGATGTCAGAATAGCGAAATTTCAAGCCGAGATTGTTCTCTCATAATGCATCAAGGAATTTAATCACTTCAATCTGGTTTGACAGGGCTCATTGAGCTCTGTCACACAAGGTAGAAATGGTAAAATTCCAAGTCGAATTATGAAAAAAAGTTGTACCTTGACATTTTGATATATCAACATCAGTGTTAAGGGGTTAATTTGATCTTACATACCAATAAACATAAACAGCCCAAAAGGATTAAAATAATAATGATTGGCTCTCAGTCAATCTGTAGGATGGACTAATTAATATTTTCAACCAATAACCATACATATGGTTTCAGTTTAAAAATATTAATCTGCCTGTATGTCCCATAAATTGACTACAGATGCTTTCAATATGTTCATGTCTTTGAACCAACACGTCATACCATTCTGAAATATTAAAGAATCAGAGATGAAAGAGTTTGCAGTGATTGTGAGGAACAGTCTGTTAACAGTGATTGCAAGGAACACTGGTCAGTAGTTGGTATTCCCCTTCACATTCTTTGAAGACTCTGGAAGCCCCGCCCACTCAATTCAATTGTCACCATGAGGGCGTGACGGCAGACTGATAGATGGATAACAAGCTTGTAAACAAAGATCAATAATTGATTTTTCATCTCCTCCAGTCAGCAAGAATATGATGATAATTTCTCGGGAACAATTGAATTTAATAAAATATACCGAAGTGGGAGACGAATAAAAGATCATACATCCAAACATGATTTTGGGGGAACTTAAAAAAAATGTTTTTAATGATATTGTTATGTGACTTGCTATATATCTGTTGTCTGCGATCGAAAATCAAAACGACAAACAATTTGACAATGATTGACGTGACCTGTTTGTGGGACACTTTCCTGAGTTCGACTGTTGTCTTTTTGAAAATTAAAAGTTTTTCGTTCACGTACACATAGTGTTTATATTTTAATATTACAGCCGGATTAAATTACAAGAAATAACTGTTGTTTTCCTTCGGTTTATGCGATATAAACCAAAAATTTTCAGCACAAGCTTAATCATAACTCGCATAGCGAGTTATGAAGCTTGTGTTGAAAATTTTCGGTTTATATCGCTTAAACCGAAGGAAAACAACAGTTATTTCTTAAATAAGTTGGGAAAAATATAATTTTATAGGTGATTTTTGAGTATTAGCACTTGGTGAATCTGGCTGTTTCTTTAGGTAAGGGGTTACTAAGTGCTTTGTGGACATTCATGAATTGTAATTGGCAGTGCTCTAACAATAATGCTTTCTTTTTAAGGACACCTCACATTCTTCAAATTCCTAACTAAAATTTTCTAATTATAGTTTATTAATGCAAAGCTGTCATACACAGTCTAAAGTTTATCATCCATAAGCACCAATTAAATTTAATTTGAAGAGTTATTGATTTAAGAGGCTTCCATCAGTTATATGTAATCTATAGGACTTGACTCAGAGTTGTTTTTAGTAGGATTTTAATCACATTGATTTCCATGCAAATCTTAAAAGTAATTGCAAAATGTAATATAGCATTAGCAGCCATCCTGCAAAGGGAGTCAATTTTTTTTGTACTAGAAATAAAGACTTTTTAGATTTTATCTATTCTGCCAGCATATTGTAGGGAGAGAAGAGATAGCCTAGAGTGTTGTGGCATACAGTACAAGTCAAAATAAGTTGTAGGATAACCACTATAACCTATGTATCTTTCTCTTCCTACACTGATAAGATCAGAATCTGACACAATACAAGCAAAGAGTTGGGCAGACCTTATCAGACCCAATCTGAACAGCAGATGACACTCGCAAAAATTTTCTTGAATTACTAGCTTGTTTGATCCAGCGATATGACCTCCTCAGCTCGACGTGATACTATGACCCAGATCACTGTAGTGATAATATGTGTTTATCAAGAGTACAATCTGCAATTTACCCATTATATAGTGATTCATGCAATGACCAAGCTCATTTTAATGAGAGATCATAAGCAAAAAATGAAATTTTTCCTTTGTATACTGAAAAAATGCAAGTATCACCTGCAGTTCCTCTAAAGTAAGGCCTTATAGGTATCGCGGAACTAAATATTGAAATTAGAGTGAACCGCCTTAAAATGTTGCACTCGGAAATGACGCAATCTCTAAAAATAAACAGCCTTGGGAAAATCCGTTGTTTCAATAAAAGTTTGAAACATTCTATTGACATCTTGCATTATTGTTGAATATTCCTGATAAAAAAGAGGGTGATTTGATGACTTTTGGACCTAAAAAATACAATTTACTTTTTGTGTGTTTTTGTAGGGAATTCCCTGAAAAATATGTGCACGTGACCGGTACTTCCCTTTGTGTCAGTTTTTCTCTCTTATTTGTTGCATGACCCCCTGTTTTCAGATCAGAAAAAGTTGTCTGAAGGGCTATACTTGACAGAGATATTTGAATGCCAAAATTAAAGTGATGCGATCATATTTTTTTCCACCTGAACGTTATAATGGTCGCCTATGGGAAAATATTTAGTTCTGTGAGACCTATAGGAAATATGTTTTTGGCTTCCAGACCAGATTCAGTTATTATTTTGGGGGATTATTTCACATTTAAATATTTATTTGGGGACCATACACCTTACCAAACCATTTTATTGTTTTGAGAAGTTACATTTTTGTCACAGTCAGCAATTAAAGCTATATATTTCCAAAACTAAGGCTGTTCATGCAAGAA
Organism: Pictodentalium vernedei; assembly: GCA_031216915.1. NCBI lineage: Eukaryota > Metazoa > Mollusca > Scaphopoda > Dentaliida > Dentaliidae > Pictodentalium > Pictodentalium vernedei. Next base: position 687,123,553 of record CM062296.1, on the reverse strand, counting down.
AATTCACATCTTGAGCAAGTGTATTCCCCAGGAGCACACTATAATCTCTGGCAGCTGCTAACTAACAGTCTATCTTACCCTATTAACATATTTATTTAAACCATGGTTTCTCCTCATATTTCTAGGGGCAGGGAGGATTCCAAATCTTCCAACCCCCTCCCAAATCACCATTCAAACACAGACAGAAAACCTACACTGCCCTTCTATTCACGATTATTTAGAAGTTTTTCTCTTCTATATTATGCTCTTCAAAATGCTGGGAAAACAATTCCTTCATTGAAAGAGTATCCTGGAACACAAATTTGAGGAAGGGGTGGGGCTACAGTGGAAAATAACATAATAAAATTACAAATGTGAGTGAATGGCATTTGTGCATAGCTACCAATATAGTTGGTCTAGTACTAGTGCTGCCATGGTTCCCCTGATACAGCATAAATTTACAGTGACAGTTGTGAAATATTGCTCTTTCCCTGAACCAAGTCCTCTCTCCCACATATATTTAACCCTTCTGCTGATGATAAACATTTGGAAAGACTGAACAACATATTTTTAGAGACTGAAGTTAGTATCATACACTTTCAGTTTCTTCTTATGATTTACTTTGAGGCTTCAGCACTCATGGTCCACTGAGTTATTTTTCAATTTAACAACCTTGCCCTGGCTCTTCCACTATATTTTTCATTGTATGCCATTCAGTACTCTCATGTGGACCTCCTACATGTGTGACTGCAAGCCTATATGTATGTCTGTCTGTCTGTGTGTCTGTCTCCTCATCAAACATGGTGTTTCTTTGCTTTTCACTTGCCTGGATCTACATTTTATAATTGGCAGCTGACTAACTTTCCCCCCCCCCCCCCCCCCCCCCCCCCCCCCCCCCCCCCCCCACACACACACACATAAGTATATTAAACATCAAATACCACTATATTCTTGAAGCAAATGTCTGATTCATCCTCTTTGGAAACATGTTTTCAACAATTTCAATCTTTTTGCCAGAATGGGTGTCTGTGGGGATTAAAACAAAGGTTATGAAAGTGCACTTATGGGAACTTGCAGCGTAAGCATAGCACTATAGAATCAATATTTGATGGTTTTAGGCATCTTACCAGTGTTATGAAATATCACAGTATCAGGTACTGATCATTCTTTTGGAAAAAAACACTGTTTTATGTTTTGTCAGTGCCATACCAATGATTCTATGTGCCTTTACTGAGAAAACTGAGGTTTTTCCTTTACAAAAATTGCAAAATATTCATCAATACAATGTGAAATGTCTTCAGAAGCCAGACTGTGATTTAAAAACTATTACAGATGGGAAAGTTCATATCACAGTAGGTTTGTTTTGGGTCAATATCAATTAAATTATGAATTATATCACATATTTTGATGAAAAGGGGCATACCGGGGGGTCCTATTCAGGGCAAAATTTTACTACATCAGATGGTGGAATAAAATTTGACATCAGTTGTTAGGATAAACTAGTAGAGTCCTCTCATATTGGTGAAATATATAGCTGCATCCCCAGTTTTGGAAACAAAATTGACATCCATATTGTTCCATGGGGGTTGGGACACTGTTTTGCTTGCAGTATGGTTAAATGAGACAGATTTTTTCTAAAAATACTTTGTGCTGATGCAGATGTTAGTTTTATTTTGGGATTAGGGTAGTTTTTTAAAGAAAGCTGTAAATTCTCATCCTTCTCAGTTAATTTATAAAGTAACAGGATAGAAAAATCTTTTGGAGGCAATACCAGTTTTCAAGCCCACTTGACAAAGTTTGGACACTTTTCCTTAAAATAGCAAATTTTCCAAGTTTTTGACTCAGCCAAAGCCAAAAGTTGGATTCTAATGCAGAAATGACTCTTTTATCTCATGGAAGTTGTAAAATGTCTCTTTGGTGGGGTTAGGGATGATTATAGGTATCGCGGAACTAAATATTGAAATTAGAGTGAACCGCCTTAAAATGTTGCACTCGGAAATGACGCAATCTCTAAAAATAAACAGCCTTGGGAAAATCCGTTGTTTCAATAAAAGTTTGAAACATTCTATTGACATCTTGCATTATTGTTGAATATTCCTGATAAAAAAGAGGGTGATTTGATGACTTTTGGACCTAAAAAATACAATTTACTTTTTGTGTGTTTTTGTAGGGAATTCCCTGAAAAATATGTGCACGTGACCGGTACTTCCCTTTGTGTCAGTTTTTCTCTCTTATTTGTTGCATGACCCCCTGTTTTCAGATCAGAAAAAGTTGTCTGAAGGGCTATACTTGACAGAGATATTTGAATGCCAAAATTAAAGTGATGCGATCATATTTTTTTCCACCTGAACGTTATAATGGTCGCCTATGGGAAAATATTTAGTTCTGTGAGACCTAAAGTTACTGTTACTATCAGCAGGTGGTATATTGAAAAAATATGCAAGGTTTGAACTTATCAAACTGTGCACCATAGAGGGTATCATTTCATACAATACTATCTTCAGCGAAATCGGTGAATCGATTCTGGGAAGGTTCAGTAATAATTTAATCCTACTGCTCAGTAGATCCTCACTGCCAATTTATTACATGCCTGTTTTGTGAAATCCCTATCCACAGCCACACTAAACCATGCAGAAAATGAAAATCTGTGCCGCACACATGTGCGAAACAGAAATCGTTGACAGACTATTTTTAAATAGAAGCGAAATTTCACTGGAATTTTCTACAAATCGTGCACTGCAATTACAATTTGAATCTCTGGCGATAGCTAAAAATCATCCCCTGAGTTCCAATGTGTTCTATGTGCCAGTAGGCACCCAGAACACATTGGAACTCAGGGGACAAAATAATAACATGGGTTCCCCTCACAAATTTGGTTGGAGATAAAATGTGTTCCTTTTGTTAATAATTGTCAAATGATTTGCTGAGTTTCCTTCTAATAATTGTTTATATATAAGTGAAGGCATGTTATAAACTCAGAATGACACGTGGTGTGAATGGGTTAATCAGTATAGCACTTGTGTCATCGCAGAAGGATAAAACTCTAGGCCTGTGGCCTCCCGTTCTATCCTTCTGTGCTAGCACTCATGCCATATCGATTAACCCATTCACAAACACATGTCGTTCTATGTGTTTATTGTTCAATGTGGGGACATGGTGGCTTATTAGTTTGCACACTGAACTTCGAACTAAAAGGTTGATAGTTCAATCATAACCTGCATCAACTGCACTGTGTTCTTGGGCAAGACAGTCCTGATTGCCCATGTGGGGGCATGGAGGTGCTGTATATACTAAGGTGCTCTGCATGTCATTAGTGCACTTGCTTTCAGCTGGGGCTAAATCTGCTTGTGCCAGGTTAGTAATTTAACTTAGTTGCAGATTGACAGTTACTTGCTGCTGCTGCCCAGTGTTTCTCTCTGGGTACTTCTGCTTCCTCCACCCATAAAACTGTCCCACATATGACCCTGGTTGTTGAAAGTATCATTAAACCTCAATAAATAAATCAACAAACCATCATTGTTTATTATGCCATCTTCTCGTCCACTGATCATTTTTTTATTCATGCAAAAATTTATGCATATTGGATTGAAATGGTTAAATGATCGTTCTCAATTTATTCTCTACTAAACTTGTTAACAGATGAGATCTGTGTTGCAATTGACCTTCAAGACTCTAATGTTTCTTCAGCAACTGTTGTACTACATAAAAACCATTCATTGTGAGGCAATTCAATTTTGCACTGCACCATCAGCACACCATCAGTATGGATAATTTGATCTGCCATTTTTTTCAACAGCTTGATCTGAAATGCAGTTCACTGAACCCTTCCCAAAGCAGATGTGATTTCTGCTGTGTGCTTCTTGTGTGCTCTGCATCACAAATTTCTTTCAGAAATGTTATGGTCTCATCCCACCATGGTACCAGAAAAAGCTTTACTCCAAGTATAAGGAATGTCAAGTTCCAAGGGCCCTGCAAATATTAGATATTTGAAAAGAATTTTATTACCTGTGGGAACTCTTGGAAGTGAGGCAATGCTTGTTTACTGCGGTACTTGAGCTATTACTGTTGGAACAAATCAGGTTTACACATCCACCCTATCTTCATCTTCATTACCAATGTGCTCCTTGCCTCAACATACTGCATTGGTTGCAAATAGAAATATGTGTTCTCATCTATATTTGATAGTCTTTTGATTCAAAATTGCTTGAGTGGCTCTTCAATTCAAGTAGATATGCTGTGTGCACAGAAACCTAACTGTTCCTCATTTAGCCTGGAGGAACAGAACCTGATGGGAGCATGCAAAAAATCTACATGTCACATCCATGCAGGGGCAACAGGGGGAGGGGGAGGGGGGGTGGGGGCAACAACAACAGTTTATTATACCGGCAATGAACTACATTGTATATGGTAGGTGGTATGTGGCATTGTATTGTAAACATTTAACTCTTAACCTGCTGAGTATTTTATAGATATTTTTCACCAAATCTAGCCATGGCTGCTTTAAAGCAGCCATGGCTAGATTTGATGAAAAATAAATCTAAATGTAACACATGAAATCGTTGGTGAAAAATCCATTCCATTTACAGGGAGACAATATGATTAAATATGCACAAATTATACTAATTTCAGAGATGAGAGAAACTCTGTGCTGGGCAGGAATATCCGGCAGCAGCATGCAAAGAGTTAAAGAATGTTGTATACAGATTATCACCAATAATTCATTGATTCTACCAAAATTATAGCTTACAAAATGCATCTACTCAATGTGATAAAAGTCTTGTGACATTAAAGTGGTATATTGATATTTGTTGTCTGTGGTTATTGCGTTTTATCCTGTCTGTAGGGAAGAGCTCATGACCATAATTGCGCCACCTCATGTGATATGTACTTCACCAATCATTGTCCTTTGTTCACTGCAATTTATTTATATTGTATAGTAATATTTCCTGTTTCACAGAGCTCTAAGATTAACAGAATAAGCACTCAGTATATTACAAAAAGTGTAAAGATTTTCTAAAATTCTCATTATTTGCATTTTCCTGTTAACTGAATAGTTTTCACTGCCAAAGTTGATGTTCAATTAATGGAATCCGAAACATTAATATTTAATATTGGAAGCCCATATTTGAGCTTTATTCTGAAATGCAGATTCCTGTGCTTAACCCTTTACCTAACAGACAAGGAAGACGACACTTGCAAATTAAATTCTTGAATAATTAATTCTTTTCATTTTTTGCGTCGAACACATAGCTTTTAACCCTTCATGGAACAAGCTCAATGAGCTTGTTCCATTGAGGGGTCATAAGCTATGTTTTTGAGACAAAAAAAATGAAAATTGAATGGTGGTTACATGCATCAACGCATTTTAATACACATGTACGCCCCATTAACTTGGCAGCCGTCTCCGATCCAAGGTTTCATATGTGGGCAAGTGCAGCCTTTCAGGACTGGGGCTTCCCAGGACGTGTAGATACATGCACATGTAGCCAGATCATACTATTTTATACGCTGGTTCTATACATGTGCATGTGTCCTTACATGACTGGCTCCTCCAGCCCAAAACACTTATCAGCTATAGGTTCCACACAGAACTAACAGATATGGGTTTGTAGCCACAGTGGATACGATTTCCAGTAAGGTCTCATACGTCAACCCATCATGGCACCTGTAGCGACATGTATTAGCATCAGAGTGTACAAGAGTCTGTCTTAGGTTAGGCCAAAGTTGTTTAATAAAAATATATTTGCAATCTAATCTGTCTTCGAGTCATTTGTAACATAAACCATTACATTGTAAAGGGTTAAAGGCTTCGTATTCTGTGGAGGTGCTTCATATTTTCTTTGAAATGCAATTATTTTGTCTGCATGAATATAAATTGTTACAGTTGCCTATAGGCAAATGAAAGCAAAGACATGTGAACAAATTTGAGCCCAAAAAATAATTTTGTACTCTACCAGTTAAACATAGATCATACTCCAACTTTGGAAATACTTTGAAGCTTATTCCGGTTAGGGGTTGTAAAGTAGGTTATGGAGAAAAAATAAAACTCAAAATAAATTCTTAATTGATTTCAGCATTGTTTTTAGAAAATAATACCAATAATGGTGCCTCAGTTTTGCTGAACTACATGAATTATAGACAATTTGGCTGGTGCTTAAAATGGGTGTGAAGTATATTTTTGCAGACATAATATAAAAATGAATGGTTGTAAATTGGAACTCCATTGTAACTATGTTTGTTGATTTAAGGTATTGGGCATTGAATGACAGTGAACATTCAGATGAAATTTAGCTCACATATTCGATATTGGCTGTTGGCGATTTGAGGAAACTAATTTAGCTTATTCAGATTCTGTTATTTTTCATCAACAAAAATCATCCCTCAAGCAGCATATTGATTCACATAAAATCTTTCATAAAGATGGCAATAATCTTTCTGCAAGATTTCTTCCCAATTGTTAACTTTCTATCCATCATGCAGACATTCAGCAATTTGTACAGGAAATAAGAATTCAGAAAAATTTAACATTTTCTTTGCTATTTTTTGTTGTACTGGTAAACTTTAAATATGCTTACTTTTATCAGTGATGGCATTTGATAAGCAGTGGTACCAGCAATGTAGGCCTTGCAATCGGCCATGGCATTTTGGATTTCTGTCGCAAACTGTGTTCCATTTGTCATTTTGTGAAAATCTTTTGTAGTGGCCACACAACTACTGTCTACATTGGGCAAACATGTTCAAGCAGGGGGGAACATGTTTTAGAATTTCACTGTTGTGATATCACTTATTGTCGGATTTGATCCAAGTAGATTGGGAAAGGGGCCTTTTTCTTGGGAAAATAATTTATTTGCTCATCGAAACATAAATCCACCTGGAAGCTTTTTTCCAGAGAGAATACAGGTTAAAATGGGTATCACTTTAACCCTTTACGTAACGAATTACCCACATCTGCCCATGTAATTTGTAAATTGAGCAGTTGAAAAAAATTAATTTTTCAAAATATTTCAACAAAACCATATCATGTGGCCTCTCATTGGAACGGGCTCATTGGGCTCATTTCATTGAGGGGTCACATGATATTGTTTTGATGAAATTTTTTTGGAAAAAATTTAAAAATTGTAATTAAAATAATAAATTTTGAAATTCTTTACGTTGGGTAAAGGGTTAATTGAATTAACTATCAGAACATCACAATGACTGTGTAACCTGATTATGCTGTATTAGTTTGGGAATAATAGTGTATTGTGCCAGAAATTAGGAATTTTAGCATGTACCCTATTGGGATTGGGGCCTTATTTTAGCCACCAAAAGGGCCTAGATTAAACCCTGGAAATAGTATAAATTGAATTGCTATCTGGTTGACTTTGCCACTGTATGGGATGAAATATACTGAAAAAAGACCCTAGTGATTTCTCCATCGAAGCTGAAAAAGTCTAACCAATATTATTATCAAGTTTGAAATAGCCTGAGTTATAAATCGATCAGATATGTGGGATATTCGTTACTGAACGGAAGCATCAAATGAATCATTCTCATGGAGAATGGAAACCTGTGGAGTAATCAATTATTTGTTTGTAGTGAAACCAACAAGTATATTTTTCATCACTATTCTCATGTTTGAGATGTTTATGTAAATGAACTAACAGCTATTAAGTACAGAATTCAGCATTGGTATTGGTATAGTCTTTATTTTTTATGTTAACACTGTTGCTTTCCCTGACTCAGCATTGGCTTCACCAAGCACAATTGTCACAGTTTATTGTTACATGTACCAATGTGATATACAGTATAGGTCAAAATAAGTTGTAGCATAACCGCATTAAACTAAGTATGCTGCTGCTCCTGCAATGATAAGTTCAGAATCTGACATAATTTTCTGGAAAGCTCTCAGTGAGAGCTTTCCAGAAAATGATGTCAGCTTCTGGTCTTATCAGTGTAGGAAGAAAAAGATACATAGATTATAGTGTTTATCCTACAATTTATTTTGACTTGTAGTGTATATGACCTTATAATCTTCTACGATACTCTTTAGTAGCTCACACACTTGTAATACTCAAGCTTGCTCTCTGTGGCCACAGCATCATTTAAATGGATGCACAGCTTGTTTCTGGTTTACCAACTGCATGTTAGCTCAGTGGTTAGAGCATTGGATTTTAAACCAAAAGGTCAACAGTTCGATCCTGACCTGTGGTAATGGCCTTGAGCAAGAAACTTAATCCTGATTGCCCATGTAGTGGCACTGTGTACTAAGGCATACTGCATGTTGATTCTGCTCTTGCCTTGAACCATTGCCAACTCTGCTTGGGAAAATCACCATGATATTCTCTTCAGCTCAATGTACATTCATGCTTATCTGTTGGTAGGAATTTTTTCATATTTTCATAGAGATCATTTGCAGTAATCAACCTTTTTATTCCAGCTTCACTAAAGAGGGATTGTAACTCTTCTCTCCTTTACTGTTTATGGCAGCATTCTGTCATTTTTATGGAAATTACATCATCTGGAACAGAATTTGAACCCTGAGTAATATCCTACAGTTGGCCAGTCAAACCCAAAGTTAAATAACCGAAGATGCTAATGATGTATTATGCTCATGAGACACCTGAAATGAACTTGATGATAATACCATAAGACATGGCATTCATTCTGCTGTAATTATGATAAAGAGATGTATTTTATCATAACAGTAAGAAGACTTCCATCCCAAGTGTGTTGTACACTGCCAACTTTCTCTCATGTTTGCCAGGAGAAAAGTTCACAAGATCTCCATGGTGTTTTAACATGAACTGGAGACATCACACTGGGGAGTGGGAGTAACCATACAGTACTGCTGCCAGTGAACAAAGAAGATAGCAGGCCTGATTTCTCCCTATTTTCTTTAATTTTAAAAAAAAAAATTTTTGATTCCCTGTACTATCTTTTATGAGAATCAAACAGTATCCAATATACAGTACGGCCACTGGACTGGTCACTTTCCAGGAGTGGGCAACATTAACATGGATGCAATAATATTCGAACACTAATTATAGGAATAATCCTCAAAAATTTAATTAATGAAGTTTCATGAATCAAAATTTTGTAAATGATGATTTTTATTACCTGGTAAATGCATGCGTGAACATCACTGCCCACACGTGGATTACGACCAGTCCACGACATCTGTACTGTAACATATAGATTGTTAGATTGTCTACCATGAATGAAAATTTACCACATGAGCGTTTTTCTTGTGCCTAATGCTGCTAGGAAAAGTTTGTCCACCTCTCAGTTGTTTGCATTATGTATAAATTCAGTTGATCTCCCCTCCTGCTCCCTATCCCACCACAACACCACACTCTCACTGAGGAATTCTGATGTATACTGTTCTTTCCAGTGTTGAATTTTGACTCAAAAGTTATTTTACCATTTCTTCTGGGAATTTTATGTGTTGAAACAGGTATTGCCCAGGAAGGGTTTGATAATCTTTATTAGATGAGGTCTTTCTCAATGTCAGAGATTTAATTATGGTCGTTATTTATGGATTGCTCCCAGTAGGTATTTGCTATAAAGGTAATAAAGCTCAAGGTTGTAGTATTCTCATCACTTCTGACCTGAAGGTTCCAAGTGTTTCAACAGGCTAAATTAAAATTATTGATTCTATGCCCTCTTTTAAATGGACATCAATAAATATCATTAGTTTTCCAGCTGGTCAAACTATACCATTTACTAGATTGCTGTCTGAGCCCCTTTTAACCCTTATCTACTTTGCTTGAGTTTTCACCATTTAAGTTACATTGTACAGCCATTCGAGCAAGATTTTCAGTAGTTTAGAATGCATCCATTCTAGGTATCGCGGAACTAAATATTGAAATTAGAGTGAACCGCCTTAAAATGTCGGAAATGATGCAATCTCTAAAAATAAACCTTGGGAAAATATATTGTTTCAATAAACTTTTGAAACATTCTATTGACAGCTTGCATTATTGTTGAATATTCCTGATAAAAAAGAGGGTGATTTGATGACTTTTGGACCAAAAAAATGCAATTTACTTTTTGTGTGTTTTTGTAGGGAATTCCCTGAAAAATATGTGCATGTGACCGGTACTTCCCTTTGTGTCAGTTTTTCTCTCTTATTTGTTGCATGACCCCCTGTTTTCAGATCAGAAAAAGTTGTCTGAAGGGCTATACTTGACAGAGATATTTGAATGCCAAAATTAAAGTGATGCGATCATATTTTTTTCCGCCTGAATGTTATAATGGTCGCCTATGGGAAAATATTTAGTTCTGTGATACCTCTAGACCTCATCTTCTTCAATTCCAGAGGACCAACTTTTTCAGAATTAACCCTTTTACCCAATGCAACCGATATCAAAATTTATTATTTTAATTTTTGTTTTTTCAAATTTTTCAAAATATTTCAACCAAACCATATGTTACTCCTCATTGGTACATGCTCGATGAACTTGTTCCAATAAGGGGTCACATGATATGGTTTTGTTGAAATTTTATGCAAAATATATATTTTTCTACTGCTTAATTTGTAAATTATGTGGGCTGTTGTGACTGATTAGGTGAAGGGTTAAACAATGAACCAGCTGCCCTGACATCGGGTACTACTTCTCATTCTTCTCTTTTTACTTTTCCATTAACCCTTAAAGGTCCATTTCTGACTTTTACATCCTCAGAACAGGTACATGTACCCTCAACATGCAATTTTGAGGAGATCCTGCTGAAAATAGACATATTACCTTGGCAGTTGTTTCTAGTCAAGTCTTGGCTGCTTAAATGGGCAGCCAAGACTTGACTAAAAGTCACTGCTTAGCTACTGGCAATGCACAGGTGGTGGTCCAGTGTGTGTTCACGAAATTTGTTCAGGCCCTTAACTGGTAAAGTGCTGGAAGCCCATATTTGGGCTTTATTCTGAAGTGCAGGTACTGCAACTTAAAGGCTTCAAATTCAGCGGCTGTGCTTCATATTGTCTTTGAAGTGATATTATTTAGTCTGTTAAGATTTGCCTTGTTACAATTTATAGGAGAGTGCCCACAGGCACTCTCCTATAAATTGCAACAAGGCAAAGACATGTGAACAAATTTTGTTGGCCAAATAAAATTTAGCACTCTACCAGTTAATAGTTAACATATTTATTCATCATCTCTGAACATTATGTGTTATTGTGATGAATTGATAGTAACATGGTCTGAGGTTTGTGGCTCGGAGCTTATGTTCAATCTGCAAACCTCAGAGTGTTACCATCAATTCATCACAATAACGTGTGTGTTCAAATAAGACCCTACCCATAGCCCAAAACCCACATTGTGAAATGAAGAAGGCAACTTTTAACAATTACAAGTTTAGTAAATAAACCTCTTGTGTAACCCAAATAATCAATAAATCAGATAAGGGTCGAGGTCACTCCGTCTTAGTTCAAATTGTAAACTGATTTATAATTTAAACAACTCTTCATTCGGAACATCGTCTTCTGTACCTGTGAAAATTGTAGAAAAATGAAGCATTTTGCAAGTCACTTAGTTGGTGGAATAATTGCAAAATGAACAACCTCAAATACTTTGCATGGTGATGGCTGACAGTAACATATGGTGTTGGGGTCATAAACAGAAAAAGCAAAGTGAGCTCTCATCCAATCAGAGGGCGAGGATTGTAGTCTTATTGGAACATTACCTCTGTGCTTTTCCAACATTTTGCCATGAAACACCAGTTGAGTCTTTACTATGGAATGTTTATATCATGGCCTTCAGACCTTAACTAGCCAAATCCATTCAGTGCTTTGATTTGTTTTTTTGTTTTTCATCCCAAAATATAACTTTAAATAAGACTCATCATTGGGATAACTCATTGAGCTTAGTCTATTGGATTAATAAGTCATCATTTCTGTTTTGGAAGAAAAATTAATTTCTAAAATTATTTCAATGGTATAAGTCTATGTTTTGGCTTAATTAAAAAGCAGGGAGTGGTTCTGTTGTTATGGCATTGGACTTCAAACCAAAAGGTCCATGGTTCGATCCCCACCTGGGTTAACTGCTGTGTGTTCTTGGGCAAGACACTTAATCCTGTTTGCTCACATTGGGGCCCGGTGGCAGTGTGTGCTAAGGCATATTGCACATCAATGGTTCACTTGTCTGCAATCAATGTCTGGGTATTCCTGCTTTTTTCACCCACAAAACTGTCCATACACAAGTTGACCTGGCTGTGGAAAGTGTTGTTAACTCCCCCCAAATTTTTTTTTAAAAAGCTCAGCATAACAGTAAATTTTTGTATTCTGAGGATGTACAGATTTCAATACTCAGTTGATCGGGATTCCACTGAATTGATGAGACCAGTTCTGTTTGATCTGGTCTTGTCAATGAGGCAGAGTTTGACAACCCAGATCAATTGACTGTTGTGATAATTTATTTCTTATATTACAGCGGATCTTTAAAAATCGAATACGACACAAAAAAGAAAGTATGTTTGTCTGGAGTGTTGAGCACCAAAGGCAATCAAGAATTTATTTTGCATTTGTAAAATTTTCACTTCGAAAATCTCCAAATGTCAGTGACTTTACTAAAGGCTCGTATGAGACAGGCATTAAATGGATTTGGAAAAGTTTAGACTCTTATTTTCTGGTGAGGGACAATTGATTGGCAAACTACTGCAGTATTGAGATATTCATGGTGGTCATATATAATTGTTATTATGAGTTTGTTTTGTTACAGTTAATTGGATAATGCCTTTGGACATCCTCTAGTAAATTGTGACCAAGATTGATGGACAAAATCAGTTATGTTTCCCTGTATGTGTTAACCGGTGAAGTGCTAAATAATTTTCGGTCTTCAGAATTTATGCACAAGTCTTTGTCTTGTTACAGTTTATGTGAGAGTGCCTCTAGGCACTCTCCCATAAATTGTAACACAGCAACTCCTTACAGACCAAATATTTTTATATCAAAGACAGTACACAGCACATCCACGGACTATGAGCTTGTTCAGTTGTGGTTCTGGTACTTCAGAATAAAGTCTGCATATGACCTTGCAGCACTGTACCAGTTAACCCTCTGCACACTGATGTCAAAATAACAAAATTTCAAGCAGAAAATTTTCCCATGATTCAACTAAGAATTTAACCAATTCAGTCTTGTTTGTTGTTTGACAGAGCTCTGTCAAACAAGACTGAATTGGTTAAATTCCTAATGTGCATTATGGAAAAAACTTCCAGATTGAAATTCCAGTGTTTTGATATCAGAGTGCAGAGGGTTGAGGATTATTGTTTTAGCTCTGTATTGTGAAAAAATGTATTAAAATAAGTAATTTATTTCCAAGGGTTTCATGGAAGCAACTTCAAATATGATAGAATAAAACTGCCTAAATTCGCATTTCTTCTATTTATTTTCAGTTTTGATGATGACAGCTCCATCAGTAGTGGTGACATTAGTGACACAATAGCAGAGATCAGTACAGATGAGAACATACCAGGTCCAACTCAGAGAGGCATAGTTGATGGGAACAACCCATACAACAGTTTGAAAAGAACACCCAGAAATATTCCTGGAAGTTATTCTAATGGTGGCTTCCCAGTACCAGGAAAGAGGGTACCAAACCTAGGCACAAGTGCCTTTATGGGTACTGAGTATAGCAGCGATTCTGGTATATACAGTGGATGGAGGAAATATTCTTTCCCACAGAACAATAAACTTTATAGCAGTAGTTATAGCGACACAGCTAGTGACTATGCCTACTCTATGTGTAGTGGTTATGAACCATTCCAGTTCAGAAGAAATGAAGGTGCTTATGGTTCACTTAGAAAGCTATCTCAACCGGAATTCTCAAACTTTTATACCACTGAGGCAGGAAGCCCATATGCTGAGAGTGAACACAGCTCATATTCAACACAGTCTGCTCCCATGCCAAGCAAGCGTGATTCAGAAACTAATACTGATCAGTCACATTTAATGGATGCTAATGTTAGGCATATGCAGAACATGCGCAATGGGAATGTAAATGGCAGTCAATATAACTATCGTAGGCCTCTGAGCAATGTCAGCACTTCTTCGGCTGGTAGCAATAAAAGCTCATGTTCTAAAAATTCCTTTGGTACACCAATTAAGTCTGGAGAGGCAATGATACCATGTGCAATTCCTCGACCAAACAGTGGGAATAAGGGAAGCATTGGAAATGGTAGAGAAACACAGAGCGATGTTGAGTGTATGACTCCTTCAAATGAAGGAAAGAGAAAAGGTCTTCCACAAAGTAAATCAACAACTTGTGCCCAGACTGATGCAGAAATGAAGTCAAATAGCATGGGACGAAGACGACTATTTGGCAGTAAGAATAGTTTGACTAGAACACCATCACAAGGTGAAAATCCAATTGTTTGTAATAGTACGGTTATCTCTAATCCACATGCCACATACAGTAAAGCTGATAAGCCAAACAGCCCATATGCTAATGTTCAAATTAATCCACAAATAAATGGAAATGGGTATATCAGTCCAAGAAATTCTGGTATAGTTGGACCATGGGTCAAAAATGGTAATGGAGTCATCAATGGTATTCCAGAAGCAGAGAGCATGGAATCAATTGCCTCATCGGCTAATATACATATGCAAATACAACAGGCCAGAGCATTAAGTGGTGCAAGTGCAAGAATACTTGCAAGAGACAATTCATTTCACTCAGGTCTTCACCGTTCCAACAGTGTTAAATCTACACAGTCAGAATGCCTCTACTCTGGTCCTCATCACTCTATTCCAGAGGACCTCACTCGCACCAATTCTTTTTCACAAATAACCAACCAGCCAGCATCTCCGACACCAAGCAACACTTCTCATTCTTCTCGCTTTACTTTCCCATTGACATCATATGGTCAGGGTGGCCCACAGAACATGGTCAGATCAAACACTCAGTCAAGTTTACCTGCCAATGGTCATCCTTTATCAAAAATAAATAAAGAGGAAGATGGAAGTCGTAAGTTCTGAATATGTCACATCTATAGTGGTGTTCTTAGGAATGAAATGTTTTTTAATGGCCAATTAAATGTATCAAATAGTTTCTTCTCATGCACTTTGACATAAAAATCATTCACTTATACTGTGCCTACTCCATTTTTTATTACAACATTTATTAACCCTTAAAGGCCTATTTCTGACTTTTACGACCTCAAAACACATGCCCTTAACATGCTGTCATGAGGCAATTCTGCTGGCAGTGGGCAAATTAGCCAGGCAGTGGTTTCTAGTTACAGTCTTGGCTGCCTTTTAAGGCAGCCAAGACTTGACTAGAAATTAATTCTAAGCCACTGGACATTTAAAGACTGCATGCTGGTGGCTATTCAGGATACTTGTCCAGTCCCTAAAGGGTTAAACATTATTGCCCAACATTTGGTTTTTGAAAATGTTTACTGTTGAAATGAGCCTATTGATTCTGAGCTTATTTTATGAAAAGGGTTTTTACAGAAACTTTTTTTTTTACAAAAATTGAGGAGTTACTCGATATCTGTTTCATTCATAAGTTGTGATAACATATTTGGCCAGTTTCATGGTCTTTGAACATACACTGAGCCAGATAAAACGAGTGAGAGAAGCAAAATTCTTAATTGTTTTTTAATCAAGCCTTGATGTGAAAATACTGTCCTTAATTATACAGGCTGAAACTTACACTTTTATCTCATTTCTTCCAAATTAGCTTGTAACACTAAAAGTCCTAACCCTTCAGGGCCTTGTTCTGATTTTGATCACTATTTACTGCAACAGAACAGGTGTACTGACTTTAATCACTGAGTATATCTGGGTAAATGTGAAGTCAAATTATAATCCCTGAGTATATCTGAGTATTATAATGTACCTTGGCAGTTGTTTCTAGGCAAGTCTTGGCTGTCTGTGCAGGCAGCCAAGACTTGCCTAGAAACTTGCAAACCAGAGGATGTAGGCTGTCTTTGAGTAGCAAAAATGGATTCAAATCTCTAGGCCTTTCTGGGTCAAATCATTCCAACAAAAATGGAAAGAAAGCTTAAAGACAAACCATACCATGTGTTATGCCCCCTAATTTGAGATCATTCCTGTAATTTGAGAACACTGGTTACCATTATGAGTTTGATGGAATTTAACCCTTTGAGCCCTAGTGGCATCTTCCATATGAGTTCAGTGGCAGCAACAGGAAGAGTCCATATTCTTTATTTGGGGGTAGTCCGATTAATATTTTCCAACGTGCAGCCCCCTCCCCCCCCCCCCCCCACCCAGGCTGCATGTTGAAAATATTGATTGGTCTACACCACACCTTCACTAAAAAGTCAACCTACTTAATGAAATTATGAAGTATCATGTTAATGGGCCAGAAAAAAGGCCTCTGGGTTTCAAAGGGTTAAGGACCTGTTTTTAGCTCATCTTGACAAAGTCAAGCTGAGCTAATCTCATCGCTCTCCGTCCATCGTCCGTAGTCTGTCATCCGTCAACACCATGTTTTGGTCAACACCTCCAAAGTCACTGGGCCAATTCAAGTGAAAGTTTGTGTGAGTGATGGTCCCAAAGGGGCATTTTATTTTTGTTCAACTCAGCATGCCCAGCCCCATAGAGAGGGAGTGGGGGAAAATGCTCCAAAATATTTTACAAATCTTCTCAAGAACCAGTGTGTACAATGACTTGATATTTGCTATGGAGCTTCCATATGAGGTGTAGAATCAAGTTTGTTCAAACGAAGTTTGTGAAGTAATAATTGGCTTTGTAATAGGAGGGGTAAGATTTTTGCCCCACGCCCAAAATTTCTATTTTCTGAACCGATGGTCCAGTATGAACCAAATTTGGTTTGTGGTAGTATTGGGTCATAAGTACTTGACCCATGCAAAAAAAAAAAATTCCCGCATCCCCATGGGAACCCTGGGAGCTAAAAATAGAAATATTTTCAAACACCCATATTTCCCAAACCCCATGGAACAGAGAGCTTTTATTTGGTATGAAGTATCCTTATGACCAGTAGAATTGATTGGTAAAAATGGTAAAAAAAAATTGCCATCGGTTATGTTAGGGTGTTCTGTAATGGGCATCGAAAAAATGATGAGTCAGCATATTTGCAAAAATTAAAAAAATCTTTTCTCCAGAACCAATCATCAGAATCTTTTGATATTTGGTATACAGCATTCATAGGGGGGGGGGGTCAGATAAAAGTTTGTTGAAATAAAGCTCATTGGTTCATATTTGGGCTTTCTACAGGAGCCTGAAGTTTTAACATAGGGTAATATGGGGAATATTCTTTAAAAATCTTCTTCTTCAGAACCACCAGTCAGAATCTTTTAATATTTGGTATACATCATTGTTATGAGGGTCAGATTCTAGATTGTTCAAACCAAGTCCCTAGGTTAATATTTGGGCTTCCTATGGAAGCCCAAATTTTATCTTTGTTCAATATGGAGGGTAATTTAAAAAAATCTTCTTTTTCAGATCCATCAGTCAGAATGCTTTGATATTTGGTATGCAACATCTCTATGGGGGTCAGATTCAAGTTTGTTCAAATCAGATCCCTAGGTATATATTTGGACTCACTATGGTAGCCCCAATTTTTACTTAGTGCAAATACAACATCTCTAGGGGGTCAGATTCCAGGTTGTTCAATTCGAGTGCCTAGGTTAATATTTGGGCTCCATATGGGAACATGAAATTTAACTTAGTACAATATGAGGGAATTTCTTCAAAAATCTTCTTCTTCAGATTCACTTGTCAGAATGCTTTCACATTTGGTATACAACATCTCTAGGGGGTCAGATTCAAGTTTGTTCAAATCGGATCCATAGGTTAATATTTGGGCTCGCTATGGTAGCCCAAATTTGAACTTAGTGCAATTCGAAGAAATTTCTTTACAGTTTCTCTTCTTCAGATCCAACAGTCAGAATGCTTTCATATTCGGTACACAACATCTCTAGGGAAGTCAGATTTAACTGTGTTCAAATCAAGAACCTGGGTTAATATTTGGGCTCTCTATGGGAGCCGGAATTGGCCATTTTGCTGAAGAATTAAAAATTTTGTATTCAGTACCCTCTAGAGGTACTAAGATTAATCCACATAGGTTGTATCAAGGGGCTTCATAGGGGAGCTCTACATTTTACAACTGAAGAAAAGGCATGATGCCCAGATTATTTTTGTCACTCCTGAGGGACTCAAGGATTGACAGTGTAGCCTATGGAGATGGCTTGCTTAATGTAGACTCATTCTTGGACTCGGTTTAAATTGTGTTCTGTACAAGATGAGCGCTTCAGGCCCCGTGGGGCCTCTTGTTTATTTAACTTTTAACACTGGTTTCAGTGTATTTAATATTGGTGTTTCCTTCACAGTAAGGCTCAAATCAGAGGCACCAGACTGTCAAAATTACAGACTGAGCTGACGTTTCATTAATTTTTAGCTTAACTTGACAAAGTCAAGATAAGCTATTGCCATCACACTTTCGGAAGTCTGTTAGTCTGTGAGTCTCAGTCTGTGAGTCTGTTCACATTTTCCTTTACGGCTACACTCCGTAGTTCTTGTCCAGTCGTCATGAAATTTCATATGCAGGTTTAGGGTCATGTCTAGATGAGAACATCAGCACAGTCTACAGGTCGTATTTATGAAGGGATTTCATTGTAACTTGGTAGGATGCCTCTGTGTAATAATATATAGATGAGATCGTCCCCTTTTGGTCATGATCTGTCAACTGTAATGGCTGCCCAAACCCAAAACCCAAAAACTTTTAGCACAGTCTGCAGGTCATATTTAATATGGAGGGATTTCATTATAACTTGGAAGGATAACTCCATATGATGTCTAGATGAGAACTTCCCCATTTGGTCACAATCTGTCAACCGTGATGACTGCCCGAACCAAAACCTGAAAACCTTTAGCACAATCTACAGGTCAAATTTACGGAGGGATTTCTTTGTAACTTGGTAGGTTGACTTCATATAATGTCTAGATGAGAACGTCCCCTTTTGGTCACGATTGGTCAACTGTGATGGCTACAGAGGCCCAAAGCCCAAAAAACTTTAGCACAGTCTACAGGTCATATTATGAAGGGATTTCATTGTAATTTAGTAGGATGACTCCAAATAATGTCTGAATGAGAACGTCCCCTTTTGGTCGCGATCATTCATCCATGATGGCTGCCCAAGCCCAAAACCCGAAAACCTTTTGCACAGTCTATAGGTTATATTTAAGGAAGGATTTCATTGTAACTTGGTAGGTTGACTCCATATAATGTCTAGATGATAACGTCCCCCTTTGGTCATGATTGGTGAACTGTGATGGCTACATGGGCCCGAAGCCTGAAAACCTTTAACACAGTCTACAGGTCAGCATTATGAAGGGATTTCATTGTAACTTGGTACGATGACGCCAGATAATGTCCAGATGAGAATGTCCTCTTTTGATCGCAATCATTCAACCCTGATGGCTGCCCGAGCCCAAAACCAAAAAAACTTTAGCTCAGACTACAGGCCATATTTATGAAGGGTTTTCATTGTAACTTGGTAGGATGACTCAGTATAATGTCTAGATGAGGATGTCCCCTTCTGGTTGCTATCGGTCAACCATGATGGCTACACAGGCCTGAAGCCTGAAAACCTTTAGCACAGTCTACAGCCCGTATTTGGGAGCGCAGTGGCTCAGTAGGTAGAGGTGCAGGCTGCAAGTCGAGAGGTCCTCGGTTCGAATCCCACCTGCGGCTGCCGCGTTGTGTCCTTGGGCAAGACACTTCATCTCCATTGCCCGTGTGGGGGCACGGTGGCATTGTGTACTAAGGCGTACTGCACGTCGATGCTGCACTTGTCTTCAACCAATGCTAACCCTGCTTGAGTAGAGTTAGTATGTTGGGGAGCTGACAGTTGCTCGCCGTTGCTCGGTGGTTCTCACCGGGTACTCCGGCTTCCTCCACCCGTAAAACTGTCACGGTCATGATTAGCCATTGTGCATAAATATATGACTTTAAACACCAATAAATAAATAAATAAATACAGGCCATATTTATGAAGGGATTTCATTGTAACTTGATAGGATGACTCGTTTTGGAATGATTTCACTATAACTTGGTAACTTTTGTTGACATACATTAACTGTGAGGGCCATATACATTAACTGTGAGGGCCACATTAACCCATCCCTCAATTCTTTTGTACAGTTTACACCTCATATTATTTTTATTGAAAACATAACATTCAGGGAATAGAAATGAACATATTCCCAATTATCACAATTCTTGTCTTATTTCATAATCCTTTCATAAACATTGAATATTATCCTTTTCATCAAACACAACACACAGACAAGTTAAGCTACAGTGTCATTGACACTTTCATTACTTTATCACTTATTTTGTGTCCAGTGCTAAAGTCTTCAATCCCTTATCACAGGCCAGCATAGTAATATCATTATATTTCATTACTATTCATTTTTACAATATCAATGACAGATTTCTGGGGAAATATGAATTTATATCTCAATTTACAACCCAATGGTTACATATTTAAAATAGCAAATAGAAAGGAGATCTCTGTAGTCCACCACATTCCAATGTTCATGGTGTTGATGCTTTTGTGGTCAGTTGGGATGTGATTCTTGATGTGCTTTAAGAGTGAGTTCATGTATTTGTTGAAAAACCTGGTGCCTTGTCTCTGGTCTTACTCTGGGGAGATGGGAGAGTTGGTATGAAAAGGAACAATGTCCCAATCTGTCCTCCCTCTTCCTCAACTTTCTTCTTGAAGGCCCCTGATGGGGTAGATGGCAATCAACCTCTTGTCTCAAATCACTTTGTTAGCTTGTAGCATCCCAGCATATGGCAGGGGACCATTAATTTGTTTCACCTTCCTGACTGGAAGTTCCTTACAGGAGGTGTAATGACTGGAAGGTCTTAATTAAGGAAGTCATGTTCCAGCAGAATATTTTTGCATTGCAAAGCTTTAGACCGTTCCAATAAGGAATGATTGTTTGTTTCGGTCTTTTTCTTGAGTTATGAACCCTAAAAAAACAAAAGCCAAACTGTGTAAATGGGCGTAGTTTTGCTCTTGTCAGTTTTGTTTGTTGATTATTATGACTGGCCATTGTTGACGTTTGATTTGGGTAAAACGATGAACAAAAACAATCACCTATTGCATATAAACAAACTGAACATGGAATAAAAAGCATGATAAGGATTTCATTGTTAATTAAATTTTATTTTGAAAGTCTTTTAATGTGATGAGATAAATATTAATTACTTTTCATGTTGAAACAAAATGAGCGTGCAGGGGTTCTTTTCCATTCATATTGTGCAACGTAATTTTTAAGAAAGATATTGGAGGCGTGGTTTAGGGTGGGCCTAAATGCAATTTTTCAGTTCATTGTGTTATGAAAAAAAAGAAAGAAATACTTTAGCCAGTCATTTTGCCTGAAAATGCATGAACAGAAAAAAGGTTTAATTATAACCAACACAATTGATTTGGTGAAAAAATGAATCCTAAGAACCCAAGCAAAAATTTATTTCCTTGCCATGGCAAGATGAATGATGGCATTCAGGCAACAATTTTCTTTCCATTTCATGGGATAGTAAAAACATTTTTGTTGTTTATGGAGTGGAAATTATTGGCTTACTTCACATTGACTTCAGAAAGCATGAGAAGGAACTTGATACATATGGTTCGCCATCATTGCATGGACACATTTTTACACAGTTATCTCCCTTTACCCTCACCTTTCTGATCGTGATGTTTGAATGCTGTAAAGTTTGATATAGGTATAGAAATTGAAATTCTGTTTTCTTATATTTTATGCAAATCAGGCTGGACAAAATCATCGTCTCCGGATTATGATTACTGTGATTATTGGGACTTTGGTAAGTAGAAGTGGTATCTCCTTATGTTTCCTGTCAGTTTTTCATATCAGATTAATGTATGTGACATCTTCAATTCATGCAAGCTACTGCACATGCCTGAATAGATCACATTGATTTTTCCTGCAGCAGAATTCCATTTTTCGCATATTGTTTGTTAATACTTCATCTAACACGGATTTCAGAAAACAATTCCATTGTCTGCTTATTAAATCAGACTTGAAATTTTTAGTTTTTCTTTTAAAGCATGATTTATGCTCCCATCACTAGAACATGTTGAACAAGTTTTTTTTAATTGGTGGGCTATTACAGTACAGTCGCCGTGGACTGGGCATAATCCACACGTGGGCTGTGATATGTCCACGCATTTGTTTACCAAGTAATAAAAATCACCAGCAGCTTCATTAATTAAATATTTGATGATTATTCCTATAATTAGTGGTTTCAATCTAATATTATTTGCACCCGTGGAAATACTGCCCACCCCATGGAAAGTGACCAGTCCATGGCGGCTGTATAGCAGCTACATTTTGGAAGATGAAAATGGAAAATTGTTGTTTTTACATATACAGTTATGCAAGCTCTCTAGCCACCCGTCAAATTCTGAAATGAGGGGGTTAACAACACTTTCAATATACAGGATCATATGACAGAGACAGGATGATTACTTTGCACCCTTGCATACCTATCACTTGATGTAACAGCCAGCTCAACCCAGCAGAAAATAAAAATAGCCATTTAGATTTGTCATTTTTAGCTCAACTTTGGCAAAGCCAAATTTGAGCTTTTGTCATGGCCCGTTGTCCATCTGGCCGTCTGTCCGTCTGTCCGTACGTCAACAATTGGATACGGCTCGGGCTAGAGGCTGTATTTATGAACCGATCTTTACGAAACTTCTTGGGTACCTTTGTTATGACCATGGGACGAGAACGAGTGTTTTGGGGTCCGGTCCGAAATTCAAGATGGCTGCCAGCCGCCATTTTGTACCGACGATGCAGAAATCTGTTTTTTGTACAGAACTTCCATATGAAAGCTCTGATTTGAATAATTTTGTGTATGAATGTTTAGTACCTTAGGATACATCACATATAATACGGGTTTTTTTCTCGAGCGTAAATTGTGCAAATTAGACTAATTTTGATGTTTTTTGGTGTTACTTTCAGCACTGTAAGTGCAAATGCCAATACGGCTCGGGCTAGAGGCCGTATTTATGAACCGATCTTTACGAAACTTCCTGGGTACCTTTGGTATCACCGTGGGACGAGAACGAGTGTTTTTGGGTCCGGTCCAAAATTCAAGATGGCCGATGGCAGGCATTTTGTACAAAATTAGGAGCAATCAGATTTTTGCACAGAACTTCCATATGAAAGCGCTGATTTGAATAATTTTTTGTGTGAATGTTTAGTACCATGGGATACATCACATATAATACGGGTTTTTTTCTCGTGCAGAAATTATGCAAATTAGATGAACTTTGATTTTTTCAGTGCGACTTACACACAGTAAGTACACATGTCAATACAGCTCAGACTAGAGTCTGTATTTATGAACTGATCTTCACGAAATGTCTTGGGTACCTTTGTTATCACCTTGGGATGAGAACAAGTGTTTCTGGGTGCGGTCTAAAATTCAAGATGGCTGCCAGTGACCATTTTGTACCGAAATTAAGTCTAATCAGTTTTTTGTACACAACTTCTATACAGCTCAGACTAGAGGCCATATTTATGAACCAATCTTTACGAAACTTCTTGGGTACCTTTGTTATCACCGTGGGATGAGAGCGAGTGTTTTTGGGTGTGGTCCGAAATTCAAGATGGCCACCAGCAGCCATTTTGTACCAAAATTAGTGCAATCAGTCTTTTGTACAGAACTTCTGTATGAAAGTTCTGATTTGAATAAATTTTTGTATGAATGTTTAGTAACATGGAATACATCACATATTGTAAGGGTTTTTTTTTCGTGCAGAAATTATGCAAATTAGATGAACTTTGATTTATTCAGTGCTACTTACTCAGTGTAAGCACACATGTTAATACGGCTCAGGGTAGAGGCTGTATTTATGAACCGATCTTCAGAAAACTTCTTGGGTAGGTTTGTTATCACGTTGGGACGAGAATGAGTGTTTCTGGGTACGGTCCAAAATTCAAGATGGCTGCCAGTGGCCATTTTGTACCGAAATTAGGTCCAATCAGTTTTTTGTCACAAGTTCTATACAGCTCGTATTTATGAACTGATTTTCACAAAACTTCTTGGGTACCTTTGTTTTCACCTTGGGACAGGAACGAGTGTGTTTTGGGGTGCCTTTGTTATCACTGTGTTATGAGAACAAATATTTTGGGGTTCAGTCAGACCCACTCTGGGACTCAAAGATTTCTTTTCTAGTTTAGCATCTGACTGTCACCCACCTTTACAATACTTTACCTATACATTTGTTACAGGCAACAGTCAGTATTTATGTACAGACCGTTACAAATACTTTATATGTACCTTTGTTATCAGGTCATTACCTAGATGTTAGTCATTGCTGTATCACATACTATACATGTACATGTCTTTGTCTTGACAAGTTGAGCTACAGTGTCATTGACACTTTCATTTTTCAATTTTTATTCCCAAAGCATAGCTTATACATTATACAGATTATGTTGTATCTTTTCTTTTAATGAGCATGTTTCGATAAAAGAAAAAATCATTGGCGATTAGTACAAGATATCAGAAACTTTTTTAAGAGAGACGTATTTCAAGGCTAATTGATACTGAATGATTTTTTTTTTCAAATTGACTTTTAGTGCAAGTGTGCATTTTTGAACTTGCATTACAAGTTTTGTTTAACCCTTTATCCAGCATGGACAGTATCAAAATTTATCATTGTAATTTTTTTTTTTTCAAAACATTTTAACGAAACCATATCATGAGGCTTCCCATTGGAATGATCTCACAAGCTCATTCCAGTAAGGGGTCACATGATATGGTTTTGTTGAATTTTGTTGAAAAATTGTATTTCTCAGCTGCTTAATTTCTAAAATATGCGGGCAGATGAGGCCGATTCATAAATAAAAGGGTTAATGCTGCCAGTAGTCATGGGATTGTTATGATGTTGGGGAGCTGACAGCTGCTCGACGTTGCTCGGTGGTTCTCTCCAGGTACTCCGGCTTCCTTGACCCATAAAACTGTCACCGGCACGATATGACCTTGGCTGTTAAAGTGTCATTAAAGCTTAATAAATAAATAGTCATGGGATCCAGGTGGGAAATTGCTTTGAATCCCTTACTGATGATTGATCATGCAGTTGGTATTTTTGGCATTTGATTACAAATCAAGTCATAGTGGATATTTAGCAGCTTTGACTTGATTTGGCTCTTCAGCTACCATGACTTGATTTGACAACAAATTTAAGGAACTGTCCCAACCTTTGTAATGAGAAAAGTATTTGTTACTGGATTTTTGTCGAACTACATCATAATTTTTCTTTGTTTTATCTTTGTGTCTAGTTATTTATTTTGGTTTTCAACCCTTTACTCAATGCGCATGATTCCAAAATTTGTTATTTTAATTATTTTTTTTTTTAAATTTGAACAAAACCATACCATGTGGTTTAACATGTCAAGCTTGTTCCAATGAGGGGGATCATGTGATATGGTTTTTTTGAAGAACTTGTTAGGATCTTCATCAACTAGTCATTGTGGATTATTTGAATTCACTTCCAAAAATTGTGGTAAGGTAACCTGTGGCCAATACTATAAAACTTTTACAGTTGTATTTTTCAGAATTGTATTTTCTATTTATGGAAATAACTAATTGATAAGAACCATTAGCATTTTTAAAGATGTGGCAATTTCCAGTTAGCAAATTTCCATATCTTTTAACCCTTTACCTAACGAATCGCCCACATCCGCCTGCGTAATATGCAAATTCCGCAGCTGAAAAAATATTATTTTTCGAAACATTTGAACAAAACCATATCATGTGACCCCTCTTTGGAACGAGCTCGTTGAGCTCGTTCCAAAGAGGGGTCACTTGATATGGTTTTGTTGAAATTTTTTGAAAAAATTTAAAAAATGATATTTAAAATAATAAATTTTGAAATCGTCTGCGTTGCGTAAAGGGTTAAAATGCTATTGATTCATTTCCGTCATTTATATTCACTTGTAGAAAATACAGTTTGGAAAATACAATTGTAAAAGTTTTATAGTATCGGTTCCAGTTTTCAATCAGTATTCTAAATTAAGACAATACCAAAACAGTTTACATGATTCAGAAAAGTTGACAGAGATATCACTCATGTGACTGTAACATTCCTTTCTGAAGTGCCAGCTTACAGAATTTCAAAAGGGTTAAAAGTTTTGGAATTTAACTTAAAAAGTAGGGAATCCTGCATGAACTCATTTGTGTTGTTCACTCTTGTGAACAGAAAATTAAAATTAAAATAACTGCTTTCAGTGTTTCACCTTGAGCCTTTGAAATAAATCATTTATGTTTTGCATTGCAAAGAATTTTTGAGCCACTTTTATCTTTAAAAGCTGCTTTGTGGTTTTTAATTTTGCATGAGAATGCTAAGCATTCATCATCTGTTATCTCCTTGATGAACTGATAATCATGCTGTTAATGTCTGTAATATTATAGTACTGATTTATGTTCTCTGAGCACACTGTGCTATCTTTATTTAATATGTCCTATGTGCCATGGATGAGTTCTCTTCCAAAAGTTTCTCAAAGTTGAGTTGTGCTTTTGTGATCAAGATGACATTTTTCTCCTCAACTGTTTACCCTTTACAGTACAGCCAACGTGGAGTGGCCATAATCCACGCATGGGCAGTGAAGTCCTTGCATGCATTTACCGGGTAATAAAAAGCATCATCAGCAGAATTGTAATTAATTAATTATTCTTTTTTGTACTATTAAACCATTCCTGGTCAAATGTACATAAATGTTTGTTGTGAGATACAAAAATTATCAGATATAATAATAGGTATTTTAAGCACAAAAATTATAAGATATAATAGTAAGTATTTTAAGCACAAAAGATGATGATTACATAATGAACCAGAGCTTACTATATTCACTAGTGTGTAGGGTTATTGTTTAGGCCCACCCCAGAGGCTTTGAGACCTGACTAGTTAATGCTGGGGCAATGTGACTTTAGTGGAAAACCATTGTTATTTGATCCATCATAGATAAAATTGAGCCATGCTGTTTAACATTTTAGGCTCTGGCAAGTCATAACTGACACAAATTTTACATAATCTGCAAACTGGTTAAAATGGTGTGGTTATACCTGGTGCTTCATGAATCAAATTTTTGATGAATATTCCTATAATTAGTGTTTAAAATCTAATATTATTACGTCCATGGACATATTGCCCAAGCATGAAAAGTTAGAAGTCCACGGTGGCCTTACTGTACCTAACAAATAAGCTGCATCATCCCTTATAATTTACAAATCTAGCTGTTGAAAAAAAAAGCTCATCGAGTTCAATCAATGAGGGGGTCTCTTGTTAAGGTTTTGTGGAATTTTTTTTTTTAAATAATTTTATAAAATTTTTTATCATGTGTGTTGGGTAAAGGTTTAACTGACTATCAGAATGATACAAATAAAAACATTCTCTTATCGCATGAAAACATCTTTATAAATAATATTTACCTAAGGTTACGTCATATCCAGCCAGCACTATTCTCAAAAATCATCATTAAAATTTTATTATTTTTTCAGTTTTCTGTCTACAAAACATAGCTTATGAACCCTCCTACTAGCAAGCTTATTTTAATAAGGGTTGGGGGGGGAGGGGGGGGGGGAGTGGGAATCTGTTTGATGCAAAAATGAAATCATTTAGTTTTTCTAGAAAAGGTTTTGCAAATATCCTCTGGTCATGTCATGTGAAGGGTTAACCATTATATCTTATTTTGTCAGATTTTATTGAACTCTATTACAGAATCTATCATTGATTGAAATCCCTAATGGCTTTATGGCAAAATAAATTCTTTTGAAAATATTTGATAAGACATCAGAGGAAGGGAGTGAAAAGAATTCTACCAGTAGAGTTCTCAAGGAAGAGTCCCCTGGGGACAACTTTTTCAGAGCAATATAAAAAGGGTAGTTTATGGCTGTATGGAGACTTAAGCGATAATGTCAAGGCCAGATTTTAAAAGCACAAATGTACAAAATTTTCTATAGCTTTTGTGTGTTGTCACTCTTAACCCCACACATTCATTTTTAGTTTCATGGGTCATCAAGTCATAGCAGCTGTAAAGCAGCCTTGATTGGGTTTGATGAAAATTGGAAGAAATCTGTTGTTGACAAGTTACTGAAGGAAAGATTACTACAGTTCTTAGGGATTATTTTTTTGTGTCTAAAGTGTTTCTGACACAAGGAAATTGGCATGCAAAATGTTGACCCTTTACTAACCACAAGTAGCCAACAGTGGTTGGATATTTACACAAACAGAAGAGTGCAGGTTATTTTTGGAAGTGAGAATATGTTTTTGCAGATTTGTTTTGTTACCATTTACTGGAGAATACCTATAGGCACTCTCCAAAAAATGATAAGACAAGTCCATATGAAAAAAAAATATATCTGACTTGACTTGAAGCATATCCCACAATTTCTGAAGCGATTCCATGTGTGGTATCTACAGTTTTCAGCAAAGTCCAAATATGAGCTTCTTGCACTCAAATAGTTCACCCTTCACTTAATGCAGACAATAACAAAATTCATTATTTTAAATATTTTTTCAAATTTTTCAAAAAACTTCAACAAAACCATATCAATTGATCCTTCATTGGAATGAGCTCAACAAGCTCATTCCAATGAGGGCTCACCTGATATGGTTTTGTTGAAATATTTTTTTAAATAATTTTTTCAACTGCTGAATATGAACATTATGAGGGCAGATAGAGCCTATTCGTTATATAAAGAGATAAGGAACAAATGTTGTGTTTTTGATTGTATACTGAACAGGGTTGAAAATATTCAGCACATTTGCTGATTCAGCTAATTTCTAACCTATATTGGAATAATTTATTTCTATAAATTCATATAAAAATGGTCTTTCAGCTCACTGTCATATGAATTAATAGAAATAAAATGAAAGGTTACTCGTAATTTTAAAAAGAAATGAAAAATAACTGATAATTTTAAAAGAAGAAGAAATAAAAAGCTGTAACTTTTGTCTTCAACTCGGGTGGAACTTGCTCTCCAAGTTAGTACAAGATTAATCAGATAGGAGATTCTTGCAAAACTATTGTTCTGATCAATAATTTATATATAATTTGAAAATTTACCAGTTTTTATTTCAATTTTTAAATCAGTTTCACCAGTCTTCACTTTTGCTGTTTCCATTTATTAAGATAAAACATCCACACATACAGTTGTACAAACAGTTGCTAATTTTGTATTCCCCGCATGTTCGATGTGTTGCATGTGAAGGGAGATAAATTTTTATTTTTACCATGTTCACAGCATGTGCTAGCCTTTTTAAAATGCATGAAATGAGCCAAGCCTTTATGAATTTAATGCATAGTTTTACAAATTTTTGATTTTTAAATTAATGACATCAACTTTAGTCTGTATAGAATTCATTGTGAATTATTAGTGTCTCAAGAGAAAACTGAAATCTATCGTTTCCATTTTTATGCAAAGTATGGTGGTTTAACCCTTTACCTAACACGCAAATCAGACAACACCTGCAAACAAAATTCTTGAATACCTATATTTTTTGCGTCAGAAACATAGCTTATGACCCCTGAGGGGTCATAAGCTATGTTTTTGAGAAAAAAATGAAATAATAAGGAAAATTGAATGGTGATTTTTGTGAATAGCACTGGCTGGTTTTGGCCATTACGTTGGGTAAAGGGTTAATACGAGATAGACTTCATATTCTTCAAAGTGTATTACTGTCAAAGAAAAATGAAAAATGAAATCTACCATTTTCCATTTTTATTGCAAAGTATGGTGGTTTAATGTGAGGTACACTTCATATTCTGTTTTTCTGCCCATAAAGAATGGAATATCTATTTCATTTTTGTGGCTGAATATGAAGAAACAATATGTCAAAATTCCTAATGTTAGGTACACTTTACTTTATTCCATCTTCATTGTAAACCCTTGATTCACAAAATAATTTCTTTCTGAAATTTGATCCAGTGGTGAAAAATGTGTTGAACTTGATGGTAATCTGATTGGTAAAGAGACTGCTTTTGCAATCACGCTGCAGTGGTGTAGTATTGCAGGGATTGATATACATTCTCTTGACACAGCACAGTGTGAAATGAATTGGGGGGGGGGGATATTTTTCTGTTGCCATTGGCAGCAGAAAAAGAAAAATATTTTGCCCCCCCCCCCCCACACTTAACTTAGCCTTACCATGACCATGAATGGCAGTACTGTACCTTGTTAGTAATATTTAAGGTCAGTTTATAAGTATATTGATATTTCCAAAAAAGGAAATAGTGTCTCAATCAGAGGAAAAACTATGGAGGGGTTGTGTGTCAGGGTGTGTGCCCCCTGCCCTTACTGATACAGTACGTATTAATAAGTTGCATCACAAATACTACATGTACATGTTTTTATTCACTAATAAATTTCCAAGAAGTCTTCAGTTTTTAACTATGATCCCAAATGACTAATATTCCAACCACATCCTCAAGGCATGCCTTCGACAAAGGCATGCCTTGATGATATAGTGGAATATTACATTGGTCAGGCAAGATTTCAGCCATCACAGTTGAGACAAATCAGATTTACACCCCCTTCCCCCCCCCCCCCCCCCTCCCCCTATCAGTCATTTTCGTGACAGCTCGTCAAAATAATCAGATATGAAAATAAGAACTTGAGAATAATATTTTTCATATCTGATATTGTGCCACTACAGCATCAATCAAAAATTGTCAGATCAGCTTGTCAAGTATCAATTGTTCAAGTTCTGAGAGTATGGTGAAAAAAGCTGATTTGATGTCTTGTTGCAATAATTATGATGAAAAGTTATTTTTCTAAAGTTTTCAGAGTGGATGAGCTTTGGAAAATGTCAAGGAACAACTACCATTATTTATTATATAGTGATTACAAAAATGGACAAACAGTTCTGACCACACCATGAATGGGTTGCAATCTGGTTAAAATTCCATGTCTGTTTTTCAACTCATAAGATTGTAAAAACTTAACTGTCAAAGAAGAAATGCAAGAAAATTGAATCTCAAATGCTGTTTTAATTTGTTTTCTTCATTTCAGAATTTAATGTATGAAATCTCAGTTCTCTGGTAAAATTGTATTGCAATCAGATGACATTCCTATCACGAAAGGGGCACTTTTTACTAACAATCATAGTACAGTGGAGCCCACATAATTGGATATCTCTTAACTGAATAACCCTGTTAATTGAATATAATTTCTCAACACAAACCATTTACCATACCTCCAGTACAAATTTGACCTGTTAATTGAATAAAAAATCTTGTAACCTGTTGAAAAATTACCCTGACTCTCCTCAGTTTTCCTTTGTTTATTGACCTATTTTGCCTCAGTACATCCAATACAGGCACTTAATCTCTTATATCTTGTTTGACAGAGCTCATAGCGCTCTGTCAAACAAGCTATAATAGATTAAATGCTAAGTTTATTTCTAGAATACAGGAAAGTGACACAATCCCTGTTAATTGAATACTCCTGTTAATTCAATAATTTTCATTGGCAAAGTGGCTATTCAATTAACAGGGTTCCGCTGTAGTATACTTTACCTGACTTTGATAAATGAGAACAATAGGCTTTAATTTATTCTTTTGTTTAGTAAATAAATGGTTATCTGATTTAATATGAATGGCTATAGAATTGTATCTGAAAAGTAATTCCTCTGGGTTTTTTTTAAGAAGAGAATTTGGTGTTTTTTTGTTTTTATTTCCAAAGGATTCAGACACATTTTCCTGTGTTATCATCAGTCTGTTTCATGTGCTTGGAGTCACAATACACATATATTATTTAAAATGAGTGAGTGAAATAATGTTGGTGTATTGGATATTTTTATGCTGTTTTTCATTTCAAATTACTGACTAATCTGTTAGAATGCTTGACATACAATCGCTATCACTGATGACCACAACAGTTTATTGCTGAGAATAAAATTACATAGAAATGTACATCAAGGGAGGTAAGGAATGATCAATTTTCTGAATTGTTTTTTTATATGGGAAATGTTTATCAGGGGAGATAATCTTAACTGGATATTATTGAAATTTACAAGTACAACAGATTTTGATAATCACAACTTGTGACTAATTTGGTCTCCAATTATTATTATTATTATTATTATTATTATTATTATTATTATTATTATAATACTCTTGTTTAATATTCATGCTACTATTTTATTTGCATCTAGAGTCTTTATTAACCTTTTGCCTGCTACAGGCAGATGTCCTGCCCAGATCAAAATATTGTGTTGTCTGTTTTAAGAGTATTTGTTTTTTACAAGGATTGGATTCTGGTAGCACTATATTTATGGCTTTTTTTCAACAAAATATTCTATTAACTGGAGTAGTCCTCTTACTGGTACTAATTTCTTTTTGCCATACTCTGTGGAATTTTTCTTCAAATCATGTCATGGCTGCTATACAACAGCCATGCCTGGATTTTTTTGAGAATTTCAAGAAAAATACAAGGTGGTTAACAGTTAACAACTGTGGTAATGCAGTAAAATTTCCAAGCTCAATGAAGAATGTGAAATATTATTGATATCAGCATTGGGAAATAACGTCTGGTAATTGAAAAAAAAAATGCTCAAATAAACACAGCAACTAAAATTGAATTAATAGGAAATTATTTGGGATTATTTTCAGTTCATGGATCCAATTTGTCACTGGTGTCTTCCTCCTCATCAGTTTATTCAACTGTGAGTATATTAATATTAACATACCTACTATTTATTATTCATTTAAACAGTAAAGTCGCAGAACAAGTTTTTAATCCAAAGAAGCACTTTCAAAGACTCCTTATTGCAAAAAACCCAATATTCATGACAGAGTGGCAATATTTTATCCCAAATATTTCTTCGAGTCAGTATTTTTACTGAAATATTGTTAAATAACCATTTATCTAATGAACTGACTGCTTTCATTTGCATAATATACACATATTGAGCTGTAGAAAATTTTTTTTTGAAAAATATTCCACAAGATATGGTTTTGTTGAAATTTATTTTGAATTTGAAAAAAGTAATTAAAATAACAAATTTAGATATTATCTATATTAGGTAAAAAATTTGTCCTTGCAAGCAAATGAGCAGGTAATAATATTTTCAAATCATGTAAACTGAAAGGTTAAAAAATTGTAATCATAACAGTACCTGTTGATGTGGGTGAGGTGTGTGTGTGTGGGGGGGGGGAGGGCAGGGTGGGAGGACTCTATGTCTACGTTACATACTGAAGAATATGATACTTTGTAACTCTCAGAGTGAAATCCACCATAAAGGGTCAAGGGTTAATCCAATTGCCACCCTGTAAATTGAATGGATATTTTCACCAATAATTTCTGGCGTTGATTTAGATGAATTTTTTATCAAACCTAGTCATGGCTGCTTTATCTCAGCCATGACTACATTTGATGAAAAATATCTTGAAAATACTCAGTAGGTTAGGAGTTAATGATAACATGTTTGCTTGAAATTGCTGGTAGACAAGATGTGAACTCCGAAGAATGTGATATTGAGTAATTTTAACATGAATTTTGTGTAATACAGTGGAACTCACTTAACTCGGTATTTCTTAATTGAATAACTACTTCTATGCTTAGAGGTCCTGAGTTCGATTCCTGTCTGGGACAACCCACGTTGTGTCCTTGGGCAAGGCACTTTATTCCGGTTGCCCACATGGGGACACGATGATGCCGTGTACTAAGGTGTATTGCACGTCGATGGTGCACAACTGCTGTAACCCTGCTTGAGCAGAGCTTGGACAGAGTTAGAATGTTGAAGAGCTGACAGTTGCTCGTCGATGCTCGGTGGTTCTCTCCGGGTACTCCGGCTTCCTCCACCAGCAAAACTGTCATGGTCATGATTAGCCATTGTGCATAAGTATGTGGCCTTAAACACCAATAAATAAATAAATAATAATAATTGAATAACATGTTAATTGCATTTAACTTCCAAACACCAAACCATTTACCATACATTCAGTACAATGTTTGACCTGTTTATATTTAGCCTATAGAATAAATACCTGTTAATTGTGATTTATCAAAGAATTAATTTGATAACACCATAGTATATCTCCAATATAAACATTAAATCTATTCTACCTTCTTTGACATGACTCGATGAGCGCTGTCAAGCAAGATGTAATAGAATGAATGCTCATGTTTATCACAAGAATATAAGTAAATAACCAAATTACTGAGAGTTTAATTTTTTACTGGCAAAGTGGTGGTAATTATCTAGGTGGTAGTCCACTCACCACATAACATACAGAAGATGCTTCTCTGTAATGTACGATGTTTGCCGCTATAGCGCCCTCCAAAAAAATTAATTATAATAGTTACTATTCTAAATAATCTATATTTATTTTGCTTTGCAGCCTGAAGAGAAACAAGCTCACGAGGTAAGATTAATTTCATCATTTAAGAAATTTGCCCAAAGTATTTCCTTTGTTTTGCCTTTAATTTTCATCCATTGAATCTGTTTACTTTTGTATTCACCTGGGGAGGTGGGGTACAGGAGAAGGTATCAAGAGGATCACATGAACCTGTTGTCATTAAGGTTTAAGTGATAGCAGTGGGTCAGTGGATTATGGTTATTCTTTACTTAATGTAACAGCCTTAACCAGCCAGTGCTATACATAAAATTATAAGTTATTGTGATGAATTGATGGTCTGAGGTTTGTGGCTCGGAGCTTAAATTCAACCAAGCAGTGCCACCGAGAGAAAATACGGGCCCCGGGGGGGATCAATTAGATGGTACCACCTGGGCCCCCTTGTTTCAAACCCAACTTACCAAGGACCCATGAAAATATTCACCCTTCCCCCGACCGATATCTGTTATGACTCAATTGCTTCTCAAAGACTAGATTGGGTTACACAAGAGAATGGTAAGAAGGGTTATATATATTATTGTGAGCGGATCGACCCACGATATATCTAATAACTTAGACAGTTCTTGAAAGGAATATATGCTTAATTGTGAATTCGGGGGCCCGCAGCCCACCTGTCGATTCACACACTGGGCATTGAAAAAAGCTTGCAAACTAGCTGTCGCGGGTGGCACGGTTTCGTCCTCATGGGCCCACCAGACCTCCGGGCCCTGGGGTTACTACCCTGGCTCCCC
Organism: Pictodentalium vernedei; assembly: GCA_031216915.1. Classification (NCBI taxonomy): domain Eukaryota; kingdom Metazoa; phylum Mollusca; class Scaphopoda; order Dentaliida; family Dentaliidae; genus Pictodentalium; species Pictodentalium vernedei. The sequence goes on along the minus strand of CM062296.1, from coordinate 687,088,483 downwards.
CCCCCCTCTCGACGGCCCTGCAACCAAGATGCAAAGCGTCAGGTTGAACATATGCTCCAAGCCACAAACCTCAGACATGTTATCATCATTTCATCACAGTAATGTATTTGTTCCAATAAGACCCTAACCATAGCCCCAAACCCACATCGTGAAATGAATAAGGCAACTTGAATGAACAAGGCAACTTTAATGATAACAAATTTAGTAAATAAACCTCTCGTGTACCCCCATGATGTCACTGGGCAACAAAAAAAATCAATAACTTAGATAAAGGTCAGTGCTACTCCATCTCAGTTCAGTTTATGAACTTAAACGTTGGTTGCGAGTATAAATACATAGAATGATCAATGGCCTCAAAAAATGCGATTTTATAGGCAGTATGCAATTTGAATCTCCTTCCATTGTTATCATCTTTTCAAATACTTCGCTTGGTGACGTCAGGTAGTAACATATGCCACTGGAGCCTTAAACATAGAAACTCGATCAATCAGAGGGCTAGAATTTTAATCTTAACCCTTTACCTAACCTGAAAAGCAGACGACACTTGCAAAAATAATTCTTGAATACCTAATTTTTCATTTTTTGTCTCAAAAACATAGTTTATGACCCCTCGTTGGAACGAGCTCATTCCAACGAGGGGTCATAACCTATGTTTTTGAGACAAAAAATGAAAAAAATAATGAAAAATTAATTGGCGATTTTTTAGAATAGCGCTGACCGGTTTTGGCCATTACGTTTGGTAAAGGGTTAATGAAACATTTGTAATTGAAATTCCACTATTTTTTCAATGTTTGACTCACAAAACCTAGCTTATGACCCCTCATTGTAACAAGCTTGTTGGGTTCGTTCTGATGAGGGGCCATAACCAATGTTATGAAGGCAAAACATTAAAATATTTCGTTATTCAAGAAGGTTCTGCACAGGTGTCTTCTGCTTCTCATGTTAGTTAAAGATTTAATAGAATATACCTTTCAGTTGCATTCACTTTTCTTGCACCAGTCCATTTATTATACATTCAACAGAATTTGATTGGTAATTATTATACCCCACTTTCGAAGAAAATGGGGTTATACTGGATAACATGCATCCATCTGTGTGTCTGTGCATCCGTGCGTCCGTGTGTGAGTCCGTCCAAGAATATTCATAACTTTCATAACTTAAGTAAATTATTATTTTCTATAATATTTGTTGGTCATAGGTATGCCCACACTAGTTATTTTTTTTTTATTACTTGTTTTTATTACTTGTTCACTTAGAAATTGTGTCCGTCCGAGCCAAATTTTGTCTGTTCAGACTGTATCTCGGGTATCAAATATTCTATTGCAATGAAATTTGCGGTGAACACTGCTTATGGTATAGGCTTTAAAAAAAGGATATTTCTCACATTCTCCTTTTTAGCGTTATCCCCCTTTTTTGACTTAGAAATTGTAGGAAATAGACATTATTTGTCTGTTCAGCCTGTATCTCAGATATGGGTTATCAGATTTTAGTGAAATATGGCATGCAGTTTGCCTATGACAAAGGCTTCTGCCTCATTGCATAAAACTTCCAAACACCAAACAATTAACCATACGTTTTGACTTGGAAATTGTTGAAAACTTTCGAAGAAAATGGGGGGGGGGGGGGGTGGGGGGCGGGTATACTGGATTACATGCATCCGTCTGTGCATCTGTCCGTGCATCTGTCAGTGTGTGAGTCCATCCGAGAATATTCATAACTTTCATTATTTTCTATAATATTTGTTGTTCATAGGTATGCCCACACTAGGCGGTACACCACGTGGGGGTATGCACCGGATGACAGTCCAGCTCTTATTACAGAAGAATTCCCTTGTAATTACATAAAAATGTTTCTTTCTAGCCCAGCTTGTTAATATTTCAAGCTTCAACAGTGCCATTTTTTCCTGGACACAGAATAATTCAATACACAATATCATATTTGATGAAGTTCATGATCTCGTCCAAAGATATTATGTTGTGGACAGGGCAAAATGAAATAAAAACTGAGGGAATAAGCAATGTATGGTAATCAGTAAAGTTGATACATGTAGTTGTAAGAAATGAAGGCTGCTTCATTCAAGCATGTGAGTGGTAGAAATAATTAACCTTTTTGTTCAGTACTCAAACCTTTCTGCTTCAAAGTGAGAGGTTATGTGTATCAGCTAAAAGGATCTAGTAAGGAATGACTACTAAGAGGAAAATTTTTTCCCAGAATTGTTTATCCAAAATGTCCGTTTTCCAGTCCTCCTTTAGGATATAAGGTACATGTCAATTTGGAAGCTGTGCACAAGCATATCTTTTTTCTTTGCCATTTCTCACTTCTTTCCACACACTTGTTTTGACTCATAATTATCACATCCTGGCATCAGGCTTCCTCAGAATCTGAATCTTCTATACAATTAATGATCTAATTGCTGATCCTGGTTGCCAGTAATCCAGATATGTGAGATGGCTGGACTATGTTTACCCCACTTCCCCCCTTCAAATTTGTAAGTGAAGGGGCTTAACATAGCTACCTCAATCATCCACAGCCAATAGTTCTGCCATGCCCATCATGATGAATTTAATTTTCAATTTCTTAGCAAGATATTAGAAATTAGCAGAATTCTGACAAATGGAATATTTCTTTTGTATGACTACATTTGGTTGATAAAATAGCTGTTCAACAAGATGTCTGTATTCTGTATTGAATGAAGTACAGTATAATATTTTTGTTGTAACTGGCTCATTGTTCTCTTTTTTTCAAAAACTTTTTTTTCTGATATTGCATGTTATTTAGCTGTGAAAGAAAAACCTCATATTCACTGGTATTTTTAATATTGTATTCTTAGTTCACTGTTTGTATATTGGAGCATGTTTTCTTAAAATATCCAAAATATCCATAGGAAATATGAGAAAGAAATGGAAGGAAAGCTTGGATAGCAGAAAAGTGATAGAAGAATAGGGATGCTTGCAAGGGCAATCAAAAAAGAAGCAGTAAGGCAAACAATGCAATAATTTGTTGTGGAATTTTGGGAGTAGTGAGAGTTGCAAAAGGAATAATTCATTCAGTGCAGAGGTGAAAATGCCTTCTGTTTGAAGAACAATGAGAAACCAGTAACTGCCTGAAGTATTTATTATTTTTAGTACACTTTTAGAGCATCCTAAATCTCTTATCACTTACTGATTATCAACCTCACTAATCAATCTACATGTGCATATCTTGCTGAAATGAGCTTCAGAAATTTATTCCATTAAGTGTACCTGATTTGTGTAATGTTGCTACTTTTATATGAAAAATTCAATTAAATATTTAGGTTGAGAATCAACTTCTCGCATGCTGGCAGCAGATTTTCCTGCCAGGATGTGAGTACTCTTTCCATTAGAAAAAGTATAATTTGGCTTCTGTTCAACAGAAAGCATCACTGTCAATTGGATCAAATCCAGTAATGGCTGCTTCACAGCAGCCATGCCTGGATGGATTTCATGAAGAAATTCAAGAAAATACTCATACGGTTAAGAGTTACATCACCACATTATTGTAGACGATAGAAATCAGTATTTTTCAGTTTTTAATATTATTTTGATCAGTGTGGTTATCTGTTAGTTTGCAGTACTATTATTTTTAGAGTTGTTTCCCTTAGTATTCTGTTGTGATACCTCCAGTGAAGATTCATTTCCCCTTTAAAATCTTACAGATTCCTCAAAGCATTAAAATGTTTCATTCTCTTGGCATTTAAGTACACATTTGATGACTTCTGTATCTGTCTAAGGAGGGGATTTTTTTATTTAGAACAAAACCTGAGAATATTGACAGATATTTGCATTCGGATAAAAAATTGTGCAAACCAGTTGGCAGATGTATTGTGTGCCAAGAGCTTCATTCAGTGAGATTGTTTGGGGTCCAAAGGTTTTTGCATTTCATTATGTTCATTTTTAGTGAACAAACATGAATAAGCTATCCTTTCAGTGATGAATGTTGCAAAATATTAAAAAACAGTTGAATTTATCCGAGTTTAGGAATCGAAAATTGATTATTGATAATGGTCTATCTGATCCAACTTCTTTTGTTGTTCATGTGTTTGGCAAAGGCTTGTATTAATTTTTTAAAGACAACAGAAGGTGGGACTAAAGTATAACAAATTAAAATTGAATCCATCTGTTTCTCTTTGTAAATTGGAAAACTTGATAATTCAAAGTTTGGTGTCTCCTTTGAGTAGTAGAACAACCTGATAGTTCTTCTTCCTGATGTTTTGTTTGACATTGTACCATGTTGGTGGTAGTGACAGTAACTTTTCCATAAACTGATGGTTTAATTAATTTATACAGATAAGGAAATTAAGAAGAGAACTTGAAGCAGCTCAAGAAAAAGTGTCCACTTTAACCTCACAGCTCAGTACTAATGTAAGTGCCATGTTTTTCTCACACATATCTCATTCTGCACCAGTTAACTGAGCTCTCAGGCCACCAGCCTAATTCTGTAAAGAATCTGATGCTGTTATGGGCTGTTTGTTTACCCACTTTTTGTGGAGTTTTCATGCAGCCTACCATTGTTCCATCATTCAGAGGTATAGTATATTCTTTCATGCTCCAGTTATAGATATTCCAACATCTGTATGAACCCTGGGAAGTGAAGCAGTGCTAGTTTACTATCATAAACAAGCTCAGTTTTACTAGTAAAGTATGACCCGGTAGCCAATGGGGGTGGGGAGTGGGGGGGGGGGGAGGGTCCTTGAAAATGGGCAACAATGGTATAAATGATTGGCTGGACTTGACTTTATATCCATGATGCAGTCACAATTAGCTATTGTGCAGAACATATGTGACCTTAAACATCAATAGATAAATGAGTATGGGTATTCCAATCAATGAGTATTTAATTCAACTTGAAATCATCAAGAATTAGTGGAACTACCCGGCATAATAAAAAAGCTCTGCCAGTGGTGAGTTCATTCCTAATGGTAATGTCATAAAAAATTTGGTTAATGATATTTTTTAGATTCATTGGCATATATCAATTGGTAGAAAAAGCAAACCATAGGTTCACTTTTCAGATCAACTGAAATATTCCAGACAAGTGAATCTGAACAAAGGTGATTAACTATTGACTGGTTCCTCCAGGCCAGAAGTATCAAATCCGTTACATAATTAGACTGGTGGCCTGAGGCTTGCATTTATTGCCCACACCAAATTTAACTCTTCGATGCCAAACACCTAATAAACCAAATGCCACTTAGTGGCAATAAACAGCTTAATTCTTTGTACAAAGTTTCAAACTTATTCTATTTCTTTTGCTATTTTGCATGCAACATTATTACTTTTTGTTAATCAGTAGCTGATTAAAATGTATTTGGCCAATGTTTCACTGTTACATTTCATCACAGTTTTGGAAAACATGGGAGAATTTGGAAAAAACCCCCAAAAGAAACAATGAGTTTCCTTGGTATTTTGCAATAAGGTAATGTGCTGATGCCAGATCAATAACATCAATAACAGTTGTGCTATTAATGTAGAAATTCATACTTCAAACTTGAGACATATTTTTATGATTTCTTTACCTGCCATTGTGTGTAAATATTTAACCTCTTGGTGTTTTGCAAGGAGGTCATGTGCTGATGACAGGCCAATAACATCAATAACAGTTCTGCTGTTAATGTAGAAATTCATACTTCAAACCTGAGACATATTCTTATGATTTCTTTACTTGCCATTGTTTGTAAATATTTAACCCTCTACCCACCCATGTAATTTTCAAATTGAGCAGTTGAAAATTTTTTTTATTTTTCCCAAAATTTTAACAAAACCATATCATGTGATCCTTCATTGGAGCGAGCTCGTTCCAGTGAGGGGTCACATGATTTGATTTTGTTGAAATTTTTTGAAAAATTTGGAAAAATAATATTTAAAATAATAAATTTTTATATAGTATGCATTGGGTAAAGTGTTAAATAAATATACTTGTAACCAGAATGACAAAACTTTTATATCAGAAGAACTGTTTCATAAGAGTTGGAAATGGCATATATTTTGCGAAGTGCAGAATGAAGTTCAAGACCCTAGATTAGATACATCGAGGAATGAAGGATGAAAAAGAGTTTCCAGAGGATCACAACTGCAGCATCCCCCTTATTCGATTATCTCCCTTACAATGCAAGTTGCTTTTCCTGAACATTGGTGAAGGGATTTGATGGGATTTAAATGGAATAGTAATGTGTACTGAAATAACTAATGACCTGTTGTTGATAAGCTTTAAGTTTATTCTTGTATCTTATAACCTTATTGATCAGAACATAGATAAGAAATATATTTTATTACTGTTACTGTTGATGTTTTTTTTAATGCTGACATTTAATGGTAACTTTCTGTATTGGTTGTTTTGTAGAGGTCTGTAGAATTTTATTGTTTTAACCCTTTATCTAACATGATAAGGCGAGAACGCTTGACCAAAAACATTGAGTTTTGGCTCAAATTCACAAAGCTTATGTTAGCCCTTCATTGGAATTATCTCAAAGAGCTTGTTCCAGTTGAGGGTGTGTGTGTGTGTGTGTGTGGGGGGGGGGGGGGGGGGGTGTCTTGTGAATAACTCTGGCCAGATATGGTCATTTTGTTAAGTGAAGAGCTGTCTCAGCTGAGATCTAGCCACCACTATCATGGCTCAAAAGTGCAGGAGGCTTCTATAATTGCTTTGCACTCAATACATTCTCTTGAAATCAACTGACCAATCAAATTGCTATGTAAGATAAATCATTTCTTTTATTGGAGAGTGCCAAGAGAACAGTTTTTTTTAAATGTACCCAAATAGCCCACTGGGGAGCCACCCCTGTTGTCAAAATGGTTACAATTATTTTAATTGTGTTATCAGCGATTATTAAAGTGGATAATAGTAGAGAAAACATTATTTGCATATTCAATAACCAATATCCAATTGTAATACCTCACCAACTTGTTTTCTCCTTATTTGCTCATAAATAACCAAATTTATTATATGCTTGCCTGTGAATTATCGCAGATTATCTGAAAGATATTGAATCGATGGATATCGAGAAATATCCCTCAATAGCTTCCTAAATGATGTCACGCTTTGATGCATGACATCGCCTTGAAGGAACGATCAGCAGATCTTTGTTTTTGTCTTGAAACTGTTTGCTGTTGAATTGGGCTGAATATTGTGCAGTAAAATGCCATGTAGCATATAATAAAAAGAAAATCTATGCCATTTTGGTGAATATTGGGAATTATCTCATCATGGGGGAATGATCCCTGTGTAGCATGACTTTTTTCGACACATTTTCTCCAGAAGTATAAACCTTTTTCACTCTTTCGAAAAGCTTAGAAAATGTTTTGAGGTTGTGGGCATTAAGCTGCGCTTTGTGATGCAGGCCTCTTGTAATGCATGTCAGCTTTCAGGTTTAACCCTTTCTTTTCCTTATATGACGGCCATAAGGGGAAAATGATATTCACAAAAATTGCCATTCAAATTTTATCACTTTTAAAGTTTTTGCCTCAAAAATATATAACTTATGAATCCTCATTGGGACATGCTCGTTCCAATGACTTTGAGGTGGCTTAAGCTAAGTTTTTGGGAAGGCAGTGGCTCAGTGTTTACAGCATTGGACTTCAAGCCAAAAGGTCCATGGTTTGATCCCCACCAGGAATAACTGTATTGTGCCCTTGGGCAAAGAACTTCCCGATTGCCCATGTGAGGGCACAGTGGTGCTGAATACTAATGCATACTGCATGTCGATGGTGCCCTTGTCTTCAACAAATGATAACCCTGCTTGTGTGAAGTACGCTGGGGAGTTTGATAGTTGCTCACCACTGGTCTGTGGTTTACTCCTCCCTCCACTTGTAAAACTGTCCAACATGAAGTGACTCTTTCTGTCAAAAGTGTCATTAAACCCCAATAAATAAATAAATAAATAGCTATGTTTTGCAGGCAAAAATTGAAATTTTAATTCCAGAATTTTTTTTTTTCAAATGTCATCTGCTGTGATTTATTTTTAGCTCACCGAAGGGAGCTTAACTTAACACTTGTCGTCCATCGTCGTTGTCCATCGTGAACTTTACATTATCGACTTCTCCTCACAAACTACTGGACCAAATTTGATGTGCATGTTCCTTATCATATGTCAATTCAAGTTTGTTCAAATAAACATGCGGCACCCACAGGGGGCACCACAAGGGGCATAACTCTGATAGCACCCATACATTTTTTCAAAAATTCAAAAAATCCTCTTCTTCAGATCCACCAGTCAGAATCTTTTCATATTTGTTATACAACATCTCTAGGGGGGTCAGATTCAAGTTTGTACAAATCGAGTCCCTGGGTTACGATTTGGGCTCTCTATTGGAGCCCAAATTTTAACTTAGTCCAATATGTGGAATATTCTTTTAAAATCTTCTTCTTCAGATCCACCAGTTGAAATCTTTTGATATTTGGTACATAATTTCTCTGAGGGGAGGGGGGGGGGGCAAATTCAAGTTTGTTCAAATTGGGTCCCTGAGTTAGATTTTGGGCTCTCTATTGGAGGAAATTTCTTTAAAAATCTTCTTCAGATCCACCTGTCAGAATCCTTTCATGTTTGGTATACAACATCTGTAGGGGTGTCAGATTCAAATTTGTTCAAATCGAGTCCCTGGGTTAATAATTGGGCTCCCTCCTTGGAGTTCAAATTTTAACTTAGTGAAATATGAGGAAATTTCTTTAAAAATCGTTTTTTTCAGATCCACTAGTCAGAATGCTTTCATATTTGGTATACAACATCTCTAGGGGAGGTCAGATTCAAGTTTGTTCAAATCGGGTCCCTGGGTTAGTATCTGGGCTCTCTATTGAAGGAAATTTTTTAAAAATCTTCTTCTTCAGATCCACCTGTCAGAATCCTTTCATGTTTGGTATACAACATCTGTAGGGGTGTCAGATTCAAATTTGTTCAAATCGAGTCCCTGGGTTAATAATTGGGCTCCCTCCATGGAGTTCAAATTTTAACTTAGTGAAATATGAGGAAATTTCTTTAAAAATCATTTTTTTCAGATCCACTAGTCAGAATGCTTTCATATTTGGTATACAACATCTCTAGGGGAGGTCAGATTCAAGTTTGTTCAAATCGGGTCCCTGGGTTAGTATCTGGGCTCTCTATTGGAGCCCAAAGTTTAACTTTGTGCAATACATGGAATATTCTTTAAAAATCAACTTCTTTAGATTCACCTGTCAGAATCCTCTCATATTTTATACATCATCTCTAGGGGGGCCAGATTCAAGTTTGTTCGAATCGAGTTCCTTGGTTAATATTTGGGCTACCTATGGGAGCCCGAATTTTAACTTAGTGCAATATGAGGAAATTTCTTTAAAAATCTTCTTCTGATCCACCAGTCAGAATCCTTTAACATTTGGTATACATCATCTCTAGGGGGGTCAAATTAAAGTTTGTTCAAATCGGGTCCCTGGGTTGAAAATTTTTGGTCTGGTTCGGACTCGAAAAAAAACAAATCTTTTTAATTTTTTTATGCATTTTGTTCAATTTTGTGACGGAAAACAAATTTTTTAGCTTGAAAATTTTGGGGCCGGTTCCAAAATGGAAATTTTGGACCAAAATTTGGAAGAAAATAATTCTGGTTTTTTATGCGTTTTGTTCAATTTTGAGATGAAAAAAACAAAACAATTTTAGCATGAAAATTTTGGGTCCAGTTCCGACTTGCTTTTAAAATCTTCTTTAGACCCTGTATTCAGAATGCTTTCATATTTGGTATACAACATCTCTAGGAGGGTTAGATTCAAGTTTGTTCAATCCTAGACCTTGGGTTGATATTTGGGCTCCCTGTCGAAGCCGCAATTTTAACTTAGTGCAATATAAGGACATTTCTTTAAAAATCTTCTTCAGATTCACCAGTTAGAATCCTTTCATATTTGGTATACAATATATTTTGGAGGGTAAGACTTAAGTTTTTTCAAATCTGGTCCCAGGGTTATTAATTTGAGCTACCTATGGGAGCCTGAATTTTAACTTAGTGCAATATAAGGGAATTTCTTTTAAAATCTTCTTCTTCAGATCCACCAATCAGAATCCTTTCATATTTGGTAATACAACATCTCTAGGAGGGTCAGATTCAAGTTTGTTCAAATTTGGTTAATATTTTGTCTCCCTATTTGAGCCCAAATTTTAACTTAGTGTAATATGAGGAATTTATTCCTCAGATCTACCAGTCAGAATTCTTTCATATTTGGTATATGACATCTCAAGGTGGATCAGATTCAAGTTTGTTCAATTTGAGTCCAGTGGGGGGGGGGGGGGGGGGGGGGGGGGGTGCAGGGGGGCATGTTAGGTTCAGGTTTGTTCAAATCCATTCCTTAGTGTTTTTCCATAAAATTTGCCTCTCATGACTTCATTCCTTAGTAGTGTTGATGAACCATGTCTAACTGAGTGTGACCCCAAATACTTCTTTGAACCACTTGGCAGGTGAGCGATTAAGGCCCCTTGGGGCCTCTTGTCTTAGATCAAAGAGTTAAATTGTATGTTCCGTGATTGGAGATGGTGGTTTGATGCATCATTATGATATACTCATGTTGTAGTTACAAATTTTCTTGCTATGTTTTTGACATTTTATGGAAAATTGGTTCTTGAGACCAGAATATTCTGGTTGAAGTCAAGTTGATTGGTTTCATAATCATCATTGAATGCTCTCATCATGGACATCTGTGATAGCAGACACAATCAGTTATTTTAACTATCTCATTGCTGGGAGTGACTGTTAGAGGTCTATTGAAAAGATTGAAAAGCATTAAATAGATTTACGCTGACTCTATGCATATTTTCAATATAAAAGTGGCTTCTTATATGTATAAATTGATGTTCTTACAGTATATTGCTGAGTGTCATTTAATCTTTAACCATTTGAAGCTGAATGGCCATTTTCCTGACCCAGGATCGTGATATGAATGGAATTCATAAAGAAGGTGGTTGCTCAATGAATTTGTGACATAGACCAATCAAGAGTTTCCATGTGCAGACCTAAGGCTGCCCGTTGAAAATATTGATTGGTCTTCCTCCAAGTAACAAATACAGATTCTTCCTACTTATGACATTGAACTGGCATGGAAGATTCTAGGTTCAGTTTTGGCTTGGCATCACCACAGTTGACAGTTGAATCCTGATAAATAAACAGACAAATTTATTTATCCCTGTTAATTTACCCTCGTAGAAGTTCTTATTCATAAATTGGTCTAATCCTTGTTGTTTATATAGACTGTCTTATCTCAATTTATGATAAGTAAACATCTTGTACATGGCTGCTTTACTTGGAAAACCCCTTCATGAAATTCACTGTTGTATGACATTTGACAAATTTTTCATTAGTTTTATATTGGTTTGTCCATCAGCATGTAAATGAAATGTCAGACAGAAGTCATTCCTTTTACAAATTATTTTTATCAGTATTTCACATTATGCCTGACCAGCAATTAGTCAAGTTCAGACAGTTTTGACATTTCATCAAGTAATTTACTATTGAATGTTCAACTCACAATGATTAGAGGTTATTTTTGTACCCAATAATGTTTGACAAGCGATTGGTTAAATAAATGAATTCTTGTTCTCTATTTTTAGAACCTTGAATCCTCATCATTGGAAAACTCAGCCTTTTTGTTTTGAGGTGTTCTATAGATATATATTAACCAACAATTTGTTAAGAATTCTGCCTCTCCATCATTATTCATGAGCTACACAAAAGTCTGCAATCCCCCAATGGCCTGGATGAATTTTGATGGATTGCACCAAGCTGTACCTATAAATCTAGAGATTTTACAATGTTTTGTAGTCCTTCAAATCTTGGCTGCCTATAAAATACTGCCTAAATAATTTGATTATTTTCTGAAAGACTAGCGTTTGATTGTACGTTGTGATGCCTGTTCAGGCCCTATAACATTTATCAAACTTAGAATTTGGCTGTGAAGGACTAACCAATGATTGCATGTTGTGACACCTGCTTAGAGGGCATAAAATTTATCAATCTTGGCTGAAGAGTTAATTACTTACACAATTTTTTTTACCCAATTTAATTACACTCTGCAAATCAGTGGTAACTGAATTGAAATCTCTCTTTTGTAAAAAGTAAAATTAGGAATTATGACAATCTATGGAATGATTTGCCAACCCTTTTCCAACACAAGTTGAAGATGGTTTCAGCAGTAATTTAAAAGAATAATTCACAAAATCTTTATTGTTTTGTTTTCATCTCACTTATTTAAGGATTGGTGATCAATTTATACAACTTATATTAACTCCTCTCATTGACCCAGTGGCACAGGTATGTGGGATGACCTCTGTTGTGACAACTTCATAACCTGTACAGATTGTTTCTCTCTCTACCTAGGGTACAGCCATGTTATGTCCCCCACCTGACAGGGTGATATGCTGTGACAGCAACAACCTCACAATTTTCGTTTGTATACCCACCAGTTGCTCATATACTCGCAGTTCAACTAGTTATGTGAGCTTGTTCCATTGAAGAGTCTGATCTATGATTTGTTTGATATGGAAGAAAAAATAACAAAAGCTGGACATCATTTTGATGCTTTGTACTGGGTAGATATCATTGATTTTCTTCAGTGTGAAGAGTTGAATCCTAATTTGTCCATCACCGATCAGGGAACCAATCTACTTTTATAAATTGTGTTGGCACAAATGTGAATATTTCTTTAGTCTATCATTAGAAGCTTCAGAAAGATCAATTTCATGGTAGGCTAAAAGTCTACTCAACAGGTTGTTGATATTATAAACACAAATGGTTTAACTATTATCTTAATCTAGATTCTTGATGGATCTGTTTGGACCATTCTGCTTCCAGGATCAGTTTGCAAAGAATAATTTCCCACCAGAACATTGTCTGGTTCCAAAGAATACTGACTTGGTTCACTGCTGGGTGAACCCCAGAAAGCAGAGCAGTCCTTATTGACTTTGGTGGACAAGGTTTGCTTCACTTCAAATCTAATCCCCTGTAAAGAAAGAAATTGAACAAATGCGGAAAAATTAGTGTGGACTCTCTCACTACATACCATTAACTCTTTAGCTAACAAATCAATTGCATCTGCCAGAGTAATTTACAAATTGAGCACTTGAAAAAAATTATTAAGAATGTCAACAAAACCATATTATGTCCCCCCCCCCCCCCCCCCCCCTCCCGCCATTTGCCCATTTGAATGAACACATTGAACTTGTACTACTACTGGGAGGTCTCATGATTTAGCTTTGTCGAAAATTTGTGAAAAACTGAAAAAAATATAATTAAAATAACAATTTTTAGCTCAACTTTGGCAAAGCCAAATTTGAGCTTATGCCATGGCCCGTCGTCCGTCTGTCCGTCTGTCCGTCAACAATTGGATACGGCTCGGGCTAGAGGCCGTATTTATGAACCGATCTTTACGAAACTTCTTGGGTACCTTTGTTATGACTGTGGGACGAGAACGAGTGTTTTTGGGTGTGGTCCGAAATTCAAGATTGCTGCCAGCCATCATTTTGTCCCGATGATGCAGAAATCTGTTTTTTGTACAGAACTTCCATATGAAAGGTCTGATTTGAATAATTTTTTGTATGAATGTTTAGTACCATGGGATACATCATATATAATATGGGTTTTTTTCTCGTGCGTAAATTATGCAAATTAGACTAACTTTGATGTTTTTTGGTGTTACTTTCAGCACTGTAAAAAGTGCAAATGCCAATACGGCTCGGGCTAGAGGCCGTATTTATGAACCGATCTTTACGAAACTCCTTGGGTACCTTTGTTATTACCGTGGGACAAGAACGAGTGTTTTGGGGTCCGGTCCAAAATTCAAGATGGCCGATAGCAGCCATTTTGTACAAAATTTGGTGCAATCAGATTTTTGCCCAGAACTTCCATATGAAAGTGCTGATTTGAATAATTTTTTGTGCGAATGTTTAGTACCATGAGATACATCACATATAATACGGGGTTTTTTTCTCGTGCAGAAATTATGCAAATTAGATGAACTTTGATTTTTTTCAGTGCTACTTACACACAGTAAGTACGCATGTCAATACGGCTCGGGCTAGAGTCTGTATTTATGAACCGATCTTCACGAAACGTCTTGGGTACCTTTGTTATCACCTTGGGACGAGAACGAGTGTTTCTGGGTGCGGTCCAAAATTCAAGATGGCTGCCAGTGGCCATTTTGTACCGAAATTAGGTCAAATCAGTTTTTTGTACACAACTTCTATACAGCTCAGGCTAGAGGCTGTATTTATGAACCGATCTTTACGAAACTTCTTGGGTACCTTTGTTATCACCGTGGGATGAGAATGAGTGTTTTTGGGTGTGGTCCAAAATTCAAGATGGCCACCAGCCGTCATTTTGTACCAAAATTAGTGCAATCAGTCTTTTGTACAGAACTTCTGTATGAAAGTTCTGATTTGAATAAATTTTTGTATAAATGTTTAGTAACATGGAATACATCACATATAGTACGGGTTTTTTTCTCGTGCAGAAATTATGCAAATTAGATGAACTTTGATTTATTCAGTGCTACTTATACACTGTAAGTGCACATGTCAATATGGCTCGGGCTAGAGGCTGTATTTATGAACCGATCTTCACGAAACGTCTTGGGTACCTTTGTTATCACCTTGGGATGAGAATGAGTGTTTCTGTGTGCGGTCCAAAATTCAAGATGGCTGCCAGTGGCCATTTTGTACCGAAATTAGGTCCAATCAGTTTTTTGTCACAACTTCAACACAGCTCATATTTGTGAACTGATCTTCACAAAACTTCTTGGGTACCTTTGTTTTCACCTTGGGACAGGAATGAGTGCGTTTTGGGGTGCCTTTGTTAACACTGTGCTATGAGAACAAATATTTTGGGGTTCAGTCAGACCCACTCTGTTATTAGGTCATTACCTAGATGTTTGTCATTGCTGTGTCACATACTATACATGTACATGTCTTTGTCTTGACAAGTTGAGCTACAGTGTCATTGACACTTTCATTTTATATCTAGTGTGTGTAAAGGGTTAACCATTTATCTAATGAAACAGCCAAAACCGGCCAGCACAATTTACAAAAATCACCAAACAATTTTCATTCATTTTTTTAGCTCAACTTTGGCGAAGCCAAATTTGAGGTATTGTCATGGCCCATCTCCTGTCGTCCTTCTGTCTTTTTGTCCATCTGTTCATATGTCCGTCCATTGCACCGTCAACACGGCTCGGTCTAGAGGCCGTATTTATGAATCGATCTTTACGAAACTTCTTGGGTACCTTTGTTATCACCGTGGGACGAGAATGAGTGTTTTTGGGTCCGGTCCGAAATTCAAGGCGGACGCTGGCAGCCATTTTGTACAAAATTAGGTGCAAACAAATTTTTGCGTAGAACTTCCATATGAAAGCTCTGATTCGAATAATTTTTTGTATGAATGTTTAATACCATGGGATACATCACATATAATACAGGTTTTTTTCTCGTGCGTAAATTATGCAAATTAGACTAACTTTTATTTAGTGTTACTTTCAGCACTGAAAGTGCAAATGCCAATGTGGCTCGGTCTAGAGACTGTATTTATGAACCGATCCTTATGAAACTTCTTGGGCACCTTTGTTATCACCGTGGGACAAGAATGAGTGTTTTGGGGTCCGGTCTGAAATTCAAGATGGCTGCTGGCAGCCATTTTGTACAAAATTAGGTGCAGTCAGATTTTTGTGCAGAACTTCCATATGAAAGCTCTGATTTGAATAATTTTTTGTGTGAATGTTTAGTACCATGAGATACATCACATATAATACAGTTTTTTTTCTCGTGCATAAATTATGCCAATTAGGCTAACTTTGATCTATTTAGTGTTACTTTTATCACTGTAACTGCAAATGCCAATACGGCTCGAGCTAGAGGCCGTATTTATGAACCGATCTTTACAAAACTTCTTGAGTACCTTTATTATCACCGTGTGACGAGAACGAGTGGTTTTGGGTGTGGTCGGAAATTCAAGATGGTCACCAGCAGCCATTTTGTACTTTAGTTAGTGCAATCAGTTTTTTGTACAGAACTTCTGTATGAAAGTTCTGATTTGAATAAATTTTTGTATGAATGTTTAGTAACATGGAATACATAACATATAATACGGGTTTTTTTCTCGTGCAGAAATTATGCAAATTAGATGAACTTTGATTTATTCAGTGCTACTAATACACAGTAAGTGCACATGTCAATACGGCTCGGGCTAGAGTCTGTATTTATGAACCGATCTTCACAAAACTTCTTGGGGTACCTTTGTTTGGGACGAGAACGAGTGTTTCTGGGTGCGGTCCAAAATTCAAGATGGCTGCCAGTGGCCTTTTGTACCAAAATTAGGTCCAATCAGTTTTTTGTACACAACTTCTATACGGCTCAAGCTAGAGGCTGTATTTATGAACCGATCTTTATAAAACTTCTTCGGTACCTTTGTTATCATCGTGGGACAAGAAAAGTGTTTTTGGGTGCAGTCCAAAATTCAAGATGGCCACCAGCTGCCATTTTGTACCAAAATTAGTGCAATCAGTTTTTAGTACAGAACTTCTGTATGAAAGTTCTGATTTGAATAAATTTTTGTATGAATGTTTAGTAACATGGAATACATCACATATAATACGGCTTTTTTTCTTGTGCAGACATTATGCAAATTAGATGAACTTTGATTTATTCAGTGCTACTTATACACTGTAAGTGCACATGTCAATACAGCTAGGGCTGGAGGCTGTATTCTTGAACTGATCTTCACGAAGCTTCTTGGGTACCTTTGTTATTACCTTGGGACGAAAACGAGTGTTTCTGGGTGCAGTCCAAAATTCAAGATGGCTGCCAGTTGCCATTTTGTACCGAAAATAGGTCCAATCAGTTTTTTGTACACAACTTCTATACGGCTCAGGCTAGAGGCCGTATTTATGAACCGATCTTTACGAAACTTCTCGGGTACCTTTGTTATCACCGTGGGACGAGAAAAAGCATTTTTGGGTGTGGTCCAAAATTCAAGATGGCTGCCAGCAGCCATTTTGTACCAAAATTAGTGCAATCAGTTTTTTATACAGAACTTCTGTATGAAAGTTCTGATTTGAATAAATTTTTGTAGGAATGTTTAGTAACATGGAATACATCACATATAATACAGGTTTTTTTCTCGTGCAGAAATTATGCAAATTAGATGAACTTTGATTTGTTCAGTGCTACTTATACACAGTAAGTGCACATGTCAATATGGCTCAGGCTAGAGTCTGTATTTATGAACTGATCTTCATGAAACTTCTTGGGGTATCTTTGTTATCACCTTGTGATAGGAACAAGTGTTTTGGGGTGCCTTTGTTATCACTGTGCTATATTTTGAGGTTCAGTCAGACCCACTCTGGGACTCAAAGATTTCTTTTCTGGTTTAGCATCTAACTGTCACCCCTCCTTTACAATACTTTACCTATTTATTTGTTACAGGCTATGGTCAGCATTTATGTACAGACCGTTACAATACTTTACATGTACCTTTGTTATCAGGTCATTATCCAGATGTTTGTCATTGCAGTGTCATATACTATACATGTACATGTCGTAAACAAGTCAAGCTACAGTGTCATTGGCACTTTCATTTAATTTTCATCTCCAAAACAGCTTATGATCCCTCATTGGAACAAGCTCATTGAGCCCAATGAGGGGTCCTAAACTATGTTTTTGAGACAAAAAATGGAAATTTTTAGTTATTTAAGAATTTTGTTTGCAAGTGTCGTCTGCCTTTCATGTTAGATAAAGGGTAAAACTAACATTGAAGATACTTATTCTCTAACCTCTGGAATGGAATGGTTATTTCAGAAATACTTTATTCAGTCACCTGTTCTTGTCTGTTGCTATATGCCCTCACTGTTCTTGCTGTTAATCTCAATCTGTTGCTAAATGACCCTCTAAAGAGATGCAGGGACATATTTACATTGTACTTAATGTTTGGGTTCAGTATGAAGCCATCTATACTACATTTGTAAACCTGAAGGTCACTTGACAGGTAGAGAATGCTGGGATGAGAAATTCACATGTTACAGTTAGTACTGGTTACATTCACATCCATGTACTCCAGTTCAAGTAATGCCATTTGCTATAGCTTGTTAACCTTTCTGCCAATATAATGTGAACAAAACAAGTCCATATTTTGAACAAAAAGTTGAGAATCAAGATTTGTATTGTAACAAAAATGTGCACATCATCAACATATCCATAGACATCAATGTACTTTCTTGCGATAGAAAATAGCAATTGCAAGGTGTTAGAAAATTAAAAAGCTTCGAGAATTGTTTTGATGTGAATTGTTTATTTATAACAATAATGCCCCCCCCCCCCCCACCTTCCCCAAGGTGGTGGCAGGTGAGACACTTTCTATATATGACCAATGAGCATTCCAGCAATCCATTTGTATAGAGATCAGTTGGGTAGAGGTACATGTCCACTCTGTGGGTAACCAAGTACCTAATCAGCCTGCTATATATCATAAAACTCTGACCTATTTCGATGCTTCTGACCTGAAGTGGGATTGCATGTTGTGAAGTGTTAAATGAAAGCTTCAAATCAAATTTGCTATGTTCTAGCTGGGATACAAAGTGTTTTTCCATTTCATTTCACTGGAGAATTGAAGAATGCCCCATTAATATGGGAATATTATGATTTAGCATGTTTCACAATCATATGATATCCACAGCACAGTGGAATGTGTTGATTTGTTATTCTCATCTTGTAGATTTCCTTGCAATATTGGGAATGTTAGAGTAAGGGGCTACCTGCTGCATGTAAATAGTTTTCACATAGTCATAAATTTTTGTATCCAGTAGTTGATGATTTATCATGGGCATCTCCAATATTTTCTGGTTATTAGTTTGTGCTAAAATATAGTACTGGTTAGATTGGAATAATTTTCTCAAGTCATTTGTGGATACCGTTGAAGTGAAATTAAGTGGCTTTTTTAGAACAGTTCCAAGGTATGGTAAGAGGGCACTAGAATGGTTCTTTTAGCACTAAGGCTGCATTTGTCTGAAATGCATATAACAGAAAGCATACCACATAATAGAACTGGTGATGAAGCCATGAAAAATTAAGTTTTCCTAAAATCTGCTTTAAAGAGATTGCTTACTAGCACAGGGGTTGCTTGGCATTTCTAGTATGATCCAAAACAAGAGTACTGAAGGAAACCAGCAAATAAGGACCTGGGCATTAGCATAAGGAGTGGAAGGAGGCAATTTTATATTTGAAAAAATCGGGAGTACCTTTTGTGGCCAAATCCAAATGTTGAATTCTGTGAAGTAAATTAAAGCTTCCAAGGGGTCAGAAACTATGATTTTGAAGTGAAAGTGAAATTTTTAAACCATTTTTGAGAATTGTGTTCAGGTTAAAATTATTTTTTTCTCTTATTAACTGTTTACCATACACAATTTTTCGAATCAGGACTAATATTTTTTCAGATAAATTCAGGAGCTAATAAATCTGAAAGAAGAATTGAAAATAAATTTAAACAAATTGGTGTTTACTTGTACCCGGTGATTCATTAATTAAATTTTTTATGGTTATTCCTATAATTAGTGTTTGTAATCTAATATTATATCATCCATGGAAATATTGCCCACCCGTGAAAAGTGACCAGTCCACGGCAACCGTACTGTTGTAGTAAACACCAAACTGGTAATGAGGATCAGTGATAATTGTAGCCTGTGGCCATATATTACTGAACCTCCTCAAAATGGATTTACACAGTAGTAAATTTACACAGAACGTCATAATGTGTGAATGTGTTCAGCAAAATGTCACCAGTGCCAGTGCAGCAGGATAGAACGAGAGGCGCAGCCTCAAGTTCTATCTTCTCTGATGGCATGAGTGCCCGATTTACAAACATATTCACACATCATGCTATTCTGTGTTTATTACATGCCTCTATGACAGACAATCTCTTAATTTGAAAATTCAAACATCACACAGTTCTGACATCTGCTTGAAATAAAAACAAAACTCAGGTGTGATTGGCAAACCCATGTGACAGATCGATACGTAAACAAACAAAAATATAAATGAAAATTGTGTCCAAATAGGTTATTTATTTGTATTTTTCGGAAATTGGCTGCCATTATCTGACAGATTTTTGCTTGAAAGTCAGAACTTGAGTATTATAAAATCACTCCCCATTTACAGAATAAGTTTAATTTTATTCACTTTGGTGGATTTGAACAAAAACATTCTCCTATGGACATTCAATTTATCGGCTGTCACCACAGCTTCCGAATTGATCTGTGTCAGAATGCAACATTTTGATTGGCCAATTATGAAAATAGGCCAAGTTTAGTTCTTTTGATGGATCCATGACATCAGGTGGAAAAATACTTCATCAGCGGAAATCCATATGGAACACATGTTCGATACAGATTTGTAAATATGGAACTGGAGGAAAAGTAATAGGCGTGTAATAAAAAGCAATACCATTCAGAGCATCAGGGTTAAAAGGGTCAATATCAGAAATGTCAGCATGAAGATTTATCAGTCAGTTTGCAGCTGACATTTTATTTATTCAGAGAATATACACAGGGTCCATTTCTCTGTTGGAATGGGCAACAGGTCTGCTTATCAAGGAGGAACAGGTGTCTTCATCAACAAACCACCAAGGATTAGCCATCATCCTTTCTATCAGTTTGATCAGTTGAAATGTACCTGAAATGTTTTCTTGAGGTCTACAATCTAATTTACTTTCAGTTGGCATAAAAGACTTCTTGTTTTGGAGTGTTGAAATTCATCATACTCCCATGGCGATGGAGGGCAGTGGGCCAGCTGCCTCTCTTAACACTTTTACCTAACATAAATTCAGGGATGAGTAAATAATGTCAGTAAATTTGCTGATATCTGGGAATTCATGCCTAAAATGCTGAGATTTTATTTCTATATATTTGCATGAAAATGGTCTTAAAAGACCATTTTCATGTGAATTTATAGAGATAAAATAATAGTCAACCCGCATGTTCACTTTATGTTTTATAAGTTTAGTCATTATAAAATAAATCATGGTTCTGTAAGAGGTAAGTGAGCACCAAGGTCAATATCATGCAAACTTTCTTGGTGTAATCTAGGTGAACGAAAAAGTGGTCTGCCTAATTCTTTTGATGCGAATGATATGACGATTTGCCTAATCTGTTTAGGCCTTTTTGTATTCATTCTTCTCTACTTCTTCAGTGTGGTGGAATCCACTTAATTGAATATCTCATAATTGAATAAGCCTGTTAAATGAATATAACTTCCAAACACAAAACCATTTATCATACCTTCATTACAAATTTGATCTGTTAATTGCATATAGGTCATAGAGCAAACTCCAGTTAATTGAATAAAAAATCTTGTAATATGTGGAGAAATTACCCTGACAGTAAGCAAATTCCGTATTTGGGCTCAGTACATCTGATGATACAGGCATTTAATCTATTATATACTGAGTCAAAAAATAAAGTATAATGGAAACAAATGTGAAAAAATAGCATAAAGGATGAAATATAATAGTTCTAATGTTGCATGTTTGTGGACAAGAAGTTGTGCAAAGAGTTTAATGACATGTTGTTGTTGTCCACCCAACCGTATACAATTTTGCTACCGATTTCAAAATAATAGCACATGCTACCTGAGAATGTCAAATTGAATGGGTGACCGACAATTTTCTTTGTGTTATGTTGCGCTAGAGAGCCAGGGTTATTGAGAAAACATGCTAGTTTTTGTCTTCCGCCATTTTAAAAAATGCCAAGGTTAACTGAAAATCAGAGGTTGCATGCCATTGGTATGCATGAGGTTGAGATACCTCCAGATGAGCTCTCTGCTGAGTTCAGAGTCACTGTGGCCACTATTTACCATCTCATTGGATGGTATAGAACCGCTGGATCTACTGCCGACCGATCGCGTTCAGGTCGACCAAGAGTTACGACCCCTGCCTAAGACCGATATATCAGGACGTCACGCTTGCGGGATCGCTTCCTTCCGGCGATGAGGACAGCAGCAATTACTCCTGGTAGAACCAACAATAGAATCAGTGCACAAACTGTCCTCAACAGACTCACTGAACATGGCATCCGAAGTAGGCGTTCATACCACGGACCAATCCTTATCCAACGTCATCGTACCGTCAGAATGGAATGGGTACGTCAGCATGTTCGCAGGACTCAGCAGCGTTGGAGCACAGTTCTTTTTAATGATGAATCACAATTTTGCTGATGGTAGGGCAAGAGTGTATCGCCGATGAGGAAAATGGTTTTCTGATGCTTGCGTGTGGGAATTCAGCTGTTTCGGCAGGGGTAGTGTAATGGTTTGGGCTGGAATTTCCTTGCACCATCGAACACAATTGATCTTCATCGATGGTAAGCTGAACGGACAGCAATATGAGGACGAAATTCTTAGCGCTGTTGTTGTCCCGTTGTTCAACACTAACGTTGGATTGCAGTTATACCAGCATGACAATGCCCGATGTCACGTGGCATATATCTGTCATGACTTTCTTGAGGAGCAGAGCATCGAACTTCTTTCCTGGCCCCCACTTTTGCCAGATTTGCCACCGAGCATCTTTGGGATCAATTGGACAATCTGGTATGAGTTCATGATCTTCAGACGTTAGGTGATTTATGTAATGTTCTAAGGCAGGAGTGGAACGCAATACCACAGGGTGACATCCAGAGACTTATCAGGTCCCTGCGCCGTCGATGTCTTGCCATCCAAGAGGTAAACGGTGGACAAACACACTATTGACTGCATGTGTGAACTTTTCATTTCACCCCATGTCTGAATTACGACATCCTGACGTGACGGTGGCAACAGTTAGAACGTGAAATTATGCAAATTCATACAGCTAAACTCGAAATATGAATTTACAATAATTTGTTTGGGATTAAAGTCGATAATACTAAAAAAATTGCTCCTCATAGTTTATTATACTTTCTTTTTTGACTCAGTATATCTTGTTTGATAACGCAATTTGAGCACTGTCAAGCAAAATATTATATAATAACTGTTCAATTTATCTGTGGAATACAGGTAAGTGACTAAATCCCTGTTATTGAATAGGCCTGTTTATTGAATAATTTTCATTTGGCAATGTTGCCATTCAATTAACTTAGTTCCACTGTAATATATCATATCCTAGAACTGGAAGGGTGAACAAGTTGTTCAAGTTGTTCATACTGTATTTTCTCACAGAATACCTTAATCTGTATCTCATTCAATTTAATAGGTATATAGTTATGAAACTGATATGATAAGACACATATAGCTCTTCCTGACACCTACGGTGGTGAAAATTGATATGAAATTCCTGCGTAAACTCTTTTTTAACCCTTTTTTTTAAGTCTTGACATTTTATTAATATGCAGATAGGTTTCAGCCATTATCCATTAATTAATCCAAATATGACTAAATAATATTTTCAATTGTTCATTTGAATAACCCAAAACCACGTTTCTTTCTCATGAAATATGTTTTTCAATATGATTTGTGGAATTTATTTAGAAGGCAGAAGGTTAATCTCGTTATCAAATATTTTTTATATATAATAAGTACATTTTTAACAATATTTAAAAGACTTACAATCAGTTCAGTAAATAAAAAAAAAACGGGTGAATCAGGTTTTTTTCTTGTGCTTTATTAGAAAAGTTGTAACTGAATTTTCGTCTGTCATCATAAAACTATATGCCAACACAATTGGCTATCAGATCATGGGAGTGTTTTTGCTTCATGTGTTTCAGAAACTTGATACACAACTGGTCAGTCTTGTAATTTGTTTCTTCTTTCTGAGTTTAGTTGAACAATTTGAACCCATCTGAGAGGCAAACAACGTGTCTGTTTCATTCATCATTAGGTATATTACAACAGTAATTGGTTCTGTTGGGCAGAAGAAAAAGTATCTCCCATGCTTGCCTGTAAACCGTTCAACTGCCATTGTAGAAATTCTTGAGAATTTCTACAAAGGCAGTTTGAAGGTTACATAGTCTTGCTTGAGAAGTATTCCCTCCTGCTGCACAAATGATCCAGGATTTATTTAGAAGCACAATAGAAAAGGATTATATCTCAACAATTCTTGGAAATCTTGCTAATTCAACAAGGGAGGTTCATGAATTCTTTGCCATCAGGTGTAACGTGATTGGAAGTGAATGGTTTGAGACATTTGAGCTGGAATATTTGCTAATTTCTTGCACCTGAGAACCAGTTGCCTTTTCTGTTCATAATTTTCTTCATACCTGTTCTTGTTAATGATACTGAAGGTGTTTCTTTTTTGTTTGGGAAATGTTTATTTTTGCACCAGGTATCAATATTTGCTGATCTAAGGTTAATTCTTTGCAATTGGATGCAAATCTGCTGGAGTGTGTTAATATTACCTGTTCTATGGAAATGTAGTTTTTCTATTTTTTGAATTTCAACATGCTTTATGGAATCATTTAGTGGAGTTTATTTTCCTCAATACAGTTTTTTTTCAACAAGGTTGGGTATGTGATGATAGATGCTTTCAGCTGCAGTTACCATTTTTGTAAACTGAAAAAATGTTAGAAATTGTTTGTGTTGAGTTTTTAAGGTTGCATACATGAGTAAATTGACATTTTTTAAGCTCGACAGGCCTCCAAAATATTTCACAGCATTACATTTTTTGTCATGTGACACACTTCTCCTCTCCAATTCTCTGAAAGACTTTGTAATAGAAAGTTTAAATTTAAAACAGGCTCGAGTTACCCATGGATGGAACTTTAAGATGGATACTTTTTTTCTACTGATGTTAGAAACTGCAGTTGGTCTGGATGGTGTCCCATTTCCACAAAAATGGAATTAGCTACCTCTTAAGTTTATGATTTTGTTTGACCTTTGATAGAAATATATTTTCAAGATTTCTTATTGAAAAAACACATGTAAAGAAGTTAACTTTTTCACTTTGAAGGGATGCAAAAATATATTCAACAAACAAAATTTTACTACAAATGGTCCACGGAAGATGTCCATAGTAGTTGTTGATACAGATTCATTTTTACCATTAACTTCAAATTACACAACATATAAAAAAGTAAATTAATGTTAATATATGTAAATTAATGTTAGTATAGCCTGTGAAAGGAAGTTCAGTGGCAATAAAAATTTATATATACATGTAACATGTCAACTGGTAGAGTCCTGAATTTTTTCCCAGCATCAAAATTGTTCATGCATTTCTGCCTTGTTTCAATTTATGGAAGAGTGCCAGTAGGCACTTCCTCATAAATTGTGACAAGGCAAATCGATGGAAATGAAGTAATTTAACTTCAAAATTAATATAAAGGACATGCACAGAATATGAAGCCTTCAACTTTATGGTATATGCTGTTCAGCATAAAGCCCAAATATGGGCTTCCAGCACTCTTCCTTTTAATCGGTTCATGAACAACAGCTTTTGTATAAACATCTCACTTTGTGTCCAGTTTTGTTCAGTTCCGTGCATTGCTTTTTATACGCCCGTTTGAAAAACGGGACGTATTATAGTATGGCGTTGTCCGTCCATCTGTCCGTCCGTCCGTCCGTTTGGTTTCTGGACAATAACTTTAGTATTTGTTTTCCGATCGGCTCCAAATGTGGTATGTGGTTTAATCACAACAAAATACAGGTCAAGTTCGAATATGGGGTCGGTCCGAACATTTTTCGCCTGAATTATGGCCCCCGTTGGACTTAGAATTCGTCAAATATTTGGTTTCCGGATGATAACTTTAGTATTTGTTTTCCGATCGGCTCCAAATGTGGTATGTGGTTTAATCTCAACAAAATACAGGTAAAGTTCGAATATGGGGTCGGTCCGAACATTTTTCGCCTGAATTATGGCCTCAGTTGGACTTAGCATTCGTCAAATATTTGGTTTCCGGATGATAACTTTAGTATTTGTTTTCCGATCGGCTCCAAATTTGTTATGTGGTTTAATCACAACAAAATACAGGTCAAGTTCGAATATGGGGTCGGTCCGAACATTTTTGCCTAAATTATGGCCCCTGTTGGACTTAGAATTCGTCAAATATTTGGTTTCCGGATGATAACTTTAGTATTTGTTTTCCGATCGGCTCCAAATGTGGTATGTGGTTTAATCACAACAAAATACAGGTCAGGTTCGAATATGGGGTCGGTCCGAACATTTTTTGCCTGAATTATGGCCCCTGTTGGACTTAGAATTCGTCAAATATTTGGTTTCCGGATGATAACTTTAGTATTTGTTTTCCGATCAGCTCCAAATTTGGTATGTGGTTTAATCTCAACAAAATACAGGTCAAGTTCGAATATGGGGTCGGCCTGAACAATTTTTGCCTGAATTATGGCCCCCGTTGGACTTGAAATTCGTCAAATATTTGGTTTCCGGATGATAACTTTAGTATTTGTTTTCCGATCGGCTCCAAACTTAGTATGTGGTTTAATCACAACAAAATACAGGTCAAGTTCGAATATGGGGTCGGTCTGAACAATTTTTGCCTGAATTATGGCCCCTGTTGGACTTAGAATTCTTCGTCAAATATTTGATTTCGGATGATAACTTTAGTATTTGTTTTTCGATTGGCTTCAAACTTGTTAGTCTTTTTCTCAAATGACTGAAAAATTTAGTCATTTCACAAAATCACTGATTTCAAAGTCTGACTGTAACATATATATATATATGCCAGTATAAATTTCTCGCACTCTAAAAAAATTGCAAATGTGTTAAAATGGTACAATTTGAACAGTTCACGGGCGTATGATGCAATGCCCAGTGGTGCTCTTGTTGCATAATGCAGTTTATTTGCACCAATAATTTCACCACAACTGTCTTGCTTATGGAGATGATAAGAGCTGCTTTGATGCAGCTGTCCACAACAAGACAAAAGTCCAGTAACACTTTTAGAGCTTCCGGTAAAAACTTCACTGAACATGTGGTGTTCCAAGACTTGAATAAAAATTAAGGAGAGCCATAAGTAATTTTGTTTTGATACTGAGAAACTTGTACTAAAATGCCCTGGTCCCTATAGGTTAATTTTAGAA
This sequence comes from Pictodentalium vernedei, assembly GCA_031216915.1. NCBI lineage: Eukaryota > Metazoa > Mollusca > Scaphopoda > Dentaliida > Dentaliidae > Pictodentalium > Pictodentalium vernedei. The sequence goes on along the minus strand of CM062296.1, from coordinate 687,061,482 downwards.
ATGGTAATTACAGAGATTTTTTTTTTACATAGACTGGAGGAATTTCACTGAGGTATTTGTGAATTGAGTTCAATAGATTCAGTATTTCAAGATTCCAACCTTTTATCTGGGAACAGACTAGTTGGCACAGATCATAACGTTTATAGTTTGAGATGGTTTCCTGAGAAAAAATATTTAATCTTGTCTGATGAGCGACCTTTATCTCATCTTGACATTTTTTCTTCTTGCACAACTTGCTGGTATTATTACTGGGTTTCTCTTATTAATGGGTTTGAATTCATGGACATGGTTCTTTCAGACTATGGAAAGTTATAGGAAACTGCAATTTTTTTATTTTTGAGGACCAGAAAATGAAAATTTAGAGATTATTTTTAATGCGCTCTGGTAAAGCTATGGAAATATGGGATTTTTGTTGGAGTTCTAACCAGAATTGGCAAACTGAAGCCTCTGACTAGTTCTACAAACTCTGGTAGAGAGAGGGTTATTTGAGGAACAGTGGCAAGTGCTTGTTTTGTTATCATACAGAATGAGAATTTATTTTTATGCAGACGTCTTATCTTTTATAATGACATGTAGTGCACAGAACACGTATTGCAATTTGGGGCTTGGAAACTCATTAGGTGGGCACCTATAAACACTCACTTGTTACACCTACAAAACTTAAGGACCCAACAAGGAAATTTGCATTTTATGGACCACTGGGTAGGATACCCAGTGGTCCATAATGTGATGTTTTATTTGTTGGTTCTCAAGTTTCTGTAGGTTTAGAAAGTAAAGGTATAGGTAGATGTTTGTCCCTTGGATGGCAAAAGCGAATCACCTTTGTGTACTCTAGAGCAAGGCAGTTTTGATTCTTCTGATTCGGTTTCAGATTGGTTTCAGGATTTAACCTTGGTTTCAGTTCAGTTTTTCTATGTGTAAAAACATAGAGTAAATAACTCTTCAGGCTCCACAATAGTTTATACAACACCACTCACCACAAAAAGCCCAGTCTGTAGGTTTCACCATTGGGTTCAGCCTGACTTCTCTTTAATCATTCTTACGGATTCTAAGGGACTGGTTGCTAAGCCTATTGAGTAAGAAAAAACCTAAATTCGGATGACAACTAATAAAGTTCATCTAATCTATGTTGTGTTCTCAGTGTAACATTTCTCCCTAATTAACTTGTCCATGTTCGTCACTTTGCCGATAGACTTAGTGATGAGAGTCCATAAAGGCCACTAGTCAAGTTCCCTCCCAGAAGGATAGTTTGATCAGTTTGTGCACAAACACAGTAAAACCGTTTGGTCAGTTTTTTGCTGGGCTTTGCAGTTCAGTTTTCCTGTTTGCCACAAAAAACGGAACCAAACTGGAAAGACAAAACACGTCCCTGCTCCTGTGTACTGTAGATCAATAGTGTATAGGGCTGTCAACATATTGTGGAAAAATCTATGAAAAAGCAGGTTTTAAAACTTATAGGAATCCTACGTGGTGTTTGTGATCTGAAACTGTTTTTGTCATGTTGAGCCCCAAGTCACTAGAAGGTGATTTTTTCTTTTATTAGTGGTGGTTTTATGTTGTTTTATTTATAGTTAGTTCATGGTGTGTCGATCCTTGATATTGGAATTTTGTAGGCCTCCTTGTTTCCAGTGAAAGTAATACAAAAGGTTGAAAAATGCTCAAAAAGGACAACTTGAAAATGTGTTGTATCTCCAAACATGAATGATTCATCAACTGACAGTGTTTCTAAATAAAAAAAATATAACAATTGTTGAACCACTGAAACTGAACAAGTGAAAAAGTGAAAATGAATTGTGTTCATTTGTGAATCTGTGTTCATGTAATAGAGGAAGGAAAATGGATAGAAATTGGGGTGAGCCTAGATATAGTTCACACATGAACAGATGGTCAACATTTCCATACTTTCCAAGCCAACAGCCATCTTATCCAGTTATGTACCAGCAGAAGGCAAGTTGAGTGTTCTTTTACTGTTATTCTTTTATTTTTTTTTACAGTGATAATGAGGTGGATGTCCGTTAATTTTTTACCCCATGAAATACTATTTGTACACTAAAGTGCTATATTCAGTGAAATATGAACTAGTACAATAGGGTGATCTATTGTTATTATAAGCCCTTTATCTAACCCAGCTAAATGATGGATATGTACTCAAAATTCATCAAACTTTGTTCTCCATTTTTTCTAAATCATAGCTTCTCCATCATTGAAATGTACTTTTCAAACTCATTCCAGTGATGGCCATAAGCTATGGTTTGAAAGATCCAAGTAGAAGCTTTTTAGAAATTGTAAAAATGTATTAGCACTTACGTCTATCGATCATGTCAGATAAAAAAAAGTGTTAAACATTCAACCTTAGATCATTCATGTAGTCTACAATGCAAATAATAATCTGATAAAATGTTGTGTGCAGGATGTTAACTTTTTACCATGTACAATTTGAAGATGACAGAAAAGATAGTTATATCTGGCCAGATGAAGAATGGATTCAGTGCAAAGGTCTGTCTCTGCCATTCAGGTTACACCACTCTACATTTTTACCATTAATGTGCCATCCAACAGAACATTTTGTTCTGAGGAGCACCAAAACAATGTTGACACTTGGATTTCCTTATTAGCTCACCTGACTGAAAGTCAGGGTGAGCTTTTCTGATCACTTTTCGTCCGTCGTCCGTCGTCCGTCGTCCGGCGTCCGTCGTCCGTCGTCCGGCGTGAAGGTGGTGTTTGGGTCTTTTTCTTCCAAACCACTGGCCGCATGTTAATGAAATTTCATGTGAGTAGGGGTTATATAGCGGCATTTTGATTTTTGGGCAAATTAGGTTTCGGCTCATATTGAGCAGAGGGGTGGGGCAAAAATGCTCCAATTCTTAAAAAATCTTCTTCTCAAGAACCAGCAATAGCAGAGACTTGATATTTGGTATGCAGCTTCCTTTTGAGGTGTAGACTCAAGTTTGTTCAAGAGAAGTTTGTAGGTCTATACTTGGCGATGTTATGGGAGGAGCAAAAATTTTGGCCCCACCCCAAATTTCTATTTTTTAAACCGAGAGGCCAATTTGAACCAAATTTTATGTGAGGGCTTATTGGGTCATAAGTACCTAATTTATGTAGAAATTTTTTTTCCTGTAGCCCCGTGGGAACCACAGGAGCTAAAAATAGAAAAAAATTAAAACGCCTATATCTCAAAAACTGCACGGCAGTGAGAATTTTTATTTGGTGTGAAGCTTTCTTGGGACCAACAGAAAGGATTGGTAAAAAAAAATTGCTATCGGTTTTATCATAGGGTACTTTTTCGGGACTCTGAAAAAGTGCTGAGTCAGTATTTTTTAACACAGTAGGCAATGGGAAAAAAATAAAGAATTGTTTTCTTCCAAACCACTGCTCTAAAAGCTTTCATATTTTACATATAACATCTTTGGAACATTGATTCACATATTTGTAGAAATCAAATTCCTCGGTCCATATTTGGGTTCCCTATGGGAACCCAAATGTTCAAATTAGTGCAATATGAGGGATATATTTTAAAAATCTTCTTCTTCGGATCCACAAATCAGAATCTTTTGATATTTGCTATGCATCATCCTTAGGGGGGTGAGATTGATGTTTGTTCAAGCCAAGTCCCTGAGTTCATATTTGGACTCCCTTTGGGAACCCAAATTGTAACTTAGTGCAATACGAGGTATATTCTTTTAAAATCTTCTTCTTCGCATCCACCGGTCAGAATCTTTTGATATTTGGTATACAGTATGCTTAGGGAGGTGAGATTCAAGTTTGTTCAAGTCAAGTCCTTCGGCTCATATTTGGTCTCCCTGTGGGAGCCCAAATTATAACTTAGTTCAATATGAGGAATATTCTTTAAAAAAAATTTTTTTTTCAGATCCACCAGTCAAAATGTTTTGATATTTGATGTACAGCATTCTTAGGGGCTGAGAGTGAAGTTTGGTAAAGCCAAGTACCTGGGTTCATATTTGGGCTCACTGTGGGAGCCCAAATTATACCAAAATTTTTATTTTCCAAACCAAAAAGTCGATTTGAACCAAATTTGATATGAGGGCTTATTGGGTCATAAGTACCTAATTTATGCCGAAAATTGTTTTCCTGTCCCCCACGGGAACTGCAGGAGCTAAAAAATTTTTTTCTTTTTAAATGCCCATATCTCCAGAACTACATGGCACTGAGAATTTTTATATGGTGTGAAGCTTCCTTAGGACCGGAAGAAAAAAATGGTAAAAATTTTATCATAAGGTTCTTTTCTAGGACTAAAAGTGCCGAGTCATCATTTTTTAACAGTGTAGCTAATGGGAATAACGTTGAAGAATCTTCTTCTCCCAAAACACTGCTTCAGAAGCTTTTATTTTTGGGCTCCCTATGGGAGCCCATGTATAACTTAGTTCAGTATGAGAAATATTCTTAAAAAATCTTTTTTTTCTGTTACTCCTGTCAGAATCTTTTGATATTTGATTTTTGATTTTCTTAGAAGTGGCAAATTGAAGTTTGTTCAAGTTCTGCTTTATTGATAAAATTGGGCCCAGTAGTAACCAATTCCTGCATTGAAAGCCCTGTAAAGTGGGCAGTGATAGGCATAAACGATTGACCAAACCTGATATTATAATTATGCCTCTGTAATGATGTAGCCTTAGAAAGTGACCTTAAATTCCAATAAATAAATAGATAAATTATTGAGTACCCAATATGGGGATCTAACATATGAACACTCTGGGTTACTAAGTAGAGAAAACACTTTTATGTTGAAAAACTGATAATAACCACAAGGCAGAATCCCTTGCTATTTTGGTGATATGACTCGGCCAGTATCAGGTGAGTGCCCTCAGGCCCCGCGGGCCTCTTGTTTAAAACATAGTTTTGATTCCCCCCAACTTTCCTGTGATTAACCCCAATTTCCCTTAAGTGATTTCCAAAAACAATGTAAGAGAAACTTTTTTAAAATCTAGTTTCTTTTAAAATTGTCTATTTACCTAAAACAAGTTTGGTTCTCTTAAACTGAGGCTGTCATTGTGTTGGAAAAGGATATAAAAATCTCTAGGACTTTGTGGGTTAAATGACCATTGTTATTACTATTGTGGCCTCCATTCAGAGAACATTCCCATTTGAGTTTGGTAGAGCTTGAATGGTTAACCGATTAATCAATTAATCAGTGATTAACATCCTGATCGATCCAAAAAGTGATTGATTGATTAACCGCTACTTTTGAACTACTGTATTCTATGGGTTAACAAAGGAACAAACTTGCTCCAAAGCAAGCAGACATTATTGTCACATTGACTCACATCAATTACATGAGACAGAGTAAAGCATGCAAATTACTTGCTGACATACTTGCATGATCACCATACTGTATCAGTTGCTGGAAATGGTCATTCTTAACCCTTCTTTAGTCATTACGGGTAGCAGACGATACATGCAAAATAAATTCCTGAATTACTAAAAAATTTCAAGTTTTGTCTCAAAAACATAGCTTATGACCCCCTCATTGGAATGAGCTCCATGAGCTCATTCCAATGAGGGATCATAAGCTATGTTTTTGAGACAAAAATTGAAAAACATAATAAATTTGAATGGAGATTTTTGTATCTAGGCCTCGTCAGTTCTGTTTGTTATGTTGTGTAAAGGGTTCATGCTGTAAATCATCAACAGTATGGCAGTTATTCAGATATCTATTTGGACAAGTGATTAATCAGTTAACCAAGGTTAATCCATGTGATTAATCGATCAAGAAAACCCCTTAACCATTTCAGCTCTAGAGTTTGGTGGAATTTACAAAACTGATATAAATCATGGGAGTGGAAAGGTTAAAATTTTAGTATTTCTTTCGAAACTTCTCAATAACTTGGATGAAGTTGCCCACTGGTTTTTCTTGATTTTTTTCCAAACTGAAATAGAGCTTTTGAGCCCGTTTTGAGCAGTTGTGTTGTAATTGTTCCATTGGGGAAGGTAAGGAAGAGATGTCATTAGCTTTGCTTTGGAAAATATATAGAAGACCATAATTATTTTGGATGATATTTTAGACACTGTTCATTGAAAATATATTTTAGTGAAGGGTTCATCTTTAGAACTGCTTTGAAAGATTTTTTAAAATACAAAATAATGGAAGAATCAGCTTGATAACTGATCATATACACCGAGGTCCAAAATCCTCCAGTACTCTGATAATTATCTTTTCTGAAAGATAATGATCAATTAGAGGGGAACCATCTTTAAATTATCCTATTAACCACCCACACAGAACATCATTATAGGAATAAAAGAAGCAATAAAAAATATCCTCTTATTTGAATTGGATGCTTCTTCTGTTTATGTTTGGAATGGAAATGGGGTATCTAAAGAATGTTTTTCTTGGACAAAAGGTTATTTTTCTTTTTTATTTTGAGAACAACCAAACAACATGAAAAGTAACACTTTTTTCACACCATAAAATACTGCAGTGGAGCCCACTTAATTGGATAACTCTTAATTGTATATCCCTGTTAATTGAATATAATTTTCAAACACAAAACCATTTACCATACCTTCAGTACAAATTTGATCTGTTAATTGCATATGGGTTATAGAGTAAACTCCTATTAATTGTATATAAATTTTTGTAATATGTCGAAAAAATTGCTGTCACACGCACCAAATTCCCCTTATTTATCAACCTTTTTGGCCTCATACATCCAATACAGACATTTATTCTATTATATCTTGTTTGACAGAGCTCTGTCAAATAAGATGTAATAGAATAAATGCTCAGTTTAGCTCCAGAACACAGGAAACTGACCCAATCTCTGTTAATTGAATATTCCTGTTAATTGAATAATTTTCATTGGCAAAGTGGCTATTCAATTGAGAGGATTCTACTGTATTTATATTCTCAGTTGTTATATTCACTGAGATATGAACTATTACAATGAGGTTTTATTCATGATGGTGATGACAAACTTAAGATACCATGCTCCCTGTGGGAACCATGGTAGGTGAGGCAGTTCTTATTTATTGTGGTAAACAAGCTCTGTTTTACTTGTAAAATAAAACCTGGTCATCACTGCCTGGGGTGAAAGTCCTCTAAAATGGGTAATATAGGTATAAACAATTGGCTGGACTTGAATTTATATCCATGTTGCGGATGCAATTAGCCATTTTGCCAAATATATGACCTAAAACACCAATAAATAAACAAATCCGATGCAGGGTTCACGCAGCTCATCAAAATCATGAAATATTTTGGAATTTTGAATGAAAGCATCTTGTTATGCACTGTTGGGGTGGACAAACATGATGTGCATTGATCAAAATACCTTTTATTATAATCAGAGGAAACATTCATCCCCACCCAAGGCTTACATGCATTCTGAGCTTAGGCAAGCATAGCCAGGAAATTGAATTTAATGAATGGGAACAAAACATTGCATCCATTTTCTCGCATCAACATTGCTGTTTCTATTGTTCTAGTCGTCTTTGCAAACACTAGGGCCTATTCTTTCACTTCAAAAATATCAGTAGTAGGGTATGTCTTATCATTTCTGCAATCTGTGTCACACCTTAAAGCCTATCTATGTCCATATAGGCCTGGTGTATGGTGCAGAAATTATCAGAGATATCCTACTGCTGATAATTTAGGAGCTAGAGAAAAAGTGTACTTCAGATGCAGATGAAGGCCTTCGCATAGATGCGCGAGAGCAATACAAGACTTTAGAAACAATGCAGTGTAATACTGGATGTCTTAGCTGTTATTTTAGAGATAATCCGACTGATCTCTATACAATAGGATTGCTGGAATGTCAGCAAAAAATGTCGCAACTCAATCTGCACCCCCCTCCCATCCTTTCAAGATGGTGTTTGGTCAATCAGTGTAGTAACTTTTCCCATCAATGATGTTTGGTGTCGTGAATGCTGCTATGCTGTGACTCGAGTCACAGCATAATATCTTTCACTTCATCAAATGTCATAGTGTCTTTCATGCACAAAAACTGGGAACACAGTAGCAACTTTCCATTATCCACACTTGTTTTGGTCAATAATAATTAGACTATACTGCAAATATTCAATTTGTACTGCCGTGAAAAATGTGTACATCAATATATTCATTTTTGACGCACATCACAGTATATTCTTTAAAACACAAGATTGCAAGGCATCAGAAAATTGAAAACTTTTGAGATTTTTGTTTTTTTTGGCTTTGCTTATTTATAGCAACAAATGCTCCCATAAGATGGCTGCAGGAAACACCTTTCTGTATGTGACCAATGAGCAAAAAATTGCATTCAGTAGATGTGTTAACTGTATAATTGGTGTAAACATCGGCCAGTTATTAATCTTTAAACATCTCTCTATTAGAACTGAAAGCTTTTAGAAATTTATTTTTGCCTAAGTAACTTGATGTGAAAAACATATTTATTTTGGAGATAAAAGTGAATCAAATTGAAAAATTTAGTGCCAGAAAAAGGCAAATATACTTCCGTGGAAATAAACAGTTTAATGAAAAGTGCTTTATCAACAAAGTACTTGACTTTCTTCCATCTTGGTTTCTTTGTTTCGGGAATCCTCCTGGGCTTTAAATAGATATTAATCCATCATAATGACAGATTTGAAAATGTATTTTACATCATCTAGTCAATTTGTGGCTCATGAGGCTTTGAAAACAGGTGTCGGAACAACGTGAATTCTTTGAGAAGAAGATAAAACAGCTTTTTATACTTTTTTTTCTTGATACCTCAGTAAGTAGATCAATCATGGTGGTCCTTGCACTTCATGCATGACTCCTTTTGCTATTACAAAGATGCAAAAGTTTATCTAACTTTGAGCTGGTAAAAGTTAATCAATGAAAATATAAGATGCTGTTCAGAAACTGTTTGGAGAATCTAACTGTGTTGAAGTTAGCAGCAGGATAAATTAGTGATGCCTACAGCATTTGTCAAAACAACCATCACTTAACCACTTGATATGCCAAGGAGAGAGACAATGACTGTTTCTAAATAACATCTTATTTCTTTTCATTATCTGATTTCAGCTTATTTGTTAACAAAAGGGAAACCTTTGATTTCATACAATTTACATAAAGATGGGCTTTCAGTCCATTTCAGTGTAAATTTATGTAAATAAAAAGTCCACATAGACTTATTTCATGTGAATATAATTTATCTTGTGACAAAAAGCTTGCTTTTGAAATAATTTATTATTATATGGAAGCAGAGTTTCAGTTTTTTAAGTTCTTTTTTAATTAAGACTTTGCTTGCATTCCTCTTTTGTATAGCAGTGCTAGTCTTGAGAAAAACTATTTTCTGATTTGTTGATGAAGTAGTAATTTCTTGAGGTTTGAGTCTTCAGAAGGTGGGCGGTAACATAACTATAAGTAATGGGTGAAGTCCATTAGTTGGTTTACTGCTAAAAGACAGAACTCTGTACATATTTTTCCCATGGGAACCCTGGGAAGTGAAGCACTGCCTGTTTACTGTGGTAAACAAATTCCGTTTTACTGGTCAAATAGGACCCGGTAACCAATGTCAAGGGTGGAAGTCCTCTGAAATGGTGGACAACATGGGTATGAATGATTGGCTAGACTTTACTTTATATTCACATTGCAGTCACGATTAACCATTGTGCAGAACTATGTGACCTTAACCCTTCAGCCACCATAACGGCCAAATCTGGCCAGCGCTATTCTCAAAAATCGCCAATTAATTTTCATTATATTTTTATTTTTTTGTCTCAAAAACATAGGTTATGACCCTCTTTGGAAAGAGCTCATTGAGCTCATTCCAATGAGGGGTCATAACCTATGTTTTTGAGACAAAAAATGAAAAAATTAATTATTCAAGAATTTTGTTTGCAAGTGTCATCTGCTTTTCATGTTAGGTAAAGGGTTAAACACCAATAAATGAATAATAATATGTACATAATTATTTGCATTCAACTCATTGCCTGTTTCAGTCGGATTTTTCTGCCTAGAACAAAAATAATCTATCTAGCAAATGTATGGGACTGGCTCTTGGTAACAAAATACAGTGGAACCCACTTAATGGGATATCTTTTAATTGAATATCCCTGTTAATTGAATATAATTTCCAAACACAAAACCATTTACCATACCTGCAGTACAAATTTGCCCTGTTAATTGCATATGGGTTATAGAGTAAACTCCTGTAAATTGAATCAAAAATATTGCAATATGTCAAAAAATTAGCCTGATAATCATTGAATTACCCTTGTTTGTTGCAAAATTTGGCCACACTATATCCAATGCAGACATTTAAACTATTATATCTTGTTTGACAGAGCTCCTTGAGCACTATCAAACAATATATAACAATAAATGCTCTGTGTATGTCTAGAATACAGGAAAGTGATCAAATCCCTGTTAATTGACTACTCCTGTTAAATGAATAATTCTCACTGAAAAAGTGGCTATTCAATTAGCAGGACTCTACTGTAGATCCCTATAAACAGGAGTAGGAGATTTTAGGCTCTATGGAATTTTTTTCCAGTTATGCCATGGCTGCTTCACAGCAGTCATGGCATGATTTCATAAAAACACACAAAATAACACAGAAAGTTAATCTCTTTTCTCCTCCCTACCTTTTTCTTTTTGCTTTTGTCTTGGTACTTCAAGGGTTTAGTATCATATTGTTATTTTGTATGTGCAATGAAACTTTTTTTTGGCAAACATTACAGCTTCACTATACAATATTACCACCTATAGGGTTTGTAATTACTCAGTGTTGTATGTGACATTTTCGAAGGTCAAGTGTTTCGTAATGTTTGGGTTTACACAAGTGTATAGCATACTGTTATTGTCTTTGAAGTAGACTAAAATAGAACTTGACAATGAATGTGTTTCCTCTTGAGGAGAACAGCATCACCATAAATTTTCCCTACATTTTATACAGAGTATCGTGCAGGGGGAGACTTGCAAATTGAAATGAGATTATGCTTTTATAAGTCACATGATTCAGTGGCCTACTTTGTATAACTGTTAACTTAACCCTGTCAATAATATTTATCGTAAAATTTAAAGTATTTCCTCCCTCTTGAGAACCCCGGGAAGAGAAACTGTTTTTTTGTGCTTTCGTAAACAAGCTCTGTTTTATTGGTAAAATAGGACCCAGTCACCAATGCATGAGGTGGAAGTCCTCTAACATGGGCAACATGGGTATAAACGATTGACGGAACTTGATGTTATCTCCATGTTGTGGTCACGATTAGCCATTGTGCAGAAGTATGTGACCTTCAACACCAGTAAATAAATAAATAAATGAAGTGTTTTCTGCACTCTGCTCTAAAAACTAAAGTAACACTGTGGCAACCTCGTTGTGTCCTTGGGCAAGACAATTCACCCCCCATTGCCCACACGTGGGGACATGGTGGCATTGTGTACTAAGGCATACTGTATGTCGTTGGTGCACTTGTCTTCAGCCAATGCTAACCCTGCTTGTGTGGAGTTAGTATGTTGGGGAACTGACAGGTGCTCACCATTGCTTGGTGGTTCTCACCGGGTACTCCAGCTTCCTCCACCCGTAAAACTGTCAAGGTCATAATTACCATTGTGCAGAAATATGTGACCTTAAAACACCAATAAATAAATAAATACATGAATATTGAACAAGTTCACTTTTTAATTCCTAGGTCAGCAGGGTCAGTACAAGTTGGCAATGCTGAGAAAACTGTACCAGAATGTTTAGGCCATAAGGTGTTGAACTCCACAAAGAACTGGGGAAAACATTAGGACAGAGTGTGGTCAGACTGGAATCAGGATGAATGAGACTCATCTGTTGAACAAATCAAGTTCCACAGAGGATAATTCACATGTCATCTTTGAAAGATATGATGTGGAAAATCTTTTATTGTCTTATGTTTTATTCATACAAGTTAAGCATTCACTGATCAATAGAATTCAAGTACGGAATATTAAGTGCATTAGTGAGCAAGTGTACTCATATATTAGGTCTGTTAGATTTTTCTTGAGTAATAATTGTCTCATAAGAAACATTGGAATTGACTATTAAAAGTTTTTCTCTGTAGTCTCTCATCATTGAATTTGGGACCTGGAAAAGTTATGGTAATTGAAAAATAAGACGTTTAAAAAATTGTGGTATGTTTGGGTATTTTTGCATCTTGTCTGAAAAATGGAAATTTCCCAAGAAATGCAACACTGATATCAAGCTTTCTGCAAACGTGGCCACTAAACATTGCGAAGATCCATTCAACATAAAGAATGAAAAAATGTGTAATTCTTATAATTCATTCATTAAATATTGCATAGTATCCCATGATTCTTTCAATTCTGTGTAATGTGCAAGTGAGAACAAAAGTGGGATTTTTCAAGCATCCAGGTGATGGAAAAATCCTGGATAATCCAGGACTTTTCCATGGCCTGGATGCTTCAAAAATTCCACTTTTGTTTCCAGATTTATCCTTGAAATCTGGAAAAGTCATGGAATTTTATCTCTAAAAAAAGAGGGTGCGGTGGCATCGCGGTGACCGGTTCTCGTCAGATCACCGAAGTTAAGCAACGTCGAGCGCGGTTAGTAGTTGGATGGGTGACCATTTCAGCGACTGATTCGTGCTCTCGCATTGTGTCCTTGGGCAAGGCACTTAACCCCGATTGCCTACATGGGGGCACGATGACGCTGTGTACTAAGGCGTACTGCACGTCGATGGTGCGCATGTCTTCAACCAATCCAACTCTGCCTGTGCAGCGGTGCAGAGTTCAGAGTTACGATGTTGGAGAGCTGGCAGCTGCTCGTCGTTGCTCGGTGGTTCTCTCCGGGTACTCCGGCTTCCTCCACCCGTAAAACTGTCACCGACATGATATGACCCTGGCTGTTAATGTGTCGTTAAACCCTAATAAAAAAAAATTTAAAAAAATCTCTAAAAAAAGGTTACAGACCCTGTGAATTAATTATATAATCATTTCAAATTGGAAAATTGTTGAGTGTAATAATGTAGATTACAGCTATTCCATAGGCACGCAGCTCTTTTCCTGTAGGCTTTAACAATATAAATCTGTAACTGCATTGACCATTTTCACAAGGTCACATCATGAGGAAGCTTAAGTTTTCATATATTTATTTTTATAAATTCAGCATTAAATCTAGATCAGTTACAACTCATATATAGCACATAGATTGATAATCAATACCATGCTTTAAAAGTGTCGTTAGGTAAAGGGTTAAAAGGTTATGTGGCTGGAGAAGGTGTTATTATAAGATTAGATTCAAGATTCATTTTGATTCAATGGCATCTGCTTGATTCAGTTTGGGATTGGGGCTGAAATGGTTGGCTCATTTTCACAACCCACTAACCAAGAGTTATAACCGGATAATATCCGGTCATCCGTGGCCATTATTTCACCTATTATTGGATCAAAACTATAGGGATTCGAAAGCAGTATTCTCAGAAACTATTCCGTAGTGTGTATACAAACGAACGTTGTCGAATACTCGACAATATTTCGTTTGTATACATACTGCTGAATAGTTTCTGAGATTACTCAATACTCACGGAAATTGCTGATCATTAACAAAGTCATGAATGCTAAAGTCAGTATATCTCAATATATACAACACGGCTTTGAGGTGTAATCTATCCCAGGGGAGAAGCGGCAGATTTACTATGTTTTAACTCTGGAATGCCGATCACTATCGATATTTCGGATAACCGGTTGAGAATTTTTCTAATCAGTTACGTAGGTAACTAGTTCCAAACCGGTTATCCGGTTAACCATTTCAGTACTATTTGGGATTGAATTTGACCCCAAACTTGAGATTCGTAGAGCACTAATGTAATTATAAGAAATGAAATATAGTCACAGAGTTTTTCAAGGCAATTGATTCATTTTCACTATTTTTTCATGTCAAAACATTAAACATCCACCAGCAGTTGTAGCAGTAGTTGTAACACCATAGGTGAACAGTGTTATTGTTTCAATAAAAATTGGAGGGATGTTATCACTCTAAGAGAAATGTTATGGAATTTTAGTTGTAACAGTGCATCCTAACTGTGAAAGATTATAAAAGGTTGAAATTATGTTGAAAAAATGTCTAGCATAGCAATGGTCAAGTTCACTGATGGGACTCATCAATCCACTTGATCGCCTTGTCTTATTCTGTGTCCAGGATAAATACAGTCTCACTCTCTCTATGGAACATGAATGTATATTTTATTTATGAAAAGCGTTTAACAATATTTCTGCTGGTAATTGAATTGGCTTGTTGGTCAACCTCTTTATTGACCTTATTGATCAAGTTGGACCCGCTGTAATTTAAAATAGAATTCTCCTGATCGTCTGAAGTATGCACCATAAATGAAATCCCAGAGGCAATCAGACTACTTTATTCATAGCCAAGGACTCATTTTAAAGATCATTTTCAAAATCAACCTCTTCTTGTAATGTCTGACTTTGTGGAAAAGTTAACACTTTAGTTAGCAAATTACCAAAACACCCGAAACAATTTGAGTGAAGTGGTGCTTCTTTACTGTGATTGACAAGTTTTGATTTACTAGTTCAGTGGGACCATTTTAATTGAATAGTAACTTTGCCAGTGAAAATTATTCAATTAACTGGAGTATTCAATTAACAGGGAGTTGGTAATTTTCCTGTATTCTTGAGATAACTGAACATTTGTTCTATTATATTTTGTTTGACAGATCACATTGAGCTTTGTCAAACAAGATATAAACAATTAAAAGCCCCTATTGGATGTACTAAAGCCAAACAGGTCATTCAACAAGGGGAATCTGGTGATTGACAGGGGAATTTTTTGACATATCGAAAGATTTTTATTCAGTTTACAGGAGTTTACTCTATAACCTATATGCAATTAACAGGTCAGGTTTTGTACTGTAGGCATGGTAAGTTGTTTTGTGTTTAGAAGTTATATTCAACTAACAGGTTTATTCAATTAAGAGATATCCAAATACATAGAATCCATTGTATAATAGGTTCTAGTAATCAAAGTGACAGTTCTTTGAAGTAATGAACATAATCAGGGTTCATGCTGGGTCTTGGATTCAAGGAATGGCCTTGAATTTTACTAAGGGTCATTCAAGGCCTTGAAATCCAGGAAAATGTACCAGGAGGCCTTGAAAAGCATTAAATATTCATGAAATAAAAATGATAATAAAGCACAAAATCATAACTAGTTTTATGTGCCAAAGTTCATGAAAGCGTAGTCCTACCTAGGACCTCAGGTCATTACCCCTCCTTCCACTTCCCTTAAAGGGAAGTGTGGGGGGGGGGAGGGGGAGAGGGGGTAATGACCAGGGGGACCTAGTTAGGACTAGCGATGAGAGGCCTTGAAAATACTTGAATTTAAAAATGGAATGGCCTTGAGAAATGCTGAAATATGTTGTGAAATGGGCTTGAATAGCTTTGAATTTTATCAGTCCTTGCCTTTAAGAACCTTGTTAATTATTATTAAATATTATTGGCAAAACTTGACTTTATATTTGAGTTGTTATCGTGATAGCCAAATACACTGAAGGTGACCAATCACCAAACAAACAATTGGATACAAATTAAAAGAATATTCCTTCTAATTACAAATATTTTTCCAGCATCAATCCATTTACAATATGTTGTACCTTTAAGAGCCTAAATATGTTTTGGCAAATTGCACTGAACCATTTCATGCAAGTTTAGTGGCTTTGTGGTGATTTGTAGCAAGTCTTATATATGCACGTATATGAAGCCAACACTTGATTAGAAACAACTGCCAGGTAAATTTGATTATTATCTCAGAGATTTGTTAATGAGTCCTTGTAATAATGAGTGCCCCCATTGGAACTTTAGGATGTGGACCTGTTCTTGCTTTCTGTGGTAAATAAATTCTCTTTTCTGTTTTACTGATAAAATAGGTCCTGGTAACCAGTGCCTGAGGTGAATGTCATCTCAAGATGACAGCATATGTCAGGATTAGCTGAACTTTACTTTATACTTGTATTTATTTATTTATTTATTTATTTATTTATTTATTTATTTATTTATTTATTTATTTATTTATTCATTCATTTATTCATTGGGGTTTAATGACAATTTCAACATCCAAGGTCAACTCGTGTCAGAGTTGGGTGGAAGAGGCCAGAGTACGCAGAGAGAACCACTGAGCAGTGGTAGGCAACTGTCCAACACTCCAGCTTACTAACTCCACACAAGCAAGGTTAGCATTGTTTGAAGAGTAGTGCACTATCGACGTATAGTATGCCTCAGTACATAGTGCCACCGTGCTCCCCAATGGCCAGTCGGGATTAAGTGCCTTATCCAAGGACACAATACAGTTACCTCTGGCAAGGATCAAACCATGGATCTTATGGTTTGAAGTCCAATGCTGTAACCACCCAGCCACCACACTTCCTGTGTTGCCATCATGATAGAGCCATAGATGCTGAAACTGACCTTAAACACCAACAAATAAAAAACTGAATGCATGTCAAGTTGCTTTTTCTAAGTCCACAAAGTTTGTGAAAGCTGGAAATTTTGACCTTATATTTTGGGTAAAAAGAAATTCCTTCAAACTCCTAGTTGGTTGTAGAACAATTCCTTTTTAAGAGCATATGAAAACTTAATATTTTCCAGTAGGTTTGTGAGAAAAAAATGCTGTTTTCATTGAAACTGATGAGATGAAAATTTGATTCCTGATAGCTCTGTCAAACAAGACATTTAAAATGGGTTAAATTAATAGCTTGTTATCAGAATTTTGAAAATTAAAAAAATTCTATGCGATGGAATATTTTGTTTTCATTCAAATATTTCTGGCTGACAAAATAGGCAGTCCATTAACTGGTCATCGCAGGGGGGGGGGGGGGGGGGGGAGCAGTGGCTCAGTAGATAAGGTGCAGGTTGCAAGCCGAGAAGTCCTCAGTTCGAATCCCACCTGCAGCAACTACCTTGTGTCCTTGGGCAAGACACTTTACCCCCATTGCCCATGTGGAGGCACGGTGGCGCTGTGTACTAAGGCATTCTGCATGTCACTGGTGCACCTGTCTTCAACCAATGCAAACCCTGCTTCTGTAGAGTTAGTATGTTGGGGAACTGACAGTTGCCGGCCATTCCTGGGTGGTTCTCTCCAAGTACTCTGGCTTCCTTCACCCGTAAAACTGTTGTGGTCATGATTAGCCATTGTGCAGAAATGTGAGACCCTAAACACCAATAAATAAATAAATAACTGGACATCTCTTACTTGTATCCATTGTATATGGTTATAAAGCTTTCTGAGTTTGTGTCTTGTGTATCTTGTGTACAGAAGGGGTCATTTATTGACTTACTTACCCGTCCTATCAAACATAATCTTTTGAAGAGCTTTTATCTAACATCATATTGAAGGTTTCATATTCCTCCTGATAACATTTATACTGCAAAAAAATCAAACAGAAAACTAGCACATACAACATATGTAAACCAAAAATAGACTTTTAATTTTGATATAATGGTGAAACTAATAAATCTCACTGCTGGATAAGTACCTTTCATCTCCGCAACTTGAAAGAATTATGATTTTTTGCACTTTGAGGTTGCCTTTATCATGGTGTTGTACTTACTTTTGGCATCCAGGGTAGCTTCATAAAGATTATAGCATATTCTCATCTGGGTAATATTTTGTTGCTTCCTGTTTGGATGTTTGATAAGGTTTTAATCTATTTTGTGAAAAATATAAAAAGTTGAAATTTGTTTAGTTTTTAGGCTTTTCGCCAGTGAACTTAGCAAGTTGTTACATTATCAACAGATACCAGAAATCCATTTCATTACAAAGAGATTTTGGCACATAACTCACCCAGATAGATTATATATATTGGGAATGTGTCTATTTGCAAGAAGTGTATGCATGTATTTTGAAGGACATAATCATGTTTTGGAAGAATATAGAATGTTGGTTTCTGATGCCTCATTGGAAATCAAATCTTTGGTAACCCCACCTGGCAATCAGTAGTCCAACACTTAACTGGTAGAGTTCTGGAAGCCCATATTTGTTCTTTATTCTGAGGTACAGGTACTGCAACTTGAAGGATTCAAATTCTTTGGATGTGCTTCATATTACAGTGGAGCCCACTTGATTGGATATCTTTTAATTGAATACCCCTGCTAATTGAATATAATTTCCAAATGCAAAACCATTTACCATACCTTCAGTACAAACTTTACCTGTTAATTGCATATGAGTTATAGAGTAAACTCCTATTAATTGAATAAAAAATCTTGCAATATGTCGAAAAATTACCCTGATAATCATTGAATTACCCTTGTATGTTGCAAAATGTGGCCTCACTTTATCCAATGCAGGCATTAAAACTATTATATCTTGTTTGACAGAGCTCCTTGAGCTCTGTCAAACAATATATAATAGAATAAATGATCTGTTTATGTCTGGAATACAGGACAGTGATCAAATCCCTGTTAACTGAATATTCCTGTTAATTGAATAAGTCTCACTGGCAAAGTGGCTATCCAATTAACAGGACTCTACTGTATTCAAAAGACATAAAGGTTGTAGAATAGGAAAAATTTGGGAAGACTCTCCAGTCTTTTAATGGTTAAAGACCCATTCAAATAAACATTTAACTGGATGTACATACAACCAAAATACAGTAAAATTAAAGAGGTGAATAATTCTGAGGAATATGGCTTTAACATACTAAGAAACTGCACTTGATGTTTGTTACCTTGGGTAAAAGGCTCTATCATATTCCATACACCTGGCATTCTTACCTCCTATCTTTTTTTAGGAACAAGGTTTCTACATAATTGGGTATATTATTTAGTAAAACTGCAAAGTCAGTGTAGATAAATTGACTTTGTTAATGTCCAACTTGGTGGTACTTGCATAACCCCTCTGATATCTATGCAAAGAAAAGCGAACAATTTCAAGTGTCTTGGTCACTTTTATAATCAACCTTTGGTCTACTTTTCTACTATTTTCTGTTTTGTCTCTTTGGAAAGACTTTTCAGAGATGTAAATTTTAGAGGGCCTTGCAATTACAGATACTACTGAATAGAACATGGCCATTACTATCAGGGTCTATAACTGTGCAGTACAGCCCTTTTAGTTGACATGTTCAATTTAAATAAATAAATGAATAAAAATAAATAAATTTGAATGTAAACCAGATGTATCCTTACTTGCTAAGGTGTGTAAATCAGATGTATCCTTACTTTCTAAGGTGTGTAAATCAGATGTATCCTTACTTGCTAAGGTGTGGAAATCAAATGTATCCTTACTTGGTAAGGTGTGCATGTAGTTAACCCTTTATCTAATGTACGCAATATCTTCTTCTTTTTTAGGTCATCTTGACAAAGTCAAGCTGAGCTAATCTCATCGCTTGCCGTCCGTCGTCCGTCAACACTATGTTTTGGTCTTCTCCTCCAAAGCCACTGGGCCAATTCAAGTGAAAGTTTGTGTGAGTGATGGTCCCAAAGGGGCATTTCATTTTTGTTAGCTCAACTTTGACGAAGTCAATTTTGAGCTATTGTCATGGCCCGTCGTCCGTCGTCCGTCCGTCTGTCCATCTGTCCGTACATCAACAATTGGCTATGGCTCGGGCTAGAGGTCGTATTTATGAACCGATCTTTACGAAACTTCTTGTGTACCTTTGTTATGACCCTGGGACTGGAACGAGTGTTTTTAGGTGTGGTCCGAAATTCAAGATGGCTGCCAGCGGCCATTTTGTACCGATGATGCAAAAATCAGTTTTTTGTACAGAACTTCTGTATGAAAGTTCTGATTTGAATAAAGTTTTGTATAAATGTTTAGTACCATGGGATACATCACATATAATACGGGTTTTTTTCTCGTGCGTAAATTATGCAAATTAGACTGACTTTGATTTATTTAGTGTTACTTTCAGAGCTGTAAGTGCCAAGCTGCTATGGCTCGGGCTAGAGGCCGTATTTATGAACCGATCTTTACGAAACTTCTTGGGTACCTTTGTTATGACCGTGGGACGAGAACGAGTGTTTTGGGGTGTGGTCCGAAATTCAAGATGGCTGCCAGCCGCCATTTTGTACCGATGATGCAGAAATCTGTTTTTAGCTCACCTGACTTTCAGTCAGGAGAGCTATAGTGATCACTCACCGTCCGTCGTCCGTCGTCCTGCGTCCGTCGTCCGTCGTCCGTGAACATGGTGTTTGCGTCTTCTCCTCCCAAACCGCTGAACCAATTTAATTGATATTTGAGATAATAGTTTGTTATGACATCGCAATTCAATTTTGTTCAAATCAAGTTGCCCTGCCCGTGGGTAGGGCCACACCCAAAAAGTGTGCTGAAATCTTAAAAAATCTTCTTCTCATGAACCAGCAGTAGCAGAGACTTGATATTTAGTGTGCAGCTTCCTTTTGAGGTGTAGACTCAGATTTGTTCAAGAGAAGTTTGTGGGGCTATACTTGGCTTCGTTATGGGAGGGGCAAAATTTTTGGCCCCGCCCAAAATTTCTATTTTCCAAACCGAGAGGCTGATTTGAACCAAATTTTATGTGAGGGCTTATTGGGTCATAAGTAACTAATTTATGCTGATTTTTTTTTCCCGTAGCCCCATGGGAACCGCAGGAGCTAAAAATAGAAAAAAATTAAAACGCCCATATCTCCAAAACTGCACGGCACCGAGAATTTTTATTTGGTGTGAAGCTTCCTTAGGACCAACAGAAAGAATTGGTAAAAAAAAATTGCCATCGGTTTTATCAGAGGGTACAGTTTCGGGACATTGAAAAAGTGCTGAGTCAGCACTTTTTAACACTGTAGGCAATGGGAAAAACATTAAAAAATCTTCTTCTCCAGATCCAGCAGGCAGAATCTTTTGATATTTGGTATGCAACATTGGAGGGTGGATCTGATTCAGGTTTGTTCAAATCGGCCCCCTGGGTTCATATTTGGGCTCAGTATAGGAGCCCGATTTCGAACTTAGTGCATTTCAGGCAAATTTCTTAAAAAATCTTCTTCTCCAGATCCAGCAGGCAGAATCTTTTGATATTTGGTATGCAACATTGTGGGGTGGATCTGATTCAAGTTTGTTCAAATCGGCCCCCTGGGTTTATATTTGGGCTCAGTATAGGAGCCCAAATTTGAACTTACTGCATTTCAGGCAAATTTCTTTGAAAATCTTCTTCTCCAGATCCAGCAGGCAGAATCTTTTGATATTTGGTATGCAACATTGTGGGGTGGATCTGATTCAAGTTTGTTCAAATCGGCCCCTTGGGTTTATATTTGGGCTCTGTATAGGAGCCCAAATTTGAACTTAGTGCATTTCAGGCAAATTTCTTAGAAAATCTTCTTCTCAAGATCCAGCAGGCAGAATCTTTTGATATTGGGTATGCAACATTGTGGGGTGGATCTGATTCAAGTTTGTTCAAATCGGCCCCTTGGGTTTATATTTGGGCTCAGTATAGGAGCCAAAATTTGAACTTAGTGCATTTCAGGCAAATTTCTTAAAAAATCTTCTTCTCCAGATCCAGCAGACAGAATCTTTTGATATTTGGTATGCAACATTGTGGGGTGGATCTGATTCTATTTTGTTCAAATCGGCTCCCTAGATTCATATTTGGGCTCACTATAGAAGCTCGAATTTGAACTTAGTGCATTTCAGGCAAATTTCTTCAAAAATCTTCTTCTCCAGATCCTGCAGGCAGAATCTTTTGATATTTGGTATGCAACATTGTGGGGTGGATCTGATTCCAGTTTGTTCAAATCGGCCACCTGGATTCATATTTGGGCTCACTATAGAAGCCCAAATTCGAACTTAGTGCATTTCAGGCAAATTTCTTTGAAAATCTTCTTCTCAAGATCCAGCAGGCAGAATCTTGTGATATTTGGTATGCAGCATCCTTAGGGGGGTGAGATTCAAGTTTGTTCAAGCCATGTCCCTAGGTCCATATTTGGGCTCAATGTGGGAGCTTGAATTGTAACTTTGTTCGAAATGAGGAATTTTCTTAAAAAATCTTCTTCTTCAGATCCAGCAGTCGGAATGGTTTGATATGTGGTGAGTAGCATCCTTGGGGGGGGGAGGGGGGATTCAAGTGTGTTAAAGCCAAGTCCATGGGTCCATATTTGGGCTCCCTGTGGGAGCCCAAATTATACCTTAGTCAATATGAGGAATTTTTCTTTAAAAATCTTCTTCTTCAGATTCAGCAGTTGGAATGTTTTGATATTTGGCATGGAGCAACCTTAGGGGGCTGAGATTCAAGTTTGTTCGAGCCAAGTCCCTTGGTTCATATTTGGGCTCACTATGGGAGCCTGAATGACAACTTAGTTCAAAATGAGGAATTTTATTTAAAAATCTTCAGATCCAGCAGATGAATGCTTTTGATATTTTTTATGCAGCATCCTTAGGGGGGTAAGATTCAAGTTTGTTCAAGCCATGTCCCTAGGTCCATATTTGGGCTGATTGTGGGAGCTCGAATTGTAACTTGGTTCAAAATGAGGAATTTTCTTTAAAAATCTTCTTCTTCAGATCCAGCAGTCGGAATGTTTTGATATTTGGTGTGCAGAATCCTTAGGGGTGTGAGATTCAGGTTTGTTAAAGCCAAGTCCCTGGGTTCATATATGGGCTTCCTGTGGGAGCCCGAATTATGACTTAGTTCAGTATGAGGAATATTCTTTAAAAATCTTTTTTTAGATCCACTGGTCAGAATATTTGGATATTTGGTTTCAGCTTTTCTTAGGAGGAGCAGATGCAACTTGTGGAAATCAATTCTCTGGGTTGATATTTAGGCTACCATGTCAGGTGAGCGCCCTCAGGCCCCCTGGGGCCTCTTGTTTGTACAGAACTTCCATATGAAAGCTCTGATTTGAATAATTTTTCGTATGAATGTTTAGTACCATGGGATACATCACATATAATACGGGTTTTTTTCTCGTGCGTAAATTGTGCAAATTAGACTAATTTTGATGTTTTTGGTGTTACTTTCAGCACTGTAAGTGCAAATGCCAATATGGCTCGGGCTAGAGGCCATATTTATGAACCGATCTTTACGAAACTTCTTGGGTACCTTTGGTATCTCCGTGGGACGAGAACAAGTGTTTTTGGGTCCGGTCCGAAATTCAAGATGGCCGATGGCAGCCATTTTGTACAAAATTAGGTGCAATCAGATTTTTGCACAGAACTTCCATATGAAAGTGCTGATTTGAATAATTTTTTGTGTGAATGTTTAGTACCATGGGATACATCACATATAATATGGGTTTTTTTCTCGTGCAGAAATTATGCAAATTAGATGAACTTTGATTTTTTCAGTGCTGCTTACACACAGTAAGTACACATGTCAATATGGCTCAGACTAGAGTCTGTATTTATGAACTCATCTTCACGAAATGTCTTGGGTACCTTTGTTATCACCTTGGGACAAGAACGAGTGTTTCTGGTTACGGTCTAAAATTCAAGATGGCTGCCAGTGGCCATTTTGTACCGAAATTAGGTCTAATCAGTTTTTTGTACACAACTTCTATACAGCTCAGACTAGAGGCCATATTTATGAACCAATCTTTACGAAACTTCTTGGGTACCTTTGTTATCACCGTGGAATGATAGCAAGTGTTTTTGGGTGTGGTCCGAAATTCAAGATGGCCACCAGCAGCCATTTTGTACCAAAATTAGTGCAATCAGTCTTTTGTACAGAACTTCTGTATGAAAGTTCTGATTTGAATAAATTTTTGTATGAATGTTTAGTAACATGGAATACATCACATATTGTAAGGGTTTTTTTTTTTCATGCAGAAATTATGCAAATTAGATGAACATTGATTTATTCAGTGCTACTTACACAATGTGAGCACACATGTCAATACGGCTCAGGGTAGAGGCTGTATTTATGAACCGATCTTCACAAAACTTCTTGGGTACCTTTGTTATCACCTTGGGACGAGAATGAGTGTTTCTGGGTACTGTCCAAAATTCAAGATGGCTACCAGTGGCCATTTTGTACCAAAATTAGGTCCAATCAGTTTTTTGTCACAAGTTCTATACAGCTCGTATTTATGAATTGATCTTCACAAAACTTCTTGGGTACCTTTGTTTTCACCTTGGGACAGGAACAAGTGTGTTTTGGGATGCCTTTGTTATCACTGTGCTATGAGAACAAATATTTTGGGGTTCAGTCAGACCCACTCTGGGACTCAAAGTTTTCTTTTCTAGTTTATCATCTGACTGTTACCCACCTTTACAATACTTTACCTTTTCCATTTGTTACAGGCAACGGTCAGTATTTATGTACAGACCGTTACAATACTTTATATGTACCTTTGTTATTAGGTCATTACCTAGATGTTTGTCATTGCTGTGTCACATACTACACGTGCATGTCTTTGTCTTGACAAGTTGAGCTACAGTGTCATTGACACTTTCATTCAACTCAGCATGCCCAGCCCCATAGGGAGGGAGTGGGGGAAAATGCTCCAAAATATTTTTAAAATCTTCTTCTCAAGAACCAGTGTGTACAATGACTTGATATTTGCTATGGAGCTTCCATATGAGGTGTAGAATCAAGTTTGTTCAAACGAAGTTCGTGAAGTAATATTTGGCTTTGTAATAGGAGGGGTAAGATTTTTGGCCCCGCCCAAAATTTCTATTTTCTGAACCGATGGTCCGGTATGAACCAAATTTGGTTTGTGGTAGTATTGGGACATTAGTACTTGACCCATGCAAAAAAAAAAATTCCCACATCCCCATGGGAACCCTGGGAGCTAAAAATAGAAATATTTTCAAACGCCCATATTTCCCAAACCCCACGGAACAGAGAGCTTTTATTTGGTATGAAGTATCCTTATGACCAGTAGAATTGAATGGTAAAAAAAAATTGCCATCGGTTATGTTAGGATGTTCTGTAATGGGCATCGAAAAAATGCTGAGTTAGCATATTTGAAAAAATTTTAAAAAATCTTTTCTCCAGAACCAATCATCAGAATCTTTTGATATTTGGTATACAGCATTCATAGGGGGGTCAGATAAAAGTTTGTTGAAATAAAACTCATTGGTTCATATTTGGGCTCTCTACAGGAGCCCGAAGTTTTAACATAAGGTAATATGGGGAATATTCTTTAAAAATCTTCTTCTTCAGAACCACCAGTCAGAATCTTTTAATATTTGGTATACATCATTGTTATGAGGGTCAGAATTGGCCATTTTGCTGAAGAATTAAAAATTTTGTATTCAGTACCCTCTAGAGGTACTAAGATTAATCCACATAGGTTGCATCAAGGGGCTTCATAGGGGAGTTCTACATTTTACTTATGATCAACTGAAGAAAAGGCATGATGCCTAGATTATTTTTGGCACTCCTGAGGGACTCAAGGATTGACAGTGTAGCTATGGAGATGGCTTGCTTAATGTAGACTCATTCTTGGACTCTGTTTAAATTTTGTTCTGTACAAGATGAGCGCTTCAGGCCCCGTGGGGCCTCTTGTTTTAGTTCTTTTTTTTTCAAATTTACCATAAAATTTCCACAAAACCATAAAATGTGAATCCCTCATTTGAATGAGCCCAATGATCTCATTTCAGTGAAGGGTCACATGATATAGTTATGTTGAAATTTTAAAAAAAATTATTTATTTACAAACGCTCAATTTGTATATATACTGTTAGATGTGGCCAATTCATTTCGTAAAGGGTTAATCAGTGAACCGAATTTGAAGAAACGAAATAAAAAAGTTATTTATTAGTGTAAAAGCAATGACATTTGCCAGTGTTGATAGAGAAAACATTCATTGATGGGTGTGGCACAATTACTGTTCCACATTAACTATCAGTTGTACTTTCTCCTCCTTTGGTTTCTGGGATGGCTACAAACCATTTTATATGTCTTCATTTGATATTCTCCAGTCTTTTACACAAGAACATATGGTCTGAAATAGTATATAACTTTTCTGTTGATATTATTCCGGTTTCTTAGAGCTTTGTTTGAGTTGGACATTTTTCGGCAAATTATTGATAAACATTTATCTCCTTGCAGAAATCTGATTTCTGAAACAAGATAATGTGTATATTATTCGCTCTTGTCTGATTGACATGTAATAAACTTGCTGTATTCATCTGGTGGAATTTAAAGAATCTTACTGTTTCCTTTGCATATTCTGTTCAAAAACTGCATTGAGATTTCAAATGTTTGGATATTACTTATTTAACTCTTTGCTAACAGATTGGTTATATTTCTTTTGCATTTTGCCTGAAATTTGCTGTTTAACCTTTAACCCTTTACCCAACGAATCGCCCGCATCCGCCCGCGTGATATGCAAATTCAGCAGTTGAAAAAATATTATTTTTCAAAACATTTCAACAAAACCATATCATGTGACCCCTTGTTGGAACGAGCTCATCGAGCTCATTCCAACGAGGGGTCACATGATATGGTTTTGTTGAAATTTTTTTTTAAAAATTAAAAAATTATATTTAAAATAATAAATTTTGATATCGTCTGCATTGGGTAAAGGGTTAAGGGTCAGGAGATTTTTATACATTTCAGTGTACTTTGAAAGTCTACCTCCAGTGGCTTTGCAGTTTCTAGTAAAGTCTTGGCTGCCTACAGAGGCACCCAAGACTTGCCCAGAAATATTGGACAGGATACTGAGAAAACAAGTTTTGAGTTTACCCAAACAATGCATATTGGGGCACCTGTTCTTTTGCATTAAAAAGTGATCAAAGTCGGAATTAGACCCTTAAAGGTTAACTCTATCCAGGGTTCTTATGCCATTTTGAAATTCTTGAAAAAGTAATGAAAATTGTGTCAGTCTGGAAACAATCTTGAAAAATATGGGGACAAAAAGTCAGTCCAGCCTTGAGAATATTAAAAAAGGTATGGTATTAAATTTTTTTAAATAAATAACTCTCTCGAGTGTTGGCAAAATTTCAACCAGTAAGTTTTTTTTCATAATTCAACTTCGTAGTTGAGCCATTGAGCTCTGTCAAACAAGATTGAATTGGTTGAATTCCTGGTTGCATTACAAAAATAATTCGCAACTTGAAATTTTGGTATTTTAACATCGGCATGCAGAGGGATAAAATCTTTTGAAATTTAAAAAAAAAACATTAAAATTAGTAATTTAATAGTCTTGGTCATCCTGCACAAATAGCTCTGCTAAATCCCATGAGTATGAAGAAATGACATTTTTGAAAACATTTTTCAAAAAAAAAAATTATCTTATGTTACTGTTTTGGTAAAAATCTTTTCATTGTCAGCTTTTCATCAATTTGAGGTATCCGAATGGGTATAGAAAATGGGATGACATCAAGCCTGAAAATAAGCAGTCTGTCATTTGCAGAATGAGGTCCTCAGGGGGTGAGTTTGCTGATTCTGTCCATACTGTGGGCCAATTTATCCTCTGGGTATCTTTTCTGTTTATTAGGCTTGAGAACTTTGATTCAGATTGACAGTCACAGAGGGTAAATTTAGTGATGCTACCCTGCTATGCTTGGATGACATACCTGGAAAAAGTATGGAAACTTTTTTTTCTGGCAATAGTCCATACATGTATGTACCTAACATGTCTTGCAGACAACACTGAAGGCACAACTGAAATAAAATGACCCAAGAAAATATCCTGTTGATGATGAACTTTTTCAGCAAAAGTTCCCTTCAATATGGCCATGCTGCTGCTTGACTATTATTTGTCTACTTAGAGCTACACAGATGATGCAGGTCTTCTCTAGCAATGCCTTATGAAGGAAAAATGCTAGTGTTCAACCGATTACCAGAAACGCTAACCGATTACTGGTTATTTTAGCTCGCAATCGGCCGATTCTGATTGTAATACTGTGCACTACTAGCCAAGTCGAGGCTCAAAAGAACTTCTTTAAACTGAACATTTTTCACAGTGTTAAACTTTGTTGACTAGGGTCGCAGTAAAATTACCAGTCGCACACACTTGGGTGGTAAACATGGCTCTCAGAGCCTCATTTACTGCCCAAGTGTGTGCGACTGGTAATTTTACTACAACCTACGTCAGTGGAGTGCAACCTTTACTTTTCCGGTATGAACTGGCGATTGCTGCAAGTATACTCAATTGTAAGCTTTACATGTCGTTTAACTTGTATATCCCATAAATGGGCATCTAGAGAGATTAAGATTACACATTGTTGTTTCTCAACTTTATTGAATGGTATCATTGACATCATTTTACATTAACAATTAAACAATTGCAGAAGATAATAAAATGTGGGTAATGAATCATCACAAAATGCTTGGCAACAATCGGTTGAACCGATGTTCCAGGAGCTGTTGTCATCCAATTACCCACAATCAGCTGATCATGATGGCCAGTTCCGATCAACGGGTTGAACACTAAAAAATGCTTTATAGTAAGATTGTGGCAGTTTGTGATATCTGATTAAGGTTATAGTGTTGATAGTTTACAGTGACAGATGATTGCTGAAAGAGATTGACACCCGATTCCTCTCTTAATTAATACATATTTTCAGCAACTACTCTGAAGAAGTATGCAACTGTGAAAAAAATGAAAGAATTTGAGAAATTGACAAGACATGAGTCAGGAGGTGGCATTCCATGTTTTCTGGGTGATTAGGTGTCATGTTCAACTAGATTCTAAGAAGCAAAAATTTTAAGCATGTTTTTTATCCACAGTAAAATCAGAAACAGTTTTTTTCTTTGGTAACAAAGTACATTGTGTGTGTCGAATTTTTTTTTTAGTAATATCAACTTTCTAGTGATGTAATTTATTTGTCATGATGATAGAAGCCTTGTGTATCCTTGTTTTTGCTGATGAAATTCTGTTAACCCTTTACCCAAATCGAATGATACAAAATAACTTTTTATTTTAGTTATCTTTTTCTTCAAATTTTTCACAAAATGTCAACAAAACTCATGTGAGCCTCCATTGGAAGTTGCTCAATGACCTCATTCCAATGAGGATTCACATGATATTGTTTTGAAATAATGTTTTTAAAATTTTTGTTGGAACTTGACCTGTTGATTAAAATATGGTCATCAGTCATATTTTAGGAACTGTTTCCTCTTCCCAATGATTAAAAACAAATGCTGTGAAATTAAGGTCCTAATATATTTTCCATCATCATTATCCATAAAAAAGACTTTGAGTCATGTACAGGAGTCCAGATAGCCTTCTTCCCTCTTTCATTTATTCTCGCATAATGACTAGAGCACATTGCCTTCAGCACAGAGCATAGATAAGGTTGTTATTTACAGCTCTTATCATACGAACATGATTTCTATGTATTCTCTTGATGTATGACCTATAAAACCCTTTTTTCACTGGGATAGCACAGAAAAGCCTCCTATCATTTGGATTTATCAATAAGTATGCCTGGTGCATTTTAAAGATGAGCAATATACTGAAAAACTAAACTGATACCGATATCATGGGGATACTGAAAAACCAAACCAATCATCAAATACCAAAACCATCTGCATTTTCTAATTTTCCTACATTCGCTATTTATAATGCCTTGTTGAGGCTTGATAGCAGTGGATGTGTTCATTTTCATGAAAAAACACTGACTGATTTTCTTTTCAGTTCTGTTAACCCTTAAGTGCCTGGGAAATTGTCCTGAATTCCCACTAGACTTCTACCTGTATATGTCCAGTTTTCTTAGCAGTGATTCCTAGTCCAGTCTTGACTGCCTGTTAAGGCATCCAAGACTTGACTAGAAATCACTGCCCAGGTGATTTGTTATTGTCAGCAGGACCCCCTAATGATGGCATGTTAAGGACATATGCTCTGAGACCACAAAACCATAAAATAGGCCTGTAAAGGTTAAGATGTGTTCAGAACAAGTGGCATCAAAAAATTACTGTAGATATCATTTGTGTTGGCGAAAGAATGCCAATGTTGAGCTCATTGGCAGTGGCATTTGTGACTCTGTGGTAGAATGGAAACAAGAAAAACTTATTCTGTATTTTCCCTGGTGTGAATTCCCCTTTGGTTCTATCAGCAAATCTCTGTCAAGTCAAATACCAAACCGATACTCCAATATATCTTAAAAATACCAAAACCAGTACTGAACTCAAAATTCCAGTACCGCGCATCTCTAGTGCATTTATTATTTTGGGAGGGCAACCTACCCCCCACCATTTAGAGACATAATATGTATCCACTATTCCTAACATGACAGGAAAGTGATGCTTGCAACATTTTTTTTCAGTAACTGAAAATTTTCATTTTGTGCTTATGACTCCTATCATTCTGTCTAATGCTAAATATATGTTATTACATGTACCACCATGTGGGTTTCCGAGATGGTGTGTTGAAGTCAACACCGCATCTGGGCATGTATCATTGAGTCTGTTACTCAGTTGACCAGTTGTAAGGTCGAGACTTCAATACACTATCTTGGAACCCCACATTGTGGTACTAACCCATTTATCTTACAATACTCCTCCCTTTCTTGACTTGTTCGCATAATGAAGGGATTGAGTACAGTGCTTAATGACATCTGTTTTGACAATCATTCAGAAATGATTTTTATGAATGAAGATCATGACGTCATGGTATTGCCTTCTTATGCTATCCCCATTCATTGTTCCTCTTGTATTATAACTGCTGAAATTTAAAGTAGTGTTTCAGCTCTGTGTTTCTTTGTTTTATTTTTCATGTTTAACGCATGGAAGGCCTATGTAAAATATTGTGATAGCAAAAAGTGATCTAGTTGGAATTATTTCGTTGGGCTGTTGATTTATCATTTGATTACTGTTATCAAAAACATTGGCCTCTACATATGTAATAACTTGATGCCTGTTAAGTGTAGGTAAAAAACTTTCTCTTTCCGAATCAAAAGATCGCATGTGTGGTTGCTACCCTTAATGCAGATTTGTATTTTATCTAGATGTTTTTACTTGTATTGGGGAAAATACATTCTTGTTGTCAGATAAAGAACAGGATTTATCTACTAAAAAAAAACTTTCCCATAAAAATGTTAACCTGATTTTTCCCTTACTTACAAATAATAATAATAAAAAACCCACAAAATGGAGTTTTGTATCAAACTTCACAATATGAAAGGTCTTGTTTATAAATACTTTTTACTTTCCATCAAGAACTGTCAAAAACATCTGTTGCTGTTAAGTTATACAATTCTCTTGCGTCTCCTGCCTAACTGAAAGCTGTTTTTTCTGTATTAATTAATTTTTGGCAAACAACTTTGAGATGAGAGTGCCAATCAATATTTTTTGCATACAAAATAATATGACTTTAGTTTGTTTAAAGAATTGGGGCATGATATTAATGAGGTAATACAAAAGCTAGGTCAATAATGAATCAAAGTCACTACATAATCATATGCCCACACACATCATTTCATTAGTAAAAAATTCTTATTATGTATTTTTGTCTTTGAAAGAAATGTGTAATTTTGTATCTTGACAGGTACAGAACCAATACAAATTAGACTCCCACTATTTTAATACAGTGGAAGCCTGTTAATTGAATAGTCACTTTGCCAGCAAAAATTACTGAATTAAAAGGTACATTCAATTAACTTTGTACCCAACATAATGGGCAAAACCAGCCAGCACTATTCACAAAAATTGCCAATTAATTTCCATTATTTTTAGCTCACCTGACTGAAAGTCAGGGTGAGCTTTTCTGATCTCTTTTTGTCCATTGTACGTCGTGAAGGTGGTGTTTGGGTCATTTTCTCCCAAGGCACTGGCTGCAGTTCAATGAAAATTCAAACGAGTAGCGGTTATATAGGGGCATTTGGGTTTTTCTTCAAATTGGATCTCTGCTCATATTGAGGAGGGGGGTGGGGCCAAAATGCACAAAATATTTAAAACTCTTCTTCTCATGAACCAGCCATAGCAGAGACTTGATATTTGGTATGCAGCTTCCATTTGAGGTGTAGACTCAGATTTGTTCAAGAGATGTTTGACGGGCAATATTTGCCTTTGTTCTGGGAGGGGCAAGAATTTTTGCCAAGCCCAAAATTTCTATTTTCCAAACCGAGAGGCAGATTTGAACCAAATTTGATATGAGGGCTTATTAGGTCATAAGTACTTAATTTATGCCCAAATTTTTTGTTCCCGTCACCCCATGGGAACCACAGGAGCTAAAAATAGAAAAAAATTCAAACACCCATATCTCCAAAACTACGCGGCATCTATCAAAAGGAATCTTTTGATATTTGGTATGCAGCATGCTTAGAAAGGTGAGATTCAAGTTTGTTCAAGCCAAATCCCTGGGTTCATATTTAGGCTGAAAATTTGGGATCCCGGTCCAGACTTTTGGACCAAAATTCGGAAATTAGTTGTTTGGTTTTTTATGCGTTATGGTCAATTTTAAGAAGAAAAAAAAATTTTAGTCTGAAAATATTTTATTTGGGACTTCGAAAATTTCTGAACAAAAATATAAAAAAAAATCTGTTTTTTATGCATTTATCTCTATTTTGGGACATAAAAGTGCAGGAACAGAAAATAGAAGGAAAATCCTGTGTATTGTGTGGGCATAATTGCTTCATCTAGTTGGTATATGCTTTTCTTAGGAGGGGGCGTATGCAGCTTATTCAAGTCAAGTCCCTGGTTTGATATTTAGACTACCATGTCAGGTGAGTGCCCTAAGGCCCCCGCGGCCTCTTGTTTTCATTTTTTGTCTCAAAAACATAGGTTATGATCCCTTATTGGAATGAGCTTGTCGAGCCCGATCCAGTGAGGGGTCATAACCTGTTTCTGAGACAAAAAATGAACAAAAATTAGTTATTCAAGAATTTTGTTTGCAAGTGTCTTCTGCTTTTCATGTTAGGTAAAGGGTTAACAGAGATTAGATCACTTTGTTATATTCTAGAAATAAACTGAGAATTTATTCTTTTATATTTTGTTTGACATGAGCTTTGTCAAAGAAGATATAATAGAATAAATGCCTGTATTGGGTACATGGAGTCCAATGGGCCAATAAACAAGGGGAATTCAGTAATTTCCAAACACAGTATAAGATTTTTTTTCAGTTACGAGGGTTTGCTCTATAACCTTTTATATGCAATTGATAGGTCAAATTTTTTCTGAAGGTATGTTAATTGGTTTTGTGTTTAGAAGTTATATTCAGTTTACAGTTTTATTCTATTAAGATCAATTCGGTTAAGTAGGCTCCACAGTAATACCACCATTGGGAACCCAGGAAAGTGGAACAGTGCTAGTTTACTGCAGTAAAGAAGTTCTGCTTCATTGCTCAGCATATGAAAAACGATTGGGTAACCCTGACTTCATACTTGAAATACACATAAATGCTGAAAGTGACCTCCTTTACCCAATGTAACATCCAAAACCAGCCAGCACTATTCACAAAAATCACATTCAGTTTTCATTGTTTTTCATTTTTTTTTTGTCTCAAAAACATAGCTTATGACCCCTCATTGGAACAAGCTCAGATGTTTTTCACCAAAAAAATGAAAAAAATCAATTATTCAAGAATTCTATTTGTAGGAGTTGTCTTTCCTTCATGTTCAGTAAAGGATTAACACCAATAACTAAATGAAGTTTGATACCAAATAATAAACACTTTGACAAGCCACACATTTATTGCATCACTCATATGAGAAGGCCTTATATTTACATTGATGCCTCACAAACTTTTTTCTGCCTCACTTTCTCCTCCCAGCATTTTGAAACAAATTGTTCAATGATATTCTTTTTTACTTCACTTCCCCTTCAATTACCCCAACAAGCATACAGTACAAGTCAAAATAAGTTGTAGCATGGCTGCAATAAACTAAGTATTCTGCTGCTCATGCACTGGTAAGATCAGAATCTGACATCATTTTCTGGAAAGCTCTCACTGAGAGCTTTCCAGAAAATGATGTCAGCTTCTGGTCTTATCAGTATAGGAAGAGAAAGATAATAGTTTATTGTGGTTATCCTACAACATATTTTGACTTGTACTGTACCAACCTTCTTTCTCATATCTCCACTTCGCTCACCTACCCTTCATCATTCCAACCCATTTAATCAGTTTTCTCCCAAACTGGTATTTTGGGCAATCTGAGAGTTTCTCAATACAGTGTAGCTCATTTAATTGGATAACTGTTTATTGAATAAACTGTTAATTGAATATAATTTCCAAACACAAAACCATATATCATATTTTCAGTACAAATTAGACCTGTTAATTGCATAAGGGTTGTATAGTAAACTCCTGTTAATTGAATAAAAAATCTTCAAATAAATCAAGAAATTATCCTCACCATTACCAAATTCCCCCGTCTACAGACCAATTTGGCCTCAAGATATATAATACAGGCGGCATTCAGTCTATTATATTTTGTTTGACAGAGCTTCATGAGCTCTGTCAAACAAGATATAATAGAGCGAATGCTCTGTTTATCTCTACAATACAGAAAAGTGACCAAATCCCTGTTAATTGAATGCTCCTTGAATAATTTTCACTGGCAAAGTGGCTATTCAATTTACAGGGTTCCACAGTATCTCCACAAGTCCCCAGACTACATATTGGGTACTCCTTATCACCTTCTGCAGTATTTCCCATAAGTTCTAATATTTGGTATAATGTAATAATTAATATTTGTTGAACATGGACATGAAGAGAAGGGGATGACTACCACAGAAAAAACTCAAGTTTCAGATTTCCTGACAACAGAAATTTTGGGGGATACACAAATTTTGTTGTGTGGCCAATATTAACCTTTACATAACACAAATAGGACAACAATTGCAAATTATTTTAAATAGCTGTAAATTCATTTTTTGCCTAAAAAAATAATTTATGACACTTCTTCGGAAAGAGCTCAGCGAGCTTGTTCCGATTGAATAAATAATAAAATTTGAAGAGCAATTTTGTGAATATCACTGGTTGGTTATTTCTGTTAAGTCAGGTACAGAGTTAATAACTAATCAAATTTTCTTGGAACAAAATGGTTTCTGAGCAGAATCTTTGCTGATGACTTAGAGTATTTCCTTCATTCAGACCTCATTTCTCTTGATCAATTTTTATTCCTGTCTGAAATCAGAATCTAAATTATTCTGCTAAGCTCTAGGGGTAAGTTTCATGGTGGATAATGACTTTATCTGAAGCTTTTGTTGTTAGTTAATTGACCATCTAATAATTCAGTCCACTAATTGATTTTCATGGTGAATCCTCTATGCATTACTGATTTGAAATTCCTTAGGACATCATTTGGTGATGCTGACCATTGTGAACAGCATAAACTTCTCAAGCAACAGAAACATCTTCATAATGTGAACCTGCCGAGTATGACTGATGCCCTGAATACAGTTCTGTTTCACTTCTTGCATCAAAATCTTCTATCTTTTCTATAGAAATGTCATTCCAACAAAAGTCTTAAGAAGTGGAATAGTGCTTGTTTTTTTAGGAAGACATGTTTCATTGATATATTTTGTGGTAATCAATGCCCGTGGTAGGATTCCTCTGAATATGCAGCATAAAAATAAATATTTAGCTTTAAATGATTTTATACTTTCACTGATGAATTCATATAACTTATAGAGGCTAAAAGACTCTTGGGGGAGGAGGGGGGGGGGGCAAAAATTTCTGGGATGCCCTCAACTGCTTCAGCAAATCGGATAGTGATGTAGACAATGCATCTCTAATATCCCCCACAAGGTGGTGAAAATATTTCAAAGGGCTAATGCAAAAAGATGCAACACCAAATATTGTCATGGCAATGGATGTATTAGATTATGACATTACTATGGAGGAATTACATAAGGCTACTACCACCCTGAAAAATAGAAAAAATTTTGGAAATTACGACATTAGCAGTGAAATGCTTAAATGCTCTGTGACTGTTATGTCAGATTGATTTCTCCATTTATTTAACTCAATATTAAAGTTTTCCAAGACAGTTGTTCACCATTGCTCAGTGGTTCTCTGCCGGTACTCCAATTTCCTCCACTCGTAAAACTGTCCGACATGAGGTGACCCTGGCTGTTGAAAGTGTTGTGAAATCTAAATACATAAATACATAAAATTTGCCGCCCTTCTGGAAATATGAAAGCTGATTTCAAAGTTGAAGAATATCTCCTGTTAAATAAAGATAGGGAAATATGCCACAATTTTACCAGATTGAGGATAAGTGCACAAAGCTTAAATGTTGAGGTTGGAAGACATATAAAGCCTCCTGTGCTTCTGCCCAGCGTGTCCCACAGAAGTTGGGGATAAGATGCACTCTCTTATGTATTGTATAAACTATGTAACCAAGAAAATGAACTAAAATGGGATAAAAGACAATAAGGATATTGTTATCATAACCACAGTTGTTACTAACAGTGACATTAAAATCCACTAAATACATAAGAACACCCAGTAATGGAACTTTAGATGGCCAACAAAGCTCAAAATATTTGGAAATAGTATACAAAATGAGCTTAATTGTTTGTTATAGGGATTTAGAGGTCTGTCAGCACCACTGACCATCTAAAACCATCCAGGTTGCTTCTTAGGTCATGTTTTTGTTAAAAAAGCTCTCGGAGCCCCTGCTAACACTTCAGCCCTCCCCCTCCCCTGCCCTCACTTTCAAAATTGCTCCACAGCCCCTGTTAGAGATACTCTATACATAATCTAATAATGTGGCCCAATCCATGTTGTGTGCTGTTCACAAATCATAAATATTTAATCACTTTTTGTAGAATATAGCTTAGGAATACTACAAAATATCAAATGCTCTGGGAAACTGATCTATCTTTAGTGAAAATTTATGGAAGTGGGACAGTGGGTTCCAACACTATGGGAGACCATTATTTCCACTCTTCCAAAGAATATATATATATTAATTTGGCCACAAAAAATCTGATCAACTTTGAACCTGTGTTGCTTTATTTTGTTACCTAATCTAAGATGACATTAAGTCGAGATCTCCATTGAATTACCCTGTTAACTGAATATAACTTCCAAACACCAAACCATACTTTCAGTACAGATTTGTCTTGATAATTGCATATAGATTATAGACTAACTCCTGTTAATTGAATAAAAAACCTTTTAATATGTCAAGTAATTACTCAGGCCATCCTTCAATCTTCTTGTCTATTGACCTATTTGGCCATAATACATCCCATACATGTATTTAATTTATTATATATCTTGTTTGACAGAGTTCAGTGAGCTCTGTCAAACAAGATATAAAAGAATACAAGATATAAAAGAATAAATGCTAAGTTTATCTCTAGAATACAGGAAAGTGACCAAAACCATGTTACTTGAATAATTTTCTCGGGCAAATTGGCTATTCAATTAACAGGGTTCTACTGCACTGACAAATCCAACAAATCAATCAATCCTTGGATTGACTTAATCTCATATAAGAATTTAATGAGATAGCCAGTGTTGGTTAATTCATCTTCCATGTGAATTCAAGAATGGTTTGTGTTGCACATTGGCAAAATGTTTTTCTTTCTATGGAAAATGAGTAATTTATAGCTTTTTATGACGCCTTTATGTCTCTAGGTATTTTAATCTCCGAAGACTGTTTATGATAATTTGCTATCTTTTAATACAAAACTCACCTCTGCTTTTCTGCATCATTTCAGTCCAATCTAAAATTAAATCACCTCACCGTAAAATATGATAAATAAACATATTTACTTAGATACAGGTCAACAAACAGTCTTTTCTAACATGGAATATATTGCAATAACATCTTGTTGATGGTTTTTTTTATAATCTGTATCTTTTTATCTTGTGTTTTCTGTTAAAAACAGATGGCCAGTTTGAAACTAAGGTCTGTATCTTTTTTTGAGTCCTGCAATATTATGTGGTAGGTCAATTTTTCACTTATCACACACACACACAAAAATAATAACTCCAAAGATGAGTATTTTTTATATTAACCCTGAACAGTTTTCCAGAAGATACCATGGCACTGTATCTTTCAGACCACTTTTCAGCGCAGAGCTCACGCTTTTGGTAGTGTGAGTGGGATCACTTAACCCTCTGAACTCTGATGTTAAAATGGCGAAGTTTTCAGCAGCAAATATATCACATAATGCAGTTTGATATTTAACCAAATATACCTTGTTTGACGAATCTCATTGAGCTCTGTCAAACAAGATACAATTGATTAAATTTATAGTTAAACTGAAGAAAACATACCATGAACAAAATAAAATATTACCTTAGAATTGAACTGAGAAGATAAATACAGTGCAATCACCGTGAACAGGTTGTAATCCATGCATGGGCAGTGATGTCCATGCATGCATTTACCAAGTAATAAAAATCATCAGCAAAATTTTAATTAATGAAGCACCAGGTTTTACCCAGTGCTTCATTAATTAAATTTTTGATGATTATTCCTATGATTAGTGTTTGGAATCTAATATTATTGCATCTGTGGAAATATTGCCCACTCGTGGAAAATGACCAGTCCACAGCGGCCATTCTGTACAAATGCAAGTAAACTGTGTAATAATATCCTGAGTAGACCTGTCATTTGCACTTGAATACAGATTCTTTATTCACTTTGTGGGGATGGCAGTAATTGGTGTTCTGAGGGCTTCCAAATGCCCAGTTCACGGCTCCCATTTTGATTTAAGTTTTTGGTCCAGTAGGCACTGAGATCAGGAATTGGAAAAAATCATGCCCAGTTGCCTTTGTGAAATTTTCTCATATTCAGTCCCTGTATGCCCCCAAAAGAATCCCTGTAGGGTAAAACCACAATGGTAATTGATAACAATAGAGTAATAGAGATTAAAATTTTGAAATGGTTCATTGAAGCTATTGGCATCAGGCAGTTTTCAATAGAATACTTCTGAAAATTTAGAACATATGTTACAAATATATTAGAAACTTTCTGTGAGATGGTGTCAATTAAATATGCATTCTTAGGACACTGACAGTTGTTAGCTGGGGAGAGATATAATCTCTTATTTATTTGGAGGGAGATCTGTGGACTTGTCTTACTGATTACCATTAATT
This sequence comes from Pictodentalium vernedei, assembly GCA_031216915.1. Lineage (NCBI taxonomy): Eukaryota > Metazoa > Mollusca > Scaphopoda > Dentaliida > Dentaliidae > Pictodentalium > Pictodentalium vernedei. The sequence goes on along the minus strand of CM062296.1, from coordinate 687,022,670 downwards.
CCAAATTCCAGTACACTTCCTATCAATGTAGTGCATTAATAGTACTTTTCAGTTGTTGACAGGAAACACACTCAGACATTCAAGAACTGAATGACATGTTAGAATCTTGGTAAATGGTACTTAATTGTGGTACTGGTAATACATGTACTTTCCTTGCTGTCACAAAAGAGATGAAGGTTTTGGAACTGAAACTCTTAAAAAATAACAATCGGACACAAATCCAATCAGTTAATTCTGGTGCTCATTAACAAGCCTGAAAATAAACTTTACCCTCTGTAAAGCTCAGTCTGAATCAAGGTCTCAAGCCAAAACAGAAAGGTGTACCCCTGGATAAATTGGCCGACTCTATGGGATAGCATCAGCAAATTCACCCTCTGGGGACCTTATTTTGCAAATGACAGGTTGCTTATATTCAGGCTTGCTCATTAACGTGTTCCACAGTTATATAATTATTAAAGTGCATGTGAAATTTTATACATTAATGATCTAAACACAGACTGGATCAGTGAAAAATAGTATGTCACAGCAGTTTGATCACGAAATTGAATGGGCTACCATTTTTGTTTCACCGTGCTGAACTTAAATTTTGGGAGGGACAAGAAAGCCAATAAAAAATGAATTAGAAGAATGTCCTCCTCTTCTACTTTGTTGGTAGCTTTTGATTTTATACACTTGAGCTTCAATCACAACACTTACGTTTAAAATGCAAAGTTATTATACCCCCCGCAAACAAAGTTTGAGGGGTATATAGGAATCACCCTGTCCATCCGTCCATCTGTCTGTCTGTCTGTCTGTCTGTCCATCCTTATAAGCGCAACTCCTAAACCGTCTGAAGAATTTTCATGAAACTTTACACAATGGAAGAACTCCATATGAAGATGTGCATGAAGCAATATAATTCTGTTCTGACAGGCGCGGGGGGTATCACTTTGTGAGCTTGCTCACAGTATCTCTAGTTAAGACAGTAGAGGCTAAACATATTTTCATATTTTACTCAAAATTACTTTTATTGTGTTGTCACATTATTTGTGAGGATTCTATTAAAAAATTGTATTAGATTGTCATACCAAAAACATTGATAGTAAATAAATAAAAACATTCCTAGCACCTGCTTTCTTGATAGTTTGCATTTTTGTACACTTGTGTTGTGACCACAATACAAATGATTGATCACTACAGAAAGCATTTTAAGAATCTGAAAGCAGCTTGATAGTAGCAATTAATAGTGTCATATTTCACTTAAACTGTTTCTGTGTGTTTCTACCATTCTTATTTAAGATACTATCAAATAAAATTGTATTGCATGGTAATTCCAAATACATGAATAGTTCAAATTTTGATAAAAGAAAATAACAATAAAACTTGTTTGGTCATTTTTTGTTTTTAATTCTAGGCTGATTTCCAGTGTGTCAGATAGGAAGGGGGTTGATAATTTGACCTGAGTGGTGAATTCTGAAAGCATTCTTCCCTTTCAAATGAATGCATCTCTCAGTAAGAAAAAAAACATTTTTCACAAAAAGAACGAAGCAGTTTATGATTCTTTCCTATTTATTTTTCCATCGGCAACATGTCTGAGAGTGTAGTCCAGGTGTCTGGTTGAAGAGGGAAACCATGTTTGATTCAATATGATTAATTCTTAGGAAATCAATGATTGTTATTGATGAGATTTGGCTATAGTTTGTGTGGATGTATAGGGTTCCATTCAGTGGGTAGTAATTGGCCTAATAAAGTAATTCCAATTCCTGGCTTGCATAAATGAATATTAACCAGAACAATAAATTACTGCTTGCTGATGGAAAAATGAGTAGTTTCATCCAGAACAAGCCTGAATATAAGCGACCTGTCATTTGCAAAATTGGGTCCCTCAGAGAGTGAATTTGTTGATGCTATCCCATACAGTGGGTCAATTTATTCTCTATGTACATCTTTCTGTTTGGCTTGAGACCTTGATTTAGACTGAGGTTCACAGAGGGTAAATTTTGTGATACTACCCTGCTGTGCAGGGTAGCATCACCAAATTCACCCTCTGGGGACCTCATTTTGCATATGACAGTCTGCTTATTTTCAGGCTTGATCCAGAATGTGATTGACGTGGCTGGATGGTCAGAAATTTTCAATGATTTTCACTTATAGAGCTGGAATATTGAACATCAGGAATTAAAGCAGTGCTTGTTTACTGCAGTAAACAAGTTCTGCTTTATTGGTAAAATAAGACCCATCACCAATTCACATGGTGGAAGTCATCTGAAATGGGCAGCATCCTACCTATATTGTGGTCATGATAAAGTCAAACATGCTGCCCAAAGTGACCATAAACATCAATAAATAAATTCATGTAATTACTTGGCTTTGTTTGGTCAAATTGATTCTGTTTAGCAGTGGTATTGGTGTGTTTTTGATGTGAGAATATATCTTTATTCTCCGAAGTAGTATCTGCCACTGATAGCTCTTTAATAGCTTCTCAAGGGTCAGTGTCAGCTACTGTGAATTTGGGTTTGGGATATATGTAAAAGGTATGTTCAATGTTAACTTTACAAATATCAGAGATTATAAAATTAAGTTGTGGGAAGATCCTGTGAATTGCTTAAAAATTCTCTAAAAAAACTCGTTGAGAGTCCAGGATATTTTTACCTGCATCGTCAGCGGTAGAGCAGGTCTAGTAACTGCTTGACTCCGTCCGTCAGTCCGTCCGTCCAAAACACTTTTTCCGTCAAGGTTGTCTTGGCTTCTATCAAAGGGAATGATTTTATATTTGGTCTGCTGCTTCATAATGATGAGTTGTATCGTGTAAGCAATTTTCAGATCTGCCGTGCAGCCACTTCCTGTTTGCCGATACTTTGAAATTTTACTGTACCCACTGAACATTGAAATTTTTCGTCAAACTTTTCTCGGCTTCTATGCAAGGGATTGATTTTATTTTTCATCTGGAGCCTGATAATGATCAGTTGTATCATGTTTGCAATTTTCAGATCTGCCTTGCTGCCACTTCCTGTTTGCCGATTCAATTGCATGTAGCGACGCAGGTCCAGACCCGGTATTGGTCTTGGCTTGTTTTTATTTCTCAGTGGTATATGAACCCTATCTCGACCGTTTGCTTCGGCCCTGTGAACCAAAGAATCTACCCACCTTTCTATGGGCCTACCAATTTATCCCTGCACACTTATTTTAAAGGCCTAGCATCTATTCAAATCCTGGTTATTACCATTCTGTTGAAAAGACATCAAAAAGACTGTGACGTAAAAACCGGGGAATGGGGAAAATTTACCACACTCACCTCCTACTGCCCTCTCCCAAATTTCCCAAATTCTCTTGTGCTCCCCTTTCACATACCATGTCAGTTTAATCCTTACCCACCCCCATCTCACCATCCCCCCCCCCCCCCCAAAAAAAAAAAAATATATATATATATATTTATATATATATAAATATATAAAAAAATTTAAAATGTTCTTTCTGCACTACTGATAAAAATGGAAGCATGGTTTGGAACAGATGTCATCTAATATTATTAAAGCTGAAGTTAATTCTGTAAGCAACAGTTACATTATGTGGGGTATATTATTCACTATGATCATAATCCAGTTACTGCTGTGGGTAATAAAAATATGTCTACATAAATAATTCCTTGTGCCCAATGAATATATGTCCACATTAATATTTCCTCCTGCCTAATGGGTCTGTCCATTATTTATTATTAACTGAATGTGATTTGCTGTGCTCACATATGCTACTGCAAATATCACAATAACCACAGATGTCAAATGGATGTCTCCACCTACTGAAGTGTGAATTCAAATTTCATTTTGTTTAAATCATTAATAGAGGTGTCTATTTCCCTCAATACTTTAATTCTCAGTGTGTCAGAGACATGTTTTGGAAACTAAAAGTTTTAATTTTTTTTTATTCTAAATATAAATATTATCTCCAGGCAAATGATGCTTTTTCTATGTAACAACAAGATATTGTAGGTGTGTTATAACTGAATATTTCAGTACTTTTGACATTTTAGCCTGTTTACTGTAAATTAATATCGTTTATTACTTATATTGGCATGCTTCCTAAAAAGCTATTAGTTTTTTTCATTTTCTCTTATGAAGACGACAATAGTTTTAAGAAGCAAAATTTATGAGTCACTAAGTTTACCCATTACTGTGTTTCTTCAAAAATTTTAACTCTTTCCACCCTGATGTTGAAACATCAAAATTTCAAACTGCAAATTTTTCACATAATGCAAAAAGAAATTTAACCAATTCATTTTTGTTTGACAGAGCTCATCATTGAATTGGGTAAATTTTTAGTTAGAATAAGGGAAAATTAAAATTTTGACATCAGTGCCTCAGTGTAAAGTGGGTTAAAATTGAAAATTGGGAAGTTACAGAAATATATCGCTCTCCTGACAATGATGTCATGGGTAATTGCTCTCCTTAGAAAATAAGGCCTGGTTTTAGTGGTAGGCAAATCCTTTCTCCATGTTATGTAAATTCTTCTAGTCTATATAGTTGAGCTCCCTGTGGAAAAACCAGAAGGTGGCGCAGTTCTTTTTTTACTGTGGTAAACAACTTTGGCTCCACTGGTATAAAAGGACCCTATACCCAATTCCTGAGGTGAGAGATCTTTAAAATGAGCAGCATAATTATAAATGGTTGCTTACATAACTTGATACTTGTGTTGTAGTCCTGATGTAGCCACAAAAATCTGAAAGTGAACTTAACTCTGCACACTGATGTTGAATAATCCAAATTTCAAGCTGCAAATTTTTCCCATAATGCAACTAGGAATTTCACCAATTAAATCTGACATAGCTCATTGAATTCTGTCAAACAAGATTGAATTTATTGTTTGTTTGTTTGTTTGTTTGTTTATTTATTGGGGTTTAATGACATTTAACCCTTTGATAATTGAATTGATTGTTTGTTTGTTTATTGGGGTTCAATGATATTTAACCCTTTGATACTTTTGTACGTCTCATGACGTACGGAATCAAACAGCGCTTTGATACTTTGGGGTCATTTGTTTTGTTATAATTTTCGATTCTTTAAAGTTTTAACCTCAATTCCTATTTTTTCCTGAATAGAGCTTAGTGACAACCATTGAGCCAAATGTTATCACAGCTTAAAATACTAATATAATCCTGCTGTCAAGACTTCTTAACTGGTTGATTGCTAGAAGCTACTATCAGGGCTTTCAAAAAATGAGGATACCAGAGCAAAAGTCAACACTTTTCTTGCTTATATTTCATATTCATTCAAACACAAATAATATTTTGTTTTTATAGATTTGTTTTATTACAAATTATTGGAGAATGCATGTGGGTACTTTCCAATAATTTCCAATAAAACAAGTTTTCAATAACAAATTCAGGCCACCAAAAATAATCTAGCCCTCAACCAGATAATCACTAACGTGAAAAATATCTTGTTATTTTGTACTTTCCGACATTTGACATCGCATTTTGAAAAAGGTTGGAAGAAATTGAATTCCCAGTGACGTTTGAATGTCAGGATAATTAGTCTCAAAGGGTTAAACAGCGTGGGTCACATCATTTCGGACAGTTTTACAGGTGGAGAAAGCTAGAGAGAACCACTGAGCAGTGGCATGCAACTATTGGGACTCCCCAATGTACTAATTCTGCCCAACAAGAATTATCAGCAGTTGAAGGCAAGTGTCCCATCGAACAGGTAGTATACCTTAGTACATGGCACCATTGAACAGGTAGTATGCCTCATTACATGGCACCATCAAACAGGTAGTATGCCTTAGTACATGGCACCATCGCACAGGTAGTATGCCTTAGTACATGGCACCACTGCCCAACCAGAATTATAAGCAGTTGAAGGCAAGTTCCCCATCGAACAGGTAGTATGCCTTAGTACATGGCACCACTGTGCCAACCCCTCCCCCCCCCCCCTCCCCCCACACACACACACACACACACACATTGGCATTCATGACTAAGTGTCATGGACACAAGGAAGTTACTGCTGCTCAGTATCGAAACATCAACCTTTCGGTTTCAAGTCCAATACTAGTAGCATTATGGAGAAAATTTGCTGCTGGGAATTTGGATATTTTGACTTCACAGTTTAGAGAGTTAAATGCTAAATGCCAATATATAAATAAATAAATAAATAAATATATATATATATAAAATATAAATAAATAAATAAATTGTTAAGCAGGTACTTCCAAGATACTTTGATGTTAAATCATGAAATAAAGAGTTAATCTGAATTGATACGAAATGTCAATCCACATCAAAACTGAAGTTACTCATGTTTTATTCATGTCTTTCAAAGTGAATCTATTTTCATGTGAAACAAAAAAAAATGGATTCAGAATCTGATTTATCACCATTCACCCTATTTAATATGTTTATGCTTATACAGTTTTAGCTTGGAGTTGACCTTTGATAACCTCTTGTTTGAGCTGCTGATTGGGTAGAATTGTTCTCAGTGGAGTTAAGGCGGCTGGATACCATGCAGCACCTAACTGATTAAATGCTTATTTTGCTTAATGTATTCCTTCTACAGTTCTTATCTCTCTTATATCTGATGGAAAACTATCATTTTCTTTTCATTGGCTTTAATAACCCAGGTGTAGCCTGGTGGTTGTTATAGGTTTTTTTTGGATAGGAAAGTGTTGTGTTCGTTTTCTGTCCAAGAAATTCTTGTTGATAAGTAAACAGCTTTCATAATAGCCATTCAGTTTGACATTGGTACTATTTGACATTGGTAGACAAAAGTTCTTCAGACAGAGAAAGATTCCAGAAATCTTACCTGATCTTACTGAGAATATACAAAATTAAATTCATCTTTGCGACTTTTTCAGCTGTGCACTTAGTGGTGGGGGAGGAGTATATTGCACAGTTGCAGCTTCAAGTTACTTGCTGGCTGTTATAGTTATTTGTCTTGCTAAGTCTATTTTTCAATGGATTATTTTGCTAAGTGAGTTTTTCATTGGATTATGTGCATTATTCACTTATAACCATTTTCTGATAAATCTTTGTTTTTAGATACCAACTTTCCCTTTTGGAAGGGCCTAGTATCTGTTAAACTGACCATGTTGCCAGGAGCAATGAACTTTGAATGTTTTTCCAAGTCTCTGTGTTAGATTAATTGGCTTCTCATCAGCTTGATGATCCACTGAAACTTCACAGATCCTGCTGTGATAATTTGCATGGAAAATTTATATAAATCTCTAAGCCAAATCAATTCATTTTGCTGCTAGGTATAAGTTGGAAACTAGGATGGTTTATTTCTTCAGCATGTATGCTGGCGTGTAGTAAAATTATGAACTTGAGAAATAAATTTTGGTGATTGAATGTATTGATACATATATACTCGGTATGTTATTATTGCATTTTGCCATTTGGAAGTTTGAAAATTGCATTGGAATCCATTAGGAATTTTCAGCGGCAACAGACTGGAGAATCATAATTAAGTTCTTGATTTGAATGTTATAATTTGTTTCTGTTTTCAATTCATGGAAGATATTTTTACAGGAGTGCAAGGAATCTTTATAACACTGGCATATTGGGAAGTAAAATCACGCTCTGGAAAATTTTCTCCTGCTTGCCCATCCATGTTTGTGGTGCATTATGTGTAATTTGAGCCATGAAGGTTGCTCCTGTTTGATGTGATCAGGGAGGGTCTCCTGACTCCTAGATGTGGATTGACGGCAGAAAAGTATGGGAAAATTACATTTGAAATGGACTCCACTGGGACCTTATTCACCCATTCACCCTTTTTTCATAACTACTAGAGTGCTGGAAGCCCATATTTGGGCTTCATTCTGAACTGCAGGAACTGCAACATGAAGCCTTTTAATTCCATGAATATGCTTTCACACTATCTTTAAAGGGAAATTATTAAGTCTCCCCTTCCCAGAAGGGAGACATATTGTTTTAGTGCATATTCTTCTTCTTCTTCTTCTTCTTCTTCTTCTTCTTCTTCTTCTTCTCATACAAACTTTGTCCGGGCCATAACTTTTTTGTCTTTTGACCTACACCTTAGATACTTGGCATGTGGATGTATCACCATGAGCCGGTGTGCAGTGTACCATAGTGACCTTCATGTGACCTTGACCTTTGACCTGAAGGTCAGATTTATGTGTTTTTTTAATTTAATCTGTTTGGATTTGCCTTGTTACACTTTATGGAAGAGTGCATGTAGTTTGTAAATTGTAACACAGTAAAGTTATGGAACAAATTGTGACTACTAGAATAAGTTAGCGCTGTACCAATTAACTTTTTACCCAACATAATTGGCCAAAACCGGCCAGCACTCTGCACAAAAATGCCTATTCCATTTTCATTTTATTTTCATTTTTCTTCTAAAAAATATAGTTTATGACCCCCACATTGGAATGAGCTCATTCCCATGAGGGGTCATAACCCATGTTTTTGACACAAAAAATGAGAAAAAAAAAGAGTTACTCGAGAATTTTGTTTGCAAGTGTCATCTTCCTTTTGTGTTAGGTAAAGGGTTAATGGTATCCTCCAGTGTATTACTGTATTCTGCAAATGGGTGAATCTATTTTGTATTTGTAGGGAAGAGTAGGTTATAAATTAATTTAATCCTGCAGCTCAGGGGATTAATTAACTCTTAACCTGCTGAGTATTTTCAAGATATTTTTCATCAAATCTGTTCATGGCTGCTATGAAGCAGTCATGACTAGATTTGATGAAAAATTAATCTAAATGTAATATAAGAAATCATTGGTGAAAAAATCCATTCAGTTTACAGGGTGAAAATCTTATTAAATGTGCCCAAATTATACCTATTTAAGGGACAGGAAAATCCCTGTGCTAGGTAGGAATATCTGCCAGCAGCATGCAAAGAGTTAAATTATTACTGGTCCCCATAAATATTTTGTTATTGCTTATGTCTATAACCTTTCATATACCCGGGGTGTGAGTTCTCTGAAGTAGGCAACATTGTGTGCATGATTGACTGATCTTTTATACCTGTGTTTTTGTCATGATATAGCTGTTGTTGCTGAAAGTGATTTTAAATACAAATCAATAAATACTTGGTAGTGAACAAATTGTCAATGCCATTGTAAATGTTTCATATGAAATCCCGATTGCCTACATGGGGGCACGATGACGCTGTGTACTGAGGCGTACTGCACGTCGATGGTGCGCATGTCTTCAACCAATCTAACCCTGCCTGTGCTGCGGTGCAGAGTTCAGAGTTACGATGTTGGAGAGCTGACAGCTGCTCGTCGTTGCTCGGTGGTTCTCTCCGGGTACTCCGGCTTCCTCCACCCGTAAAACTGTCACGGTCACGATTAGCCATTGTGCATACGTATGTGACCTTAAACACCAATAAATAAATAAATATAATTCATATGAAATAACTTAGAATTATCACTTTTGACAATTTTTTTCTTATGACTGGTCATTGCAAGAAGCTAACTGTTTACTAATGTATTGCCCACGTCTGACGGCATAATTTTCAAATTGAGCAGTCGAAACAAAAATTAGTTTTCAAAAAATTGTAAGAAAACCATATCATTTGACCCTTCATTGGAATGAGCTCACTGAATTTGTTCCAATGATTTGTTACATTATATTAAAATGACAAAAATCACCATTCAGTTTTCATTATTTTTTCATTTTTATCTCATTGGAATGAGCTCATTGAGATCGTTCCAATGAAGGGTTAAAAGCTATGTTTTTGACATAAAAAATGAGAAAAAATTAGGTTATTCAAGAATTTTGTTTACAAGTATCGTCTACCTTTTGTGTTAGGTAAAGGGTTAACTGGGAGAAAAAAATCATGAGTGGGGGAAGATATTCAGGGAGAGGGAAGATATCCTAGGATATTCCCTCCTCCCCCAAGGAAGATATCGGGGGATGGCATGGTACACCGATAGTAATAGCCCAGCATTGACTGGGTTAATGCGCATTATGATACAAGAAGAAACATGTTTGCTGAAAGTGTTAATGTGATAGAAAATCTCTAGCTTCTGTCCAATACTTATCTTTACTGATAGGTTTATGGGAGAATATCTGTATATAAGGAAAGTAGATAACTAGCCTACACTGAACTATTGTGTGTGAACACATGGACCTCTAATTGAAGACCAATAAATACATTCACAGAATCAGCTGGCACGTCAGGCCAGCTTTGTGGCTGGCAATGTGTACAGGAGATCTCTACTTCCATTATTAATGTATCTAGTGGAGTCTGCAAACACACTTGGTGCATGTATAAAATAACATAATCTTCATTGAATCTGGTATTGGAACTTGGTAATTCGGAATGCACAAATATCATTAATGTGATCTGTTGTGGAATTCTTAGTATATGTAAAAATGGAGCATGGAACATCCACACAAAAAATTCTTGGGATGACTGATTTTTTTCTCACGAAGATGTAATTTTCCTGGATACATGTGTTTGGGATTTTAATTCCTATCACTGAGTGCAACTTTTCACATTTCTGCAAACTTTATTCTGTTTGCTCGATTAAGCAAAATGGATGAAAAAATTAAAGAGAAAGCTGAATATGAATCTCTTTATGACAACGATTTTTCTCTAACAGAGAGTTACATGGTGAGTACAGTTCATTCTATTTTTAAGTTAAATTATTTGCCATGTTCATTAAATTTGGAATATATATTATGCATGTATGAATGCATCATTATTCTGCATTTTCATTCTACATCAATAACTTTATATCCCCCATGGGAATTGTAAACATAGGAAGATTGCTAACTTGTTGAGTGCAAGATTAATTTTGGTAAAAACAATTTTTTTTTTCAATAATTGTTTTAGTACAGATTGTTGGAGAGTGCTCTTGACTTTTTCTGTAACTCAGTTGTTATTATACTCCTACTATAGCTGTGTTTTTTTTTTTAACACATCTGTCTTATACCCCTACTTCGAAAAATTGTTGGGGGGGGGGGGGGGGGGGGCAGGGGGTACCTCTGTCCAATATTCTTGTATGCACGACTTCTACATTTATTATTTTTATAAACTGATTTTGTTGAAACTTCTCAAACATGACCACTTACAAGTAAACCTGTGGATATTCTAAACTTTTCAATCCTGCAACTCATATTTTTTTAATTTCAATATGCAGTGATTTTAATCAAGTTGTCTTCTCTTGTTCTATTAGTCTCGGAAAGACTAAGCTTAACCTAAAGGCCTACAGGAGCTTAGAGTCCAGGTAGGCCTGGGGTGAGGCATAGCTTTATTACACATCCTATTTTTGATATATTAGAAGGGAATAGAAAGTAATACCTCAGTTACAATTGGGTATGCATATGCACTGAATGCGACAGGTGTGGTGAAACAAAAATCTCAGAACATAGCTCTTTTATCCTTTTTTTATAAGATGACAAGAATGATTAGGCCTAAAAAAATTTCAAATCTGTTTATCAGGCCCTCCCACATGGACCTTTTGATTGCCGCATGCTCTCTTTTTAAAACCAATGTAAACTTAAAGAAAATAAAATTTAAATGGTTTATGTCTGATATTTTACCCAAGTTAAAAAAATTCATAAATTTGCCCCTTGAGTGCAAGAAGGCTTTGCAATGCTTTAGCATTGCAAAACCTTCTTGCTCTCTAGGGACGAAATACACCATCCCCATGCTATTCTGTATATTATGAGGCCTAAAACATAAACCAAGAACATGAATTTTTGATCGCAAAGAAATAATAACAGAAATAAAAAATAAAATAAAAAAACACTCGCCCTCATGCAATTTTACAAATAATGGCCTGAGAAACAGAAAATCTACTTTGTGTGGCCTTAAGTATATCTTTTTAGTTCTTCTGGGACACCTTGGAAGTAGAGCGGTGCTTTTTTAATGTGGTAGATAAGCAGGCCTGCACAAATTATAAATTGAGGCAAATGTAATTGATAATGGAGGTTAGCCCAAGTTCAAAGGTTACTGTGAAGGAAAGTCAAGCTTCACTGAGCTGAAATGTTCACTTTTATGCGGGTATTAATATTGATTCCTACCAGTAATAACTAGCAAACAAGTCACATTGGCGTAATGGAACAGGCTAAAAGTTTACCAACTACTTCCAATAAAAAAAAAAGTCAAGTCTGTTCAATGAAATGTTTACTTTTATGCAGGAAGAGAAAATACTGATTCCTACCAGTAATCACTAGCCAATAAGTCACATTGGCATAATGAAACAGGTTAAAAGTTTACCAACTACTTACAATAAAAAGGACTAAAAGTCCAGCCTTGAACAGGCTTTACTTTTAGACTTTTTTGTTGTAGGTAGAAATTAAGGCAACTTGAAAAAGGTTTACCTTTCATTTTTCACACAACCATTTTTCGTATTTGCTTTTGCAAGAGAGCAGTATAATGTATTAGTGATGTGTGTACCTGTGTGCAGGCAATGGCTGACATGAACAAGCTAAAATAATGTAGCTTTACGGAATGTTCAACTTTTGCAATTCTTGAGTGGAGACCAGCAATATTTTTTGGCTGTAAGAATGTACAGTATCCACAGTTTGAAAAGGGGTGAAAGTTGATTTGAGAATCCTTTTCATTCACACTCCTCACCATGATTTGATTCGGGAGTCGATTTTACACAAAATTTGAGATTTTCAGAGTCCTAGTATTGAAACTGTTAATCCATTACCTAACACACACAATTTCAAAATTTCATATTTTAATTTTAGGTTTTTCAAATTTCAAATCCATAGCACCCCCCTCCCCACCCCCACCCCTCCACCTCTGAACAAGCACAATGAGCATATTCCAGTAAGGGGGGGTCACATTGTTTGGTTTTGTTGAAAATTTTCACCTGCTCTGTTTATCAATTACGTGGTCGGATGCGAGCGATTCATCAGATGAAGGGTTAAAAAAAAGTTCATTCAATATATAGAATATTCTGTAATCAGGTTCAGACTGCCTTTATCCCTTCTGAATCATACTAATCAATTTTCCCAGACCAATGGAGTAAAGGTTTATGTCAAATTAAATCTGGAAATCTGTTCTCACATGTTGCATCTATTTTTTCAGTATGTCCAAATTCAGCCTAAACAACTTCTTGATACAGGAATATTAAGTCTCTAAGTACTTATCTATGCTAAAGAAAGAGAGTTGTCTTGTGCATTGTAAAATCTTCTAACTTTAAAATTCCTTGTCATTTTGTTTATGTAATTATGTATCTGTATTCTCAGATTAGCAGATATAAATAGCAGTTTTCCACAGACTCTGTTCTCAGACTTACAAAAATCAATTTATTCCAAATATTCAACAGTGTGTGGAGTATGGGTTGGATTACAGGAGTTGCCAAAATATTATGACATCGACTGTCACAGTTTTCTGATCAACATCTTATATCAAGTACAGTGAATGCATTCTCATTATTAAACTTAGCTCTCAAGAGAATATTGTCAAAAGAATCTTTCATCCTTGCCATGGAATGGAACAGTTTTCTTAATCTTTTTATCCAGTGCTATCTGTGTTGAAACCCCAGGAAGTGGAGTGGTGTTTGTTACCTGTGGTAGGAAGGTTAGGACAAACTAGAGTAATAGGCCCAAATAACCACTTGTCTGGTGTGAGTCTTTGAACGTAGCACAATTTTATAAGAGACAAGAAATTGAAGCAAATATGCTTATTTCAGCAAATTCTTTACTAAAATGATGAAAAATCTTATATCTATAAACTTGCATGAAAATGGTCATTAACACGTTACCTAACGGTCGCCCGCATCTGCCTGCATAATATGCAAATTGAGCAGTTGAAAAAATTTAATTTTTCAAAATATTTCAATAAAACCTTATCATGTGACCCCCCTTTGGAACGAGCTCATTGACCTCGTTCCAATGGGGGGGGGGGGGGGGGGGGGGGGGGTCACATGATATGGTTTTGTTGAAATTTTTTGAAAAACTTTTAAAAATGATATTTAAAATAATAAATTTTGATATTGTCTGCGTTGGGTGAAAGGTTAAACAAACATGTTCACTTTAAATTTGGAGTGAAAAAAGGTTATCTAATTTCAGCAAATTTAGTTGTAGGCCATTTTCATCCCTGATTTATGTAAACATGATTAGCTGAACTTGTGTTTTGGTAATAATATAGTCACAGAAAGTTAGAAACTGGTCGAATGAAGCTAACAATTTTTCAAGCTGAAATTATCATTTTATGCTGTTTAGTAGAGATCATGATCTAGACTATTTGAAAAGAGAGGAGGATATACATACTTCTGCTTTATCCATAGATTAGTCATTATTCCTAACCATCAGAAGGCTGGTGGTAGATAGTCTCAACAGTGATCTGTCATCAACCCCTCTCTTACGTCCAGCCAATGAGAGGTGGGGGTAATAAACAGGGGCGGCGGAATGATTTTCAAAGTGAGGGGGCTGGATCAGATGATGGATGGTCGTCGGTATGACAGGCCGACCATGCTTCAGCCCGTCGTATGAAAATTTTAAATTCCAGGGTCCCCAAACCCCCCTTTCCATGCATCTGAGCGGATAATTTGAGATTTTTCAGGAGATGTATTTGAAAGATTTCACACTTTAAGAACCATTGGTAAAGCATACATGTGAGGTCTATTTATCGGCTGGGGTAGAGCACGAGAGGGTGTATCTCACTTTCGTGGGTGGGGGGGTCTCCCCCATGAAAAGTTTTGGAAATCGGAGCCAAAACAACGCTATTTTGGCTATTCCCGGGCTGTTTCGGGAGTACCCTGGCATTGCTCCTCTAGCTATTGATTTTTCGGAAAATCGAGTTGACACGCATGTTCAGGGAAAACTAGCGTGGCGAGGCCTGTACTTTGGACTGAGATTATTGTTATAATCCCATGAAAATCCTTCTTGAAAAGTTCCATAACCCCACTGCGTCTACCCATCAATGCATTCGCACCATCACTAGTGAAGGCGATCAAATTGTTTGACAAGTAATTCCGCTCAAATCCATTGGATTTTAGACAAGCTATGACTTGGTCATATATATTTGTGGCGCCTTCTCCATGTTCAAGTTCTATGAGTGTGAGAAATATGGGGAGTGGCGAGGATTTGCCAGTTGAACGGTCAACTTCGTCATCAGCGGCAGCCCGAGTACTTCCAGTATTGGGCCCAATATGAGCGTCGTGTTGAGCAATCTTATTTGAACCAGCTTTAGGTCTATTAGTATTTCCGAAGAACTCCATGATGTTTTTTTGAGACGATATTTCAAAAATGTATAAACTTGGTTTCATTGGAACTATTAATTCAAACACACCAGTAACGTTAACAGAGCTAGCACACAATACGATGTGGACGGCCTGTTCACGTCGTATTTGTGTTAGTTCTGTTAAGTGTTAACATTACTTCTACAAGTAGTGAGAGCCTGAGACGGTTCGGCCCGGGATGTTTCAGCCCTCTAAAATGCCGAAACGTCTTGGAAATTGGGCCGAAACGTCTTCACTTCTGATCATTTTTTTTAGAAGTTTGGAAGGGTTTGTGGAGTTTTAAACCCTTTACCCAACATAACTAAGAATTTTCTATTATGTGTGCTCACATTTTTGTTTTTTACGAATTTATAATCAAATTTTCTATTAGTTATATTTACGAATTCACGTTTTTGTTACATTTTTTTCTGATGGTTTATGGAATTTATAGGGGAACGCTGTTCCTCCGATAAAAAAAGAAGAGGGGGGGGGGGGGGGGGGTGCCGTTCCCCCGCATTCCCCCTGCAATACATCGTTGAAATTTACCCTCTGTGTTCCTCAGTCTGAATCAGGGTCTCTAAACTAAACAGAAAGAGGTACCCAAAGGATAAATTGGCTCACTGTATGGGATTGCATCATCAAATTCACCCTCTGAGGACCTCATTCTGCAAATGTCAGACTGCTTATTTTCAGGCCTGATCATAAAGACTGAGTGATTTCATATTATTATTTTACACTTGCAATGAAAATCCAACCGAACACTATGATTCTGAATATCTGAAGTACAAACATCAGAACTCGGTAGAACCTCATTGTTGTTGTCTTCGCAAAACTTTTTGTTGATGCTGGACTCTGAAGTTTTGATAGTCTTCAGAGACAGATATGTGGCCAACCAGCCTGTCTGTGCCTAATCATACCGCATGTTATAACCATTCAGCAATAAAACTGCCTGTGTTTTCCTGCTATTTTAAGTGATCTGACAATATGAAATAACATGAAGCTACTGAAAAAAATCTCACCTTATGTGCATGTTGGAATGGAATCCCAGTCAAGAACAGCTGGTATTGGGAAATTGTATCTAATATAATTATCTCCCTTGATTTATTATGAGTTGATTATCCAGTCATGTGTTACTTAGTGTGTTAATTATTAATGACATGGTTTCTTGCAGCTCTCCATACATATGTACAGCTGTAAGATATTTCATGTAATTATAAGTTTCAAATGACTTCTTATCACTCCTCTATCAACATTTACTTCATCTATATTGCACACATAGCTCTGGGTTGTTAAGTGTAGCTAATGAGAGGCCTGTCTTAACACACACAGCCAATAATCGAAGCTTGTCAAACCATATTGAATGACCTTTGCTTTGATTGTATAACAGTATTTTGTGTCAAGTTGGTGCTTTTTTTTTTAATTTATCTTTCCTCATGTAACTGTTAATGTTGAATTCTGCAGAAAATGGAAGCTTGACCTGTCTATTTCAGAGTAAAACTTCCAAATTGCCCAACCAAAATTTCATAAGAGGAGCCTGATTTGATGAGTCATAAATTTTGTTCCCAGAAAAAAATACACATTTTAAAAAATCTTGCCTAAGGCAGCACTAAGTAAATCTTTGTTTCTCAGGCCATTTTTGGTAAAATTGCATGTAGGCGGGTGGTTTTTAATATTATTTTTTATTTTTGTAATTATTTCTTTGCCATCGAAAGTTCATGTTATTGGTTTGTTTTATGCCTCATAATCTACAGAATAGCATGGGTGGTGCTGTATTTCATCCTTTGAATGCAAGAAGGCTTTGCATTGTAAAGCCTTCTTGCACTCAAGAGACAAATTTATCAATTTTATTAACTTGGATAAAAGATCAGACTTAAAACATTTAATTTTTATTTTTTTAGGTTGACATTGGTTGTAAAAAGGGAGTATGCGGGAAGGCCTGAGAAACAGATTTTTAACTTTTTTAGGCCTAATAGTTTTTGTTTGTAGTTGGGGACTGATTTCATCAAATCATTAGATAAACAAAGGATCTCTAACAAATATCTAGATTATAGTGAGTGAAGTTTACAATGCGAGTTCAGTAATCTTGGCTGGGTGGGACTGTGCCTTTGATCAGGTCCAAGACAAAATTTACTGGACGAATTTCATAATTTTTGCCTTCAATTTATCACTTGAAACAAAACTCGATAAAAGCTACCAAAATGAATTGAGAAACTAAAAGTGTTTCATTTAAAGTATCAAATTAGGTTTTTAACTTGTAGAGTGCTGAATTATTTTTGGTCGTTAAAATTTATTCACATTTTTGCCTTGTTACAATTTATAGGTGAGTGCCTATGGTCACTCTCTATAGATAGTAACACAGCAAACCCATACCAACTGAACAATTTTTCAGTTTCAGGTTGTTTTTTTTGTCTTTATACACTTACATCCATGCTCAAATGACAAGCACTCACTCGCTTGTAGCTTCTCTCGGGCTCTAAGCAAGAGCCTTTGGCTCTTAACCCTTTGGACAGGGATTGAGTATATTCCATGCCAGTTCAGAACCATCAACTTGTATAGAGTCTGTTTACTTACTTGGGGGAAGATCAATCAATATTTTCAACATGCAGCCTTTCACTAACCAACTACCTACTTTATAAATTCAGTTTGTATCACGATCCTGGGCCAGAAAAGCAGCCTTCCGATGTCAAAGGGTTAATAATTTAATCATTTGCACTGCTTCTGCATTTGATTGGTTGAAAGCATACAGTGTGAAAGTCGTCAAAATTCGTATAAACCAAATCACGTCGTGATTTGAAATGTCGCTACACATTCACACATCCGACCCAACTTTGAAGACTATGGAAGCCCCGCCCACTCAGTCCAATTGTCACCGTGAGGGTGTGACGGCAGACTGATAGATGGATAACAAGCTTGTAAACAAAGATCAGTGATCGATTTTTCATCGCCTCCAGTCAGCGAGAATATAATGATAATTTCTCAGGAACAATTGAATTTCATAAAATATACCGAAGTGGGAGACGAATAAAAGATCATATACCCAAACATGATTTTGGGGGAACTTAAAAAAAATGTTTTTAATGATATTGTTATGAGTCTTGCTAAATATCTGTCGTCTGCGATCGAAAATCAAAACAACAAACAATTTGACAATGATTGACGTGATCTGTTTGTGGCACACTTTCCTGAGTTTGACTGTGTTGTCTTATGCGAAAGTTAAAAGTTTTTCGTTCACGTACACATAGTTTTTATATTTTAATATTACAGCCGGATTAAATTATAAGAAATAACTGTTGTTTTCCTTCAGTTTATGCGATATAAACCAAAAATTTTCAGCACAAGCTTAATCATAACTCGCTACGCGAGTTATGAAGCTTGGGCTGAAAATTTTCGGTTTATATCGCATAAACCGAAGGAAAACAACAGTTATTTCTTAAATAAATGATTTTTAGGGAGTTTTGTCTATAGGCACTTTCACCTCTGCCTGAACTTGAGAATAAATCCCAATGTGGGCTTCCAGAACTTCACAAGTTAAAAACAATGCACTTTTTGCAGAGCATCTAGTGTGAGCTGATGTCCTTCCAGCAGATGCCAGAGTACCAATTCACTTTTTGTGTACTGTATATTGTTTGGTGGGGGAGAGATTTTTATCACAGAACAAACAATCGGTATTTATTAACAGTAATATTTAACCTGTGCCGGAATTCTCACTCGACTGTCAAACTGGGAATTTATTATGTCCTATTTTGTATGCAGTGTAGCCATAAAATTAATTTGATTGACACACTGAAAGTGCCAATAACATTGAATAGCTTTTTAGTTTATTACATACTGTTTTCATGAAAATTTTCAATTGCTCTTGAGGGGAAATTGTAATGCTTCTGTGAGAGGATGATGGAGCTATTCGACTTTGAACATCTCTGTCAAATTTTATCAGGGTTCATAATCAGTTTCTATTAACCTGCTTCTGTAAAGTTCATTAACCATTTACCCTGATAAATTGATTATCTCTTTTATTCCAGATATTGATTTTTTTTCATCACTGCAATTGGTAAATTTCAGACAATGCCTGAATATTTCTTTGGCCCAGCCAGCATCTGATAACAGGACTTATGTTCCATCTCAAAAAATATTCTTTTACTTGACAATGTGCATTTGACAAAAGTTCCATTTTAACAATCAAGCCTTTCAATTAGAAATTAATTAAATCATCAAAACAATAAAAATGAAGAACACACAGCATTTTTTCAGTATTTTGACAGAAAAAAGAATATTCTCAGAAACAGATATTGGTTTAGATGTTTTCTAATTGTGTTGGGCAAAGGGGGTGGGGGGGGGGGGGGGTGGGAAGACTCTTCACATATTCAACTAGATAAAACAAAGCCATTTATTCACCTTTTTAAATATTGTAGCTCACTTTGGTGGAACAACACCATGTTTAATTGTTTGATTTATTTTTAGCTCAACTTTGACGAAGTCAAATTTGAGCTATTGTCCGTCTGTCCGTACGTCAACAATTGGCTATGGCTCGGGCTAGAGATCGTATTTATGAACCGATCTTTTTGAAACTTCTTGTGTACCTTTGTTATGACCCTGGGACGGGAACGAGTGTTTTTAGGTGTGGTCCGAAATTCAAGATGGCTGCCAGCGGCTATTTTGTACCGATGATGCAAAAATCAGTTTTTTGTACAGAACTTCTGTATGAAAGTTCTGATTTGAATAAAGTTTTGTATAAATGTTTAGTACCATGGGATACATCACATATAATACAGGTTTTTTTCTCGTGCGTAAATTGTGCAAATTAGACTGACTTTGATTTATTTAGTGTTACTTTCAGAGCTGTAAATGCCAAGCTGCTATGGCTCGGGCTAGAGGCCGTATTTATGAACCGATCTTTACAAAACTTCTTGGGTACCTTTGTTATGACTGTGGGACGAGAACGAGTGTTTTTGGGTGCGGTCCGAAATTCAAGATGGCTGCCAGCTGCCATTTTGTACCGATGATGCAGAAATCTGTTTTTTGTACAGAACTTCCATATGAAAGCTCTGATTTGAATAATTTTTTGTATGAATGTTTAGTACCATGGGATACATCACATATAATACGGGTTTTTTTCTCGTGCGTAAATTATGCAAATTAGACTAACTTTGATGTTTTTTGGTGTTACTTTCAGCACTGTAAGTGCAAATGCCAATACGGCTCGGGCTAGAGGCCGTATTTATGAACCGATCTTTACGAAACTTCTTGGGTACCTTTGTTATCACCGTGGGACGAGAACGAGTGTTTTGGGGTCCGGTCCAAAATTCAAGATGGCCGATGGCAGCCATTTTGTACGAAATTTGGTGCAATCAGATTTTTGCACAGAACTTTCATATGAAAACGCTGATTTGAATAATTTTTTGTGTGAATGTTTAGTACCATGGGATACATCACATATAATACGGGTTTTTTTCTCGTGCAGAATTTATGCAAATTAGATGAACTTTGATTTTTTCAGTGCTGCTTACACACAGTAAGTACACATGTCAATACAGCTCGGGCTAGAGTCTGTATTTATGAACCGATCTTCACGAAACGTCTTGGGTACCTTTGTTATCACCTTGGGACGAGAACGAGTGTTTCTGGGTGCGGTCCAAAATTCAAGATGGCTGCCAGTGGCCATTTTGTATCGAAATTAGGTCTAATCAGTTTTTTGTACACAACTTCTACATGGCTCAGGCTAGATGCCGTATTTATGAACCGATCTTTACGAAACTTCATGGGTACCTTTGTTATTACCGTGGGATGAGAACGAGTGTTTTTGGGTGTGGTCCGAATTTCAAGATGGCCACCAGCAGCCATTTTGTACCAAAATTAGTGCAATCAGTCTTTTGTACAGAACTTCTGTATGAAAGTTCTGATTTGAATAAATTTTTGTATGAATGTTTAGTAACATGGAATACATCACATATAGTACGGGTTTTTTTCTCGTGCAGAAATTATGCAAATTAGATGAACTTTGATTTATTCAGTGCTACTTATACTTTGTAAGTGCACATGTCAATACGGCTCAGGCTAGAGGCTGTATTTATAAACCGATCTTCACAAAACTTCTTGGGTACCTTTGTTATCACCTTGGGACGAGAACGAGTGTTTCTGGGCGTGGTCCAAAATTCAGGATGGCTGCCAGTGGCCATTTTGTACCGAAATCAGGTCCAATCAGTTTTTTGTCACAACTTCTACACAGCTCATATTTGTGAACTGATCTTCACGAAACTTCTTGGGTACCTTTGTTTTCACCTTGGGACAGGAATGAGTGTGTTTTGGGGTGCCTTTGTTATCACTGTGCTATGAGAACAAATATTTTGGGGTTCAGTCAGACCCACTCTGGGACTCAAAAGATTTCTTTTCTAGTTTAGCATCTGACTGTCGCCCACCTTTACAATACTTTACCTATACATTTGTTACAGGCAATGCTCAGAATTTATGTACAGACCGTTACAATACTTTATATGTACCTTTGTTATCAGGTCATTACCTAGATGTTTGTCATTGCTGTGTCACATACTATACATGTACATGTCTTTGTTTTGACAAGTTGAGCTACAGTTTCATTGACACTTTCATTCTTTGATAAAACCATAGACATCTTATCATTTATTACATTTTGTAGTTTTAAGTGTGAGAAATGAATTTGCTGTAAGAAGAGGGGGAGGCCATCTTTGATGATGATAAATGTGTGCAACTATTAATACTCTATAATATATATATAATACTATATAATATACATAATTATAATAATATAATATTATACTATTGTTGCTGTAATATATTAACTTCTATTGTCTACTGAAAAATAGTTGAGAGTTGTCATGAAAAGGTACATATTTGTTATGGAAATCTCCAGGAAGTGAGGTGAGAACCCTGTAAAATAGAACTTGAATGAATTAATAAAAGGGAAAATCAATTAATACCTTAAATCTGAAGCCTCTAATGCCTCCCCCCCACCCCCACCCCCACCCCCCTTATGACTGCAGGTTAAAACTATTAATTGAATTTCCCCAAATACTTTCTTTCTTTGCCCTTGCAGGCTTTAAAAAATGTCCCGATTCATGAGAATCGGCTTTGATTCTCACAAACTCCTGCTTGTAAGAGAACCAGTCTTCTGTTCTTATACTTGTATGTATTCTATAGTAAAAAACAAACCTCATGTTCATCCTTAACTTGTAGAGTACTGAATTATTTTTGGTCATCAGAATTTACTCACTTGTCTTTGACATGTAACAATTTATGCGAGAGTGCCAATAAGCACTCTCCCATAAATTATAACTAGGCAAATCCACTGTGTCGTAACAATTTCACTTCAAAGATAATATGAAACATATATCCATAGAATATGAAGCCTTTAAGTTGCGACACCTGCTCTTCAGAATAAAGACCAATTATGGGTGGGCTTCCAGCACTCTACCAGTTAAGAGCCTATTTCCAATTTTGGTGAGTTTCTTGTCTTACATCATGAGGTGAGTGCAACAAGGTGCCATCTGCAATGGTAAAAGCATTGCAGATGGCACCTTGTTGCACTCAACTGATGACATGTTTCAAGATTACATGTTCCTAGTTACAGTACCTTAGTGATTTCTAGTGAAGTCTTTGCTGGGTGGTATGGGCAGCCAAGGCTTCAGACACCACTGTTAAGTCAGTCTTTTACCTTATTGGGAGGGAGCAAAAATTAAGCAGAATTCTCCAGTCCTTTAAAGATACTTTCAAAATCTGTGACAAGAATCAATTAATTCACATTTTGCAAGAATAAAAAAGGTAGATTCCTACAGTTTTCCTTTCGAAAATCATTTGTTAGAATCAGTTTTGGGGCACGATGCCTCAGTAGGTAGAGGGGCAGACTGCAAGCCGAGAGGTCCTCAGTTCGATTCCCACCAGCAGCAACTGCATTGTGTTTTTGGGCAAGACACTTCACCCCCATTGCCCACGTGGAGGCACAGTGGCATTGTGTACTAAGGCACACTGCACGTCGATGGTGCACTTGTCTTCAACCAATGCTAACCCTGCTTGTGTGGAGTTAGTATGTTGGGGAGCTGACAGTTGCTCACCATTGCTCAGTGGTTCTCTCTGGGTACTTCGGCTTCCAAAACCCAAAAAACTGTCATGGTCATGATTAGCCACCTTAAACACCAATAAATAAATAATCAGTTGTGATTATAGAATGGATTTTAAGCCCTGCCTTGAACTTATTTGAATGCTTTCTTTCACTGTCATTGAAATCAGTTGGAAAACTGCATTCTATTACAAACAGTGTTGAAAGAGGTCAACTGACGGGTTAAATTCATTTTCTTGTTACAAATTTACTTTCTTGTTTATTAGAATTACTTTCTCTGGTACAGTTTCTTCATCTTAGTAACACTCTTGGGGATCAGAATTCAATTTGGTAACAGACTGTAAAATGTGTCTCCTGCCAGCATGTTCATCAGAAAGTTGATTAAAATCATTTGTTTCTTCTGCTTTGACATCAGGGACAGTGTCAGATTTCCTCTTGCTATCTTTGTCTCTCTATTCAGATGTTGTGTCTATTAAAAGGACACTTAAAAAAGATAATGAAAGACTGTCTGGATTTTTTTTAATAGATTCAGTGTTAAATTAATTTTAAAAATCTATTTAGAACTCACTGATGTATCAGATGATGGAACTGCATGTAAACTTATCAGATGATGGAACTGCATGTAAACTTTTTTCAAGTTGTGCTTTCTTCTTCATCCTTTCCCCCTCCTGAGTGAGTCCAGGGAAGTGAATGAGTGTTTATGCACTGCAGTAAAGTTCTGATTTACTGGTAGTGGATGTACACTGTCAATGTGTTACAAAAACGTATTAATATTTTATTTGTGTAAACCTATAGGAACCCTGACTTATGTATTCTATACCAAAGAGTAGCCTATTCACTTCAGTATTTTATTTATTCTTGAAAATTATCTTGTTAGGCTTAGAGTCATTTTGAAGAGCATAGCATTTTAACTGTTGAAAACTGAAACAGCAAAAACTACACTGTGTAGTTCAAATTTGACATGGCCTCAACATTTAATTCCACACAAACATTAAGTTCAAGTACTTGAAGGTCTCCTCCAGATAATTTGTAAATTGATCCTAAACATTGATTATATTGGCAGAACTCTTTTGTTTGCTTGTCAAGAGAGGAAGTTTTTTCAAACTTGCTCGGGATGTTCTGTTGATTGGTTGGAATTCACTTCTTGCCCCATGTGTATTGTTGCCAATGTAAGCGTGTTAATGTGATGAAAAATCTTTTACTACAACTCTCAATCATCATGGTTTGTGAGATCAATTAGCAACAAAGCCACTAATGAGGTAATTCATGAAAAATAAACCTAAATTATTTCATTACTCATCTTCGCTGCAAAAACATAGGCAGATTTATGCCCAGAACTGGTGTTGAGTGCAAGTCTGTTCAACAGGTCCTATCATCCTGTTTTCTCACTGCAGCCATTGATGGTGTTTTTCCGATTTTTCACTATGCCACAAGTATCTGTCGCAGGGTAACTGCAGATGTTAAAAATGAAAGGGTACTCAAACAAATTACAAATGACTAAATGCTGATCTGGTTTTCCTTTTTTTGAAACTCTTGATTCAATCTCTCCATATTATGCATGGTGTGAGGCCAATAAGCAGTATTTATTATTGTATTTATATCTTAATCAGGTGCACTTTGTTTGTATAATTCTGGAGTGAAAACACTTTTTGCCACCACAGAAGTTTTCAAGTGCCAGGCATTGATATGAACCTTAAATTGGCAGGAGAGAAAAGAAAACAATAGCAGATTTTCAGAATATGGACACCTGGTTAAAGTTAAGCACCCCCTCTCATTGTCAGTCAGTAGTTGTAAACAGATAATGTTATGGAACTTGACCTTCAGTATATCAAGACTCATTACCTCCCTCCCCTACCCAGAGTATGCTGGAATCACCTTGTCTGTCCATCCATCTATCCATCTGTAGACATAATTTCTGTTCAGAGATTTTCTCAGACATTTATGGAACAATCTGCCCGAAACATGGTATGAATGTTCACCACCATGGAAACCTGTGCACCTGTGATTATAGTTTCGATCGGATTATTTTTTGCCAGAATTATGCCCCTTTGTTACTTGAAATAGCCACATAAGCCTGAATTTTGTCTGGAGATTTTCTGATGTTTATGGGTCGATTCCTTTGAAACTCCCCATGTTCACTACCATGGGAACCTGTGCACTTGCGATTATAGTTTTGATTGGACTTTTTTTTTACAGAGTTATGACCCTTTTCATCTTAGAATAATCATTGCGGCAAGGGTATGGACAGGCCCATCTGGGACAGTCACGCCTCTAGTTCATTTTAATGTTGGAAGTTAGTACCTGTTAAAGTTAAGCTCCCATTTGTCAGTCAGTAGTAGTAAACAGATAATATTGTGGAACTTGACCTTCTGCCTGTCAAAACTAATTCATTACTGGAAGTTAGTACTTAGACCAGGAGTGACATTACTTGCCACTGCATGGTGGTTCTCTCCAGGCACTCAGACTTCCACCCCCCATAAAACTGTCTGACATGAGGTGACCCTGGCTGTTGAACGTGTTGTTAAACCCCAATAAATAAACAATGAAATAAATAAATAGTACCTAAACCATATTGAATAATTAACCCTTCACCTAACAAATCAGCCCCATCCACAAAACTGTATCATGTTACCCCTCATTGAAATGAGCCTGTAAAGCTTATTCCACTGAGGGTTCACATGATATGGTTTTGTTTAGAAATGTTTGGAATAAATTGAAAAAAATAATTAAAATAATAAATTTTCATATAGTGTGTATCCTCAGGTAAAGGGTTGCAAAATAGGGGATGCTAAGTGAACAGAGTTAATTCCTGGCACATGTTGTAGTCATTTGAGGGATACAGTGATCATTGCATTGCAGTTATGACAGGTTTCATTCTGTTATGCCTGATTATCCTCTAAAATTTGTACACACTTATCAATCTGTAATTCATTCAACAGAAAGAATCTTAATTATTCTGTTAATTTAGGCATAACCATCACATTAATTACTCCCAGATCTATTGCTAATTTATGGAAATAGATTGCAGGTGTGTATTGTTGGGTGAGTGTATTCCTATAAAGTTGATGTTTTAAACAGACTGTATACTTTTTCATGTCAAAACTTACAATATAAGTGACACTATATATCTGAATCTTCAACTTAGTCTGCAACAAGTAAGCAGTTTTTCACTTCTTGGAAACAATTCAGATTTATTTTGAATGTTTGTGATTTGAAAAAAACGTAAAATGGTTAATTTCTTCTTTCTTGGTATGTATTATAATGTTATAATTCTTTACCTGACAGTTTTTAATTTCAAGAAATTGGAACCAAATTATATCTCTCCACAACTGAAGTATATTAGTTTTATGCTTCTAAAAACACAGCTCAAGACTCCCAACTGGAATGAATGCATTCTTGTTAAAATAAGGGTGTGGAAATCTATGCTTTGAAAGAATAAAAAATAATATTTAAAATCATAAATTTTGATCTTGTCTGCATTGGATAATTGTTTAAAGGCCTTATTCTGACTCTAATCACTTCTGCTGCAACGGAACAGGTGCCCAACTTTCAATCTGATGACAATTGCGAGTCACAGTTGAAATACCAGGGCAATTGTTTCTAGGCAAGTCTAAAAGGTAGCCAAGACCTACCTAGACACAGCTATAAAGCCACAGGATGTAGACTGTAAAAATGTAGCAAAAATGTCAAAAAATTTCCAGTCCTTTAAAGGTTATAAAGAGTGAAGTGTTTGAGTGGTGAGGCATTTTTTCATTGTCAATGAATGCAAAACTGTTTTCATAATACCAGTGTTTAATGCAATGTCAAGCCCATTTGATGAATGTAAATTATTTTATTAGTCCCCACGGTTTTACCATTTTGAGGGACTGTTGGTTTGCACTCTGTCTGTCCATCCATCTGTCTGTCTGTCCGTCCATCTGTCTGTCTGTCCTCATTTATGTTACTATCTGTATCTCATATATGCTTCAAGGCTGTACTTTCATTTTTATACCATTGGTGACACATAATAGGAGGATGATGCACGTCAAAAATTTTTGAAAAAAAAGATGGTCGACTGCCGGCCATTTTTCTTGGAAATTGCGTGTCTTTCGTTATACGCTCAGAACTTTTGAACGACATTTCCGATTTCAGTAATTTTTGGTATGGAGGTCTACCAGTATAAGATAAATAACATATCATACAGGTTTTTTCTTTGTGTGTAAATTATGCAAATTAGCCTTACTTAACCTTTTTTGGGGGTAATATTTTTGTGCATATTATGTTGTGTTCTGTTACCACCCGTATCTCAGAGATGATTTGACGCTTTTGTTTAAAATTTTCAGATTTGATGGGGCATTATGAAAAATTGATGCATATCACTTTTTTTGCGAAAAAAAATCAAGATGTCCGACTGGCGGCCATTTTTGTTGGAAATTGCGTGTAATTCGTTATACGCTCAGAACTTCTGAATGACATTTCCGATTTCAATAAATATGGAGGTCTAGCAGCATAAGATAAATAACATATCATACAGGTTTTTTCTTCGTGCATAAATTATGCAAATTAGCCCTACTTAACCTTTTTCTCAGGTAAAATTTTTGTGCGTATTATGTTGTGTACTGCTACCACCTGTATGTAAAAGATGCTTTCATGCTTTTGTTTCAAATTTTCAGATTTGAAGGGAAGGAACATAAGATAAATAACATATTATACAGGTTTTTTTTTCTTGTGCATACATTATGCAAGTTAGCCTTACTTAACTTTTTACATGTATTTGGATTCGTCCAGTACAACCACAGAAATTGTGGTTAATTGAGCTCATGGAGCTGTGTCAAACAAAATCCAACATAGGTTGTTGTCTTATATTGTTGAAAAATATTCTTGCTCTGTAAAAACTAGATCCATGATATTACTTTACAGTAATTGTTAGTACTCTATGAAGAACTTTCAGTACTTCTTTATTAGAGGCTAGATGGGAGTGTGGTGGCTCATTAATAGAACATGGGACTACAGATCGAAAAGTTGTAGGTTCGATCTTGGCCTGCTTGTTCTGCATTGTTATGTCCTTGGGTAAGACACTTAATCCTGATTGCCCAAGTGGGAACATGTTGACACAGTGTGCTAACGCATACTGCATGTCTGTGGTACACATGTGCCTTCAACCAAAGCTAACCCTGTTTGTGCAGGGTTAGTAAGTTGGAGAGACTAACAGCTGCTTGCCAGTTCTCTCTGAGTTCTCCAGTTTTCTCCACCGATAAATTTATCTGACATGATACAGTACAAGTCAAAATAAGTTGTAGGATAACCCCTATAAACTATGTATGTTTCTCTTCCTACACTGATAAGACCAGAAGCTGACATCATTTTCTGGAAAGCTCTCACTTAGAGCTTTCCAGAAAATGATGTCAGATTCTGATCTTATCAGTGCAGGAGCAGCAGTATACTTAGTTAGTTTATTGCAGTCATGCTACAACTTATTTTTACTTGTACTGTATGACCTTGACTGTTGAAAGTATCATTAAATAAGAGGCTTCATATGGGGTTTCAACTTTTAAAACCTCTTAAAAATCCAGTTAGCCAATTTGTAAGACAATTACCAGAATCAGTTTTCATTAATTCATTTTATTATCATTCTCAGCATATTATAACATATTCACAGAATCCCGAACAGCTCATTGAAGTAATTTTTGGCAGTTGAAACAGTTTCATTTTCAAAAATAGATTCACAATTAATTTCCCAGCATTTTTTAGTAGATAAATTGCAATTAACTTATTGAATTAACACAGTTTTATTATGATGAGCATTTGGTGTAATAATATTTTGTTATTCTTATTTTTTCACATAAATCTCACATTACAGCTTCCCTTCCCTGCATACTTCTGCTGAAAACTTGCCAGATTTTCATCTTCCTCAGTACTTTCCATTTAGTGAAATTTTCTAAAATGTTAACATTTTTCTTAATGTTGGACCATTCATTCAC
This sequence comes from Pictodentalium vernedei, assembly GCA_031216915.1. Lineage (NCBI taxonomy): Eukaryota > Metazoa > Mollusca > Scaphopoda > Dentaliida > Dentaliidae > Pictodentalium > Pictodentalium vernedei. The sequence continues at coordinate 686,993,492 of CM062296.1, read as the reverse complement.
CAATGGGCTCATCGGAGTAAACAGGAAATAATGTACTTCCCCCAACAATGGAAATTTATTTTTTACTGGTCACTTATGTTTAACAATATAGTCAAAAAGGCTTACAGATGTTTTCTGTTTGACAATCATTTCATTTAATCCTAGCAACTATCTTACTTTCTAGTAAATACCATATATGTAACAAATTCTGACACAGTCATAGTCTGCTTGGAGTCAGAATTATAGAATAGATGGGTATCTTCAATATTTTCTGAATGTGAAAGAAAACAAGACTTTTCCCAATGTAGGAGCAATTAGACTAATGGACAACTAATTGCATTCTTCAGTAAATACCAGTATCCTCTACATCAATATGTGGCTATTAAATAGGAATTATATAGAGTATGGCATTTTGATGATGACTTCATCTGGCCAGAGTCAGTTACCACTCACAAACTTGAATGCAGGATTCCCACTCAAATGAAAAGTACTTAATTTTCCACCACCTCCCTTGAAAAGTGCTTGTATTCAGTTCACCAATCACTCTGGAGATGAGAAGCTTCATGACAACCCACCCCACATGCATGTGATGTCACAAAAATGGTCAGGAACCACACCTTCCTATCCCTTGAGTGCAACAAGGTGTCATTTGCAATGCTTTAGCATTGCAGATGGCACCTTGTTGCACTTGAGGATAAGTTGAGGCACATTATATTTGTAGCTGGTTGGGTTTTCCAGAAATCAGGTCCTCGAGGCAGCAATTCTTTTGTGTTCATGGTATTGTAAGTTCAGAGCAAAATTACAATGGTCCTTAAAAATCATGGTTCAAGTCCTTGAAAAGTGCTTAAGTAGTGCTTAAATTTGATTATCTCATATCAGTGGGAACCCTGGAATGATCTTTCTTGCTTTTCACCTTTGTTGCTTTATATCACCTCTCGGGTGTAACAAAGTGCCATCTGCAGCACTAGAGCATTGCAGTTGGTGCCCTGTTCCACTCAAGGGAGGATATTACAGAAAGATTTTTCTGTGATATAAGGTGCTGCATTATGTTCAGAGTGAATGATTTATTAATTCAATACATATAAAAGTTATTTGAAGATTTGTGTTAGAAAAGGTGGTTGAAAAAAATTGTTCAACTGTTTCAACTTATGATCTTTTCAGAAAGTGTAAAAGGATATTTTTTCTTTTGCAAGAAAATGTTGATATGTTACATTATGTTGGAAAGGGCTTACCGAGCCCTTTATACCAGTATATGCCAAGCATGATACCTTAAGCCAAATCAAAGAAAATGTAGAAAGCAGGAATGCTAGTGTGCATGTTTTTGTCTTATGTACGAGCTTTTGGAAAGTCATCTTCCAAGTATGAATGGAAGGATCTTGAAATCTGTAAGTTTAAAAAAATCTCTTGGCTGAATAAACTGATGTGGTAGAAAATGAAATCTAACTCCACATAGTTATTTGCAGTCTGCAATCACTTACAGGTGCAGTTGAACTCCCATCTTGTTTCCCATGAAGGACAAGGACTGGTCATTTAGAATGAGTGCATGGTAGCTCATGGTTGGAATATTGGACTTCAAAATGAATACACTACATACAGGTTGATTCTCTCCTGCACCATCTGTGCTGTGTCCTTGGGAAAGCAAGACACTTTATCCCAAATGGCCACATGGGGACATGGTGGCACTGTGTAATAAGGCGAACTGCATACAGCCATGGTACACTTGCCTTCAATTGCTTCTTACTCTGCTTGTGCCAGGTTAGTAAGTTTGAGAGACCAACAGATGCTCGCCTCTGCTAGATGGTTCCCTCAAGGTACTCTGGCTTCCTCCACACATAAAACTGTCTGCCACAATATGACACTGGCTGTTGAAAGTATCATTAACCCCCAATAAGCAAACAAACAAATGGTTTCTTAGAACTGGATTCAGATATTGTTAGGTTCAGCTCTGTCTTGGACAAAGGGTTAAGTCTATATAAGTGAAGGGCTTTTTTTGATGCAGAGTTCCGGTTGTTGATTGCGTTATGTCTTGTTGCCATGTTTCTTTGGTTATCCATATGTATGGAGATGTGCTGACAGTCTGTTGAGCTATAATAACCAACAACCATATGTGGGAAAGAAAGTTTATTTAAACCCAAGTGCTAACTAAATGTCACAGACTGGGAGTAAATCTGTCAAAACATTGTTCTGTCATAAAACAAATTATCACTACTTACTGACCCATTAACTCAGTCTGCTGATGGTAAAGTAGCAGAAGGGTAATTACTTTTGATGAAAGATCTGTAACACAAATGGTCACAGACTCACAGTCCTGTTAAAAAATCCTTGCAATGAAAATGTTTTCATCATGTTCCCCAGAACATTCTTTGGCTGGCATTAACCTACAAATGAGTTACGTGAATTTGATATGGCTAACTCCGATTTGTTGTCACGTTTTTCTGTTTGTTGAGATTTAACAACAGTTTCAACAGCCAGGGCCATATAATGTTGAACAGTTTTTTGGGTGGAGGAAACTCAGGGAAACCTGGAGAGAACCACCGAGCTGCAGTGAGCAACTATTAGGCACTCAGACTTTCTAACTCTGCACAAGACAAGTTAGCAGCAGTTGAAGGCAAGTTTATGCAGTATACCTTCTTAGTATACACCTTCTTAGTACACACTTTCTTAGTACACAGTGCCACTGTACCCAGACATGGGCATCTTGGAATAATTATACCCCCCACAAAACAAAGTTTAAGGGGTGTATATAGGAGTCAACTTGTCGGTCGGTCTGTTGTCATCGTCAGTCCGTTGCAACTTGTGGAGATAACTACTTCCACAGTTTTAGTCACATTTTCTTAAAACTTCACAAACATGATCAACATGATGAGGGGAAGTGCGTGACATAAATTTTTTCCAGATCGGATTCAAGATGACCGAATGGCGGCCATATTGGATTTTGCAAAATACTTGTGGAGTGAACTACTTCTACAGTTTTTGCTGCATTTTCATGAAACTCAATATAAATTGATCGACATGATGAGGAGCAGTGCATGACATAAATTATTTCCAGATCAAATTCAAGATGGCCATTTTGGTGGCCATATTGGATTTTGCAAAATACTTTTGGAGCGAACAATTTCTACAGTTTTTGCTGCATTTTCATGAAACTCAATATAAATGATTGACACAATGAGGAGCAGTGCGTGACATAATTTTTTTCCCTATCAAATTCAAGATGGCCGAATGGTGGCTATATTTGATTTTTTTATTCCGGGAGAAAAATTGAATGCCCCTTTTCAGTCACCCACACTAGGCGGTATGCCACGGTGAGGGTAAACCTGGTGACAGACCATCTCTAGTTGTCCTGCTCATGGACTCCACACAGATGGCACAGGTCATAGTCAAACTGTTGATCTTTCAGTTCCAATGCAGTAATCAGTGAGCCACCTACTTTCAAGTTGCAATCAATGATTTCTCAACAGAAGCCTCTGTTTAAACTAAAGGATCTGTTCTATTGAAAGATCAATGTTATTGTTTGACAAATGCTGTTATATGACACACTGTTGGAAAGGGCTTTGTGAGCCCTTTCCAACAATGTGTTACATAAGATAACTTTTATTAGCTTAACACGAGAAATTATGGACATGACCTGTGTAATACTGGGTAAATCTTCATAGGTGCCATTCAGAAATGGGTGTTGACTTTATTATGTCCAAAACAGTTTAGCTCAAGTGCACTTGGATGATTTGCTCTTTGCAAATTCCAGTGTCTAAACAAGATTGAATTGGTTAAATTCCTAGTTGCATTATGAGAAGCCCTGTGGGAACCTGGAGAAATGAAGCAGTGCTTGTTTATTGTGGTAAGCAAGCTCTGTTTTACTGGTAAAATAGGACCCAGTCACCAATGCTTGGGGTGAAAGTCCTCTAAAATGGGCAACATGGCAGGCTTGTCATTTTGAGGTGGGCGATCGCCCTGGGCCACAGTCGCCTGCCTGAGTTCAAAATTCCACGGATGGTAAACTTCCGCCTAACTCTGATTTTTGCAGCCCATTAATTCAGTCGTAGGCACCTCAAAATTGTCTGTCTCAAACAGCAATTTTCGCAGATTGAAAGAGGTAACAAAGCACAAATTGTGAAGTTTGTAGTGTTTCGTTGACCCAGTCATCCAGAGACAGTAAGTAACTTTCCAATTTCGAGTGAGAGGTCTGCCAATTCCAAAGTTGTAATAATTAGTTATTTCATTGTACATCAGACTGTAGCAACTCTTGTGTCACGTGCGATTATGGGACGTATCATCCCCAAGCCAGTTCGACCCCTGACGATTCGCCTGGGATGTACAGTCATTATGTAATGTATAGATATGGGCTTGGTTATTGAGATGCAAGATAACTATAACATTCACTGTTAGTGAGTGTCATGGGTAACCTGGTATCTTGCATCCAAATACTCAAGTCTGCATCTATACATTACATGGTGACGTACATCATAATTACACAAACCATGTACCTTAAAATGATATTTGTTGTCTACCCAGCAAGCTGAAACAAAATGGCCCCCGCAAACCATAAATGGCTCTCCTGGGGTGATTTCAGGCGAACCATAATGGCCCTCCTGCAATTTTCAAAATGACAAGCCTGACATGGGTATAAACGATTGACTAAACTTGGCTTTATCTCCATGTTGTGGTCATGATTAGCCATTGTGCAGAAATATGTGGCCTTAAACACCAATACATAAATAGATTGCATTATGAGAAAAATTTGCTGCTCAAAATGTAGATATGTTGACCTCAGTGTGTAGAGTAGTAAAAAAAAAATTCTATAGCACTCAGCAGATTTGGTTGTTTGTAAGAACAAGGTTTGAGGAACAGCAGATCCTTTCACATTCTGCCGAAATTTTACTCTTGGTTTTTATGTTTGTTTGTGTTTCTGAGGATAAAAATTACTATATGTATGGATGAATTTAATTGCAGTCCTATGACTGACCAAGTAAAGAATTATCCAATGCATACTGTACATGTGGCAGTGCATGTTTTCCACCATCATTTATCAGCATGGATTCCTTATACACACCTTTGAAGTGAAGCTTTTATTTCTGTACAGCAAGTCCCATCTAATAAAGTTTTCATTATTGCAGTTTTCCATCAAAATGCTTCAGCAATTAAACCCCATTGAGCTATAATTCTGTCAAATGGTATTTACACAATCAATGCAGCTGAAAACAATTAATTTAGGAAATGATTGGTACACAACACTGATCCATATGTAGGTACATGCAGGCATTTATGAAGTGGGTTCTACAAATACAGATTTAATGAAAAGTTTTACAGTCAATTAATATGTGGCTGTGTGTGTCAGGTACATATGATGAATGTAATTGAACACATATAGATCAATGGTGCTGTAAGCTTACATTTAGAGTGTATGAAGAGTGGATTACTACTAAAACACCCACAAAGTGGATTTTCAACCCAGGTTGCAGGGCTCTCAAGTAAATTGGAGGTGAGTGATCCATTGTCTGGCAAGTGATTTATTTGCTTTGCCAAATCTCACCCATTGATTTGACAGGCAGATTGGTTCTTTATCGAATATTCCAACTTATGTGGCACATCATGGGTTCGAATCTTAACAAACAAACCTCACCAGAAATGGAAAATCTGATTTCTTTGGGTACAGTCAAGTTTGTTTTTTTGTTCCTGGGAATTTTCTTGCAGAGCAACAAGGAGAGATCAAATGCTATTTCCAAATAATACTGGCAATTGTTTCACTAATCGTATCTGGCTAACCATTTCAGCATTATTGTTAATAAATCTGAGAAAAGAAATTCAGTCAAGCTCAAAGCTGCTTCATGGGAACATATTACGGGATAATTTGATCTAATTGTTGTTGTCTTTATTACATCATGTGCAGTTTCAGCAATGTTTTTTTTCAATAACCATCTTTAGTCATTGAAAACATTGAGGAAGGCATAAACAGTACTGAAGCACAACTGAAACAAATGGAGCTCATTTACTGTCTTATTCTTGTCAATGAAAATGTTAAGTAATTTTTTGTGTTTTCTTATTTCTTTGATCTTCCAGGGCATCTGTGAAATATCATAGTAGAATTGTTCATAATAAAAAAAATTCTTGTGTTTTTACTTTGATGGAAAAAGTATTTGGCTCATCTTCTGACATATCCCTGGAATCTTGTAAAGAATCACATGCAGAATTAGGGTGTTGACTGTAATTAGAAATAACTCATTTTTGCAAGTTTTCCCTGTAAATCTTTAAATTGCCATACTGTTGGCCACTGTGTAAGTGTCAGAAGACTATCAGGTTTCTACTGGAGTGGCTTTACACACCATGATTATTTTGAGATTGATGAAGCAACAGAAAATATATATATCTTGAGATAAATTTGATTGGTTATTATTAATTGACCTGTGCCTCTATAGACACTTGTTTAACATTTCTGGATAATTTAATTTTCTTTAAGGATATCTGATTTGCTTGCATATGATTGTTCAAGGTGGGTTTTTCATAACTCAATAAATACACAGAATGACAAACGCGTGTGAATGGGTTAATCGATATGGCATGAGTACCAACATGGAAGGATACAATGAGAAGCTGTAGGCCTCAAGTTTTAACTTCCGCGATGGCACAAGTGCCATATTGATTAACCCATTCACACACACATGTCCTTCTGTGTTTATTACACACCTTCACATCCATAAAAACAATTATTAGAAAGATACTCAGCAATTCATTTGACAACTATCAACAAAAAGAACAAATTTTATCGCATACCAAATTTGCGGGGAACCTGTGTTACTATTTCGTCCCCTGAATTCCAATGTGTTCTATGTGCCTACTCACACATAGAACACATTGGAACTCAGGGGACGATTTTTAGGTATCGCCAGCAACTCAAATTGTAATTGCGGTGCACGATTTGTAGAAAATTCTAGAGGAATTTCGCTTCTTTATAAAAATAGACCATCAACGATTTCCTTACATATGTGCTGAACAGATTTTCATTTTCTGCATGGTTTAGTGTTGCTCTAGATGGGGATTTTATAGAACAGGCATGTAATAAATAATTTTCCTATCTTATGAATGTTTTTGCTTTGTCCCATCCATTAGAGCTGGGAGTTTGGGTTTAGATTTTCTATGTGTTAAGAACATATTCTGGTGGTAATAACACTTCAAACTCCTTATTGTGCAGAAATATGTGACCTTAAACACAAATAAATAAATAATCAAACTCTTTAACTTGGAAAAAAATACCTCAATAGATTGTACAACATCACTCACCACAAAAATCCCTGTCAGTAAGTATCTCCAATGGGTTCATCCTAACTTCCTTTTGATCATTTTTAAGGGTTCTAGGGGATCAGTTACTAAGCTGATTGAGTCAGGAAAATACATAAATTAGGATAACAAAAAAATGTTTCATCTAATCTGTGTTGTGTTCTCATTATCACATTTTCTTCCTTATTGACTCATTCAGTGGACGAGTCAATAAGGGGGAGCACGGTGACTCAGTTGTAGACTGTTGGACTTCTATGCTAGAGATCCCGAGTTTGATCCCCGTCCGGGACGACCCGTGTTGTGTCCTTGGGCAAGACACTTTACCCCGGTTGCCTACATGGGGGAACGATGATGCTGTGTACTAAGGCGTACTGTATGTCAATGGTGCACATGTCTTCAACTGCTGAAAACCTGCTTGAACAGAGTTAGAATGTCGGGGAGCTGACAGTTGCTTGCTAGTGCTTGGTGGTTCTCACTGAGTACTCTGGCTTCCTCCACCCGTAAAACTGTCATGGTCATGATTAGCCATTGTGCATAAGTATGTAACCTTAAACACCAATCAATAAAATAATATATAAAAAGTCAATAAGGGAGAAAATGTTACAATACAAACATTGTGTATTTGCCCCTTTACTGTATAGACTAAGTGTGAGAGTCCATCAGGGAAACTTGTCCTGTTCCCTCCCAGTAAAATAGTTTGATTTGTTTGTGCACAAATGCAGTAAAACCGTTCAGCCATTTATTGCTTGGTCTTGCGGTTTCTGATTTCTGGTTTGCTGCAAAAGCTGGATCCGAACCAGAAAACCAAAAATCTACCCAGCTCGACCACCCATTTGTCTGAATTAAACAAATTATCTGTCATTTTGTGTAGAGAATGAATGTAGGATCATATGTTAAGTTTTGTATGAAATGCATAGTTGAGAAAGGCACAGTGTGTGAAGAGTGGCATACCACTGATCATTTGCAGGATGAAGTTCTCACCCAGACATTAACCCTTTACCTAACATGAAAAGCACTTGCAAAAAAATTCTTGAATAACTATTTTTTTCATTTTTTGTCTCAAAAACATAGGTTATGACCCCTTGTTGGAATGAGCTTGATGAGCTCGTTCCAACAAGGGGTCATAACCTTTGTTTTTGAGACAAAAAATGAAAAAAATAATGAAAATGAGATTTTTGAGAATAGCGCTGGCTGGTTTTGGCTGTTACATTGCATAAAGGATTAAATCAAGTCTTGTGAAAAAGCCAAAAGAGCAAACTTACAATTTCATGTAAACCTCCGGGTTGGACCAAGAGGTTCAATCGTTGTACCTTGACTTGTCTGCTCAAATGTTGAGAAAAACTCAGTAAAGATAAAATAGAATTACATTTTTGTTGTGGTTTTCCTGCATCTTATTTCAGTTGAAACTGTACATTTCTTTCACTTGTATTAACTGGATGAGTTCTAAAAATGACTGTCATGGCTCTGTTATAAAGTGCTGAAAGCCACTACAGTGGCTTTACACTGTACGCATCAGCTTGTTTGCACAGCGATACAGAAAAAAAATGTTTATATAAAATTGTTTTGTTACCATTTATTGGAGAGTGTCAACATGTACTCTCCAGTAAATGGTAATACAGTGGAATGCTGTTAAGTAAATAGCCACTTTGCCAATGAAAATTAATCAATTAACAGGAGTATTCAATTAACAGTGTCACTTTCCTGTATTCTGGAGATAAACTTAGCATTAATAAACTTAGCATTAATTCTATTATATCTTGTTTGACAGAGCTCAATGAGCTCTGTCAAACAAGATATAATAGATTAAATGCCTGTATTGGAGTGTACTGAGGCCAAATAGGTCTATAAACAAAGGAAAACTGGGGAGAGTCAATTAACAAGAGTTTACTTTATAACCTATATTCAGTTAACGGGTCAAATTTGTACTGTAAGGTTATTCGGTTAAGAGATATCCAATTAAGAGGGCTTCACTGTAAAACAATCATTTATGACGATCTTGCAAAACTAAGGCTCCCATGCTGGTAGCATGGTATCTTTAAAAAAAATCCTCATGTCACAAATCACCTTTGAAAAATAATGTAGCACTTTAACAGTTAATATGAAATGTTGAGAGATTTACATTTTGGGCTGAGTTAACGTCTTGTTCTATCCCAAGACTTACTGTCCATTCATTCAAGTCATGTATATATTGACTAAAATCAAGCTGCTACCATCTTCATTTGTTAAGTGAAGGTATAAAAAAAATGCTCTATCATAAATTGTCCAATGTAGATGGATACTTCGATTCTGAGAAATTTCATACCAGATGTTACTTTGTCAGAGTTCTGAATGTTTCTATGGAGTATGTATAGATCTTGGGGAAAAAATCAAGTCCATCGTCAGCTGTGATTATTGAGGAGAATATCTGTGTTTGCGCAATGTCATAAGTCATAACTTTTGTAAATGACTTTGCTTTTTCCTCCCAAAGAAATCAATATTTATTTAATATATCATCTGTGGACAGGGTCATGGGGTCTAACAGATTATAAGAAGAATAAATGAATCACTGACAAGCAGTTGGAAAGGTTTTTTACTTGCCCAAGTTTTTCCAATATTTATTTTGTGCATCTTAAATGCACTTGTTATTGAAGTTTGCACTTCATGTACATAAATCTTAAATTTCAGACAATCTCATTTCCTTATGCAGGGCACTTTATTGAATATTTTGAGAGAACTCTCTTCTGCAATAGAGTGTTGATAGGCCAAAAGTTGGTCATCACAGTGAAGTCCAGTTGAAAATAATTGAAGACTGGCATGTCTACATTAACCCTCAAATTCACCCTAGCAAACCTTACAGTGTTCAGTCCAAGCTCTTTGTGGAATCAAATTTCTGCTCTATTCTCAAGGTAAAAAGGCAGTTAAGGTCTAAAAAAGTTTAAAATCTGCTTCTCAAGCCCTCTTGCATGTCCATTTTGGTAACCGCATGCTCTCTTTATAACCATATCTTCAGATTAGGTGAAGATTTAATGAAGTTGGTGGCATATTGTTATCAACTTGGGAGTCAAAGCATTCAGCAAGCTGTTGTAACAGCCTTTACAAGAAGATCTGGCTTTGACATTTGCGCGATGTAGTAAATGTTTTCTAATTTCAAAGGCTGAGATGGTTGATGTTTGAATGTCCTCGTAATTGTAATTATATGGCCATTATGGACATGTAGATAGTCATTAAGACGTATACAAAGCCTGGTACTCAGACACATCTGTGTCATCATGGGACATTATGTTCTCAGAATATTGCCTGATCATTCAATTTGTATTGACTACTTGATTGTGGGTAGAATTGAGCGAGCATAAATTTTGTTGTGAATATTACTTTATGAACACTTCTGTGCATGAGTTCCAGTCACATAGAGACTGAAACAAGGTTTATCAATCAGCATTTCATGATTACTATCTCAACCAAAGCACAGAAATTCTGAAATTACTGTCAATATCAATTTCTAAAATGTTTTACAATTTATTTTTTTTTTTAGCTGGGACAAGCAGCTCTACAGCTCTATATCTGACAATATCAATCGGTCAGTCTATGACTAATGAGTTTTTAACCCCAATATGTTTTAAAATACTTGGTAGAATGAGATCACATTTAATATGCAAGTGTATCTTATTAATGTCTGGCCTCTTATTCTATGCAGCTGTTATTATTGTTCTATGCCGGTATCATTCAGAATACTTTTTTCAGAGTTAATGCCCTTTATGAAGTTGATTTTTACCCTCAAACTCAGTAACTTTTAAAATACTTGGTGGGAGGACATCATATTTTGTATGTAAGTGTATCTTATTTCTTATTGATGTTCAGCCCCCATTTTCACTGTAGGTGATATTCAGATTATTTTTTCAAAGTTATTTCCCTTTATGGACTTGGAATTTGTTACATTTTCACCTTCTGTCACATCTTAGGTGTGATCTTGCAATATTTACAAGCATACAGATTGCCATATTTGATTGAAGTCTGATTAGTAGAGAACTTCCCAAGCGCCAAAGCATTTACCTTCAATTTCTACCTAACTAAATAGCCAAAACTATTGGCACCCCTCTTAAACTGTAGCAAGGCAAAGGCATGCAAACAAATTTTGATGGCCAAACAAAAGTTAGCACTCTACCAGTTAAACACCATATGCTGATATAAAATTGCGCTCTTGGCTGGTTAAATCTCTGTTTAGTTTGAATAAATATTTATGACAAATTCTGTTTTTTCTATGGATACTAAATAATCTCCCAAAGCATCATGTGTGCACTTTCCAAATGTTTACACAGATATGCTACAGTAGTAATGAATATGCACTCTGTAAATAACAAGATAAACAAAACACTAAATAAATGTTGTGGTTAGGAGTCTAGATGCTGTTAAAGCAATCGGGAATACTGCAAAAAAAAGTTGTAATATGACATTGTAAATAATCCAAGATGTTCTCAGTCTCCAAGACAAACTTAATTAACTTTGTGCTGGTCTTGATAATTGATCATTTCAGAGAGATCATTTTTTTTGTGAAGTTGACCTTTTCTTATAATTAGTATCTTTGGAGAGTCTGTCTCTCATTTTTTATTCGTAATTTTTCATGGATTTAAAAAATAACCCTTTGATATCTAGAAAAATTACATAGCACTGGTGTTCTTTCAAGAACATTGAACACAAACACTTGTGTCTTAGTCTTGTATTGATTCCAGCACTTGGCATCATTTCTTGGGCAGCTCTTTCTTCCCAAGAATTGAGGTCACTATTTTGAATTGTTAAAAACCATAAATGGTTAAAGATATATTTTTGTGAAAAAAACCAACAAACTGCTTTCCGTGCTTGACCCGTATGGTCAATTTATTTAGTACATGGTTAAAGTGACAGCTGCAATAACTGTAGTATCCACTCCTTGTGTGTTCAAAAATGTCTATCGGTTAAAAGTTTCTGTGCTTATAATGAGGTTGAAACAGTGAGATTTTGGAGTGATCAATTTCAAGAAAAAAATGTCTTGATGTTCCATTCATTCTCATGTAATTGTTAACCGATATGCAGCTGTCAAAGCTGACACAACTTTAATAATTATCTACAATTCTCACTTCTATGTTATGTCAATCACACACCTTAATTATGATGTATTATGTCAGATGATGGATTTTCCAAGTCTCACTCAGGTTTTTTCACTGCTTGTGGGGAAACAGAATCAGCTAGCACTACAAAAACTTGATCCTTCTTACCAATTCAACCAGATAGCTTTAACAGTTATTAACCCTCTGCATACTGATGTTGAAATATCAAAATTTCAAGTTACACAACATTTTCATACACTCATTTGAAAAACAGGCATATTATGTAATCAGTCTGACTGTCTGTTCATCCGTTAACATTTTTCGTTTCCGACCGATAACTCCAGTTTGAATTTTTTATCTCAACCAAAGTTGTTATGTGTATCACCCAGCTGGTAATACAGGCCAAGTTTGAATATGGGTTCCGTCCAATTTATTTTTACATGAGTTACAACCCTTTTTCAACGTAGAATTTGACCGTCTATTAACATTTTTGTTTCCGATCGATAACTCCAGTTTGGATCATTTGATCTCAATCAATGTTGGTATGGGTATTTCCAATTTACTAATACAGGCCAAATTCGAATATGGGCCTGTCCAATTATTTTTACATATGTAATAGGCATATTTAGCCATACCTGGTGGTGCTCTTGTTCCCATAATACAACTTAGAATTTAACTAATTCAGTCTTGTTTGACAGAACTCATTGAGCTCTGTCAAACAGGACTGAATTAGTTAATTCCTAGTTGCATTATGGGAAAATGTTGCAATTTGAAATTTTGCCATTTCGACATCAGTATGTAGAGGGTTAACATTTTGTTATTATGTTGACTACTAAAGGTCCTTTTGCTTGCTCTTCATAAAGTACTGACAATATTTTGGGGTTATTTTCAAATTCTGTATGTTTTAATTTAAATGGATGTGTTGGCAGCTAATACTTCAGTTCATAGGTAATTGCTGCGTATACGTTTTGTAATAACTGCTGCAGTATATCAGCTACTTGAGCTCATGTCATTGAGGGCTTATAAGCTATGTTTGTGACAAAAATGAACATTTTTTAATCATGAAAAATGTTTGTACAGGTGTCATCCCTTGGTTGTGTTTGATGAAGGGTTAACCCTTTCCCCAACAACTAGGGAGCACCTGCCCATGTAATTTTCAAAGTGAGCAGTTGAAAAAGAATTTCAACAAAACAATGGCATGTGACCCCTCATTGGAACCAGCTCATTGAGCTTGTTCCAGTGAGGGGACACGTGGTATTGTTCTATTGAAATTTTTTTTAAATTTAAAAAAAAATGAAATTAAAAGAACAAATTTGGATATCATGTATGAGTTGAGACTTCAGTAATCTGCTACATATTTTTCAGCACACAAGTCCAAATTCAAGGTATAGAGGTGTAAATTTCCAGTAACAGTGACAAAGTCTGATATGCTCAAATTTTCAGGCAAGGTTTCTGTAAATTTCGGAAATTTAGTTATTTGGTGAGTGTAAGAAGTGCATGATCAATCACCTTTCTCAACAAGCACTGTTGGATGTAAATCCACTGCAGTGGCATCTTGTGGCTTCCAGTTCTGAGAACCTAATTTTTTGCCTTGAACGATTAAAACAACACTTGCAGTATTTTTTATGGAATAACCAAAATTTCATACTTTGTTTCCAAACATAGCTTCTGGCCTTTCATTGGAACATGCTCCTCAAGCTCGTTGCAGTGAAGGGTCATGAGCTATGTTTTGGAAATTTTAGATTAAATGGTGACTCTTGTGCATGGCACTGTGAGACTTAACATTCTAAGCTGAATATATTGTTAAGTTCATTTTGCAAATAAAAGATGGATGAAACTTATCTGTATGTTGGTCAGGTATATCGCTAGTTCTTTTGTATGAAAAATTAAGTGCGTGTATTTACTATCAATAATTTTAACTTTTGCTGTGTAGTAAATTCTTTTGTTTCTAAAAAGTCTTATCTGTTTTGTCTTTCAGGCTCATGTAGTTGCTGCCTTCGAGCAGAGTCTCACAAATATGACATCTCGTTTACAACATCTCACCTCAACAGCAGAACAGAAAGCAGGCAGGCAAAAGGTATGTTTAGCATACTCTATCTAACTGCATTTTAACCTTTTTCATTTATATTTTCCTATCGCAACAGACAAGGTGGTGGGCGGTTAGTACAAGAAATACCAAGTCAATGAAGACAGTTCTGATGAATTAACTATTTATTAGGCTGCTCATATAGATATTGTCTTGGTTCCAGTGTTCACGTTGTACTGGAACTGGTGCCACATTTGAGTTATTGTGGATATTTTACTGCCAGACAAAATGTTTTGGTGCCAAAAAGGGAAGGAGGTGTACTTCGCTGTCTGATCCAAATATATTAATCAAGTTTTAAAAAATGAACCGACAGTTATTTCCAGAAGGAACAGAAAATTGGTCACAGAAAAAATCTGACAGCTCATGAAAGTTTTGACAAAATCCTTGGTAGGGCGGTCACCTAAGTTATATTTACGCTGCTGAACAATTAATGATCTGAATGATGTTTGGTACATACACCTGTTGTTGCACTTAGATGATAAAGATTAATTGACTAATTACTGTTAATCCACAGGGCTTAGCAGGTTGCAAGTCGTTACCAAAGGTGGTATTTAATTGGATAAATACTTCATACCATCACAGCCCTTTGTAAATTTGATAACCTACAATGTTTTATTGAAGAAAAAACAATGCCTTATTACCAATCACTGACAATTAACATTTGAGAGTTATTTGACAAAAGAAGTCATCCGTACGAACATACATACGTTTGTACGTCCATCCACAATTCCTTTAGCATACCGTACAGGCCACAGCTCCAACCTGATCAGTTCCAAATTTTATATGTGGCTTTGGGGCAATGTCTAGATGGGAGCTATCAATTTTTGTTGAATTTCATTAAAAAACATGGCCGCCAGTGACCATCTTCGATTTGGATATAAATTGTCGAACAATTCCTTTAGCACACCCTACAGGTCGCAGTACTCACCCGATCTGTCCCAAATGTCATATCGTCACCTGAGTGCTAGAATGTTCTATGTCCCATAGGGGACATAGAACATTCTAGCACTCAGGCGACGATCTGTAGCTTTGAAAAACATGGCTGCCAGCAGCCATCTTGGATTTGGATATAAATTGTTCAACAATTCCTTTAGCATATCCTACAAAAATTGTCAACAATTCCATTAGTACACCCAACAGGCCCCATCCCTCACCCGATTTTTTTCAGATTTCATTTGTAGCTTTGGTATGATGTCTTTTCTGTTGAAACTTGAGTGAGTGACATGGCGTTACTTAATCTTCTATTTAGTTCAGTCAGTTGAGCTGCAGTGTCATTGACACTTTCATTTTTTTTCTGTTTTGTCATTGCTCGTGCACTTCACTGTCAAAATGTCTTTCTTTCACAAGTGTTGCAATTTCATTTTTTCACAAGTGAATTTCTGCCAAAGCGCTATCGCTTGTTACATGGTGCTATTTATTGTGTCAAAAATTCTGTTAAGAGGTAAACAACATGGCTGGCATAGTAAAACAGAGAAGGCAGAAAAGCATCACAACATATTATTTCTATAGGTTACCACCACTTTATTGAGCATAACCTGCTGATGGGTTATGATGTAAGCTCTTTATTTCAAGGCCTGTTTATGGTTATGTTATGTTATTGGAAACTTCTCCTTTAATTTTTCGGAGCACCCTGTGAGAACCCCACATCACCAGAATCATCTCAGGTATATTTCGTTGGACTGAAGCTGCATTTCGCATCTTACACCCATTTTATTCCAGTAGTTGCACGATTTAATGCGCTTGTACAGTCACTCCTCCGTTGATTTTTCGGAGGACCCTGATTGATTCATTGCGGGTTTCTTTATACAGGTAATGAACTACACTATATACAAGTGGGTATCGGGACAATTTTGCCGAGCTGCAGCTCTTTTGCCACACTAGGGTTCTTTAACGCGCACAGTAATTACTGCACACGGGACAGCCATTTACATCCTCACCCGATAGGACGAGCATAGCACCATCCCCGAACATGGCACTATGGAGGAGCAGTGTCATTTTGAATCAACGCCAGTATTGCATTACGAAACGTTTCCCCAGCTGGGGTTTGAACTTGCAAACCTTGGGCTCCGAGTGCAACGCGTTACACTCTTGACTACCGCATCCTCTTATGGATGAATTTGCTTGACGAGCTCATTCCAAAGCGGGGTCATAACCTGCGTTGTGTGAAGGGTTACTGAATTCAACTGATCCTTCAATAAATATTATTGCTGATTGACTGTCATTGTAAAAAGTCAAAATAAATTTAGTTTTTTATAGTTAACTGGTAGAGTGCAATATAATTATTGATGACACTGGCCCCAAATTTCTTGAATAACTAAAAAATAACAAAAATTTTAGTTTCTTCCTCAAAAACATAGCTTATGATCCATCATTGGAATGAGTTGTTTTTTAGGCGGCAAAAACTGAACAAATAATAAAATTTGAATAATGATTTTTTGTGAAAAACAGCTTTGATATGGCAATCACATTGGGTAAAGAGTGAACCCTATGTAAATGAACAAACTAACAATTAGATTATGTTCAAATAAGACTAAAATCCTCGCCCTCTGTTGGACGAGAGCTTGCTTTGTTTTTTCTATGTTTATGTCTCCAGTAGCATGTGTTACCATGCGAAATGTTTGAAATGGTGTTGCCCATTTCGTATTTATTTCATCCACAGAATGACTTGCAAACCACTTCATTTTTCACACGTGCAGCAGACAATGTTCCGAATGAAGTGTTGTTTAAATTACAAACCAGTTTACAATTTAAAGTTGGATGGAGTAACCTCAACCTTATTTTTTAGCTCAACTTTGGCGAAGCCAAATTTGAGCTTTTGTCATGGCCCGTTGTCCATCGTCCGTCTGGCTGTCTGTCCGTACATCAACAATGGGATACGGCTCGGGCTAGAGGCCGTATTTATGAACCGATCTTTACAAAACTTATTGGGTACCTTTGTTATGACCGTGGGACGAGAACGAGTGTTTTTGGGTGCGGTCCGAAATTCAAGATGGCTGCCGGCCTCCATTTTGTACCGACGATGCAGAAATCTGTTTTTTGTACAGAACTTCCCCATATGAAAGCTCTGATTTGAATAATTTTTTTCTTGGGTACCTTTGTTATCACCTTGGGACGAGAATGAGTGTTTCTGGGTACAGTCCAAAATTCAAGATGGCTGCCAGTGGCCATTTTGTACCGAAATTAGGTCCAATCAGTTTTTTGTCACAAGTTCTATACAGCTCGTATTTATGAACTGATCTTCACAAAACTTCTTGGGTACCTTTGTTTTCACCTTGGGACAGGAACGTGTGTGTTTTGGTGTGTCTTTGTTTTCACTGTGCTATGAGAACAAATATTTTGGGGTTCAGTCAGACCCACTCTGGGACTCAAAAGATTTCTTTTCTAGTTTAGCATCCGACTGTCACCCACCTTTACAATACTTTACCTATACATTTGTTACAGGCAACGGTCAGTATTTATGTACAGACCGTTACAATACTTTATATGTACCTTTGTTATCAGGTCATTACCTAGATGTTTGTCATTGCTGTGTCACATACTATACATGTACATGTCTTTGTCTTGACAAGTTGAGCTACAGTGTCATTGACACTTTCATTATTGATTATTTTTCCAGTGATGTTGTAGGGTACACAAGAGGTTTATTTACGAAACTAGTTAATGTTATCATGCCCTGTTTTTTTCACAATGTGAACTTGAGGTTGTGGGTAGGGTGTTATCAGAACATATACATTATCATGATGAATTGACGCTTACATGGTCTGAGGTTTGCAGATTGGAGCTTACGTTCAACCTCAATGCTCCACGTGCACAGACCCTTAACCTGCTAAGCCTATGGATTAACAGTACAGTGGAACCCTGTTAATTGTATAGCCACTTTGCCAATGAAAATTATTCAGTTAACAGGATTGTGGATTGGGGCTTACATTCAACCCCAACGCTCCACGTGCACAGACCCTTAACCTGCTAAGCCTATAGATTAACAGTACAGTGGCCCTGTTAATTGTATAGCCACTTTGGCAATGAAAATTATTCAGTTAACAGAAGTATTAAATTAACAGGGATTGTGTCACTTTCCTGTATTCCAGAGATAAATTGAGCTCTGTCAAACAAGATATAATAGATTAAATGCCTGTATTGGCTGTACTAAGGCCAAATAGGTCTATAAACAAAGGAAAACTGGGGAGAGTCAGGGTAATTTCTTGGCAGGTTACAATATTTTTTATTCAATTAACAGGAGTTTATTCTATAACCTATATTCAATTAACAGGTCAAATTTGTACTGGAGGTATGGTAAATGGTTTTGTGTTGGGAAATTATATTCCATTAACAGGGTAATTCAGTTAAGAGATATCCAATTAAGTGGGCTCCACTGTAATTAGTCAATTTTTTTGATGCTCCACATCTCGGTTGAACATAAATTCCGAGCTGCTAACCTCAGACCATGTTACCATCATCACAATAACTCATAATGTTTCCTAGATCATGATCAATGTCAGTGAAGACAGTTAAAAGCATTACCATTGGATGGTATAGGATACCATGTTGTTTCAAACAATGACAGGTGGGGTTCATGTTAATCAGACTAATTAAAAGCAGTGTGTTATTCCAGGAATGATTTGTTACTGTTTTCACAAGATTTACCTGCAGATTTTTTTCTGAGGATTACATGGGTGTATGCTGATTGAGGCAATGTTCTGTTTTATTCCGTACTTCTCTTTCCCTGCTAAACTGGGGATCAAGATTTATGCTGACTGTGCTGACATATTCTCTTCAAATATCTTGGTGGCATCTCCACATTGAAGTATAAACAGAAAATCTGAAGTTCTAAATAGAGAAATAGAACATGCCGTGTACAGTATTTGTAGAAAAAAAGGAAAAATGTATGATGATATTACTTATTCACATCTTATAAAAACTGGAAAACATGGCCCTACGAATCTTAAAATTTCCACTTGAATCAAATTCCAAATTGAATCAGGCAAAGGATTTTGAATTGAATTGAATTTATGTCTTTATTTGTTTATTGGTGTTTAAGGTCACATATATCTGCACAAAGGCTAATCATGACCGCGACAGTTTTATGGGTGGAGGAAGCCGAAGTACCTGGAGAAAACCACTGGGCAATGACAAGCAACTGTCAGCCCCCCAACATACTAACTCCACACAAGCAGGGTTAGCATTGGTTGAAGATAAGTGCACCATCAACATGCAGTATGCCTTAATATACAAGGCCACCACATCCCCACGTGGGCAGTGGGGGCGAAGTGCCTTGCCCAAGGACACAACATGGTTGCTACAGGTGGGATTCAAACCGAGGACCGCTCAGCTTGCAGCCTGCACCTCTACCTACTCAACCACTGCACCCCCAATTGAATTGAATAAAATCTCAACAGTATTCAAATGACTGATATTGCACCTTCTTATTAACTGGTTGAGTGTTAGAAGCCACTATCATGGCTCTATTGAAAAGTGCTGGAAGCCACTTTTGTGGCTTTACATTGTATGCATTAGCCTGATATTTGCTTAGAAGTTGAAGAAAAAACTTTCAAATAAAATTATTTGGTTGTAATTTATTGAAGAACGCCATTTAGCACTCTCTAATGAATTGCAACAAAAAACAATTATGTGTGAACAAAATATTGCTAAACTAAGGGTACTCTTGCCGATAGCATGGTATCTTTGAAAAAAATACCTATGTTTCAAATCACCTTTGGAAAATAATAGCACTCAACCAGGTAAATCCATAATTATTGTCAGTCTCCACTCTACAACTATTGTGTGCAACAGCGCCTCGTCTGGGCAAGTCAATGAAAAAAGGTGGATAATCCAGATTGGAATTAAAGTAGTTTTGGGAAGTGGAACCCTCTTGAACATTTCTTCTGTTATCAGATCAGGAGGAGTCTCTACGAAGGATATTGAGAACATCTTGTTGATCTTTCGAAAATTTCCAAAGCAGCATGACTGGAATCAAATCCTTGGGATGATTTTAAATTGAATCTAAACTTCGCAATAGTTCCTTACTGAAAAGGTCTGAAAAAGTTAAAAGACAAGGTCACATGCTTTGGTTTTGAAGTCCAGCCTCACATTACAGTTTGTGGGAAGGGTATAGTGGCTCATTGAGTAGTATGTCAGATTTGCGATAGAGAGGTTATAAGTTTGGATCTGTCCCATACCACTTGCAGCATGTCCTTGAGCAAGAAGTTTAATCGTGCTTGCTAGTTGTTCTCTCCATGTGTTCTGACTTTATCCACTCACTAAAAACCCAATGAAGCCAGAGTAGGTCCAAACAGCCTCGCTTTACAGCACATTTCACATAGGCCTATCACCCATAAAAATACCTTTTGAAATCTGTAGTTTGTGGAGTGTCTATCTTCACCATTTACAAGGACTTTTCACCGATTACCAGTGAAATACAAATTTCAATAGCTGCTCTTTATATCAGGTCTTCATTCAATCTTCATAAAACTGAAATTAAAGTTTCTTTATGATCTGTTGGTAATCTGAAAAAAGTCTAGCTGTTGCAAGACTCCCCATATAAAAATAGTCTGTCAATTAATTTGGTAATGATTCTAGAACTTCAGGGCAGTATTAGCATGGCAGATGCGATTATTTTGGTCAGTGAGTGGTTAACCTTTGACAAAACATGAGTAGCAGACACCACTCACAGAGGTTTTTCCTAAATAACTGACAAAATTCTTCTTTTTATGTTTCTCAAATATGGCATCTAACCTCTCACTGGATTTGTGTAGAGCACTGGATGGATTTGTTAGTTCAATTCTTTCTTAACCCTTTACCTAACGTAACGGCCAAAACTGGCCAGCGCTATTCTCAAAAATCGCCAATTAATTTTCATTATTTTTTTCATTTTTTGTCTCAAAAACATAGGTTATGACCCCTCGTTGGAACGAGCTCGTTCCAACGAGGGGTCATAAACTATGTTTTTGAGACAAAAAAATTAGTTATTCAAGAATTATTTTTGCAAGTGTCGTCTGCTTTTCAGGTTAGGTAAAGGGTTTGGCTTTGAGATTTTTATAGATTTTTGCTATACATTGACAGTTTTCATCATGTGGCTTTGCCGTTATTTCTAGGCGGGTCTTGGCTGCCCATATAGGCAGCCAAGACTTTCATGGAAACAACTGCCAAAGTACTTAGAATGAAAACTTTTACCCGAAATCTAAATGCTTGGGCACCTGTTCTATTGCAGTAAAAAGTCATCAAGGTCAGAATTAGCTCCATGACCCTTTCAACTGAGGAATTTCAACAAAATCATATTATGTGATCCCCCATTGGAATGAGCTTGGAATTCTCTGTTAAATTTAAAAAAAAATAATTAAAATAACAAATTTTGATACTGTGTATGTTGGATAAGTGGTTGTAGGTTAATATCCGTTAGTATTTTTAACTTTTGTTTAAGTAGCCATCATTATAACAAGCAAGAATTGTACAATACCCAAAAGTACAAATTTTTGCTTGTAGTTCATGCCAAGTGGTCTATCACCAAAGTACTCCTAGAGTGTTTAGCCTCCACGAAGATAATAACCTCCATTCCCAGAAAAACCATAAGAAGTACATGTACAAGCAAACTTTCAGTCAATTTATATATGTATTGGGGTTTAACAACATTTTGACAGCAAGG
Source organism: Pictodentalium vernedei (assembly GCA_031216915.1). NCBI lineage: Eukaryota > Metazoa > Mollusca > Scaphopoda > Dentaliida > Dentaliidae > Pictodentalium > Pictodentalium vernedei. The sequence continues at coordinate 686,971,456 of CM062296.1, read as the reverse complement.
GTGACCTCATGTCAGACAGTTTTATGAGTGGAGGAAGCCAGAGCACCCAAAGAGAACTACCAAGCAATGGCAAGCAACTGGCAGTTTCCCAAGTTTTCTAACTCCTCATAAGCAGGGTTAGCATTGGTTGAAAACATATGCACCATTGACGTGCAGCATCACCATGCCCCCAAGTGGGATGAAGTGCCTTGCCCAAGGACACAACACAGTTATCCCTGGCAGGGATTGAACCATGGACTTTTCAGTTTTAAGTCTACTGCCTTACCACCAAGCCTGAATATATGCAACCTGTCATTTGCAAAATGAGGTTCCCAGAGGGTGAATTTGCTGATGCTATCCCCACAGTGGGCCAATTTATCCTCTAGGTACATCTTTCTGTTTTAGCTTGAGACCTTGATTCAGACTGAGGTTCACAAAGGGTAAATTTTGTGATGCTACCCTGTTGTGCAGGGTAGCATCACAAAATTCACCCTTTGGGGACCTCATTTTTGCAGATGACAGTCTGCTTATTAGCTCAACTGACGTAAGTCAAATTTGAGCTTATGACATGGTCAGTTGTCCGTCTGGCCGTCTGTCCGTCAACAATTCTATACGGCTTGGGCTAGAGGCCGTATTTATGAACCGATCTTTTCGAAACTTCTTGGGTACCTTTGTTATCACCGGGGGACAAGAACGAGTGGTTTTGGGTGTGGTCCGAAATTCAAGATGGCCACCAGCAGCCATTTTGTACTTTAGTTAGTGCAATCAGTTTTTTGTAAGAACTTCTGTATTAAAGTTCTGATTTGAATATATTTTTGTAGGAATGTTTGGTAACATGGAATACATTACATATAATATGGGTTTTTTCTCGAGCATAAATTATGCAAATTAGATGAACTTTCATTTATTCAGTGCCGCTTATACACAGTAAGTGCACATGTCAATATGGCTCAGGCGAGAGTCTGTATTTATGAACCGATCTTCACAAAACTTCTTTGGGTGCCTTTGTTATCACTGTGTTATATTTTGGGGTTCAGTCAGACCCACTCATAGATTTCTTTTCTGGTTTAGCATCTAACTGTCACCCCCACCTTTACAATACTTTACTTATATATTTGTTACAGGCTACGGTCAGCATTTATTTATTACAATACTTTACATGTACCTTTGTTATCAGGCCATTACCTAGATGTTTGTCATTGCTGTGTCATATACTATACATGTACATGTCTTAAACAAGTTGAGCTACAGTGTTATTGACACTTCCATATTCAGGCTTGCTTACCACTGAGCCACCACACTCCCCTTTGTGTCAATAGATGGGAAGAAAGTGGATAGAGATTTTGACCCTGATCGTGAAATAGTCACGATCTGGTCGAAATTCTCTGTCCAGTTTTGTGATAACAATGCTGTATATTCCAGATGGATCCTCCACTCTGTAGATGTTCTGGTGGTATTTTTTTCTCCACAGGCTGTAAACAAAGAAGTTCATTTGCTGTCAAAATCAAAGACTATTATCACACTCTTCACAACTCCATTCTTCCAAGGAAGATTTTGGCACAATTTCTAAAAAAAGTTTCTTTTATATGAGAATTTGCAGACTAATTAAAGTGATCTTGTAAAAGCACTCACGTCACAAACTCTCTCAATCGAGAATGAATTCTGTGTAAACTCCCCAAGACAAACACAGCTGATAAGTTTAATTCTAGAGCAACATCTTATAAATTCTGTCCAAATCACATTCTTCTATCTCTACAGAGAGATTTCCATTTTCTTGTTTTATGAGAAAATATATAACAGTGTTTGTGAGATTCAGGGATTTCGATTATCAAAAGGAATGGGAATATTATATTGACTATCCAATTTTCATATTATGAACACCATGCAGTGATAGGCGATGTAACTGCAAGCCTTAAGTGCAGGTGAACTTAGCTGAATTCCATTGCAGCCAAATTCCAAAGTATAATATAAAGATGTCCCGCAGTATTGGTATATAAACAACTTCATTTTCTATAGAGTTTTAATTAGAAAAACACTGGGGTTTGCACACTGTAACTAACTGGAATTCATTCTTTCGATAGCAGTTTTTAAGAGAACAGGTAAAACATAATATCAGAACTGACTTCCACCAGACTGGTGCAGGATTTCTGTGTAAAGAGTCCATGAAAGTTAAAGGATATCATGGAAACTCATAATTACTTTTCCTTTGGAAAACTACTGATTTTTGATTTTCTTTTAATAGGTAGAGTGCTGGAAGCCCATATTTGGGCTTTTTTCTGAAGTGCAAGTACCATAAATTGAAGACTTCATTTTCAGTGGATGTGCTTCTCTTATTATCTTTGAAGTGAAATTTTTTAGTATGTATGTTTTTTAGTCTGTATGGATTTGCCTTGTTACAATTTGTGGGAGAGTGCCTCTAGGCACTCTCCCACAAATTATAATGAGGCAAAGACACTTGAACACATTCTAATGACCAAAACCAAAAAAATTTGACACTTTACCAGTTAATTCTGCAAAACTGAACTACAGTATATGGAAAGGGAATTACCATGAATTTTTCATTTTCTGTCTCAATGATGTACCTTATGACCCCTCATTGGAACAAGCTTAGAGCTATGTTTTTAAGACAAAAAAAAATATATAATATAAATTGAATTTTGAATGCGATTTTTGTGAATGAATAGCACTGGCTCATTTTGATCACTAAATTGGTTAAAGGGTTAATTCTAATTAATTGTATATTCCAGTTAATTCTGATGAATTGCATGTTATTCGCTGATTAATTGCATGTCATTCACATCCAACTTTACTAATCAGCTAACATATTTCTACTGTATTTTAACAGGATACTGAATTGAATGAACTCAGGGCAACTATAGAAACACTGAGGAAACAAAGTGGAGGATTACAGTTGAAAGTATCTGAACTTCCACTAACAAGTCCATCATCAACTAGGAGACACACTTCACCTGGTATGGTCACTAAGGAAATATGTACTGGTGAGTTTTATTATTAATTTCTATTGTAAATAGTTTTGTTTTTAATTCATTTATCTGTTACAATTTAAAGGTTTTAGTTCTAGTTGTTCTTATTTATTATTTATTAAGGTTTAACAACACTTTAACAGCCAAGGTCATATCGTGTCGGTGACAGTTTTATGGGTGGAGGAAGCCAGAGTACCCGAAGAAAACCATTGAGCAATGACGAGCAGCTGCCAGCTTCCCAACTGTAGAACAAACTTGTTCCAGTTGTGCGAGAGGGAGGGACATTAGTTTGCAAACGAAAACATAAATAATCAAGAAAAATAAGTTGTGTTGAAGACTTGGACGATGTGACAAAGTAAAATGGTAAAATGCAAAGGTAACTGTCAGAAAAACTTACCAAAATTTTCCAAACCCTAGACTTAAAAAATAAAAAATTTAATTTTCTCATTTTTTAGCTTTTTCTTCAAATTTTCAAAACATAGCATATGTAGCATATTATATTTTATGGGACGTTTAGTTGGCAGATGCAGTGTCACATGAGGCGAAGTGAGAACAATATTAGGTGAGGTTTTAGCTGAGCCTAATATTTTTCTCGCTGGGCCTCATGTGACTCCATATCTGCCAACTAAAGATCCTATAACATATTTATTATGCCAGCCCATTTTTCTAAAAAAATTCATCAGCAGTTGGGGGTGTGGTAGCTCAGTAGGTAGAGGTGCAGGCTGCAAGGTGAGAGATCCTCCGTTCAAATGCTACCTGCGGCAACTGCATTGTGTCCTTGGGCAAGACACTTCACCCCCATTGCCCATGTACGGGCACGGTGGCGTTGTGTACTAAGGCGTACTGCATGTCGATGGTGCACTTGTCTTCAACCAATGCTAACCCTGGTTGTGTGGAGTTAGTATGTTGAGGAGTTGACAGTTGCTTGCCATTGCTCGGTGGTTCTCTCCAGGTACTCCGGCTTCCTCCCCCTTAAAACTGTCATGGTCATGATCAGCCATTGTGCAAAAATATGTGACCTTTAACCCTTAAGTCCTCAGATTAATTTTAAAGTATTTATGGCCTTTTTCTGCTTACATAGTTATTGATGACTTGGCATTGGTTCTACATCACTGCTGGCTGCCCATACAGGCAGCCAGCAGTGATGTAGAACCACTGCCAGGGAAAATTCAGTCTACACACAAGAGTAATAAAAAAGATTACACAAGGGAGCACCTGCTTCAATGCAATATAAAAGTGGCGGTTTGGGGCTATATGGGGGCTTAAGGGTTAACACCAATAAATAAATCAGCAGTCGTGATTGCAATCCATTTCATGTTTATTTTAAACTTTCCTATCAGCATTCATTTGTTTACAAAAGCAGACAAATACTGATGCAATGCAAGAGAAGTAATCCAACACCTCATTAATCGCCAAGAAACTTTTTGATATATTACATCCAACGTTTTTGTGTGCATTTATAATTTGGCCTGCTTTCCAACACTTTGAACTGAAAACAAATTCATACTTCAATTTTTGCAATAAAAACAAAATGTCAGAGTGACAAATGAAATACTGCTAGTGTCGGTATATTGTATTTCTCAGTCCTCGGTCACTACTCTCTAGTTATGACTGTTTATTGATTAATCTGTCAGACTGGTATGATAAGAAACCTTAACCCTTTACCCAACGCAGACGATATCAAAATTTATTATTTTAAATATCATTTTTCAATTTTTTTCAAAAAATTTCAACAAAACCATATCATGTGACCCCTCGTTGGAATGAGCTGAATGAGCTCATTCCAATGAAAGGTCACATGATATGGTTTTGTTGAAATTTTTGAAAAATACTATTTTTTTCAACTGCTGAATTTGCATATTATGCGGGCGGATGCGGCCGATTCGTTGGGTAAAGGGTTAACCTCTAATGTGTCAGATTAATGTCCATGATAATAACTAACAACTGCATACACCTACACAACTGTAGATAACTTAACAGTATTTACATCATTGAGAGCTGCCTATACAGGCAGCCGATAATGAGGTAAAAGCATTGGCAAGGTAAATGGGTCCCACTTGTAGAGATCTCATGGAAAAATACACTTGGGGCAAATTTTTCAAAGCTATAAAAAGTGGCTGCTTGTGGTTCTATGGGGACTTGAGGATTAATGGAATGAGCTTTTCAAGCTCATTTCATGGATGGTTTATTTTGTATGCCGTGGAAAAGGAACAATTATTTTTCTCCTTTATTCAGGGAGTTCATTCATAAAAAATATCAATAATGTTGTCAAGTTGCTGATCCTGATTAGGAATTTACCCCCCCCCCTCCCCCCCCTCCCCCCCCCCCCCCCCCCCCAGCTGTAGCAGCTTTCAACATTCAAGAGAATGTTGTAAACTACTAGGGAATAAATGATCTCTGATCTTCAACTGTTATTAGATGAAATGTTGAACTGATCTGTTGTCAACCTGGTAAAGGGTTGATATGTGCATATTCAGCAAATTAGTACATTACATTATCAAGACTTGACTGGTATCAAGCAGTTTGGGTTTATTCAATATTTGTGAACTCCCAGTAAGAAACTAAGTAATGTTACTACCCCATAATTTGTATAAGTGGGGAATTAAGGTTAGTTAGCTGATGTTACATAATTTTATCTGATTTCATGTTTTGGATTATTTGACCTTGAAATGGACCTGGTGGAAATAATTGCACCTCAGAATGGTCACCCACAACTAATTTCTTAGCATAATTACATCACTGAGGCAGAAATTTGATATACTGTATAAGTAATGTAATTTAGTTCACCTGAATTCACTTAGAGATAGAGGAAGAGTATGTTACCCAGGCTTTATCTTAACCCCCCCCCCCCCCTTCCAATGAATCAAATCAAACATTTTACCAATACTATACAAAAAAATCACAATTTAATTTTCATTAATTGTTTGTTTTTCCAAAGAGTAGCATATAACCACTGAATTGTCTACTTAAGGAATAGTGCATGGCTTGGAGTTGACTATGCCCATATAGTGCCCAGTGAGGTGGTGTTAGTTCCCGACGCGAAGCAAAGGGAACTACACCACCTCACTGAGCACTATATGGGTGTAGTCCGTGACAAGACATGCACTAATCCTTATATTATATTGAACACCCATCAAGAAATACATCTGTCTGATTTGTTGATCTATTACCAAGGTAGCAGCCCTACCAACCAGCATTATATAGAAAAAAATACCATGTAGTTTTCAAATGATATGGATCATCTTCTCAAGGAATAAAATGAACGCCTTGGAAAATGTGACTTCAACATTGGAAAAGTGATACATTTTTCCACAATGATTTCTTTCCGCGTCATTTTGTGGATGTTGTGCCTCTGTGAATCGATATTTAAATTTAGCCTGATTAGTTTTATTCGCCCAGTATGAAAAGAAAACTGATATAGTAGTGTGCTAAAAATAGAAAATCTGTAGTGCTGCTGGGTGTAGTGCCTGGTCAGTTCTGTGGTTGCAAACTACACGAAATAGGGGTGCAGCATTCGTCCAATCAGGAGCCTAGAAGGTCACATGAGATATAATATATTATAAATATTGCATGGCTTACTTAGATTTGACTCTACCAAAATAGTGGTTCTCAAGGAAGAATAGTTCACGTGTGGACTATTTTTCCTCAAGAACCTCTATTTTGGCACAGTCAACGAAATGTTGTGAAGTAATTGTTATATACTACTCACATTTTGCTAAGGATCACACCCCTATTCATCGACATAACATAATTTGTATATGAAAAGAAAAAGTGTTCATTATTTGTTTGTTTAATTTCTGGGGAGTAATGGCACGTTTAACAGTCCAGGTCATATCAAGTTGTATAAATTTACGGGTATTTATTTATTTATTTATTTATTTATTTATTTATTGGTGTTTTAAGGGCACATATTTCTGCACAATGGCTAATCATGACCATGACAGTTTTACGGTTGGAGGAAGTTGGAGTACCCAGAGAGAACCACCGAGCAACGGCGAACAACTGTCAGCTCCCCAACATACCAACTCCACACAAGCAGGTTTAGCATTGGTTGAAGACAGGTGCACCATCGACGTGCAGTATGTCTTAGTACACATCGCCACCGTGCCCCCACGTGGGCAATGGGAGTGAAGTGTCTTGTCCAAGGACACAATGTGGTTGCTGCAGGTGGGATTCAAACCGAGGACCTCCCGGCTTGCAGCCTGCACCTCTACCTACTGAGCCACCATGCCCATTAAATTTACAGATAGAAGAAGCCAGAGTACCCATAGGGAAGCACTTAGCAATGTTTAGTAACTGTCAAACTCTGTATAAGTTATCATCTTGGCACAAACAGGATTATCATTGGTTGAAGGCAAGTGAACCGTGGGTGTACAGAGCGTCGACCGTGGATGTACAACATGTCAATACAACACTTAACCCTTTACCTAACATGAAAAGCAGACGACACTTCCAAAAAAACATTCTTGAATAACTCATTTTCTTTTAACTGTTAGAAGTGCATGTTGTGTTCTGTCAGTTGAACATCCTAGAAAATTGCATGGCTACTTTTTAGAAAGTGTAAAGTGTACAGGAACAGAAAGTGTACAGGAATAGTGCACTGTTATGTTTAGAACCCACAATAGGTAAAACTATACTGAATAGTATAGTACCTCACAGCCAATCAGAGGACGGGAAAGTGACGTGAGATATAATATTGTTGAATAGAATGTCTGTTAATTGTATATTTTTCCCTACACCAATATAATATTCATATGTTCATCAGAAATTTTAACTGTTAATTACAATTTTGTGATAGAAGAAATTCCTGTTAATTGAATATGAAGTTTTGAATCTTTTAGAAATTTCTGGAGAAACATCACAGTTTGGCATCTCAGACACTTGAACCTTCACCTATTGCATCAACTAGATCTTTCAAGGGCTGTACTCAAAAACTGCTGTTAAAATTTTGTTATGTTTTTCATCTTGCTTTTTAAACATAGTTTGTGATCCTCAGTGTGCTTATTGCAGTGAGGTGTCATTAGAAATGCTTAGGAAACCCAGTATGTAGTAATTTTTGTGTGTTATAACCCTTTACGAAACATAATAGCTATATTTAGTCAGAGAAAATCTACATTTAAATTTTATTATTTTTTTCAAGTTTTGCCTTCAATACATAACTTATGATCCATCATTGGAATGAGCCTTTTATGAGGGATCATAAGTTATCCTATTTTCAGTCACTCAAAAAGTTTTCTTTGCAAGTGTCATGTTTTAGTTGTGTTGAGTAGAGGGTTAGTTGAGAAACCATTGCACATACGACTTGATGAGCACTGGAAAAAATGTCATCAAAGAGAGATATCAATCTCTTATAAACTCCAACCTCTTAACTGGTAGAGTGCTGGAAGCCCATATTTGGGCTTTATTCTGAAGTGCCACAATTTAACGGCTTTATATTCTGTTGATGAGCTTCATGTGATCTTTGAAGTGATATTATTTTATCTGTTAGGATTTGCCTTGTTATTGTTTATGGGAGAGTGCCTCCTGGTACTCCCCCATAAATTTTAACACAGCAAAGATGCACAAAAATTTAGCTCTGCCAGTTAACAAAAGAAATCTAGAAACTTTGATAGGTCAGGGAAAACAATCAAGAAACTTTCAAAGGGCTGTGACATTAGTAAGAGACATATTCATGTCTTCATACTTTCTCTTTCCACAACTCAAACAGAAAAATACAGATGAATGAAAGTATTTTTGGAAGCCATAAAGGCATGAATAAGTTTACAGTTTACAGCAGCTTGGAAATGTAAAACCACTCAAGAATTACCACTGACTAGGAATTATCTCAGAAAAAAATCTGTTAATAATATTATTCTTGCTTTAGTGTGTAATGTTTGTGTTGACTGGGAGATAGCAAATTAACTAGTTATCATTTCATACCTCTAAAAATTCTATATGCAGAACATGCTAATTCCAAAGTGCTTTATGTGGATTTCAGACACAGACATGGACAAAAAAACCTGAGAATTCTGTCTGAAGAAAAATCTGTGTACCACTTGACTCTTTATGTGCTGTAATCATCAGTTCTTAGCCTTCGCAACTTTCTTCTTGACACTGACAAGCTATTTTGCCTTCTTCCAGGGCTTAACTCATTCGTGATTGGAAACGAAATGTTCCGTTTAATGTGCCTATACCTCTATAGATGGGGAACAAATTTTCATATTTCCTTGAATACCCTATGAAAGCCATCATTTCATTTTCAAACTGCATTTTACTATGAGGTCTTCCATTTAGCAGATAGTGGAGCAATTTACATTGGTCAATTTGGCACAAGAAGTCTCCAATTTTCATGTCTCTTTGTTTAGTGTGAAACATGTCATGGGTCATGGATGATAAGATTTTTGTATTACACATTTGGTCTTTGTAAAACAATTCAGTCCTGGGAGAGGCAATTACCTTACATCTATTGAGTAGAGAACAAGTTAAAATTCAGTTCTCATGAACGATTCTCGCAAGAAAAACAGTGACATCAATTTGTCATAGATTCTGAGAGTGTCCTTGAAGGCTTGAAGGATGTTTCTTATTTTTGGCTCCTTATAATAAGGTAACAATTTGATGTAGCAGTGGTTTCTAGTGATGTCTTGGCTTCTTATGCAGGCGACCAAGATTTCACTAGAAACTACTGCCAAGGTATTGTTACTTGACCACCATAAGCCCACATGTTGGACAAGAAACTCACCAAGAGAACTAGGTTATTAAGGGTTAAACTATTGTAAATACATAATAAATATGAGGGTTGATTTATACAGTGGAAAATGTACTGGTTGTGCTCACAATGGTATAATAGTAATCAATTCTAAATTATTTCCAAATTAAAAATTTAGAATTAAAACTTTGTTGGGGGAGATTTTAAATTGTGTCTTCTTCACGGTTATAGTCTGTACAAATATTTTTTTTCAATTCATTAGGCACAATTTGACATGTCTTAGTGGTGTGATCTACTGTACTGCAATTAGTAAGCAGGCAGAGAATTAAGACCGAACCACAACTTGGTCACAATCAGGGTTCGTACAGGTCCTTGAAGGTGCTTGAAAGTGCTCGAATTAAAAAAATCAAAATTCCAGGGCCTGGAAAGTGCTTTAAAATCATATCTCCAGTAGTGTTTATGAAAAAAAAATGCTGTAATAACTTGCGTAATTGGGTAGATTGACAGTGCGTAAAGTTGGTGTTTTTTCAAATCAGAAGGTCTTGGAAGATGCTTGGAAAAAATCCTTGAAAGTCGTGGAATTTTTTTTTCTCAAGGGTGTACGCACCCTGACAATCCAATCGCAATTCTTTGCCCATTTTCCTCCTCACAACATTGTAGAAACTAACTTGTCAAAAGTAGACAACTCTATTTACGTTTGTTATGTCTCCCCTTCCCAGAAGGGAGACATATTGTTTTAGTGCATATTCTTCTTCTTCTTCTTCTTCTCCTCTTCTTCTTCTTCTTCTTCTTCTTCTTCTTCTTCTTCTTCTTCTTCTTCTTTCTTCTTCTCTTCTTCTTCTTCTTCTTCTTCTTCTTCTTCTTCTGCTCATACAAACTTTGTCCGACTTTTTTGTCTTTTGACCTACACCTTAGATACTTGGCATGTGGATGAATTGTTATGTCTCCCCTTCCCAGAAGGGAGACATATTGTTTTAGTGCATATTCTTCTTCTTCTTCTTCTTCTTCTTCTTCTTCTCATACAAACTTTGTCCGGGCCATAACTTTTTTGTCTTTTGACCTACACCTTAGATACTTGGCATGTGGATGAATCATCATGAGCCGGTGTGTAGTGTACCATAGTGACCTTCATGTGACCTTGACCTTTGACCTCAAGGTCAGATTTATGTTGCTTTTTTTAAGGGAAACATCACACAAACTTTGTCCGGGCCATAATTTTTTTGTCTTTTGACCTACACCTTAGATACTTGGCATGTGGATGTATCACTATGAACCGGTGTGCACTGTACCATAGTGACCTTCATGTGACCTTGACCTTTGACCTGAAGGTCAGATTTATGCGCTTTTTAAGGGAAACTGGACCAGGACTTTTGTGTATTTCGAGTCAGTCTTTAGATATTTGGCACGTGGATGTATCACCATGAGCCAGCGTGTCGCATACCATTGTGACCTTCATGTGACCTTGACCTCAAGGTCAAATTTATGTACTTCAAATAGGGAGTAATTGTCCAGACCAGAATTTTTTTGTTTTTTGACCTAGATCCTGGTTATTTGACAAGTGGATGTGTCACCATGAGACCGCATGTCGTGACCTTCATGTGACCTTGACCTCAAGGTCAAATTTATGTACTTCAAATAGGGAGTAATTATCCAGACCAGAACTTTTGTTTTTTGACCTAGGACTTAGAATTTGACATGTGGATGTATCGCAATTAGACCGCATGTCACATGTAATCATGACCTTCATGTGACCTTGACCTCAAGGTCAAATTTATGTACTTTAAATAGGGAGTAATTGTCCAGACCAGATTTTTTTTTTTTGGACATGTGGATGTGTCACCATGAAACCGCATGTCTGCTACCTTGATGAACTGCATGTGACCTTGACCTCTGACCTCAAGGTCAAATTTATGTACTTCAAATAGGGAATAATTGTCCAGATCAGAACTTTTTTGTTTTTTGACCTAGGACTTAGATGATTGACATGTGGATGTATCACAATGAGACCACATTTCATCATGACCTTCATGTGACCTTGACCTCAAGGTCAAATTTATGTACTTTAAATAGGGAGTAATTGTCCAGATCAGAATTTTTTTTTTTTGACATGTGGATGTGTCACCATGAAACCGCATGTCTGCTACCTTGATGAACTGCATGTGACCTTGACCTCTGACCTCAAACGGAAGGGGAGACATATGTTTTAGTGTGCTAAAACACTTTCTAGTTTTTCTTGTTTCAGTCTTCATTTTGGGACATTTACTTTTAGCTTGTCCTGAAAAAGTCAAGCTGAGCTTATCTAATCACTCTCTGTCTGGCGTCCGTCCGTTCGTCTGTCCATCATCCATCAACACCATGGTTTGGTCTTCTCCTCCCAAACCACTATGTCAATTCAAGTAAAAGTTTGTGTGATTAATGGTTCCGAAGGGGCATTACATTTTTGTTCAACTCAACTTGCCTAGCCCAATAGGGAGGTGGTGGTGGAAAATGCTCTAAAATATTTTTAAAATCTTCTCATGAACCAGTAGGTACAATGGCTTGATATTTGATATTTGTTATGGAGCTTCCTTTTGTGGTGTAGAATCAAGTTTGTTCAAATGAAGTTCGTGAACCAGTATTTGGCTTTGAAATGGGAGGGGTAAGGTGTTTAGCCCCGCCCATAATTTCTATTTCTGAACCATTGTCCGATTTGAACCAAATTTGGTATGTGGTATTCTTGGGTCATAAGTACTTGACATGTGCCAAAAAAAATATTGCTGCATCCCCATGGGAACCCCAGGAGCTAAAAATAGAAATGTTTTCAAACGCCCATATTTCCCAAACCACACAGAACAGAAAACTGTTATTTGTTATGAAGCATCCTTAGGACCAGTAGAATTAAATAGTAAAAAAAAATTGGCATTGGTTATGTTAGTGTGGTCTCCAGGGTGGGGGTGGGGGTGAAATTGAAAAAATGCTGAGTCAGCCAGCATATTTGCAAAAATTACAATCTTTTCTCCAGAACTAATGGTTAGAATCTTTTGATATTTGGTATACAGCATCCGTGGAGGTGTCTGATACAAGTTTGTTAAAATGAAGCCCATTGGTTCATATTTGGGCTCAATACAGGAGCCCAAATTTTTAACTTATGGCAATATGGGGAATATTCTTTAAAATCTTCTTCAAAACCACCAGTCAGAATCTTTTAATGTTTGGTATTCATCATTGCTATGAGGGTCAGATTTAAGATTGTTCAAACCAAGTCCCTAGGTTAATATTTGGGCTTCCTATGGAAGTCCAAATTTTAACTTGGTGCAGTTTGGAGAGGATAGTTTTTAAAAATCTTCTTCAGATCCACAAGTCCAAATGCTTTTATATTTGGTATACAACATCTCTAGGGGGGCAGATTCAAGTTTGTTCAAACTAGGTCCATGGGTTAATATTTGGGCTCACTATGGTAGCCCAAGTTTTAACTTGGTGCAATATGAGGAAATTTCTTTAAAAATCTTCTTCTTCAGATCCACCAGTCAGAATGCTTTCATATTAGGTATAAAACATCTCTAGGGGGGCTAGTTTCAAGTTTGTTCAATCGAGTATCTGGGTTAATATTTGGGCTCCCTATGGGTACCAGAATTGGCCATCTAGCTGAAGAATTAGAATTTTTTTTGTATTCAGTACCCTCTAGATGTGTGAACTAAGATTAATCCACATAGGTTGTATCAAGGGGCTTCATAGGGAGGTCCACTTTTTACATTATGATCAACTGAAGAAAAGACATGATGCTTGGACTATTTTAGTCACTCCTGAGGGGCTCAAGGATTGACAGTGTATCCTATGGAGGTGGATTGCTTTATGTAGATCCATTCTTGGACTCTGTTTATATCATGTTCTGTTCAAGGTGAGCACTTAGTCCCCGTGGGGCCTCTTGTTATGAGATCTGTTTTGCATTGAAGCAAAAGATCCACATGGGGAAGACTATGTTGCGTCACTTGGGAATTGTGAAGAGAATGGGAATCTGATGTCTATCCACATTATTCATTACATTTCAACATTGCTATTGTGGAGAAATCTATATTCCATGAAATTTGATGCAGTGGTGTCTTTTATTTTTTGTAGAAACTGTTGTTGTATACATTATTATTCATAGCAAAGAAGCGTTGCATCTTTTGGTTTGTTTTAGCTATTATTGGCATGAAATGATGTGACCTATCATTTTGGATGGGCTATTCTTTAGTAAACAAACAATTCACTAGAAACTCTCCAATACAATATTGTAACAAACCAAATCGATATTAACAAAATATAATTTTTTTCTGGCTGAATAGAAATAACCTACACTTATTAAGAATAAGAGAACTTTATTGTGTCACGCACAATTTTCGATGCAGCCCAAATGCATTACGAACTATTAATTGACTAGCCACTTTGCCAGTATTAAATATTCAGTTAACAAGAGTATTTAATTAACAGGAATTTGGTCATTTTCCTGTAAACTTAGCATGTTTTCTAAATACATGCAAGCCTGGAAATAAATTTGTTATTTGCAGAATGAAGCCCCCCAGAGGGTGAATTTGCTGATGCTATCCAATACAGTGGACTAGAATCCTCCAATTTATTCTCTGTGTATCTCTTTCTGTTTAAGCCTGAGACCTTGATTCAGATTGAGGCTCACAGAGGGTAAATTTAGTAATGCTACCCTGCTCTGCAGGGTAGCATCACCAAATTCACCCTCTGGGGACCTCATTCTGCAGATGATAGTCTACTTATTTCCAGGCTTGTACACATGTAATTATCTTTGTTGACAGCTCAGTCAAACAAAATATAACTGGAATGTTCATATTGGATGTTCTGAGACTGACTAGGTCTATAAATGTTGGAAATTCAGATGTCATCAGAGTCATTCTTTGATAGATTATAATATCTTTTAATCAGTTCAGTTAACAGGCATTTTCTCTCAACTTATCTGTGGGTAGCATTTGTACTGAGGGTATGGTAAATGGTTTGTTTAGAAGTTATTCAATTCAGAAATATGACCTTTGCATTGAATCAGTTAAAACGCCCATCATAGAGGTGGACAATACCTGAAACTTCTAATGACATCTTGAATTGCTTTGTTTTGTGCAGACAAAATTAGTTATAAGGCCTAAACAAGTTTAAAAATCTGTTTCTCAGGCTTTAAACACATGGTCCTTTTGGCTGCCACATGCTCTCTTTCTATAACCAATGCAAACTTTAGCATACTAAGAACATGAACTTTTGATGGCAAAGAAATAATTACAATAATAAAAAATAAAATAAAAAAACACCCACCCACATGCAATTTTACAGAAAATGTCCTAAGAAACAGAAGATCGATTTTGTGGGTCCTAATTGAATAGATATTGGGTGCAACTCCACTCACACTTCCATTGATAGTTCATGGAACAGTTTGAATAATTCCTGTGTATGATATATTAGAGTTTTGTCTCAGCAGTGATATAATAAAGCAATCTAATTCTGAAATTTATTTGCTTTGTTTTCTTATCAGGTTTTTCAAAGCCTTTAACCCCAGTGTATATTGGATAATTTTCATGATTCTCAAAAATGCAGTAGACCTGACAGTTACCTAAAATATCTTGAAGATAACCATTTAACCCTTAAGGTACTGGAAATTTTTTTTGGCTTTCTGTGATGTCCTTGGACAGTTTACATCCTGTGGCTTTGCAGTTGTTTCTATGCAGTGTTGGCTGCCTTTATAGGCAGCGCAGACTTTGCTGTCGAACAACTTACAAGATACTTACAATGTAACTTGTGAGTTTCCCCACCGATATAAATTATGTCCAGAAATCATTGGTCAAACAGATAATCCAGTATACAAGGGAGAATATGGATAAAAGTGTTCAAATTATACTTGTTTCGCTGGCAAGTATTCCTTGTCCTGGGTAGGAGTATCTGCCAGCAGCATACAAAGAGTTATGGGTTACTTATGTTTGGTCAAGGTTTGGGAGCAGTATCTTTCATAATAGCATTTCACCTGCAAAGTCAACAATAGGCACCATTATGAGAGAGATTGTGCCACTGAAGAAGTTAGTACTTCAGGCTTGTATCACTTAATGACTTCATTGATTGTGTAGTAAACTGATGCAATATCGACTAAAAAACCTTAGGGGTTATCTTCTGACATTTTTATTAACAACCTGGAATTTATCTTTTATTTAATGGTGACCACACTTTGGGCCAAGTGTAATTATGAAATAAACAGCCTCAGATATGCCTCATGAACTCTGAACATCAAGTGACAGCTTTTAAGATGCAATTATAAAGTTATAAACCTAATTTCTCCTTGCTAATTCATCAAATTGACAACTTACCAGTGATCCAGTATTGTGATAGACTGAGGGTGTGTTATATTTTTTTCAGAACCACGTATCAATCGTCAGATGTCCTCAGATAGTATGTCCAGTATTAACAGTTTATCCAGTGCCTGTAGTGGTGCCAGTCAACAGTCTGCTGCAACCGATGGAGGTAAAAAGTGTCTTCATCATAAAAAGAAAGGCTGGGTAAGTCTTGTGTAAAATTATCTGATGGTTTGTTTTATTGGAATTTAATGACAATTTTGACATCATGCGTGAAGGAAGCTGTTTCTTAGGCCCTCCAACATGATCTTTTGGGCTGCTACATGCTCTCTTTTCATAACCAATGCAAACTTTAAAAACATAAATATTAAATAGTTTGTCTGATATTTTCCCCAAGTTAATAAAATTGATAAATTTGTCCCTTGAGTGCAACAAGGCTTTGCAATGCTGAAGCACTGCAAACAAAGCCTTCTTACACGCAAGGGATGAAATACAACACTACCCATGCCATTCTGTAGATTGTAAGGCCTAAAACATAAAATAAACCAAGAACATGAACTTCAGATGGCAAAGATATATTTTAAAAAATAAAATAAAAAAATGCCTGCCCACATGCAAATTTACAAAAAATGGCCTGAGAAACAGAATATCTACTTTGTGGAGCCTAATGGTATGACAGAAGAATCACGTCTGGTTTTGAAAGATTTCTAAAAAACATCAGGTTTGAAGAAAAGGGCAGTCCACATTGAACAGCTGTATTTAGAGATACATGGATTTAGTGATGGATGGCACACTTGTATAAAACCTAGTTCAGGGATATTCCATTAGCATTATTAGTCACTCTGAACACATCATGTAATAAATCTTTTGGAGACAAAATCAGTTTCACTGGTTTTTGTGACATATGGTAGTATTTTTTTTCTAGGTTTCTGAGGGAGAACATAATTATTTTTAGATTAATTCAGGTTTTTATATTATAAAAGAACCAATATGGTTTGGGAATAGATAGCATTTCATATTAATGCAGTTCAGAACCTGGTCTCCAGAAAGCCTTGGGAGTAGTTTTTATTTCTATCCACATAATCTTCATGTATTATTCCACCTTGTAATGTATACTGAATTATTCCCTCCTAGATGTCATGTGGTGTATGTACAGTGCCATTGATAATTTGGCAGATTTTTATGTAATGAATTTATTCATTCTGGACATAATGCCAAAACATCTTGTTTTTAAAAGCCATTTTACAAGTTTTGCGTATCTAGAGACTTTCAGTTAGAGTCACTAAAATGTAATCAGATTTTGATATTTGTGAATTTAATCTTGCCAACCACTGAGTTTGTTCTTAATTTCTTTAATGTTATCACAGAAATAGATTTCAAACACTGATAACATTCTAGATGCAGGATACTACAAATCACAAGTTTGCTTCCAATAAATTCTAAGGAATCTACCTTATGAAAAAGAGGCATTTTTTCTCTGATCTTCGCTCTTCTGAGGTTACTTCCCTGGAACTTTAGATGTGAAATTATTCTCATAACATGGTGAGTTAATGTTTTGAATAATTTTGATTTTATTTGTTTGTGGTGGTGTAGCAATTAAGTTATGAAAACAAAAGGGTGGTGAGGAGAGGGACATAGAAAGTGTCCTGTTTGGGACCTGGAAATGTATCTGAATGCTTTGTCATCCAACTCGTGACTCATATGAATGGATTACTGATTTTTTGTCCCAGTCTTCAGGAAATTTGCTTCAGCACATCGGGGTTGGGAGAGGGAGAAATATTTTGTTCTGCTCGCATGTTAACTACTTAGTGTGTAATATATTTTAGTATGTGTATTTTTGCTTTTGTTGATGAAATGTTGTTATATCAGACACTGTTGGAAAGGGCTCTCCAAGGGACAATAAGATTGGCCTTGATGAAAAAGACTTCACTCACCCAGTTTTGAGTTTAGCTGGGTAATGGTTTCATTAGTGGAATCCCCATCAGTGCTGTACTAAAAGTTCTGAACAAGTGGCTCTGTTATCTAAAATCAATGTTTCACTTGATCTACTGTGAAGTGGAGAATCAAACTTGATCATGTGATCTCTTTGCATAACATTTTATTCTTTTTTTTATCTACAGAACCAGTAGAAAAAGGTTGAAGGATGAGCACAATGAAAATATCTCTTTGTTATTTCTTCAGTGCTGATCCCAGTACCAATATAGGTTATTGGAGAGGATCTACTGCTAACTGGTAGACTGCTATAAGCCCTTATTATGTCAGCTCTTGGGATCAACCAGTCAGCATGGATAAATATTGGCAGCCTATGAAGCCATATCAGGTTGATGATGCTGTCATCGGTGACCCTATATGAAATCAATATTAGGTGTGTCTACCACATTGTTTTTAGAAATTAAATACAACTGCCTCATCTCAAAAATGGCAATCTTACAGCAAATGTTCTGAATCATCTGTTGAATGTAATTACACTTTAATTAAACTCACTTGAACAAAAAGAAATAATCTGTTTATAATATGTGTCCCAAATCGAGAAACTTATTTCAATCAATACCCCTGATATCTGATAGCTCAATGTAAATCAAAACAACGTTCACAACAGGTTAATCGTTCCAATTAATAATCACTTCAGCACAAAATGATTGCTAGATAGAGTTATTCCCCTTATATTGTAAACTTGTTTACATTTTCACAAGTACGATACCCAACAAGGAAATAAATAACCGAGCTGATTAATTAAATGGACATACTGGATTTTGTCCGCTGAAATAATAAATATGTTATAGGAAGTTTAATGGTTGATATGGTGTCATGTTTGGCTCAGTGAGATCAGTATTAGACGAGGCATTAATATTGATCTCACTTCGCCTCTCATGACACCATATCTGACCACTAAACATCCCGTAACTTATAACATATGGGCTTTATTCTGCAGTGAAGGTACCATAACATGAGGGCTTCATATTCAGTGGATATGCTTCATATTATCTTTGAAGTGAAATTATTTAGTCTGTGCAGATTTACCTTGTTATAATTTATGGAAACATGCTAAAAGACACTCTGCTAAAAATTGTAACAACGCAAAGACATGAGAACAAAAATAACTTTTAGTGACCAAAAATAACTTAGCACTCCAACATTTAAGAAAATAACCTTTTCATGCAAAAAGCGTGAACCTAATTCCCAGCAGTTTCAGAAATGCCCCAACAACAGCCCCAAGCTCCAATTTGTTAAGTGTTAACAATGGAGATTTTCTGGACTGTTCTATACTGAAAAACAAGAACTTTAAATCATCAATAAATCAGTGCAGATCTATTTCTTTGTTGTGGTATTCAGGATAAAATGGTTCAACATAAATTCAGTGGAATATTTTATGTGTGTACACCAGATATACACAGGGCAATGCAGAAATACTAAAAACTGTTCTGACTCATCTTTATTGATTTTTTGTCTGCAAAGGCCAGTGTTGCTAAGAGAGCCAATAAACCAGACTTCTTCAGTGTTACTGTTGGAAATTTAGAAGTATTTTTGTTAGGTTTCCCTTCTGCCTTCTCACAATGTATATTTTTCCTTAAAAACAAATCAGGATTCTCATGGTCACGAAAAAGGAAGGGACAAAATAAATCATTGAAAAATCATTGCAAGGTTTATTTTGTGTATTTTTACTCCTCAGCTGATAGGAATTGGGGATATAATGATCAGTCTTGCATTCTTCTAGATGTCCATCCATCCATCTCCAAAAAGAAAAGTTATGGAAAGGACCTGGTAAGCAGGTGGCACTGCCCATCCATCTGTGGATAGAGTTGATTTCCTCTCTCTATTTAAAGTTCTCTTTGGTTGATCGTAACCACACTTGGCTTGTGGGTTGGTATGAGGAGAGGAAAAACCCTATTTATTTTGGGATCTTTGTGACAAAAGTCAAGTCATAGTGACCTTGAATTATTTTATGGGAGTTTCTGTAGACGGGGTTGGTTTCCGCTTTCTAATTAAAGTTCTGCTTAGCCAATCAAAATTTGACACATTGTTCGGGTATGATGAAAGTAAGAAGCCTGTTTATTTCAGGGTCATTGTGCCAAAGATCAAAGGTCACAGTGATCTTCAACTTTAAACTTTTGGAGTAGTATCTGTAGACAGATTTGGTTTCCAATCTCTAATTAAAGTTATACATGGTTGATTGAAACCCATATTGACATGTGGGTTGGGCAAGATGAGAGGAAGAATCCTATTTATTTAGGAGTCATTGTGCCAAATGTTTAGGTGATAGTGACCTTAACTTGAAATTGGTTTCTGCTCCATTACTTTAGATATTGGTGAGGTTGCTGTGTATTTTGCCTGGTGGCCACTTTTAGTTTCCAGAATACCTTTCCTCAGTCTAATCAGGCTTTTCAATATTTGTATTGAGCAGTATTTGCTGGAATTGAACAACAGTTGAAAGTGTGTTTATATCCATGATTAGTTTGACTTGATATGCACCAATAATGAGAAGTACTTTATCCTTAATGTGTAGAATTTTCTTCTATTTCCAGTTACGAAGTTCATTCAGTAAGGCATTTTCTCGGAAAAAGAATAGTAAAGGATCTGTGTCAGATTGTGAACCAGATACAGCTAGTATCAGATCAAACTTTTCTGCACCTAACTCTCCACTGCTGCAAAATATGCCTCATTTATTAACTGGTACAAGTCCAATCAAGGGATCTCACTCATCTGGAGCGTAAGTCATTGTTTTTACACTTACTTTGTTTCACTGAACATTTCTGGCCTAACATTCTCAGGTGAGCAGTGTTATCACTTGCCTACCACTTGTCTTAAAGAAGTTGAGGCAGGCTGAATAATGTCTTTTTACCCCAGGAGATATTGCCCACCTAACCTCATGAAACTAATTATCACAATTATACTAGATCCATTGGAAGTGTTGATGTTCTGAAATAGAATCTCAGAAAGAAAAGTTAAAAAACAATAATATGCTAATAAATTTGTTGCAGATACTAAGTAAGGAACATGATTTTATTGTCATAAAAAGCTGTGAACTTTTTGGGAATAGACACTTCAACTACATGTGTAAGTCAGCACAATTGAATAAAAAGCAGTGTTAACTACTATTCAAAAATGTATCTGTTGTGTATGGATTTCCAGTTGTACATTTTTGGCATCTGATGTGAATAACTGTGTTTCAAGTGTGAACTGCATTTTTCTGCTTAGTCACAGTGGGTTATGCATCAATTGGAGAATTAAATGAGAAAAAAAAGTTGATATCTAAAATCAATAAATAAATAGATATTGTTTAAATATGGAACAATTTAAAACAGGAGAAAATTATTTGACTTAATTTCGGCCCGAACTGATTTCTTCTGGGAGGCTGGGAACCACACTGAATTTATGGGATTTTCCAAGCATTTCAAGAGCAGTAACATGTCTGTCTCATTCATACTCTACCAAAAAGTCTAGTGGGATGTATGTGAACAAAAAAACCCTTAAATTTCAAACTGTGGGAAAATGTATAAGAAAAGACCTTGAATCAGTCTTGAGGCAATTAGAATCCCTTGGATTTTACAATTTTCTACTTAATATGCTTGGCACAAAATCATCCATGCAAGAGAAAAATGCCCGAAAACACAAAACCTTAATCTTCACAGATAAACCAAACATGAAACTGTTAAACCTTAAAGGCCTAATTCCAATGTTTTCACTTTAGAGTGCAAAAAAAAAACCAAAACAAGTACTCAAACATGCAAACTTGTGGTAAACTTTAAATTATTTTCTACAAACTTTGACAATTGTTTCTGAGCAAGTCTTGGCTGTCTATATAAGCAGCCAAGACTTGCACAGATATAGACTCAAAGTGTAGCAAAAAGGTATAAAGTCTCAAGGCCTTTAGGGTTAAAATGCTGTAAAATGTGTTACTCAGTATGAATAAAGAGGAAAACATTGTTTGAATGAGGGATTTGAATTCTTAATATTTTATTGTTTGTAGAATTTGCGAAGGTGAGGATCCCAACTGTATGATGGAAATGAAGAAACAGTTGCGAGACAAAGATATGAAGCTTACAGACACAAGACTAGAAGCTTTGTCATCAGCTCACCAACTGGAACAGCTGAGAGAAACAATGCTCAGAATGAAGGTATAAATTATTATTGCTTGTGTTAATGAGTTAATGAGAGTGGAGAATGTTTGTCACAGGAAAGACAGCTAAAAAAAAAAAAAAAACTAGCACCTTTGTCACATCTTCTACATGAAGAGAGTTGAATATAGACATGTCCCACAATTACAAAAGATGGAGGACAGAACTCTATAAAATATATTTTTACTAACCCTTTAGATAAGGTAATGGTCATATCCATCCAGAACCATTCATAAAGATCTCCATTCAAATTTTTTTTTTTTTTCAGATCTTCCTCCAAAACTTAGCTTAGATGAACTCACCCCAATGAGACGTCATATGCTTTGTTTGAGAGTTAAGAAATGAAAATTTTAGTTTTTCAAGAAATTATTTGCAAGTGCTGTCTTCTAATCATGTTAGATGAGGGTGTAATTGAGTGCAGTTGACTGATAGAGTTTAACCATTAAGGGCCTAATTCCAACTTGTAATTTTTTCGACTTCCAAAAAGGGGCTTCAGTGTAGAGCCTGTGTTAATTTGCTGGTTAAATTGAAAATGTCCTGTAGTTTCTAGTGATGTCTTGGCTGCCTATATAGGCAGCCAAGACTTCACTAGAAACCACTATAAAGCCAAAGGTCAAAGCTGGTCTTGCACAGCAAAAATTGTGGACAATTATCCAGGCCATAAAGGGTTAAACATTTTGTGTAATTACAATGCAGCAAAAACTACTTTTATCCCATAGAAGGCATCAATTTTCATGGATAACAAACCTGAGATAATTCTTTGCTTTATTCATGTACTGGGGAAATAAATTTCCCCACAGGTATAATTAACACAGAAATTATACAGATATAATCTTTTTCAATATGGTCATTACATTGCCACAAAGACATTTTGCCCCTATGCTCCAGTCAAAGTGAAGAACAACAAGTATTAAATTTTTTAATGTAAAACTGTTGATGATTTTTGTCCAGAGATAATAGAAAAATGTTAAGAGGTAAATTAAATAAACATATAGTGTGTCAAAATAATTTTTTATCACACTCATAGCATTAATTATTTAACCCAATACCAAGTCTTGCAAATTAAATAATTATCTGTAATTGTAGGATAAGAAATTACTTTTATACTATGTGTTTCTTCTTTATAACATTAGTACATTGATAAATGTTTGAACCCTAGCGGCCACTTTTCCGGCTAGGAACATGATACGTCATAATGTCATTATATAAGGTGGCTGCTCAGTAAATGTGTGGAGTAGACCAATCAATATTTTCAACCTGCAGCCCTGAGGCTGCACGTTGAAAATATTGATTGGTCAACCCCAAATAATGAATATGTTCTCTTCTAATTGCTGCCATTGAACTGGAATGGAAGATACCAGTAGAGTTCAAAGGGTTAAGGACAGATCTGTACTTATTCTAATAGAAGTAAAAGTCAAGTAGATATATTTAATAAATTGTTATTAATATTCATGTATGGTACAATCATATTGATTCAGAGAAGTATTTTTATTACACTTTATTGAAGACCATCCACATAACATGGTCTGAAACATGTATGTAGGAAGGGGAAGCTTCCTCACCCTCCCCCCCCCCCCCCCCCCCCCCAATTTTTTTCCAGAAATAGTAAAGAGCAAGTTTAGGCCAGTATTATCTTCACCAACCCATTTTTGCAATTTTATTAGCTCACCTGACTGAAAGTCAGGGGGAGCTTAAGTGATCACTTTTTTGTCCATTGTCCATCCATGCATCATCTGTCCGGCATGAACTTTACATCATCGATTTTTCCTCATAAATAAACCACAGGGCCAAATTAAACCAAATTTGATGTGCATGTTCCTTATCATATGTCAATTCAAGTTTGTTCAAATAAAGTTGCCATGCCCACAGGGGGAACCACAAGGGGCATTACTCTGATAGCACCCATAAATTGTTTTCCAAAATTAAAAAAATCTTCTTCTCCAGAACCATCAATTAAAATCTTTTGATATTTGGTATATAACATCTCTGGGGGGTCAGATACAAGTTTGTTCAAATTGAGTCCCCGGGTTAATAAGTGGGCTCCCTATAGGAGGCCCGAATTTTAACTTAGTGAAATATGAGGAAATGTCTTTAAAAATCTTCTTCAGAACCGCCAGTCAGAATGCTTTCATATTTGGTATACAACATCTCAAGGTGGGTCAGTTTCAGGTTTGTTCAAATCAGTTACCTAGGTAGATACTTGGGCTCCCACTGGGAGACCGAATATCAACTTAGTGCAATATGAGGAATTTTTAAAAAATCTTCTTCAGACCATGTAGTCCGAATGCTTTCATATTTGGTATACAACATCGCTAGGAGGGTCAGATTCAAGTTTGTTCAAATCTGGTCCCAGGGTTGATATTTGGGACTTCCTATGGGAGCCTGAATTTTAACTTGGTGCAATATGAGGAAATTTCTTTAAAAATCTTCTTCTCCAGAACCATCAATTAGAATAGTCTGATATTTGGTATACAACATATCTGGTTCAGTCAGATTCAAGTTTGTTGACATTGGATCCCTAGGTTGATATTTATATTTGGGTTCCCTAAGGAGGCCCAAATTTTAACTTAGTGCAATATGAGCAAATTTCTTTAAAAATCTTCTTCTTCAGATCCACCCATCAGAATCCTTTCATAGTTGGTATAGAACATCTCTAGGAGGGTCAGATTCCAATTGTTCAAATCGAGCCCCTGGGTTATTATTTTAGGCTACCTATGGGAGCCTAAATTTTAACTCAGAGCAATATGAGGGAATTTCTTTTAAAATCTTCTTCAGATCCACCAATCAGAATCCTTTCATATTTTTTATACAACATCTCTAGGTGGGTCAGATTCAAGTTTGTTCTGATTGGGTCCCCGGGTTAATATTTTGGCTCCCTATTTTAGCCCAAAGTTTAACTTAGTGCAATGTGAGGACATTTCTTTAAAAACTTTTTTCAGATCCACCAGTCAGAATTCTTTCATATTGGTATATAACGTCTCAAGGGGGATCAGATTCAAATTTGTTCAATTTGAGTCCCTGGCTTAATATTTGGGCTCTCTATGAGTGGGGGTGGGGGTGACAGTGGGGGGGGGGGGGGGGGGGGGGCATGTTAAGTTCAGGTGGGTCAGATTCAAGTTTGATCAAATTGGGTCTCTGGGTTAATATTTTGGCTCCCTATTTCAGCCCAAAGTTTAACTTAGTGCAATGTGAGGACATTTCTTAAAAAAACTTCATTTTTCAGATCGACCAGTCAGAATTCTTTCATATTGGTTTTTAACATCTCAAGGGGGATCAGATTCAAGTTTGTTCAGTTTGAGTCCCTGGCTTAATATCTGGGCTCTCTATGAGTGGGGGTGGGGTGGCGGGGGGCATGTTAGGTTCAGGTTTGTTCAAATTCATTCCTTAGTGTTTTTCCGTAAAATTTGCCTTTCATGACTTCATTCCTTTGTAGTGTTGATGAACCATGTCTAACTGAATGTGACCCCAAATACTTCTTAGAACCGCTTTGGCAGGTGAGGGATTAAAGCCTCTTGTTGAAAACTAGCAGGCAAACTCTGTATTAAGATGTGACCAAAAATTCCCTCATTTGATTTGTTTTTAGTAAAAAATTTTAAAGTCAAGAAAAATGCACATTTTTAGCACCATTTTTAACTAATTACTCCATCAAGCTGACCACAATTTCGAACGATGGAGATATTGTTTGAAATGTGAAGCCTTGGCTCCAAATTTAACAAATTTCACCATTGAGCCAAAACAATATTTTGGCCTTGTTAGGAAAATTGTTAAATATGAAGCCAAAAATGTCATTTTTTTAGCTCAACTTTGGCGAAGCCAAATTTGAGCTTATGCCATGGCCAGTCATCCGTCTGTCCATCAACAATTCAATACGGCTCGGGCTAGAGGCCGCATTTATGAACCGATCTTTACGAAACTTCTTGGGTACCTTTGTTATGACCATGGGACGAGAACAAGTGTTTTGGGGTCCGATCCGAAATTCAAGTTGGCCGCTGGCAGCCATTTTGTACAAAATTAGGTGCAATCAGTTTTTTGCAAATTAGACTAACTTTGATGTTTTTTGGTGTTACTTTCAGCACTATAAGTGCAAATGCCAATACAGCTCGGGCTAGAGGCCGTATTTATGAACCGATCTTTACGAAACTTCTTGGGTACCTTTGGTATCACCGTGGGACGAGAACGAGTATTTTGGGGTCCGGTCCAAAATTCAAGATGGCCAATGGCAGCCATTTTGTACAAAATAAGGTGCAATCAGATTTTTGCACAGAACTTTCATATGAAAGCGCTGATTTGAATAATTTTTTGTGTGAATGTTTAGTACCATGGGATACATCACATATAATACAGATTTTTTTCTCGTGCAAAAATTATGCAAATTAGATGAACTTTGATTTTTTCAGTGCTACTTACACACAGTAAGTACACATGTCAATACGGCTCGGGCTAGAGTCTGTATTTATGAACCGATCTTCGCGAAACGTCTTGGGTACCTTTGTTATCACCTTGGGACGAGAACGAGTGTTTCTGGGTGTGATCTAAAATTCAAGATGGCTGCCAGTGGCCATTTTGTACCGAAATTAGGTCTAATCAGATTTTTGTACACAACTTCTATATGGCTCAGGCTAGAGGCCGTATTTATGAACCAATCTTTACGAAACGTCTTGGGTACCTTTGTTATCACCGTGGGATGAGAACGAGTGTTTTTGGGTGTGGTCCGAAATTCAAGATGACCACCAGCAGCCATTTTGTACCAAAATTAGTGCAATCAGTCTTTTGTACAGAACTTCTGTATGAAAGCTCTGATTTGAATAAATTTTTCTATGAATGTTTAGTAACATGGAATACATCACATATAATACAGGGTTTTTCTCATGCACAAATTATGCAAATTAGATGAACTTTGATTTATTGAGTGCTACTTATACACTGTAAGTGCACATGTCAATACGGCTCGGGCTAGAGGCTGTATTTATGAACCGATGTTCACAAAACTTCTTGGGTACCTTTGTTATCACCTTGGGACAAGAACAAGTGTTTCTGGGTGCAGTCCAAAATTCAAAATGGCTGCCAGTGGCCATTTTGTACCGAAATTAGGTGCAATCAGTTTTTTGTCACAACTTCTATACAGCTCGTATTTATGAACTGATCTTCATGAAACTGCTTGGGTCCCTTTGTTTTCACCTTGGGACAGGAACGAGTGTGTTTTGGGGTGCCTTTGTTATCACTGTGCTATGAGAACAAATATTTTGGGGTTCAGTCAGACCCACTCTGGGACTCAAAGATTTCTTTTCTAGTTTAGCACCTTTACAATACTTTACCTATACATTTGTTACAGGCTACGGTCAGTATTTATGTACAGACCGTTACAATACTTTATATGTGTACCTTTGTTATCAGGTCATTACCTAGATGTTTGTCATTGCTGTGTCACATACTATAGTAAACATGTACATGTCTTAACAAGTTGAGCTACAGTATCATTGACACTTTCATTTCAATGTAAAGGTGCACAAGCCTCAAGGAAAGCTTTGTGTATTGCCTTCCTGCCATGCCACTGAGCCACATGGGGCAACACTGATATATATCAGTGTATGGGTGCTCTTATATGTCCATTTTCCCCAAGTTCCAAATGCTTCCAACATCTTGGTCTGAAACAAAGGTAAATGTTATTGTTATATATAGTACATTGCAAAATCATTCAGTCATTCTAATTAATTCAGCACAGAGCCAGCTAATGGCTTTTATTTCTGAAATGATAATATATGCAGTTTAGTATTAATAGGAATTGTGTCAACAATTCCACTGTGGGATTAAATAAATAATGTTTACAAAATGCCATGACTCCTCAAGAGATGATAGAAATTACCAGTTAACTTGTATGCAAAGCATTTCTCTTAACTGGTAGAGTGCTGAAAGCCCATATTTGGGCTTTACATTAAAGTGTAGGTACTGCAACCCAAAGGTGGATGTTCTTCATATTATCTTTGAATCTTAATCATTCAGTCTATATGGATTCTCCCATAAATTGTAACATAACAAAGACTTGTGAACAAATTTTGCTGACTAAAAATAATTCAGCACTCTACCAGTCTGGAAAATAAGTGTGAATCTATGATAATAATAATAACACCCCTGCAGAGCAGTTTCCACACAGGAAATAACTCATTCCATTTAAAATGAAAGCCTAATACATTGTTTAGGGTTCATTATCACAGGATTTAAGAGTTACTTCCAGTGTGAAATCTCCACTTTTGCATTATTAACTTTTACTGGAAATTTTTGTTCCTCAACAGCCCTTCACTCATACTGAAAGAGATTGTCTCCCTTGTGACATGGACGATTTTCTACAAATGGAGTCTTACACGTGTAATCCTTTTGATTGTAATTGACGACTAACAGTTTAATTAATTTTGCCCAACAGTCAGGTAGGCAATAAAATATGAAACCTAACTTTCAAAAGAATTTGTGGTGCCTCACTCCTACCCTTTATTTTTCATGTTCAAAGTTCATGTCAAATGTCATGGTCTTAAAGTGAAAAGGGTTCAATATACTTAACATTTATATTTCAGAATGAGATGAGTGCCTTGAAAGCTGATAATGATAGGCTGCAGAGAATGATGTGCACAAACCGATCCTTAACGACCTCTCAAACCTCACTTGCTCACACACGATCCAGTAGTGATTCTCTGGAAAGAACACTCAGTATACCAGAACAGACCAGTTTAGGTCAGAATTCTAACACATTGTTTATTTTAATTTTTTCTTTTTTTTAGTTGTTCTGGGAAGGGTTATATCATTGACTGAAAGATTAATGACATTTTATAGTGTACAACATGCCATCTCCGCACATCCCATAAATAGTAAGGGATTCTTTAAATGATAGTGTTGGAAGTGAAATTATTTAGCTTGGAGAGTGCACTCTCCCATAAAATGTAACAAGGTAAAGATGTGAAGAAATTCTGTCAACTAAAAATAAGTCTGCACTCTACCAGTTAAATCAAATTCCTCCTCCTTGTGTACTTGTTTTATTCATTTATTTTTACTGCCATTTTTCTCTCAAATGTAAATGCTACTCTACTGTATTACATAACCTAAAATGATATTCAGTGTCTAAATCGAACCATCCACCTTTCAGTTTAAGGGCCAGTGTTCTAATCATTGATTAGAGAATTGGGTCTTAAACTGTAAGGTGGATGGTTCGATCCTTACCAGCGGTAACTGTGTTGTGCCTTGGGTAAGTCACTTATTCCTGATTGCCCATGTGGTGCTGTGTACTAGGGCTTACTGCGCATAGATGGTGCACTTGTCTTTAACCTCTTCAAACTCTGCTTGTAGAGAGTTCGAAAGTTGGATAGTATGGCAGTTGCTCACTGTTGTTTGGATCTCTCTGGGTACTCCCGCTTCCTCTCCCCATAAAATGGTCAAACTCGCTGTGGCCCTGGCTGTTGGAAGTTTTGTTAAACCCCATTAAACAAGCAAACATCAATGTCTAGATTATCTTACTACTAGATCTGTCATATGGGAATTTATTCTTCAATAAACATATTTGTAGGAAAATGTGATAAATCAGTTAAACTGGTACTGGTTGGATATGGTTTTTCTTTTGATATTGAATGCAAGAATTACTTTACTCTGCCTGGCAGCTTGAAATAACCCTCATGAATTCATACAAGGATAACAATCAAACCCAAATCAAATTAGCTGACTGTTACAATGTACTCATTGATAAGTTTTACCAATGTGCTCACAGAATTCACAGAAAAATAATATTTTGGTGTTTTTAGCTGTGATAAGGGGCTCTATATGTGGTAATGTTGGTTAGTCAGTCGGTGGTTCTATCAGTCGGGTGGTCAGTCAGTCAGTCGATCAGGCAGTTTGTGCCCAAGAACTTCTTTAAGTGAGCCACTTGTAACTGTGAGTCACATTAACAGCATTATATATGCAAAATCAATGATACACATATGTTGTCTGATTCTAGAACATTAATCACAACATTGAAACTGTTAACTGTTTTCGTGTGTTAGTCAATCTGATTGGTCTAGACCATACATTTGGTGAGTTTTTCCATTAGTCTGTTGTTGTGAAATACTATTGGAAAGGGTTTTGAGATCCTTTCTTCAACAGTTTAACACACAACATCATTTCATCAGCAAAATTGAGAGATGAACAAAATCATCCCTATTCTAGAATGGAGCTTGATACCAAAATATTTAGAGCCTCAGATTAATTTTTATAATAACTGCCTTATATATATATATATATATATATATATATATATATATATATATATATATATATGTACACAGCTGCAGATGGCATAACAGTGTTTCTTCACCATTGATATGTCCACAGCTGCAGATGACAAGTGTTTCTTCACCATTGTTAGCTGCCTGTGTAAGAAGCCAATAATGATCTAAAAACATTTTCAAGATAAATGCAGCCATGACAGTGTTTCTTCACCATTGTTAGCTGCCTGTGTAGGAAGCCAACAATGATGTAAAAACATTGTTAAGATAAATGCAAATGCAGCCTACTGGTACAGATCTCAAGAGGGGGTGGGGAAGGGTAACTTTTTCAAAGCAATATAAATGTGACAGGTTGTGGCTGTATGGGGACTTCACTCTTAACCTGTTGAGTATTTTAAATATATTTTTCATCCAATCTAGTCATGGCTACTCTGAAGCAGCCATAAATAGATTTGATGAACAGTTGATCTAAATTTAACTAAAAAATACGTTGGTGCAAAAATCCATGCAATTTACAGGGGGAAAATTTGATTAAATGTGCCCAAATTATACTCATTTCAGTGGCAAGAGAAATCATGTCCTGGCAGGAATATCAAGTTATGGGTTATGCAGAACTGTATATTTTAATCTTCCATTTTCATAGATAGAAGGAAATTTGAGAGAATAACTTATCTCTTTGTAATTTACAGTTCATAGAAATGTTTTGCAAATGCTTTACATAGTGTTTACCAGCAATGAAAACACTCCAGTGACATTTCTGGAACTTCGAAGAAGCTTCTGATGATAAAAGATAAAATTGTTGATTCATGTGCTCATGTTATGAAACAGATCCCCTGCACCAAAGGGGCATAAGTGTTAGGAGACAAATGACTACAGAGACTGATGTTTCATTTCATGTAAACTTTGATGAAAAAAAAGAAATGCAGTTTGTGTTTCAACTGAACATCAGATTTCACCTCACACTGATCCTGTCTGTCACTGCACATTTTATTCATTAAAGTATGCTGAACATTAAATTCTTTCAAAAGTTATTTATCTTTGATAAACTCCCAACCTTAAACTGCAAGTCATGTAATTAATATTTTCATAAGTTTGTCATCTTGCTGTGAAAATAAAACCTCAGACAGGAATTCTAAAGGCCAGATGGATATCAGCAGTGATGAAATATTTCCCCAGAAATATTCCAGAATGATCAAAGTGCAGTCAGATACATTTAATTGGATATTTTTAAATTAAATAATCTTGTTAACTGTAAATAACTTCAGAACACCAAACCATTTACCATACTTTCAGTTCAAATTTGGCCTGTTTACTGCATACAGGTTAGAGAGTAAACACCTGTTAAATAAATAATCATATTAGTCCATTGAAGAATTCATCTGACATCCACTGAATTCCCCAGGCTTATATACCTATTTGGACTCGGTACTTGCAATATAGGAATTTAATCAATTTTTATTTTGACTGAAAAAACTCTAGTAGAGCTCTAGATTATTTTTGGTTGGTAGAAGTGTTTTATTTGGATTTGCCATATTATAGTTTATTGGAGAGTGCTACAGGCAATCTTCAATAAATTGTGACAAGACAAATCCATATGAGCAAAATATTTGTTCTTCTAGGGAAATGAGAAACACATCTACAGAATATGAAGCCTTTTAAAAGTTGTACCAGCACTCCTTAACTTGTAGAGTACTGGAAGCCCATATTTGGAATTCTGAAGTGCTTGCACCACAACTTAACCCTTTGAACCCTAGAGGCCGATTTTTAGAAAAGGAACATGATACGGCATTAAATAGGATGGCTGTTCAGTAAATGTGTAGGGGTTGACCAATCAATATTTTCAATGTGCAGCCCCGAAGCTGCACATTGAAAATATTGATTGGTCTTCCCCAAATAATGAATATGCACTCTTGTAATTGCTGCCATTGAACTGGCATGGAAGATACCACAAGAGTTCAAAGGGTTAAAGACTTAATTTTATGTGGAAGTGCTTCATATTATTTTTGAAGTGAAGTTATTTAGTCTGTTTGGATTTGCCTTCTGACAATTTATGTGAGAATGCTTGTAGGTACTTTCACAAAAATTGTAACAAGGCAAAGATGGATCAACAAACTTTTAACAACCAAAAATAATGTTGCACTCTACCAGTTAACACAGGGTTCTTGCGGTGTTTTGAAATTCTTGAAAAGGGATGGAAACTTGTGTCAGTCCAGAAAAAGTATAAAAAATGTCATTTAAGCCTTGAGAGTGTTGAAATAGTATTGAAATTAATTTTTTGAACAAACTTTAAATCATTTGAGGTCAAAAACACCATTAAAATTCCAAGTACTTTAATAGTCTTTGTCTACTCATTTACTGAAACAAAAGAGTACAAAGAAACAAATTTCTTACAAATATTTAAAAAAAAAAAACTGTTACCATTACTGACTGTTTTTGTTTTAAAATCTGTTTTCTTTTTTCTTTTTTTTTTTCTTTATTTAGATACAGCTGTCTGAAAGATATACAATACAATTGGACATTCATAGAAATAGGGTTCTTATGCAAAATTATACACATATGATTTCATACAATCGTGGTTCTGTAACTGATTAAACAGTGTGTAAAATTTAACCCTTTAGCCAACGAATCGCCCACATCTGCCCGCGTAATATGCAAATTCTGCAGTTGAAAAAATATTATTTTTCAAAAAATTTCAACAAAACCATATCATGTGACCCCTCGTTGGAACGAGCTCATCGAGCTCGTTCCAACGAGGGGTCACATGATATGGTTTTGTTAAAAATTTTGGAAAAATTTCAAAAAATGGTATTTAAAATAATAAATTTTGATATTGTGTGTGTTGGGTAAAGGGTTAAACAAAGAGTTAAATATCAAAATATCAGATGAATGAGTGTTGCAGAAGCAGATGTGAACTCTCAAGGGGCAATGGTAGAGTATAAACTATCATGCCTCATGGAGTTAGGGTCTCATCCTTGATGTCAATGGCCTTTTCACCACTTATTTTACACTAGCACTCCCTCCAGCAATCAGATTTTTGTCACTTAGAAGTATTTAAATGGGTATGGAAAATGGGCTGACATGTCTGGAAAAAGTATGGAACTTTTTTTCCTGGCAAGTGTAAGATTTCCATCAACACAACCCAAATATAGACATTTTAACACTTAATCAAATAAACAGAATTTGAAATAAATCCCATAATATGTTAAACTATCAACTGAGGTGCATTAAAAAGATGAAGTTGTGATGTAGGTTTTCAACAAAATACATCAGTTTGTTATACCTGGAACATACATCAGATGTCCAATCATTTTTTTTCAATTTCATTTTCAGATATGTTATTGTCTGCGTCAGAAGCTCATGACAGAGAAGGAAAGCGAGTTACAATAACAGTTTACTTAGGATCAAATCCTGATCCTTCAAGAGTTGCTATTGAGGTAAATATATAGGCAGGATATGTACTGTGAAAAAGAGCTTTTGCAAGAAATGATGTGAAAGTCTGGAATATTATCAACTAGTCCTTAAGGGCCTGGACAATAGTCTTGAATTCACACCTGACCACAGCCAGTACATGTCCAGTGGATTAGCAGTGATTTCTTGTCATGTCTTGGCTGCCTTAACAGACAGCCAAGACTTCACTAGAAACTACTACCTTGATAAATTGTCGGTTGTCAGCAGGACCTCCTCATGATGGCATGTTAAGGGCACCTGTTCTGAGGCCTTTAAGGGTTAAAAG
The DNA here is from genome assembly GCA_031216915.1 of Pictodentalium vernedei. Taxonomy (NCBI): domain Eukaryota; kingdom Metazoa; phylum Mollusca; class Scaphopoda; order Dentaliida; family Dentaliidae; genus Pictodentalium; species Pictodentalium vernedei. The sequence continues at coordinate 686,937,402 of CM062296.1, read as the reverse complement.
GAGAAAGAGTTCATTTTGGGGCCAATACATCCATCCTAAACTTATTTATGAAGTTCCTCAACTCTCAACCTAATAAACAGTCCAATCCTCTTATTCACATGTACAGAACTGATAAATATTTTTTCTTTTTTTCCAATTTTCTTTTCTTTGGAAATCATAGATTATGACCCTTCTTGATTGAAGCTTTTGGGGGTCTTTTTCTAATGTTAGTCCAGATGCTAAGGTTTGAAAGCAAAAAATTGTATTTAGGCCTTTTATCAGAGTTATCCTTAAGCCCTTGCATCAGATGACTACCAGTCAACTTGCAAACTAATTTTTGAATTACGAGGAATAACTACAAATTAAATAAATTGAAGTCATCACAAAAACCACCATTCAAGTTTTGTTATTTTTTCAATTTTTGCCCCAAAGACATATTGACTCATCAATGGAACTAGCTCATTCACATCATCATAAACTATGTTTTTGAGGTAAATTGAGGTAAATAATGGAATTTTTTAGTTGTTTATTGCAAATGTTTGCTATTCATGTAAACTAATAAGTTGAATATGAAATTAGTCTCAAACTGAAACTTTAATATTGAAATCTTGAGCCTGTGGCCTACTTTGAAGTTAGAAAAAAATAAGGGGGTCCCATAAAATTGAATATGAGAAACATCCTTCTAACAACATAGGTAATTTTCAGATCATACTGTAAGCATATGATAAGGTCACATTGTATCTGTAAAGCAAAATTATGAAACTCTTTGATAACTTTCACTATTCATTTATCAATATATATTTATCTACATTATGTATTGGTAGTAATAAAAAACACGTGATATATAAACTCTTTAACACCTTCATATACGCCCAAGAGAAATGAAGGTAATATTGTTTCTTTTGTCGCCTAATTAATTAATTAAATCCCCAGCACTCTTTTATTTTCTTATTTCTTATTTTTCTTTCAGAGAGCACCTGAAGTCCTAATTGGTTCCCTATCAGTCAGTGGGAAAACAAAGTGGGATATCTTAGATAACATTGTTAGGAAAATATTCAAGGTATGCTTTGATGTTGATTAAACCTTTTTTGTATCATATTTTTGACATTAATTTTGTTTATAGCAGCTTTAACTCTCCCACTCTTCCTCCAAACTTCTCATTTTATAAGATTACATCTACTTAAATGTCAGTTCTTACAGCTTTAAAACTTTTTTTTAACTGGTAGAGTGCTGAAAGCCCATATTTGGGCTTTATTCTAAAGGGCAGGCACTGTAAGATAAAAGCTTTGTATGCAGTGGATATGCTCCATATTATCTTGTAAGTGAATTTATTTAGTCTCTGTGAATTTGCCTTGTCACAATTTGTGGGAGAGTGCCCACTGGCTCTCCCCCATAAATTGTTACAAGGCAAAGACCTGTGAACAAATTCTAACGACCAATAATGTCTTAGCATTCTACCAGTTAAATAATATTTTGAAATACTGTTATTTGTTTCTCAAAAGATAGCATGCTATTTAGTTAGGGGGCATAATCTAGTTTTGTGTTCATGCAAATTGTTTTGTTACAATTTATTGGATAGAGTTTATAAATATTATTTAGTTAATAGACCTCCTTCCCCCCCCACCCCTCCCCCAACCCCCCCCCCCCCAAAAAAAAAAAAAAAAATTAGAATGAATGAGAAAACATTTATGTAGACTAACAGTTGTGTAGAGAAATAATTTACTGAACTTGATTTAATAATACCTTTTGTTGTTGGAACAGTAATCCAAAAAATGCTAGATACAAAATATCTATGGTACAAGTTCTTTAAACTCGGCAATATGATTTACAAAAATAATTGTCTAAATTTAATTTTGGTTTATATTTTTCTTATGTTGCTGACATAAAACAGCCATTAATACTGCAAGTGGCCTTAAGCATTTACTTAACAAATCGGCAGCATCCGCCCATGTAATTTACAAAGTGAACAGTTGAAAAAAAGAAAGGGTTTTTTTTATCAGGCGACCCCTCATTGGAACAAGCTCATTGATTCATTACAATGAAGTGTCATATGAAATTGTTTAGTTAACCTTTTACCCAACTTAACGGCCAAAACTGGCCTAGCGCCATTCTCAAAAATCTCCAATTAATTTTCATTATTTTTTTCATTTTTTGTCTCAAAAACATAGGTTATGACCCCTCATTGGAACGAGCTCGTTGAGCTCGTTCCATTGAGGGGTCATAACATATGTTTTTGAAAAATGAAAACAATTAGTGTTATTCAAGAATTTTTTTTGCAAGTGTCGTCTGCTTTTCATGGTAGGTAAAGGGTTAAAATTATTTGAAAACTGGGAAAAAATTAGAATTAAAATAACAAATTTTGATATTGTAACAGGAGGAGAGATAAGTGCGGGAGCCGGGGTTCGAACCGTCAACCTCTAGCACACAAAGCGACCGATTTACCCTGAGACTAAAGATCCAAACCAACCAGGCTGTTAGGTAAATGGCCTTTATACCTCGACCGCTACACTACTCTCCCCTTCTTTTGAGATCTTACCCAAGTTCCTCCCTCAGAGCATTCGAAACACCCGCAGTGCCACCTACTGCTGAGGATCGGATGAGCCCCCAAAATGTAACAGGAGAAGAGATAAGTGTGGGACCCGGGGTTCGAACCGTCAACCTCTAGCACACAAAGCAACCGATTTACCACGAAACTAAGAGATTCGGACCAACCAGGCTGGTTGGTAAATGGCCTTTATACCTCAACCGCTACAATATCATGCATTGGTTAAAGAGCTTAAGGGCCTAATTCTGACTGATCACTTTTTACTGCAACAGACCTGTGATTCAACATGCAGTCTTTAGGTAAACTTGTAAATTTCATAAAGTACCTTGGAATTTATAGGCAGCCAAGACTTTCTTAGATACTACTGCAAAGCTAGAGATTACAGAGTGTCAAAGGGCAGCAAAAATGTATAGAAAAATCTCCAGTTCTAAAGGGTTAAATCCAAATAAACAAAACCTACACAGATCTCCAATGTGACATTGGACCCCAATTTTTATGAAGTTATGACATTGTTATAAAGAATTTGTATGTTTTTACAGGAATATGTTCTTCGAATAGACCCAGTGACAAATCTTGGTGTTAGTGCAGAAAGTGTGTACGCATATCACATTGGTGAAATAGTACGAACTAAAGGTAAGCCTGTGTTAATTTAGTACATTTATATGTATGAGCAATTCTTGTAATTGCTGAAATTCTCTGTTACTTTTCCATTTGTTCATTGTGATAATTTCCATTACCTTCCTATTTAACAGAATAGGTAAGAATTTTTAAAATATACCCAACATTTTAGGTTTGGACACTTATGAATAGTTTGACACATTGGCTATTGGTTTGAAACTGGTCTTGCAAACCATTGCCAGCTGAAATAATTTGTAGTTTAACAAACTTTCAGCCTTGTTCATCAATGAACAGAATACTGCCATTTTTGTTTGAAAATGACATCTATGGTCTTCTGATTAATTATTAACTGTCACTGATAATATTAGTTATGAAAAAGTTGATTGCTAAATTTTTTATTTTCACTTGTGCAAAAGAAAATTTATAAAATTAGAATTTAATAACATTGACCTTTTTTGGAATACTCTTTAAGAAAAATAATGTAAAATCACTACAAAGTGTTAAAGAAGGAATCTTTCTGACACTCTGATGTGACAGTTCATATAGTGCTGAGCAGGTAAAGTTGGAATAACCTGAGCATTTCTTTCCAGTCAATTATTGACTGAAAATAACCGCTGGGCCATAGGGCTTGATGATTTTCTATGCTTAGTGATTTGGCTCTTATTTACCAGACTCATTCAAGTTTGTTTTTTTCCTAACATTAGCTTCTGATGCTTCAGTGAAATGCTCGAAGCTTATTCCAGTAGGGGGAGAAACCCATGGTATTGAACAGAAAGAAGCTTTTTTATTATTTAGAAATGTATTGGTACTTTAACCTGCACCTTGTTTGGGGTAAACAGTTAAGTTTGTTGATAATAATGAGAGGTAGGTTTATCTCTGATACTGCTTCAAGGGTGGAGCTATACTTGTTGACTGTTCTTCACAGCATTTGTAGTTCTAAACATGCAGAGCAGCTTAGCTGCACCCTGTTTTGTTGTCTGACAGAGCTGACGAGAATTTAATGGACAAATTTTTAGTAGTCAAAAAAGAGTATGTCATTGAATAGAGCTGAAAACTGATTTGCAGTAAATCTTTTCATTGCAGACTCGGAAGTTCCAGAATTGTTGCCAATTGGATACTTAGTTGGAGACACTATGCAGATTGGAATTTGTTTGAAAGGTAGATTTCTCCTTTATTGAACACCCTGTGACATTAATATTTTAACCCCCTGCACACTGATGTCGAAATATCTAAATTTCAGAATTTATTTTTTCCCATAAATAAATAAATAAAAGATAAATTTGAACAAATTCAAGCTTGTTTGACAGAGTTCACTGAACTCTGTCAAACAAGATTAAATTGGTTAAATTCCTAGTTACATAAACTTGCATTATGAGAAAGATGGCTATGTGATATTTTTTTATGGTACCTTTCTCAAAAATGAAAGAAAATCCTGCTGCAACATATGAAGACAAAAGATTTAACCTTCCTTGTCATTAAATCGTTTTAAGCAGACATTTTGATGTATCTTTGTCTTTGTTACAGGTACCAAACAAACAAGTGTTGATTCACTTGCTTTTGAGACGCTGATACCAAAATCTATTGTACAGAGATATGTATCATTATTGCTGGAACATAGAAGAATCATACTGTGTGGGCCAAGTGGTACAGGAAAAACATATCTAGCTCAAAAATTAGCTGAACATTTAGTCATGAGGTAAGTGCTTCCCTTTAGTTTATTGACCCTTTGAGCCCTCATTCATCTATGTCAGTTCACTGGACTCAGTTGGAAGAGTCCATTCTTCACTATTGTACTAAGAATTAGATCAATTAATATTTTCAGTGTGTAACCCCAAAGTAGGATGTTCATTATATTGATAGGTCTACCCTAGGAATTCACTTATTCAGTTAATTCATGAAATCATGTTCTTGGCATGGAAAGCATCATTATCCTTTCAAGTATTTAAGTCAAAGGTTGATTTGGCCAATTGTAGTTTTCAAATCTTGTTCTTTCAAACTTTTGTGTATTATTATATAATTTAGAAGTTTAACTCTTAACCCGCTGAGTAATTTTAAAATATTTTTCATCAAATCTAGTCATGGTTGGCTATGAAGCTGCCATGACTAGATTTGATAAAAAAAAAAATCCTGAACATTTGGTTAAAATTTTATACAACTTACCGGAGAAAATTTGGTTGAATATCCTTAAATCTGACTTTTTGTAATAGCAAGAAATTTCCTCTGGCATGGAGTTAAAGAATTACTTTCATAAAACAAAATTAATTCTTTGAAATAAAATAATAATAAAAAATGAACATTTCATACATGGGAACACTGTCAGAAAATTTTTTAACACTCCCACCATCTGAAAGAATTTTGAGATCCTAGTTTTGGGCCTGTAGGTTTCTTCTAATCTCAGTTTTTCAATGAACAGGGAGGAAAATTTCAGTTGTGCTTTGCCTTTCTCTTGCCCAAATAGTTCTGAAGAAGGTTATTGTAAACGTTTGAGTACTTTTGGATTGTCAATAATCAGTGATCAAGAGATGAGTAAGTCCGATAACTTGCTGATTTTTATGAAACACCAAACAAACTAAATATACAAACGAAATTTAAATTAATATACACGAAACGAAATGAAACCGTCAAATGAAATGCATGATTCCGTCAAAGTCAATGAATGGATGAAAGTGAAATGATTAATCAGACATCGTGGTTTCTGGAGTCAATGTTATAATCACAGTGGTTTTTCTGGAGTCAATTTTATAGTCACAATCTGCCAACACGGTACCGGCGATATTCATAGTAAATTAATAGTTCGCCACACTGCAAATCACGGATATAAACTTCAGTTACATACTCGTCAAATCATTTCACAAGAATCATCATATGTCGCTGATTATAAAATGATCACATCTTACACCTGACCCAGTCAGACAAGACCTTAATAACAGACGGGCTTATTTCAGCGATATTTCCAGTGTAGTTTATGAACATCAATAAGAATACATTACAGTTTAAGCTCCACCGACACACATGGCTCGGTACCCCACTCCGCCACACAATGCTTAACCCTCCGTTCACAATGCACAGTTTCACTGATGCCTGATGTCCAACAATTCATCTCTTATCGACGATCCCTCTCACATTTCAGACTATCAACGGTTGTGCCACTACCACCTAGGACCCCTGAAATATACATTTGTATTTTCAACTTACCCTAAATACCGACTGAATTACCTTTACCGAAATGAACTGAATCGACAACCAACCGAATCGCGAACGCGAACCAACAAATATCCATCGACCGAAACACTAACCTGACATACCTGAGTGTACTGACAGCATGGCAATGTACTAATGACCTGCCCTGACAAATTCACGGTACTTGCCGGCTCTTCAAGATCTACAGCTTCCATGGTAGGATAAACCATCTAACATAACTTTAATCGTCCCCTGACCAGCGCTGACTACCGCCTATAACACACTCAACCGGTATTTTCCACTACTCCTCTACTATGCTCCACTTTCCCGTGCAACATCAATCTGTCTACATACAGCTGATCACACCACCCGACTTAACCAACATTTAAGGCTATGTCAAATGACCATATGAAGTTCGTTACAGTTATCTAAAAAAGGGTTGATGAAAACAGTTAACCTTTTGAGTGTTACCATAATTTTCTATATGTACAGGTTCAGTCAATTTTGTAAATTTTTGTAAAGATGAATAATGGCAGAGACAATATTATATTTGAGTACCATGGTGGGTAAACAAAGAATTGCAAACTCATGGGATCACACCAAACAGTATCAGTATCTAGTAGTATTAAATTCTGTATATACACAGTATTGGTGAATAAAAATTGATTGTGGGCCAAGTATGAATCATAGTGTTCCTATCTATGAATTCAACAAGCTGAGAGGATGTGGTTGATTGTTGGCAATTAATTCTGTGTACTTATCTCTCTTCACTGATTACTTGCCTATAATTTTATTTGATATTAATTCCTAGTACTTTGGCAGGGATTCTTGACTCATTTATAGTTTAGTGGCAATACATAAGAAGTGTTGATTTTTAAGTATTGGTATCTTGTTCTTAAACAAAGTATGGTTCTCTTGACGTAATTGTGCAATAAAGGTTGGAGCATCAGCAGGTGTCTGGATGTCATAACCACTCCTCAACACTGCTTTCACAATAATTAAATTTTACCTTAATAACCTCAAAGATGTTTTCTTGTATTTTATACACCTTCATTCGTGCACATGCTACTTCAAAATAAATAGCTGTTCATAATGTAGATGCTACTTTTGAAAACTTAATGGTAAAAGTTCCAGAACAATCTTTTAGTTAATCATGTACTTACATGAGAACTGGTATAGTTATCTATGCATATCTTGGTGGAAGGAGCTTCCGACAAGGTATCCATAATCAGATGACATCAGAGCTGCCAAAAATAGTTAAGGTTTTGGATTCACAAAGATAGCCCAAACACAGAAACATATAAAATTCTTAACCCTGTTAACACTTATACAAACTGGTATGACTTCAGTGACTTTAATTAGGACACATATTTAACCCTTTACCAAACATGATTAGAAACAACACAAATATATTTCTTGAATAACTCAATTTTATTTTTGCCTCAAAACATAGGTGATGAGCTGTCGTTGCCATGTATTTTTAATACTACCTGTCCTCATAGCAATGTTTACCTTAACCCTTCACCCAACTTAACTGCCATATATGTCTAGTGCTATTCACAAAAATCACCATTCAAATTTTATTATCTTTTATTTTTTGTCTGAAAAACATAGCATGTGACCCTTTATTGGAACAAGCTCAACAAGCTATGTTTTTTGAGACAAAAAATGAAAATGTTTCATTCAAGAAAGTTTTTTTAGCTTAACTTGACAAAGTCAAGATAAGCTATTGCCATCACGTGTGCAGAAGACTGGGAGTCTGTTAATCTGTTCACATTTTCCTTTAACACAGGCTACATCCGCAGTTTTTGAATGATCGGCACAAAATTTTATATGCAGGTTTGAGGTCATGTCTAGATGAGAACATCCCCTTTTGGTCGCTATCAGTCAACCATGATGGCTGCCCAAGCCCAAAACCCCAAAACCATTAGCACAGTCTACAGGTCGTATTTATGAAGGGATTTCATTGTAACTTTGTAGGATGCCTCTGTATAATATCTGGATGAGAACATCCCCTTTTGGTCATGATCTGTCAACTGTGATGGCTGCCCATGCTCAAAACCCAAAAACTTTTAGCACAGTCTACAGGTCATATTTGATATGGATGGATTTTATTGTAACTTGGTAGGATGACTCTGTATGATGTCTAGCCGAGAACTTCCCCATTTGGTCGCGATCTGTCAACCGTGACTGCCCGAGCCCAAAACCTTTAGCACAGTCTACAGGTCATATTTTTGGAGGGATTTCATTGTAACTTGGTTGGTTGACTCCATGTAATGTCTAGATGAGAACATCCCCTTTTGGTAACGATTGGTCAACTGCGACAGCTACAGGGGCCTGAAAACCTTTAGCACAGTCTATAGGTCATATTTATGAAGGGATTTCATTGTAACTTAGTAGGATGACTCAGTATAATGTCCAGATGAGGATGTACCCTTTTGGTTGCGATCAGTCAACCTTGATGGCTACACAGGCCCAAAGCCCAAAAACTTGTAGCACAGTCTCTACAGGCCATATTTATGAAGGGATTTCATTGTAACTTGATAGGATGACTCGTTTTGGAATGATTTCACTGTAAATTGATAGCTTTTGTTGATATGCATTAACTATGAGGGCCACATACATTTACTGTGAGGGCCACATTAACCCACCCCTCAGTTCTATAGTACAGTCTACACCTCATATTATTTTTATTGAAAACATATCATACAGGGAACAGAAATTAACATATTCCCATTTATCACAATTCTTGTCTTATTTCATAATCCTTTCATAAACATTGAACATTATCCTTTTCATCAAATATAACACACAGACAAGTTAAGCTACAGTGTCATTGACACTTTCATTTTGCATGTGTCGTCTGCTATTTGGGTTGGGTAAATGGTTAACCCTCTGCACTTAATATATCAGGTGCTGAGTAGTAATTTGAAAATGCATTTTAGGCCTAAAAAAGTTAAAAATCTGTTTTTCAGGCCATGCCACATGGTCCTTTTGGCTGCCACATACTCTCTTTTTTATAACCAATGCAAACTTAAAAAAATAAAAATTAAATGGTTTATGTCTAATATTTTACCCAACTTAATAAAATTGATAAATTTGTCCCTTGAGTGCAAGAGAGAAACAAACATCTGAACTGAAATCCATGTTTGATCAAATACATTTACATGACTAGAGGCCCGCTCTCTTGAATTCTATGGAAAAGCAAGCCATGGCTTCAGTAAAGTGATGATGAGTTATGTGACACACTATTTTGAAAAGGGCTCAGAAAAATCTTTCCCAGTGTGTGCCACATAACAGCATATCATTACCTCAAAGAAAGTCCCAAGAACCTTCCTTGTTCTCACTATTCCCATAGAAGATTCAATATTGAATTTAATTGTTCAGTCAAATGTTCAGTTTTTATTATATTTTTTCCAGATCTGGAAAGGAGCTTACAGCAGGATCAGTTGCAACATTTAATGTTGATCATAAGTCTGGAAAGGAATTACGTCAGTACTTGTCAAACATTGCTGAACAATGTGAGAGTACAAGTGCTGGAGAGATGCCCAGTGTTATTATTCTAGATAATCTGCACCATGTTGGTTCACTGGGAGAAGTTTTCAATGGCTTCCTAAGTGTCAAGTACCAGAAATGGTAAGGATTATATTTACTGTACATAGATGAAGTTTTCAGTGTAAAATAAGGGATTTCTTTATTATAAATATATACAACATGTAGCAGAGAAAAGCTCCTGTTTCTAAGGTTATTTCTCAACAAGTTCAAGTTGGACTGCACTCTGATATATTTTGTACATAATCATAATTGTTATGGTAGAGTTGTCTTGCAGTTCTCAACTACAGTGTCATTAACTTTGTTTAACTAGCATTATATAAAATGCTAGTCATTTCGGTTGAAAGGTATGCATCTGCCTTGATCTTTCCCTTAATCCCCAGATGAACTTCATGAGCCCATGTGTTCAACATTTGGAAATCCTTGGGGTTGTAACTCTGTTGTTTCAGCTTGAATACTTCCAATGTTTTTTTTTTTATAGAATTATAATTATGTGGTATCTTGGAAATGCCTCTTGACAATTTATCTTCTATAAATAGTAATATGAACATACCATAACTACATATGCACTTGTATACTGCAGTTGCAGGATACAGAATTTGTATGATCTATGTATGATTGTTTGAGATAAAATAGAGTAAATCATATATTGTTAGGGCAAAGTAGAGATGTATAATGATGGTGAACTTTGTGAGTGGTCAGAATATTTTTCTGCAAATCTGAATATGTTTATTCAGTTAACATGGATTTACTCTGTAATCTATATGCAAATAACAGGGCAAAGGTTTTAACAAACAAGCTTATTCTATTAGACAATACCAAAATAATTGGGTCTTACTTTAGTATTTATGATGATAGTGTTTAATCAACTTGTAGTGGTGGGGGTGCGGTGAATCAGTACTTAGAGCACTGGACTTCAAACTGAAAGGTTAGTGGTTCGATCCTGACCAGTGGTAACTAACTGCATTGTGTACATGAGCAAGGCACTTAATCCTGATTGCCCTTGTGGGGGCACTGTGTACTATAGCATACTACAGATCAATGGTGCACTTGCAACTTCAACCAAAGCTAACCATGCTTGTGCAGAGTTAGTATGTTGGGGAGTCTGATAGATGCTCATCGCTGCTCAGTGGTTTTCTCCAGGTACCCTGGTGTCCTCCACCTGTAAAACTGACATGAGGTGAATGAACCTGGCTATTATTATTAACAGGTGGAATTATACAGTCAGAATTAGGCATATTCAACTGAACGAGTGTTAAATTGTGAATAAATGTTTAAAACCTTCATATTTTTTGTTCAAAAAATTATTATTATTATTGGAGAGTGCCATTGGTAAATGAATGATGCATTAAAGCCTTTGAAAACCAAACAGTGCATGCTACTTACCAAAGCACATGGCAGTAGGCACCTATCAAAGGCTTGAATGCATCATCAATATGGGCTTACAACAATTTTCAAAAGAGCTAAGACATAAGCCCCTAGTACTAAACTGTTTATTAGAAATGTGTAAAACAAGTTTCAGTCCTAACCCTACTTTATTTTTATTTTTTTTCAAAATTATTTTCCAGTCCTTACATAATTGGTACAATGAACCAAGCTACCTGCTCAACAACAAACCTGCAGCTTCATCACAACTTCAGGTAATCTATTATGATATGAATTCAGTTGAAAGTAATTTATTTTTTGTTATCATTGCATATGTTAACCCTCAAGGGCCTGAATAAGTATCCTGAATTCCCACCAGCCCACTGCCTTAAAACATCCAATTGCTTAGCAGTGAGTTCTAGTCAAGTCTTGGCTGCCTTAAGAGGCAGCCAAGACTAACTAGAAACCACTGCCTAGACAATTTGCCTACTGTCAGCAGAACCTCCTCATGATGGCATGTTAAAGGCACCTGTTTTGAGGTTGTAAAAGTTGGAAATAGGCCTTTAAGGATTAAGGAAATAAGACATTTACTTATGGAGATACAAGTCCTTAGATTTTGCAAAGCACATGCTATGAGTTGATAATTCAACTTAGCTTTGGTGTTCATAGAATGAGGTTATGTCCCTTGATTGAAGTGAATTGATAGCCGAAAGGTACCAACTGCATTGCTTTAACATTGCAGTGAGCATCTTTAGGTTTTCAAAGGATGAAATCTATAATTCATCATGTTTGTACATAGATGTTTGAAATTAATAAATGTAGCTTTAAGATCAAAAGTTGGCTTTCATATTTTGACAATAAAAAGAATTTAACCCTTTACCTAAAGAATAGGCTGTATCCGCCCACATAATTTACAAATTAAGCAGTTGGTAAAAAAATATTTTTTTAAAAATTTTTAACAAAACCATATGATGTGACCCCAATCATTAAAAAGACATTGTTGCTTCAACTGTTTGAGGGTCATTTTTTATCATCAATAGAAATTTTAATATTTTGGTTGTACTTGTCACTTTAGAAAATTCTTAACCCCTAAGCACTCTGGTAGTGCAGTAGAATTTTTGGCCACACACTCTGTTTTTTCTCTTGTTTAACCATGAATTTAACCAAGTATATCTTGTTTGACAGAGCTCACTGACCAATGCTATTCACACATATTGCCGTTCAAATTTAAATATTTTTTCTATTTTTTGCCTCAAAAAATAACATATGACCCCCTCATTGGAAGATCATTCCAGTAAGGGGTCATAAGTGGATTTTTGAGAGACAAATTAAACTTTTCAGTTATTCAAGAATTATTTATGCAAGTGTCATCTGCTGTACATGTTAGGTGAAGATTAAAGTAAAGGGGTTTATGGCACAATAGGCAGAAAGTTTGGTAGTTCGTTTGGATCATCAAGACTTTGAAGGAATCTTAAATTAAATTGTGATGCCTATTGAAAATATTCATTTTAATTGAGTTTTCCAGAAAAATAATTTTTCAACATTTTTAGCTCATCTTGACAAAGTCAAGCTGGGCTAATCTCATCGCTCTCCGTCCGTTGTCCGTCAACACCATGTTTTGGTCTTCTCCTCCAAAGCCACTGGGCCAGTTCAAGTGAAAGTTTGTGTGAGTGATGGTCCCAAAGGGGCATTTCATTTTTGTTTAACTCAGCATGCCCAGCCCAATAGGGAGGGAGTGGGGGAAATGCTCCAAAATATTTTTAAAATCTTCTCAAGAACCAGTGTGTACAATGACTTGATATTTGCTATGGAGCTTCCATATGAGGTGTAGAATCAAATTTGTTCAAACAAAGTTCGTGAAGTAATATTTGGCTTTGTAATAGGAGGGGTAAGATTTTTGGCCCCACCCAAAATTTCTATTTTCGGAACCGATGGTCTGGTATGAACCAAATTTGGTTTGTGGTATTATTGGGTCATAAGTACTTGACCCATGTAAAAAATAATTCCTGCATCCAAATGGGAACCTTGGGAGCTAAAAATAGAAATATTTTCAAACGCCCATATTTCCCAAACCACACGGAACAGAGAGCTGTTATTTGGTATGAAGTATCCTTAGGACCAGTAGAATTGAATGGTAAAAAAAGAATTGTCATCGGTTATGTTGGGGTGTTCTGTAATGGGCATCGAAAAAATGCTGAGTCAGCATATTTGGGCTCTCTACAGGAGTCCGAAGTTTTAACATAGGGTAATATGGGGAATATTCTTTAAAAATCTTCTTCAGAACCACCAGTCAAACATCTTTTCATGTTTGGTATACATCATTGTTATGAGGGTCAGATTCAAGATTGTTCAAACCATGTCCCTAGGTTAATATTTGGAAGCCCAAATTTTTGTATTTGTTCAATATGGAGGGTAATTTAAAAAAATCTTCTTCTTCAGATCCACCAGTCAGAATGCTTTGATATTTGGTATGCAGCATCTCTTAGATGGTTAGATTCAAGTTTGTTCAAATCAGATCCCTAGGTATATTATATTTGGGCTCACTATGGTAGCCCAAACTTTTACTTACCGGCAGTGCAATATGAGGAAATTTCTTTAAAAATCTTCTTCTTCAGATCCATCAGTCGGAATGCTTTCATATTTGGTATACAACATCTCTAGGGGGGGTCAGATTCCAGGTTGTTCAATTCGAGTGCCTAGGTTAATATTTGGGCTCCATATGGGAACATGAAATTTAACTTAGTACAATATGAGGGAATTTCTTCAAAAATCTTCTTCAGATCCACTTGTCAGAATGCTTTCACATTTGGTATACAACATCTCTAGGGGAGTCAGATTCAAGTTTGTTCAAATCGGATCCATAGGTTAATATTTGGGCGCGCTATGGTAGTGCAATTCGAAGAAATTTCTTTACAATTTCTCTTCTTCAGATCCAACAGTCAGAATGCTTTCATATTCAGTACACAACATCTCTAGGGAAGTCAGATTCAACTGTGTTTAAATCAAGAGCCTGGATTAATATTTGGGCTCTCTATGGGAGCCGGAATTGGCCATTTTGCTGAAGAATTAAAAATTTTGTATTCTGTACCCTCTAGAAGTGTGTAACTAAGATTATCAAGGGGCTTCATAGGGGAGCTCTACATTTTACTTTATGATCAACTGAAGAAAAGGCATGATGCCCAGATTATTTTTGTCACTCCTGGGGGACTCAGGGATTGACAGTGTAGCCTATGGAGATGGCTTGCTTAATGTAGACTCATTCTTGGACTCTGTTTAAATTGTGTTCTGTTCAAGATGAGCGCTTCAGGCCCTGTGGGGCCTCTTGTTTTAGTTTAAACATTTATCATATGCTGTTCAGGGGAAGTAATTTACTTGAAAGATGTTATGGAGAATTTATATGGGAGGGGGGGGGGGGTTTGTACACAAACTATTCTTTTTCTCTCAAGATTTCCAATGAATGTTTTATTTTTCAGATGGGTGTTATGTGCAAATCACATGGAACCAGTGAAAGGTTTTCTTGGAAGATATTTACGTAGAAAACTGGTTGAAGCTGAAGTGAGAATGGGAATCAGGAATAATGATCTGAATAGAATAATTGACTGGATACCAAAGGTCTGGTCTCATCTGAATAAATTCTTAGAAACTCACAGTTCTTCCGATGTTACTATCGGTGAGTAGTCAGTAAAATGCTGAATGTATTGATAGTCATCTTGCAATAGCTTGCTGAAAATTGGTTTTCAAATGGAAGAGATCCCGTAGTGACAAGGCCCAAATTCAATCTATGTGATATTCTTTTGATTTCATTTTTGAAAGACATATTTCAGCTTGTAGTAACCTGAAATTCATGTGGGTGGAAGTTAAATTATCTTGACAAGACTCTTTGGGACAAATGTTTCAGCCTCTAGTTCCACTTAGAATCCAATGCCTAAGCTGAAACTTAGACAGGTTAATATGATATAGAGAGTAATCGCTTGACTGGACTTGTTACGTGAAATAATTCATGAGAGGTGAGGGACATTGTACAAACACGAGTGCACGAATACGCACGAGTGCTTTACAATATAATCCCTTGTCTCGAATGAATTATTTCACATAACCAGTCCAGTCAAGCGATTACTCTGTTTATTACTTTTCATTATTAACGATAATTATATTATTTAACCATTTACTGAACATAATGGCCAAAACCGGCCAGTGCTATTCTAAAAAATCGCCAGTTTTTTTGTCTCTAAAACATAGGTTATGACCCCTCATTGGAACCAGCTCATTCCAATGAGGGGTCATAACCTATGTTTTTGAGACAAAAAATGAAAAAATTAGTTATTCAAGAATCTTTTTTTGCAAGTGTTGTTGGCTTTTCATGTTAGGTCAAGGTTAAAAAAAACAAAACAATGAAGTCCCCATTACACCCACAGCAAAGCATCTTCATTTGTGCACACAGATACATGACATAATTGTTGATTGCATAATTCATTTGTAAAGTAATAAGATGGGATATCTCTTAGAAAATATTTTAAACATTCAAAAAGTATTATTTAAAATATTGTTTTTCAAAGTTTTAAAGATATTTCAACAAAATCATATCATGTGACCACTCATTGGAACAAGCTCAATGAGGAGTCACATGATATGGTTTTGTTGAAATTTTTTTTTGTCATATATTTTTTCCAACTGCTAAATTGTTAAATTATGTGAGCAGAGGATGTGATAGATTCATTTGATGAAGGGTTAAATGAAAATTACCTCGCTTAAAAATTTCTTTTTAAAAATAGTTTTTTTCAACTACTTAATTTGGAAATTCTGCAAGCAGATGCAGCCAATTTGTTAGGTAAAGGGTTGAAAGAAAATTTCAGCATTCACACAAGACCTTGTGATGTTTTTAAATTGAATGGTAGCTTGGTATCAAATATATCAAATGGCAGGGCAATGAACTTTTGAACTTTCAAAAAAATATTGGCCAGGTGTTTGATTGCCGCTTGAAGTTAACATAGAGTTGGTCTGATTTTTGTTGCTTTAGGTACTCCAGTTGTCACTGTCGGAGCTGACTGAGTAAGAGGATGACAACATGCTAAATAGGCCTACCCACAATAATTTTGTATATCCCAATATTATCCAAGCCCACCATTGGTCTCATCGTCAAGAGTAATATTTGGATTTAGATTAACCAAACATTTGAATGGAACAGTAAAGTGGTGATCACTTTTGTCCCCCCGTCAACCCCCCGTCAACAGTCAAAGCCAATCATGAATGGTTCACAGGTTATGATTTTTTAAAATGTTGTAACCTCCCCGTAACCTGAATGACCATTGAGTTAAGAAAATGACTTATTTTCCTTTTTTTTTAACAGGTCCAAGGTTATTTTTGTCTTGCCCAATGGATATTCCTGGTTCACAGGTGTGGTTTACAGATCTCTGGAATTACTCAATTGTACCATATATGTTGGAGGCAGTAAGGGAGGGACTTCAGGTAAATACCAGCAATACAAATTATTGATTCGTTAACCTGTATGACAGACACAAGACACATTTTTGTTTCTGATTAACTCATACGGTATCCCTAAAAAAGAAAGTGTAAATAAAAAATAAAAAGATAAGGAAAATATGAGGAATGTTCAAAGATGAAAGTAATCTTGAAGACTAATAGAATTGAGATTACATTTGGATTGTTCATTTGTCCTGACTTTAAGCTCGAATTTCACTCAATTCTTTACAATTTGTCGAGAATAAATTACCACAAAAACACTTGTAGATTGGGATTTTCACTCAGGACATCTACTTATATTTTTGGAAAAAGCATAGAGACATGAGTAAAGTTTCAGCTAATAGACCTCCAAGTTGAACTCAGAGATCCTTGGCTGAAACTTTGCTTGTGCTTTTTCAGAGTGTTATTTAGAAATAGAGTCCAATGGAAACTCTACTCTGCTCTGGGATGTCCCTGAAATCAGGGTTTTTTCCATGAAAAAATGGTGATTTTCAGGGTTTATTTATTGGTTAAATTGACTATTTTTTAGTAAAAACTTGTCAGATTATCGAGGTTCTGGATTTTTCATCAACGGTTACTTCCATCCCTGACTCTGTGTCTGTTTTAGTGAACATCCTCTCTCTGCATACTTTACTTGACAAATTATCCAAACCTAACTAGTCTTAACCCTTAAGGGCCCAGTTCCAACTTTGATCACTCTTTACAGCAACAGAACAGGTGCCCCAACATGCAGTCTTTGGGTAAACCTGCAAGTTATATTCTACGAACCTTGGCAGTTGTTTCTAGACAAGTATTGGCTGCCTATACAGGCAGCCAAGACTTGCCTAGAAGAAACTCCAAAGCCACAGGATGTAGACTTTCAGAATGTAGACAAAACTCTAGAAAAATCTCCAGGCCTAAAAGGTCAAACAAAAAAATCACCAATTACATTTTATTATTTCATAGCTTACAATTGCAACTGGAATGATCTGAGTTCAAATAATATCAGACATAGGTTTGAAGACAATTTATCAGCATTAGAATGTGTGTCAGTATGGAACACTGGATACAGTTGTCCCAAGTATTAACACATGGAGTACACATGAAAACAAGACTGGGTTCTTTTAAGAATGAGTATCATTTTTGTTTTACAGGTTTATGGTAAGAGAGCTCCATGGGAGGATCCAACAGACTGGATCTTGGAAACATTTCCATGGAATAACAGTACTAATCCTGATGGCCCTACCTTACTACGTATGAGACCGGAAGATGTGGGGTATGATACATGTGGAGTTCCATCGGGTACTGGAAACTCAAAGACCAAAATGCAGGGCAATGGTAGTGATACAGAAGCTAATGATCCTTTGGTAAGGAAATCACATTGAATGGGATTTTCTTTTTATCAACTCATTTTTTTCCTCATATTTATTTAACTGCAAAGCTTTGAGATTCGATTTGATTTCAGATCTCAAGTTGGTATTCGTTTCAATTCGAAATCGGCTTCCTGATTCATTCCCTTCGAATCCCTCTGTTGGAATGTAGCTTGGTATCGGTCATCTTTGTCATCTCGTGAAACATATAGGAAGTTGTACATAAATAATGTTGAAAATGAAGACTCAGTGTAATTTCCACCATATTAACATAATAGTATTTACATGCATGCTACCACCCATGGTAATTCCATCCTCACTAGTCACTATCACTGTTGAAAGCAAATTTAAATTTTCCAAGTGATCTGGATGATTAGCTGTTTTTATTTATTTTTATTATGTGTACCCATACCATGTATGGTACACATAATGCTAACATCTGGGGTGGCCATCTGTCGTTCATCCATCCTTTGTCTGTCCATCCATCCGTCCATCTGGCATCCGTATCCCTCCCTTTGGCATTCGATAACTTGAAAATTATTGCTTGGATTGTCAAGTTACTCTATATTTGTGTTCAGGTTACTGATGTGCCGAGCTGTATAGTTTTTGGTGTAAATCTGATTATTTGATCCTGAGATATTAACACTTTCTCCTTCCAATCCCTTTGGCATGAGATAACTCAAAAAATATCAATCCAATTGTCATGTTACTTTATATATATCTTCAGGCTACTGATGTTTCAAGCTGTATGGTTTTTACTGTAAATCTGTTATTTTGATCTTGAGATATTAACCCTTTATCCTTCAAATTGAAAATTCCTCCAATCCCTTTGGCATTTGATAACTTGAAAAATATTTCTTGGATTGTCAAGTTACTTTATATTTGTGTTCAGGTTACTGATGTGCCAAGCTGTATAGTTTTTGGTGAAAATCTGTTAATTTGATCCTGAGATATTAACCCTTTATCCTTCAAATTGAAAATTCCTCCAATCCCTATGGCATGAGAAAACTCAAAAAATGTCAATCCAGTTGTCATGTTACTTTATATATATCTTCAGGCTACTGATGTTCCAAGCTGTATAGTTTTTGGTGTAAATAAGTTATTTTGATCCTGAGATATTAACCCTTTATCCCTCAAATTGAATATTCCTCCAATCCCTTTGGCATTCGATAACTTGAAAAATATTGCTTGGATTGTCAAGTTACTTTATATTTGTGTTCAAGTTACTGATGTGCCAAGCTGTATAGTTTTTGGTGTAAATCTGATAATTTGATCTTGAGATATTAACCCTTTATCCTTCAAATTGAAAATTCCTCCAGTCCCTCCCTTTGGCATTCGATAACCTGAAAAATATTGCTTGCATTGTCAAGTTACTTTATATTTGTGTTCAGGTTACTGATGTGCAGAGCTGTATAGTTTTTGGTGCAAATCCTATAATTTGATCCTGAGATATTAACCCTTTATCCTTCAAATTGAAAATTCCTCCAATCCCTATGGCATGAGATAACTCAAAAAATATCAATCCGATTGTCATGTTACTTTATATATATCTTCAGGCTACTGATGTTCCGAGCTGTATAGTTTTTGGTGTAAATCTGATAATTTGATCCTGAGATATTAACCCTTTATCCTTCAAATTGAAAATTCCTCCAATCCCTTTGGCATTTGATAACTTGAAAAATATTGCTTTGATTGTCAAGTTACTTTATATTTGTATTCAGGTTACTGATGTGCCAAGCTGTATAGTTTTTGGTGTAAATCTGATAATTTGATCTTGAGATATTAACCCTTTATCCTTCAAATTGAAAATTCCTCCAATCCCTCTCTTTGGCATTCGATAACTTGAAAAATATTGCTTGAATTGTCAAGTTACTTTATATTTGTGTTCAGGTTACTGATGTGCCAAGCTGTATAGTTTTTGGTGTAAATCTGATAATTTGGTCCTGAGATATTAACCCTTTATCCTGCAAATTGAAAATTCCTCCAATCCCTTTGGCATGAGATAACTCAAAAAATGTTAATCCGATTGTCATGTTACTTCATATATGTGTTCAGGTTACTGTTGTGCCAAGATGTATAGTTTTTGGTGTAAATCTGATAATTTGATCCTGTGATATTAACCCTTTATCCATCAAATTGAGAACTCCTCCAATCCATTTCTTCAGCATGCGATAACTCAAAAAATATTAATCCGATTATCAGGTTACTTTATATATGAATTCAGGTTAATGATGTGCTGTGCTGTATAGTTTTTGATGTAAATCTAATAATTTGATCTGGAGATATTAACCCTTTATCCATCAAATTAGGCACGGCTCCAATCCATTTCTATATGTACCCATACCATGTATGGTGTATATAATGTCGGCATCCGGAGTAGCCCTCTGTCATACAGCTTTCTACTAGTTGCGCGTATGGGTACACATCTGACGATTTAATTGGCCTATTTTTTATTAAGGTTTAACGACACTTTAACAGTCAGGGTCATATCGTGTTCGTGACAGTTTTACAGGTGGAGGAAGATGGGGTACCCCGAGAGAACCACCAAGCAACGATGAGCAACTGCCAGCTCCCAACATCGTAACTCTGCACTGCAGCACAGGCAGGGTTAGATTGGTTGAAGACATGCGCACCATCGACGAGCAGTACGCCTTAGTATGGCATCATTGTGCCCCCATGTGGACAATCAGGGTTAAGCGCCTTGCCCAAAGACACAATACAACTAGCTTTACTCACACAAATATCCATTGAAATATTATTTTTTCCATTTAGCCTCACAAAACATACTTATGCCCCCCTCATTGGAATGAGCTTGCCATGTTCATTCAGTTGAGATGTCTTAAGCTGTGTTTGTGATGCAAAAAATGAGAATTTCCTTTTAGTTAAAAATATTTTTGTAAATGGCATCTTTTTACCATGTTAAGTGAAGAATTAAGATACAATTTGTGTTGAATGTAAAGTAAATAGTTAGATGTTGGATACATTTATGCAATTAACAGGGACACTAGAGGTACCAGCATCCAATGAGATGTCCTTATCCTCAGAAAAAGAAAGTGCCTCCATAATCAGACAGAAATATTCACACATACACATGAAAGGCTATACATGAACTACCACTCGCCATTCTTCAATGATCCAAAATTTCCATCCAAGACATACTCTGTTTTTTGGGGGTTTTAGTATATAGTGGGTTCTGTTAAACCTCTTGAAAATCACAATGCACATTTGTGTACGCATACGCAAATTTCTGATATAGTATAAAATGGTACAGTGTACCACAAGCACATTTCTAGTTTGTTTTGTTCTTTGTTACAGGTGAATATGTTGATGAAACTACAAGAGGCAGCAAATTATTCTAGTCCACAAAGCAATGATAGTGACTCTACAAGTCTGGATAGCCACAATAGCAGCATTCAGGACACAGCCACAGCTAGTGTCGAGTCAACATTGTGAATCTAGTACTAGTTATTAGGGACATTTCTTTATCAAGTATCTGTGATGCATTTTTCTTGACTTTGAACAAAGGAAGGAATTCGACTTGTGATAGAATGCCTGTCAAGGCATTTCACATGGTGCATATGGCCAGGTAATAGGGTCCTGGAGGATGGAGTGGGAAAAGTCTGCGGAAGGTTGTATTGGCTTCACTAAGAATTTTATATTCAGAAAGGATTCAGTCAGTGTACTTTCTGTTCTTTTTTTCTACAAAAATAAGTTGTGGTGGTTCAGTTGCTTTGGTGCAGAGACATTGAATATGACAGAAATGAAGTTGCATATTTTAACTTAAAACACAAGATTCTGACCAGTGGATCATTAATTGCAAATCTGCATGATTTCAAACAAAGTGTGAGGTTTGCATAACCTTACATAATGCTATTGTCATATCTGGCCTGCACTATTCACAAAAATTGCCTTTGATATTTTATTTTTTCAATTTTGGCCTCAAAAAAACATGGATTATGTCCATTCTTTGGAATAAGCTCATTGAGCATATTCCAATGAAGGTTCATAAGCTATCGGAGGCAAAGAATGAACATTTTTAGTCATTCTGGAATTTTTTTTGAAAGCATCATCATCATATTAGCTGAAGAGTGACATATCTAATTGTGCATAACAAAGTGTGGGATCACCATTTATTTAGTATTTAAGTTGTTCTCCACAACATTGCGTAAAATTCAATGGAGTCAGAATTTTTGTATCAGCGAATTACCACAGAATTTTATGAACACAAAATCTCTTTTTCAGAAATGACTGAACTCTCCATAAACATACCTCAGTCTGGGCCAGTACCAAACTTTCACCCATGAACTATTAGAAATTCATTTGCTGCAGAATCGGATTAGTGCTATGAACATAAATGTACCTATATCATTATCATAAACAGAAAAATGGACACGATATGCCAAAGAATATTGTTGTCTCTTGAGTGTATAGGACTGCTGCCTTTCATTGTTACAGGGCAAATAAATTTTTTCTCTCATTAGTTTATGAGAAAATATGTATCAATATGGAATCCTAGTGTGTAAAGTTGATTCTGATGAGGATGACAAGATCATTCATGATTGCTGCATAAAGCATGAACAACTGATGTCAAAATAGGGTGTGAATGTTTATAACAGTAATAGTAAATATTTTATTATGTTCCAATAAGACTAAAATTCTTGCTCTCTGATTGGATGAGAGCTTGCTTAGTTTTTTCTATGTTTGCGGCACCAGTGGCATATGTTACCACCTGACGTCACCACAAGAAATATTTGAATAGATGTTAACAATCAATGGGAGGAGATTCAAAGTGCATACTGCCTATAAAATCAGATTTTTTGAGGTCGGTGATCATTCTTTGAATGTATACTCACAACCCACTTATAAAAAAGGTCAAGGTTGCTCCATCCAAGTTCAAATCATGAACTTGTTCATGATTTGAACTGAGATGGTGTAACTACGACCTTTATCCAAGTTATTGATATTTTGTTGTCCAGTAATGTCGGGGATACCCAAGAGGTTCATTTTTTAAATCTGTTATCATTGAAGTTGCCTTGTTCTTTGAAGTTGCCTTGTTCATTTCATGTTGTGGGTTTTGGGCTTTGGATAGGGTCTTATTGGAACATATACATTATTGTGATGAATTGACACTAACATGGTCTGAGGTTTGTGGCTCAGAGCGTATGGTCAACAGCAACACTTCACTTCTCAGTTGATTATAAGCACCGAGCTGTAAATCTCAGACCACGTTACTGTCGATTCATCACAAAAACATATTACATTTATATGGTGGTGAATGCATAGCTTGTCATTATTTTTTTCATGACCATCCTTAAATATTTGTTCATTTAAGTATCACTAATTTTTCAAAATGATGTCGGGTGAGTTAACTATTTTCTGCAAGACACCATAATGATTGCAAATGTTGGAGGTGGAGGCACCTGCTCAGAGATTCATAACAGAATTGTCTTTTAACCCTTTACCTAACATGAAAAGCAGACGACACTTACAAAAAAAATTCTTGAATAACTAATTTTTTTCATTTTTTGTCTCAAAAACATAGGTTATGACCCCTCATTTGAATGAGCTCGTTCCAAAGAGGGGTCATAACCTATGTTTTTTAGACAAAAAATGAAAAAAATAATGAAAATTAATTGGTGATTTTTGAGAATAGCGCTGGCCGGTTTTGGCTGTTACGTTAGGTAAAGGGTTAATGATAAAACAAGTTTAGAAAATGCCACAAGTATACATTTCTTGAAAGATTTTAAAAATTATAATGTTTTTCACAAAGCACAGAGTAGAACAAGTTGGATGGGTATGTCAGAAAATAACGACAAGCGATGAGTTTTCTTTGCAGTGTTTTTTTTTAAATATTTACTATTTGGTTAACCCTGCACACACTGATGGTAAAATTTCAAGCTGCAGATTTTCTCATAAAATGCAACTAAGAATTTAACCAAATCGGTCTTGTTTGACAGAGCTAATTGAGCTCTGTCAAACAAGATTGAATGGTATAAATTCCTAGCTGCATTATGGGAAAAATTTGCTACTTGAAATTTCTGCATTTTGATATCATTGTGCAGACTGGTTAAATGTGACATTGATTTAATTAAAACAAATCAGAGACGTTTACATGTTTTAATAGAAAAGTTTGATCTCTTCAAAAGTTAACTTCAATACCTACCGTGGTCACAGTATTTAAAATACAATTTGTGATCTGCTCAGTTTATTGAAAATATAGCATTTTAAACAGAACAATCTATGCAGTTGCAAACATCATAATAATAGCATAATAGTATGTGCTATTCATTAATTGTTGTGAATGCTTACATGATGAAGTTGATAGCAACTTCACAAAGATTCATGTGTTGTTTTGTCCAATTCCTCTTTTTAAGAAAACATGGCTGCTTGAATGCGGGTAATAAACCTCTGTAAAATGATGAAAGCATTATGAAAAGAAATTTTGCCCATTGTTATTTCCTTGCATTTACTCCCTGCCCACTGATTCTTAGCTGTTCTGTCACAGTGGCATAGATAGGGGTGGCATAGGAGGAACTGTACAGAACTCTGTCCACTTACATGATGGTAAAAAGAGGTGCCACTTGCCATTACAGTGTAAAGCCACTAAAATGGCTCCCATCTCTTTTGCATAGAGCCACGTTAGTGGTTTTAAGTTCTCAACCAGTTGACATATGATAAGATTGTTGGTATATAAAACCATATAAGTTGACATATAAAACCCATTTATCAAACTCATAGTAATAATATGGTTATAATACAAGGTTTCAATGGCCGTAAGTTTATGTTGAAAATGGTTGACTTCAGTTCTCTGTTCCGTATTTGTTCAGTGTGTGTCTTTAGAACTGTATTTTGGAGTTATACTCCCCTGTTGCTAAGTTAGTCTGGTGTATACAAAGTTTTAAAATGACCAATGTATTGCATGTAGATAAAAGTGTCCTAGTTTTATTAAAAACATTAATTACTTCTTCAGACATAAAAAAAAAACACTTACATTAAGAATTTATTGAGAGTATGTTGCACTTTGGAGACATTCATGAGTTTCAGGGCTAGACTATGGGTTGTGAATAAATTTCAAACAATAAAATGAAGTAATATAATTTACCACGCCTTATAATGACCTTTAAAAGCAACTTCCCAGCACTCAATTTTTTTACATTTGATCTCTTCTGCTAAACGTAAAATGATGTATAATGGTTTGCTTCTGACAAGTCAAATGTGTGGTAATAGTTGCCACTAACTTATGATTATTGCTATAAAGCAGCCATGAGTTGATTCCATGAAAATTCCGCAGAATCTGATGTCAAGAAATGTGTGTTAAGATGCTTGCTCTTATTTATAGAGGCATACTTTTACACAAGCCATTATATTTCTGCAAGGTGAAAGAGTATCTTTGTATTGTGCAAGAAAATCAGCCTGAAGCAAGCAAACAGTTAATCTTTTTTTAGATTAATTACGTTCCAGTGTACTTGTATTGGGATTAAACGGCTGCATGGTTTTTAAATGATCTCCCTTATTAATGACAAAATGAAGTCTGAATTCAGACAGCAGTAAAGTAAAAGGGGAATTCAAAGCCCTAAGGAAAGTTTCCTTTGGAAACAACTGCCTTACAAAACTAAAAGGAACCACATTGCTAAGTGGTGAACATGGTACAGTGTCTTTATTTTCCAAATTCCAGCCATTCAGTTTGCAATAAAAATGGAATGTTTGATGCGTAACTGACGTTCCAATAAAATTCACTTTATCTGTGATTACTACATGACAATGACTGTCTGCATTTTTTTTGCTGGTGTTAATATATTGTTCATCTGTGAAAATAAAGATTTAGCCAACAGGAAACAATTCATTTCCCTTGCCTATGCTAATAGGTGGTAATTACATCATATAACCTGAGACACTTTTTAAGCGTACATTTTATTTCTGTGTCATTTGTTTGTCACTTGTGTTGAATGCTTTTCCCTTGGTTGCAACTGTATTGTTTTGTTTTCTCATTAGAGCCTCACCATGCCCAGACCACTAATGCCTCCTGATAGAACACAACCTATGTATATCTAGATAATGATTCAAAATTGAATATTTCACAGCTATCTGTCCTGTGACAATATTTTACCAAATGCATAAAAAAAACTGCTCAGTCTGGTTTGTTGAACACAAATGCAGTTATATTGGTATCCGCCACGAAACAGGAGTTTAGTAGTAGAACCCATTTAATTGTATATCTCTTAATTAAATAACCCTGTTAATTGAATATAACTTGCAAACACCAAACCATTTACCATACCTTTAGTGCAAATTTGACATGTTAATTGCATGAAGGTTATAAAATAAATTCCTATTCATTGAATAAAAAAATCTTGTAATCTGTCAAAGAATTACTTTGGGATCCACTGAATTCCCTACAATTATAGATAGTGTAGGCCCCAATACATCCAGTTTCGGCATTTAATCTATTATATCTTGTTTGACAGAGCTCAATGAGCTCTGTCAAATAAGATATAATAGAATAAATGCTCAATTTATCTGTAGAATACAGGAGAGTGACCAAATTCCCTTTAATTGAATACTGTTAATTGAATAATTTATACTGGCAAAATGGCTGTTCCATTAACAGGGATCTATTGTACTTGTAACCCCTAATCTAGAATATCGACTAAATCTGTCAAGTGCTATATACAAAATTGGAATTCAATTTTATTTTTTATTTTTTTGCTTCCACAATATAGCTTATCATGCCCTCATTATATTGAGTTAGTTTAACTCAGTTCAGTGGGGGGTTGTTGTAAGCTGTTTCAGAAGCAAAGAAATGAAAACTTCTAGTTATTTTTTAACAAAATCGTATGGCGTTCTCTGCTTCTCATGTTATGTAAAGGTTTAAGCACTACGCATTAAAACAAGCAAGCTGTGGGTTAGATGTAAACAATGAATGTATACATTATTTGAATAACATAACATTTCATTTTTTTGGCTAAAAGAATATAGCGTTTGACGCCTCATTGTAATGAGCTCAGTGAGCCCATTCCAATCAGGGTTCATAAGCCATGTTTTTCATCCAAAAATTGAAGACAAAAATATGATGATTTGTGTAAATAGCACTGACTGATATGGCCATCGCATTTAGATGCAGGATTCACAGAACAGTGTGTCAAAGAAGGGGGCTTACTACACCCTGCCACATTATCTAGGTAATACATTTTTTTCGTAAATTTACCCTGAAGCTGGTAGATATTTTCGTTTTGCTTTTAAATGTTGTATTTTTGAAAAGCAGGTGTTAAGAAGATGGGGGCATTTGTGTTTTGTCATCAGCATTCTTATGGGCTCGTCTCTATATGTATTTGTGTCATGGTCTCTTATTGCTATGGATTCCAGAAAAGACCAAAACACCAGTAAACAAACAAACTGATTTGAAATGTGTTGAATATATAACCTGTCTGGTATATTAGGATCTGGTAAGTATTGGGGTTTGATGAGAATGCTCTTAAGTTGGGAGCCACAGTACAAATGGTTGGTCACACTTGACTTAATACTTGTGTTATGGTCATGATACAGCAAAAGTTGCTGAAAGTGACCTCACATTACAGTGAATAAGCATTGAATATTCAATGAATGATTATGTTTAACTGGTTGAGTGCAAGAAGCCACTATCAGTGCTCTACTGAAAAGTGCTGATAGCTTTACACTATTTGCACTAATTTGTTGGCTCGGCAGAAGAACATTATTAATATAAAATTGTTTTGTTTCAATTTATTGTAGAGTGCCAACTGGCACTCTCCAATAAGTTGGAACAAATAACTATTTATCAGAAATATCCTGTTAGACTAAGGCTTCTTTTGCTGGTAGTGTGATATATTTGAAAAAAATACTTTCACTACAAATGACCATCCAAAAATAATTTAGCACTCCACTACCAGTTAAGAAAAATAATTCAATTTATCAGTATCTAGTTAGCCCTTTACTTAACAAAATGGAAAAATCTGGCCAGTACTGTTCACTAAAAGAGCTATTCAAATTCTTGGGGTTTTTTTTAAATTGTTTATGCCCCATCATTGTAATGAACTTGTTGAGCTCATCCCAGTGAGGCGTCATAAACCAAGTTTTTTGGCAAAAATTAAAATTTTCAGTTATTCAAAATTTGTTTGGCAAGTGTTATCTAGTCATGTTAGAAAGGGGTCAAGGGGCTAGATCAGTAAAACAGATTCAAGAGAAGATGGGGAAAAGGTTGTTATGTGTGATTGTGTTTTATTTTTGTTTCATTTATTTTAAAGAAAATTAATTTTCTGTTGCTGTGGTTGTTTATTTGTGAACTAAAGTCAATGAGATTGAGGTGGTGCTCAGCAATAATATCCCCCCACACCTGTGGGAACCCTGGGAAGTGAAGCAGTGCTTGTTTACTGTGATAATCAAGCTCTGTTTTACTCATAAAATAGGATCCAGTCACCAATGCTTGGGGTGGAAGTCCTCTGAAATAGGTAACATAGGTATAAATGGTTGACTAAACTTGACTTCATTTTCATTTTCATTATTTGTTGCAGTCATGATTAGCCATCATTCAGAAATATGTGAGCATGAACATCAATAAATAAATGAATAATGCAATACAATGATATTTGTGTTCTGGCTTGCAAATGGGATGCAGTATGATAGTTTGTATCAGATTACCAAGTCCAAGAAAGAATCTGTAATAAGTCCAATGTACAGGCAGAAACATAAAAACATTTATCCCCATGTTGCAGTCACGATTAGCCAATGTGCAAAAATATGTAACCTTGAACACTAATTAATAAATAAATAAATAAATAAATAACTAAATAATGCCCATGAAAGAATCCATGCAGTGGGGAAATGTTTGGAACTTTCCACTCCCAAAGAAGTCATTATCATATCTCATCAGAAGAGGATCATTTTATAATTTTTTTGTAAACAACACTGAGCTTTTAGAACAGTTTGTGGCATTTTATTTGTAAACATTATTTTATGCAGCATTGTTGACCAGTGATTTTGGCCTAACCCTTTTACCAAACAAAATGTCTAACCTTTAAGGCCTGGAGATTTTTCATACATTTTTGGTACACTATGACAATTTATGTCCTGTAACTTTACAGTTGTGTCTTTCCAAATTTTGGCTGCCTACAGAGGCATTCAAGCCTTATCTAGAAACAACAGCCAATATACTTACAATGTATCCTGCATGTTTATCCAAAGACTGCATATAGGGGCACCTGTTCTAAGGTAGTACAAATTGAGCAGTCTGAAATAGGCCCCCAAGGGTTAACCAAGCAATGTTATTTTTAAAAAATGGCTTTCAGATTTTGTTTGCACAAAAACAGCTTATGACCCCTCATTGGAACAAGCTCATTGAGCTTGTTTCATTGGGAGGTCATAAGGTATGTTTATTATGAAAAAAGTGAAAATTTGTAGTTAAAAAAAGTGTCATCGGCTATTTATGTTAGGTAAAAGGGATAACTGGAACAAAGTAACCATATCAGATGGTTGCCTGAATCTTTGTGAATGTTAGTCATCATGGAAAATAGAGTTATGTTTTCTTTGAAATTTTACTAGTATATTTGAAAACTGAAAGTTGTGTACATTTCATTATTAAAGTTTCATCTTATGTGTGTGTATATAAATATATGATTATATATATGAAGTGTTCTGGTCATTACATTTGTTATATTTTGTCCAAGTATAGACTACGTATATTTGGCGTGTTGTTGCCCAATTATTGCCAGCATTTATTCATATAAACTCTTGCAGTGTGTTAGTTACCATTGCATTCGTCATTTGTTGTATTATGATTAACTCTTCACCTGATACTGTTTCCATTCTCCAGTGAGTATTGATAATTCAAAAGATCTGGTTTTCAGCAGAAGAGCCTCAGAGGCAACACTTCTGTTTATGCATCACAAATACAATTTACACTTGTTCAAGTAATTGTATCTTGTTTGACAGAGATTTCAATGCTCAATCAAACAAGATATAGTGAGATAATCTGATCAGGAGTGCCGGAAGCACTTTAGGGTAGGGAGGTCAGACCTTGGTGAAAGGGCATTTACATGCATTAGCTGGCCCACCATGACATGTCAAAGCATGCATGTCTTGAAGGCCCATGATGGGGGAGTTTGAGAGGTGTCCCACTCCCTTTGAGAGGATGGGGGGGGGGGGGGGTACCCTCTCGCAAACTCCCCCATTGATTCTGAAAGCTCCCAGAACGAATTTGGGGTGTATTTTAGATTTACTTCAAGAATAAATCATCGAAATAATCGAGTGACGAATCTGGCAAGGGCATTGTCAAAAACCCCTCTCACCCCCATGGTCCAAAGGTAAGGAGGGCAGCTGCCCCATGCTTCCTGCGTCCCTGAATCTGATTAGCCAGAATCTAATATCTAATTCATTCCTTGTGTCTGTGATTGTACAATTGCTCTGTTGTATTGTCACACACAATCATAGAGCTCTTTCCAAAAGTGTGTCTTCTCATTCGAATCCTGGGATATTGAGCAGTGCTTGTTTTCTTCATCAAATATGACAGGTATATTATGAACTGGTAACCAGCATCTGGGGTGAGAGTCTGCTAAAGTGGGCATCATGCATATAAACAATGGACTGAATTTGCCTTTGTAATTGTAGTTGTGTTGCAGTATACCATAGAAGCTGAAAGTGACCATAAACAGTGTTGCAATATAGCCATAGATGCTGAAAGTGACCATAAACAAACAAACAAAATGGACACCACTTAAAAGCTTCTTATCAGCTACAGGAGACAATCTAGACTTCTGTCATAGACCTTGTATTTTGCAATAATGATGACCTTGTTGACAGAATTGGTGAGGGGGTGGGGAAGCTATGGTGCTGATCTCTGGGTCTAACACCCTCGGCCCTAACATAATGCAGGCCTTCCATCATTATGCCATCAATATGATTTTTGAAGAAAATGAGATTGGTGACGGCTTGGACTTGACAAGCAATCTGCTCTGAGTGTAAAAATTCAGAAGTTGGGTCATGTGACCACACGCTTAAAAGAACATGTAAAGTGCCGGGCCATGTGAAGGGATTGCATCACTTATTTCTGTTGTCCTGTCATATTTCACTCTTATGATATTACAGTTTTGAAGGTTGGCCATGAACATACATAAATGGGCACATATACAAACAGGCATATATGACCTTGATTGTGCTAATGTGGCCAAAAGGTTAAACATTAATTCTCAACTCCTAGCACTCTGGTCGGATTTCAAAATTTTCATCATTGTCTTCATATGCAGCATGAAAAATTTAACAAATTATATCTTGTTTGCCAGAGCTCAGTGATCTCCATCAAACAACATATAACATTGCAAGTTCTCTGTTGCATTGTGAGAAACATTTGATGCTGAAAACTTTGGTATTTTGACATAAGAGTGCAGAGGGTTAGTACCAGAGTAAACCTTGTCCATTATGAGAGGTCCATTATGAGAGCTGGAATTTGCCCCAAACTGATATGTAGAATATTTATATTTTAATCTTTCCAGGGAACCCTGGGGAGTGCAGGACTGCTTGGCTACTAGGATAAACAAAATGTTTCACTAGTATAATAGGATCTGCTAAACAATGTGATTCCTTTGTGGTGGGTAGCATAACTAAAATGATTGGCTGAACATGACTTTATGCTTATGTTACAATGATGATTTAGCTACAGGTGCTGAAAATTACCATAACCCTTAAGGGCCTGGGCAATTGCCCTGAATACTCACCTAATCACAGTCTGTACATGTCCAGTGTCTTATCACTGATTTCTAATCAAGTCTTGGCTGCCTTAACAGGCAGCCAAGACTTGACTAGAAATGACAGCCTAGACAATTTGTCTATTGTCAGCAAGACCCCCTCACGATGGCATGTTGAGGTCACCTGTTCTGATATCTTAAAAGTTGGAAATAGGCCTTTAAGGGTTAATCACTAAAATAAATCATGCAGTCAGTGTACTAATAAATAAATCTAACTTTTCTATCACGAGTAATTCACTGAATCAAATAATACATACAAAACAAATGTTGAAAAATCATCTAAATTTGATAATTATTCATGCAGCTGCCTTATTTCAGACACAACAACATGAACAGAGGGAAAAAACTAGTATTTGTTGCATTGAAATAACTTTTAAAGATAATATTCTAGTGGCCAAACTTCATAATTATTTTTGTCGGGTTGTTACATCTTATTAAAATGGTTACATTATATAGAAGAAACTATTTTTTTCCTCTGTTGCAAGAAGAGATTATGTACATTAACTCTTTACCTAACAAATATATTTTTTTCAAATAACTTTTAAATTTTTGTTTTTCATCACCTATCATAGCTTTTACCCTCTCATTGAAATGAACTCATTTCAAAGATTAATCACAAGCTATTGTTTCAGAAAAAAAAATTTAAAAAACTTTGAATGGCAACTTTTGTCAATATTGCAGGTTGGAGGAGGATTAACCCTTTACCTAATGAATCAGCTGCATCCACCCTCGTAATATACAAATTGAGCAGTTGAAAACAATTTTTTTCTTTTCAAAACATTTCACGAAAACCATATCATGTTGCCCCTCATTGGAACGAGTTCATTCCAATGAGGAGTCACATGATATGGTTTTGCTGACATTTTCTTTAAAATTTGAAAAATAATTGAAATAATTTTGATATTATTGTCTTTGTTGGGTAAAGCGTTAAAATGTTGAGATTATCGAGTACTCATTTGTATGCTTGTTTATGAATTATCGGTGAAGGTAGTTATGGTGCAGCCTTCTTAATTGCATAACCCTTAATTGAATAGCCTTGTTAATTGAATATAACTTCCAAACACAAAACCCTTTACCATACCTCCAGTACAAATTTGACCTGTTAAATTGCATATAGGTTATAGAGTAAATTCCTGTTAGTTGAATAAAATATCTTATGATGTGTTGTGAAATTACCCAAACACTGACCAAATTCCCCTTGTTTATTGACCTATTTGACCTCAGTACATTCAAAACAAGTATTTACTCTATTTTATCTCGTTTGAAAGAGCTTCATGAGCTCTCACAGAGCTTCATGTGACTATTCAATTAACAGAGTTCCACTGTACTGGCCTGTGAAAAAATATGCTCATCATAAAAATGATACAGCTTTGAATTTTCTTAGAATATGGAGGCCCTTGATCAAGAGACCAAATGTGGGGGGTTTTTTGTGTTACATACAAATCTAGAAATAGGTGGTCCAGATTGACAGAGAATTATTTTGTTTTTACATCAGCTTTTTGTACAGGCTATCAATATTAGGCCATCACTTAATAATTTTATTTATGGGAACAATATCTTCATGGGGACCCCCAGGAAAGTTGCTTGTTTAATCTAGAAGACATGTTGTTCTTTAACCCTTTACCGAACACACAGGATATCAATATTTATTATTTTAATCATTTTTTTTTAAATTTAAAAAAAAAAATTCAACAAAACCATCAATGGATGAGCTCGAGCTCATGTTTTTGTACATTTTTTTTTCAACTATTTAATTATACAGGCATAAGCATGGGACTCATTAAGGTGAAGGGTTAAAAGTATAATGCCTGGGACTGAAGTCCTTTAAAGTAAACAACATAATCATAAATAAATAATTGGCTAAACTTTATATAGGGAGTGTGGCAGCTCAGTTGTTATTGCATTGAACTTCAAACTGAAAGCTTTACTGTTCGATCCCTTAAAGAGGGTAACTGCCTTGTGTCCTTGGGCAAGGCACTTCATCCTGATTGCCCATGTCGGGGCATGGTGGCACTTCGTACTAAGTCATACTGCATGTCAATGGTGAACTTGTATTCAACCAATGCTAGCCGTGCTTAGTACATTAGGGAGTGTGACAGTTGCTCACCATTGCTCGGAGGTTCTCTCCAGGTGCTCCAACTTCCTCCACCCATAAAATTCTCCGACATGAGGTGACCCTGGCTGTCAAAAGTGCCATTAAACCCCCAATAAATAAACTTTATATCCTCATTGTGATCATGATATATCCACAAATACTCTAAGTGAGCTTAACCCTTAAAGACCCATTTCTGACTTTTATGTCTGCAGAACAGGTACCATTAACATGCAGTCATGCTGAGAATAGACATATTACCTTGGCAGTGGTTTCTAGTCAAGTCTTGGCTGCCTTCACTGCTTAGATTCTAGCAATGTGTAGGTGGTTATTTAGCGGGTGTTCAAGAAATTTGTCCACATCCTTCAGGATTAAACCCAAATAAACATAGAAACAGCAACTAAAACATGTTTGAATGGGTGCAATTTCCTTGCAAAGGAATAATTTTCTTTTTGGTGTAAATTTTCTTTTTGGTGACTTGAACAAATACGTTTTAAATGAGAAATGTCTTTGGCATTTAGAAGATTACATTATTTGAATTTGTTTTCCCACTCTAGCCATGGCTGGTTTATGGCTTCATTCGATACTCAAGAAAATCACCTATTTTTGGTTACATGGGTCATCTTAAGAATTTTCAGAACATAAAAGAATCAAGTCATTTTCACTGTTATGGCATTACAGCCCACACAGTGTTGGTGGATGATTAAAAATTACTTGACTGCGTGCAATAAAATTATTTAACATTGCACAGGGACTAAACTCAATCCCACTCAGGATTGTACAGGTACTAAACTCAATTCCAGCCTAGAAAATGGGGCAAAAAAGCGTGAAAGATTTATAAGTTATTTTTCTTTGCAAACCTTCCACCAAAAGCATCATTTTTTTCTTCAGAAAAAAAACACAACTCTGTCAAAGGATAATAAAATTGCACTTTTTCTTTTCTTTCAAAACAGAAATCTGGGGCCTAACAGAAATATTTTGAAAGACAGAGCTGTTGTATGTTTGTTATTCATTAAAAATCTGGAGCCTAACAGAAATATTTTGAAAGACAGAGCTGTTATATGTTTCTTATTCAATAATCTGAAGTTTTTAATGAGTATGTATTGCACACACAGGACTAGTTGAAACACAAGTGCAAATCAAAATTTTGGTTTTCCCCAAGTGTGTTCAAACTGAGCCTTTATTAGTTATTTATCACCCAATTGAGTACAAATTCACTCTGCATCAAGACATCATAAAATAGCTGTTATATCCTTTATATGTTCAGATAAACAGCATTCTCTATTAACCCTTTCACCACTAATTGTACAGAATGATACCAATTCATTGGAGTGGATGGGAAGAGTCCATATTTAATACGTGCATAGAGCAAGGAATAATCTCAACCTGCAGCCATACAGTTTGTTGGGTAAGGAGTGCTGCAACACAACAGGTTTCTACAGAAACCCTTGATAAATGGAGTAGTGCTTATTTAATGTGGTGGACAATTTTATCCTCTACAGTGGAAACTTAATTGTAAAAGCTTGACTTTGACTTTACAGTAGTGTTGCAGTCATGATATAGTCATAGGTTCTGAGAATGACCTCAAACTCAAATAACAGTAGAACAAACCTGCTGGTGTATATCAGCCCATCCCTTACATTCTAGATCAGTAGAAACTAGGGGAACTTATAAAGTCAAACAAGTAGGTTAGATAGTGGTCCACATATTTCAGATTTGTTTATCACACCTAGTTTCTATGGGCATAGCAAGCTTATGAAAAGGTAGATGTTCTCCTGAATCATGTACCAAATCACATGGTGTGTACTGTATGGCTGCTGGTTGCAAATAATAAGTTGTCTCTCCAACTGCTTCACTTGGTTACTATTTATTTATATAATATTTTAACCTAATATGGTGCTGGCCCATTAAAGTGGTTTGTAATTTTGAAAGTGATTTAGCCGTTTATAGTGTTGAAAGGGTTAAGCTGTGTTCATATGCTTCATTAGAGTGTTCAGAGAAGTTTTATACTTATAAATATATATATATAATTATATATCAATGCAGATATTAGGGATCATTTTATAGGAATTGTTATTAGGTTCATACAGTTATGTAAATATTGTATACTTTTACATAAATTATTGAGCAAAATGTGATGATATTTAATTAATAAAACTTGTGCAAAAACTATATTTATTTGTAATTATTTATTAGATATGATCTTCTTTCCCAAAATTGCCCATTACCGAGCTCAGCTGATATGATTTCAAACAGCTGATATGATGCTGATCACAGCCAATATGAACCAAACTAGGGTTGTCCCTCTTGATACATTACTAGACGGAGCCATTTATTTATCAGAAAAAATCAGTCATGACTATTCAACAAAGGCAGTCAATTAGAAGCCTTTGCATTATGAGACAAAAAGGGGTAGTTTTTGGATGGTGAGGGATTAATGACGGCAATAAGTAAGGATTAGGTGGATGAAAGGAGAGAGGTGTACACAAAATTCATTGCAAATAAAATTCAGAGTCATGAGCTGAGATTCGTTGAAGTGGGAGAAGCGGTACTTTGGCTATCCTAATATCGCAGCTTTTCCAGTTGGGAAGTCAATACGTTTGGATAGCTGAGCTAGGAGAAGAGAAAATTTCAGGCTTGGTGAAAAGAATGAGAAACAATAATATTGACAGAAAATTCTAACAGATCAGAAAATTTTTGCAGTTATTGATTTTGTTTTAATAAATAAAGAGGTTATTACTTGGTTAGGTTCATATTGCCGATATATCAATCTTCGATAATTTCAGATCAGCCCTTGACCTTTGGTCTCTGGCTGATATGAAGTTACTTCAGGCTGATATCTTGGCCAATATGAAACAAATCAAGTAATAATTATTAGTTAGATACCTAGGTTTTGCTTGGAGTCCTATGATCCTGATACATACTCGACCTCTACTGTTATCTGACATCTCTACCACATCTGAAAGACAGTTTTCGGAGGTTAACATGCCTGCCCCAAAACTCAACAGATACAAGCTGAACACAGCTGATGCAACTTACCCGGACAATTTTATTTATCGAGTACACCACACAGGACATTTCAGCACATTTTAGAATGTTGATGCATCTCTTCAATGGCAATGTCTAGAAGTCTTTTCAACCACATTTGAAAGAATTGTTTTCTTCCCCACCTCACACTCAAAATGTTGATGGTGGGAAGGTAGGTAAAAAAAAAAATTGTCTGTCCAATCCTAACACAGCGCCAAAAAACTGCATAACAAAGGAAATAGATATTTCCCACATAAAACCAGTGAGTTGGTGGGGTTTCTGGTTACAAAATCAAAAGGAAGCTTCCTCTGGACACCAACAGTGCAACACACAAAAAAAAAAAATTGATTTGAGTCAGTATTCATAAGTTATTGGACAGAAACCAAATTCCAGTGGCCATCTTGGTTCAGCTGGCTGGTCCAAAATCGAAAGAGGCTTCCTCTAGACACCAATAATGCATAATTACAAAATAAAAATGATTTGAATTTATTAGTTATTGGACGGAAATATTATTCAATATGGCGGCCATGATGGCCATATTGAATTGGTGAGCTGTTCCAAAATAAAAAAGAAGCAATGCCTAGTCATCCACAAGTAACCCCTAAAATTATGATATGATCAAATAAGCAGTTCGTTATTTATTGAACGGAAACCAAAAGTTAATGGACGGATGACAGAAGCTGGACGACCGACGGATTTCGTGAAAACATAATGCCCCTGAAAGGTTCTTGGGGCATAAAAACATATAGTAACGTGTGACTTAAATGAAATGCAATGTGTAAGAAAAACAGAACGTCAGTCACACCCCACCCACACAGTTTTTGCGTCACGTGTGGGCCAGAATTCTCCGTTGTCACTGGCTTCCCATTCCTTGTCACTGATGTTTGGACTCGGGTTGCATTTACATAAATAAAAAAATATCAATCAAATCAACCCAAAATAATTTTAAAACTTTTTAACTTCTTGATGCTGCATTGACTGTGGATGGTAAATCATTTTTTAATCTCTTGATTATCTACAGACTACTGCCTAGCAAAAAGAGACACATTATAAATATTATGTTTTTTGAGGAGTTTGAACCTTTTACTCAACAGATCTGTGCTCAAGCTGGCCGTTTCTTGATAGTGGAAGATTTGAACATTCACTTTGACATTATTTCTGACCCCGACACCGGCCGCTTCATGGAGTTAACCGATTCTCACGATTTGATACAACATGTCCAGGAACCTACACATAGACGTGGACACATTTTAGACCCCATTATATCTCAACGATATGACAGTCTTGTGAAGGAGACATGTGTTCTGGATCCATCACTATCTGACCATTTTCTTGTTCTTTGTAAACTGTGTGTTAAAAAGCCAATGTGATTAAGAAAACAACGTCATTCCGCAAACTTAACAACATAGATAATGACAGTTTAGGCAGCAAATCCCCGAAGCACTCGATAAACTTAACTGTGGGACTTCTCTCCAGGACCTGTTAGACTGCTACAATTCTAGCCTTAGGGAGCTACTCGATAAGACAGCACCCGTGATTTCAAAAACTAGCATCAGTAGAAAAGCACGCCCCTGGATGAATGATGAAATTCGTACATCCAAACAAACGCGCCACCAACTGGAAAGGCAGTGGCGACGTACAAATCTAACTGTACATCGTGAGATGTACATTGCACAATGTAAAGTTGTCAAAAACCAAATTACTCACTTTAAGAAACAGCTTCTTTGTGGTAAGATCAGTGCCTGTGGCTCTAACCAAAAGCAACTGTTCCAAATCATACAGTCCCTAGAATCGAAGCAGACAATAAATTGTCGGAGGAGCTGTCTAGTGCCCATATTGCCCAAAAGTTCTCAGAGTTTTTCGCGAATAAAATTGAGACAATTAGAAAGACCCTGGATCAAACACAATGTACCTTCGATCAAGGCCCAACCGAAACCCCATTTATCTCATCTGATTGGTAAGCTTTGATTGTGTGTCCGAAAGTGTTGTTGAGAAAATTATCATGTCCTCGCCAACTAAAAGTTGTGCCTTAGATCCTATTCCCACTTCGTTGTTGAAGTCATGTCTTCCAGCTCTCATAGGTTGTATAACAAAGATTGTTAATGAGTCAGTACAAAATGGTTATGTGCCACCATGTCTCAACTTGAAACAGCCCTGGTTACGCCTCTTCTAAAAAAAGACTTCTTTAGATCCCTGTGTAAATTATAGACCTGTATCAAACCTGCCATTTATCTCCAAAGTCATTGAGAAAGTAGTTGCCAAACTGCTGCGTTTATATTTAGACAGCAATCAGCTTGTGGATCCAAAACAGTCTACATACCGCGAAGGCCACTCCACAGAATCTGCACTTCTGAGCGTGCAAAATGATATACTAGAATACATAGACCACCGGAAGGCAGTTATTTTGATCCTCTTAGATCTTTCATTGCCGTTGATACCATAGACCATAAAATCTTATCCGATAGACTTTTGCATTTGGGTATTGATGAATCTGCATTGAGGTGGTTTCAATCCTACATATCAGAAAGGACCCAGTGTGTCACAATTGAGGGAATTCAATCAAACCCTGTACCACTTAAATTTGGCGTACCCCAAGGCTCAGTCCTGGGTCCAATTCTTTTTACATTATACATACAGCCCCTCGGGGAGATTATTCGATCACATGGGATTGGCTGCCATTTCTATGCAGATGACTCACAGATCTATGCGGAGTTTGACCCATTGGAACCAAATGACACTGAGTTGAAATTTCAAATTTTGCAGAATTGCATCGATGATATTAGAACCTTTATGCTGGTAAACAAACTTAAACTTAACGATGAGAAAACAGAACTTATAATTTTTTCTTCTAGGCATAAACCTGCCCCAGACAATTTGCCCTGCCTTAAAGTAGGAGATACCATTATCAATCCATCTACCACTGTTAGAAACCTTGGTGTGTATTTTGATTCTCACTTAACCATGGTTCCTCATATTTCAAAAGTCTGCCAGTCCGCCAATTTTTATCTTCGAAAAGTTGGCCGATCCAGAAAATTCCTAACCACGCGTGCCACAGAATGCCTCATTCTCGCATTTATTTCTTCAGGGCTGGACTACTGTAGTTCGCTTCTACATGGTCTTCCCAATAAACAACTTGGCAGACTACAGTCTATTCAAAACAGTAGCACGCATTGTGACATTAGCGAAAAAGAGAGATCACATAACACCTAAGTTGAAAAGTTTGCATTGGCTTCCTATTATGGTCAGAGTTGAGTTCAGAATTCTCCTCTTCACATATAAAGTACACATGAAGCAGTCCCCAGCTTACATTGCTAATCTAGTAAAACCATATATACCGAAACGCCCCCTCCGTTCCACCAACCAAAATCTTTTAGAAGAGAAATCCTATGTTCTCGCTAGCTACGGTGGACGTTCTTTTAGCTATAATGCTCCTAGACTGTTTAACATGCTACCAGAATTTGTTAAAACAGCCCCTTCTTTGACAGTATTTAAATCTGGATTGAAATCCCATTTATTTAACAAATATTTTTAAATCCTATGTTGGTCATCATTTTGTTTATGAGCAGTGTTGTAAAGCGCCATGGAACTTTTTTAATATTGTGAGATGTTTGCGCTAAATAAATGTATATTATTATTATTATTACACTGCAACTTCACTCTTTCACAGCTGTCACACAGTCATTAATGTATTGTCACTTTACCGGACGCCTTTGCTCTAACATGTGATGGAATGTCACTCTATCACTGCCATCACACGGTCATTACTAACATATTGTCACTTTACTGGATGCCTTTCCTCTAACATGTGATAGAATGTCAATCTACAACTGCCGCCACACGGTCACTATAACATATTGTCACTTTACTTGATTCCTTTCCTCCAACAGTCGCTACTTTGAGGGTTAACTGCCCCCCCCCCCCCCTAGTTACTGTAAGGAAAAAAAAGGAAATATATATAAGAAATTACCATACATAGGATATGTGCACACAAGCCTATAAATATGTATATATATATATATATATATATATATGTGTGTAGGTGTGTGTGCATGAATCTGGTGTATGAAGGCGAATTGGTCGCATCGATATTGAAGGTGTTAAATCACTTTGTGGTGGCTTTAAGTTTTCGCACACATTAGTGAGAGATAGAAAAATGGGTTAATTTCCAGGTCGGCTGATTGTCTCTTGTTGATCGTCGAGGTGAAAACAACTCATGCGATAATCAATGTGAACATGCACGGATTATTGGTGATCTGGAAGTCGAAGTGATTTGGTTGACTCCCAATACTTTTGGAGAACACATCGGGACTTCATAGAGGCAGGTTGTACTTTTGTACTCTCCTCCAGATTAACTCCCCATCGGGGCCGGTCACTATAACATGGAATTCTGATCCTCGTCCTACGCCGAGTTCCCAATGACGGCTCTATTAATTTAGTAAAAAGACAAGTTTATTCACGATTAGCCCGATGCATCTTATTTCGATGAAATTCGGCGTACGACGAGTTTCGGAGGGTCGATAGATTTGAAACCCCGCCCCTCCCATTTGACAACTTTACGGAATTTTATGGTCGCATTCATTGGCACGATTTTACCCTTTGAAATGCGTTTTTTTTATTTAAGGGGGAAGAAGGTGAGATACGACGGGCAGGCTGTTTGGTGTAACGGCCTAAATTTTTGATGTGTAGACAAAATTTGTGAGCGCGAGGGATTCAGATTGAACAGCTCTTGATATGAAAATTCGTAGTTTTATACGATTGTTGGCGTAACCCTTCCGCCGGTAGAGAGTTTCGGGTGTTGGAACTTTTGGTTCTGACCTGTGTAGCGCTCCCCTTCTTTAGCCGAGGGTGGTAGCAGCCTGAGCGCTCCCCTTCTTTAGCCAATGGTGGTAGCAGTCGTAGTATTTATAAAAATCATCGATGTTTGGTATGTAACTCTTTTGCCGGGGAAGTGGGACTTGGTGATCGAAACAGTGGTTATGGCCTGAAAAGTGAATACCTAATAGACGGTAGAATAAATTTGTTTCCACCTATAGAGTGGAGATGTAGTTGTACATGCCAATTGAAATATGAAAAATGAAAATCCAAAATTCCATGTGACTTCCTCCGAAGTTGAAATAGTAATGGGGGAATTGTAATAAACGTTAAATTAATATATATTTAAATCTTTCGCCATTTGTTGTTGTTTGTTTTTTCCAGATTATAGGCCTTTCATTGAGCCCTTGACCGGATATTATTATTATTATTTTTATCATTAAACGCAGTTCAATAGTGGATTTGAAACATGCCCTTTCACTTCACCTATGTGTATGATTACCCTTGGTTGGCTTTTGCGACGGGGCTGTCGGCTGGAACTCATTTCTTATAAGTGGGTTCGAGCCGAGAGCAACGGCGCAAGAGGGGTACCAAGGCAGCGTTAAACGTTTGTGATAGTCCTAGGTGACTGAGAAAGGAAACTAGTCACTATTTAGGAACGAAGCTGCAGAAACCCCAGACAACAAATTTGTGTACGACTAGATCTTGCCTGACTTCTTTGCGAGGCTGTCTGCTGGAACTCACTTCTTGTAAGTGAGTTTGGGCCGAGAGCGTCGGCGCAGAGGAAGTGTCTAGACGGGGTTAGATCAGTGTCGTTACAGATTTTTGGCGTCGCCGACAGGATTAATTGTAAATTGACACTTTTGATAAAAGAATTTATTATTTTAGTTCGGTTCTTTGGTGTTTGAGGACAGGCTTGTTATAGGGCTGTAATTGAAGTCGTTGTGGTGAATTGATATATTTGTTGAGACATAATCCTTATAAAAAAAAATGGCTAGTGGAATTAGTCAAGAGTTGGAAGACTATATGTATACCTCGGAGGCCCTGGCCGCTGATATAACGGCCAGAGGTGCTAGACCTAAGGAATTTCGGAATGTTCCCCTTTCTCCTGATCCTACCCCTGGGAGAAAGATTAGTAAGGTTGATGCGACTATTTTGAAATGTCAACAGTTGAGTGACGAATTGCAGAATTCTATTGTTGATTTATGTAACCAAACGGAGGATTACACTGGAATGATTGACACGCCTGAGGCAATTTCGGCCAATTCAGCTGCTCGTCGAGCTCTTGCTGGGCGCGCGGTTGATTCGGCGAAAGTGCCCAGGGTGGTCCAAAATAATACGATTTTTGGGGAGAATCAGAAAGTATCGAGTTTTGCCCAGACCTCAGCGTGGGGCAACAGTCTTGCAGCCGGATGGTAGATATAGTGATCAAGATTATCCGCGTAAACCGATTGTTACGCCGGATACTTTTAATGGAACCACCAGTGTAGCTGATTGATTATCCCATTTTGAGAAATGTGTTGGAATTAACCAGTGGTCTGAAGACCGGGCTCGTCAATTTCTAGTGGTGTCTTTAAGGGGCGCCGCCTTGCAGTTTTTATGAAGATTTGGACCCAGAAATTAAAGCTAATTCTCATAGAGTTATGCAGAGTATGCGAGGTCGTTTTGATCCATTTAAGGGTACTGCAATATATAGGGCCCAATTAAGATCCAGACGTAGGTCACAGCGGGAGACCTTGCCTGAGTTAGCGCAAAGTATTAGGCGTCTAGTAAGAAAGGCGTATCCAGGGGTTCCCCTAGATGTTAGGGATGATCTGGCCAAGGATAGCTTTATTTCCGCACTGACGGACAATGAAGTCAGAATGCAAGTGTTGAGGGCTAAGCCCGAGACCCTTGATGTGGCAGTGCGAGCTGCTTTAGATGAGGAATCATATAAGAAGGTAGAGGTACCTTCTTCGGTTGGTGTAGTTGGGGAATCGGAGGTTTCGAATGAAATCGGCGCATTAACCCAGGTGGTGAAAAACTTGCAGGAACAATTGAGAGAGATGCAGATTGAGCAAAATAATTTGCGGGAAGAAGTTTTCAGACAGGGCCGAGGTCGGAACGATAATTTTTATAGAGGTCGTCGTGGCCGAGGTGGATATAGAAATAGAGGTAGAGGTAAAGGTGATTGGTCACACGAGCCTAATTTAAATAATAATCAGGATTTAAACGAGTAAAGACTGGGGTAGGGGTCGCACCTCAGTCTTGGATGGAAAGGACCCTCCCATCTGAGAGAACCGGTCATAGTTATCTGACTCTTAAAGTCTTGAACGAAAATGTTCAGTTCCTATTGGATACTGGTTCGGCGGTGAGTTTAATCAGTACCAAAGTATTACATGATATTTTGGGTATCGAGCAGTCTCGCGTAAGAGAGGCTCCTCGTAGTGTTGTGGGGGCTAATGGGCAGCCCCTTGATTTAAAAGGGTTAATTGATTTACCTGTTACTGTTGGTAAGTATCAATGTGTACAAACTTTTTTTTGTGACTGACTTTGCATTTGATGCAATCCTGGGAATTGATTTTTATGAATAGAACTAATTCAGTGATCTCCTTGCCAGACAAAACTATTACGATTTTAGGGGTTAAATTTTCCCTTGAGTTTTTGAAAGAAA
Source organism: Pictodentalium vernedei (assembly GCA_031216915.1). NCBI lineage: Eukaryota > Metazoa > Mollusca > Scaphopoda > Dentaliida > Dentaliidae > Pictodentalium > Pictodentalium vernedei. Next base: position 686,892,998 of record CM062296.1, on the reverse strand, counting down.
ATAATCAAATTCATGTATTGCTGATTGAGGGATTGACAGTACCTCCCTTTCCGGAAGTTGTCGTGAAGGGTCGTATTGACAGTCCACCAACTGGACAGAGTTTGTGTGAACCCGACCTGGGGTTTATGAAAAATCATCGTGGATTAATGCTGGGGCGAAGTATTGTTGATGTTAGTCAACCGGAAGTTCCTGTCAGATTAATAAATGTTTCTCAGACCCCACAAAAGTTAAAAGTTGGTGAGCCGGTGGCTGTTCTTGAGAATATTGAAATTTTAGATGAACAACCTAACGAGACCTCCCCTTCAGATGATGGGAAGTTCTCCTTGTCACAAACTTATGACAGAGAGGCATTGACTAGTGCTCAAGCGGAACGGGCCAATGAGTTTTTAGAAAAGAACCGCGACGTATTTATTCAGTTCGAAGGTGATTTGGGCCGCACTGATCTCATACAGCATGATATTCGTACGGGCGACCACCCTCCTATTAAACAGCGGGCGTATCGGCTCCCCTTCCATAAAAGGCGCGAGGTAGAACAGCAGATAGATGCTATGCTAAAGCAGGGGGTAATTCAGCCCTCTTCTAGTCCGTGGGCGGCTCCCATAGTTTTTGTTAAAAAGAAAGACAATAGTTTTCGTTTTTGTGTGGACTACCGTAAGTTAAATGCCATTACAAAAAAGATGCCTATCCCCTGCCCCGTATAGATGAGAGTTTAGAGGGTATGGCGGGGGCACAGTGGTTTTCCACCCTAGATTTGGCTTCGGGGTATTGGCAAATGGAACTGACTCCTGACGCCCAAGAGAAAACGGCTTTTACTACCGGTGTTGGGCTTTATCAGTTCACGGTCCTCCCATTTGGGCTCTGTGGGGCCCCTGGGTCCTTCGAGAGGCTCATGGGGCTCGTGCTAAAAGGGTTACACTGGAAGACATGCCTTATCTATCTTGATAACGTCATTATTTATGCCCGAACATTACAGGAGCATATTAAACGATTGCAAGAGGTTTTTAGTAGAATAAGGTCCGCAGGGTTAAAATTGAAACCCTCCAAGTGTGCGTTGTTCAGACGTCAGGTTTCATATTTAGGTTACATTGTTTCCGCGTCGGGTGTGTCAGCTGACCCGGAGAAAATTGCGCGTGTAAAAGATTGGCCTGTTCCGACTTGTCTGAAAGATTTACGGAGTTTTGACGGGTTATCTGCATATTATCGGAAATTTGTGCCGCATTTTTCCACTTTGGCTAGTCCCTTAACCAAGTTAACTCGCAAGAACGAGAAGTTTGTCTGGGGCGAGGCCCAGCAAGAAGCTTTTGATGTGTTAAAAGGCAAATTGTGTCGAAGCCCAATTTGGGCTTACCCGAATTTTGAGCATGAATTTATTCTCGACACAGATTCGAGTGATTTTGCCTCTGGCTCAGTTTTGTCTCAAATTATAGAGGGCAAGGAGCGAGTAATAGCATATTTCAGTAAAACTCATTCCCAGCAGGAGAAAAACTATAGTGTTACTCGGAAAGAATTATTAGCCGTGATTAAAAGTGTCAAACATTTCAGACATTTTCTCATTGGTAAGCATTTTACGCTGCGAACCGACCATGGGTCCCTGCAGTGGTTGTTCAATTTTAAGGAACCTGTTGGGCAGGTGGCGCATTGGCTGGAATATCTCACTGGGTTCGTTTTTACGACGGTTCATCGTCGCGGCGAACAGCATAAAAATGCGGATGCACTGAGTAGGATTCCTTCCTGTAATAAAAATGATATTAACACTGTAGAGTTTGAGTCTGGAATTAAATTGACTAAAGAAAATCAGCGGGTTGATCCCGTTATTAAAAGATTTCTCGAAATTAAGCTAAAAAGATAAAAACCTAGTCTTGAAAAGTTAAAAGGAGAGCCCTCGGAACTTCAAAGGTATGTGAGTCAGTGGGAACAATTTTCTGTGGAAGATGAGCGCTGTGAAATCCGTTACTTATTCCCAGTTCCTTATTCGACTTTCTACATTTAGCAGAAATTCGAAAAATAAATGGCCTTATAGGGTGGCGCCCTAAAATACAAGATTATTCAAATCCTAAGGTTCACCCTCCCACCCCTTTTTAGGGGCCACATTGGACCCTAAAAGTGACCAAATGGTCAAAATCGTAATTATTGATGGAAATTCGCGGAACAAACGGCGTCATAGGGTAGCGCCCTAAAATACAAGATCATTCAAATCCTAAGGTTCACCCTCCCACCCCTTTTTAGGGGCCAGATTGGACCCTAAAAGTGACCAAATGGTCAAAATGGTCATTATTGACGGAAATTCGCGGAACAAACGGCGTCATAGGGTGGCGCCCGAAAATACAAGATCATTCAAATCCTTAGGTTCACCCTCCAACCCCTTTTTAGGGGCCATATTGGACCGTAAAAGTGACCAAATGGTCAAACTCGTAACTGTTGGCCGTAATTCGTGGAACAAACTGCCTTATAGGGTGGCGCCCTAAAATGCAAGATTATTCAAATCCTAAGGTTCGCCCTCTCACCCCTTTTTGGGGGCTAGATTGAACCCTAAAAGTGACCAAACGGTCAAAATCGTAATTATTGACCGAAATTCGGCGAACACACGGCATTATAAGATGGCGTCCTAAAATAAAAGATTATTCAAATCCTAAGGTTCACCCTCCCACCCCTTTTTAGGGGCCACATTGGACCCTAAAAGTGACCAAATGGTCAAAATCGTAATTATTGATGGAAATTCGCGGAACAAACGGCGTCATAGGGTGGCGCCCGAAAATACAAGATCATTCAAATCCTAAGGTTCACCCTCCCACCCCTTTTTAGGGGCCAGATTGGACCCTAAAAGTGACCAAATGGTCAAAATCGTAATTATTGACGGAAATTCGCGGAACAAACGGCATCATAGGGTGGCGCCCGAAAATACAAGATCATTCAAATCCTAGAGTTCACCCTCCAACCCCTTTTTAGGGGCCATATTGGACCGTAAAAGTGACCAAATGGTCAAACTCGTAACTGTTGGCCGTAATTCGCGGAACAAACTGCCTTATAGGGTGGCGCCCTAAAATGCAAGATTATTCAAATCCTAAGGTTCGCCCTCTCACCCCTTTTTAGGGGCCAGATTGGACCCTAAAAGTGACCAAACGGTCAAAATCGTAATTATTGACCGAAATTCGGCGAACACACGGCATTATAGGGTGGCACCCTCCCACCCCTTTTTATGGGCCAGATTGGACCCTAAAAGGGACCAAATGGTCAAAATCGTAATTATTGACGGAAATTCTCGGAACAAACGGCGTCATAGGGTGGTGCCCGAAAATACAATATCATTCAAATCCTAAGGTTCACCCTCCAACCCCTTTTTAGGGGTCATATTGGACCCTAAAAGTGACCAAATGGTCAAACTCGTAGCTGTCTGCCGTAATTCGCGGAACAAACTGCCTTATAGGGTGGCGCCTTAAAATGCAAGATTATTCAAATCCTAAGGTTCGCCCTCTCACCCCTTTTTAGGGGCCAGATTGGACCCTAAAAGTGACCAAACGGTCAAAATCGTAATTATTGACCGAAATTCGGCGAACACACGGCGTTATGGGGTGGCGCCCTAAAATACAAGATTATTGAAATCCTAAGGTTCACCCTCCCATCCCTTTTTAGGGGCCACATTGGACCCTAAAAGTGACAAAATGGTCAAAATCGTAATTATTGACCGAAATTCGCGGGTCACACGGCGTTATAGGGTGGCGCCCTAAAATACAAGATTATTCAAAGCCTAAGGTTCACCCTCCCACTCCTTTTTAGGGGCCAGATTGGACCCTAAAAGTGACAAAATGGTCAAAATCGTAATTATTGATGGAAATCGCGGAACAAACGGCGTCATAGGGTGGCGCCCAAAAATACAAGATCATTCAAATCCTAAGGTTCACCCTCCAACCCTTTTTAGGGGCCACAATGGACCCTAAATGTGACCAAATGGTCAAAATCGTAATTGTTGGCCGTAATTCGCGGAACAAACGGAGTTATAGGGTGGCGCCCTAAAATGTAAGATTATTCAAATCCTAAGGTTCACCCTCCCACCCCTTTTTAGGGGCCACATCGGTCAAGCGTTGGAAAAACAATAAGTGTTGTTTGTCTGTAAATGACCACTTGATGCACATTGCTTTTCATCGTGTCCTTCATTATTATCTCGTTATGCAACTGAAATCCCCTGACATACTGCTGCTTCCCTTCCGAGGTCCCCCTGCGGGGTCCTGTCAATGATCCCTGTAAACCACATGACATACTACTGCTTCCCTTCCGAGGTCCCCCTGCGGGGCCCTGCCAATGATCCCTGAAAACCACATGACACACTACTGCTTCCCTTCCAAGGTCCCCCTGCGGGGTCCTGCCAATGAGGACTCAAACATACAAAACATTCTACTGCTTCCCTTTCGAGGTCCCCCTGCGGGGTCTTGCCAATGATCCCTGAAAACCACATGACATACTACTGCTTCCCTTCCGAGGCCCCCCTGCGGGGTCCTGCCAATGAGGACTCAAACATACGAGACATACTACTGCTTCCCTTCCGAGGTCCCCCTGCGGGGTCCTGCCAATGTTCCCTGAAAACCACATGACATACTACTGCTTCCCTTCTGAGGTCCCCCTGCGGGGTTCTGCCAATGATCCCTAAAAACCACATGACATACTACTGCTTCCCTTCCGAGGTCCCCCTGCGGGGGTCCTGCTAATGAGGACTCAAACATACGAGACATACTACTGCTTCCCTTCCGAGGATCCCCTGCGGGGTCCTGCCAATGATCCCTGAAAAACACACGACATACTACTGCTTCCCTTCCGAGGGCCCCCCACCGAGGCCCCCCAAACTATCCCTCAAAACCACATTACATACTACTGCTATCTAACTGTTTAGGAGAGTTGTTTTGATTTTAGAAGGGTTTTGTAATATGTTTTAACTATTGTTATTTTATGTACTTAGCAGATGCCTCTCTTATGTTTCTCACTGTTTGTATCATTTTATTTTTATGTAATTTATTCAGTAAAACAATTTTAGAATTCTTTAACTTATCTTTCCTTTTAAAGTTTTCTCAATAAGTGAAGGGTGGTGGAAATAAATGCATAATGGGGACGGGTCAGTGGGTGATCCCAGAGTGTCAGAACGCACTTGTTCCAGTCGTTTGTGTTTTTCCTCCCATTTGCATTTCTCAGAGATGATTATATTATTAAATCCATAAAATATATTATGCGGCAATCAACTATTTTTACAAGAGTATCACCCACTGAAGGTTGAATATGACTGGAACATCTTTGTTTCGTGGTAGTCAGAGTGGATTTCGACAATGACGGACAACCCGATAGTACAAATTAACTGAGGTATGCAATCAAACAAGGTATGATAAAATAAAAATAAGAAGCTTGCCCATCAGGCTTTATGCGGATTGATTCGATGAGGGGGTTGATGTCGCCGTTCACACAAATATCACTCCACAATAACACTGATCATAAGGAACAGATCGAGCAAAAGCAATTATTTATACCTTCTTCAGACACTAAAGCTCACTTCCATAAATGGGTGTTCACCCGACAGTGGCCGATAAAAGCCCAACCCATAACTGATATTCCAACCTATCTGTTTATTGACAGACATGTATCAATACTTCAAGTAATTATACAAGTAAATAGGTGAATAAATATGTTTTTGGTCAGCATATGCTAGACCAGAATATGATAGAAGCACACGCGTGTGGTGATGGTCTCTGAAGTTGAACACGTCTATAGTGGGTGCTTCATATTGGACTGTATCTCTATTTTTACACAACACAACTTGGCGGATTTATGAATTGTCCCACTGAGGTGTTCAATATTAGCAGTAACTTAAGCAAATCTGTAATGCCATATCATGGGTTTACAGAAGGATGCAATCCAGAAATGACCACTGTATGTGTTCCATCGGAGAAGACTTTTACTGTAGATAATGCCTGCTGATACCCCCCCCCCCCCTCCCCCATGTCCGGTTTTGCCAGCCCAGCCCCTATCAACACATAACTACCATTTTAAAGCCCAGATAGAGGTCCCAAAAAAGGTTTTCTATCGGGCCAGTTGAACTGTCAATCGCCTCTATTCCAAAGGGGTCCCCATCAACGCCAAGAACATCCAGCGATGATTGCCAAGTATAGTAACTGTTTCTAATATACCCATTTGTGTCCTTGATGTTTTGTAACTGGCCCTTTTGGAAGTCTTAGCATGGTCCTAAATGATGTCCGATCGGGGCACCCGAGATGTCAATCTTTTTAGTCCTCGCTGCCTCTCATAAACCACAAAATATCTAGCTCTTTTCACAAACTTTGTTGATATTTTGTAACTGACCCTTTTCGGGGTCTTAGTAGGGCCCGATATGGCGTCCGATTGGGGATGACGTCGTGTCAATTTTCTATTCCTCGGATGCAATCTATCAGCAATAAAATATCTGATGATTTTTACCTATTTTTGTAACATTTTACAACTGGACGTTTCAGGGCTTCAGTAGGGCCCATAAATAGGGTCGAAGGATGAACCCGAGGATTTGAATAACCTCGTAATTTACGGTGCCACCCTAGAAGGCCATTTGTTCTCAATATTTCAGCCAATAATTACCATTTTGACCGTTTGGTCACTTTTAGAGTCCAATTTCGCCCCTAAAAAGGATCGGGAGGGTTAACGTTAGGATTTGAATAAGCTTATATTTTCGGGCGCCACCCTATAACAATAACAATAATAATAATAAATACAGTTTAGAGCCGTGAATCCACCTAATTGCTCCCAGGCTTTACACCAAAAAAAGGAAAAGAAAAAAAAAGAGAGAAAAAAAACAAAACTCCATTTGTTCCGCAAATTTCCATCAATAATTATGACTTTGACCAATTGGTCACTTTTAGGGTCCAATCTAGCCCCTAAAAATGGGTGGGAGGGCGAACCTTAGGATTTGAATAATCTTGCATTTTAGGGCGCCACGCTATAACGCCGTTTGTTCCGCGAATTATGGCCAACAGTTATGAGTTTGACCATTTGGTCACTTTTAGGGTCCAATATGGCCCCTAAAAAGGGGTTGGAGGGTGAACCTTAGGATTTGAATGATCTTGTATTTTCGGGCGCCACCCTATGACGCCGTTTGTTCCGCGAATTTCCGTCAATAATTACGATTTTGACCATTTGGTCACTTTTAGGGTCCAATCTGGCCCCTAAAAAGGGGTGGGAGGGTGACCCTTAGGATTTGAATGATCCTGTATTTTCGGGCACCACCCTATGACGCTGTTTGTTCCGCGAATTTCCGTCAATAATTACGATTTTGACCATTTGGTCACTTTTAGGGTCCAATCTGGCCCCTAAAAAGGGGTGGGAGGGCGAACCTTAGGATTTGAATGATCTTGTATTTTCGGGCGCCACCCTATGACGCTGTTTGTTCCGCGAATTTCCATCAATAATTACGATTTTGACCATTTGGTCACTTTTAGGGTCCAATGTGGCGCCTAAAAAGGGGTGGGAGGGTGAACCTTAGGATTTGAATAATCTTGTTTTTTAGGGCGCCACCCTATAATGCCGTGTTTTCGCCGAATTTCGGTCAATAATTACGATTTTGACCGTTTGGTCACTTTTAGGGTCCAATCTGGCCCCTAAAAAGGGGTGAGAGGGCGAACCTTAGGATTTGAATAATCTTGCATTTTAGGGCGCCATCCTATAAGGCAGTTTGTTTCGCGAATTACGGCCAACAGTTACGAGTTTGACAATTTGGTCACTTTTAGGGTCCAATATGGCCCCTAAAAAGCGGTTGGAGGGTGAACCTTAGGATTTGAATGATCTTGTATTTTCGGGCGCCACCCTATGACGTCATTTGTTCCGCGAATTTCCGTCTATAATTACGATTTTGACCATTTGGTCACTTTTAGGGTCCAATCTGACCCCTAAAAAGGGGTGGGAGGGTGAACCTTAGGATTTGAATGATCTTGTATTTTCGGGCGCCACCCTACGACGCCGTTTGTTCCGCGAATTTCCATCAATAATTACGATTTTGACCATTTGGTCACATTTAGGGTCCAATGTGGCCCCTAAAAAGGGGTGGGAGGGTGAACCTTAGGATTTGAATAATCTTGTTTTTTAGGGCGCCACCCTATAATGCCGTGTTTTCGCCGAATTTCGGTCAATAATTACGATTTTGACCGTTTGGTCACTTTTAGGGTCCAATCTGGCCCCTAAAAAGGGGTGGGAGGGTGAACCTTAGGATTTGAATGATCTTATATTTTCGGGCGCCACCCTACGACGCCGTTTGTTCCGCGAATTTCCATGAATAATTACGATTTTGACCATTTGGTCACTTTTAGGGTCCAATGTGGCCCCTAAAAAGGGGTGGGAGGGTGAACCTTATGATTTGAATGATCTTGTATTTTCGAGCGCCACCCTATGACGCCGTTTGTTCCGCGAATGTCCGTCAATAATTACGATTTTGACCATTTGGTCACTTTTAGGGTCCAATCTGGCCCCTAAAAAGGGGTTGGAGGGTGAACCTTAGGATTTGAATAATCTAGTATTTTAGGGCGCCACCCTATAACGCCGTGTGTTCCGCAAATTTCCATCAATAATTACGATTTTGACCTTTGGTCACTTTTAGGGTCCAATGTGGCCCCTAAAAAGGGTGGGAGGGTGAACCTTAGGATTTGAATGATCTTGTATTTTCGGGCGCCACCCTATGACGTCGTTTGTTCCGCGAATTTCCATCAATAATTACGATTTTGACCATTTGGTCACTTTTAGGGTCCAATGTGGCCCCTAAAAAGGGGTGGGAGGGTGAACCTTAGGATTTGAATAATCTTGTTTTTTAGGGCGCCACCCTATAATGCCGTGTTTTCGCCGAATTTCGGTCAATAATTACGATTTTGACCGTTTGGTCACTTTTAGGGTCCAATCTGGCCCCTAAAAAGGGGTGGGAGGGTGAACCTTAGGATTTGAATGATCTTGTATTTTCGGGCGCCACCCTACGACGCCGTTTGTTCCGCGAATTTCCATGAATAATTACGATTTTGACCATTTGGTCACTTTTAGGGTCCAATGTGGCCCCTAAAAAGGGGTGGGAGGGTGAACCTTATGATTTGAATGATCTTGTATTTTCGAGCGCCACCCTATGACGCCGTTTGTTCCGCGAATTTCCATCAATAATTACGATTTTGACCTTTGGTCACTTTTAGGGTCCAATGTGGCCCCTAAAAAGGGTGGGAGGGTGAACCTTAGGATTTGAATGATCTTGTATTTTCGGGCGCCACCCTATGACGTCGTTTGTTCCGCGAATTTCCATCAATAATTACGATTTTGACCATTTGGTCACTTTTAGGGTCCAATGTGGCCCCTAAAAAGGGGTGGGAGGGTGAACCTTAGGATTTGAATAATCTTGTTTTTTAGGGCGCCACCCTATAATGCCGTGTTTTCGCCGAATTTCGGTCAATAATTACGATTTTGACCGTTTGGTCACTTTTAGGGTCCAATCTGGCCCCTAAAAAGGGGTGAGAGGGCGAACCTTAGGATTTGAATAATCTTGCATTTTAGTGCGCCACCCTATAACGCCGTTTGTTCCGCGAATTTCCGTCAATAATTACGATTTTGACCATTTGGTCACTTTTAGGGTCCAATCTGGCCCCTAAAAAGGGGTTGGAGGGTGAACCTTAGGATTTGAATGATCTTGTATTTTCGGGCGCCACCCTATGACGCCGTTTGTTCCGCGAATTTCCATCAATAATTACGATTTTGACCATTTAGTCACTTTTAGGGTCCAATGTGGCCCCTAAAAAGGGTGGGAAGGTGAACCTTAGGATTTGAATAATCTTGTATTTTAGGGCGCCACCCTATAATGCCGTGTGTTCGCCGAATTTCGATCAATAATTACGATTTTGACCGTTTGGTCACTTTTAGGGTCCAATCTGGCCCCTAAAAAGGGGTGAGAGGGCGAACCTTAGGATTTGAATAATCTTGCATTTTAGGGCGCCACCATATAAGGCAGTTTGTTCCGCGAATTACGGCCAACAGTTACGAGTTTGACCATTTGGTCACTTTTAGGGTCCAATATGGCCCCTAAAAAGGGGTTGGAGGGTGAACTTTAGGATTTGAATGATCTTGTATTTTCGGGCGCCACCCTCTGACGCCGTTTGTTCCGCGAATTTCCGTCAATAATTACGATTTTGACCATTTGGTCACTTTTAGGGTCCAATCTGGCCCCTAAAAAGGGGTGGGAGGGTGAACCTTAGGATTTGAATGATCTTGTATTTTCGGGCGCCACCCTATGACGCCGTTTGTTCCGCGAATTTCCATCAATAATTACGATTTTGACCATTTGGTCACTTTTAGGGTCCAATCTAGCCCCTAAAAAGGGGTGAGAGGGCGAACCTTAGGATTTGAATAATCTTGCATTTTAGGGCGCCACCCTATAAGGCAGTTTGTTCCGCGAATTACGGCCAACAGTTATGAGTTTGACCATTTGGTCACTTTTAGGGTCCAATATGGCCCCTAAAAAGGGGTTGGAGGGTGAACCTTAGGATTTGAATGATCTTGTATTTTCGGGCGACACCCTATGACGCCGTTTGTTCCGCGAATTTCCGTCAATAATTACGATTTTGACCATTTGGTCACTTTTAGGGTCCAATCTGGCCCCTAAAAAGGGGTGGGAGGGTGAACCTTAGGATTTGAATGATCTTGTATTTTAGGGCGCCACCCTATGACGCCGTTTGTTCCTCGAATTTCCATAAATAATTACGATTTTGACCATTTGGTCACTTTTAGGGTCCAATGTGGCCCCTAAAAAGGGGTGGGAGGGTGAACCTTAGGATTTGAATAATCTTGTATTTTAGGGCGCCACCCTATAAGGCCATTTATTTTTCGAATTTCTGCTAAATTTAGAAAGTCGAATAAGGAACTGGGAATAAGTAACGGATTTCACAGCGCTCGGAAATATGTGGAATGTCCAGATTTTCAGTATTTAGATTATATTCCGACTCTGAAAAACTAGCTTGTAGCAATAGATATATGCGGACACTATACGGGTATCTATCATATATTATATTCCTCCTAAATATTTTCACTTCCAAAGTAATTACCAAATCGCTTCCAAGGCCAAAGCATCCTTCCTCTTCTACATATATTCTGATACTACTTGCGTATTTTGTACATATCATTCACCTTTATTGTTTGTTAGTTTATGTTTTATCTTTTCCTTTCACATCTACTTTTTCTACGTCATTCACAGACCACCATGACTTCTGTCCTAGAGCCATCCTGAATACACCTTCCTTCCTACATACAGCCGTCTTCTTACTTGTAATCATGACTGGTACTTATATACGAGCACAAAGTTTTTATTATCATCCACAGATCACATAATGTGTTGCGTTGATCTATACCGTGCTCGAATTGGTACCTTTAACTTTGTAGTCTATATTCGCAGCTTAAAGCACAGACTTCTGAAAGAAGAGTCTATCTGTATTTTGACCTATCTTTTCATGCGTCTCATTGGTGTTGCTCTGAATGAAAGTGTTGCTGCCATGGTTGCTCTGCCCCTATGGCAATGCACTGATTACTCCTCCACAACCCGTGAGCATTCCCATTACACAAACTGGTTGATGAGCTGTACTAACGTTAGTCCGTATCCTTATCAAGATTTGGATATGTCGAAGTCAACACTGACTCATTCAGTTAGAATTGCAGTTTCCGTTACTGTTTTGGCTTTCTCGTACTTGGCTATACGTATATTATTGTTGGGTGATATCGAAACCAACCCTGGCCCGAACTCGGTCAACTCAGAGCATAATCAAAATACCTTGAATATTCTGCACGTCAACATTCAAAGCCTGCAACCCAAACTGGATCTTGTCCAATGTGAATCTTCACCATTTGACGCTCTGACTCTCACTGAGAACTGGTTGTAGAACAGCGAACCGACAACTGATATCCTAATCCATGGATTCCAAGAACCATTGCGATTTAATCGTCCGACTAGAGGTGGAGGGGTTGCTATTTACATTAGAGATGTTATTTCTTTTCGACACAGACCCGACCTTCAGACCCCGAATACGGAGTGCTAATGGGCTGAGGTATTTACAAAACGACATAGGTCGCTATTATTAGGGGTTTTCTAATGCCCACCCAACAGCCCCCAAGACACGTGGGACGCAATATCATCCTCAATCGAAAAAGCGAGAGATACGCGAGTAGATGACTTAATTGTTACAGGTGATTTTAACGATAACCAGCTAAACCCCAGAGGAAGCAGATTTTCTGAAATAATGAATTATTTTAATCTCAGACAGCTTGTGAGTGAGCCAACGTGTTTTACCGAGCCGTCAGCTTCATTGATAGACCTTTTTTGCGGTCAGTGACACAGTGAATGTGAAAACCTGCGAGGACTGCGATTATCCTCGACATGATCCACTATCATTGTCCAATTACCATTGAAGTCGAGTTTCCAAAACCAAAACCCCACACTTTCAGGAGACGGATTTGGTTGTACTCCCTATGCAATTACGAACGCATTAAATGCCGCTCTCTCTCACGAGGACTGGAATTCTCTACTTGATAATCCATGTTTAGATACCATAGTCTCTAACTTCACCGACAAACTAATCGATACTTCTTCCAAACATATACCAAACAAATACATTACTTCGAGGTCCAATCAGCCGGATTGGATGCACTACGAAATACGATTGCTAATAAGACAAAGAAAACGGTTGTAGTCAAACGAATTGAGCTTCCGAACGCATGGGAGTAGTATGTCATGTTCCCCTACAGGTAAAGGTTGGGGATCTCATCGGGGGGATTTCATGTGACGTCATAGTCACGTGACCTAATGGTTCCATGTTGTGTTGCCATGGTAACCCGCGTGAGCGGCCATGTTGTGACTGCATCTCCATAGTGATACGTGGTGTGAGTGCGCATGCAGCGCGTGTTGTTAAGGTGATACGTGTTTCCGTCGTCCATTTTGTGTACTGGAGGCTGCCATCTTGGTTTCTATGGTAGCACGTGATTTCTATGTTACCCAATTTTTCTGCAATAGGACGGTGTATGTTCGGAGGGTATGTTCCTTTGTAGAAGAGTATTTTCCCGATTCGTAGAATTACCACAAACAACCCGACATCCTTCCAAATCACCAAAATCTATCCCAGCATTTACTATTTCGAATTCTTTCAGAATTATCTGCTTCTATCTATATATGCAATCGTTTTCCTCTACCTAGCCATGTTCCTTTGTTCTAGAGTATACTCCAGTAACGTAGAAGAGCCTATTAGATGGAACAGCTTTGCTTATTATTACTATATTTAGCTATTTTGGTCTATTCTTGTTAGTTCTGACCCTATTCCAAATACTCTTGTTGTTTCATTTATCTAGATCATTTATAAACAATCAGATTGCTTGATTTCCCATAATCTGTATACAGAGTTATCTCCCTACTGTATAATAAAAGACTGTATCCAATGGCCATATCCCATGGAATCCCATTTTTTTGCAAAACACTTGTGGCTATGGAATCCCTTTTTTTGTCGTATGAGGCCATGAGGGCTATGCAAAAGCCCTCAATGAGTCCTCATTTATTATCCCTCATACCCTCATTGAATTTTGAGGTTATGAGGACCTTGAAAAATCCCTCAATGAGGTATAATTTACTACGACTCTTAGCCTCATTTCAGTATTTAACAGGTATATCCTATGGAATCCCATTTTGGAAAACGCCTGTGACTGTGGAATCCCTTTTTGTCGTATGAGGCCATGAGGGCTATGTAAAAGCCCTCAATGAGTTCTCGTTTATTATCCCTCATAGCCTCATTGAATTTTGAGGTTATGAGGACCATTAAAAATCCCTCAATGAGGCATAATTTACTACGACTTTTAGCCTCATCTCGGTATTTGAGGATACCTATCGAGGATATCTATCGAGGATACCTTTTATAGGATACTTATCTGAGGATACTATATAGGCTGTACATATCCCTATAGGTCTCTTGCTGGCCCTTAGTACTATTAATCCACCTGATGCTTTATGTTATCCTATGACTGGTATAGGTAGTATGCAATTCTAGGCATAGGGGTATTGTTGGTAGGGGTACTGCCTGGTAGTTTAGAACGGTACTATAGTATGGCGGTATATACACCTATAGGCCCCTGTTAGTGCCTGGTACTATTAACCAGCCGATTGCTTTGTTTTATTATATGGCTGGTATATACAGTACGTTATGGTAGACCTAGTGATTTTGTGGGGGTGGGGGTAATGCTTGGTAGTTTAGAACGGTAGTATAGCATAGGCTGTACATATCCCTGTAGGTCTCTTGCTGGCCCTTGGTACTACTGATTCACCAGATGCTTCATATTACTGAGCGGTATTCTGGGGTGGGGCCAATGCCTGGTAATACAGAACGACAGCAGAGTATGGTTGGTATATTCCCCTATAGATCCCATCCTAACCGTTGATAGTATTAACCTACCAAAGGCTTTGTATTATCCTGTTACTGGTAAGGTGGTACGTAATACTAGTAGATCCTACCTTATTCCGAGTACTCTTGTTGTTTCATTTATCTAGATCATTTATATAAATTATAATTAACCAATTAGATTGCTTGATTTCCCATAACCTGTTCTTAATCGTACAGAGTTATCTCCCTTATGTATAAAAAAAAACCCTATATCAATGGCAATTTCCCCGGCACTCCAATTTCGGCACCCCTTTTTTGAAAAGCATATGGCCTTCGGCCTCCCTTTTTTCTGAAATGAGGATAAGAGTCGCATTAAAAATCCCTCATTGAGGGATTTTTAATACGACTCTTATCCTCATTTCAAAAAAAGGGGTGCCGAAGGCCATATGTTTTTCAAAAAAGGGGTGCCGAAATTGGGATGCCTCCTGGAGAATCCCTTTTTTGTCAAATGAGGATAAGAGTCGTAGTAAATTAGACCTCATTGAGGGATTTTTAATACGACTCTTATCCTCATTTGACAAAAAAAAGGATTCTCCAGAAGGCACCCCAATTTCGGCACCCCTTTTTTGAAAAACATATGGCCTTCGGCACCCCTTTTTCTGAAATGAGGATAAGAGTCGTATTAAAAATCCCTCAATGAGAGATTTTTAATACGACTCTTATCCTCATTTCAGAAAAAGGGGTGCCGAAGGCCATATGCTTTTCAAAAAAGGGGTGCCGAAATTGGGGGTGACGGGGAAATTGCCATTGATATAGGTTTTTATTATACAGAAGGGAGATAACTCTGTACGATTAAGTACAGGTTATGGGAAATCAAGCAATCTAATTGGTTAATTATAATTTATAGAAATGATCTAGATAAATGAAACAACAAGAGTACTCGGAATAAGGTAGGATCAACTAGTATTACGTACCACCTTACCAGTAACAGGATGATACAAAGCATTTGGTAGGTTAATACTATCAATGGTTAGGATGGGATCTATAGGGGAATATACCAACAATACTCTGCTGCCGTTCTGTATTACCGGGCACTGACCCCACCCAGAATACCGCTCAATAATATGAAGCATCAGGTGGATTAAAGTACTAAGGGCCAGCAAGAGACCTATAGGGATATGTACAGCCTATATAGTATCCTCAGATAAGTATCCTATAAAAGGTATCCTCGATAGGTATCCTCAAATACCGAGATGAGGCTAAGAGTCGTAGTAAATTATGCCTCACTGAGGGATTTTTAATGGTCCCCATAACCTCAAAATTCAATGAGGCTATGAGGGATAATAAATGAGGACTCATTGAGGGCTTTTACATAGCCCTCATGGCCTCATTCGACAAAAAAGGGATTCCACAGTCACAGGCGTTTTCCAAAATGGGATTCCATAGGATATACCTGTTAAATACTGAAATGAGGCTAAGAGTCGTAGTAAATTATACCTCATTGAGGGATCTTTCAAGGTCCTCATAACCTCAAAATTCAATGAGGGTATGAGGGATAATAAATGAGGACTCATTGGCGGCTTTTACATAGCCTCCATGGCCCCATACGACAAAAAAGGGATTCCATAGCCACAAGTGTTTTGCAAAAAAATGGGATTCTGTGGGATATGATCATTGGATATAGTCTTTTATTATACAGTAGGGAGATAACTCTGTATGCAGATTATGGGAAATCAAGCAATCTGATTGGTTATAAATGATCTAGATAAATGAAACAACAAGAGTACTTGGAATAGGGTCAGAACTAACAAGAATAGACCAAAATAGCTAAATATAGTTATAATAAGCAAAGCTGTTCCAACTAAAAGGCTCTTCAACGTTACCGGAGTATACTCTAGAACAAAGAAACATGGCTAGGCAGAGGAAAACTATTGCATATATAGATAGAAGCAGAGAATTCTGAAAGAATTCGAAATAGTAAGAGTTGGGATAGATATTGGTGATTTGAAAGGATTGTCGGGTTGTTTGTGGTAATTCTGCGAATCGGGAAAATACTCTTCTTCAAAGGAACATACCCTCCGAACATACCCCGTCCTATTGCAGAAAAACTGGGTAACATAGCAATCACGTGCTACCATAGAAACCAAGATGGCGGCCTCCAGTATACAAAATGGACGACGGAAACACGTATCACCTTAACAACACGCGCTGTGCATGCGCACTCACACCACGTATCACTATGGAGATGACGTCACAACGTGGCCGCTCACGCGGGTTACCATGACAACACAACATGGCGCCACTAGGTCACGTGGCTATGACGTCACATGAGATCCCCCGATGAGATCCCCCAACCTTTACCTGTAGGGGAACATGACATACTACTCATGGGCAAACTATAAACATAAACGGAATGAAGCTGTTTCAGCTATTAGGAAGGCAAAAACCCTACGCTTATCCAAAGTCCAGTCTACCTTGAGGAGTAACGAAACTCCAATTTCACAGTGGTGGAAAACACTAAAATCCTTCCTTGGTAGTAGACGCCCTGCTGAAATTCCAGTTATCAACCAGATAAACAAAATATATTCCTCAAAAATTGAGAAAGCGGAAGTATTCAATGAATACATCTGTCCTGTCTCTTCCGTCGATGACTCCCGTGCCTCCCTATCAGATCTTATACTCTGTCCCCCACAGACAATTGATAGTATAACCCTTCACTGTAGTGAGGTGTACGAAGCACTGAAATCTTCAAAGGTGTCCAAGGCGTCGGGTCTTGACCTTATCAATCCACGTCTTCTTAAAGAATGTAAAGCTTCCTTAAGTGAACCACTTTCGATTTTATTCAACAAACTTTTGAATAAATCGTATTTCCCTCCAATGTGGAAAAAGGCAAACGTTTCTCCAATCCTGAAAAAGCAACCCGCAAACATAGTAACTATCGCCCCATATCCCCGCTACTCAGCTGCGTTGGTAAAGTCTTTGAAAAATGTATTTTTAAACAACTATGGCAATTCCTGAACAATACCAACGTTCTTAGTCAATTCCAGTCAGGTTTCAGACCAGGTGATTCGACTGTTCTCCAACTAACTGACATATATGACGAATTCTGCAAAGCGTTGGAGGAAGGGAAATGGGTTAGGGTCGTTTTTGCGATGTCAGTAAGGCCTTCGACAAGGTATGGCATGCTGGTCTCATTCACAAGCTGGAGCGTATTGGTGTTTCGGGTGATCTACTGTTATTTATAAAATTGTACCCTCTCAAATAGAACTCAGTGTGTGTGGTGGCATCATGGGAATCTTCATGGCGACCTATAAATGCTGGAGTACCACAAGGATCTGTTCTTGGACCCTTATTGTTTCTGATCTATATAAACGATATAACCGAAAATCTACTTAGTAGTATACGCCTTTTTGCTGATGATACTTCTTTATATCTAATTGTGAAAAATCCAAACCAAGCCTCGAACCTAATTAACCACGATCTAGCTGCAATTGAACACTGGGCTGAAACATGGTTAGTTGAGTTTAATCCTAAAAAAACGAGAGTATGGTTATAACACACAAAACCAACCCAACTGTTCACCCACCCCTATATCTAGGCAGCACTCAAATATGTGAAGTCAATACGCATAAGCACTTAGGAGTGATATTAAATACCACATGTACTTGGAACAACCACATTGACCATATCTATTCCAAAGCCTGTCTCGTTTAGACCTGCTGAGGAAACACAAGTTTGATCTCGACCGTAATGTCTTGGAAAAGGTATACTTTGCCTTTATTAGGCCGCTACTGGAATACGTCGATACTGTTTGGGATAACTGTTCGTTAGCCCATGTCGCCGATTTGAAAAAAAAATCAGATCGCAGCGGCGAGAATAGTTGCAGGGGCAACACTTAGTGTTAGCAAATCCTTGCTATACTCCAAAACACGATGGGACCCACTTGAAGAAAGACACCGCAAACATAAACTGGTTCAGTTCTTCAAAATGTATCACGACTTGTCGCCTCCTTACATTGCTATCAATATTCCACCTCTCATATCCTCGACAAATCCATCATTCAACCTTCAAACTAGGCAAAACCACAGAGTTCCATTTTGACGAACAAATCTATACCAGTCCTCCTCCATCCCCAATGTTACTGATCAGTGGAATAACTTGCCGCTACCAGTTCGCAAGAATTCCCCGTTAAGTGAATTTAAGACCTTCTTAAAAGCTGGTAACCTACGACCACCGTTATTTTATGGCGGGGCTAAATCTCGTGCAACCCAAATTTATCATTGTAGATTGCGGTTACGTTGTAGTTGTCTTAACGTCCATTTATACGAAAATCACCTAGCATCTAGTCCACATTGTCAGTGTGGCGAGCGCGAGACACCTGAGCGCTTTCTCCTTCATTGTCCAATCTTTCTTAACGCACGTAATGAAACGATCAACTTACTCCCTTTTACTATAGACATTTCCGTACTTCTCTTCGGTTCTGAATTTTTGAACAACAAGGAAAGCAGTATAATTTTTGATGGAGTGCATAACTTTATCTTATCGAGTGCCAGGTTTCGGTGACAACAACTCATATTCTCACAAACTTCATCTTCCCTTGACTTTCCGCCCTCAGTATTAACATCTTTAAGATAAAACTCTACCTACTTATGCAATTATTAAATCAGCTGCCCATAGGCAAGGATTTGAATTCATATTGTTGTCAACGCATCATTTGAATTCTTATTCTAATTGCATCATGTATTCAGGATGGCCTACTTCTACTTCTTCTTCATTTCTTCCCTCTTCTGTCTAACTTCTACTCTTGTCCTTTTGTAGTTTAAACAATCTCGCAGAAAGCTGCACGGGGCTGGGGCCGATAGGTCAAGTTCTATTATTTACGAAATAACACTGACCTCCTCTTTGATCTGTTTTTGTGACGGGCTTTCGCCGCTTTAGTTGCAACTGCCTACGCAAGTTTCAGTGCGTCTCTGTGTAAATGTGGGCAAATGAACATCAGTACCCTAAAGGACAATTTGGCTTCATTTTCACTGATGGTGCGATTCACTGCCGTTGGGGCATTACGTGTACAGTCCATTTAAAATATTCTCTCCTCTCCACTGGTCGATTGCATAATAGGGTGTCTAAAAATAGGATAAGCTAATTTGCTTTGAGGGGAACTTTTTAATATCCATGGTAATTACTTCAACAATAACAAGTGCAGTTGTCAATGATGATCTCATGGACAGTCAGCTGTGTTGACTGATTTTTGGGACAAATGATTTTAACAAACAATACTTTATTAAGCAATTTTTGTATTAATGATATCTGACTTTAATGCTTTATCTACTAACATTTGCACACACGAATAACAGAATATATTATATTTTAAAAAAATATATACGCAAGCACTCTTTCAAAGCACTATAATATCGATCGGGTTTTGTGATTAATGATACATGACTTTAATTCTTTACAAGTATCTATAAACATTTACACACATGAATGACAGAATATATTATGTTTAAAAAAATATATATATATACACAAGCACTCTTTCAAAGCACTGTAATATCGATCGGGATTTGTTTGCACTTTTGAATAGAAAATCTCTGCTAGTATTCCATGGAGTTAGCACTCAGCTACTAATGGGTAAAAATACACAGTACGTGACAGGTGGACTACTACCAAATCACTTGTCAAGTGAATGTTTTACAGAACTCATATTTTTTTACACAAACTGATTTTTTAAGGGCCACCAGATTTATCTACACATCCATCAAGAGACAATTTGCTTGCTTGTCTGCTGTTTATCGGCGCATGTAAGTTGAAGTTGAGTGGATAATTCACTCTGTGTGATTTAGTTGTAATCCACCCTGAACTTATCTACACACACGAAATAAATTGTGTGAACAAACTAGACATCTTGCAAGAAGCATTAGCTATTTATTTATCTATTTATTGGTGTTTAAGGTCACTTTTCATCAGCTATGGCTAATTGTGCCTATTGATCGCAAATGGCCATAGTTGCAGAAAAGTGACATTAAACACCAATAAATAAATAAATTGTGACCACAACAAATGTCTAAAGTCAAGTTTAGCCGATCGTTTACCCCTTTGGTGCCCATTTTAGTGGACATCCATCCCAGGCACTGGTGACTGGGTCCTATTTCACCAGTAAAGTGCAACTTTCTTACCATAGTAAATAAGCACTGCTTCACTTCCCGTTGACACGGGGAAAGAAGCACTATTAAATATTATCACAGTGTACATTATTGTCTAAAAAATTATGTTGAAATGCAATGACCCCCCCCCCCCCCCCCCCCCAAATATTTCAGACAGCACACCTCTTGAGCGAGGTCGTGATCCATTCAACGTGGGTTTGTTTAAATACACGAGAATAATTTAACTGGGGGGGGGGGGGGGGGGGGGGGGTTAACATTTTTTTTGTGGTTGGGAGACGTGATTTGGTTATACTCACGAGTCTCTTTAAAATTTAATCGGTGTCCTTTTTTAGAATTTCTCTTCTTTTTTTGAAAACAAAGTACAAAGAACTGTTTCGACCAGGGGAGATAAGGTTGACCGGTGTTTTTATTTTTTTCTTCTTCATTTTTAGCTCAACTTTGGCGAAGCCAAATTTGAGCTTATGCCATGGCCCGTCGTCCGTCGTCCGTCTGTCCGTCTGTCCGTCAACAATTGGATACGGCTCGGGCTAGAGGCCGTATTTATGAACCGATCTTTACGAAACTTCGTGGGTATCTTTGTTATGACCGTGGGACGAGAACGAGTGTTTTTGGGGTGCAGTCCGAAATTCAAGATGGCTGCCAGCCACCATTTTGTACCGACGATGCAGAAATCTATTTTTGTACAGAACTTCCATATGAAAGCTCTGATTTGAATAATTTTTTGTATGAATGTTTAGTACCATGGGATACATCACATATAATACGGGTTTTTTTCTCGTGTGTAAATTATGCAAATTAGACTAACTTTGATGTTTTTTGGTGTTACTTTCAGCACTGTAAGTGCAAATGCCAGTGTGCTGTTTTTTGATAAATGGAGTCGGGGGTTTGTCGTCCAACAGGGGTTAATTCCATATTACTTATTTGCTCTCTCTGTGGTGGTTGTCTCCACCAGTGATTAGAGTGTCAGGTAGCACGAGATCTAGTAACGGTTGATTGAATTGTTGTCAAGTTTCACTGAGGGAAATGCACACACCAGCGATTTCCTGAATCGATACGAGATTTCAGAGGTTGCATGATTTTTTCGTGTTGTGTATGAATTGAAGTGGGTGATCTGGACCGTCGAAAAAGTCAGTTCGAGATAGGATTTCACTGGGGTAGGTTGTTTAGCTTTTCTCTGGAAGGTTTGGGAAGAGCCGGCTGGTCATGAGTTTAAATAGTAATTCCTTGGAGTTCCGGAATGAGAAACTAAACACCGAATTCTCTGTGCCATTGGTGAGACCGGGATAGTTATTTAGGAATTTATTTGGTATTCTTTTTTTCTCCGTTTGTCGGATCAATGGAATCAGAGTTAAGTAAGTTTTAGAGTGGTTTTTTTTTCTCTGGAACTCCGGGAATATTTTTTTTTGAAGAATTTCGCCTTCGACAAACTTTTGTCGAGTGTGAGTTCTTCTTGTTGGGTAGTCACCGAGTGTGCGGGGTGTCAGAGATGGCAGCGCGGAGGTGACTCCTTAGTTATATGTGGAAGACTTCACACTCGACGAACTTTGGTTCTTCGAGGGTGAAAGCTTCTTACTTGATTGAGGCCTGATTATTGATATTTGGTATGACACCTATGGAGGAGCAGCGGTGACTCCTCATTTATATTTGGAAGACTTCACACTCGACGAACTCTGGTTCTTCGAGGGTGAAAGCTTCTTACTTGATTGAGGCCTGATTATTAATATTTGGTATGACACCTATGGAGGAGCAGCGGTGACTCCTCATTTATATTTGGAAGACTTCACACTCGACGAACTTTGGCTCTTCGAGGGTGAAAGCTTCTTACTTGATTGAGGCCTGATTATTGATATTTGGTATGACACCTATGGAGGAGCAGCGGTGACTCCTCATTTATATTTGGAAGACTTCACACTCGACGAACTCTGGTTCTTCGAGGGTGAAAGCTTCTTACTTGATTGAGGCCTGATTATTAATATTTGGTATGACACCTATGGAGGAGCAGCGGTGACTCCTCATTTATATTTGGAAGACTTCACACTCGACGAACTCTGGTTCTTCGAGGGTGAAAGCTTCTTACTTGATTGAGGCCTGATTATTAATATTTGGTATGACACCTATGGAGGAGCAGAGGTGACTCCTTATTTATATGTGGAAGACTTCACACTCGACGAACTTTGGCTCTTCGAGGGTGAAAGCTTCTTACTTGATTGAGGCCTGATTATTAATATTTGGTATGACACCTATGGAGGAGCAGAGGTGACTCCTTATTTATATGTGGAAGACTTCACACTCGACGAACTTTGGCTCTTCGAGGGTGAAAGCTTCTTACCTGTGTAGTCCTGACCATTACTATTGGGAGATGACATCTATGGAGGAATGTAGGTGATTCCTCATTTATATTTGGAAGACTTCACACTCGACGAACTCTGGTTCTTCGAGGGTGGAAGCTTCTTATGACAGTTCCCTTTGGTCATTGGTACGTCCTCTATGGGAGAATAGTAGTCTCCTAATATTATATTAGAAAATCTGGGTGGCCTGGACATAATAAAAAGGGCCTTGTTTATCGGATTCTTGATATTTTTTTTTCTCTAGCCTCCGAATTTCAGCCCAATTTAAGATAGTGAAACAAACGCTTTTTGGATATGTAATAATGTTTAATTTCATTCAATAAATTATACCATAACATTTCTTAGTGTTGAATTATTGTTACCTTGCTACATCTTGATGGTTTGTAGTTTTTAATTTCAGTCTAAAGGTGGGTCATCTACCCGAGAACTTTATGTGGGGCTCCGACCTACCCATTATAACTGCGATCCCTTTTCCTTATTTTAAAGCCCGGTCGGAAACGCAAATGTTAAATATCTCTTATAAAATAGTTCGACCATCTGGGGTGATGTGGTTTTAGAAACCGCACCGCCTCGGCTGATCGAACTGTTTTTGGGAGGGAGAAATTGAATCTAGACTTGTGTTGGGTTGGGGATAGTGGATTCGTCACGCCAATACGGCTCGGGCTAGAGGCCGTATTTATGAACCGATCTTTACGAAACTCCTTGGGTACCTTTGTCATCACCGTGGGACGAGAACGAGTGTTTCTGGGTGCGGTCCAAAATTCAAGATGGCTGCCAGTGGCCATTTTGTACCGAAATTAGGTCTAATCAGTTTTTTGTACACAACTTCTATACGGCTCAGGCTAGAGGCCGTATTTATGAACCGATCTTTACGAAACTTCTTGGGTACCTTTGTTATCACCGTGGGATGAGAACCAGTGTTTTTGGGTGTGGTCCGAAATTCAAGATGGCCACCAGCAGCCATTTTGTACCAAAATTAGTGCAATCAGTCTTTTGTACAGAACTTCTGTATGAAAGTTCTGATTTGAATAAAGTTTTGTATGAATGTTTAGTAACATGGAATACATCACATATAGTACGGGGTTTTTTCTCGTGCAGAAATTATGCAAATTAGATGAACTTTGATTTATTTAGTGCTACTTATACACTGTAAGTGCACATGTCAATACGGCTCGGGCTAAAGGCTGTATTTATGAACCGATCTTCACAAAACGTCCTGGGTACCTTTGTTATCACCTTGGGACGAGAACGAGTGTTTCTGAGTGCGGTCCAAAATTCAAGATGTCTGCCAGTGGCCATTTTGTACTGAAATTAGGTCCAATCAGTTTTTTGTCACAACTTCAACACAGCTCGTATTTATGAACTGATCTTCACGAAACTTCTTGGGTACCTTTGTTTTCACCTTGGGACAGGAATGAGTGTGTTTTGGGGTGCCTTTGTTATCACTGTGCTATGAGAACAAATATTTTAGGGTTCAGTCAGACCCACTCTGGGTCTCAAAGATTTTTTTCTAGTTTAGCATCTGACTGTCACCCACCTTTACAATACTTTACCTATACATTTGTTACAAGCAACGGCCAGTATTTATGTACAGACCGTTACAATACTTTATATGTACCTTTGTTATCAGGTCATTACCTAGATGTTTGTCATTGCTGTGTCACATACTATACATGTACATGTCTTTGTCTTGACAAGTTGAGCTACAGTGTCATTGACACTTTCATTTTTTCATGGCACTGATCATGTTGCGTGTCCTGCCAAAATATTTTTTTCAAGGGTGATATCTTTTAAAACGGACACATTTTTCGGTAAATTTAGCTGATAATTTTCTGTTAGTAAACAAGTTTTACTGTCAATGCAGTCTAGGATGTGATGGAAGGACATGGCGGGGAAACTCATTCGAAGTGCTTGCCTTATCGGAATGGGAATTTTTTTCCCTTTCAGTGCTCCATCGCAGGTCAAAACAACATAAACCTTGATTGACATTCCCTACCGCGATCATCGAGATCGTTCCAATGAGAGGTCTTAAACTATGTTTTTTTAACAAAAATTTAAAACATAATAAAATTTGAATGGAGATTTTTGTGTATAGTGCCGGCCGAATTTGGCTGTTGACGCTGGGTAAAAAACAGAAAGCTTACTAGCGGTTTTCATCCTTTTTCCCGCATATTGGACGATTAATTTTTTTAATGAATAATACATTCTCATTTTAGTTCATCTAAACTATTTCGGTAAAATGCTTATGCTATAATAAAACTTAAATCACCGGGTTTTAACTTTGAAATGTTCGGACACTCGGCACAGTATAGAATCCATAATCCCATATCGGAAAAGCTGTTGCCCCAGCGAAACGCCAGGATGTTTCGCCAAGACTGTCACATTGTTGTTTCAAAAACACCGTACACCAAGAACACATTTTATTCACTGAAATACTCGTTCTATTCCAGGGAATCCAAATCATATATCAGCGAAAATTTTATTTTAATATGAAAACAAATCGAAAATCTCACGAATTAACGAACGGATTTTTTCATTTCCTATATTAAACCGCAGTACAGAGTTCTGGAAATGAAAGATATTGCATTTGTATCTGAATATTTTATTAAATGTAGGGTTTAGAAATTTTCTGACTGAACAATATAATTGCTAATCAGGGACAGTCTCTGAAAGATTTTTCTCGCCAAACATTAAGGGTCTATATAAGTAATGGAATTTTGTTTATTTTGAAATTCTCACCTCTCAAATTCCTTAAATTCAGATTAAATATACACAAATTATACATCAAAATGAAGGTTGGGATGTACAGAACACGAAACACATATGTAATCAACTCATAGAGTCGACTGTAGGCACCACTGGTTCCTGGAAGTCTGCTACCGTATTCGCACAAGAACTGATAATAAAATAATATTTCATCAGAACAACTTGTGGCCAAATGTGCTTCATATATCCAAGAACAAAGCTAGGCATTCAAAACACTTTCGAATACAGCGGTAGGACTGCATTTTGGAAAAGGACAACACTGTCTGCATTTTTTATTGAAGATGGTTTCCATGCTCGACAGACATGCGCAAATCACTCGTTACCACGAATTTCCATCCAAAAACAAAATCGTAATTCTAAGAAATATCAACAGGTATCATGATACCTTGCACTGAATATGGCAACTGTGCAATCTCTATCTAATAACAGTATACTGTATGAAGGCGATCTTTTTCATTATTTGATTTTAGACGGAGTTGTTTTTACATGCTTTTTCTGTCCGATGACGTCGGCCGGAAATCGAAAGTAGACTCAGACGTAAACAAAAGCAAAGGCTTTGGAATTTTCCTCAATGTAGCTCTGTCGCCGTGTTTTGAAGAATTTTTATCCCCTAGCTTTGTTCTTGGATATATAAAGCACATTTGGCCACAAGTTGTTTTCGTGAAATATTATTAAATTATCAGTTCTGGTGCGAATACGGCAGCAGACTTCCAGGAACCAGTGGTGCCAACAGTCGACTCAATGAGTTGATTACGTATGTGTTTCGTGTTCTAGACATCCCAACCTTCATTTTGATGTACATTTTGTGAAAATGTAATTCGAATTGAAGGAATATCAGAGGTGAGAATTTTCAAAATAAACAAAATTTCATTACTTATATAGGCCCTTAATTGGTTATGTAATCCTTCTCACATGACCGCACTGAAACAGCTTTTCATTTTCCCGGTAGTTTCTACACAAACGACGAGGTAATTAACAAGTGCGATTTTGAATGCAATGTACACGTAATGCTAAGATGAGGGCGTTCTTGTTATCAATGTGCCTGAAATTAATTCGCATTCACAACAAACTTGTTGTCCATCATTTATGCTGTATTTTTGTTTAAATAAATAGTTGATTCCTGTTGGGGGGCAAATAATGAATTAGTCTACATTCACTTTTATTATGTTTGAAAACGAATCGATGTATTAATTGCATAAACACAGAATGTTTTTCATATGCGACTGGATATGAGTAATTCGGTTTCATCAAGAAACGAACCACCTTTGATGTCTGGATTTTCCCGTCGTCTTTAATTTGCCTCGCAAAGGGGGTTGTGGACCCGTAAAGACAATGTGTTCACCGGGTGTGACGAAAGGGGGTTTTAAATGGAGCGTACACATAATGGACCATGTCCCTGGGCAGCGATATGCGAGGTCCACTGCTGATTCATGCCACCATCCTTTGAAACGTGCTCTTGAATAAAGGAGACGACTCATATATAAGCCTATGGCTTCCTGTCGAATCCTCGTCTACTTACAATCCCGATTATTTGTGTTTCTGTTATACCGTGTACAACCATGAAAACTGTTTGCCGTTCTATGATATTATCATTATGTAATGTATACATGTAACACTGTTTTCTGAATAAGTATTGTTTAAACTAAAATTTATCTGTAGGCCTATTTGAAATGGTGCAGGACTTTCTTCTACTTAGTAAACGCTTCCAATAACTGCGACTCTACCTACTTAGTAAACGCTTCCAATAACTGCGACTCTACCGCTGCTCACCTTAGAGTTTACAATGGATGGAATCTGGGCCTAGTCGCACACTGGGTGATCTCTCAACACAACATCTCTTTCAAATGAGCTCCTATCATGTTATCCAATTATCTCTTCTGTTATTGGACCATCAAGCTAAGGGTCCGTGAAGTCAGCAAGCAGTTAGCAGTTAGCAATTCGAAATGTGAAGTCAGGAAGCAGTTAGCAGTTAGCAATTCGAAATGTGAAGTCAGCAAGCAATTAGCAGTTAACAGTTAGCAATTCGAAATGTGAATTCAGAAAGCAGTTAGCAATTTAAAATGTAAAAAATCGCGGATATTACATGTGTCTTGACGATTCGCGAAAAGGACGTTTCGTACCTAGACATTTCGTACCAACAATACTTTTTGTAAACCTGAGAAGGACTGTGAGACAGAGGGATTTGCCTTCCCCGCTTGTTCTTTCGGTACTCAGAAAAAAGTCAGTAAACTGTTAGCAATTCAGAATGTCAAGTCAGAAAATCAGTTAGCAATTCGAAATGTGAACTCAGAAAGCAGTTAGCAATTCGAAGTGTATATTGGAATAGAACGTTGCTTGGTCTGATCATTTCTGTAGGCGTTATGTTGAAATTACATGTAATTATAGCCTTTTGAATAATATGTTATATCGTTGACCTCTTGTGTTACAACCATTACCCATCATATCGAGGTGAAAGGTGGTGGGATGGTGAACCAACGGAGAGGGAAAGATACACAAGAGTAAATAGTTTTACCCTAACGCGCTAAGAGAAAAATGTTTAATTCCCCTTTCTCATTCAGCCACTTTCTGTTATTTTCAAGTGTCAGTGACCACTTTATAGTTTCATGGAATAGGAACCTTAATTGTGACAAAACTCTGACCCAGTGCGCCAAACCTCATGCTGGAATGGGCATGGGCGTTCACCGTTGGGCCTTAGCTCAGACCCATAGTATCAAAGAGTAGGGGTGTGAGACTGTCGATTTTCTAAAGCAAATACTAGGACCAACAGTGGACCCGCACAGGCCAACCCTTACAACTCATGCGCAAACCAACAATTGGTGCCCCCTTATATATTTACTGTTTTGAGATATGTATGCCTACGCTAATATGGTAAGTGGTTCACAGACTCCAGAAATATGTAAGCTGTTACCACAGGCTGTTATGCGTATTATAAACATGGTATTCCAAAGCGTACGATCTCCTTCAGCCAATGCGCCACATCGGAAAAAGTACTTGTAATTGGTCGTGCGTTTTTGTTGAGACTGTCAATTTATCAGTGCTCAGAGAAAACCTGGGCATCGATGGTGCAAGACTGCGGGTGTTTTTTTTTCTCGGGCTGAACAGATGACGCAGTGTCCACGTTTTTTAGATCGGCGCAGACTGAAAGTCACCTTTTCGAAGTGACTGTCAACCGACAAAAAATAATTGAAGCAGGTGGGGTCAGATAAGCTGGAGACACTGCAAATCGGCATGTAGTGCACCTCGGCTCACAGCATTATCGTGCCTCCATGTGGGTAATTGGGTGAAGTGCCTCGCCCAAGGACCGAACGCTGAAGTCCGAATCGTTCAATCAAGGTTTGGGCGGGCGAGTGGTCGGTCATGAGAAACTTTTGAATTACAGACCTCAAAAGACGCAGTTTCTTTGAACCTAGAAGCTGCACCTCAACACAGGGAACGGCATGATATACGTACATGATAAGCAAAAACCTTACGTGGCAAAACCACCAAAATAATTGATTATTTCGGTAAACCAAATGTATAACTCTCGATCATTTCAAGGAAAACTATATTTTGTGAGTTCGAGTGGTCTCTCATAAAACTACAACCGAGTCACGGAACCGGCCACATTATTTAAGCATATTCAAATTGAAATAAATGCAAACAATTAACGGGATGACACCCGTCTAGATTCAAACGTTTTTTCACTACACTGAGTCTTACGTGGAAGATGGGACAGATATCGAACACAATCCCCGGGGACCGAATGCATCCGGTGAATAGGTAAATGTTTGAAGATTTTGTTCATTTCCCTTGGTGTAAGCTGCTAAAGTGGTGCAGTAGGATCATTCATGGGAATTTTATATATAAGTTGGATTTTAGTATTCGATTACCGAAGAAGGAATAATTTTTTTGGAGATGTGGGGTGGGGGGGGGGGGGGGGGGGCGAAGGTGCAGTTGGAAAAATTTTTAAATTTCACCATATATATTTCCCTAATTCCACACTAGTAGTAGTGTTCGTATGTTTCAGGGGTTAGTTGGGGGACCCTGGTGGGGGACCCCGGAAGTGACATCATGTCACGTGACCTAGTGGCGCCATGTTGTGTTGTCATGGTAACCCGCGTGAGCGGCCATGTTGTGACGTCATCTCGATAGTGATACGTGGTGTGAGTGCGCATGCGCAGCGCGTGTTGTTAGGGTGATACGTGTTTCCGTCGTCTATTTTGTATACTGGAGGCCGCCATCTTGGTTTCTATGGTAGCACGTGATTGCTATGTTACCTAAGGCCTACAATAGGACAGGGGTATGTTCGGAGGGTATGTTCCTTTGTACAGGAGTATTTTCCCGATTCGTAGAATTACCACAAACAACCCGACAAGTTTTACTATTTCGAATTCTGTCAGAACCCTATTTAGGACCGCCATTCTTTTGGCTTATAATAGTAACACGTAGTGCTATAGTACCAAGGGGTCCCCTGGGGTGTGTTTGATTGAACTAGAGTATACCTAATTACCCAAATAGACCCGACCACCCTTACAAACCACCAAAATCTCCACCAAACCACCCAAACGGACATGTGAAGCCCATTTTGGGCATATAAAAATAACACGTTATGCTATAGTACCAAGGGGTACAGGGGGTATGCTCTATTGAATAGGAGTACAGGGCCTGATTTTCCCAGAATCCCATTTTTAATGCCTATTGCATATATTTCTCTATCACTAACAGTCTATCCAGTCCAAACTATCTCTGGTTCTCTCGTCCAAGTTTTATAATTACCAGTGCTCGATTTCCCATAATGCAGTTATCTCCCTTGTGTATATCAAAAGCATTCCCAAACCCAATAAGCAATCGAGCAGTTACTGATAAAGCATTGCTCGAATGACTCGAATCCCATCGAGCAAATGAGCTTTAGAGTAATTGCTCGATCGAGTGACTCCTCGAACGACTCGACGACTCATTTCAGAAAAAAGGGATTCCATAGCCACAGGCGTTTTCGAAAAAGGGATTCCACAAATGGGATTCCAAATAGGGATTCCAAAAGTGGGATTCCGTCTTATGTCGAGTGACTCGCAACTATTGCTCGAATAACTCGAATCCCATCGAGCAAATGAGCTATCGAGCAATTGCTCGATCGAGTGACTCCTCGAACGACTCGACGACTCATTTCAGAAAAAAGGGATTCCATAGCCACAGGCGTTTTCGAAAAAGGGATTCCACAAATGGGATTCCAAAAGTGGGATTCCGTCTTATGTCGAGTGACTCGCAACTATTGCTCGAACGACTCGAATCCCATCGAGCAAATGAGCCAACGAGCAATTGCTCGATCGAGTGACTCCTCGAACGACTCATTTCAGTATTTGAAGATACCTATGACATGGCTACGTATCAGTTGAGGATACCTTTTGAGGATACTAAATTGAGGATACCTATGGCCTGGTATTGTTGGAGGATACCTGTTGTAGAAACCTGGATTCCGTTTCCATCTTGTCGCCAAAGCTCCAAGGCCACTACAGGGCTATGGTCTATCTGTCCTAGCATTAGCTTCTACAACAGTCTTGTTCCATTGCGGCCTTGTACCAGTACTATTGACTAAACTACCATCCATTAGTATTGACTTGTATCACTACTTCCTAGCTATACCTTCGCTCAAGCCTTCAAAATGCTCAATCAGTGTATACATATAATGCATTCCGTAATTGAGATTCCTAGCAGAGTCCGTAAAATTTGGATTCCGTGGTCCCGGGAAGTGAAGCAGCGCTTGTTCACTGTGGTAAACATGCCCTGCTTTGCTGGTAGAATAGAACCCAGTAACCAATGCCTTGGGTAAAAGTCCTCTACAATGGGCAACATGGTTATAAATGATTTGCTAAACTTGAGTTTATATCTATGTTGCGGTCATGATTAGCCTTTTTGTGTAGGCATATATGACCTTTACTGATTGGCTAATCTTGAGTTTATATTTGTTTATATCTTTTTGTCCAGGAATATATGACCTTGAACACCAATAAACAAATTAATAGATAACAGAGTGACCTAAAAAATTGTGCCCCCTCCACACACACACACTTTTAGGGAGCTTCTGCCACCCTGTATCTCACACCACATATATAATTATATTAATAACGCTTAACCCATCTATAGTTTGTACCACTTGACTATTAGGTTACGGTTGCACTTCCTTTTGAACTTACATTCATAAATACTCTTCACACATACACCTAAAACGTAATCGACAGCCAAGCTGATATAAATTGACAAATAATTTTGATAAATATACTGCGATAAATCACCCAGTGTCTGCTGTTTTTGCTCTTATCGCTTATCATGAATGTCACTAATCTCCGCTTCCACAGACCCTCTCAGGTTCACAAAAAGAAAAGACGATAATTTCCTGACTGTTGGATAAAGAGTTACAAGTGAGGAGACTTTTTACTCTACACAACCCTTCCCCCTAAAAACCGATTTTATTCCATCTCTGCCCGAAATTCTGAATATTTGAAAGACACAGTTCAATAAAACCATACAAACTTTTATACCATTAGAAATGGCTTGGTGAGCCGTTTCTGATAATATCCATGTTTGTGTAGTTTTATTGGGCAGTGAACAGTTACTTTGGACCTCGGGTCGGGGTGGGAGTTATTTCTAGCCACTTTTTTGCTTTGCTGGGTAAAGGGTTAAAGGTAAGGA
This sequence comes from Pictodentalium vernedei, assembly GCA_031216915.1. NCBI lineage: Eukaryota > Metazoa > Mollusca > Scaphopoda > Dentaliida > Dentaliidae > Pictodentalium > Pictodentalium vernedei. Next base: position 686,860,667 of record CM062296.1, on the reverse strand, counting down.
GGCTGACTACTCCGCAAAACCCATGGAATTAACGATATCATTCCATTTCAGCTTTGGTCGTTTGGTACCTAGTGATTTGGACGTTCCGTGTGTCGTGTTCTCAACGTTTCACTCTCCCCACCCCAAGATAATGATGCGAAACGTCCACTCGCGTACACAAAACAACAGTGACGTTGGACTGGGAGCGGCCACGACTTCGGGTAAAAAACGCCAACTGTGGGTGCGAAATGTCTTGGCACGAAACGTCCTGTGCACAAAACGTCTAGAAAACCTAAACACCCATGACTTCACATTCCGAATTGCGAACTTTAAACAAACTTCTTTGCGACTTTACATTTCGAACTGCTATCTGCTTGCTGACTTCATATTTCGAACTGCTAATTGCTAACTCTAAACGCCTTGATAACTTCACAACTCGATTGCTAACTACTTGCTGACTCCACATTTTGAATTGCAAACTGCTAGCTGCCTTCACATTCTGAATTGCTTAGTGCTCACTGACTTTTTTTCCGAGTATCGACAGAAGTGACTGAGGTGGGCAAGTCACTCCACCCAACAGTGCCTCTCACAAAAAGCGACAACTCAGCGGGTTCTCGTTCCCATCCTACTACTTTTGAAATTTTACGAAAAAAAATGTTTCGAACCCCACCGGACACAATAGCTGACACATCTTTAACAAAAATTGAATTTCTCTGTTCTATTTCTCCAACATATGAATGTTTAAACGACATATTTCAATAAAACCATACAAACCTGGATAGCATTAGAAATGGCTTGGCGAGCAAATTCTGGCGATATCCATGTTTGTGCATTTTCATTGTGGTAATAAACAGTTACTGCCGAGTGCAGACTTCGGGGGTTTATTTGGAGCCATTTATAGCAGCTTTTCTACTCTTTCCCGGGTAAAGAATTAGGCGTAAGAAGGTTCACTTCAAATCTGTGTTTTCAAGAGAAGTTCCAAACTCATCTCAACCAAAATTAAATAAAACTCGTTTTCCACACATATCTAAATTATAACCTGGGGTGTTAAAAAACTACTGAATAAATTCAATGTTAAAAAAGCCGGCGGCCCGGACAATATTCTCAACCACATTCTTCGGCAGTGTTTTTAAGGAATCGGCTCCTGCTATTCATCATATCTTCAGGAGAGGGTCTTTCCACCCACACCCTGTCCTCGGACTGGACGAATGCCAACAGTTCACCAAACTTCACGAAAGGAAATCCCAATGAGGCAAGCGATTATTGACCGGTATTATTTACAAATTTTTGTTGTAAAACATTACAACATACCATTTGTCGCCGTATCTTTGATCATCTGGGAAAGTACAACATCCCCATTTCACTACAACACAGCTACAGAAACGGCAACTCTTACGAAAACTAAATAATCATCACCATCTTCGATGTGAAAATGAATGACAAATACAACAACAACAACAACAACAACAAATAGACATAATAATGGTAATTTTGTACTTTATGAAAGCTTTCGACACGGCTCCCCATCTAAAACTTCTCCATGACAATTATGGCATACGTGGTAAGATCCTGAACTGGTTGTTTTTTTTCCCATGGAACGGGCACATAGAGTGATTGTTGAGGGGGTGACCTCATCTTCTTGCAGAGTTGAATTTGGAGTCCTATAAGAGACAGTTCCTGGACCTTTACTATTTTTGTGCTACATGAACGATTTTTTTATTCATTGATTGGTATTTAACGACACTTTAACAGACAGGGTCATGTTGTGTCGGTGACAGGTTTTTTGGCGGAGAAAGCCCGACTACCCAGGGAAAACCATCGAACAACGACGAGCACCTGCTAGCTCTCAGCGTCATAACATCAGACCATACTATGCACCGCATATTGGTACTACGCACTACACAGCACAGAGTAAGATTGGTTGAAAATGTGCACCTCGGAATGCAGAACGTCTCAACACACGGCGTCACCGTGCCCTCATGTGGGAAATCGTCATGAAGTGTCTTGTCCAAGGGCACAGCGCGGAAATCCGAATTACTGGTAATTTGTAAATGGTCGCCCATCCACAGACAAATTAACCGAGTTCGACGTTGGTCAACTTCAGTAATCTTACATAAACAATCTACTCAGAGGTATTACATCACAAGTACGAATATTCGCGGACGATTGCATGCTAGTATATCGGCAAATAAAATCATTCCAAGATCATCTTGAACTTCAAATGGATCTGAAATCACTAACAAAATGGGCGAACAATTGGGGGATACAATTCAACCAAAATGTTATTTTTTGTCAATCAGCAGGAAAAAAGAGCCATCAGCACACAACCACACACTAAATAACCACGTTTTAAAGCAAGTCCAAGACTCTTGGACGACTCATACCTATGAAAAAGATATCAATAGAATTGAATGTGTTCAGCGACGGATAGTGAGATTCGTTTGTAACGACTACATTAGAGGAGTGGTGTCTCAAGCCTGATGAAAAACCTCAACTGGAAATTATCACAGGAGCGTCGTCGAGACCAACGCGTTGATTTTTTTACTACATTATGTACGACCTGGTAGCCATTCCATCCCACAAAATACTGAAATTGAACAAATGTAGATAACGCCACACTAACTCTGAATTAGTAAAACTAATTACGTGCAACACTGGCACTTATAAATATTCATATGTACCTCAAACGATCCGCGACTGGAATGCATTGCCAGATAGTGTGGTAACTTTTCTTATTTCCCCCAAATTCTCTGTGTTTCAATGACATATTTCAGTTAAACCATAGAAACATAGATATCATCAGAAATGGCTTGGCGAGCCGGTTCTGACGATGTCCATGTTTGTGTGGTTTTATTGTGACAGTAAATAGTTACTTTAACCTTGGCAGGTTTCTTCAGGGATATTTCTACGAGCTTTTCCCCACTTTGTTGGGAAAAGAGTTAAAAGTAAGAAGGTTCGTAATCCGTACAGCCTTTCCGATTACCGATTTTATTCCATTTCATCTTTGGAAATTCATACTCAGTGATCTGTACCTTTCGTGTGCCGTGTTTTCAACATTTTGTACACCCCCTCCTACCAACATATGGGTAAGCAACGTCCAATCTCCTGCACGAAACGACCACAGATTCGCATCCTGATTGATCACAAATTTACGAAACACCTTGTGTGTGAAATGTCTTCAAGCATTCAAGATCTACGACATTTCGAATTGCTAACTGTGAACGTATTGATGACTTCACATCAACCGCTAACTACTTGCTGACATCATATTTCAGATTGCGAACTGCTCGCTGACTTCATATTCTGAATCGCTAAATGACAACTGCTTACTGGCTTTTTAGGACCGACAGAAGCAAGCGAGGTAAGCGGCAGGTGCTGGTTAACAAAACATATTCCCGGACAGCTTGCTTACTTCATCATGGATAACGTCCTGGGTATGAAACGTCTTAGGTACAAAAGGAGGAAGGTAAATCACGTACAGTCCTTCTCAGATTTACAAAAAGTATTGTCGGTACGAAATGTCTTTGTACGAAAAGTCCTCTGGCCGGAACGTCAAGAAACATATAATATCCGTGACTTAACATTTTAATTGCTAACTGCTTTCTGACTTCACACTTCGAATTGCTAACTGCTTTCTGAGTTCACATTTCGAATTGCTAACTGCTTTCTGACTTGACATTCTGAATTGCTAACTACTTACTGACTTTTTCTGAGTACCGAAAGAACAAGCGGGGAAGGCAAATCCCTCTGTCTCACAGTCCTTCTCAGGTTTACAAAAAGTATTGTGGTACGAAATGTCTAGGTACGAAACGTCCTCTGGGCGAACCGTCAAGACACATGTAATATCCGCGATTTGACATTTTGAATTGCTAACTGCTAACTGCTTTCTGACTTCACATTTCGAATTGCTAACTTCTTGCTGACTTCACATTTCGAATTGCTGACTGCTAACTGCTTGCTGACTTCACATTTCGAATTGCTAACTGCTAACTTCTTGCTGACTTCACGGACCCTCAAGCTAACCTGATGATCCGTGGCGGAGGATTTGATTGTCTGTCCTACGTGAGTTTTTAGTGAAGACCTATATCAAATGTAACATCTGCGGGGTGAGGGCCTGGTTCACTATTAGCTTCTCACACTGTTGTTTTTTTTTTCGTTGGAGGGGGGGGGGGGGGGAGGGGCGGGGTTCCGGGATATTGTTGCCGCGCTGTGTGCAGATACATTGGCAATGTTTCGTATATTATTGAACAATACATTGCATGCTAACGAATAATGTGTCTTCCACTTACGAGACATTGTTCGTTTCCCGGCGGTGCAGGGTGCTGGCGGCGGTCCTCCAGAGCCGTGTTCCGTCCTGGAATGAAAAACGATAACAGTGTTCGCACTACCCCCTCCCCCCCCCCCCTCCGTTGTTCATTGGAATATTCTCCTCTCCTACTAGAGTTAGGCTGCGATCTCCACGTGAGTCAGTTCCCAAACTGTTGTCGTTCGTTGTCGAGCAATGTTGATATATTGTGCATTCAAGTTGGCCCTTTTCAAATGTCATCCTTCTCCTTCACTCGTCCTCTCGTTCTGCTTTCTTCATTTTTTCCGTGTTTAAACAATATCCAACCAACCCACCCATTCTATCTGTCTAACTGAAATTGTACTTTTTCTTGCATAGATGATTCTAAAGCCTCGTTGCCAGCGTCTGTTCCACCATCCGATGAAATACTTGATAATATAACGATCCGCTGTCGCGACGTCCAGGAAGCACTGAAAGCAATAAATGCGTCCAAAGCCTCTGGTCCGGATTTGGTCAGCTCTCGTCTACCCAGAGAGTGTAAAACATCCTCGTGTGAACCATTATCAATCCTGTTTAATATCCTATTGAATAACTGTTATTTCCCAACTGCATGGAAAAAAGCTGATGTATCTCCAATTCCGAAGAAACCTCCCTCTAACTTAGTCACGAATTATCGTTCTATATCTTAGATTAGCTGTGTAGGCAAGGTATTTGAGAAATGCATCTTTAAGCGTATGTGGAAATTCCTGAGTGATAATAATACCCTCAGTCCGTTTCAGTCTGGTTTTACACCTCGAGACTCTACAGTTCTCCAACTAACAGATATATACGACGAATTCTGTCATGCACTGGATGATGGCAAGGAGGTCACAGAGGTCTTCTGTGATGTTAGTAAAGCGTTTAATAAAGTATGACACGCCGGATTGCTTTACAAGTTGGAGAAGGTCGGAATTAGGGGGGAATTACTGGATTTTCTCAGATCATATCTCTCTGATAGATCCCAGAGGGTTGTCATAGCAAATGAGTGCTCCTCTTGGAGAGCTGTCTGTTCTGGAGTTCCACAAGGTTCGATTCTTGGTCCCTTCTTATTCCTCATCTATATTAATGATATAACGGAAAAACTGATCAGCAGCCTGCGTCTCTTTGCAGACGGCACATCTCTTTATCTTATTGTTGAGAATCCTGCTCAAACAGCTAATGTAATCAATCGCGATCTGGCGACAATAGAAAATTGGGCTAGATGATGGCTGGTCGAATTCAATCCACAAAAAAATGAAAGTATTCTCATATCTCGGAAAACTAATCCCCGTTCTCATCCGCCCCTGTTGTTTTCTAATACACAAATTGCCGAAGTTAAAAATTTACGATGTTGGGGAGCTGGCCGCTGCTCGTCGTTGCTCGGTGGTTCTCTCCGGGTACTCCGGCTTCCTCCACCCTTAAAACTGTCACGGTCATGATTAGCCATTGTGCATAAATATATGACCTTAAAACACCAATAAATAAATAAATGCCGAGGTTAATAGTCACAAACATTTAGGTGTTATATTGAATACTACTTGTACCTGGACTAATCACATTGATTATATCTGCGGTAAAGCCTGGACACGTATAGACTAAATGAGAAAGTACAAATTCATACTTGATAGCATAAATGAAAACATAAATGAAACTTATAGGGAGAAACAGTTTCAATAAGGTTTTCGTGGAGAAAACCATTTGGGAAATGGTGGGTCTGCCATGTATAACATATGGTACGGAAGTGGTACCCCTAAACCAGACGGCTGTAAACAGCCTGGAAGCCCTGCAAAACAATGGATAACGGGGTCGAGTAATGCCGCAGCACTGGAAGCAATCAGGGGTGAGCTCAAGTGGATGAGGATCAAGGACAGGATAGACTTATTGAAACTCGATTATCTTAATTATTCGGTAAATCTCCCCGACAGCCGATGGTGTGAAGTAATGTTCCAGAGAATTTTCAACTCAAATATCAAGACAGGGTGTGTAGTCCAAGTGAGGGAGCTAATAGAGAAATCGGACCTAGACGTTGGGGCAAACCAGGGTAAAAAAAAACGTCAGAGAAAGGGTCATGGAGGATGGTAACCTTAATTTGCGAGAGGGGGTCAAATCAAAAAGGTATTTGGGTGGCCTGCGTGATAAAGAGAAGCCTGTTTTTTTAGAGTACCTTGATAGCACCTTTGGGAGGTCACTGTTGTTCAAGCTGGGGTCGCGGCCCCTGGCGCTGAGGGAAAAATGGGAAAACAGTGGAAAGGAGTGCCAGATGTGTAATTTGTGCGTGGTGGAGGCACTGGAACACTTTATTCTAGAATGCCCAAAATACCAGTCTAAATGAATAAGGTTCACTGGGAGTATAATGGGGAAGTGGGATTGGGAGAATGAAGGACATGTGGTTAGTGAGAGACTCAATGGAGAGGGTTAATATGCTAATCGGAGAGACTGGGAAGAATGGGGCAAGGAATGTCATCAAGCAGCTCGTCGCCGAGTCTTGGAAGGAGAGAAGAAGCGTGGGAATAGGGAGGCAGTTGGGCGTACAGGGGTGACCAAGGCCTTCTCATCCGAGAACCGCGACAAATCAGCGGCATGCCAAAGTGTTATTATTATAGTGCTGTTTATGACGCTTTACTTTTAAAGGTTGATGGAAATGCAAAAAAAACTTATATAACTTCATGGACTACGTCACGAAAAACTGAATTGAAAGCAATATATGGAGTGTTGAATTCTGGTGTGTTACTGGCCGAAGCATCAGGACAAATAATGACTGCGAAGGTTACCACAACAGACTCAACCAACATGCATCCAACGTGAGTGCATACACGTGTTTTTTTAAACTTAACAAACACCCATTCATTCGTTCGTTCGTTCGTTCGTTCGTTCATTATTAGCGTTGATCTGTGCTTTAATTAAGGCAATTTTTAATTTAATTTTACTTCTCTTTTCTTTCTAGGGCAATTTACCATTCTATCTTTTGTTAACTTTACTGTATCAGGAAGCAAGACATGTAACAGTGTACGTGAAGATGTGTCAGAAGGAAAACAGAAGCGGCCACAACGAAAAGAAACCAGAAATGGGAGATTGATGGAATTTTGGGAGAACTATAACCAACAAAAACTTTCAATAGGAACGTTTTTAAAAGAATGTGCTGCTATCTACGCTTTTACCTACCGACTTTTAAATCAAAATAAGTTCCTGTCATTGTTTCTTTTAAAATGTCCAGAACACTTTCAAACAATCTTTTATATTATGCATACTTTTATGAAATCTGACGGTTAATGCATATATATGTTTATGAAATGTACAAAGATGTTTTCAATATACTTCTTTCTATTTCGTAATAAAAATTTCATGATGTTTACTTTTACTCGATAAGATTTCTATGGTCGGCATAATTTTTTAGAGTCGGTCGTGTTACCCTAAACACAGGTATTGTAGGGGAGAGGGGCTGGGGTACTAATTTTGCAACAGACTCCAGGCAAAAATAATTTTTTACAAATTTGAAACTGTTGAGATAACTTATGCAAATACATTATGCTCAGGAAAACAGAGTACCGGTATGTTACACAGGTGCGTTGCCCTGAAAAAGGAGTCCCCGTGACCGACTGGCGCAAAATTCATCTTCCTATAATCAAATGCACTGTATTGTTATGTTGGTACAATGAAAACTGAAACCGAAAACCCAACTCTTTCAATGAAACCTAAAACGAAACTGCAAGCGGCATGAAATTTGAAAATCAAGGTAGCACAAACATATATTTGGTAAAACTTCTTGATGATGAAATTAGACTAACCTCTGAAAAACACAGGTATATTCTACATCACAATGAAGATTGTATTGTATAGGCTCGAATTAATACATATCTACAAATAAAATGGTAGAAAAGGGTTCCAGTGATTCCTGAAAGTCTGCTAGGTACCACATTTTGGTTTTAGATGTAAACGGAGGTAAGCAATATAAAACTATCTATGGTTTTGGATATCCAAGAACAAGACTAGGCCATCAGATAAGTCAAGTTGGCAGCAGCATTCACGTTTGAATAAAGGATTCTAATTGCTTCCTTTTTGTTCAAAAGAAATGCCATTGCTTCTTGAAATTTGTAGAGGCCACGTGTGAAACCGTATTTGGATAATCACCAGGCCTGCAAGTGGACAAACATACTCATTCAAATACTGAAACATGGTGTACATATGGAAATTCCCGTTTTTCGTGATATTTTGGGATAATTTTATAGTAAAGATATTTGTCTTTGTCAACAAATGATTTTAAAACATTTCACCATGTGGTCATCACTTGACAGGGCTAGCTCATGCTTTGATGGTGTCATGCTGCAGCAATTTTCAAACTACAAAAAAACATGTGAATATGGGTGTTTGTAGTTGTGTTATGTGCAAATACATGTTCTACAAAAGTAATAAGGGTTCAGCCCGAGTCTCCCATTTTTGAATTTGAAACCCATGAATTAATGTAGACCGTTGTTCCATGTTCTCTCACTTTATCCTATGAAAAAAAGTTAACCCTTTACCTAACATGAAAAGCAGACGACACTTGCAAAAAGATTCATGAAGAACTATTTTTTTTTTCATTTTTGTCTCAAAAACATAGGTTATGACCCCGCATTGAAACGAACTCGACAAGCTCGTTCCAAAGAGGGGTCATAACCTATGTTTTTGAGACAAAAAATGAAAATATGATGAAAATTAATTGGCGATTTTTGAGAATATATCGCTGGTCGGTTTTGGCATTTACGTTGGGTAATGGGTTAATTCGGATTAGATTAGTAGTGATGTAGTTTGTTTTTTTAACCCTTCGAACCCGAAAGGTCGCTTTTCCGACCCAGGTACATTATATGTCATAATTTTATTTAGCAGGAGGCTGATTCGAGAATGTGTGGGGAAGATCAATCAATATTTTCAACGTGCACTCGAGACTGAATAAAATAAAATATTAATTTGTCTAGTCTCAAATAATGAATATGGACTCTCCTAATTGCAGCCATTAAACTGTCAGACATAGCAGATACCACCAAGGTTCAAAGGGTTAAACAATACTTAGAAGGGAAGACACGACTAGGATGTCTGAAGATCTGAACCCCTAAACAATTTCCCTTGACAAAATTATCAAAACAGGACATCTGTTCCACTGGCTTATTTTTTTTTTACATTCTATACCTTTGATATCAGCGGCGTAGTTTATTTCCTGTCTACCTAAGATAAATTATGACGTATAAACTGTCACTGGACTGTTTCATGTAATTTCTTCATGTTGCATTTTAGTTTTTTCATGTTTTTTGTTGGTATTTCGGACATTTTGTTAGTGGATGTTCATCCGACAGACTACAATAAGAAAGATTAGTAGCGTTAATCCCCTGAGACAGAAGAACCTTATAGTATAGAGATAAGGTCATTAGGGTCGAAGGCACAGCTCTTCTATACACATATTTCTACTGAGAGAAAAAGTCCCACTCTCATTGTGTAAGTGCTTATGTCAGCCATCAGCAATTCTTTGAGTGAGGGAAATGCCAGCTGTGTATTTCGAGAGTGGATCCATTCCTTTATTAAGATTAGGCGGGATGGCTTGTCATCCCTGGGCGAGTATCAAAAATCAGTACAAAATTGTAGATGAATTTGATGGTGTGTACGGGAAAGAAATGACAATCAAATGAAGTATAATATTTACATGAAGAAAAAGCATTATATACAAAAATGTGCACGTGTATACACCATTTGGCAAATTCAAGAAAGTCTCATAACCGAGGTGTAGTATGCACAGGCTCGAAATTCAAACATCGCCTTAGGTGACATCTGTGGAATATTATATCGAGTTGGTTTGAGAGTATATCTGTAAGCAGGGGCCCTAGTGATCGTACCGGACCGGATAAAACCGGTCCGGTCCAGGCCTGGACCGCGGTCCGGACCGGACCGCCCCTGTTGAACCGGTCCACGGGGGGACCGGACCGACTTTTGCCGGTCCAGGGCGGTCCGTGGACCGTTTTTCAACTCGCGGTTCGATTATGTTAACTTCGTTTTTATAACCTTATGGACATTTTTTCGTGTGATTGGCATTATATCAGCGTGATTTTACCCCATATTTGTATATTATAATGCATTCACTTTGACACTGCCCTTTTAAATCCATGCAACTGCGATGTTGTCGATTTCTAGAGAATACTTGGACTGACTCGTCTGACTGGGTCATTCTATTTATCGGAAAACAAATCATTGAAATCAAAGTGTCGGCACGATTGATGTACTGTTACAGTGTTAGCAGAAGAATAAGCCGTCAATGAACGGAACACGTGTTTGATACTACAAAGCATTGCGTATAGGACACGTGCTTCGTCCGTGGATAGGTTGTGGTCACGCCCAAGCAGCATCTGATTCGATTATATAACCATCATAATCAGTCAATCATGATGTAATGTTACTGATTGGCTCCTGGTAACAAAATTGGTGGATTGGGAATTTAGAACCCTCCTTCCGACTGGTGACACTGGTCTTGCGAATGTGGTGAATTTATACCAGTTTCAATTCATTGGATCAAAGTTTTACGTTTAGAATTTTAAATTTAAGTAGTCTATAAAATTATAAATGAACAATGGACGATAATATGTCAGATACTACATTGGGATCGGAGCAACCGACGGATGATCAGCAACATGACACTGATTTTAGCAAACTGGAATCATCTATGCCGAAACGGAAGCGTAAAGTGCGCAATTTGAAAGATCAGCACCCAATAAAATTTGCAGCTCCAGTTTATGGATTTTTGTACGCGAATCCGAAGGACAAAATTGACATGTACAGATGTACTGTGTGCGAGGAACGAATAAAAAAAGGCGGTGGAGGTCTCACAAATCTTAAGAAACACTTTAAGAGACACCACTTGGATGTATACAAACAATACATTGATTTTCCAGAAGCTTCTGCCAAGGCTGTCGGAACGGTTGGCACAATGTCCGCCTTTGTCGTACGCGGCCCCACTAAAGCGTCGTCGAGTGCAAGTGCTGCAGCGGACACATGTATTGAAATACAGGCAAATCCTGTTACTCATGGAATTCCAGTGCCAGTCGGCCAATTCGGATCGGATGAGTATTACAAAAAAGACAATGAACGCTTTCAGCACTGCAAACGCAAACTTGCGGAGATGATATGTTCCGATTTGCAGCCTATATCAGTTGTCAACGACCCAGGTTTTCTGGCCTATTCCTTTGCCTTAAATCCAAGGTTCATTGTTCCGTCAAGGGAGTCGATGGACAGTGAAATAGAGAAGTTGTTTGAGGAAACAAAGTCAAGAACTCTCAAACAGTTGGCTGACGAAATGGAATTTTTCTGTCAGACCTTTGATATTTGGACATCGCGAAACATGAATTCGTACATAAGTTTGACAGTTCATTATATTTCGCCTGACTGGAAACTTCAGAGTTTACGATTGGGAGCAAAGGAATTCCCGGGAGAACACTCTTCCAAATTGATGGCCGAGAAAATAGTGGAACTTTGTGACCAATGGGAAATTCCAAAGGAAAAGTGTGTTGCAGCAACCACGGATAATGCTAGTAACAACATTAAGTGTTGCAGAGAGTTTTTAGATGTGAAACGGGTACCGTGTGTTGGGCATGTACTCAACTTGGCTGTAAATGATGGTATGGGTGTCAGGGGTATTACGGAAGCATTATGCAGGTGTCGAAAATTGGTAGAGCAATTCCGAAAGAGTAAGCCAATGCATGACAAAATAGAACCCATTCAGCGTGAACGTGGAATGAAACAACACAAATTGATGCAAGACGTTAGCACGAGGTGGAATTCCACTTACATGATGCTAATTAGGTTGTTGGAGTTGAGACCTGTACTTGAGCACATTGTTAAAACCATGTTATCGCATCCAAATGCACCTCTACCGACATACATGCCGAATGAAAACGAGTGGAATATCGTTACCCTCTTAATCCCTATTCTTCGACCATTTTTCGATTTCACAGTTTGGCTCAGCTCGTCATCATATGTCACAATATCAGCTGTTGGACCCTCTCTGGTAATGCTCGAGAAAAGTTTGAAATTAAAGCCAAATGAACTTCAGCCAATTAGGAGATTCAAGGAACAGGCGAAGGCAAAACTTGACAAATATTTCCACGGAACAGAAGAGGAGACTTTTGTCGACAAATGTAGCTACTTGGATCCCAGATTCAGATCATTCCCGCACAAAGTTGAAACTAGACCTGCTATTGAACAGCTTATAACTGACGAACTGACTGATTTTATCACCGATATGAAAATGCATGATACATCCGAAATATGTGCCACAACTACAGATAGTGATGTCTGTGATGTGAGTTCTGGAAAGGGCGATCGGGATACTCCAGAACTAAAGGGATTGGGCAGACTATTGTCCCCTGTTCTAGACTGTTCAAGTACGAAACATTCTGATACTTCTTCATTAACAACCAGGGATATAGCTGTTACCGAAATTGTAAGATATAATGCCTTGCCCACAGCTGATATAAACTCAAATCCTCTAGACTGGTGGAAGATTCATTGGCACACTCTTCCGTATTTGGCTCGGTTGGCAAAGAAAAATCTTTGTGTTGTTGCAACGAGCGTTCCTAGCGAATGTTTGTTCAGTACAACAGGTGACATTTTGACAGCTATCAGAAATAGACTGCGTCCGGAATCATTGTACAAGTTATCTTTTCTACATGATAACATTCCAAAGCCACACCTACCTCAGTACAGAAGGATGCTTACCGTCTGTAATTGTGCGCGATGCCAAAAAGTTCTCGTTAATGAGGGGCAAGAACCGGTTTAAATCTTTGGAAGGTTCAACCCGGTTCTTATCCACCAATAACGAGCACTTCCTTCAATTTGAACTTATGTGAACATTGCGTCAGTGACATGGGACATCTATTAATTTTAAGCTGACGAGTCAGCATGTTTTCCTTTAACTTTCAACATCAGTGCGAGCATATGCCAAATACACTTGAGAGATACTCGTGTAATTGTTTGGAAAAAATAAGCAATAAAAGTTGCTTATAAATGTTTAATATTAATAATCTAATATAAAGTGACATCTGAAAAGGTATCGTTATAATTATTAATTTTCTCTCTCTCTCTCTCTCTCTCTCTCTCTCTCAGCTGGTAGGCCAAGTCTATTGGCTTCCATTGTTACTGTGCCTCGATGGTATGCATTTTGTTGAGGGACAGAAGATAAGGAATATAGTACATTACAATTGACTGAGGCGATACAATACGCAAATATTTGCCTCACGTAACGACCATAACCGGCCAGTGCTCGTTTAACTCTTTCCCTACCAGTGACGCCACATGGCGTCATGGCCCAGAGTACACCCTTCTTGACAAATTAGCCCGCAAAGTTAATCTGCATAAAGGGGAGAGCACTTTAACATTTGACGTCTGCTGCCATATGGCGGCAGACGTCAAATGTTAAAGTACTCACCCTTTTTTCCTGCAAATGGACTTTCCCAAGCATTGGATCTACACATGTATGGATCAAACTATTCAAAGCCTCCAGTAGTGAAAGAGTTAAAAATCATAGCTTATGGCACCTTATTGGAACGAGCTCGTCGAGCTCGTTCCAATAATGGGTCATAAGCTATGATTTTGAGAAAAAAATTGAAAATATTTATTTATATATAATTTATTGTGCACGTCTGTTTTCATGTTAGGTGAAGGGTTAAGAGACGGTTGCAGGTGCAATGATGCGACCCGTATGAAACCACCCATCAAGGGAAGGGGGAGGGGATAGAGGAAGTGCACCAGCCTATAAACATCCATTGTCACCCTGCCTCGATGCTAGTGTTATCAATGAAAGGCAAATAATGTTCAAATTTTATCGCGATTCTATGACAACTTATTTCCAGGACGATACAATACGCGCTTTCCAGGCAGTTTTAGTAGAATATTTACCTACCGTTACTACCATAAGTAGCTCGTTTCAAAATCATAGCTCATTGCACCTTATTGGAACGAGCTCGTCGAGTTCCTTCCAATAAGGAACCATCAGCTATGATTTGGGAAACAAAATTTGAATTTTTTCAGTTGTTTATAATCTATTGTACACGTGACGCCTGGTTCCCATGTTTGTGTGATGGTTTAAGAGACGGCTGTGGGTACAATTATGCGACCCGTATAAAAGTAAAGCCACCCATCAAGGGTTGGAGAGAGAGAGAGAGAGAGAGAGAGAGAGAGAGAGAGAGAGATCATCTAAATAACCATAAACGGACTGTATATATACCAGAACAACTGGTATTTAACTCTGATCGATTTCTCTTTAGTGGACCGCTTTGGACCGGTCCAGTTAGAAAAAACCGGACCGCACACCCGTGTACCGGACCGTACCGGACTTCTAATTTTTGGACCGGACCGCCCTGGGCGGTCCGATCCGGTCCGCATCACTAAGCAGGGCATGGCACCCTCACTGAATATGGATAAGGCAGACCAGATATGTTGTGTATCATGTGACAAATAACTCTTTTTGCTGGAAAACATGCTTTACATGGGCCTATTATTAGTTATTGGACTTTTGACTTCACCGACAGCATACAAAATCTTTGCAACTGACCGCCCCCCCCCCCCCCTTCTCCCTTTCCCCACACAAAACATAACAATAACAACACGTATGCATTCTCGGGGAAGTGTTGTCTGTTTCTTACATGAGCCAGAGGTGCTGAGAATGAATAAAATCCAACAACAGAGACAAAGTTGTTCCATTTTGTCTGTAGTCAGGGGCGTCGTGAAGATTAGTATTTGAGATGGGAGTGTGAACATAATTTGCTCTGAATACGATATTTCTTGTCAGAAATGATAAAATGTTCCAACTACATTAACAATGCTTGCCTTCGTTGAAGGTGTGCCTTGATGATGTAGTTGGAATATTATAGTCTGTTGGTCTATAGTTGTAGTCATTGCAGTGCATGAGCTTTCCAACTTATTTAATTAGCATCCTCCAAATCGCCACGCTGGGACTCCAGCAGCCCGCGTTGGGTACCACAGACCTCCTTTTGTATGGCCGACTGTGTGTGTGACAAAAGTCCAAATATCAAATCTAGTCTCCTTTGAAAGGGCATGATTAGCCTCCTACTAGCGAAATCAAATCGATATCTGTGACTCCAATCCAGGAGAAAATGTCCATATGGAAAAATTATTGGTGGGTGTGTGTGAGGTTGGAGGTGGGAGTGGGGTCATGGAGGAGCACGCATCTTTGAAGCTTTTTATTGCTAATTTCAACACAATGTGGTTTTTATTCTTTTGTGGATACATCTAATGTAATTATTGACACAACAGGTATCAATTTTGTTCTTTCCAGCCTATATTGAGGGTTAAATTATTTACTTTTAACAGTGGTGTAGCTAAGTTCCAATGAGGAGTCACAGGCTATGTTTTGGAGGCATAAAATGAAATAAAAATTTTCGCTGCTCACCCAACAATGGCTCAATGTAACTTTCACACAACATAGAGCCCCAAAATGGTATCCAATATAGGGGCTTCACAGGCTACAAATACCTCAGATTCACTCTTAGAACATTAAATTTTGCCATTTTTTTTCGCTGGTGATGAGGCTTGTCGTACGATTAAAGGATCCTAGTTAGGACTATAGGGGGAGGCCCCAAACCCCGCACAACGGCCTTTTACCCCCCCCTCCCCCCAAAAAGAACAAAAACAAAAAAAACAAACAAAAAACAGATTTTTAAGAATGACCGATACAATTCTTCTTCAGTTTACATCAATATTGTTCACAGGCAGCTCTTGGTGAAGTCTGTTGTTTTCTTTTGGTTATGTGAAGGTTTCAATTTTAGAGTTGCTTCCCTTACTTTGAAATATCATTTTCTTTTGATAAATTAATAAATGTGAGACAACGGACAAATGTGTTGGTTTTGTGTGCCTTTCCCTTGAGATTCTTTTAAAATCTTTTTCATTTTGTTGCTGAAGAAACCCAAAAGTAAAATGACGTATATGAATGCTTTTTGGTTGTCTGGTGTGGCTATTTTAGTGAAAAGATTTGTTGTGAAATGATGGCGAAATCTTTATCTTTTTTGATGAAAACTAATGTGACACACGGTTGGAACGTACTCTGTCACATAGCATTATATTATTTATTGATGTTTAAGGTCACATATGTCACATAGCAGCACATTATTATCATAAAGAAATTAAAGTACAGGAAACCTGTGAGGAATTATTTAATGGTATAGTTGGTTAATAAAATAACCCTTGGCACTTAATAGTGAAATATGATTCACTTTCAAAGTGTGATGGGACTGATAAACAGGCATTGGCCTTCTGGTAAATGACCACTTTCCTTTATCCCCTTTACGTTACAGAATTAAAAGTAAACATTTAAAAAAATAAATTCTAACTAAAAATTCCATTTTATGCCTCAAAACATAGCTTGTGACCCCTCAATGGAACTAGCTGTGTAAGTTGGCTAAAGAATTCCCAACATAACGTAGCATAGTTACACAAACAAGCAATTCGTCTTTATTTATTTGTTAGCCTTCCTGGTTGAAAGTCAGCGTGAGCTATTGTCATCACATGCAATGGCATATGGCGCTCGGCATACATCCGTCAGCTTTTGTCTGTCAGTCTTCCATCTAAACCAACTGCCAAAATCCTCCAAATATGGCACATATATATCTTTGATGGATAGATGCCAACCTTTGTTTGTTCAATAGAGGTTGCCGAGCCCGAACGGCTGGGGATGGGGTGTGTGTGCCCTCAAATCTTTACAAATCCTCTCATAAACCACCTGTCACAATGCTTTGAGGTTTGGTATGCAACTTACTTAAAGAATGAAGATTCAAGTTTATTTCCAAAGAAACACTGTTGATAATGGGAACATACTGAACAATCTTCCAACACGAACTACTGGCGGAAATGATTTAATTTTTGGAAAAAAATGTCCCATGATTTAAAAAAAAATCTATCATTCAAAACAAATCGAAATGCTCCCAGTGTATATAAACTTTATTTATTTTGAGGGGAGGGGCAGAGTGACAGATTTATTTGAAATTCCAGAAGGAAAACCTGACATCCAAACTTCTCAACTTCTTTAGTCAATTTCGTTATATTACCTATGATTAAGTTATGGCCATCTCGTCAACTACAAACTGTTGTATTAGGTCGCCAAGTCAAAAATCTGAGTCCACAATTTACAATCTACGGTCCTGAGGTCTGCAATCTGCAAATTTGAAACATTCAGGGACGCCGCTAACCCCACTAATAATTTATCTAGTGGAAGCATTTTCATTAGTATTGGCGTCTAAGATATCAATTCTCTCTCGTTAGTAATCATATATATTCTTAAAAGACAAGATTTGACACTTGGACCTGTGTCACAAACACAGCCGGCAATGCAAATGGAGGTCTGTTGTGGATCTAGCGCAATGTCTTGGGTTCTTTAACTATAACCTCTATTTGCTAATACTCCAACTTTATCGTTTATCATCAAGGCATGCCTTCGACGAAAGCATGCATTGACGATGTAGTTGGAGTATTGGTCAGTCAGAACCTGCATGGCCGTCACATTTGGGGCAGATCAAATTTGACTTGTTTCCAGCTACCCCGCCACATCTTACTGGCGCCACTGTAATATTGTACTACCTCAGTGGAAATTGTCTTTTTGATAACATTTTCTTTCGTCAAGTATATGAAGTGTAATGTGTACTGTGTTGAAATGTAATGTCATGGTGGATGACAGGTAGATAGCCCATCTGGTTATGTTCTCCACCTACTATGCAAGCAAAATCTATCTGACTAGTACTTATTCCTTTATCTCCTTGTTTGTAGCCACCATGGCAAACATGTCAGTGCTGCTTCCAAATCAGTATTACTGTTAGGGCCTTTCTCTTTCAAAATAACGGCTTTGATAAGACCCATTCACCAGCTCACCACACAGTGGTATGAAATTTCCACAGCGACTGGGACGCCGGCCTCGGCTTGGGGAATCTCTAGTGATGTAGGGTGTATTGGCTAATCGGCACCCCCAACCTTGTGACTCATTAGAACTATTCCATTTTATATATAACTGGTTTGCAATGTCCAATCCAGACAACCACGTTGAAAAGTTATAAGAATACACAACTCCGTATCATTGCCCAGTCATTTAAATAAAATTATAATTCATGCAGTATTTGGGTGGCGGATACGGTGTCATATGAAGCTCTGTGTAAACGATATTGGTTGAGGTTCCACCTGATCCAATATTATTCCCAAAGAGTCTAATTTGAAGCCATATTTACCAAATAAGCTTCCTGAAATATATATGTTATGCCACCCTACTCAGTCAACATTCATGTGCTTTTGGTACCTAACACCTTGGGTGTTAGTTCTCTCATGAGGGAAACGTTCAAGTACAAATCATTGACTAAAAGTGATACTTGTGTGCCATGATGTACAGTTACTGATGTTGAAAGATACCTTAAACTCTAAAAACGAGTGAATGAATCATGCTTTTGTTTCAAAATGTCACCGCAAAGAATGCTGTTATCAGTTATAATGTTATATCATTAAATGCCATCAAGTTTTTGTACTTTTAATGCAAATACTTGAGTGGTGTTTTCCAACTTTAAACCAAACTTCATCAAACAGGGGCGATAAAATTGGGGGTGGTGGGGGGGGGGTGGGGCTGGATAATCTCCAGTTAACTCCTCTCCACCCACACTAGGGATGCAGGCTATTTATTATTTATTTATTGGTGTTTAAGGTCACATACTTATGCACAATGGCTAATCGTGACCGTGACAGTTTTACGGGTGGAGGAAGCCGGTGTACCCGGAGAGAACCACCGAGCAACGACGAGCAGCTGTCAGCTCTCCAACGTCGTAACTCTGAACTCTGCACCGCAGCACAGGCAGGGTTAGATTGGTTGAAGACATGCGCACCATCGACGTGCAGTACGCCTCAGGTGACAGCGTCATCGTGCCCCCATGTAGGCAATCGGGGTGAAGTGTCTTGCCCAGGGACACAACGCGGTTGCCGCCGGTGGGATTCGAACCGAAGGGATGCAGGCTGGACTGCAAAAAAAACCCCAGTATGGTCTGTAGTCCAGAGCCAGACTGTGAACCGGACCGCCATCATTGGACCGCTTTGGACCGGTCCATACATAGCAGTCTGGTACTGGACCGGTTCGCAGACTTTAATACATAGATGTATGTCTAGCTTTAGCACTGGGGTTATCTGGTATGGAAATCCGAAGCTCCAATCACTAGTCGATAAACTCAATACACTGTGTCGCAAATGTCTGGTCATCTGGAGTGAGATCTTATAACGGCTCGTCCGATACATTCTTTGATGTCGGTGACATCAAACGACAGTGACTACTGAGTACCGCCTCTGTCGTTTGATTCCACCGCCTTCAGAAAATGCCCCGAATAGAACTCACTTGGTTTAGTAACAAACCGACAATCTGCAATCACGACGATGTTACAAGGCAAACGTTCCCTGATTTGAGTGTTGGGCCGTTTTCAGATACCAGGTGGTTCCAAATAAATCATTTGTAATTCTGCAACTCTACCTACTGGTTATTTGCTTAAAAAATAGCATAACCAGTTGTTATAATTTAAAATAATAATGGAGCCTTCTGGAGAGTCGAATGATACTCGGTCTAGTGAAATTAGTGAATCGCCCAGTAATTCTAATACAGCGACCAGTACAGGTACGATACCAAAACACAGGACACTACGAGACTCGCACCTGGCAAAATATTCTTTCACAGTATATGGGTATTTGTATACTGATCTGTATTCAGAAAAGAATGATGCAGCTAGTGTTTTCCAGAGAAAGGTGGTGGTGGCCAATCCAACTTTAAAAAAAAAAAACATTTTAAGAGGCACTATAAAAGCATTTTCAATACAGTGATTGAACCACCAGCCAAAGGGCAAAGGTCCATGTTGAACTATGTAAAAAAGACATCCACAATTGCATCATCATCTGAATCTATCCCGCTTCCACAAGGAATTGCTGTTGGTGAACCCGAGTTCGGGTCAGAAGGATACTACAAGAAAGATAGTCTTCGATACACGCAATGTAAACGGAATCTCGCCGAGATATGTTCAGATATTCAGCCTCAATCTATAGTAAATGACCCTGGATTTCTACAGTACTGTCACACATTGAACCCAAGATTCATAGTTCCTTCGAAGATACAATGGACAGTGAGATCGTAAAACTATTTGACGATAGGAAAGCTACAGTGCAGAAACTATTTGGAAAAAAAACATCATACACTTCTGTGTCACTTTTGATATTTGGAGATCTAAGGCAATGCATTCATATATCAGTTTATCCATTTCATTACAAATTCATGGGAATCAGAGAGTGTTAGACTTGGAGTTGTATCTTTTCCCGGAGAACACTCAGGAGAAAGTATCACTGACAAAGTTCTCGAAATGTTGGACACATGGGAGCTGCCGAGAAACAAGTTAGTAGCGGCAACATGTGACAATGTCAGTTCGACCATCAAATGTTGCAGTGACTTCTTACATGTTGAACGATTTCCATGCCTCGGCTATGTTTTGAACTTAGTTGTACAAGATGGACTCAATGTGTGGGGAGGAACTGAAGCCATAGACCGGTGTAAGAAACTGGTAATGCGTTTCCGCAAGAGCAAGGTCCTGCTTGATAAAATGGAGGCTGTACAACGAGAAAAGAATCTTAAGACATTGAGACTCATTCAAGATGTAAGTACCCGATGGAACTCAACGTATTTAATGTTGTCAAGACTTTTGGAACTCAGAGGCATTATAACCACCATTGTAGATGATACCCTACAACACAGGAATGCTCCAAAACCCACTTTCTTCCCTACTGAAGTTGTGTGGAATCTTGTCTCCGAGCTAATTTCACTACTACGACCATTTTATGATGTGACAGTTTGGGTGAGTTCCTCTTCGTATGTGACAATATCGGCGGTTGTACCTGCTGTAGCGATGTTAGGGCAACACTTGGAAACGAAAGTAAACGACCCGTCCGGAATCAAGAAATTTCAAGGAGCAAGCAAAACTGAAGATGACCAAATACCTCGATATGAAAGAAGAAGAAAATCAAGTGGATAGGAGGTCATATGTGCACCCTCGTTTACGTGCTTTCGGTCACAAGTTGGAGGCGAGATCGACTATTGAGGCAAAGGTGACATCATAACTTACGGGGCTAATTTGGTGTATAAAAGCGCAGGTACCAGTTACTTGTGGAAGTGATTCTGTTGTGCCTGGTATTGGGGATCCGACAGCGCCGACACCATGCGAAGAGAAAGGACTTGGTCGCCTTCTTGGCATTCTGCTTGGAGCACACGTGTCACGTAATTCGAGCAATTCAAACATCGCAATGGCAGAAATAAGTAGGTACTGTTTATAATTGCACAATGGCAAGTGACCAGTTTACAATAATTATGCATGGCAGATTACACAAATATGAGACGATAGTTATAGTTTTATTCTGGTTGAGGCAAATGGGCAAGCGACGATGTAGTCTACAATGTACATTATCGATTACAATAAGCCGTTTTATAAAGTCAGACAAAGCAGCTTTAGAGGTTAGAAGTTAAGCGGGACACTTTATAAACGCCTTTCATACAGCCATTTTCTCTAACATGATAGCTGGAATCCGAGTCAAAAACCACGATCCTTGATGAAACGAATAAGCATTTGACATAAATATCCTCTTTAACCTTTGATCTCTAAAATGACAATGCCTGAAATTACGAAACCGTTTATACAATTGCCACTATGGTCTCGACATTTGGGCCTATATCTGACACAATGTCAGATATAGACCAAAATGTCGAGAACATGGTAGTTGTATTAGTGGTTTCGTAATTCCAATGGGTAATGGTATGCACATTGCTAGTGGCAATGACTGATGTCAGACAAGATTGCGAATTAGGAATTAGCATGTCAATGTACTGAAGATAGGTTGCAAATTGCGATATACTAATAGCCTATAGTTGGCAATATCTAACTCCAAGTCACTACATCCAATTCCGAATACCTGCATGTCCGAAATTGACCAATCTATCTGATATATGTCAGGTGCCAATGCTAAGAACAAAACGTTTTTGTGCTGAAAGACGTGGAGAATTTGCACTATTTATCTTTAAGTTCTTAACTCAGTCATATATTGTATGATATATAGCATATGATTTGGTAAAGAACTTAAAGACAGATAGTGCAAATGCTCCAAGTCTTTCAGCACTAATAACATTTAATCTATAGTTCACTTTCCCGCTCTCCTCCACATGCTATATGACATGCAGCATGTGCAGGATAGCGGCAAACGTGAACTACAGACTCCACAGTGAGTCACAAGTTGTAAGGACGTTTATTCGGTCTCTAACTTCTGTATAATGATGGATATGAGAAAATATTTCAAAATACAATACACATCTCCACAATGTGCATACAATGTATTATATAACATGCCCAGAGTTATCAAGCTTGCCCGTCAGATGGCAGTAACTTGGACACAAACACAAACGCGTATACCAATTCAGTCGTAATAAAATATCTTAAATAAAGCAAATGTGTTAAAATCTTAAATTGGTATTACCAAAAGTAAGATTTTAACACGTTTCACTTCATTTAAGGTATTTTATAATGATTGGACCAGTCCGGAACCGGGCAGACAGTGGGTCATTATTGAAAACAAAATTTGTTACCCCCCGCCCCTCCCCCCATCTATTTATGGTAAGAACACAGGTAGAACAGGACCAGGGGGAGGAAATTTGGGCCCCCCCCCCTTTCAAAAGTATAGCGAAACTGATATGATAGCAGAAGACACAAGCGATGATAGGGTGGTGGGGGGGGGGGGGGCATCCCCCAAGAACATTTTAAAATCAGTTATTAAATGGAGACCTCTGGCGGCTTTTGGGATAAAAAAAATTTCTTTATTTTTTGGCCTTCAAAATGACATTTTTTAGTAGTATGTTTCAAATTTCCAAGTTCCTCAGTGAGTATCCAGTGACTTAGAGTTATAGCTTTTGACTGCTTGAAGTGATAACTATATTACCTTAAGTTGATTTAATAAAGTTACTACTTCAAGAATCATGCAGTCCAAAATTACAACCGTTGACCAAGTGCAGAGCTCCATTCACGATACAGCCCCTTCTTAACTGTTGGCACGGGAGGCAGAACCTTTGGGGTGGTGTTGGCTTAACCCGAGAATCCTTGATGTCTGAGGCAAACTTGTGCCCCCAAAGTTCCAGGCCCAAGGTTACTACCCGGGCCAACCCTCTCCCCAGCCCTGGATAAGAATAGTAAAAACATCCTGGTTTATTAATGGCCCTTGAGGACTGAATTGCAGCGCTCTGGTTTATTAGCAGCCCCCGACTTTGTTTCAGGAAGGTAATAAACCACCAGGTTGTCATTCATTCCTCTAGGGCGGGTAATATTATTTATTTATTTATTTATTTATTTATTGGTGTTTAAGGTCACATATTTATGCACAATGGCTAATCATGACCGTGACAGTTTTACGGGTGGAGGAAGCCGGAGTACCCGGAGAGAACCACTGAGCAACGGTGAGCAACTGTCAGCTCCCCAACATACTAACTCCACACAAGCAGGGTTAGCATTGGTTGAAAACAAGTGCATCGACGTGCAGTACGCCTTAGTACACAACGCCACCGTTCCCCCCACGCGGGCAATGGAGATGAAGTGTCTTGCCCAAGGACACAATGCGGTTGTCGCAGGTGGGATTCGAACCGAGGACCTCTCGGCTTGCAGCCTGCACCTCTACTTACTGAGCCACCGCGCTCCCTCGGAATGCTCCACCTGATGCTGTATTTTCAAATATTTTCAGTGGGGGCAGGAGAGAGAATAGTCCAAACCTGGACCCAAAGCATGTTATATAATCTGTAAATCTAATTATGGGGCGGGAGTGAGAATAGTCCAAAACTGGACTCAAAGCCTGTTATATAATTTTTGGGTGTGGTATGTCCTTTGGTTCAAAGAATGTCAGCGGGGGCTACAGCTGGGGATGTATTGCCTCTGTTGGGGAAAAGGCCTCCTTTGCCGGCTTATCCAGAGGATACCCTAGCCCAACTGTTAGGGGCCACTTGCGCCTGAGAAATCCGGGTTCTACCAATGAAGATGAACCACTCCAAAAACATTACATTATATTATGGCTTCTGGATCCAAGTTTGGACAATGGGAAAAAACCCCACCCAGAAAACACTACCAAGAATCATGGCAGCCGATGCCATTAGCCCATAGAAGGACCCCCCCCCCCCCACCCCACACACACACACGCAGTCTAAAAAAATTCCACCACCCTTGTTGAATAATTAATGCAAGGAACTACATCTGCAAGAACCTATAATAAAAATTGGCATTGACTGGTGAGAACTAATATTTACCTGTTTGCTGAGTAACACACTCATGTTAACACTAGAACTATTCTATACTACTCAAAGTTTGCTGAGCACCAAGTATATCCAATTACCTGTTTTATGTTTTAGTTGAAATATTATAATGAAATGTGCATATATATTTTTACAGATATTAAGATATTATTTGTGTTTGACATTATTTTTTTAGCTCTTGAATACGATAACCATGAAAAATGGATATTATTGGCAAAAGAGGAAATGTTTCAATTTACAAAAAAAGTGACGGTTCAATATCGAGTATGAGACCCATTACTGTTAATTACAGCTTGACAGCACCTTCTCATGCTCCCAGTCAGGTTCCTGACGGTCGTTTCTGGGATGTTGTTCCATTCTTGGACCATCATGGCACTAAGCATCTGTACACTTGTTGGCTTGATTGGACGGGCTGAAATTGCAAGCTGCAACTCATTCCGGACATGTTCGATTGGATTGAGGTCCGGGGATCTTGCTGGCCAGTCCATACGCTCAGTCCCCTCCCCCTGTTGGTACTCCCGGACAGCATAGGAAACATGAGGGTGGGCATTATCGTCCATCAGAATGAATCTATCACCCACTGCACCTGCAAATATACTGCTGTGAATTCAATGTACCATCCTAGCTGATGCCGCCCCAGATCATTATTGACCCTCCACCATAGTGGTCATGTCCAGCAAAGTTGGCCTCATGGAATCACTCTCCTGGACTTCTCCATACCCTAGAACGCCCATCTGTGTGGTCTAGGCAGTTCCTTGACTCATCTGTGAAAAGGACAGGTCGCCAATCTTCTCTGGTCATCCAATGTGGTCCATGGCCCATTCATATCATGCCTGGTGGTGGTTCTGGGACAGCGGAATGCGAATACATGGTCTTCTCGATCGGAGACCACCTTCGTGCAACCTTGCCCAGATAGTCTACGTCGAAACATTTACCCCGGATGCATTCTGAAGGTCACTACGAAGCTGGGTTGCTGTGGCAAAGCGGTTCCTACGGGCCTGAATGATCAAAAACAGGTCTTCAGCTGCAGATGTTGCCCTGTCTCTGCCACCACCATGTCGTCTTACTGGTGTGCCATACTGCTGAAATCTTGCCCAAGCTCTGGTAATCACCGTGTGGTGCACACCAAGGGCATCACCAACCTGACGACGGGTAGTCCCTTTCTCCACCATCCCTACAGCCTGCCACATTTCTGCTTCAGACAAATGTCTTCTTACATTTGCATTTGCCATATTCAGTCGTTAAATCACAAGGGTTTGTTTTGAAATGAAGATTGAATACCCTACACATGTCATGTACATGTAGACAGTACACGAAAACAACATGAAAATCAAGGGGTACATGCTTTCCATGACTGTCATGAAAAGTCTGCCTGTCAAGAGAGCTAATGTAAACACTGGGGACCGTTTGCTTGTGACATATTTGCGATATTTTTTATGCATATAACATTCCTCCATCATATGCATAAAAAATATCGCAAATATGTCACAAGCAAATTTCACAAAGATGTGTCAAGTATTTGGTGATTAGCAAACTTTGAGTAGTATATTAACTTTATCATTGCTAATTGTCAACATCAAACCTCCACTGTCAAATTTGGAAGCCAATGTTTTCATGTATACAGTAGATCCCATTAATGGAACATCTTGATTAATTTAACATAAATATCAAACACCAAACCATTTACCACACCTTTAATACAAATTTGATCTGTTAACTATCCTAAATGATAGTGTGTAAATCCTGATTAATTGAATGGAAAAAATTGTGCGCTATCAGAAAATCCTTCTGACAGCTCTCTAAACAAATTCCATGGCTTTACACAAAGACTTCTCTGGCACCATTCAGTGGCAGATTTTATTTTGAGGGAGGGGAAGGGGGAGGTGTAAAGCTGGTACAAGTTGACTGTTTGGGAGGTGGGTGTTGTTTGTACATGGGGGAAGGTGGATGAATGACTCAAGTCTGTTTAGGTGCAACAAAGTACCCCCTCCCCGTATCACAGCTGTGATATCTGGTGACAATAGTAGATGATAACTGATTTTATTGACTAGACATCTTGATTATGCAACTTACTACTTAACCCTTTGAACACTGGTGGTATATTCCATGCCAGCTGAGTGTCATCAATTGGAAAAGTCTATATTCGTTACTTGTGGAAGACTAATCAATATTTTCAATGTGCAGGCTTGGGGCTGCACATTGAAAATCTTGATTGGTCTGCCACACACTTTTACTGAGCCACTATCTACTTAATGACGTTAGGTTATATGATGATCTGGGACCGAAAAAGTGGTCTTTAAGGTTCAAAGGTTGAAATCTACAATCCTACTCTTGAATATGTTCCCTAATCATACAAACAATAATACTTTTCCAATCTTAAACTAGAACGG
This sequence comes from Pictodentalium vernedei, assembly GCA_031216915.1. NCBI lineage: Eukaryota > Metazoa > Mollusca > Scaphopoda > Dentaliida > Dentaliidae > Pictodentalium > Pictodentalium vernedei. The sequence goes on along the minus strand of CM062296.1, from coordinate 686,833,636 downwards.
TGTCATTTGTGTGCAAAGCACACATAGTATATCCACGCATTTTCAGTATGCTATCACGATGGTCACAAATCAATTCAGATTCTCTAATGACAAAAGGAGCACTACTGGCACCACATGGAGTCGCATCAAAAATCCAAAACATTTATGGACATATAGAGACCCTACTGGCAGTGGCATAGCGGAAAATCCCCCCACGAGATAGTGACGGGGATCCTTTCATAATGGTGGTTGCCTTTAAAACGGGAGCAAATTTAGTGTTGTTACCGTGCACAGCATACAGGATTTCACGTAGTACATACGCCATAAATTAAATGAAGGTATAGCCTATAGGATCGATTCTAAAAGTACGACTCTGTAGATTTTTTCATTAAATGTTTTAAGTTTCACCCCCACTATCCAACGATACACACATGCACGGCCAATATGTGTGACTTGAGAGGCACCATGTATGTATATTGTTCATTTCTCACCCCTATCAGTTACAATGATGTAGCGTTCACTTAAAAGAATAATACATAGACTACAAAGAGTACATCATGTGGAAGTGAGAGTTTGAAATAATGAAATTATGTGTATTCGGTACACTGTGGACTGTGCAACAGTCACACAGGTAAACATATCAATACATGCACAACCTGGCACCTTCCTCTACTCTCTTTTTTACAATATATCTCTCTCGCTCTCTCTCTCCCTTTCCCTCTTTCTTCCAGCTTTGGGACGTCCTTCAAGACGGGGGCCCCCTTCTTGCTGCCCCCCTCCCCCCCCCCCCCCCCCCCCGCAATGCGGGCACTGCGGGCCCATCCCCTACGCCTCTGCCTACTGGAACGTATGAACACACTTTATATGTTTAGAATTAAATTTCTAGGAGACTTTTGCCGGAAACCGATTCTCTTAACGACAAAAGTGGCACTCCAGGCACCACCTGGAAGGCCAAATAAAAAATCCGAAACTTTTATGCCTAGATATAGATACCCTATCTGAACATATGAACACACTTTCAACATTTCAAATTAAAACAACTTGAAGCCTTTCGCCAGAAACCGATTCTTTAATGACAAAAATGGCACTATGAGAATAAAAAATCTGAAACCTTTATGCACATCTAGAGACCCTACCAGAACTGACATATGAACACACTTTCAGCATTTTCGAATTAAAACCCCAAGGAGCCTTTCGCTGGAAACCGATTCTCTAAAGACAAAAGTGGAAACTAATTTTCTAACGACAAAAGTTGTGGTACAGGCACCATCCGGGGCCACATAAAGAATCTGAAACCTTTATGCACATCTAGAGAACCTACCAGAACATAAGAAAACACTTTCAGCTTTTTGAATTAAAACCCTAGGAGCCTTTAGCCGGAAACTTGATTCTCAAATGACAAAAGTGTTGGTACTGGCCAAATCAAAAATCCGAAAACTTTATGCACATCCAGACACTCTACCGGAACATATAAACACACTTTTAACAACCGAAATTACATATCCTAGGAGCCTTTTGTGTCGAAAAGCAGTATTTTAGCTCAGTCTTTAAGTGGTGCCACTTGCACCTCCTGGTGATAAAAATTCAAACTAAACCTATTTTTGTCATCCGTACACCACACTTAAGAAGTATGGTAAGTTTCAAAATTACAGCTAAAAAAAGGGTTCATCACAATATCCCTGTATTTTTGAAAATGCAGGGATAACTAGAAGGTTTCCTTTTCACTTGGATTCAAGTCACTGACAACTACTAAAGCTACTGGCACCATTGCTTCCAATATACACATTCTATCATACCTTGTTTGTCAGAGTGCCATGCACTCTGTCATTTAAGATATAATAGAATAAATGCTCTCATCAGAATATAAGAAATTATGGTTAATTAAAAATTCCTATTAATTAACTCCTAGCATGTTGCTGGCACACATTCGAAGTATATTTATTTATTTATTTATTTATTTATTTATTTATTTATTTATTTATTTATTATCCCCGCATTTTAAAAAATGCGGGGTTATTGTCATGATCTCCATCCGTACGTCCGTACGGCTGTACGTCCATATGGCCGTACGTCCGTACTTCCGTACGTCCGGTTTTGTAATTCGAAACGCTGTAACTTTCTACAGTTGTTCGATAGGGTCTGTGCCACCGTAGCCACTTTTGTGTTTTCTTGAACCGTTTCCGGCGAAAGGCTCGTAGGGTATGTAATTCGAAATGCTAAAATCATGCTCATATGTTGCAGTAGGGTCTATAGATGCACACAAAGGTTTCGGATTCTTCGGGTGCCACATGGCTGTGCCACTGTAGCCACTTTCGTGTTTTCTTAGATCCTTTCCGGCGAAAGGCTCGTAGGGAATGTAATTCGAAATGCTCAAACCATGCTCATATGTTGCAGTAGGGACTATAGATGTGCACAAAGGTTTCAGATTTTTCGGGTGCCACGTGGCTGTGCCACTTTAGCCACTTTTATGTTTTCTTAGACCGTTTCCGCCGAAAGTCTCGTAGGGTATGTAATTCGAAATGCTAAAACTATTCTCAGATGTTGCAGTATGGTCTATAGATGCGCACAAAGGTTTCGGATTTTTCAGCTGCCACGTGACTGCTTCACCGTTGCCACTTTCGTGTTTTCTTAGACCGTTTCTGGTGAAAGGCTCCTGGGTATGTAATTTGAAATCCTAAAACCATGCTCAAATGTTGCAATAGGATATGTAGATGCGCACGAAGGTTTCGGATTTTTGGGGTTCCACGTGGCTGTGCCACCGTTGTCACTTTTGTGTTTTCGTAGACCGTTTCCAGCGAAAGGCACCTAGGGTATGTAATTCGAAATGCTAAAACCATGCTCAAATGTTGCAGTAGGGTCTGTAGAGGCACACAAAGTTTTCGGATTTTTCAGGTGCCACGTGGCTGTGCCACTGTTGCCAATTTCATGTTTTCTTAGACCGTTTCTGCCGAAAGGCTCCTAGAGTATGTAATTCAAAATGCTAAAAGCATGCTCAGATGTTGCAGTAGGGTCTGTAGATGTGCAGGAAGGTTCGGATTTTTTGGATGCCACGTGGCTGTACCACTGTTGCCACTTTCGTGTTTTCTTAGACCGTTTCCATTGAAAGGCTCCTAGGGTATGTAATTCGAAATGCTAAAAACCATGCTCAAATGTTGCAGTGGGGTCTGTAGATGTGCACAAAGGTTTCAGATTTTTCAGCTGCCACGTGGCTGTGCCTCCGTTGCCACTTTCGTGTTTTCCGAGACCCTTTCAGGTGAAAGGCTCCTAGGGTATGTAATTCGAAACGCTAAAACCATGCTCAAATGTTTCAGTGGGGTCTATAGATGCGCGCGAAGGTTTCTGATTTTTCAGCTGCCTAGTGGCTGTGCTGTTGCCATTTTCGTGTTTTCTTAGACCGTTTCCGGCGAAAGGCTCCTAGGGTATGTAATTCGAAATGCTAAAACCATGCTCAAATGTTGCAGTAGGGTCTGTAGATGTGCACGAAGGTTTCAGATTTTTCAGGTGCCACGTGGCTGTGCCACTGTTGCCACTTTTGTGTTTTCTTAGACTGTTTCCGGCAAAAGGCTCCTAGGGTATGTAATTCGAAACACTAAAACCATGCTCAAATGTTTCAGTGGGGTCTGTAGATGCGTGCGAAGGTTTCTGATTTTTCAGCTGCCTAGTGGCTGTGCTGTTGCCATTTTCGCGTTTTCTTAGACCGTTTCTGGCGAAAGGCTCCTAGGGTATGTAATTCGAAATCCTAAAACCATGCTGAAATGTTGCAGTAGGGTCTGTAGATGTGCACTAAGGTTTCGGATTTTTGGGCTGCCACGTGGCTGTGCCACTGTTGCCTCTTTCATGTTCTCTTAGACCATTTCCGGCGAAAGGCTCCTACAGTATGTATTTCGAAATGGTAAAACCATGCTCAAATGTTGCAGTAGGGTCTGTAGATATGCACGAAGATTTTGGATTTTTCAGGTGCCACGTGGCTGTGCCACGATTGCCACTTTCATGTTTTCTTAGACTGTTTCTGGCAAAAAGCTCCTAGAGTATGTAATTTGAAATGCTAAAACCATGCTGAGATGTTGCAGTAGAGTCTGTAAATGCGCAGGAAGGTTTTGGATTTTTTGGGTGCTACGTGGCTGTGTCACCATTGCCACTTTTGTGTTTTCTTAGACCGTTTCCGGCAAAAGGCTCCTAGGATATGTAATTCGAGATGATAAACGCATGCTGTAATTCGAAATGCTAAAACCATGCTCAAATGTTGCAGTGGAGTCTGTAGGTGCACACGAAGCTGTGTCACCTGTGCCACTCAATATGATTTTAGTGAGTCATATAATACATTTCATCTTTGTATCAAGCATTCATACAAAGTCAAGGATGCAAATGCGGGGATACACTATAGTGTGCTTTGCACACAAGTGACACCATCTAGTTTATTTATTTATTGGGGTTTAACAACTCTTTCCACAGTCAGGGTCTCCTCATGTCAGAAAGTTTTACAGGTGGAGGAAGCCAGAGTACCCGGAGAGAACCACCGAGCAATGGCGAGCAACTATCAGACTCCCCAACGTACTAACTCCACACAAGCAGGGTTAGCAAAAATAAGTTTAATTTGGGCACATTTGATCAAAGTGAGTTGATGGATTTCAATAAAATTTGCAGGGATAAGTTTTCAGGATTTTCCCTGAAATCAGAATTTTTTGATGAGATTTCAGGGTTTATTTCTGGTGAAAATTGACCATTTTTTTAGTGAAAATCTGCAAGATCTTCGAGGTTAGGGTTTTTCATCAACAGTTACTTATATCCCTGAATTTGGTGTGAGGGGTCTTTGTGACAAGCTGCTCCTGCACATGTTATAAAACAATTGCCTGTTTTTTTTTACCAGGGTTATGGTTCTTACTTTGTCAATTTTTCATGATTTTTTTCCATCCGCAATGTTATTTCAACAGTGAATGGATGGAATTCAATGAAATTTGGTATTAGTGAGCCTTGTGACAAGCCGCTCCTGCAATGTTATAACAAGAGCATGCCTAGCATTGCATAATATACCAGGTTATTCTTTTTGGAATTGTACATAACTACTGTTTTGATCCAAGGACCAACCAATAACATCAGACAGAGCCTCAGATTCAACCAAACTTGTATTTTAGTATGACTGAGACACAAACCAAGTTTGGAGCTGATCGATAAATCTAAATTCAAGTTATCATTCAAAAACCGAAATGTTAACAAAAATGTTAAATTTCTAAAGTTCTAGGTTCACATGGTGGTAAAAATGCATACCAAGTTTCGAAAGAATCGGTCCCAAAACCGAGAAACCCTCCAGACAAAATTCAGACTTAAGCGGCAAATTTTTCCATTTCGAAAAGGGGCATAACTTTAGAAAAAAATAGTCCAACTATAATCACAGATGCAAGGGTTCCCATGGTGGTGATCATGTATACCAAGTTTCAAAAGAATTAGTAAATAAACCTTCGAGGAAATCTCCGGACAAAATTGGACCAATGTGGTAAATTATTCTAAATCCAAAAAGGGGCATAACTCTGGAAAAAATATTATAACCTGGAACTATAATCAGACGTGCACAGGTTCACATGGTGGTGAATGTGCATACCAAGGTCCGAAAGAATTGGTCCATAAACCTCCAAGAAAATCAGACCGATGAGGCAAATTATTCTAATTTGAAAAGGGCATAACTCTTGCAAAAGTAGTCCCACTGGGAAAATAATCGCACATGCGCAGGTTTCCAATGTGGCGAACATGAATGAATGTCCTTGGGCAACACAATCCTGATTTCCCATGTGAGGGCACAATGGGGCTGTGTACTAAGGCATACTGCACATTGGTAGTGCACTTGCATCCAACCGCTGCTAACCCTGCCTGTGCAGTGTTAGTATGTTGGAGAGTCTGACAGTTGCTCACCACTGCTCAGTGGTTTTCTCTGGACACGATGTGACCATGGCTGTTGACAGTTACAATAAAACTAAATACATAAATAAATAAACTTTCCCAACAAAGACAAAAACAACAAACATGGCTTGTATTGAGTTGAGAGGTGGGCTCACTGATACTTGATTTTAAGTTTCATGGGGATACATTACAGGGATTCATGTGCCCTTTTTGGGAAAGGCTCCAGGGTCCACACCATTTGAGAATATTTATGTCAAGGGGATTCAGTTGGGAATTTGTTTTGGAGGGGAAGTAATATACAAAGACGTAATAATTTTACGCTCGAGTAGAACAGAGAACATTTAGACCATTACCTCTGCAACTGCATGTATACTATAAGTAAGTTTATAACAAACAGTCACATGGAATCATGCTCACCCCAGTCTCTATAGTCTCTATTAAACTGTTCTTACATTCTATTAAAGAAGAACTTGCCATTTACCAGACACTTTCTAAGCTTTGTTAGGTAAGCTATTAGTTATTTAAATCAATGAACAATTGATGTCCTGAACTGGTTGGTCATAAGACCTCAGAAAACCAATGTTTTTTTTAGGCCTTATGGCTATCCAGTTCAGGACACAAATTGTACATTAAATTTTTGCTCAAGTGGGGTCAGATATTGGGAAATTTGGGATTGGGAATTTATAAAAATCATGACCAAATGTCATTGGGGAGGGCCCCATATTCGACCCCTGTAGACACTCAAAAGAATTCCTGCATCAAAACTATAATCAGTGATTGCATATTTTAACTTGGGACTCTGGATTCAGTATGAACTCTTCACCATACACCACTAGAGGATGTCAATTGCAAATAACAAATTTTAATGCAGGTACTGAAAAAGAAATTCTTGTTTCTCATGCACCTCCTTCATCATTGAACATCAGCCTCATCACTCTTTTTTCTCATCTGTAAAACTTATTGATGATACTGTTTGCTCCTGTAGGACTGAAAAATTTAGCCAACTGAGTTTATGAATTGTTACTGGAGTGGGCTCATCTCGCTCATTCCATTTCCTCAATTTTATGATAAGGGAGGAAGACATTTTTGTGGAGATTTTAAAATAGTTGGAATTATTAATATAATTCCTTATACTATTCTGTGGATAAACCAATGCAAATTACCCATACTGCAGTTGCAAATTTAACAAACTACAGTTAAAACTAGAAGTCCTGTCACGAACTGTGCGCTTATCTAGGCTTAATTGTGCGTATGAATTGCGCGCAATTGCCATATCGAATGGCATCCAAAGCACGGCAGGTTCTCCTGGTTACTCATAGCAAACACGGGCAATGTTTCTGCCAATGGACCTCCGGGTTACCCGGAGGTCCATTGGCTGAAACATTGCTTGTGCACAGGCCATATTTACAGAATTTGATAGCCTTACTATGGTCATATCGCATAGATCAACGTGCATTTCGACATGCTATTTGTGCGCATTTTGGGACAGGACTTTTAGTTTTAACTGTATATCTTGTTAGAGCTCTGTCAAACAAGAAAAAGTTGGTTAAATCTTCAGTCCAACTACAAGTGCAAAATAGTATCGGTGAAGAGATTTGAAGGCAAAATAAGAGTGAAGGCAGATTTTCAATGACGAGGGGGGAATCTGAAAAACAAGTCTTTTTTGTAATAGCCTTCTATCTCAATAGTATCATTTGTATTGAATGTGTTACATGCAGTGTACTCTGGTGTGTACAAAAAGGGAAAATAATCTTTTCACCCCTCTCCATTTGCTTAAAAGAAATAGGCAATAAATATTCCATTTATATCTTTTTAGACTTGGAACAGAATGCACATTTATTTATTTATTTATTTATTTATTTATTTATTTATTTATTTATTTATTTATTTATTAACTTTCAGCATCTTTAGTGATCTCATGACCGCAACATTGGGATGAAGTCAAGTTTAGCCAGTTGTTTCCACCCGTGCTGCCCACTTCAGGAGACTGCCACCCCAAGCATTAGGTTTCAAGCCTTATTTTAGCAGTAGAACAGAACTTGTTTACCACAATAAACATGTACTGGTCCACTTCCTGGGTTTCTCACTGAGAATAGAAAGCATAAAAAGTTGATTCGAATTTCCTTTTGGTATTCATTTATCTATTTAATGATGACAATAAAAGACAAAAAGGGCAGATGATCATTTCATTTCCCATCCATTTGCCTTATCCCTTTGAACCCTGGTGCTATCTTCCATATTAGTTCAATGACAGCAATTGGAAGAGTCCATGTTCATTATTTAGGGGTAGACTAATTAATATTTTCAACGTGCAGCCTTGGGGCTGCATGTTGAAAATATTGATTGGTCTACCACACACATGCACTTAGCATCCATCCTATTTAATGAAATTATGACGTATTATGTTCCTGGCCAGAAAAACGGCCGCTAGGGTTCAAAGAGTTAAAATAAATAGAACGATGATATTTCATTCGCATACGTCACTAGACTTGGAACAGAAAGCATAAAAGTTGATTCAGATTACCTTTGTTTATTAATTTATATATTTCATGATGATAATAAAAGAGAGAGTTATTTGCGTTTATTGATAAAATGCTGTAGAATAACACAATGTTGGAGTGGGCTCTCTGCGTGCTTTTGAACAGGCTTCAAATCACAGTCTAGAAGTGCTTTAACCCTTTACCCATTACATTTATTATTTTAAATATTATTTTTTTCTTCAGATTTTTGAAAAAATTCAACAAAATCATATCATGTGATCCCTCATAGGAATGAGCTTGATGAGTTCGTTCCAATGAGGGGGTCACATGGTATGGTTTTGTTGAAGTTTTTGGAATTTTTTTTTTTTCAACTACTGCATTTGCATATTACTTGAGCGGATGCAGCCGATTCATTAGGTAAAGGATTACCCTTTTACTAAACATGATCCTCAGATAGGATTTGCAATTTTTTCTCTCTTTCTTGTACACCTAAAAAAATTAAGTTTTTGCACTGAAAACACAGCTTAATGACCCACTCATTGGAATGAGCCAGACAAGCTATTCCAATGAGGGCTCATGTTATGGGCCCATATCATGAGCCAATACAGTATAACTTGATCCAGTACAGGTTTGAGATATGACAATGTCTATCCAACTGGATAATATGCGAATTACGAGTAAGTTACATATTACCTAATTTTGTAATCTGATCATTGAGTATGTCAAGTACGAAGAATTACAACTGAAATTTCTCTACCATCAGTACTGAATGTCATAGCTGGAGGATGGGTGGAGTATACATATACAACCAGGGACGGTGAAGTTGTCGGGGATCAAGTTGTCCCCACAAAAATTAACAATAAGTTTCATATTTTTGTTTGTGATTTCATATTTTTATTTGTAATTTTGGCTTAGAGATTTTCGCTTCTGTTTTGGTATCAGCTTTACTCTGATTGATAATGTAAAAATGTTGTGGTTGCTATTCAACTCCTTTTTACCCTCCTCATCGATCTCCATGTCTTTTACCTCCCCCCCCCCCCCCCCCCCCCTGGACCACATATCTGTATGCACTGATATGCTGTGGTTCTCCTGATGAAAAGGCCATTAACTCACAACTTTTACAATCCATTCTCTCTCTTATCTCCCTTCCTTATCATCTATCACACGACCACCCTATGAATTGTTGGTTAATGATTAAATTTTTGGCATATTTCGCTGAACCATGTTCAAGCCAGTGTGTTTAGGTCCCCTCAAACTATTGGAATCTGGTGGATTTGTGTACAAGAAACTTGCTGGAATCCTGTCCCATTTCGGTGGACTCCACTCCAAGAATTGGTGACTGGGTCGTATTTTACCAGTAAAACACTGCCTGTTTACCACAGTAAACAAGCACTGCTTCACTTCATGGGGTTCTACTGAAGGTATGGTAAATGGTTATGTGTTTGGAAGTTATATATTCAAATAACAGGGTTATTCAATAAAGGAGTACCAAAATTAGTGGGCTCCACTGTATTTAAGGTACATGTAGTAAGAAATTCACTGTATTGATTTTAGTGGAGACTAACAATCACCCTTTAGTGTCCCCAGGGGGTTCTTTTTCAAAGTCCTCTTAGTTTTATTTGTGGAATCTGTTGCTCTGTACCCTATACCAACCCATTCACCACTGATGCTGCTGGCCCAATCACAGTGTGCTTCGGATAACAGTGTCCTACTATTGGTTAATCCTGTTACACCAACAAAGCAGATCTTGTCTACCACAGTGACCATGCACTGCTTCACTTGCTGGGAGATAGCATAACCCTTAAGGGCCTGGAGATTTTTATACAGTTTTACTACACCTTGACAGTCCACATCCTGTGGCTTTGAAGTTGTTTTTAGGCAAGTCCAAAACTTTCCTAAAACAACTGCAAAGGTACATAGAATGAAACTAGGGTGTTAACCCAGATACTGCATGTTGGGGCACCTGTTCTGTTTTAATAAAATGTGGTCCAAGTTGGAATTAGGCCCTTAAAGGTTAACCCTTCGCCCAATGCACACAATATCAAAATTTGTTATTTTAATTTTTTTTCTCCAATTTTTAAAAATATTTAACAAAGCCATATCATGTGACCCTCATAAGCTCATTTTAAATATATTTTTTCAATTATTCAGTCTGTATATTACGGGGGTGGATGTGATCAATTTGTTAAAGGGTTAAAATGTCTGGATCTTGTTTAGTTTTGATCTGACAGGTATTGATCAAAAGATTTTCTGCTTTGATGTCTTTAATAAGTCATGCTGGAATTAAAATTCTTCCAAAGTGCCTAAAAGCTGTTTCAGTTGTTGATAAAACCATCAAAAGATTGATCGAAGCTGAAAACGAATTTCTTTATTCTCCTGGCATGAATTATTTAGTATTTAGCATCTTGACACAGTGTCAGAGAGAGAGAGACCCTGCTGAGAAAATCTTTCTTTTTGAAAAGGCACAAATGTTTCCATCACACTCTATTATTTATTTTCCAAGTCTTCTCGTATGAAAAATTTACTTTTGCCCACTTAATACTCAATGTTTTTCTCAGAATATTCATTGAAATACACATGTCCATTTCTTCATTCTTATCAGCTTTCTTTTAATCATTGAGACTGTACAAGTGAGATGGCAAATGTTATTCATGTGAACTAATCTATCAATTCTTTATTGTCTTCATTTATAACAGGGTAGCTGCTGGTCCTTGAAAGTCTTTGAATACAGAAATAAATTTCATGGGCCATGAAAGTGCTTGAAAATGGATTCTGTACCCCAATAGTCTGTGAAAGTGCTTGAAAACAGTCTAACAGTTTGCCTGTATCTTTGTGGTTGCGGTACTCTTTCTGCATAAAACGGACAAACCACATGTCATTACAAAAATGTGAAAGACATGATTACATGCAAACATTGCTCCACACAATACACAGGCAAAACCAAAAGATAATTACAAATTAGAATAAAAGGACATCTTTATGATATCAAGAAACATCTTTACAAACTGGTAGCTGTCCAGTACAACTCCATAAATCATACAGCTAAGCTCTCCATATCATTAGGAATATAAAAGGCAACCCAGAAAATGAAACCAGCACACGATCTGAAAACCAAGGGAAAACACTGGATCTACACCCTATGAATGAAGCATCTGTTCAGCCTCAACAGCCTCGACTAAAGCATTCCATTTGTTTTACTTTTTATATGTGCTCATATAGTACTGTGATCACAAATACTATTTTAGAGAATTTTGAGACCAGATCCAGACTGGGTTGCGATCTGATCAAAATTTGCTGTCTGCTTCCCTCTCACAATACTGTTGAATCTAACCTGTCTAAAAATAAATGTGTGAACATTGAATCTGAGATGCTGTTTTCATTTATTTTTCTAGATGCAGTCTTGATTTCACAATAAGTTATTCATGAAATTTTGCCCCCCCCCCCCCCACCCTCCTCCCCTCTACTGGTGTATGTGTATGGTGATCAGATCATGATCTGATTGCTAAAGATACCGTTTTTGTGATCACAGTACTGTACATACTATGGTACACATGAAGTCAAGACCACTATCAGCTCTCTTATTAGATCACCTGAGCAAAGCTCAGAGCTTTCCTGATCACTTTCTATCCATCGTCCGTCTGTCCGTCTGGCATCTGGCATTAACTTTACATTGTCTACTTCTCAGATACTACTGGACCAAATTGAACCAAATCTGGTGTGCATGATCCTTATCATATGCCAATTCAAGATTGTTCAAATAAAGTTGCCACGCTCACAGTGTGCACCACAAGGGGCATAACTCTGATAGTACCCATATATTTGAAAAACAAAATTTGAAAAAATCTTCTCCAGAACCATCAATTAGAAACTTCTGATATTCGGTATATAAAATCTGGGAGGAGGGGGATGGGGTAGGGGAGATTCAAGTTTGTTCAAATCGAGTTCCTTGGTTAATATTTGGGCTCCCTTTAACAAAGTGCAATATGTGGAAATTTATTTGAAAATCTTCAGACACACAAGTCAGAATGCTTTTACATTTGGTATACAACATCTCTAGGAAGGTCAGATTCAAAATTGTTCAAATCAGGACTCTGGGTCAATATTTGGGCTCTCTATTGGAGCCCAAAGTTTAACTTAGTGTAATAGGAGGATATTTCTTTAAAAATCTTCTTCTTCAGATCCACCAGTCAGAATTCTTTCATATTTGGTATACAACATCTCTAGGGGGTGGGGGGGGGGGGGTGGGGGGGGGGCAGATTCAGGTTTGTTCAAATTGAGTTCCTTGGTTTATATTTGGGCTCCCTATGGTAGCCCAAATTTTAACTTGGTGCAATATGAGGAAATTTCTTTAAAAATCCTCTTCAGATCCACCATTCAGAATGCTTTCATATTTGGTATACAACATCTAAAGTGTGGAGGGGGGAGGGGGTGGGAGGGGGGGGGGGGTCAGATTGAAGTTTGTTAAAATCGAGTCCCTGCATTAATATTTGGGCATCCTATGGGAGCCGAAATTTTAACTTTGTGCAATATGAGGAAACCTCTTTAGAAATCTTCTTCTTCAGATCCACCAGTCAAAATGCTTTCATATTTGGTATACAACATCTTTGGGGGGGGGGGGGGGGGACAGGGTGTCAGATTCAAGTTTGTTCAAATCGAGTCCCTGGGTTAATAGTTTGGCTTCCATGCTGTCATATTTGGTATACAACCTCTCTAGGGTGGTAAGATTCAACTTTGTTCAAATCAGATCCCTGGGTTAATATTTGGGCTTTCTATTGGAGTCCAAATTTAAACTTAGTGCCATATGAGGAAATTTCTTTTATAATCTTCTTTTTCAGATCCACCAGTTAGAATCCCTTCATATTTGGTATACAACATCTCTAGGGGTGGGGGTGGGGGTGGGTGCAGGTTCAAGTTTGTTCAAATCTAGTCCCTGAGTTAATAATTGGGGCCTTTATAGCAGCCTGAATTTTAACTTTGTGCAATATGAGGAAATTTCTGTAAAAATTTTCTTCAGATCCACCAGTCAGAATCCTTTCATATTTGGTGTACAACATCTCTAGGGGGGTCAGATTCAAGTTTGTTCAAATCATGCAGGTCCCTGGGTTAATATTTGGAATATGAGAAAACTTCTCCTAAAATCTTCTTCTTGAGATCCACCAGTCAGAATGCTTTTATATTTGGTATACAGCATCTTTAGGGGGATGAGATGCAAGTTTCTTCAAATTGAGTCCCTGGATTCATATTTGGGCTCTCTATTGGATCCTGAATTTTAGCTTAATGCAATATGAGATTTCTTTAAAAATCTTCTTCTTCAGATCCACCAGTCAGAATCCTTTCATATTTGGTATATAACATCTTTACAGATATCAGATTCAAGTTTGTTCAATTCGAATCCCTGGCTTAATATTTGGGCCCTCTGGGGTGGAGGTGGGGGCAGGTAGGGGGATGCTAGGTTCAAGGTTCAAGGTTGTTCAAATCCATTCCTTAGTGTTTTACCATTACATTTGCCTTTCAGACTGCAGTGACATAACAACCCTTGGAACTTTGGCAGTGCTTGTCTACAGCTGATAGAATTGGAAGCAGTCAGAAAGACCTATGATAATAATCATCTGACATGAACACTAGAGTTATGAATAAATTGATGACTTCATTCCTCTATAGTGTTGATGAACCATGACTAACTAAATGTGACCCAACATACTTCTTTGAACCACTTTGTCAGGTGAGTGATTAAGGTCTCTTGTGCCTCTTGAGTGTTTTGAGTGTTGCAAGTGCCTTAATTTGATCTCAAAACATTCTTGCGAACCCTTCAATCCTATCTAAATCTAAAATGTCCTGGAAAGATATTAACCCTTTAAATTGTAACAAAATAATTATTTTTTAACAATCTTACTCAACTAAGTCTTTCTTTGAAAATAATACTCATCTTACAAATCACTTTTGAAAAATAATTTAGCACTCAGCTGGTTAATCCTCTGCACTCTGATATCAAAATGGCAAAGTATTCAGCAGCTAATATTTCCCATAATTCAGTTTGATATGTAACCAAATATACCTTGTTTGACAGAGTTCAGTGAGCTCTGTCAAACAAGATATAACTGGTTAAATTCATACTTAAACAAGAGAAAAGAGAATGATTGGAAACTACCAGAGTGGCAGGGGTTAAGACTTGGTTTCTGAATTGTGGGTTTCTGAAATTGTGAGGATACTCTGTACAACTTGATCAACCTTAACCCCTTGACCCCTGGTGGTATCTTCCATGTCAGTTGAATGGCAGCAATTGGAAGAATCCATAATCATTATTTGGTGATAGACCAATTAATATTTTCAGTGTTTAGCCTTGGGGGTGCACATTGGAAATATTGATTGGTCTACCCTTCACATGCACTAAGCACACATCCTACATAATGAAATTATGTCATAACCATGTTCCTAGACCAGAACAGAAGCTTCTTGTGTTCAAAGGTAACTGTTACAGTTTCTAGGTGGATCTTGTTTAGCCACTGCACTTGAGCTCATACCTAGACTTACTATATGAACCTATACTGATTGAACTCCAGTTATTTATGTATGATTATGTTATCTATTTACACCAACTACACTTTTATGTTTAGCAACAGTCGAAGCAGGGAACTGCAATAAAATTTCCTTTTTGTTGGGTTTTTTTCACCATATATGCAGGCCTTTAGATTAGTCTAATTTGGGCACAGTGGAAAATATGGATCTATTGTATTGTGGCTTGGTGGGAGAGAAATGCACCAGTATTTTCACCTCCTGGGAATCTGTTTCATATACTTTTTAGGTTTTGCCTTCTAAGAATCATAGTTTACAACTGTATCACTACTTGTTATAAGTCATCACTGTTATTGGTTCTACTCTATGAGCTAAAGTGTACTTGAGAAGGTTTTTAGTTTTCAGGTGTCTAGCCAAACTCCTATTTAAATGTAAATTATGCATGACATTTAGTTGAAAATGCTACAAATATGAATATATTAGATCTCACGGTCTGAGTACATGCTCATATAGACAGTTCATCAGTGAGAAGCAGATTACTTTTCACTGGCAGTCACTGGTTTTCTATACTTTGCATTGTTTGAGTTGACATGTAGGTCCTAAACTACATGTATGCTGAGTGCATCAGAGAAACTTGACCAAACCATATATGGCCAAAACATTGAAAAAAATAGTTAAACATTGCATAATTTGGGCTTAGTTTCATTATTTGGGCACAGCATTTACTGTCATTATTTGGGGGCAATTAAAGGCCTTGAATGTTATCAATCTTTGATATTGATTCTTTGAAAGGCCCTCATAGAGAGCTTTCCGAGAATTGTTAGGGGCTTGTATCATCAATAGAAGTAATTTTTTTAATAAGAGAAAACATTTTTTTCTTGTTTATCCTCAAACCTTTCTCTAAAGGTACTGTACTGTAGATTCTTTGTAATTTCTGGGAATTAAGCAATGAAGTCACACTAATAGAATGGTACTCACTAAATCCAGTGGAGTATCAGTTTTTCAGTTAAAATAGGCAGTTCACACGTAATGTTTAATATGCTTTTATATGGCACACTATTGAAAAAATATCAGATCTTGTGGTTCAGCTTTCTGGTTTACCACAAAAACTGGAACCGAACCTGTAAACCATAACATGCCCAGCTTTACTTTAACTCAATGGGTGGGTAGTAGGACAGAGTACTACATGTATTAACCAATAATTGGCATGTTCAAAGACCTCTGCATATGCAGAAAACTGCCACATGTTGTAACTAGTTTGGTGATATATGTATGTGAATTGGACCAAACCTTGAAGTTAGCCTTCCAATTGGAAATACCATGATGAAAGCTGTGGTAATCTGCTTCAACTTGTACCACAACATTGCTGATTATGCTGGTTAATTAAATGATTCTAGACTCCATGTTTTAATAGCTTGCAGAGAAGCATAGGCATGTGTACATAATTCATAATTAATGTCATGTTTGTGCAAACTTGAGTCGCACCCCCAATGTCTGAGGATTGTTACAGGCCTGATAACGGGCACAAACTTGAAAGAGTTAACCTTTTACCTAACAAATCAATCACTTCCACATGCGTAATTTAAAAATTGAGAAGTTGAGAAGAAAAAATTTTCCCAAAGTTTTCACCCAAACTAAATCATGTGACTCCTCATTGGAATGAGCTCATTGACCTTGTTCCAATGGGGGGTCACATGATATGATTTTGTTGAATTTTGTGAAAAATTTGAAAAAAAATATGTGCGCAAAGGGTTAAGAAAAAGAAATTATTCAAAACATTTTTATGACAGTGTGTGAGTAACCTTGGGGGTCAGCCTATTATGTGAAATCAATATTTAATTGCTTCTAATTAGAAAAGTCACACAATATCTTAGGAAGTTTACAGCATGTAACATCTGATTTTGACTTATTGATCAGGGCTATATGTATATGTTTAATTTGGCACAAATACAAATTATTGGGTAATCTTGTATGAACTAAAGACAAAGTTGGATGGGAAAAGTAGCAGTAAGGAGATATAAAGAAAACAGAAAACAATTTGAAATATTGAGTTCTACAGCAGCATGTTGTGTCTAATCCATTTGTCTACTTGTTACAGCTGGATTGATTTCTATACACAAAAACAGCATTAGTACATCCATGATTTACAGGTGGATGACTCGACCACTATTTATAAATGATTTCTTAAAATATTTTTCATTCAGTGTACAGTCTCTGTAAAAGCCACAAAAGGAGAAACTCATTGCCATCTCTTTAGCTGGCAGATAAACTGTTGATACTGATCAAAATAATTTCTGTTTAAAAAATTCACATATTTGAATAAGCAAGTTTCTACAAGCTGTTGTCATAACTATGATCAAATATTATTTTATTCAACTGTGTTGCTGTTAAAGCACTGTAGAATTATAAAGCTTGTTATTTGTTGCTGGAAAGTAGTCTTAACCCTTTACCTAACCCAAAAAGCAGACTAATAAAGGAGCATGTCTTTATTAGTCTGCTTTTTTTTTCTTTTTTTTTCAAAAACATAGGTTATGACCCCTCATTGGAACGAGCTCGTTCCAATGAGGAGCCATAACCTATGTTTTTGAGACAAAAAATGAAAAAAATAATGAAAATTAATTGGCCATTTTTTTAGAATAGCACTGGCCGGTTTTGGCCATTACTTTGGGTAAAGGGTTAATTGCTGATGGTTAAAACACACCTGACAGAGTTTGTTCTCATCAACAATTCGGTTGGCATGAATTTATTAGAAGGAAACAAAAGGAAAAAGATGTACTTGAGGATGCAAACAATAGTGGAACAGAAGTGTGTAATTTAATTTTCAAAAAGGAAGAATCCACAACCACAAACAATGAGCTTGTTCAGATGAGTCAGCCAGAAGGTGTGTTTTGGTTGTAAGAATTAAAAAGAAAATTGTGAATAGCATTGGGCATGTATGGTTGTTACTTTAGGTAAATGGTCAAGGCATGCTCCTTTATTAGACCAAGCTTAATGACCTTGCTTAAGTGGAGAGTCAGAAGCTTTGTTTTGGATATAAAATTTAAAAAAAATGATAGCATTTTAATGTGACTTTTGTGAATAGTATGGCCATATATGGTTGTTATGTTAGGTAAAATGTTAAGATAATGATAGTGTGTTGTTGACAGTTCTGTGGCATAACATGAGAAGCAACAAAAACAGAGATGCATGAATATACATATATTATATGACTACTCTACCATGAATATGCCCCAAGTAACACAGTAGTTTGCCCATCAATTATGGCTCACCGGAAAACAAGAGTCTTAACTTTTCCAAATACGTATCATGATTGCCTCAAATCGGCCTCTTGTGACCACCAGAGATTTCTGAAGCACCAATTTCTAACGTGAAATAAAAACTTGAGTGGATTTGTGATGAACACTTTGGGATAAACATCTGTATGTTCATGTTTGTTTACATTTCAGGCATTGTATTCAATTTTTAAAGAGCCACTGTCAAAAAATAAACAAATTATTACAACAGTGCAACCCTGTCAATTAGTGTTGACTATGCCAAGTCAAAATTCTCTAAGAAAAATAAATTGTCCTCGTCTGTAAAACTGCCGACAGACAAAAATAAAAAATATCACCACGGCTGTTAAGCGAACATTCAGGTTTGGTTTGGATATTAAGTATTACCTCAGTCTAAGGGTCAGTGTTGTTATGGTATTATGGTGTCAGACATAGAGCAAAGTTCACTTGTGTTTGTCTGGGTCCGGTCCGGTCCTGCCCTTGATTTTTTTTTATTGCTGAACAATAACAGACTAAGGGGCCTCATCTGTGATTGGCACTGTGAAGAATTTGTGGTGGTCAAAACAGCATTTTTCAACCGAAGTAGTGGTCAGAAATGAAAATGTGTCAGATTCACCCGACCAGTACTGACTGATTGCTGTGGGCTTACTCCTGGTTCATCCCCATTTGGTGACCTCCAGGTATTCCTTTTGTGATTGCATTGCAGATACTTCATTAGAAGCATCTGCAACTCAATCACAAAATGAATACCTGAATCTAAAATGCTGATTCAAAACTGCCAAAGCAAAAGGTGTTTTGTCAAAGCACAGTCATTTTACCAAGGCAATTGTTTTACCAATGCAAATTTGTTCAATTAGAGGGCCTGATAGTGAGTTTATTTGTGTTCTTACAGTATGTGGAGAGTGTATTATCACTAAATCACCTGCAGAGTGGAGATTCCACCCATGCAATAATTGCAAATTTGTTGCAAAGCATAACAAGCGCAGGCAAAGTTTCAACCAATGGACCTCCGGGTTAAACCTGGAGGTCCATTGGCTGAAACATTGCTTGTGTTTTTTTGTCCATATATATAAAATTTGAAAGTTATAGTTTGGGTGATAACTCCACTCCACAGGTGATTTAGTTACAATCCACTCTCCAAGTATTGTATATTCCCTTTCATTGATGAGACGAGATCAGTCAGACCAAACATGATGTCCACTGCATTTTGTTTGATCTGACTGCTATCTGTCAACTCTAGGGAAGCTGATGACCCAGATTAACTGACTGTTATAATACTCTGTATATATTGTTCCCATTCTGAGTGGATCACTACACTTAAAGACATGTACTGTTGTTGGTAACAGAAAATTGGTAATGTCAAGTCCTCAAGGACAAAGAATAAAGTTATCACTGTTGAGTTTATTCCACATTGTATATATTTGTATCTATCTCCAGTTTTGTATGGTGTATCCAATTGGGCTTACACCTCATGTTGTTTGCCATGTTTTGGGGGAAGTAAACACATGTAATTTATGCCCAAACACCCATAACTATTGTGTTGGTAAATGGTTAAATGGGTTATGTAGATCCATAAAAGCCACCTTATCTGCAAACTCAGCAGCAGGTTCGCTTCAATGGTAGAACACAGTATTATCAGTAAATCAGCACAGTTGTATACATTGATTGCTTTCTGATGCTTTTCATTATTACAACTTGTTGGTGTCTTGATCCACCCTCATTAAGTGTAGCATCTCCAATAAAATGGATAATTAGTGTGTTTTCCAGTATTGTGATGACTTGGCAAGCATGGTTCACTGAAGACTTCCTTCTTTGTACATTGCAAATGTAGAAATAAGTACACCCTTTCATTTTTTTTTATTTTAAAATGAATACCCCCAGATAATGTTTTCCTTTTTCACTTTAATAGCCAAAGTTACTGTGTGAGTAACCATTTAGTCTAGTAAATAGCAAATTTTGCAATGCTGTTTATCAAAACAGGTTATTTTATTAAAATATTGAAACAATTTATTCAGTAATACACAATGATAGAAAATTCATGTATAGACAAGTTTTTTTTCAAGAAACATTGTCAGATTGTCTTCCTGCTGTCCCCTTAGGTGGTAAATTGAAAGCAGCACACTGGGCGAACAGTATAGGCAACATTTTTTCCCCGTTTATATGGTGAATTAAAATTTATGCTTGTGCACACCCCTACAATATTCAGTTTGTTCGAAGATTGACATTCAAAATGTGTATTACTGGCATCTATGAACATATCAGTTGTTCCCTCATTGTATAGAAGATGTGATCGGTAAACATCAGTTGTATATTATGTGAGTGACCCAGTATGGCACAGGCAGTGTCAATACATTCCACATTATTGTTAGTAATGAGCTCAGCAGCACAGTTGAACATATTGACACCTGCTATACCACAATAGGTGTCCTGCAAACTACAAGTAATGTCAGGGTCCACATGATGAACACCCAGGGTTGTTGCAGTGTAAGGAAATGATTGCATTAGCATTCTTTTAAATACTGTGTATGAGATAATATTTTTCAAGTTTTGATCCATTTGATCCCATGGTTTTGGAAAGGTGTACTTTGGAAGTTGGGACAAAAAGTTTGTTCTTGGTATGTGAGCACAAACTTGCCCTATTTGTCAAGGGAAGATTCCTGTTGTTCTGATAGAGTAAAAATTGTCAAAAATTATTGTATTGGATGCATCAGTTCAGCATTCTGTACTGTTTTATTAATGGACATAGTAGAGTGAAGCTCCTATCACAAGTGCTGGAGGTACAGTGGGATCCTGTGAATTGCATAGTCACTTTCCCAGTGAAAAATATTCAGTTAATAGGTGTATTCAGTTAACAGGAATATGGTCATTCTCCTGTATTCCAGTGATAAACTGAACACATTGTATCAAATCATGTTTGACAGAGATCCTGGAGCTCTGTCAAACAAAGATAAAATAGAGTAAATGCTTGTGTTGGATGTACCAAGGCCAGATTGGTCTATAAACATGTATATTGCTCGTTAACATTGGAAGTGAAGTGTGCTATTGTTCTTGTGCAGGCAGAATTCATGGAGTATTATTCACATTTTCATGCACGCATTGTATTATTTGGTCTATTTCTCATAAATTGATTTTTACTCTTTACAGAAAACATGCATCAGAATTTTTGTCTTTTTAAATTTTTTTCACCCAATTCTTAAAAAAATTCCAACAAAACTATCCCTCATTGGAAAGAGCTCGACGATATTTTGTTGTTGAAATTTTGGGATTTTTTTTCTAGTGCACAATTTTGCTATTAGGCAGTGAATGTAGCAGATTCATTAAGTAACAGTTAATCCTAAAAAGTAAAAATCACAGGTTCAGTGGCTCACAAGGGCGACAGCTCATCTCCAAATCGAAAGACAGACCATCAACAATAATGCTTCAATAACTCGAGCACATGCCATTGTTCGGTGGTTCTCTCCGGGTACTCCAGCTTCTTCCACCCATAAAACTGTCCAACCTGAGGTGACCCTGGCTGTCAAAAATGTCAGTAAAGCCCCCCCCCCCCCTCCTGCCCCCCCCCCCCCCCTCCGGTCATTTTTTGACGGACATATTATGTAATGGCGTTGTCCATCTGTCTGTCCGTCCGTAAACAATTTTTGTGTCGCCTACTCCTCCAAAGGTTTACATGCTATAGTGTTCAAACTTTACAAACATGTTGACCAGTAATTGCCGTTGTGCATGTGACAAGAGCAGGTAACTCCATTTAGTGTTTCCAGAGTTATGCCCCTTTTAGTACTTAAAACATTACAGTATTGTGTCGCCTACTCCTTCAACATTTTATGTGCTATATTGTCCACACTTTGCACACATGTTGATCACCAATTGCTGTTGTGCATGTGATAAATGCAGGTAACTCTGTTTTGTATTTCCAGAGTTATTTCCCCCCTTTTAGTACGTACTTAAAACATTACAGTATTGTGTCGCCGACTCCTTCAACATTTTACATGCTATATTGTTCAAACTTTGCACACATGTTATCACCAATTGTCATTGTGCATGTGTCAAGAGCAGGTAACTCCGTTTTGTATTTCCAGAGTTATGCCCCCTTTTAGTACTTGAAGCATCACAGTGTTGTGTCGCCTACTCCTTCAACATTTTACATGCTACATTGTTCAAACTTTGCACACATGTTGATCACCAATTGCCATTGTGCATGTGACAAGAGCAGATAACTTCATTTTGTATTTCCAGAGTTATGCCCCTTTTAGTACTTAAAACATTACAGTATGTGTGTCGCCTTTTCCTTCAACATTTTACATGCTATATTGTTCAAACTTTGCACACATGGTGATCACCAATTGCCGTTGTGCGTGTGACAAGAGCAGGTAACTCTGTTGTGTATTTCTAGAGTTATGTCCCCCCTTTTTAGTACTTAAAACATTACAGTATTGTGTCGCCTACTCCTTCAACATTTTACATGCTACATTGTTCAAACTTTGCACACATGTTGATCACCAATTGCCATTGTGCATGTGACAAGAGCAGATAACTTCATTTTGTATTTCCAGAGTTATGCCCCTTTTAGTACTTAAAACATTACAGTATGTGTGTCGCCTTTTCCTTCAACATTTTACATGCTATATTGTTCAAACTTTGCACACATGGCGATCACCAATTGCCGTTGTGCATGTGACAAGAGCAGGTAACTCGGTTGTGTATTTCCAGAGTTATGTCCCCCCTTTTTAGTACTTAAAACATTACAGTATTGTGTCGCCTACTCCTTCAACATTTTACATGCTATATTGTTCATACTTTGCATAGGTGCTGATCACCAATTGTCATTGTGCATGTTAACAAGAGCAGGTAACTCCATTTTGTATTTCCAGAGTTATGCCCCTTTTAGTACTTAAAACCTTACAGTATTGTGTCGCCTTCTCCTTCAGCATTTTACATGCTATATTGTTCAAACTTTTCACACATGTTCATCACCAATTGCCATTGTGCATGTTACAAGAGCAGGTAACTCTGTTTTGTATTTCCAGAGTTATGCCCACTTTTAGTACTTGAAACATTACACTATTGTGTCGTCTACTCCTTCAACATTTTACTTGCTTTATTGTTCAAACTTTGCACCCATGTTGATCATCAACTGTCGTTGTGCATGTGACAGGAGCAGATAACTCCATTTTATTTTTAAACGACAAGAATCCTCGCCGTTTATAGCTATTATGATCCTCAAAATGTCCTTTTCCTTGGCACCACCTATCGTCAATCGTTATCAATGAAGTTAATCTGTCAATGAATGAACGCTACCATTGAAAACGGTGAGGAGAATCTTCTACACCTAAAAATTTTTTGCATTTCCATTCTGTATACTAAAATTTCACAAAAAAATATGAAATGTGTGTACACAAGCATACAATTTGAAACTCTTTACCCCAGACAGGGCAGGGGGAATGGGCAATCATTGGGGTGAGGGGGGGGGGGGGGGCAGACATAGTCGAGTCAACAAAAATTTCAAACTTTACCCCAGAAAAACTTGTGCATGTTCCAATTTTGATGGGTGTATGTTGCCCCGCTAGGTGGTGCTCTTGTTAAATTACATGTTCATTGGCCAATGGGTTAAAAAATTTCATCACCATTATTGTTTCATTCAACAAAGGTGAAATTGTATATCTTTCTGAAAGTTTGGAAGTATAATCTCCTCAGAAATCCACATTTTAAAATATCTTGCGGTCACGGGAAATTCTCAATGGTTATGGCCAAACACACCAGTGAAAATCAAAGACCCAAAAATGAAAGTTTGTCTGATTTTCATGAAATCTGGTATGTTATGGAGCTCAAGGAACTAAATGATTTTTGTTTGTCTGATTTTCATGAAATCTGGTATGTTATGGAGCTCAAGGAACTAAATGATACATCTTTATTTTTTTTTTGATTTAGCACTGCTTTTGACTTATTTACGTCACTTTAATGTTTGACACTGTTTGGTGCTTTTCAAACTAAAAGTGCCAACTTTATGATGTGCATAACTTACAACTTACTTACACTCCATCTAAGAAACTTCAGACACTATTTTTTAGGTGATGGCTCTAGCAAATAGGTATAATTTTGACAATGATGACATCATTGATTTGCTGTTTTAATGTAAAAAAATCCATTTTTAAACAATTTGAATTTTTCATATATTTGAAAGGTGCTTGCTTCTGAAATTTTGAAAATAATATCTTCCATACAAACCATATCCAAAAATGCAATCAGTTTTCACCCTATGGAAAAAAGTCCCACATAGTGACATCCCCCCCCCTCCCCCACCCTCCACCTCCCCCACCACCACTTAATAATTTTCCAGTTGGGACTTTTTCATCTGGATTGGAGCATTAGATATTGATGCACTCTTGTTATTAATCACATACTTGCTTATGAGACTGGATTTGCAACTTGGACTTATGTCACACACGCACTTGGTCTCATGCAAATGGAGTCTATGGCTCATTTGGTCCCAGCATGACCAATTTTGAATCTGTTATGTGCTACTTGAATAAGATTTTGGGAAACCCATTGTTTGGTATATACAAATAAAGTAACAGAAAGAAATCTGAGATCCAGCAAAAATAACTCCAGTTTAACTATTCTAAAATTTAATTAAAAAAAATATGAAAAGATATATTTTACACTGTATGGTTTACAGAAAAATAAAACAGAAATACAGTAATAGGTATGATGAAGCAACTTCCCAGCTGGTATTATAATGTCCAAGAATGTGTCTTCAGAAATGTTCACTCAAAAATTCATCAGTCTCCAATAAATTCCAATAAAGCACTCAGAAAATTTCAAATGGAATTAATTTCCAACAAGTATTTGCTCCTGAGGTAGTATGAAAATAATCCACTTGAATCCTGGTTTTTCACAAGAATAAATCCTGGTTCACACAGCTGGTTCACAGAAGAATAAATTCTCTTGAAATGATGGAAATGCGTTCCAATACAAATTGATGTTCAGAACACAAAATGATATTCCATATATTATATATTAAACTCAGCTACCAACTATAACAATGCACTGTCCTGTACTAAAAACTATAACAATGCACTGTCCTGTACTAAAAATCTCCAATGTTCAATAAATGCGGAATATATAACCAAGTCACTTCTCAATGCTGTGTGAGGTGAATGGGTGAGTGAATTCTATTGATAGAGGTTATGTATATAGTCTTCAGATAGAAAGTTCCACAATGAGAAATTTCTCCAGGGTTCTTTTGTTCCATTAATCACTGATTGGCTGAATTAAATCAGCTCATTAAGATTCTAGATGACAATGTCTGATTTCAAGTAAACAAATTTTACCCAAATAAACAATTAGTGAGCTAAAAATAGAGACTGTGACAGTATCTGTAAACATGTTGATAGGTATATTCAAAGATCACTTAGTGCAAATAAGCTATCAGTCAAGCCAAAAATCTACTTTCTTCAAATCAAAATAAGTTTAAAAAATATTAATTGTTTATAATTATTAACCAAAGACATATCAATTCTGATATTATAATAGAGGCTTATAACACCCATCCATCATGACTACTGCATGTATTTACTCACAAACAAGTTTTTGAATTATAGTCCTGGCTGACAAATATTCCAACTACATCATCGAGACATGCCTTAGACTTTGAAGGCATGCCTTGATCATGGAGCTGGAATATTATACCAGTTGGGACTTGAATCATGACAGTCAGGGCAAATTGGGTTTACACCCCTCCCCAATCAGTCATCTTTGCGACATCCCTGATACCCACACTTGACTTAAAAACATCCTGATCCTTACACTTGACTTAAACTTCATTTAAAGTAACTCATAACTTGATGTATGTGAACTTTTAATGAACACACAAGTGACTTATGATGTACTGGTTATATGTAATGGATACCCACATTCTGTTTACATCCAAGTGAAATGTAGCAATTTGTTAAGTGAAATATAAGTGGTGGGCTTGTACAGCTCACATCCACTTACGATTCATTGATATTCCACTTATACTCTCCATGGGAACCCAACAAAATAGAGCAGTGCTTGTTCAACAAGGTAAACAAATTTGCTTTTCTGCTAAACTGGGATCTGTCAACCTATGTTGGTGGTGGAAGTCCTCTAAAGTGTGCATCATAGGTCTAAACAGTTGTCTAAACTTGACTTGATATATGCGCAGAGCGAGTTTGTTTACTGGAAGCCCATATTTGGGCTTTATTCTAAAGTGTAGGTGCCTAATTTTAAAGATTCATATTGTGTGTATGTGTTTCGTATTATCTTTGAAGTAAAATTATGTAGTGTGTATGGTTTTGATTTGCTACAATTAATGGGAGAGTGCCTTCAGGCACTCTCCCATAAATTGTAACAAGGCATAGACAAATGAAGAAATTTTGACCACCAAAAATAATTCAAACTACCATTTAACTGGTTTGATATGTTTTTGTTTAACTTTTTGGTAAAGATTTGAAAAAGTCTAGTTAAAATATGAAATTTTTATATCATGTGCATTAGGTAAAGGGTCAATCTGAGATACCTATCCTTCGACCTGCCAAATAGCCTGAGTGTTCAAAATAAGGTTATCCCATGAAAATTTCAAATGAATTTGTTTATTATTATCCCAAATATGAATATATTGTATGTTACAACAACTGATGGAACATATGTAAGTTATTTCTGAAAAACTAACACAAAAAATCCTATTCTTCCCATTAAAAGCTGGCTGTATGGTTGCCAATTTACCAATCTCCTCCTAAACAGATTCATTTAACATTAGTACATGTACATTATTGACATATAAAAGGAGACATTTTGGCTGAATATTGACTCACTTTAGTGATTTTTTCAGCATGGGAAATTTCAGCAGATTATACAGAATCTAAACATTTGTTCTGTAATCTTGCTGTAAATTTTTTGCAGAAAACATGAAGTGTCCTGTCAATAGTCTGGTATTGTGTTTCTGATCCAGTACCACTTGAGGTGTATGAATTGAGTTCACCAATAGCTTTGGGTTTTTTATTTCAATTTTTGCCTCCAAAAGAACTTGTGACCTTGTCAAGCTTGTCCCAATGAGAGGGTCATAAACTATGTTTTGGAGGCAACAAATGAAAATTCTCATTTTAGTTCAAGAACATTTTTATGCCCCCGAGAACCTCTCGGAGGCATTCACCATGACCATTCATCTGTCGTCTGGCATCCGTCGACTGGCGTCTGTCTGTTAACTTTTGGTTTCCGTCAAATAACTAAAGAACCTCTTATTTGATCAAATCATACTTTTAGGGGTAACTTGTGGATGACTAGACAATGCTTCCTTTCGATTTTGGTTCAGCTAGCTAATTCAGTATGGCAGCCATATTGAATTTTGTTTCCGTCCAATAACTAGTGAAGGCTGACTTGAATCATTTCTATTTTTTAATTATGTATTGTTGGCAGACATGTTATCCTTCCCGGAATGCCTGGGAAATTTCCGAAAATTCAACGTTGTTCCTGGGGTCACAGAAAAAGATTTCCTTGGACTGAAAATCCTGGAAAATTTCAATCAAAACATTTGGCAGTTTTGAAATGATTCAAGGGTCATTTTGTGATCAGTTTCAAAAGATTTATAGTCTTGGCATTATCCTATTCAGAAATCATTAAAATTATTGTGAAATTCAAAAGATGTTTGTACCTTTTTAAAGTGTACATCCAAAATTCATCTCGATCAACTGTTTTCATTGTGCCAATCGGTGGTGACTCAGTTTCAAACACCTGATCACCTACAACTTCAGATTTATTTATTGGTGTTTAAGGTCACATACTCATGCACAATGGCTAATCGTGATCGTGACAGTTTTACGTGTGGAGGAAGCCTGAGTACCCAGAGAGAACCTCCAAGCATCGACGAGCAACTGCCAGCTCCTCAACATTCTAACTCTGTTCAAGCTCTGCTCAAGCAGGGTTACAGTGGTTGAAGACATGTGCACCATTGATGTGCAGTACGCCTTTGTACATGGCCTCATCGTGCCCCAATGTAGACAACCGGGATAAAGTGCCTTGCCCAAGGGTACAGTGCAGGTCATCCCGGATGGTGATCGAACTCGGGACTTCTAGCATAGAAGTCCGTCAGTCTACCACTGAGCCACCACACTCCCAACAACTTCAGATGTTTGGTTTGTAAAGTAAAGTTTTATTCAACAGAGAATTCCTCTTTAATAGTCTTCAATTTATATTTTTCCTGAATTTGAATAAGGGTGCCCAGGTTTTGCTTTATAAACTGCAACACTGTGTTTGAACATTGAAAAGAGAACGTAAATCACAATTCAGTTGATGGGTGCCGCCATTTTAACTTTGAATTCTGGGAGATACTGAGGAAGTTCCTTTGATCTATTTCTAAGGATAGAAATATCTTTTTGGGAATCACCTCTTTCTTTCATGTAAATCTTTGAATCAATCGGGCCAGTGTTTGGGAAGTTGACTGGTGACAACTCTGGTTAAATTCTAAGTTATTAGGCCTCTTTTGGAAGTGTTTTTATTTTATTATTTTATTTATTATTTCTTGCAAAATGATATTAAAATGGATAGGATCCACAGAGAAATTCATTTTGTGTCTCTTTTACATTTTCAGAGGTCCTCTGTTGAGTAATCTTTTTAAAACTCCTGGGAATTTTCTTCAGCTTTTATTTCTTTCAACTCACGTCTGCTCTTCAGCAGCCATGAAGTGATTGTAGGAGAACTGCAATAATTTTTTTAAGTTGAACAATTGAAATTTCTGAACATTTGTGGGAGTTAATTATGCCTTATTTTTTATAAATTATTTTACTGACGATTATTACAACAGTCATGAATTGATTGTCGGAGAAGTGCAAGCATCTGCATGTTCTTGGTTCTATTTTAATTTTTTTTTTTGGGGGGGGGGGAGGTGGGGTAGGGAGGGGGGGGGGGGGTGGAGATTGGGAGAATCTTGATTACAGTTGTGATTCCAATGTTTATGAATAGAATACAGTTTGAGTAAGCCATCAACCATTCAGGATACAGAACCAGTTGGGATGAGCAGTAGCATAACACCAAAAAGAAAATTTATACTTATATATTTTGACCATATTTTTGACCATTTTTTTTTTATGTTTGGTAATACAACATATGTGACCTGCATTAATAGTTTTGTAGTACCTCCACAGAGAGAAATCCTCTCATTGAGGGTGCTTTAGTGGTAGTCGACTTGTTGCACACAGCATTTTCTGTCACACAAACTTTTTCCTGAACTCCATGCCATGTCTCTGAAAATCAACCTCACTTTTCCCTGAAATTTTTTTGTGGAGGTTAACATGTCTGATTGTTGGTGTCCAGAGGAAGCTTTCATTCAATTCTGGACCAGTTAGCTGATCCAAGAAGGCAGTCTTGAATTTGGTTTCCATCCAATAACTAATGAATACTGACTCAAATCAATTTCAGTTTTTGGTTATGCATTATTGGTGTCTAGAGGAAGCTTTCTTTTGATTTTGGTCCAGCTACTCAATTCAAAATGGCTGCCATGGTGTCCATATTGAATTTGGTTTACATCCAATAACTAATGAATGCTGACTCAAATCAGTTTTTTTTTTAGATGCATTATTGGTGTCTAGAAGAAACTTTCTTTTGATTTGTTTATGCCCCCGGGACTGGAAACTTACCTACCCTTTTATGACACCATTGGGGGCATATGCCATGCTTTGCATTGCTCTTGTTTGCAGATGTAAACATCTTGTCCTGTTATAGGTAAAAACCGAATTCATTTATGTGGCAAGCCTCTTTAAACTGAGCCTCTGCCAAACATAAAATGAGATGAATATTTAAATTTATTATCAGAGCTTATAGTATCACAATTTTGTATATACACAGAATGACATGCACGAGTGAATGGATTAACTGATGGCACAATTGCCAATGCAGAAGGATGAAAGGAGGGGCCGCAGGCCTTGAGTTTTATATTTCTGCAATGGCAGAAGTGCCATATTGATCACCCCATTCACATGCATGTGTTGTTCTGTGTTTATTATATGCCTTCCTGTCTATAAAAACAGTTATTAGAAGGACACTCAGCAATTCATTTGACAGCCATCAACAAAAAGAACACATTTTACCACCAACCAAATTTGCTAGGGGAAACTGTGTTACTATTTTGTCCCCTGAGTTCCAATGTGTTCTATGTGCCTGCTGGCTTGTAGAACACATTGGAACTTAGAGGATGATTTTTTAGTTATCACTAGCATTTCAAGTTGTAATTGCGGTGCATGATTTGTAGAAAATTCCAGTGCAATTTTGCTTCTATTTAAAAATAGTCTGTCAACGATTTCCATTGTGCAGAACAGATTTTCATTTTTCGCATTAGTTTTTCTGTAAATGGGGATTGTTGAATTTTCTGGATTAAAAAGTCTTTCATTTGATCTGATTTCACCATTTTATGAGGTTTTTCTCATTGTTTTGACTGGGGCTGTAAATTATTAATCACTAAACCATGAATACCTGTATAATTCAGCACATTCACTCGGTGTGGCACCTTGTAATTTATATTACAAATTTTGTAATTTAGTTAGCCTTTTGTCACCAGTTGATTTTCATTTCCAAGTTGATGATAAAGCCCTGTTTTAAAATGGTTGAAATGAATTTTTGTCGATTTTTCAATCATTAAAACCTCGTTCTGCCTTCAACATCAATTTCAACACTGACGTTTTAAGGAGTTAGAACCAAGATTTTTTATTAAATTAAAGTAATGCTGACTTGCAACTAGTTCCATTGACTTTATAAAAGTAAATTAAAAACTTTCAAATGATACTGGACAATTGATGCATTAATTCATTTCCTAAAATGACTAGACATGGCATTTGCAATAATATTGAAAACTAAAAATATTCAATTTTTGCCTCAAAACATAGTTTATTACTTCATTGGAATGAGCACAAACTCATTTCAAAGAGGGGTCATAAGCTGTTTTGAAAGCAAAAAATAATCAAATCTAAATGGGGATTTTCGTGAATATTGGACATGGCTGTTATGTTACGTACGTGTAAAGGGTTGACATTTGATCTCAAGCTCAGAACTACATGTACAACAAGCATGAGTTTTCAATATGGAGAGCATTTGCAGATTGCAATGATGGCCTTAATAAATAACCCATCTGCTGTCAACAGAGTTTGAGGAAGATGGCAACGAAGGCATTAATTAGTCTGCACCTGTTGGCAAATGCGGCTCTGACTTTTAGTATTATATTTTTTAGCGTTCAAAATATCTTGTGATCCTGAAATAGAAAGAATTTAAATTGATAATATTTCAGTGAGGTGCAAGCATTTAATTTACCTCAGTTTCACATCACGATTCCCATCAAAAGCACACCAATGGTCAGCAGTATTTTTTAGGCCCAAAAATTCATCATATCCTTCTCTTTTTCTCTGGAGTATTCAGCAATGATTCACGATTTCAGTGCAATGCTTGCACAATTTTCAGTACAATATTTCCAAGGTTTCTTAAAACAATAATTTTCTCAAAGTTGTTTTGAAGATTGCATCATTTCCGAGTGCAACTTTTCAAGGTGGGTAACTCTAATTCAGATATTTAGTTCTGTAATACCTATAATCAACCCCAACCCTACCAAAAGTACATTTTACTTATTTTATGTGATAAAAAATCATTTCTGCTTTAAAATTCAAATTGTGGCTTCTACTAAGTCAAAAGCATAGAAAATAGGTCTTTAAAGAAAAGTTTCCAAACTGTAGGAAATGGACCCTTAAAATTGGTACTGCCCCCAGTAGATTTTTCCACTCTGTAACCCAGTGAGTGAGTTGGGATGGATAAAAGCTCACAACTTCCATTGAACACAACTCTAATTACAACATAAATCTAAAAATCTGCATAAGCACACAATATTTTTTGAAAAAATGCTTTATATACCTATGTGGCAAGAAGAATAGTGTTCCAAACCACTCGAAACAGCATGAGTTTCAAATTTATTTTTGAAAAATTAGGATTACATCTGGATAATTTATCAATTAATCAATAGGCACACCCTTACTGTCATAACAATTCATGTAAAATTTATTCCATACACTGACATGGTAAAAATATAGACCTGAATTAGGTCTGGGTATGAAGTTCATACATGTATTTTTACACTAAAAAAAGTGAACTGGACCAACATTTTGAAAGTGGGTCATGCTCATATCTCAAGCATGGCATGACCTATGGACCTGGGATCAAAACCAAATGAGTGGAAACTTAATGGAGGTTCAAAATTTGGTTCAAGGTCACTGAGGTCACCCAGGGGTCATTGAGTGCATTTTTCAGAATTGCTTGAAATTGAATTTTATAACCCACTAATGCATTTCTGGAATTCATAATGTATTTCTTTACTCAAAAAAGTTTGCCATGTCAAAAATATCCTTTTCTCATTCCTTTATGGATGTTGAATACTGTGCACAGAAGTTATTTTCGGTTTCTAGAAAAATTTTGTCAAAAATCAAAATCTGTAAACTCTGTTTACAAAAACCTATTTCTGATTTTTTGAAAGATATTTTACTCCTGGAAATAAGTCTCCATAAATTCTCTTTCTGTATACAGTACAGTCAGCATGGACCAGGCACTTTCCATGTGCCCACCACGGATGTCCATGTAATATCCATGGCATTGTGTAGGAGAAGAAAAACCGTGGGCAGTGCATTCATTTCATCTTCCACTGTGGACAAGCTTGGAAGAGGTAAACTCATTGTTACTTCAATGTCTACGGACTGTTAAGATTGCCGATGTGCCCTAATCTGAATCACAGATGTCTGTACCATAACCGGTTAATGCAACTGAATGGTCAAGATTGGTCAGTGATTAAGAATTGGCCTTGGCTATAGGTTTGAAATGGTATCTCGGACTTCATGTTGTGGTTATTTTTGATAACCCAAGTAGGATCAGACACTTAAGGGCTGCATGCATCAGACTAAAAAAATAGACAGAATGTTATTTTAAATGTTTAATTATAATCTTAAGAAAATACTTGACTAAAAGCCAAGAAAGGTGTCCATTAATAAACAATGTTGTGGTCAAGATACATTTCAAGAAAATCTTATAAGTAATATCAACTCCAAGTTGCTGGACTTTATTCCACAGCCTGTGGGTTAAATAAACATCTTTAAGCCAATAAGGCAGTCAGTCATTACTTATGGCATTTAGATCTCAGCGGGTTAAATTTCATGCAGAGCAAGTCTTAGAATTTGCAGTCCTATGGCCCAAAAGGGTTAACTTGCCTTGCCCAATAGTACGGCAGCGTAAAACCGTCACACTGACTTCACTTATTATCTTGTTAAAACAATTGAATATATTGTTAAAACAATTTATTTATCTTGTTAAAACTATTTAATATCTTGTTAAAACAATTTATTTATCAACAATTTATTTATCTTGTTAAAACAATTTAATATCTTCTTAAAACAATTTATTTATCTTGTTAAAACCATTTAATATCTTCATCTCCCTCCACCACCACCGCCATGAATAGGTTATGCCTACCATGGTTTCCGAAGAATATTCTGTACCAATAGGCCATATATGCCTTCAAGCCAAATATATAGGCCAGTTTTCTATATGTTGCAAGATAGTCTAGCATTCGGCAGCTAGGCCTATAGCCTAACATAAATGTAACAGGCTGGATATAGCCTACACTTACATCTCTGATGTTTTACACTTTAATGGGCTAGATCTTCCTTTCAAAAATAAAATTAGACAAAACCATTGGGTGATAGCCTATAGTTGGGACCATTTATAAATAGGACAAACAAAAAGTCTTGGTTGCGATATCACATGGTCTTAGAGAATATATTTTTTATTTGCCCCCTTTTTATCCGCTCAAACCTGATTGATCAGTTTGGTAGCATCTTGATCCTTAACTTGAGAATCATCGTTAAAAAAGTAAAGTCAAAACTGTGTAGATAGGGGGACGGTTACTAAAATAGATCAGTGGGTGTAGGAACTTATAAAAAATATAGTTCTGCCCTAAAATTAAGGGTATAGGTGAAGAAAATCGAGCTGAAAGTAAAGCATGACCCTTTTATATACATTCCCAAACAAAGTGCCCAGATGAAGAGGTCATTTTCAGACAGATATTCTCCAAAAAGGTATACTCCAAAAAGGTATCCTCCAAAAAGGTATCCTCAAACAGTACATCACCTTGGCATAGGTATCCTCCAATACCGAGCTGAGTCAAAGAGTCGTACAATGCTTGTTCCAGTCACTACTCAATAGCTCACTGGGTGAACACTTGAAATAGGTATGAAAAAGGTCATTAGAGCAAGCAGATTGTATTCAACTGGTCGTAGTACTAGAATCCAAGTTTGACTGGAATGAACTGGGATCCATAGCGGCAGAAGTGTAATAATAGGTACAGAGAGTCATTATAAGTGCCACAAGTCAATAGTAATGGTATAAGTCTGCAAGGATGATAGAACACTATAGTAATAATGGTCTATACAATAGAGGTCAATCCTAGGGTAGAAAGCTGGGGTGATAGAAGCCAATGGTAGGACTACTATATATGGGAGCTAGGAGCTGTATAGGAGCTTGGAGTCCCAGTTATGGGATCCCTTTTATGAAATCTCACTAAGAGCATCCAGTTTAGGAAACGTCTGGTCATAGAAATCCCTTTTCCGTGATGAGGATAAGGTCCTATGTGCTGTTCGTCCATTGTGCACTAGCACACAAGCACATATCGGTACCTATATAGCATGTGCCTTTGTTGCGCATTTTAAGTGTACACATTGTTGGGCTACACATTGTATATAGACATACCTGGGAAGTCATAACATATAGACAAAACAAGTCACTGGCATCCCACTTACGGAATCACACTTTTGGAATCCCCTTTATAAAATCCCTCTAAAAGAATCCATTTGGAAGAAACATCTGTGGTTATAGAATCCTTTTTTTCTGAGATGACGATAAGTCTCATGTGTTGTGTGCACATGGTGCTTTTTCATATATATATGATTAGTCATCTAGCATACGTCGATTGCGTCCATGCGCTTCATGTGATGTTTACATATTTTTACAGGTTGTGTAGTTGCACATACACACATCTGGGCAGTCTCTAGAAAAGGTCAAGGACTGGACAGAATAGCAATAGGTAAATGCAGAAAAGAAGAATTCTGAGGGAATCTGAGCCAAAATAAAATACATTTCGGTGATTTTTTGTTGTTGTTTTTTTTATTGTTGTTTTGCTTTGGTTTTGGTCATTTTTGGTGATGTTGGGCTGTTTGTGGTAATTAGATATAGTCATATCGAGAGCCGAACATAACCTCTGAAGCCCCCCCCCCCCCCACTCCCTTCACTCCCCCCTCCCCCACTATCCCATCACATCCCACGCATCCTATTAATGACCAGTCTAGCATTACATGAAAACTCTTTTATAATCTGTCTGGGGGTGCGATGGATCAGTTGATAGAGGTGTAGGCTGCAAGCCAAGAGGTCCTTGTTCGAATCCCACCTGCGGCAACCATGTTGTGTCCTTGGGCAAGACACTTCACCCCCATTGCCCACGTGGGGGCACGGTTGTGTTGTGTACTAAGGTGTACTGCGCGTCGATGGTGCATTTGTCTTCAACCTATACTAACCCTGCTTGCGTGGAGTTAGTATGTTGGGGAGCTGACAGTTGCTCGGCATTGCTTAGTGGTTCTATCCGGGTACTCCGGCTTCCTCCACCTGTAAAACTGTCATGGTCATGATTAGTCATTGTGCAGAAATATATGACCTTAAACAGCATTAAATAAATAAATACTAATAATCTGTCTATGCCTATAGAATCTCCTATTGCATATGAGCTGCAAGTGTTGAGGTAGAGGGCTATAGTATTGAGTGACTACAATAGATGGTGGTGATGACTATGGATAAGTCAGCAGTAGTAGTCTGACACTGATGAAGGCCACAGTGTGATCTAGGCCTAGAAGCCAGAAGCTAATAAAATGTTAAGCGTGATAACTATCCTTAAAAAGTTATCCTCTGAAAGATATCATCTCATGGATATTCTCCAAAACCAAAAGGTATCCTTCAATGGGTATCCTCCAAAAGGTATCCTCTGAAAGGTCCCCTCCAATACTCGTATGTGCCTGTGTGCTACTTGTGTTGTGTGCATGTTGTGAACTAGCAAACTAATACATATCAGCACATCCAGCATTTGCCAATGTGCTGCATGTGATGTATACACACTGTTACATATTGTGCACTAGCACACAAGCTCATATCAACACATCCAGCATGTGTCTATGTGTTGCATGTAACGTGTACATTGTGACAAGCATTCACTAGCACACAAGCACATATTGATCAGCACATCCAGTATGTGCCCACTGTGCTGCGTGCTACTTGTACACACTTTTACACATCTGGGAAAATCGGAATAGGTAGTCCAAAGCAGATAGAAGTCATAATATAGGTAGTATGGGCCCAGGGATGCTGGGGTACAAATAGCCAAAATAGTTAGAAGCAGAGGATTCTGAAGGAATCCGAGCTAGATAAATAGTTGTTGGGATGTTTGTGGTAATTAAGATATACTCCCATTGAATGGAATGCACCTTCTGATACTCTTATAAAGAGGATTTTGTGGGAATCTGGACTAAATAAAGTTTGTTTCCAATGGTGATGTTGGGAGTGATTTTGTGATGATTTGGGGTAATTGTTGTGTTTATTGGGGTAATTAGATATACTCCAGAAGAAATGCACACACCCTTTGAACATATTCCCTGTCCTGTTAATGGCCTTCCAGGTTCATGTCAACCATGTGCCACTATAGAAACCAAGATGGTGGCTTCCAGTAAGCAAAACGGACGACAGGAACACCTGTCACTCTTAGAACATGCGCTGCACATGCACCCAAACACCACGTATCACTATGGGGATTACATCACATGATTGCTCACATGGGCTATCACGCTACCAAACATGACATAACTGGGTTACGTGACTATAGTCTCATTTCCATGATCTGGCCCATGGGGATGATCTCTACAGTTCCTACTACTTATGCCAACACAATGTAGGCTACCCGGGGCATTGTAGGCCTGTTATGTGATGTGAGCCCTTATTAGTGTATTAGTGGACTACTGGTGCCTTTCAGGGCCAATTGTCCACTCTAATGTCCTAAAATCGCTCAGATCGCTTCTCATGTGGTCCATGTAACCTGGAGCTGGGGCTTCAGCCCTTCCACGTTTTGGCGAACAATGTTGAAAATATTTTAAAATAGTAGCTTAATCACTCTGGGTCTTCACAAAAGGTTCAACAATCCCCAGTTCCCCAGGCCTATATTTCAGTCAGGGCCTCGTAATTAGGCCTAAATTTGCTCTGCGGCATGTCTCGATCACTGTTTAGGAGAGGGCCTCAGAACCCTGCTTCCAATTAAGCCCCATCACATTCATAGTTGCTCAGTGATAGTGATGTCGCCAAGGGGAGATTCAGGATGTAACCCCCTGTCAGGGAGATCTACCCCCACCCACCCATTACCTCGCCGGGGAAGTGACTGGTGACGGTATTCCACTAATTCTCTTTAAATTGTTTTAACAAGATAAATGAATTGTTTTAACAAGATATTGAATTGTTTTAACAAGATAATAAGTGAAGTCAGTGTGGCGGCTCTATGCTGCCATGCAACAGTAATATTATTCAAGGAAAAATTGAATGCAAAGTAAGACAGAGTTGCCCGCTCTATGCACCATAAGGTAATTTCTTACTTTGTCCAACAGTTACGATTTAACATTCTATTTAGGAGGAGAAGTTCCTACCTGACCAGTCGGTTACGAGCAACAAACCACTGGCTCTCAATTCTGGGACTTTTATGCACACAAGCCAGTGAGCAGAGCCAATCAAGTGAGAGTTAATAGATGGAATCTGGTTACATACTTTTCAAATGCTGTATCAGCACCAACAAGTAATGCCCGTGTGATTCAAGGTTCAGCTCTCAGTATAGCATTATTGTTTACATAACAATAATACACATAACTGTGCATAACAACTAAACCTAATAATTCAGTGTAGATTTCTCTAAGCTGAACTCATAGATTTAATTTGTACGTTATGAAATACAGAGATAAAATTTTCACAACTTTTCTGAAACACATTTAATCCCTCAGCTGACAGGTAGCACACACTTTGTTACATGCCCAGGTTTGAATGTCTGAAAACAACACATTTTCCATTTGTGTTTATTTTCTGAAAATTCAGAATGAAAACATTAATGAATAAATAGTCAGTGGTTGAAAAACGACAAAAAAAGTTCGAAAATGCTGGTAATTATAAAATTAAAATTAAATTTTGAGATTTCTATTTTGTTCGCTTTAGTGATCAATTTAATAAAAGACTTTGCTTCCAAGGTGCATCGTGAAAGACAACAGCAAAATGTAAGAAAAAAAGAAAAAGATTTTACTTTTCTACTTCCATTTGAATATGTATGTTTTCTGCTAATTAACTGTGATGTTGCTACACATAATCCTCTGGCAGGCCAGAGTAAAGGGAGGTGAGAAGAATTGTTTATCCTTGTAAGCGACTGTCACATTCAAGGTCTAGTATAAATACATCATCGTGTATCATTTAATTTCCTTTCTTGTCATTGTCCCCTGAGCATTACCCAAGCCTAAATCTACTCAAGCTGTCACCGCCATCAGATCCCTGCTCTATAAAAGAATCCCATGTACCACAGTTTTAGACATTTTTCCATGTTTCTAAGTACAAACACTGGAGCAGAATTTTTGTAGTTATGCACAATTCCTAGTCTAGTCATCTTCCAGTTTGAGGTTGTCGGGGGTCTGACCACACTACCATATCACCAATGCATGCACTTAAATAACATTCTTGGTCATCACTTCCATCTGTCATGGCTACATAAGTAAATAAAGTTATTTGGGTTGCAAGGGATTTCAAAACCCACATTGCCCCCGTGTGCCATTGGCACTCTGAAACTTTCATTCATTCAGTTTTAGACATTCTTCTGCTTTCATTTACATGTTAGACATTGAAAAATAATGGCCAGCAAGAATTATTCAAACAGTCACTACTTAGCTAGGTACTGTGAAGATGGAGTTCAGCAAGTGCTCTCCAACAAGTTTTCAGGACAAAATGTCTGACAAAGACAGGATCAAAATATCCTGTATTTTTTTTTTCTTTCAAAAGTATCAGAAGTCCCCATTAAAGCTAATAAAATGATTTCCTGGGGCTAAAAAGAATGAAGTGTGACATAAAACTGAAGACTGTGGCTACCATCCCAAAGGCATTGTGTTCTTTTAACATTCAGATAACAAAATTGAGTATTTTGTTCATCACTCAGTTAATTTGTTACAGTTTATTGCTCATAGACACTCTTCAAAAAATTGTAACAAAACAGTTAAGGAGGTGAAAATTCTTCCTTCCAAATTAATCTAACACTTTTCCAATGAACTGCCCTCTCCATTCTCTTTGTAAAATACACCAAACCGGCAAAACACTAGAGCTGAAACGGTTAAAGGATTTTCTTGATCAATTAATCACATGGATTAACCGATTAATCACTTGCCCTTATAGGTAGCTGAATAATTGCCATACTGTTGATGATTTATAGCATTAACCATTTACCAAACGTAAAGGACAAAGTCGACCAGCTCTACATACACAAATCTCCATTCAGATTTTATTATGTTTTCAATTTTTGTCTCAAAAACATAGCTTATGATCCCTCATTGGAACGAGCTCGTTCAGCTCATTCCAATGAGGGATCATAAGCTATGTTTTTGAGACAAAAATTTAAAATTTTTAGTAATTCAAGAATCTATTTTGCAAGTGTCGTCTGCTACCTGCATTGGGTGAAGGTTAACTTAGGAATGACTAGTTCCAGCTACTGATATGGGAAAATGACCATGCAAGTGAACAAGTATGTCAGCACGTAACTTGTATGCTTTACTTTGTCTCATATAATTGATGTGAGTCAGTGTGACAATGTTTGCCTGTTTTG
The DNA here is from genome assembly GCA_031216915.1 of Pictodentalium vernedei. Lineage (NCBI taxonomy): Eukaryota > Metazoa > Mollusca > Scaphopoda > Dentaliida > Dentaliidae > Pictodentalium > Pictodentalium vernedei. The sequence continues at coordinate 686,793,542 of CM062296.1, read as the reverse complement.
GATCAAGTTTGTTCCTTTGTTAACCCAGAAAATACAGTAGTTCAAAAGTAACAGTTAATCGATCAATTACTTTTTTGATCGATCAAAACATTGATCATTGGTTAATCGATTAATCGGTTAACTGTTTCAACTCTACAAAACATTGAGGTAATGTTGGGTTACATGACGTGTTATTGCAGCTTTCCATTGTTATATTAACCTCAATCAGCCCTAATACCTACAATTTTGTATAGAACTGCAGCTGTGAACTTTGTGAATTTCTAGTTTTTGAATCGACTTCAGCCTTATGAGAAAGATTAAACATATACAGTGGAACCCTGTTAATTGAATAGCCACTTTGCCAATGAAAACTATTCAATTAACATGAGTATTCAATTAACAGGGATTGTGTCAATTTCCTGTATTCTAGAGATAAACTTAGCTTTTATTCTATTATATCTTGTTTGACAGAGCTCCATGAGCTCTGTCAAATAAGATATAATAGATTAAATGCCTGTATTGGATGTGCTGAAGCCAAATAGGTCTATAAATCAAGGAAAACTGGGAAGAGTCAGGGTAATTTTGTGACAGGTTACAAGATTTTTTATTCAATTAACAGGAGTTTACTCAATAACCTATATTCAATTAACAGGTCAAATTTCTACTAAAGGTATGGTAAATGTTTTTGTGTTGGGAAATTATATTCAATTAACAGGGTTATTCAGTTAAGAGATATACAGTTAAGTGGGCTCCACTGTACTGGTGTAATGGGACATTTTTCCTCATGCCATGGATATCCACCCACCAGGAGGGATGATATCAAAGGATATCTTCTCCCATCCTGGACATCCCCCACCCCACCCCACCCCCACTCCCAATGACAAAAAAGTGCCTACTTTAGTTCATTTCTATTCAGTGATGAAATGCTGAAAAATTAATTTCTTTGGGAGAAAAATGTTTTTGTAGATGTGTTGTTGATACAAGTACAAGAGATCATATCAACCATGACATACATGTACATGTAATATCATTTCATGACTTTAATACATTTTTTATTCAGAAGTGCTGATAAAGGTCCAGCAAGTATCTGGAAAGGACAGTTCTGTGGAGGAAATATACCTTAATCGCACTTCTGATCATTGATTTCTGCTTCTGTGGAGTGGGTTCCCTATTGTGTTTGGAAAAAACTTACATGGGAGGGGTAGGTGTCCTTACCCCTGGTGAAAAAAAAACTTGCATGGAAGGGGTGGTGGTTCCCCAAGCATGAGAAAACAAAACTTTCAACCTGGTACTCAAAATTTTTTCTCCTCCCCCCCCCCCCCCCCCCCCCACTCCCTGTTACACATGACTTATTTTTACCAAACACAGTCGGTGCTTCACACAGAAAAGTCGCCTCATATGCTACACTTCCAGTCATGTGTGACTCCTCTCTATTAAGCGCCATGGGTTTTTGTCCGCATGGGGTTTTGTTTAAGAAGTATCAATGACATCTGAACATGTCATACATAAGCCAATAAAAATCTATATTTATTTATTTATTTATTTATTTATTTATTTATTTATTTATTTATTTATTTATTTGAACATTGCATTGGTCTGTATATTTTCTTCTTTTTGTACCAAGTGTTGATAATACAATGTGTGAGCTTCTGTACATAAAAAAAAGTTTTATAAAATATTACAGTTGCAAAATGTTTTCTGTGTCTGCAAGATCAGTCAACCTACTCTGCTATATAATAAATCTGTTTTTAAGGGGATTATAACACATCATAATCATCAGCAGTGGTTCTACTTTGATGAAAGGCATGCAAGATTAAACTTTAGACAATGCTGCTTACATTCTTATCTGTCTTATAAAAGGAAGCACTGGATTGCTGAAAACTTTGTAATTATGTAAATAATTACTGTTTGTATTTCTTGTTATTTGGCTGTGAACAGACATGTTGACCTCCAGAATAATTTTTCAGGGAACCTGAGGGTGATTTTCAGGGAAATAGGATGGATTTCAGGGAAAAGTTTGTGCAGGGAAAAAACAAAAGAATAAACTTGCGAATTTTCAGCTCATGGAAAACCATTAACACCAGGTTATATCCTGATCTGGTTGTCAATTATGCTGATGCATTTATGCTATGTTAAAAAATCATAAAATAATTGTTGATTTGACCCCCCCCCCCCCCCCCCACCATTCTCTTCTTCATGACCCCCACCCACAAACCACCACCACCTGTGGTTTGCTTTTATCAAAGTCTACTAAGCTAATAATTTCTCAAGTCTGGAAATGTTAACAGGAAAAGATGTCCTAATATTCAGTTACTTCCAAGAAGATTAGTACTTGAAAAGTATCTTTATCAAAATCCTCCATGGATGTTTGTGCCCTGCACAAAACTTTTCTTTTCATCGTTGAAGCATTTTTTTTTTTTTTAATTCCATTTCGACTTTTTCTGGGGACAGAGAGCAAACAGTTAACAGTTCTGTAGTCAGCACAACGGAATAAATGTAGTGTTAAAAAATAAGTCCATTGTGTATAAATATGCAGTCATAATTTTTCGGCATCCTACAACCTTTTTTTAAACTGTGTTAAATAGTTGAGGTCAAGGTGTTGTTTACGTTTTGATTTGGAAAAGGGATGAGAATTAAAGCTATTCTATAAATAAATAAATAAATATCAGTAGTTTATAAACCAATCCTTGTGCTGGTAGTTATAAGAAAAAATCATCAAAGTTCAAGACAAATACAATAAATTATTGAATTTATTCCTGCTAGTGCTTTCACCGCTCTCTCTGGGGATCTTCAGGCATATAAATATATATTATTTAATTCCTTTTTATATATTTTATTTACCCAAAAACTGCATTTAAATGAAGGTGGAGTTTTCAATTATTTGAAAGTAAGTCATCTATTTTCACTTCGACACTCGCATATTGATCACGAATCTCCGATTACGTAGAAAAAACAGAAATAAACATGAACACAGTTGAAATATATATCATAAATCACACTTTTCTTATATAAATTTAACTTAAATCCATATTTTACCGCTTCGTGAGTTTTTACCAGAGTTTGAAATGCATGTGATTTGACTCTGAACATTTTACATAAGTTACAACAGGAAAGAAATATTTGACTGTTGTTTTCCAGGATTTTTGGTCCAAAACTGATTCCTGTCTGGGAGGCTGGGAACTGCACTGAAATTTCGGGATTTTCCCAGGCATTCCAGGAGAGCTAACATGTCTGGCTGTGAATTAGATATGAGATCCAGGTGTCACCCTAAAGCAGATGTTGAGAAACTGCCTATTAGGACGATGTGTGTGTGGGGTGGGGATGTATTTCAGACACCCCTAAAATACAAGAATGTTGCACTTTATACCCCAAGACCTGACTGAGATGATAGTAGTGGTGGATATGTTGCCTCTCACATCACATCCAGGAAAGCAGCCTGAACATTTGAGTTTGCATTTTCTAAACCATTATGTGCTGATGCAAATTATGTACAAATAAGAATTGTATAGATTATATGATGAAGGTTTTGATCCGCACGGCGATGTACGTGCTATCTCCACTATGTTTTCCCCCGAAGTGACAGAAAATGAATGTTCTAGTGACTAGAGTGCCTAACAGAACTTCCATGTTTTTGCATTCATATTTTAATTTTTACTAAAATATGTACCAGAACATCTAAGAGTGGTACAACAAGCTCTTATCCACTCTGTCCGATAAATATCAGAATGATTGCCCTGATGATAAAAGAAATATTGTCCCCAGGCTTCAAGCTATTTTCAACAAATTCTCAACATCACAGTGTATAAATGCTCACAGAATTATCTGTGGAACATATAATCACCATGGGCAGTTCTGAAAAGTTAATTAATTTGCCCATGCTGTAAAGATTTCTCTTGCCCACTGACGTTAGCGTGTATACAAGCATCGAACATTTTCCTTGTTTGCCCACACCTACTGTGGGCATATGGAATGTGCCCCGTCCACGCTGACTGCACTGTAGTTTAATTCTGATGCTTTCACCATTTTTCACACAGATTTGAATTTACTGATCACAGTAAATTCTGTTTCTCTAGTTCAACATCTATTTAGCCATCTTGTCAGGTTTCTTTATTTCTATATTTTAAGACACACTCGTGATGTGGAGATAATGCATGGGTTGGGCAGATAAAATAACCTGGTTTGGGATTATTTCCTTGACCTAACCCAATACAATTCTTCCTACACTTTTCTAATATTTTATGATTGATCATATTCAGAACAACTTTATACAAAATAATGAGAAGGTTAACCCCTTACCTAGCATATGGACCTAAAGTATCCAGCACTCTGCACAAAAATTTCCATTTAAATTTTATTAGTTTTTCAATTTTTGCTTCTAAATATTGTATTATTTTTCAGGCTCCGTTAGGTGAAAGGTTAAAAAGTGAGGAGTGTGTCCATAGGAAACAGCATTAGTGTAAACATAAAATTACATGTCCATTAAAGAGAATTTTCACACTTAACACAAAAATTATCATCTCAAATGTTTCATTCAATGAGTCTATTGAAAATTTCCCCACAATGGACCCCTTTGAAAATGCATTCATTGAAGCCACTCATTATCAATGTAGAGCTTGTGTTGCTCATCACTAGAAGTCAGAAAATTCAATACTCAAGTAATATGATTATTTGATCAATCCCACCGTTCAGCCGTCTTCATCTTTCCATCACTATTGTTCCATGTTTTCTCCAAGATCATTGTCATAGTGGTATTCTATGCATTAATGATATCGACAACATCTGCATTTCTATGGTTTCTCTGAAGGTTTTCCTGCTTTGTTGGCAACAGAGAATCATAGAATAATAATGCCATATGTGTCAGTCCTGACAGGAGAGATGGAGTTTTTCTAACAACTGTAAGTAGCTAAAGATTATATTTTTCATTTTTCAGAGTGAGAATGATATTAACTTTCTCACAGTGTGGTGTTTCCAGGTATGCATATTAAACAAAATTTAAACTGTGCAACTAGATTTATACGGTGTACTCCCTTTAGTTGGATACTGGATAATGGAACAGTCCTGCTAATAACATATTTTCAATCATCACTCCATCTACCCTAAAACTTTTATTGTCCCATACAGATTAGGTAAACAATCTTTTTGTTAGCCTATCGTTTGCTTGAACAGAAATGGGGAATCCAAATTTCCATTCATCTTTTAATAGCATGCATGTTTACTTGAATTGTTCCATTCATTTAACTTTTTCATAAGCATAATCTGTTTTAATATCCTCCCAAAATTTGTGCCTAGATCAACTGCAGTGATGAAATGTTATGATGTAACACACTGTGGGAAAGGGCTGCCTTAAGCCCAGTACTAGAATGTATTGCTTCACAGTAATTCATTGGCTTAAGCTTTACATGATGAAACCACCACATTTGTCCAAAACTTTTCATGGAAATCAGCATCCACATTTTACTATTGTTCACATTTTTGCCTCCAAAATATAGCATATGATCTCTGTTTGGCACAAGATTCTTCCAATCTTGGGGTCATAAGTGATGCTTTGGAGCTCATCAAGCTCATTCCAATTAGGGGCCATTAACTATGTTTTGGAAGCAAAAAATTCATATTTATTTATCATCCTTTGAGTGCAACAAAAGCGATCCCATTTTCCATTCACCCTTTAATAATATGTATGTTTACTTGAATTGTTCCATTCATTTGTTAACTTTTCCATGAGCTTAATCTGTAAAATGGTACAAGATTGTTCCAATAAGGTGTATTTAGTGATGTTTGCTTTGGAGCTGATCTAGCTCATTCCAATTAGGGTTCATAAACTGTGTTTTAGAAACAAAAAAATGCACTTTTATGTATCATCCTTTGAGTGCAACAAGATGCCATCTGCTATAGCATTGCAGATGGCACCTTGTTGCACTAAGAGATGATATTAAGATCAAAGAAATATTTTTGCAAATGTCATCCATTTGTCCTGTTAGGTAAATGTCTAACAGAAGAAAATTCAGAAATGAGGTATAGTATTCTGTGTTTCTCAAATCAGCCTGAAAAGAAATGGCGAATCCAATTGTCCATTCACCTTTTAATAGTGTGAATGTTTAGATGAATTGTTCCATTCATTTGTTAACTTTTCTATGAGCATAACCTGTAAAATGGCACAAGATTGTTCCAAGAAGAGGTCATTAGTGATGCTTTGGAGTTCATATAGCTCATTCCTATTAGGTGTCATCAACTCTGTTTTGGAGACAAAAAATGTATTTTTATGTATCATCCCTTGAGTACAACAAGATGCCATGTGTAATGCTAAAGCATTGCAGATGGTGCTTTGTTGCCCTCAAGGGATGATATTAAGATCAAAGAAGTATTTTTTCCAAATGTCGTCCACTCATTGTGTCAGGTAAATGTCTAACAGAAGAAAATTGAGAAATAGGGTGTACTATTCTAGGTTTCTCAAATCAGCTTTCAGCTTTGACACAAACCGAGGTCAACATACCAGTATTAACCCTTTGACCTTGTAAGACCGATTTTTTGGTCCAAGGCATAATTTAGTCCATTTTTGTCTTATTACAAGAGGTCTATAAACGGGGGATTGATGATAAAATAATAACAGCAGTCACAACCAGACAGCTGTAGACTGCTGTTATTATTTTATCCTCGCTGTATACTTATATTGGACTGACCCATCTCAGTGTAAGTGTACACAAAGGTGATACCATTCCAGAAAACAAGTGTTCAAAGTGTTAACCCGCCATTTTTCTTGCTTAACCCTTTGAACCCCAGAGGCCGCTTTTCCAGCCCAGTAACATGATACTTCATAATTTCATTAAGTAGGTTGACTTTTGAGTGAAGGTATGGTGTAGACCAATCAATATTTTCAATGTGCAGCCCTAAGGCTGCACATTGAAAATATTAATTGTCTTCCCCCAAATAAAGATGCTCTTCCCGATGCTGCCATTGAACTGATATGGAAGATACCACTAGGGTTCAAAGGGTTAAAAATTCTGAACAGAGTTGGCTGAACAACAGATTATCTGAGAAAGTCATTTCATAGTTGTCTTAACCTTTAAAGGACTGGATATTGGAGTTTTGTGGACTACATATTGCATTACTTTGACAGTCTACATCCTGTGGATTTGCAGTTGATTCTATTTCAAGGCAAGTTTGGCTGCCATTATGGTCAAAAAAGGCCAAAACTTGACTTGAAACAACTGTCAAGGTACTTAGAATGTAACATGCAAGTTTACCAGAAGACTGCATGTTGGAGCACCTGTTGTGTTTCAGTAAAAAATTATCAAAGTCGGAGTTAGGCCTTTAAGGGTTAAATTTGTTTTAGTCTGCTTCAGAAATTTACCTTTGTCATGGTTACAGATAAATTTCTGTTGATTGAATGTAATAATCTGTATCTTTCAAAGATTTCTGGAGAAAATATTCTTTTCCATGTTTCATAAATACATCTTGGCATTGAAATATAATTATTTAGTTCATTATATATTGTGTGACCTGAAAAGAAAGATATGACTCTGGCTGTTGTAAGTGCCCATTAAACCCCAATAAACAAACCTTGTGTGACAGAGTTTTCAGAGTTTTGTCAAACAAGAAACAGTGGAACCTTATAAAATGAGAAGCCAGTTTGCTAGTGAAAAATATTCATATAAATTACATAACTGAATGTCCTTGCTGTTCAGACCAAATGGTGGTAGCATTTGTTTTTCTGTATTCTAATGAAAAATTAAGCATTTCTTCTATTACGATTCTTGTTTGACAGAGCTCACAGAGCTCTGTCAAAAAAGATGTAATAGATTAAATTTGTGTATTGGATATACCAAATAGGTCTACAAACAAGGGAAATTCAGGGAATGGCTCAGTAATTCTTAGATTACAAGATTTATCATTCAGTGACAAGGAGTAAATGGTAAATGGTTTGTTGTTTGTTAGTTATGTACAATTAACAGGACTATTTGATTAAGAGATACCCCCTCTCCATGGGAACCCCAGGAAGTGAAGCAGTGCTTGTTTATTGTCATAAACAAGCTCTGTTTCACTGGTAAAATAGGGCCCAGTCACCAGTGTTTGATGTGGAAGTCCTTTAAAATGGGCAACATGGGAATATATGATTGTCAATATTAGATTTAGCCAAAATTTGAGTTGACAAAAACAAAAAAAAGAAATAAAGTGCTTAATTATTATGTTTTAACCCTTTGCATTTTGATGTCGAAATATCAAAATTTAAAGCCCCAAGTTTTTCCCAAAATGCACGTAGGAATTGAATCAATTGAATCTTGTTTGATAGAGCTTTTGAGCTCTGTCAAACAAGATTGATTTGATTCAATTCCCAGTTGTATTAAGAGACAAAAACTGTGGCTTGAAATTTTGGTATTTCGACAGAGTGCAGAGAGTTAGAGAATTTTTCAGTCAAATGAACATTAATTGAAATAAAAACACAAGGATAGAGCTTAAGGCCTAAAAAAGTTGAAAATCTGTTTCTCAGACCCTGCCGCATGGTCCTTTTGGTTGCCATATGCTCTCTTTTTATAACCAATGCACATTTAAAAAAATAATTAAATGGTTTATATCTGATATTTTACCCAAGTTAATAAAATTGATAAATTTTTTCCTTGAGTGCAACAAGGCTTTGTAATGCTCTAGCAAAGAAATAATTACAAAAATAAAAAATAAAATAGAAAAATGCTGCCCACTCACCCGTCTGCCCGGTTGCATGCAGTTTTACAAAAAAATGGGCTGAGAAACAGAAGATCTACTTTGTGGGGCACAATCATCATTTTATTATCTGCATATGTAATCTTGAAGTTTACTGCTTACACAGAATGTCCATACTGCAACATAAGTGACTACAGAACTTTTTTAACCTTCATATCGACCAAATAAAGTAATTCTATGTAAATATTAAGTGTTTGGTTCTTACCCAAAATTTGAACACAAATATATGAGGAAACCTGATTTTTGTCAAACATCACAGTTACACCTAAATTTGTCCCAGATGGAAATATATTTCACCGGTATGATGATGGTCACTTCAATAAGATCGTCTGATTCCAGCACATTGAACTATAGGACTAAATAGGATGTGTATAATGTTATAAATATGACACAAAAGGTTAGGTGTATTCTTCAGGAGGTATTCCTAAAATCCAAAACACCATGTTTTACAGTAAGGAAATGGCTGGTACATGGCAGACACTATTTGGTTATGGGTTAGAAAGTTTCAACATGTTGACAAACTGATATTGATGTACTTCTGCAGAATGCCTTTTGCATGCAAAGTATGCCTTGTACATAGAGCATGGTGACTCAGTGGTTAGAGCATTGAACTTAAAAGCAAAAGGTTGACAGTTTGACCATGACCAGCAATAACTGTGTTTTGTCCTTGGACAAGACACTTAATCACAGTTTCCCCTGTGGGTACATGGTGGTATTGTGTACTAAGGTGTACACTCAAATGCCAAAATGCAATGATATCAATCTAAACGTGTTATGTAATGCATGTCACTTCTGGAAAGATATTCTAATAGATATCAAAAAATATTTGTTAGTAGTGTTCACGCTGCCCTGAAACTCTCTGGTGCCATATTTTTAGCCATTTTGGATATTTTAGTTTTATTCAAAACGCTAATGGAAGGGGTGGGGGTGTACTTCCCTGTCTAATCCAAATAAATTGATCAAGGTTAAAAAAATGAACTAGCATTTATTTCAAGAGTGAACAGACAATTGGACACAGAAAAACATCCAGCAGAACTCATGTTATGACAAAATCATCAGTAGGTGAAAAGGGTAGTTACCGAAGTTATATCTATATGCCACTGATTCAGTTAATGGTCAAGCAGATTGCTGTCGGTGCATATACCTGTTGGTGCTCTCATATAATAAATGATTAATTGACTAATTACTGTTATTAATCCATGGGGTTTAGCGGGTTGCAAGTCTTAACAGAAGACAGTATTTAATTGGATAAATACTTCATATCATTGTGAGTGATGGTATGAAGTATTTCTTGATATGCTGCCTTTTGTAAAGCTGATAACCTACAATGTTTGAACCCTTCACCCAACATGAAAAACAGACGACACTTGCAAACAAATTCCTGAATAACTAATTTTTTCATTTTTTGTCTCAAAAACATGGGTTATGACCCCTCATTGGAATGAGCTCGATGAGCTCATTCCAAAGAGGGATCATAACCTATGTTTTTGAGACAAAAAATGAAAATATAATGAAAATTAATTGGCGATTTTTGAGAATAGTGCTGGTTGGTTTTGGCCATTATGTTGGGTACAGGGTTAATGAAAAAAAACAATGCCTCATAACCACTCACTGACAATTAACGTCGAAAGTTTGTCCAGACACTATTTCTGATACCTTATTGACAAAAGAAGTAAAAAAAACTTGTTTCGTCATTGGTCACACATGGGGAACGGTCGATTTGCACCACGGTCGATTTGCCACGGTCGATTTGCACCATCGAGCGGTCGATTTGCACCATCGGAAAAGTCGATTTGCACCATTGGAAAAGTTGATTTGCACCATTGGTTCAGTCAATTTGCACCATTGGTTCGGTTGATTTGCACCATAGTAGAGTCGATTTGCACCATTCATAAACACAGGTACTCGGCATGAAAAATGACATTTGATAACGATATTTGTATTCTGTATCTACAAAAATCATTACCAAATTTAATTTTTCAGGAATCAGCTGTAATAAACTGTTACGCCTGTGTGTCCCTAGCCATTAGACACATTATCAATCTGCTGAGACAGTAGTCCAAACTTGGACCCAAAGTCTGTAAAATAACTTTTGGTGCGGTACGTCCTGAAAACATTAGAGCTGGGCTGTGTGACGGTAGCATAACATTTTCTTGCCCTGCTGCTACAAATCCATGTGGTTGTTACATTAGTCTTTCGTTTAAACGTGTACATGTACCCTTGTGAATCTACTAAAATGTCAGCACCCCTCCTTGACCCTCCCTTGACGATTTGGTATGTTGTTACCTGGTCATTAAGTATGGTGTCTTGAATGGGTTCTTCCTTAAATGACTTTTCTATCGCTGGTAGGGGATCATCCACGGGATAAATCACGTCGAATGACCTCTCTTGCGATGTTGAATCTATTTCCATTTCTGATTCATCTGATACTTGACTTGACTTTAGACATTCTGGGCAGACCCATGTTATTATGGTACCATCGCGCTGCTGTTTCGTCATCCTTCTATATTCATCTCTGGACATACGAGTGCCACAAATCTTGTGTCTCCATTTATTGCAAGAGTCACACTCTAGGGCATCTTGTTGCCGCCGTACCCCTTTATTACAACTTGAGCATGGGTTCTTAATGAACTCGTCCATCTTCAACTGATGAAGTTGCAGAAAAAGTCAAACATTTTATAGAAATCTGCTGGCTTGGGTGGACTTTTATCTTTCATATGCGGCCGCCATTAAAGGGTGAATTAAAATTACAATCACCATACACCGACACCAACATAGGTTTTTGAAGTACTGTGTTGTTTTGACAGTGTAAAACTATACAGAACGGTGTTGGTGAAAGAATCAAGTCCGTAGACTGATAACTGATTGCTGTAAAAACAGTCCCGATCCAATTAATCAGCGAGTAGAGTCACATTTAATAATAATAATACTTTTTACAGAAGTTAAATTAGAGATTAAATAAATGTTTAGATAGAGACATTTGGCGAGATGAATTTATCATGGATACTTCTGAAGAAATATTTCTTCATTTTAAATGACATATATTATCCGTTTTTTAATGGTGCATATCGACTTAAAGGTGGTACAAATCGACTTTTTTTGTGGTGCATATCGACTTTTTCGATGATGCAAATCAACTTTTTCGATGGTGCAAATCGACTTTTTCGATAGTGCAAATCGACCGGTGCAAATAGCCAATGGTGCAAATCGACCGATATACTCACACGCTCTTCAATGCCACAGTCGCTCTCCTTCACAAGTGAAATAAACCTTATTCATGCCAAAAGTTTAGCCAACAAAGATTTTTTTGGTGCCAAATCAAAATTTTTAGTGCAATTGGCTAAATTAGCACCTGACACCATGACCATTCTAAGATAGTTTTTGATATATAATAAACTTAATTTGTGTTTTTATCATCCAAGTTTTGACCATTTTTATGCTGTGTGTTCATCCATCCACATTACCGTATTTTTCTGATATGGATATTTTGCCTGCTTTAAATCTTTGCATGCTGCTGGTGGATATTTTTGCTCAGGACATAAAATCTCTTGCCATTAAAATGAATAAAATTTGAAGATATTTAACCAAATTTCAACCTTTTGACCAATGTTGTCTTGAGTTAAATTTTTGTGAATGCTTCATCAAATCTGGTCATGGCTGTTTCATAGCATATTCTTGGAATATGGCATGGAAGATGCCACCAGGGCACAGAGGGTTAAGGAAAGTAATTTCTTGTATGATAGAAAGGATAAGAAAAAAGTTACAGCAAATCAGAAGATACACTCACTGTGGCCCATGGTATAATTAGTCCTGCAGACCATTGAGACCACCTGTCTTAACTCTCTGCAAACTGATGTCAAAATATTGCAATTTCAAGCAGCATATTTTTTCCATAATAAACTTAAGAATTTAACCAATTCAACCTTGTTTGACAGAGCTCAATGAGCTCTGTCAAACAAGATTGAAATAAAGTCCTACTTGCAATGTTGAAAAATTTGCAAGTTGAAATTTTGCATTTTTAATGTCAGTATGAATCGTGTTATTCTCAACACAATTCACATTGTAACAAATGTAAGAGGCAGACAATGTGACGTCAAAAGATTTTTTTCCGATATTTTCTGTCATTTTTTGGAAATACCTGAGTTAACAACCTCATGTCAAGTTTCCAGTTAGAGTTATGTGTCCTGATGTTCTTGAAATGCGAACATATCTAAAAAACATTTGTACAACCGATGAAGTTGTTGCGGAATTATTTGCTGACAACGATAGTGATGCAGTTACTACTGCTCGGCTTATCCAAGTGGCCCTGGACTATGTTATTACCCATGTTTTTAGTTATATCACACCAAAATTAGGTATTGGAACTAAACATTAGACTCCAAAAGTGTTTAATTATGTTCTGGCAAGTTTAAGTTTACAAGTTATTTTATGTTTCTGTCTTTTTAGTTCACCTGACTTTTAGTCAGGGGAGCTATAGTGATCACTCACCGTCCATCGTCTGTCGTCTGGCGTCCATCGTCCTCATCCGTCGAATGTCATCCATGAACATGGTGTTTGCATTTTCTCCTCCAAAACTGCTGAACCAATTTAATTGAAATTTAAGGTAATAGTTTGTTATAACATTGCATTTTAATTTTGTTCAAATCAAGTTGCCTCGCCCCTCGGTAGGGCCACGCCGATAAAGTGTGCTTAAATCTTAAAAATTTTCTTCTCATGAACCGGTAGTAGCAGAGACTTGATATTTGGTGTGCAGCTTCCTTTTGAGGTGTAGACTCAGATTTGTTCAAGAGAAGTTTGTGGAGCTATATTTGCCTTCATTATGGGACGGGCAAGAATTTTCATCCCGGCCAAAATTTCTATTTTCCAAACCAAGAGGGTGATTTGAACCAAATTTGATATGAGAGTTTATTGAGTCATAAGTACGTAATTTTTGCCAAAAAAAAATTCCTGTCACACCATGGGAACCACAGGAGCTAAAAATAGAAAAAAATTAAAACGCCCATATCTCCAAAACTACACGGCACTGAAAATTCTTATTTGGTGTGAAGCTTCCTTAGGACCAATAGAATGGAAGGGTAAAAAAAAAATTCTTATCGGTTTTATCATGGGGTACTTTTTTGGGACTTTGAAAAGTGCTGAGTCAGCATTTTTTAACACTATGGGTAATGGGAAAATTATTTAAGACTACTTTTCTCTCAAACCACTGCTCCAAAAGCTTTCGAATTTCGCATATAACATCTTTAGAAGATTGTTTCACATGTTTATTGAAATCAAATCCCTGGGTCCATATTTGGGCTCTCTATGGGAGCCCAAATGTTTAAATTAGTGCAGTATGAGGAATATTCTTTAAAAATCTTCTTCTTCAGATCTACTAATCAGAATTTTTTGACATTTGGTATGCAGCATGCTTAGTGGGGTGAGATTCAAGTTTTTGGGCTCACTGTGGGAGCCTGAATTATAACTTAGTTCAAAATGAGGAATTTTCTTTAAAAATCTTCTTCTTCAGATCCAGCAGTCCGATTGTTTTGATATTTGGTATGCAGCATCCTTAGGGGGGGGGGGGGGGGGGGGGGGGGGGGGGGAGATTCCAATTTGTTCAAGCCATGTCCCTAGGTTCATATTTGGGCTCACTGTGGGAGCTCGAATTGTAACTTAGTTCAATATGAGGAATTTTTCTTTAAAAATCTTCTTCTTCAGATTCAGCAGTTGGAATGTTTTGATATTTGGCTTGTAGCATCCTTATGGGGTGAGATTCAAGTTTGTTCAAGCCATGTCCCTGGGTTCATATTTGAGCTCACTGTGGGAGCCCGAATTATAACTTAGTTCAAAATGAGGAATTTTCTTTAAAAATCTTCTTCTTCAGATTCAGCAGTTGGAATGCTTTGATATTTGGTATGCAACATTCTTAGGGGGTAAGATTCAAGTTTGTTCAAGCCAAGTCCCTGGGTTGATATTTGGGCTCCCTGTAGGAGCCCGAATTATAACTTAGTTCAATATGAGGAATATTCTTCAAAAATCTTCTTCACGTCCACCAGTCAGAATCTTCTGATATTTGGTATAAAGCATCCCACTGGAGATGAGATTCAAGTTTGTTCAAGCCAAGTCCCTGGGTTCATATTTGGGCTCCCTGTGGGAGCCTGAATTATTACTTAATTCAGTATGAGGAATGTTTTTTTTAGATCCACTGGTCAGAATCTTTGGATATTTGTATAAGCTTTTCTTAGGAGGAGCAGATGCAACTTGTTGAAATCAATTCCCTGGGTTGATATTTAGGCTACCATGTCAGGTGAGCGCCCTCAGGCCCCTTGGGGCCTCTTGTTTCAATTTTTATCATTTTCTACCATTGTTCCCAATATATAGCTCAGCACAAGGTATTACAAAATTGAACTGTAGTGAAGAGAGTAAATTATATTTGGGGAGAGAAAAAGCTCAAAGTGAAGAAAATTGACTGGCAATACAGTCAATCCTACTTTATTGGATATTGCTTAATAGAATAGTCCTGTTAATTGCATATAATTATACATAACTTTCAAACACAATCACTTACCACACAATACAAATTTGACCTGTTAATTGTATATAGGTTATAGAGTAAATCCCTGTTAACCCTTTGCATAATGAATCGGTTGCATCTGCCTTCTTGAATACAGTAGTCAAGTGTGGTTTGGGACTCCCCAGTCCCTGCTTAAGAGATTGGACAACATTCATTATGATGCCAGCATAACTAGATCTGTATCTAGTGAGCAGGTGCTCCTTGAACTTTTGTGGCAGTCTCTTAAGGAGTGAAGATTTGTTAAATCCATGAGTATGTTTTATAATATTATGCATGGAAACGCTCTGAGATTTCTTCAAAATACTGCCACTCACTTTTCGTTACATGACCCAGCACAGTTTAAGAGATGCTGACAACTTTGTGCTGTATATGATGCAAATTGAGTTATTCAAATGGTAATTTATCCCAGCCTGTATTGTTGTCTGGAATAATTATTCTGATGCTGTTAGAAACAGTGCATCAGTCTATTCATTCAGGCATAAGATTTCAGGAAGACCAGTCAAACCACTCCCAGATTTCAATTTTGGAAAATGAAACATCAACGTCGTGCACTGTAAGCTTAGAAATGTGTGTAGTGATCTTAACTCTGACAAATACAAGAAGTACATCATTGATTCTCCTCGTTGCTCTTGTGGGGGTGGTTCAGAAGATGCTAAACATTTTTTCTTCTCCTGTCCATACTATGACAACATAAGAATCATCATGTTTCAGACCTTGGCAAAATTCAATATCACAAGTGTAGATCAGATTTTATATGGTGAAGGTAGAGTCACAAAATGAGACAACATGATTATTTTTTCTGCAGCACAGTGCTATATTTCAGATTCAGGGAGATTTAACCTGTCCTGATAGCTGAACTACTTATATGATGCTGCTCTTGATCACTATGGAGTGAGTGAGACTTCGCCTGGGTTGCTACTTCACTCTCTTTGTGGTCTGAACAAGAGCCATAGTAGTAGTAGTTCATTCCATTTCTGTCCCTTTTGAATTCTAGAAAAGATGCATGCCAGATATTTTGAAATGCTTTCTGTGTCATTCGAGGTGTTGGGCTATGGTATCCAGTGATGTGTTTGATCTGTTTTTTCTTCTTTTTTTCTTGTCTTGTGCTTTCTTTGTCAGTATATTCTTTCCATTTTGTTTTTTTGCCCAATTATTTATTTTTGTTTAGTAATTAATTATATTGCAGTTGGTTTGCTGTCATGTAAACATATATAATAATTTATGTATGGGAGAAGAGTGTTCCTAAGTGGTAAGCACTTGTACTCCAATCCCTTTTGCGATTTTATTTGCAAATAAAATATGTTTAAATCAAATCTGCCTGCATAATTTAGAAATTGAGCAGTTGAAAATTTTTTTTTTAAATTTTGCTGATGTGTGATTTGGTTAATAGGTTGGAACAACAATAATTTTGTGAAACACTGAAAAATTGTGTTGCTGACTCTCCAAATTCCTCTCCTCTACAGATATGTGCCTCAGCACTTCCAGTGTAAGCAGTAGATTTATTAAATCATGTTTGACAGAGCTCTGTGAGCACTGTCAAACAAGATAGATTAAATAATAAGTTGATAACTAGAATATAGGAAAGTGGCCACATTGTGGTTAATTAAATGTATCTGTTAAAGTTAATTTTTATGCCCCAGAGAACCTCTTGGGAGCATAATGTTTTCACCATATCCGTCCATCCATCCGGCATCCCACTGGTGACTTTTGTTTTCCGTCCAATAACTAAAGAACCACTTGTTTGCTCAAATCATAATTTTAGGAATTACTTGTGGATGACCAGACAATACCTCTTTTCAATTTTGGTCCTGCTAGCCAATTCAATATGGCCATCATG
Source organism: Pictodentalium vernedei (assembly GCA_031216915.1). NCBI lineage: Eukaryota > Metazoa > Mollusca > Scaphopoda > Dentaliida > Dentaliidae > Pictodentalium > Pictodentalium vernedei. Next base: position 686,776,458 of record CM062296.1, on the reverse strand, counting down.
GCAGCCATATTGAATTTGGTTTCCATTCAATAATTAATGATTCGAATCATTTTTATTTTTTAATTATGCATTGTTGGTGTCTAGAGGAAGCTTCCTTTTAATTTTGGACTGGTCCGCTGAAACAAGATGGCCACCAGTGGCCAATTCATTATGGTGGTCATTTTTAATTCGGTTTCCCCCCAAAAGCTGATGAATACTGACTCAAATCACAGGATATTTGATGACTGGATTCGCATCACAGAATGCTATACAAAAATGTCCACATGCTAACCATTTTTCTTTAATATTGCCCTCATATTCACTATTTATCATCACTTTTTGAAACAAAGATGGAAACTGCTAATCAAATTTTTAAAAACAAAAAATACCTTGAATCAATTTCATTTTTGTGTTATGCCCCGAGAACCTGTTGGGAGCATTATGTTTTCACTATGTCCATCTGTCCATCCATCTGTCCATCCATATGTCCATCCATCTGTCTAAGCATCCATCCATCCATCCTTCCATCTGACATCCATCCATTAACTTTTGGTTTCCATCCAATAACTAAAGAACTGCTTATTTCAACAAATCATAATTTTAGGGATTACTTGTGGATGACCAGATAATGCTTCCTTTCAGTTTTGGTCCTACTTGCCAGTTCAATATGGCCATCATGGCAGCCATATTGAATTTGGTTTCCATTCAATAACTAATGAATGCTGACTCAAATCATTTTTATTTTTTAATTATGCATTGTTGGTGTCTAGAGGAAGCTTTCTTTCAATGTTGGACCAGCCAGCTGAACCAAGATGGCTGCCACTGGCCAATTTATTATGACTTCCATTGGTGGCCATCTTGAATTTGGTTTCTGTCCAATAACTAATGAATACTGACTCGAATCAATTTCATTTTTTGGTTATGCATTATTGGTGTCTAGAGGAAGCTTTCTTTCAATTTTGGAAGCTTCCTTTTGATTTTGGTTATTCCCCCAAGAGCTTACCTACACTTTTATGACCCCCCTCGTGGGCATATGCATTGCATTGCTCTTGTTTTCACTGGCAAAGTAGCTGTTTGGTTAACAAGGTTCCTCCAGATTTATGTATACTTGTTTGCTGGATTTGGGTAAAATTGTAATTTAAAGGGTTATAAATGTATACAAAAATGGCCTGTTCATATATTAAGTAAGGCCACACAAAGTAGATCTATTTCTCAGGCCATTATTTGTAAAATTTCATGCAGGTGAGTGGTTTTTTATTTTATTTTTTATTTCTGTAATTATTTCTTTGCCATCAAAAGTTCATGTTCTTGGTTTATGTTTTAGGCCTCATAATCTATGGAATAGCATGGGTGGTGGTGTATTTCATCCCTTTAGAGCAAGAAGGCTTTGCAATGCTAAAGCATTGCAAAGCCTTCTTGCACTCAAGGGACAAATTTATCAATTTTTTTGACTTGGGTAAAATATCAGACATAAACCATTTAATTTTTTTTTTCAAAGGTTACATTGGTTATAAAAAGAGAGCATGCGGCATCCAATAGGACCATGCGGGATGGCCTGAGAAACAATTTTTTATTTTTTTATGCCTAAGTACATTTTTTTTCACATGATTGTAACCCAGTACAAAAAAGTCTTCTGTTACAGTTTATTTGAAGGTGTACATTTAAACCCATGAAAACTATTGAGATAGCAATCATATGATTATTTTTCAGTTGATGAATATTTAAAATCTTTTGCCTTTTAAAAACAAATATCAGAGACTCTATTATATTTTGTAATGGAATATTTTTCATATCTTTTTTCATATGATAGTATAGTATTGTGTTTAATTGCTTCCACATGTGTAATCATCTTTCAAGCCACACACAAAACAGGCTATTTGTCATGCCATGTTGTAGTTTTCTCACTTGGGAATTTACCCTCTCATCCAACCCTGTGATAAGGTGTAAATTTGATATTTGATAAGGAGGTTGAAGGTGGAGGAGACAGTGCCTCCTCCTCCCTCCCCCCTCCCCCAACAAAACAAAACAAAAACTAACCAAAGGCAAAAATAATTCTTTGCCTCCTCAGGCAGTAGTCAGACAGGGTAATTTTGCCTGATTATAAATACTCAGCCAAACTGGCAAACTTATCTTAAGTGAAACAATTCAAAATGAGAACACATAGCCTGAGATAGTTACACGAGGAGCCTAATTGCCCATGATTTACAGCAATAAACAAAGTCTTCCAGCTCACATACAGGTCGAATTGCAGCACCGAAATGGTGCTTTTTAGAGTTCAAACAGACTTATCCATGGATGAACATAAAAATTTCCTGCTTTGTTTTGTTTGTGGCAAAGTTATCTTAACTGACACAGTTAAAAATGAGAACACATGGCCTGAGATAGCCACATGGACTGAGAGTTTGCCATAAACAAAACAAAGCAGGAAATGATGTTCCATATGTGAGCCAAATTTTAACTATGCAATATGAGGAATAATCTTTAAAAATCTTCTTCTTCTCCAGTCAGAATCTTTTGATGTTGGATATACAGTATCCTTACGGAAGTCAGATCCATCAACTGTTCAAATCAAGTCCCTGGGCTGATATTTGAGTTTCCTTAGGGAGAAGTGGGGAGGCTGAGTTTTCACTTAGTGCAATATGGGGAATGTTCTTTAAAAATCTTCTCCAGAACCACCAGTCAGAAACTTTTGATATTTGGTATACAACAAAGGGAGGTCAGATTCAAATTTGTTCAAATCAAGTCCATGGGTTAGTAGCAATTCTAACTTGATCAAATATGAAGAATATTCTTTAAAAATCTTGGATTCATATTTGAGCCTCCTATGGAAGCCCAAATTTTAACTGTAATATGACAAATAATCTCCTTCTTCAGATCTACCATTCACAATCTATTGATATTTAGTTCACAGCATCCTGGGGTGGGGTGGGGGAGGGGGGTGGGGTGGGAGGGTAGTTGGAGGTTTGGGAAATGAAATCACATTAAAGTTTGTATGGGGGTGGGGCTGTCACATTAAAGGCTGTTCAAAGTCCCTAGGTTGATATTTGGGCTCATTGAGTTTTGCATTATTTCTGTGGTAGCATCTCCATACTAGAAAAATTAATCTAACATAAATAATTACAATAACTTTCTGTAGTGTTAACTAGCCATAGATGCTAATTAAATCCTTCTTTAAACAACTTTGTCAGGTGGGTTCCTCAGTTAACTAGCCATAGATGCTGATTAAATCCTTCTTTAAACAACTTTGTCAGGTGAGTGCCTCATGCCCCCATACCTCCCTCCCCCTCCAGGCCTCGTGTTTTAACATGTTCTTTCACATACCAGCAAACTCTGAGAGTCAGTCATTTTTTATATAGCCGTTCTTATGAGTGGCCCGTATTATGGTATGGCAATGTCTGTCCATCTGTCCGTCTGTCCATCCATCCATCTGTCCATCCGTTAGCTTTTGTTTGTCCACGCGCTAACTTGAAAACAATACATCAAACAGATACTGTTTCTTTATGGTTGATTAGTCATGACTTGAGGATGGTTCCTTTCGATAACCAGCATTCTGGCATATCCAATACGGCCACCACGGCAGCCATCTTGGGTTTTCAGGGACTTTTGATTGTCCACACGATAACTTGAAAATGATAGATCCAACAGATACTGCTTTTTTATGGTTGATTAAGCATGACTAGAGGATGGTTCCTTTCGATAACCAGCATTCTGGCATATCCAATATGGCTGCCATGGAAACCATCTTGGATTTTCAGGGACTTTTGATTGTCTATACGATAACTTGAAATCTGTAGATCCAGCAGATACTGCTTTTTTATGGTTGATTAAGAATGACTAGAGGATAGTTCTTTTTGATAACCAGCATTCTGGCATATCCAATATGGCCACCACGGCAGCCATCTTGGATTTTCAGGGACTTTTGATTGTCCATGTGATAATCCAACAGATACTGTTTTTATGGTTGATTAGTCATGATTAGAGGATGGTTCCTTTCGATAACCAACATCAGTGTCCATCTGTCCATCCGTCCGTTAACTTTTGTTTGTGCACGCGATAACTTGAAAACAATACATCCAACAGATATTGTTTTTTTATGGTTGATTAGTCATGACTAGAGGATGGTTCCTTTCGATAACCAGCATTCTGGCATGTCCAATATGGCTGCCATGGCAACCATCTGGAAGTCTTGGTGACTTTTGATTCTCCATGCAATAACTTGAAAACAATATATTCAACTTTAATGGGTTGTAAGCAAGGAATGTACAAATTATTTTTGAAGGAATTATTGACCTTTTGTTGAACTAAAAATATTTTCACAAGCACAATTTCTTCATAGGCAGATGTGTATTTATCCACTGCCTGGCGACACACTTGTTTAAATTAGTGACTTAATGTTTCTTTCTAGAAGTAAAAACTTTGTTTGACAGAGCTGCTAGAGTAGTGATAGTCTACTCTGATAAACATATTCTGTATTGCTGGTGTAGTAAGACCATTAACCAATGCATGGGTGGGGCTAGAGTCCTCTAAATATGACTTTATACTTGGGCTGTGGATAATGTATAGATTGATGTTGAAAGTGACCTTAAATTAATTTTTTCAATTAATAGGGTTACAGTCTACCATTCTACGTTCTACACCATTTAAATTTACTTGAAATGTTTCTTTTCACAAGTCTTGGTAACTTGCTGAATAAAAACTCAGCAGGTGGAAAATATACAGCTGATAGGAAGATTGAATTAACTAGAGTTTGATCTATTCTGGGCTGAATAAAAAAAAAATTGAGACAGATAAATTCTAATTTATGACAGTTTTGTTATCCATTATAGTTATTGGGGAAAAGTCTTTCAATTAACCAGTAAATTAACTAGAATTTGATCTATTCTGGGCTGAATGGAAAAGGAATGGTTCTAACCATCTGTAGGTTGGTATACAGATAAATTCTAATTTATAACTAGTTCCATTGCATACTTATCAAGAAAAAACTTTGTATTAGCCAAAATGTATATTATAGTTTCTTTAACTGGTCTTGGAATATGTTTGCAAATCACTCCTTTTTCTTTTGGTTGAATACCTTAAAAATCCTTTTTGTCTATCACTTATTGAACATTATCCAAAGGTTTTTGTAATGAAGCCTCTAAATGTTCTCCCACCCAACAAAGGGGTTTTCCTTCCACAACCCCCACCCCTTACACTCCAGAACTGCCCTCCTTGACGGAAAAGCTTGAAACCCCTCTCCACTTCATAAACAAAGATCTCGTACTGCCACAGGCCTCTAGTACAACTAACTGTCTTCACATGCTCAAATTTCAGTCTGCCAGTCCCTGGAAAAGAGTTTTTGAAGTTCCTGTTATAGTTTTCTGAAGCTGCAATTTTTTTATAAATTTTCTTAAAAATCTCATTTCCAATAGGCTGACCAGTGACTGCATTACAAAACCTTTTAAATATAATATTGAGAAATATAGGATAACAAAACTGTCCTGGTGTCAGGATCATTTTAGATTGAGAACAAGATTTCTGTATATCTTTATTTTTCCTGAATGCTCTTACGAGGTATACTGTTGGATAGTACTTTCAGAGCCTAATCCAACAACAACATATCATAAGCTCAATTAAACCTTTATGAACAAAATGGGATTATGCCTAACCTTGTATACATAAATATTAATTGCCATCTAGCTATTTTTTGATCTTTTGCTTTCTAAAGGTAGTTCATAACTCCATAAATTTCTATGGGTGTTGTTTGCACAACTGTGTTCATTTCTGAAATTAAATGATGATAAAACAGAATTTGTACAGTTAGGCGCCAAACACCAGCTAGACAAAGTTCCAATTAACTGCTTGAAAATAGGCGATGGCGCAGTTAGCTCAAGCAAAACTGCCCTAAACCTAAAATGAAAAAAATTAGTTATTCAAGAATTTTTTTTGCAAGTGTCGTCTGCTTTTCAGATTAGGTAAAGGGTTAAATTTTCAAATTTCTAGTGTAAATATTTCATAGTTATGGACTTTCACTGTTTAAAAAATTTGTTGTTTTGGGATTTCTGCACAATACCTTTTGTTTCTTTAGCACAGTAATTTAAGATGTTAATGTTTCTCTTATGGCTATGCTGCCAATTTCAATTTTAAACTTTTCAATGTGATTAATGCTGTAGTTATGGCTTTCACTTTTACAAAGCCTTTATCTTTTTGTTTTACGGACAATAACCTTAGTTTTTTTAGCATAATAATTAAACATTTTAATGTCCCTCTTATGATCATAGAACTAAGGTCAAGTTTGACATCCAGTTTTTTACAATTATGTCATAGTTATGGCCCTTGATAGTGTAAAAAAATTGATATATTTTGTTTCTTTTTTAGCTCACCTGACTGAAAGTCAGGGTTAGCTATTCTGATCACTTTTCGTCCATCATCCACTGTCCGTCATGAAGGTCAGGTGTTTGGGTCTTTTTCTCCCAAACCACTGACCACATTTTAATGAAATTTCACATAAGTAGTGGTTATATAGAGGCATTTGGGTTTTTCTTCAAACTGGGTTTCTGCTCATATTGAGGAGGGTGTGGGACCAAAATACCCAATTTTTTTTTAAAAATCTTCTTCTCATGAACAATCTGTAGCAGAGACTTGATATTTGGTATACAGCTTCAAATTTATTCTAGAGAAGTTCAAGGGGCAATATTTGTCATCGTTACGGGAGGGGCAAGAATTTTTTCCCTGCCCAAAATTTCTATTTTCCAAACTGAGAGGCCGATTTGAACCAAATTTGACATGAAGTATTAATGGGTCATAAGTACTTGATTTATGTCAACAATTTTTTTCAAAATGCCCCGTGGGAACCACAGAAGCTAAAAATAGAAAAAATATTCAAATGCCCATATCTCCAAAACTACATGACACTGAGAATTTTTATTTGGTGTGAAGCTTCCTTAGGACCAACAAAATGGAATGGTAAAAAAAAAATGCTATCGTTTTATCATTGGATACTTTTTCAGGACTTTGAAAAAATGCAGAGTCACACAGTGGGTAATGGGGAAAACATTTAAGACTCTTCTCCCAAACCACTGCTCCAAAAGCTTTCAAATTTCACATATAACATCTTTGGAAGATTGTTTCACTTGTTTGTTGAAATCACATCCCTGGGTCCATATTTAGGCTCTCTGTGGGAGCCAAAATGTTTAAATTAGTGCAGTATAAGGAATATTCTTTAAAAATCTTCTTCTTCAGAACCACCAGAAAGAATCTTTTGATATTTGGTATGCAACATCCTTGGAGAGAGGGGAAGGGGGGGGGGGGGGGAGGGGGACTTTCAAGTTTGTTCAAATCAATTCTCTGGGTTCATATTTGGACCCAAATTATAACTTAGTTCACTATGAGGAATTTTCTTTAAAATCTCCTTGTTCAGATCCAGCAGTCGGAATGTTTTGATATTTGGTATACAGCATCCTTAGCAAGGTGTGCTCCAAGTTTGTTCAAGCCAAGTCTCTGAGTCCATATTTGGGGCTCCCTGTGGGAGACCAAATTGTAACTTAGTTCAATATGAGGAACATTGTTTAAAAATCTTCTTCACATTCACCAGTAAGAATCTTTTGATATTTGGTATACTGTATCATTAGGGAGGCAAGATTCAAATTTGTTAAAGCCAAGTCCCTGGGTTCATATTTGGGCTCCCTGTGGGAGCCTGAATTAAAACTTAGTTCAACATGAGGAATATTTTTTTAAAATATCTTTCTTCAGATCCAGTAGTCAGAATGTTTTGATATTTGGAATATGGCATCCTTAGGGAGGTGAGATTCACGTTTGTTCAAGCCAAGTCCCTGGGTTGATATTTGGGCTCCCTATGGGAGCCCAAATTATAACTTAGTTCAATATGAGGAATATTTACAAAAAAATTGTTCAGATCCACTGGTCAGAATGTTTTGATATTTGGTTTCTGGTTTTCTTAATGGGACAGATGCAAATTTGTTCAAATCAGGACCCTCGGTTGATAGTTATCAGTGTCAGGTGAGTGCTATCAGGTCCGTTGGGGACTGTTGTTTCATTTGTTACAAGGGAGTAGAGAAATTTGTGTCCTCTGAAAACTTTCTAACCTTTTTGATGCTTTAATGGAGAATTCCTTCAGGTATTTTAGTGAAACATTATTCTTCAATTAATTTAAACTTCGCTTATTGTTGATACCATTACTGACGGAATGCTGTCTTAAAAGAAAGGGACTTGTCTAAAATAAACGTTCAAATTTTAAATACTGTAATGGATAATCGGGCATCTTAAGGAACAAGAGGTGCTTTATTCTCATTCAAATGAATTTTTGGGTGATGTTTGTGCCACTAGCCTTGGGACAGTAATCCTTGTTTGCTCTATGTTAACCCTTTACCTAATGTAATGACCAAAACCAGCCAGCACTATTCACAAAAATACTATCCAATTTTCTTCATTATTTTAGCATTTTTTTTATCACAAACACATAGCTTATGACCCTCATTGGAATGTGCTCATGGAGTGCTTTCCATTGAGGAGTCATAAGCTATGTTTTTGTGATAAAAAATGAAAAAAATTAGTTATTCAAGTATTTTATTTGCAAGTGTCATCTACTCTTCATGTTGGGTAAAGGGTTAAAATAACTGAAGCACCAAATTCGATGAATGATGCATATCATCCTCAAGAATCAAGAATGCTGATACTTTTTGAATAACATTACCAGGTCATGGTCAGAACTTTTTTCCATTGATACATTGAACAAGAGCTTCCTGATGCCCTGTCCTGGACCCACTAATCCATTCCCTTAGCATACTTAGCATTTGGTCCAAAGGCAGTACTCCAACTGAATACAATTCATCTTAGTCATTCATAGTATAGGGGAACCCTGTTATTCGAATTGTCACTTTGCCAGTGAACAATTTTAATGTATCTAAATGGAATGTTTATGCGACGGAAATGATTTTGAAAGTACTGTGGAACCCTGTTAATTGAATAGCCACTTTGCCAATGAAAATTATTCAATTAACAGGAGTATTCAATTAACAGAGATTGTGTCACTTTCCTGTATTCTAGAGATAAACTTAGCATTTATTCTATTTTATCTGATAACCATAGAGTATAACAACCGTTGTATATACTTGAAATATATACAATGGGTGTTGTATATAATTATAATTTATGCGAACGACCTCTGACCTCTTTCAATTCCATTTTCATTCATTCATTCATGAAACATCGTTATATCACAGGGCAGGTTTTAATTGTATGCTTATTGCACTTTGTCAAAATCCTCTGATGGTGTCATTTCTTATTTATTTTGCTTCAATAAAGGCAGCCTAAAATTTTGCTTCAAAACATTGTAGAAATTACTTGAATGTTAATAGTAATTAGTATGCGGCGACTGCGAACTATTTATAGTCACGGCCTCGATCAAAAGTACTCGCGGAACTGTGCTAATTAAAAGTTTGTCTGCTCTACCTGAAAAAAACACTTCGTAAAAATTGTAAACAAACGCAAAATTATTTGTTATATTGGGACTACAGCATAAAACACGGAAGAAAACTGGAACTATGTCAAAAAAAGAATAACTCTACTGAAACACCGTTTTGTTACTGTTGATAAAATAGTTGAAATTTATTTTGTTCCAGCGCAGTTACATGATGCAAGAAGTGCAATCGCACTTTACAACCGCCGTCATCAATTTTGTAATGTAAGGGACACAACTCTATGCGTCTTGTCCTATTTCTTTTGTCTCGTAGACTGGTTTTCTTTGGAGGCCCGTGGGAAGCATATATAAGTCGGGTAGACGCACGAGACGGGTGTCTGTTTGTTATCAGATAAAAACCATGGTGGCCATATTGAATTTGATTTCCGTCCAATAACTAATGAATGCTGACTCAAATCATTTTTTTTTGTTGCTGCATTATAAGTGTCTACAGGAAGTTTCCTTTTGGTTTGGTTATTCCCCCGAGAGACTTACCTGCCCTTTTAATACACCGGCGGGGGCATATGCCACGCTTATTTATGATGGAGCTATATCACACAAGATATAATAGATCAAATGCATACATTCAATTTAATGTGGTCAGGTCGGTCAAAAACGTGAGGATTTCAGTGCTTGTTAAAGCATTTCTTCAAGAGATCAAAAGAATCTCAAGCTAAGCAATACGGATCACTCTTTGTACATCGGCCGTCCTTGCACTATCGTCTTAAAGTTGTATTCAAGTCTTTTTCTCCCAAACTGCTGGACTAATTTCAGAATTTTTTTTTATATAGAAATCAGTGTGCTACCCTCACTCTCCCCATAGGGAGGGCTTGGAGGAAAAATCATCCAATTTTAAAAAAAATCTTCTCATGAACAGATATAGGTAAAACAGCTATTTCTTGAGGTGTAGAATAAAGTTTGTTCAAATGAAGTTTCTTGTAGGTAAAAACGGCTATTTCTTGAGGTGTAGAATAAAGTTTGTTCAAATGAAGTTTCTTGGGAAATATTTGCCAGCATAATGGGAGGGGCAGTAGTTTTGGCCCTGTCCAAAATTTCTATTTTCAGAACTGATGGGTTGATTTGAACCAAATTTAGTATGCGTTATTAGTACGTAATAAGTATTCATGCAAAATTTTTTTCCTGCATCCCTGTGGGAAGCACAAGAGCTAAAAGTAGAAATATTTGCTGATGCCAATATCACACTGTTCAATTGTTTAAAGGATTTGCTGTGCAATCATGGGATTCACTGTACGTAATACAACATTCTCTGTGAAAATTTTATGTGTTTTGATGAAAGTGAAAGAAAGCTAAGGCATTTGTACAGTAACGACATGCATATGGAAAGGTAGGTACCAACAAATTTATCTTTATCCAATAGTCTGACACTCCCCAAAGTCCTGTTCGTAAACAGTTTCTGTTCCTCTCCATTAAATAAAAAAATAAATGAAAAAATAGCTACACAAGATGGGAGGGTCCATTGAAGATTGCTGAATTTGATACATTGACATATTCTGCTTGATCGGGATATACTGATCCTCATGTTGGGTGAGCTGTAGGATGCCAAATTCAAAATTGCTTTCTTCAAATGTTGACTTTTGAAGCAAATGAAACTTCAGAGTGACAGTTTTGGTGCAAACTAAGTTTTTCTTCATCACAAAGTCTTGGGGACATCAATCTCAGTTCCGATTACGGCTTTATGCAACTATAAGAATATGCATTCCTGAGTATTGCCAATGAACACAGAGTATACATCATGAGGGGGGGGGGGGGGGGGTGGGGGGGGGGGGTGTGTGTTCTTATAATGGCTGAGTTCATCTTTATTTACCCTGCTGCTACAGTAGTAGTTTGCATCCCAACCCTCAGTTCCACTCTACTTTAGACTGGTCGCCCGTTGAGCAGGTGGAATTACTCTGGATCATTCTCAAAACTGCTATAGTAAGCCCATATAAGACTAAAACAGAGATATTAGTCTAGACTGGGGCATATTATCGCAACAGGGGCATATATGAATGAGTAGATGGAGTGCATTATGAGTGCACGTATATATGTTCTCGGTAACAAGGAACGCTCTTGGATTTGTCTTGTCCATATATTTAATTTGAGTTATTTGAATTCCCTGAAAGTTGTGCTTATTAAAAATATTGATAAAACCTGTAACGTTTTTATACATGTATTATAAAGATAATCTTGCAAGTCATTGAAAATTTTATGATTTTGTAAGATAATATAAAAAAAAAAGTTTTTCATATTTTGCCTGAAACTTCGTCTAATATCAGAACCTTAGTTTTTATCCCCGCATTTGAAAAAATGCAGGGATATATTGGTCGTCTTCGTCCATCCGTCTGTCCGTCCATCCATCCGTCTGTCCGTCCGTACGTCCGGGAATGGTTTCCGGCGAAAAACTCCTAGGGGTTTCAATTCGAGACATTGAAAGTGTGTTCATGTTCATTCATAGGGTCTGTAGATGTGCATAAAGGTTTTGGATTTTTGATTCGGCCCTGGGGGGGCGTAAGTGGCACCACTTTTGTCATTAGAGGAATGGTTTCCGGCGAAAAACTCCTAGGGGTTTCAATTCGAAACATTGAAAGTGTATTCATGTTCATTCATAGGGTCTGTAGATGTGCATAAAGGTTTTGGATTTTTGATTCGGCCCTCGGGGGCGTAAGTAGCACCAGTTTTGTCGTTAGAGGAATGGTTTCTGGCGAAAAACTCCTAGGGGTTTCAATTCAAAACATTGAAAGTGTGTTCATGTTCATTCATAGGGTCTGTAGATGTGCATAAAGGTTTTGGATTTTTGATTCGGCCGTCGGGGGCGTAAGGGGCACCACTTTTGTCGTTAGAGGAATGGTTTCCAGCGAAAAACTCCTAGGGGTTTCAATTCGAAACATTGAAAGTGTGTTCATATTCATTCATAGGGTCTGTAGATGTGCATAAAGGTTTTGGATTTTTGATTCGGCCCTCGGGGGCATAAGGGGCACCACTTTTGTCGTTAGAGGAATAGTTTCCGGTGAAAAACTCCTAGGGGTTTCAATTTGAAACATTGAAAGTGTGTTCATGTTCATTCATAGGGTCTGTAGATGTGCATAATAGGTTTTGGATTTTTGATTCGGCCCTCGGGGGCGTAAGGGGCACCACTTTTGTCGTTAGAGGAATGGTTTCCAGCGAAAAACTCCTAGGGGTTTCAATTCGAAACATTGAAAGTGTGTTCATGTTCATTCATAGGGTCTGTAGATGTGCATAAAGGTTTTGGATTTTTGATTCGGCCGTTGGGGGCGCAAGGGGCACCATTTTTGTCGTTAGAGGAATGGTTTCCGGAGAGAAACTCCTAGGGGTTTCAATTCGAAACACTAAAAGTGTGTTCATGTTAATCAATAGGGTTTGTAGATGTGCATAAACGTTTTGGATTTTTGATTCAGCCCCAAGGGGTGCAAGGGGCACCATTTTTGTCGTTAGAGGAATGGTTTCCAGACAAAAACTCCTAGGGGTTTCAATTCGAAACACTAAAAGTGTGTTCATGTTAATCAATAGGGTCTGTAGATGTGCATAAAGGTTTTGGATTTTTGATTCGGCCCCGAGGGGTGCAAGGGGCACCACTTTTGTCGTTAGAGGAATGGTTTCCGGCGAAAAACTCCTAGGGGTTTCAATTCGAAACATTGAAAGTGTGTTCATGTTCATTCATAGGGTCTGTAGATGTGCATATAGGCTTTGGATTTTTGATTCGGCCCCGAGGGGCACAAGGGGCACCATTTTTGTCGTTAGAGGAATGGTTTCCAGAGAAAAACTCCCAGGGGTTTCAATTCGAAACACTGAAAGTGTGTTCATGTTAATCAATAGGGTCTGTAGATGTGCATAAAGGGTTTGGATTTTTTATTTGGCCCCGAGGGGTGCAAGGGGCACCATTTTTGTCGTTAGAGGAATGGTTTCCAGAGAAAAACTCCTAGGGGTTTCAATTCAAAACACTAAAAGTGTGTTCATGTTAGTCAATAGCGTCTGTAGATGTGCATAAAGGTTTTGGATTTTTGATTCGGCCCCGACAATAATCACATATGCGAATGCGGTGATATACTATAGTGTGCTTTGCACACAAATGGCACCCCTCTAGTTCATATTTTGACTGAAACTCCATAAAATCTGTTTCACTGATCATTATGTCTCCCCTTCCCAGAAGGGAGGCATATTGTTTTAGTGCATATTCTTCTTCTTCTTCTTCTTCTCATACAAACTTTGTCCGGGCCATAACTTTTTTGTCCTTTGACCTACACCTTAGATACTTGGCATGTGGATGTATCACCATGAGCCGGTGTGCAGTGTACCATAGTGACCTTCATGTGACCTTGACCGTTGACCTGAAGGTCAGATTTATGTGTTTTTTTAAGTGAAACATCACACAAACTTTGTCGGGGCCATAACTTTTTTATCTTTTGACCTACACCTTAGATACTTGGCATGTGGATGTATCACCATGAACCAGTGTGCAGTGTACCATAGTGACCTTCATGTGACCTAGACCTTTGACCTTAAGGTCAAATTTATGTACTTCAAATAGGGAATAATTATCCAGACCACAACTTTTTTGTTTTTTGACCTAAGACTTAGATATTTGACATGTGGATGTATCGCAATTAGACCGCATGTCACATATAATCATGACCTTCATGTGACCTTGACCTCAAGGTCAAATTTATGTACTTTAAATATGGAGTAATTGTCCAGACAGAATTTTTTTTTAAACATGTGAATGTGTCACCATGAAACCGCATGTCTGCTACCTTGATGAACTGCATGTGACCTTGACCTCTGACCTCAAGGTCAAATTTATGTACTTCAAATAGGGAATAATTGTCCAGATCAGAACTTTTTTGTTTTTTGACCTAGGACTTAGATGATTGACATGTGGATGTATCACAATGAGACCACATGTCATCATGACCTTCATGTGACCTTGACCTCAAGGTCAAATTTATGTACTTTAAATAGGGAGTAATTGTATTTACTTATTTCTCTTTAGAGCTAGACTTTACATATCTGGTATGACTGTCAATATTTTTATGTATATATCATTTGTAGTGCATAAAATAGAAAGGAAGGGGTGACATATGTTTTAGTGTGCTAAAACACTTTCTAGTCATTTACATGTATTCCATAAGTGGATATTAGTTGGCCTATGTGGTCTCCTTTAAATAAAAGATTGAGTTATTTCGGAGACGTACTTATTCTTTTGCAGAACACCAGTTCGACATAATATTCCTCCGTTGTCGGAATATACCTTGGTTTTCTAGGGTGGAAAATTGCTGCCCCCAGCCAATCGAGTTGACCGCTTCTGACCGCCCGACCAGTGCAACAAAAGAATGCCCAAGGACACATAATAAGTCACAAATTCCACCTCAACAGAGTGGGTACAGCTGCCGTGATAATTCCCATGTCTCACCGAAAAATTGTTGTCACAGCAATGCTGCATTGTCATTCTTGTTTTACACCACCCCAGGACATCGTACATCAATATTTCAGAGCAGTGAAGAGCATGTAACCTGACCGTCTGGATTGGGAAGATGTTCCCCTGTGATTATATGCATAAAAGTCTATTTGAAAAAACCCAAAATTTTCATATTTTTTTAATTTAATGGAAGGTAACAGCAGATATTGTTTGTGAATCGGACTTCAGAGAAAAGTCACACTACTGGATAAAGGTAAATTTATTAATGCCTATCTTTCCATATGTGTGTTGCTACTGTAGAAATGCCTTACCCTTTGTTTTGCATTCATCAAAAACATAAGATTTTCACAGAGAATCTTGTAGTATGCACAGCGAATCCCATGATTAAACAGTAAATCCTTTAAACAATTGAACAGTGTGAATATTACCGAGACTGCATGGTGCAGAGAATTGTTATTTAGTATGAAGCTTCATTAGGACCAGTAGAATTGAATGGGCCAACAAAATTACAGTTGGTTGTGTTATAGGGTACCACTTGTGGATGATCATTTTAATTTCTTGTTTTCATAGTTTAAAAAAATCTTATACTCTAGAACCACCAATCAGAATCTTTTGATGTTTTGTATACGCCATCCTTAAATTTGTTTAAATCAAGTCCCTGGGTTCATATTTTGGCTCCCTATTTTAACCAAATTTTAACTTGGTGCAATATGAGAAATATTCTTAAAAATCTTCTTCAGATCCATGGGTCAGAATCTTTTGATATATGTTTGGTATACAGCATCCATATGGGGGTTCAGAATCAATTTTGTTCAAATCAAGTCTCTAGATTCATATTTGGGCTGAATGTGAGCTAAAATCATTCATTAAACAACTGTCTATCTCAGGTAACTACTTCAGGCCCCTGGGGCCACCTGTTTTTATTCCATTATCAGGAGTTTACTCTATAACCTTCATGTATATGTAATTAACAGATCACATTTGTTCTGAAGGTATGGTAAATGGTTGGGTGTTTGGAAGGTATATGCATTTAACAGGGTTATTTATCAGTTAATTTTAACATCCAAGTGGGCTCCACTGTATTAAATTGGCAGTTTCTATTTTGTCAGCTACCATGTTTGCAAGGGGAGATGCTTGCCTCTTGCCTTTGTGCAACAGGAGTGGAGCTCCTATCCACTTTTCTCAGTTTTTTATGCTCCCCAAAAATGTTTCAGGAGAGCATAGAGTTACCACGACATTCATCCATTTGTCATTTCTAACTTTGTCTAATCCATAAAGTGATTCAGTGGTCATATCTTTCTTAAAGATACTGAACACAATGCTTGCTTATGACTCGAAGGTGTGTTATTACCTTAAGCCAAGATCAGTACTTCAAGGACAAGGTCACAGACCATTGCTATGTTCTAACTCTTTCCAGTCCATAAAAATGATATTCAATTGACAAATCTTGTTCATATGTCACATATTGCTTGCTCATGAATCAAGGGTATGTCATGAATTTTGGGGAGGGGGATATAGCCATGGCACTATCCATCCATCTGTAGATGCAGTTGGTTTCTGCTCTTTAATTCTGCCTGGCCAATCAAAACCAAACTTTACATGCCACTTGGGTATGATAAGGGGAAGAACCCTATTTATTTTGGGGGTATTGTACTAAAAGTCAAGGCCACAAATTATTTGAAACCAAAATTGACATGTGGGTTGGGTATGATAGGAAGAAGAACCCTATTCATTTTGGATCATTGTGCCAAAGGACAAGTTCATAGTTACCTTAACTTACAAATTTTCCCAGTTCCTACTCTTTAATTAAAGTTCTGCTGAGCTGATGGGAACCAAAATTGTCATGTGGGTTAAGTATGATGATTGGAAAAAAAACACATTTATTTTGAGGTCATTGTACCAAAGGTCAAGGTCACAGTGACCTTTAACTTCATTTTCATTGTTTTTGCTCGGTAATTAAAGTTCTTTTTTTGCTCAGTATTTAAAGCTCAGCTTTTCCGATCAAAAATCGATTTGACATGTGGGTTGGGTAGGGTGAGAGGGAGAATTCTATTTATTTTAGGGGTATTGTGTCAAATGTCACAGTGACCTTTAACTTTCAAATTTTTCTGGTTTCTGCTCTATAATTAAAGTTCCACTGGGCCTATCAAAACCAAACTTGATATGTGGATTGAGTATGAGGAAAGAAAGAACCATATCTATATTGGGATCATTGTGCCAAAGGTCAAGGTCACAGTGACCTTTAACTTGCAAATTTTCATGGTTTCCTCTCTCTGAAATCCCGCTGGTTTGATGATGTATCTGAGCATTTTTTCAGGAGGATTAGCCAATCCTGGCAGTCAGCTCTAGTTATTTTCAAGTCTTCTGTTGGTTTTGTTTGTTTCCAAAATATATGAAGTTGAGTTGAGAAATATTAACTACTGTCCATTTCATAACCCCTCAAGGGTAAATAAACATGGGAATAATACAAAATCAAGAAAATATCTTTTAGTTTTCAGATCCTGATTACTTGCAATATATTTAACTTTACCGTCGTTACGTTTTTGTGATTGTAGCTCACTCAAAAATTATATGAACAGATTTTTTAATTGCCTATGAGAATTTGTGTATTTTCGGAAGGGTGTCCATTTTGCAACATTGCACAAGTGACGTAACTGGGATGGTCCATTTTAGAACAGGTAAAATTTAAATATTTACGGCTTGCCTTTGCAGAAGGAGTGTTTTGACAAAGTTGAAATATCAGTTAGTTGGGATTATGGTCGAAATAAACTTAATGAATAAATAAAATATACATGTATTGTAGTTGTGACACAAGTTATTTAATTAATACGTGCCATACCAGTATTCCATATTTGTCATTCCTTGCCGATATCAGCCCTCAGTAATCAGGTGCTACAGACCTCCATAGAGGCTATGATTGTTTGTGGGACACAGGTACAGGGGAAAACGATACCAACTGGCGAAAATGGAACCAAACCAAAACTTGGCAAAAGAAGAACAACACTATGTAACATGATCAAATATCCAATTTTCCTCAGATCGTCGTTTTGATTTTGTTTCCCTTTTACAAGTTTTGTTGTTGTTGATCTTTTCTCATATATATATACAATAGTATCGAATATGAACACAATATACACAAGATATTACACATTTGGTCACGAGTTATTCTCGTTAATAGAATATAGGCCTATAACTACAACATTTACACATATATATACAGAGTCGGCGCAAGCCTGATGAAAGTATGTGTGGAGGAAGCAATTGATTAAGAGTAACCCCAATCCATTACTTTTGGTTTGGCCCCGGAGTCTGGATTTCTTGGGTTTGGACTGCCCTCGCCCAACCATATGGGCTAAAAGACTGTTTTCTTAAGTTTTTGCCTTGGAACTTCCTTTGAATTTGGACTCCCACACCAAGATTATGATTTCTGCACCAATAATAAAGAAGGGCGATGTATCGTGAATCCGGGTTGGATAGATTCCAGGGCTGGGGGCTTGGACTGGGGGAGGGGTGTTCTTGCTTTTCATGTTTAGAAGTCACTGCTGAACAACAATAAATCCATTTAAGAAAGTTGGGTGGGGAGGTATATCCTCTCATTTTTAACTGCACAATTTTCAACAAATTTATTAGAGAAGCTAAAATGCATACGCATGTTTAGGCTAAATACACAGTTTCAAAACAAAACACAGAAAAGGGCAGAATGAAATGAATTAAATCCTGGTGCTGTTTTCGCCATCCTAACTGGTGCCATTTTCTCCAATCCATGGTGCTGTTTTTGCCAGTGTTATTGGCGCTGTTCTCACCATCAGCAGTTGGTGCCATTTTTGCTCACCTGGTGCCATTTACTCCAGGTGCCATTTACTCCAGATGCTGTTTTTGCTATAACCCGACACAAAAAGTCAAAGTATCAAATCTACTTTTAAGAAAGTATATAACTAATAGGAGGGAATTTATAGCTTTGAATCAAATCCTGACAAATATATAATCGCTATGAATTACCATCTCAACTGCCTAATATTTGAACATGTCTGCGTTATTTTCACTGGGTACATTGGAGGCTCAAGAGTCTCCCCGCCCCCCCCCCCCCCCCCCAATATATTTCAGAAAGGGGCCACATATATGCTGAAGGCATATCCGAAGGCCTGAGGTGGGATGCTAATAGAATTATAGGAGGGAGTGTCACCCTCCTATTGGTGGAGGGTAGAGGGCATCCCCGGGAAAATTGTTAAAAATCAATCCCCGAGGGCTTTTTGGCCATTTAATAAACTATATGTTCACATTCAGCCTGCCAACATTTTTCAGTGGGTAAGTAGATAGTGTGAGTTTTTATATAATAAAATTAGCCCGTAACTGGAGCACTTGGCCACTTGGTCTTTTTAGCTCACTTGACTGCAAGTCAGTGTGAGCTATTGCCATCACTTGGCATCCGTCGTCCGTTAACTTTTGCAAACTTGGATTCTTCTTCACAGCCATTCAACCAAATTCCAACATATATTGCACAAACCATCCCTGGAGTATATCCTTTCTATTTTGTTCAAATGAAGCGGCTGCCTTCTTCGGGATCAGATTGAAGTTTGTTCAAATTGAGTCCCTGGGTTAATATTTGGGCTTCCTATGGGAGCCTGAATATTAACTTAGTGCAATATGGGGAATAATCTTTAAAAATCTTCTTCTTCAAATCCACCTGTCAGATTCTTTTGATATTTGGTATGCAGCATGTCTAAGGGGGGGGGGGGGGGGGGGGGGGGGGGGGGGGGGTAGATTCAAGATTGTTCAAATGGTATCCCTGGATGAATATTTGGGCTCTTTATTGGAGCCCAAATTTTAATTTAGTGCAATATGAGAAAATGTCTTAAAAAATCTCTTTCAGACTCACTAGTGAGAATCCTTTCATATTTGGCATGTGACATCTCTAGAGGTGTAAGATTTGAATTTGTTCAAATGGAGTCCCTGGGTTAATATTTGGGCTTCCTATGGGAGCCTGATTATTAACTTGGTGCAATATGGGGGATATTCTTTAAAAATCTTCTTCAGATCCACCAGTCAGATTCCTTTTGATATTTGGTATGCAGCATCTTTAGGGGGGTTAGATTCAAGTTTGTTCAAATGGGATCCCTGGATGAATATTTGGGCTCTTTATTGGAGCCCAAATTTTTATTTTGGTCCAATATGAGAACATTTCTTCAAAAATCTTCTTTTTCAGACCCATTAGTGAGAATCCTTTCATATTTGGTATGTGACATCTCTAGAGGTGTAAGATTTGAATTTGTTCAAATCAAGTCCCTGGGTTAATATTTGGGCTTCCTATGGGAGCTTGAATATTAACTTGGTGCAAATTGGGGAATAATCTTTAAAAATTTTCATACCCACCAGTCAGATTATTTTGATATTTGGTATGCAGCATCTCTAGAGGGTTAGATTCAAGTTTGTTCAAATGAGATCCCTGGATGAATATTTGGGCTCTTTATTGGAGCCCAAATTTTAACTTAATGCAATATGAGAAAATTTCTTTAAAAATCTTCCCAACATCGTAACTCAGCACAGCAAGCTCCCCAACATCGTAACTCAGCACTGCAGTACAGGCAGGGTTAGATTGGTTGAAGACATGCGCACCATCGACTTGCAGTATGCCTTAGTACATGGCCACATCGTGCCACCATGTGGACAATAGGGATTAAGTGCCTTGCCCAATTACATTTTAATACCATCACGCTGATACCATCATCAAAATTATTTTGAATGTGTATCATTGAATTTACGATAGATCAAATTAATTGTTGAGTGACTCTTTGAGTGAAAACTCCCTTGCCTTTAGTGCTGCAAAATCTTCAGTCAATTTGTCCATGTCATGTTGTTTAATTTCCGATAACTAAATTAACTAAATTGCTATTATCGCATGGCCGCCTAATCTGTTGCGGCACACAATGAATCTGAGAGTGGTTTTTATTAGAATGAGGAATCTCTACTATTAAACTTTTGAAACTCTCTGTAACTTTGTTTCACCCAAGTATTCAGATTCAGAACTTGGACATATAGGTCTGCGTCCTGCAGCATGTGCCGTGTGGTGTTTAAGTGAAGCTAAGCGCACCTTTGCGGTTGCGGCAACAGATCTAGGGTCTGATGTTTTATTTTTACCGGATGCGCTTGTTGGAGAGAAAATTGGTATAGGAAACTGTTGACATCGGCACATGTGTGCTGTTGCGTACGAAACTGAATTTGCCACTGCGAATCCAACCAGCATTGGGCAGAAAATGTCGGTATCGGCTTCCGAACGGTGAGGCTTATAGGCCTATATAAAAATAGTCCAATATCTGACAGTCTTCTTCCTTCATTTTGTTTTACCGTTTCACCTCTTTTTGTGTGTGTGTGTGGGGGGGGGCCTCTGGTCACCCCCTGGGCCCAATCCAGACCACTCCCAATGGGTGGAGCAAAATATTCTACGCCTCCCGAGATTCAACTTTCGGTTTCTGTATTATATGACAGCTTATCCACTGTGAGTTGATGGTATACTGGTAAAATAAATCTTTGCCTCCTCATCCACACATACATATTAGGCATAGTGGAAGAAATCTGGCACTGATTAAATTAATTTCAGAAAGACTGGTGCTCACATTGAAATAATTTTTAATATTCAACTTAGACTGGGGAAGGGGGGTGGGCGGTTGTAAATAAAAAATATAGAAACTAGGTAGGAAAAAACAGGGTTTTTTTTAGACAACCCCGACCTGCGATCCAAATTTTTCTCCTCCTGAATGTATTTCTCACCGTCTGAACACGATGCAATTTTGACTGTTTGCGTTGCATTCCACGAAGTATTTTACGAAATCTAGCTTAGGGTGTGAAGTTTCCTGCTGTTACTCAAATGGATCGAATTTTGAAATTTCTAGACGTTGATTTTTTTTTGGGGGGGGATCTCCCTTCTGTGGAGCCCCGCCCTCGTGACAACGAATGCATATGTCATCGAGGAACGTAACTTTTCTACGACATAACAGAACCTGAGCATACTTAATCTAATTCAGCTATACTATGATTATAGCTGAATTTCCTGGACCTAGAAGGGTGGCAACCCCTCCCTCCTCGTCTCATATGCCCATGGTGTTTAAAACAAATTCAAAAGACCTCCCAGCAATTAATGATATGTATTAGTTCCGATGTAACTGTTTAATTTTCTCCCTAAATTCCACCCCACTCAAGAGGATAAAATCTTGAGTGCTTCCCCTTCCAAAATGTAAAAACTGTTTGCTTTTAAAAAGGCTTATTTTCTAGCTCCCAAGATGGGTGGAACATGAAAAAGACAGATGGTATACCTCACCCCCATCTTGCCATGTGACTTTGGATTTGTTTTATTTATTCTTGCTTCCTTTTTCAAAGGCTTTATTTATACAGTTCAAAATTTGAGACTTTCTTTACTTCTTTAATCGAGGCATTGTAACTTTTCTCCTTAGGAATGTTGAAGAGAGATAATACACACACACTGAAAACAGTACTTACGGTAAATTTACACTCACAAAGTATATTACAGTTTCTTTTTCTAACAATGATTTTGGTATTAATGCTGATGACCCCAAACATATGTAAAATACAGACAGAAATTACTTTGGCGAAAGTCCGAGTTTAATGTTATTGTACTGGTTCGAACATGGGTGTGGGGGGGGGGGGGGGGGGGCAGTTGGTCGAAACATGTCACATCTTTAATATCCAGGTTAATCTTTTAAAACTTAGTTCAAGTTTTACGTATACTCTGCCCAGATTTAAAAGAGTATGGGCTATAAATTCACTGTCAGTGAAAAATTGGAATGTGTGTCTATATGTCACATAGAGAGCATTTTTTGGGAGCATCATGTAGACAGTCAGCGATGTCCGACCAAGGACCTGCCGCCAGCTATCCCAATCCCAGACTGCCTTGAATCTATTTCCTTGCAAGACATATATGTGATAAACCAATGATGGTTGGCCCATTCCCCCAAACTTGATTTCAATGCGATTCGTTTGACTTAATTATTATTATATTCTACTAAGTTCAATGGCAGGACAGTGGACTTCGGGTAGTGGTGGTGGGGGAAGGGGGGCATCGCCCAAAGTCCACTCATAGTTTTGTGAGAGAAGTTTTGGTTCAAGGGGAATTTTGTTTTAGGCCTCTTGTTGGTAAATTTGGCGAGATAGAAGTAAAATCTGGTAATCTGGATGAAAAATACTTCAGAGCTTGATTTTTCGATAAGTAATCCGCTTTGGATGCAAAAACAGTTGATGGGGCGCGGTGGCTCAGTTGGTAGAGGTGCAGGCCGCAAGCCGAGAGGTCCTCGGTTTGAATCACGTCCTCAGTTCGAATGCCACCTGCGGCAACCACATTTGGGCAAGACACTTCACCCCTATTGCCCACGTGGGGGCACAGTGGCATTGTTTACTAAGGCATAAGGCATACTGCTCATCGATGGTGCACTTGTCTTCAACCAATGCTAACCCTGATATGTGAAGTTAGAATGTTGGGGAGCTGACAGTTGTTCACCATTCCTAAGTGGTTCTCTCTTGGTACTCCAGCTTCCTCCACCCGTAAAACTGTCGTGGCCATGATTAGCCATTGTGCAGAAATATGTGGCCTTAAACACCAGCAATTAACTAACTAAAATGGTAGGCCTGCATGATTTGGTTGTTCAATCAGAAATCTGTTGAAATCAGTGTTTTGGTCTGATGAAAAATATGGGGTTTATCCCCACCCCAACCAGCTATAAACTTCGCCCCAACTAAAGAATTTTTCTTGGAAAAGGAATTTTAGGCAGAAAAAAAAGAAGAACATTATTAAATCATTCACAGTTCTGCTTTCGTGTGCAATGTTTTTAAAGCTGTTACAAAATTTATCAGTGTGAACTTCAAAATTTTATTTAGAAAGCTTATACAGTTATTTTATGTCATATTTTATTTATTTTACAGAAACGGTCATCACTTTGTGATCATAAGTTTTACTTGGGTCCAGATTTCGTAACAAACACTGATGTTGCGGAACAGTTCAGATTTATGTTTGATCTGTATCCAAATCCATCAAAACACAACTCCTCGCAACAACCTCAAAACCCTCGTGCGAAAATAGCTTATGCTCTCCGCTATGTCATTGGTAAACAAACATGTCGACTGCTGGCGTGAAATGACAACACCGGTGAGCTTTTGAGAAATATGAAGGGAAAATGAAGACCCACCGATAAGGTAGAAATGCGAAAATTTGCTCGTTCACCTAATCTTCAATTTAAATGGTTGTTTATAATTGAATGATAAACAGAACAGGAGATACGTGACATAGTCTAAAACCCTGAAAAATTTTTTTCAGAGTTTGGGAGTTGAAAAATAACTTTAAAAAATAATTTTTTAAAGGGCAATCGAGTCGAAGGCTCCCGAGCGAGACGGTGGCGATAGCCGACATCGAGCGAAATCGTCCTTTATATTGTTTTCACATTTTTTTTATTGTCGGAAGTTTTGAGCGAGACGTGATTTGCCGAGACTTCACAGTGAATCAAGGATTATTCAAAGAAGCTCAGGTCAGAAATGTAACCTTTAAACGATTTCTTGGAAACTATGATTTTGAAATATTAACAACGGAATGGGGTGTCCAGTGGCTCAGGCAAAAATAAAACAGGGATTAACATCGCGCACCCAACATGTTCGAATTATTCACTTGATTGACCCAAAATACATCAAGAATCTGATCTATCGAGCCACTGACCATGCCTCTAAAACTTCCATATCAACAGGCAGACTACTGCGCCGATTTTAACCGAATTTGGTACGTGGACCCAAAATGCATTTTGAAGTCGACCTATTGGGTTATTAACCATGTAGCGTAACTCCCATAGCAACCAACGTGACTCCATAGCAACAGGCAAACTACCAGGCCGATTTCAAACAAACTTGGTGAATGAAAACATAATTTGATCTATTGGGCCACTGGCCGTGTCACATAACACCCTTATCAACCGGCGCGACTCCCTATCAATGGGCAGACTACTGGACCTATTTTAACCAAATTTGGTATCTGAGCCCATAATGTTTTGGGAAATCGACCCATTGGGTCATTTATCATGTCACGTGACATCCATAGTAACCAAATCGGCTCCCTAGCAACGGGGAAAGTACTTGGCCGGTTTTGATCGAATTTAGTATGACCCACAATGCATTACAAATTTGACATATTGGGTCACTGACCATGTTACATAACTCCCATAGCAACCAACACGGCTCCATAGCAATGAGCAAACTACTGGGCCGATTTCAACCAAATGTGGTGTATAAATCCATAATGCCTCGGGAATTCATTCTATTGGGCCACTGGCCATGTCATGTAACACCCATAGCAACAGGCGCGACTCCTTAGCAATGGGCAAACTACTGGGCCTATTTTAAGCAAATTTGGTATCTGTGCCCATAATGCATTGGAGATCGACCCATTTGGTCATTTATCATGTCAGATGGTATCCATAGTAACCAAAGTGACTCCTTAGCAACAGGGAAAGTATTAGGCCGTTTTTGACCCAATTCGGTATATGGACCCATGATACATTTGTAATTTGACCTATTAGGGCACTTACATGTACAAGGTCACGTGATTCTCATAGCAACCAATGCGACTCCCTAGCAAAGAGCAAACTACTGAATCGATTTTAACCAAATTTGGTATGTGAACTTATAATACATTTGGGAAATGAACCTACTGGTCCACCCACCATATCATGTATCAACGCAAACGCAAATCTGGGAATACCCTAAACCCTTGAAGCATTCGGTATTTCTCTTTAAGGGTACAAAAATAGGAACATAACCGATACATCTGTTCTGGTGATTCCAGGTGTATAATCTTACCAGAAGGAATTTCTTCGTGCTTATGTTTTCATATTATTTATTTATTTGGTGTTTAAGGTCACATACTTATGCACAATCGCTAATCATGACCGTGACAGTTTTATGGGTGGGGGAAGCCAGAGTACCTGGAGAGAACCACTGAGCAACAACGAGCAGCTGCCAGCTCCCCAACATTGTAACTCCGCACTGCAGCACATCAGGGTTAGATTGGTTGAAGACATGTGCACCATCGACATGCAGTACGCCTTAGTACACGGCATCATCATGCCCCCATGTGGGCAATCAGGGTTACGCGCCTTGCCCAAGGACACAATGCGGGAGTCCGAATCGATTGCTCACACGGGCACATATCTGATTGTGTTTTCATATCTGCTCTGCTGTGTCATTGGTAGTAATTAGATAATAATGAGGTTAATGGAACAAAAATAACCTCCTCTTTGTACCACTGAAATATACACGATATCAGATATGTATCTGTATGGCAGAGTGGAGAATCGCTGTCATTTTATCCCATCGCCCTTGTTTGCATAGTATTGGTATAATTTTCTTGTTTAGTTCTGATTGACAATATATGTGCTATAGTGCTGACATGCACACCTGAAATGATATATATACTTCTTCTTGGATGTTGTTTGGCACATCTCAGCTTAAAAATTTTGTTTCCATAAGTTCTTCTGAAGTAGTGATCAAAGTTCTGGCCTCTGTTGAGCTACTGACACAGCCTTTTTACAGAGCGACTGAAGCTTGATTGATTTAAATGCACTTGATTAGGCGATCATATAATGTTTTTACAGTTTCTTGATTTGAATGAAAAGTTTCAGCACTTCAAAGGCACACAGGGATAATGTGCGATTGAAATCCCTTGAGATCCGAATAACTTTATTTGCTTTATAGCTTTATTTGCTTATGAATCCATGAGAGTCAGAAGCGAAAGCCAATAATCTTATTTAGTTTGAGTGTGTGCATTGTCAGTAGGGTAGTGGGTTGAGATCCCGAGAACCTTGAACTGGAAGATGACTAGGAATTTGCATAACTACAAGAATTCTGCTCCATGTTTGCTTAGAGAAGTGGCCATATTTATGCTAAATTAATACTGAAACCATAGTTTGATGGTTATTTTAGAAACAAGAAAAAGAAACCCAAACAGTTGCTGGTTTGGGAGCAGCCCCAGCATATTATCCTTAACGGTTACAAAAAGGCTAAAATTCACCAATTTGTGTTTTTGAAAGCTGGGAGTCATCCATCAGCCTATAAGGGAGAGTGGAAGCTGAGCATTTGCCATCTGGTCTGCCTTCAATGTATTTTAGAGTGTATATTACGCTGTATTTATTTTTGTTTTGGGTTGTAATAAAGGTGTTTAAATTCATCTTAAACCGTGTCTCTCTTAGTCTCCTTAGTTTAAAACAGAGGCCGAATGTTCCCAGGCCGAAAGTTCCCAGGCTGAATGTTCCCGAGGCCGAATGTTCCTGAGGCCGAATGTTCCTGAGGACGAAAAGACCCGCTGCCCTGGAAACAACTGCACAGCCACAGGATGTTAACTGTTATAATGGAGCAAAGATTTCTGCACTGAAACAGTTAAAAAACACAAATAAGTTTTGTTTTCCATCATGATCCCTGACTGGAATGAGTGCTTGATGAGGTCTTTCAAATGACAGCACATGAGATGTAGTTTCAGAATGAAAAGAAATAGGAAATTATAAAAAAAGTTATTTGATCTCTTTGATATCTGTACCTTGCTTGAGTTTTCACATTTATAAATAAAGAGTTAATATATAGGACTGCTATTTGGAATTCTTCATATGGATTTGTGGCTCAATTTCATGAAATAACATTTGCATATTTTTCAAATTTGACATTGTACTGATTGAAAAATGATTCCTTTTTTTTCTCATAACACTTCGTGATCAAAGAGCAGATACTTAGCAAGATTGTATTTTTTCAGTTCAAGAATTCATCTTCACAATTCTCTGTTTGTTTAGAACTCAACTTCACAGTGTTTTTTCAAGTAATAGAATTATTGGTTTTTAGTCTGACATATTGCTTTAAATGCAAATTTATGCTGAACCCGAGCACCTCATTGTCATTTTTCATCATTAGTTTATTTTGTTTTACGTTCGTCCAGAAACAGTGTAAACTGAAAAGCTACATTGCCAGCAAACATTTTTCATTTTATTGGGATATTTTTTTAAACAGGACTTGGTCAATTTCCTACATTCTGGTGCTAAATTTGTGAAGTCATTCTTCAGCTCTGTCACTCAGGATATACACATAATAAAATTAATGCTTGTGCACAACCGATTTCTTCATATTCAGTTCCATTAAATTTGCTCACAGCAAGATAGCATAGTGCAACCATCTTTATTATTCAATGGTTCTCTGCGAGTGCTCCAGCCTCCTTCACCCATAAAATTGTCCGACACGAGGTAACCCTGGCAGTTGAAAGTGTCATTAAACTCCAATAAATAAATAATAAATAAATAAATAATCTTTACCAGTGAAAAATGTTCCTTCAACCCTTTGCCCAATGCACAGGATATCAAAATTTATTATTTTAATTATTGTTTTTTAAAAACTTTCCACAAAATCATATCACATGACCTCTCATTGGGGCGGGCTCGTTCCAATGTGGGGGTCACATGATATGTTTTTGTGGGCATTTTTTGGAAATTTTTTGTGTTTTCAACTGCTAAATTTATAAATTACGCAGGCAGATGTAGCAGATTCATTTGGGAAAGAGTTAACCCTTTACCTAACATGAAAAGCAAACAACACTTGCAAACAAAATTCTTGAATAACTGATTTTTTTTCATTTATTGTCTCAAAAACATAGGTTATGACCTCTCATTGGAACGAGCTCAATGAGCTCGTTCCAAAGAGGGGCCATAATCTGTGTTTTTGAGACAAAAAATGAAAATATAATGAACATTAATGGGTGATTTTTTAGAATAGTGCTGGCCGGTTTTGGCTGTTACGTTAGGTAAAGGGTTAATGAGAATTTTCATTTCAAAAGAATTTGGTAATTTTTCTTCATTCTGGTGATACATATTATTAGTTACATGGTATTTTAGTGACATATTATATGGTATATACATGTGCGCGTCAGCTCAGTGGTTACAGAATTGGACTTCAAACTGAAAGGTCCATATTTCGATCCCTGTTGGGGATAACTGCATTGTGTCTGTTGGCAAGGCACTTAATTCTGATTGCCCACATGGGGGCATGGTGACACTGTGTACTAAGGCATACTGCATGCCAACACTGCACTTGTCTTCAACCAATGCTAGCCCTGTTTGTATGTAGTTAGTATGTGAGGCTGGCAGTTGCTCACCATTGCTCGGTGGTTCTCTCCAGGTACTCTGGCATTTTTCACCCATAAAACTGTCTGACACGAGGTGACCCTGGCTGTCGAAAGTGTCAGTAAATCCCAATAAAGAAATAAATAAATGAGGTATATATAGAGTTAGTTAATTCCATATCAGGTCACTAACAAACTGTACAATGAATATATTTTACCAACTACATTTTCTATAAACTGAACTAACTACTCCAGTCATTAATAAATGATAAAATTCTTATTTGTTTAACATGAAACAGTCATTGTCTGCAATCATTTTAAAAGATCAATGAACAATGGGGAAATCACTCTTGACTCTAAGCCATATAAAGATTTTGACCCAGCTGTATCTTGTTTATATGCAGCTAGCATGTGACATTTAAAACCAATTAAATTCTCAGATACTTGTAGGAAGTATGATATTTAGAGGTTATTATTTGGTTTTATTAAGTTTCATATCAGCCAGGACATCAGCCTGAGGTAACTTCATATCATCCTGAGATTGAAGGTCTAAGACTGATGTTACCATGGACTGATATCTTGCCTGATATGAAAATAACCAAGTAATAACCCCTTTATTTATTAAACCAAACTGGATAAGTACAATATGTTTTCAGAACTGTTGCAGTTTTCTGACAGTGTATATTGTTTCTCATTCTTTTCACAAAATCCAAGGTTTCCTTTTCTCGTAGTTCAGCTGTCTGAATATCTCGGCTTCCCCATTAGGGAAGCCTTAATATTTTTGCATAACTGAACTACCTATTATATCATTTTGAGAAATCTCTGCTTATGACTCTGGATCCTATTTCTTCATCCACCTAATCCTTATTTATTGTCATCATTAATTCCTCACCATTATAAATTATTGTGATGAATTGACGGTAACATGGTCTGAGGTTTGTGGCTCGGAGCTTATGTTCAACCATGACGCGAAGCATCGCGGTTGAACATACGTTCCGAGCTGCAAACCTCAGACCATATTACCGTCAACTCATCACAATAACATATATGTTCCAATAAGACAATACCCATAGCCCAAAACCTACATTGTGAAACACGAGAGACTTATTTACTAAACTTGTGATTGTTAAAAGTTGCCTTCTGCAAGGCAACTTTTAACGATCACAGGCTTAGTAAATAAACCCAATAATCCAGATAAACTCATTCCATCTCAGTTCAAATCATAAATCGGTTTGTAATTTAAACAACACTTCATCTGGAACACCGTCTGCTGCACATGTGAAAAATCCAGAAAAATGAAGCGGCTTGCTTGTCACTCCATTGATGAAGCAATTACGAAACAGGTGACGTCATTTCAAATATTTTGCATTGTGACGTCACATGGTAACATTTGCCACTGGGGCCGTAAACATAAAATAAACTACACCAGCTCTCATCCAATCAGTGGGCAAGGATTTTACTCTCATTGGAACATACAAAACCTCTGCTTCAAACTTCTCCATCATGCCCAGCAAGGACAATCTTGCTGATTGCATTCAGTAAATAACTATAAACCTTATGATGTAAACAAATTGGTTGCGCCTAGTAACACATCACAGGGAACAACTCTAGCTTGGTTCATATTGGCTGAGACTGGCATTATATCTGCTGAGTTTGAAGCCGTATCAGCCAAGCTTGATAATGGGCAATTCTTGTTAATTTAATCGGGTGGATGTAGCTGATTCATTAGATGAAGGACTAAAGCACCAAATTGTAGAGGGTGTTTGATTTCTGTGGTAGACAAGTATGCTTTGCTGGTAAATAATGGGCCCCAGTAAACAATGCTTGAGGTGAAGATCTCAAAAGTGGTTAACATAATTGTAAAGAATTGGCTAAACTTTACATTATACTTGTGTTGCAGTTACAATACTCATAAATGCTGAAGGTGGCTTTAAATTCAGATCAATAAGGCTGGGTGTCTTTTTTGTATTTTCTGTTCAGTTGTGGTTTTTGGCAAACTGGAAAACTCAACTGCAAGACCCGGCAAAAACTGGCCAAACAGTTTTACTGTGTTTGTGCATAAAATGATCAATCTGTCTAATTTGGAGGAAATGGCCTAGCGACCACCACTGACTTTCTTCACTTAATCTATCTGGCAAAGGGGTGAATATGTCATTTTCTGGGAGCACGGTGGCTCAGTAGGTAGAGGTGCAGGCTGCAAGCCGAGAGGTCCTCAGTTCGAATCCCACCTGTGGCAACCGCGTTGTGTCCTTGAGCAAGACACTTCATCTCCATTGCCCGCGTGGGGGCACGATGACGCCGTGTACTGAGGCGTACTGCACGTCGATGGTACACATGTCTTCAACCAATCTAATGCTGCCTGTGCTGCAGTGCGGAGTTACGATGTTGGGGAGCTGGCAGCTGCTCGTCATTGCCCGGTGGTTCTCTCCGGGTACTCCGGCTTCCTCCACCCGTAAAACTGTCATGGTCATGATTAGCCATTGTGCATAAGTATGTGACCTTAAACACCAATAAATAAATAAATAAATAAATAAATAAATAAATAAATATGTCATTTTCTGATTGTCACATTTTATCCCTTATTGACTCATCCACCAGAAATGTGACAATGAGATCACAACATACATAAGATTAACATTATTCATTTGTAACTCTGTCTGACTGAATAGGCTCAGCAACTGGTCCTCTAGAACCCCTAAGAATGATCAAAGGGAAGTTAGGCTTTTGTGATGAGTGGTGTTGTACAAACTATTGCTGATTTTGTCCAAGTTAAGGAGCCTGAACTGGTATTTACATTTATCATATGACTCGTCCGTTTTATTCACTTTAAAACATTTAATATTTTGTTTTCATATTAATCAGTGATAAATAAAGTCTTCCGTCAATTTCATTGGTCAATTTCAAAACTAGACAATTTGATTGGCTGAACAAAATAAAACTTTGCCACATTTTCATAATTTGCATAATTAGAGTTGAGAGCTTTCATTGGTCAATTTCAAAACTAGACAATTTGATTGGCTAAACAAAATACAACTGGGTGACATTTGCATAATTTCAGTAGGGAGAATTTTCGTTATCTGTCCTATTTGGAGTTGGTTATATTGTATTAATCTTTTACCTACAAGAAAAACTCCATTCAAAAAATGAATTTTTTTAGTTATACGAGGATGTTTTTCCAAGTGCCGTCTGCAACTCAAGTTAGGTGATCGGTTAAAAAGTCATACTAAGTGGCTAATTTGTGCGTGTGTGTGTCATATGATAAATAGAATATGAAATGAGTGTTTTTCTCATATAATATTTAAGAAACTCGTCCGAATTTTCCATTTGGGCTCGCCAGAGGCTCGCCAAAACGGAAAATTCTTAGACTCGTTTCATAAACATTATATGAGAAAAACACTCATTCCATATCCTCTATGTATTATCTGTTCTTAATACACAGAAAAACCGAACCAAAACCAAGGTTTTTTCCTAAACCCTACCCAAAACCGAATCTGAAAAATGGAAACCTCCCAGCTCTACTGATAAATATAAACATAAATATCCATGTTCTATTGTTCTTGAGTTCTCTAGAGACAAGACTTTTTTCCTTACCTCTTTTGATTCACTTTTCTCCAACCCTTTGTCATCTTAAAAACAAACTAGATGGTGTCATTTGTGTGCATTTGTGTGCAAAGCACACTATAATATACCCCTATGCATTCTTGATTATTAGTTAATGCTTGATACAGACAAAAATGAAAAGGTATTAAATAAAATCTGAAACCTTTATGTACATCTAGAGACCCTACCTGAACATTTGAACACACTTTCAGTGTTTTGAATTAAACCCCTCTAGAAGCCTTTAGCAGGAAACTGATTCCTTAATGACAAATGTGTCACTGCGCATGGGACATGGTGCCAAATCAAAAATCTGAAACCTTTATGCACATCTAGAGACCCTACCTGAACATATAAACATACTTTCAACATTTCAAATTAAAAGCTCTTGGAGCCTTTTGCTGGAAACAAATTCTCTAATGACAAAAGTGTTGCTACAGGTGCCACATGGGGCCAAATAAAAAATCTCAAACCTTTATGCACCTCTAGACACCCTACCTGAACATATGAACAACATTTCAACATTTTGAATTTAAACCCCCAGGAACTTTCACCAGAAACTGATTCTCTAACGACAATAGTGGCGCTACAGGCATCACATGAGGCCAAATTAAAAATCCCAAATCTTTGTAGGTCATAAGTTATGTTTTTCAAGGAAAAAATTGAAAGAAATAATAGAATTTTATTGGAGACTTTTATGAATAACATGTAACAGGAAGTGGTCCCAGCTGGATAAAAGCCAAAACTTTCAATAGAAAACTCTTTATCACAACATAAATTGCATCTTATGGGCCAAAATTTTAGGTGCTAAGCCAGGCAGGGACACTTTCTCTGCCTTCAGATTTGTCAGGATTTGGAAGTTCAAGCAGATAGAGAGAAAACCACCTGTAGTATTATTTACGTGGTTTGTTAACAAAAAATATTAACAAAACAAATATTAAAACAAACTCAGCAATTCAACCCCAGAAATATACCAATAAAAAACAACAACATGGAAACACTACTGCTGTTAAACCATTCAAAAACCACAGCTCCAATAATTGGCATTGTCCAAAAGACACTACTGTGGGACTTGGGGGGGGGGGGGGGGGGGAGTGGGGGGTGGGGGGGGGGGGGGGCAGTGCTAGTTCTTAAACCTATCGAGTTGGGGCGGAAATACCAGGTGTGTCAAAAGCAGTGGCTGACAACCTTATTAAAAACAGCTCAGATACACTCGTTTCAGTGAGCGCCTCCTTGGGAAAAGGTGTCGCCAAAGGCATCACCCTTACTAGAGAATGCATTCTATGAATGGCAGTAATAGTTAAAAATTCTCTCGACGAGAATTTACCCTTTTTACAGGTAAAAGAACATCCTCAAATTAACCGTCCACAGAGTGAAATTCGTTCACAATCAATCAAAGGCTCATCAGCTAAATCAAAGCTCTACAGCCAAGAGAAAGAAATTGTGGTGGGATGAATTTGAAGAAAACTGGTCTTATATAGGGAATTTAATTTGAATATTAGCCACTAATTGGAAACATCGATATCGAACAGACAAATGAGAAAGTCAGAAAGCATCTTCTGACCTGAACCAGTGAGATATGTTGGCTTAAACCATGAATGGAAATAGACAGAAGAGGGAGATTACTAGAAGGAACAACAACAATTTTTTTTTAAACCATTACAAACACTTTGGTTTTGAATGTTAAGTCAGGTAAAGAATTAAATTACACCTTATGAAGAATCTCCAACTCATCACGATTCGATATGAAATTTTTGAACCACGTTCAATAAAATTGATCAGTGCTCGGATTTTCCTAGGCTTGGATTGATTTTAGTGAATGAGAGTCACAAATTTCATATCAAGTCATAACTAAGAGATCCACTTTTAATGATGTCACTGGAAATGTTTTTGTTATAAAATGTAAACAAATGCCCAGAGGTCAAAGTTCAAGTTGCATGCAACAATACAACTGTTCTCCTGAGACAGTGGCGGATACAGGAATTCTCAAAGGGGGGGGGGGGGGGGGGGGCGGATCGTGCAGATGCCAAAGGCATCTGCCGTGAGTGCCGAAGGCATGAGCTTTTGTAGGGGGGTCTGGGAGCGACCAAATGGGGCATTCTGGTGGTTTCTGGGGTGGAAATCCTCTTGAATTTTTGAACGGCTAATTAATACTTTTTAAACAGCATGTTTCAGAATTTCAAATTCTGTCATACGTTCAAGACAGAATTAGAAAATTTGAAATATGCTCTTCAGATCCGTTTACCATAATACTGTATTTTGGACACACTGTTTACAGTCATAACCGACTTAACCTCAGGAGAACATTGCGATCTGCCAGCGTTTGAAAGTTTTCAGCAGTCAGCCCTCTAGGCTTAGGTACACCATGACTATGCCAATTAAGATCCTGACCCATAATTGGCATAGCCATGGGGTACCTGAGGCTAGGGGCATGTAACACCACAAAATCATGCTGTGTCGGTGACGCTATAAATGGAGGCGACCAGTAGATATATTTTGCATAATTTCAACAGTTTATTTGTTTTCCATAGCGAATGGTGATGGAGGAAATAAATGTCGCTGTATGTTTTTACTTCAATTCATGTATTGTCCCCAAATGAAAATCCTGGCTACGCCCTACATGGGAGACAAACATGAGCTAAAGGGGGGCGACCGCCCCACCGCCCCCCTCTGTATCCGCCATTGTCCTGAGACTACTATCAGATTGTTATTGAAGATCATTCTTTGCAGCTTTTAAATTGAGTTTAGTTTTTAAACTGTATTTATTTTCAAAGTATACATGTACATGTTAAGCAAAACAAAAAAGCATACAACTATTAAAGAAGTTGATTCAGCATCAAACTAAAAGCTTATACTTGGCTGTCTCTGGTAAATTGAATTTAATGGTCAGAAAATGGGTCAGATCATGTGATAAATGCTTCAGATTCCAGGTTCATGTAACATTTGTTGGGAAGTCCAAATTTTGTCCAGACTTTGCCTGAATTTCATGCCATCAGTGAAATTTGGGGGCTGTGGCTCCCTGACCACCTCTATCACATTCACCAGTGTGATCTCCTTTCATATGAAAGACCAACTTAAAAGTGTTGTTGCAACCCTTTCCAACAGTGTGTTTTGTAACAAATATTTCATCGGTGAATGTTTTAACTGGTTTGTGTTTGACTGAATAGGAAACATGAGTAAGAAAAAGATTGGTTTTTGCACTGGTACCTTCATTTTTTTTTAAAGACCAGATAGTGGCTTTTAGCACTCAACCAATTAATGCACTAATATTGCGAAGAATCACATGCCAGGGAAACAGTTTAAACCTTTACATAACATGACCAGAAGATGACACTTGCACAACAAGTTCTTGAATAACTAAATATTATAAAGGGAGCAGTGGCTTAGTGGTAGACTGTTGGATTTCTATGCTAGAGGTTCCGAGTTCGATCTCTGTCCGGGACGACCTGCGTTGTGTCCTTGGGCAAGGCACTTTATCCCGGTTGCCTACATGGGGGCACTATGACTCTGTATACAAAGGCATACTGCACGACGATTGTGCACATGTCTTCAACCGCTGTAACCCTGCATGAGCGGAGCTTGAACAGAGTTAGAATGTTGAGGAGCTGGCAGTTGCTCGTCGATGCTCGGAGGTTCTCTCTGGGTACTCAGGCTTCCTCCACCCATAAAATTATCATGGTCACGATTAGCCATTGTGCATATGTATGTGACCTTAACCCCCTGCACTCTGATGTCAAAATACCAATATTTCAAGTAGCCATTATTCCCATAATGCAACTAGAAATTTAATCAATTCAGTCTTGTTTGACAGAGTTCAATGAACTCTGTCAAACAAGACAGAATTGATTAAATTTCTAGTTGCATCATGGGAAAATTAGCAGCCTGAAATTTTGAGATTTTGACATCAGTGTGCAGAGGGTTAAACACCAATAAATAAATAAATAAATATTATAAAATTGATGACCCAGATCAAGGTGGACAATGTGGGTCATCTCCATGCAGAACACATTTCTTGATGTGGTACCCAAGGGAGACAATGGTTCTGAGGGGAACCTATCTGCAATGTCCAACTCGAGCCAGGCAATCATGATTTTTATTATTTATTTATTAGTGTTTAAGGTCACATACTTATGCACAATGGCTAATCGTGACTGTGACAGTTTTACAGGTGGAGAAACCTGGAGTACCCAGAGAGAACCACCGAGCATCAATGAGCAACCGTCAGATCCTCAATGTTCTAACTCTGTTCAAGCTCCGCTCAAGCAGGGGTACAGCAGTTGAAGACATGTGCACCATCAACGTGCAGTATGCCTTAGTACACGGCATCATCGTGCTCCCATGTAGGCAACTGGGATAAAGTGCCTTGCCCAAAGACACAATGCAGGTCATCCCAGACGGGGATCGAACTCGGGACATCTAGCATAGAAGTCCAACAGTCTACCACTGAGCCAACTCAATTTTCATTTTGCTTTTGGAAACAATATTAATAAACATCCCATTATCTCATTGTTCGGGGAGGACAGTCGCTCAGTGGTAGACTGTTGGACTTCTATGCTAGAGGTCCCAAGTTTGATCCCCGTCCGGGACGACCCGCGTTGTGCCCTTGGTCAAGGCACTTTATCCTGGTTGCCTACATGAGGGCACAATGACGCTGTGTACTAAGGCATACTGCACGTCGATGGTGCACATGTCTTCAACTGCTGTAACCCTGCTTGAGCAGAGCTTGAATAGAGCTGACAGCTGCTCGTCGATGCTTAGTGTTCTCTCTGGGTACTTCAGCTTCCTCCACCCGTAAAACTGTCACAGTCACGATTAGGCATTGTGTATAAGTATGTGACTTTAAACATCAATAAATAATAATCTCATTGTTCTGGTTTTGGCATTGGCAGTAATGGCAGACATGCACAGTTTACATTCATAGTGACTTGACAAGTTTAGAAATTTATTTGGATTGAAGATCAACTTTCTTCGTAATTCACCTTCCCTTGAATATTCCTGTGACACATCTTTGGGACATGTTGGTTTGAGCAGTAAACATTTTAAAAAATGTTGACCAGGAATGTTTCACAGGCAGGGAACATTGAGAAATAAGGTAACAACACCCTAACATAGTGTCTTAGAATGAGGTATAATAATTTAATTTATTGCTGCCAAAGTTCGAAAACTGAACTTGTGCCGTTTCACCAATAACTACAGTTCCATGAAATTTGTGGACATTTACTGTGACAGTTTTTATTTTAAAATAATTATATACCCACTAGGCCCACTCAAAACCGATAATTCCATTAGGAAAAAAACATATAATTAATTTATTTGAGGTCAGATTCGGTATTTGAAGTCAGATTCGGTCAGATTCGGTATATAGGGAGACCGTCCTTGAGTGCAAGAAGGCTTTGCAATGCTTTAGCATTGCAAAGCCTTCTTGCTCTCAAGGGATGCAATACACCACCACCCATGCTATTCTGTAGATTATGAGGCCTAAAACATAAACCAAGAACATGAACTTTTGCTGGCCAAAAAATAATTACAGAAAAAATAAATAAAATAAAAAACTGCTTGCCCGCATGAAATTTTACAAATTGAAATAATGGCATGAGAAACAAGATCTATTTTGTGTGGCCTTATAATTATTTTTTTTCAGATATAAAAAAAAATTTCAACAAAACCATATCATATGACCAATCTTTGGAATGTCCTCGATGAGCTCATTCCAATGAGGCTTCACATTTTTCAACTGCTCACTTTGTAAATTATGCAAGCAGATGTGTCCGAGTCTTTAAGTAAAGGGTTAAAAAATCTATCCTCATGCAAATCATAGCATCACCTTGTAGGTTGCAGAGTACGATCAACTTCATTGGATAAAGATCTTATGTTCAGAATACTTTCATTCACGGGAGTCCATAGTGCATGTTAACAGATAATAATGTTTCATGTTGAGAAATAATTGCAGAGAGACCTTCTGTAGCACAACAATTTACTTTTTCTTGAAAAACACTAACATAATTGTCTTCCATGCTGTTTTTTTACTTCAATATTACCAAGATAATGCAAGTTCTGACTTTAAAATCAATCCTGGTAATCTCAGCTCTGTAAAACAATTCAATAGATTTGAATCATGCATAGAATTGCTGATGCTGGGAAATGCAATGATGGATGTTCTCAAAATATTGAGTGCAATTTGTTATTGATATTTCAATTACTGAGATAAAATTAATGTTCTGTGTGCAATTTTTAAAACTAATAAGTTCATAATAGAGTATAACCCATCAGGCTGAGTTATGAAAAAAATAATTTGTTGAATTCTCCCATGGGAGCACCAGGTAGTGTAGCAAACTCATCTGTTTGGTGAAGTGGTTTCAAAAATCAAAATTTTCCAAAATAGAGTTGAAATAGTTTTGGAAGCATAACCTCCTTGAACACGTCTTCTATCATCAGGTCTCCTTCCTGTACAGGAGGACTTATGACAGAAGGAGAATTCAAGAGGAGACACTAAGAAGGATTTTGGGAACATCTCTGAAGCACTAGTCAAAATGGAATGGAATGGAATCATCAGGACAGTTTCAAATTGATTCAGATTTTGAAGCTTTGCAGGGCTAAGGTGGGTTGTTTATTTAATTTGGTTTATTTATGAGTGGGCCATTTTGGCAAC
Source organism: Pictodentalium vernedei (assembly GCA_031216915.1). NCBI lineage: Eukaryota > Metazoa > Mollusca > Scaphopoda > Dentaliida > Dentaliidae > Pictodentalium > Pictodentalium vernedei. The sequence goes on along the minus strand of CM062296.1, from coordinate 686,737,205 downwards.
ATTGGAACAATCTATTTAGAATTTTTTAACAGATGCTTTGAGAAGAATAATTAGAAACTAATTTGAGATAAAATTCACAAGAATTCTTTGATTTTATGGAATGTTATGTGAAATTTTGTTGAAAAATGTGGGTAAAAATTTGATTTTTCCTCATTTGACTACCATCATGTGCATCATCGGCAAGACAGTTCTCCCACGAAAAGACCATGTTCAGTGATTTAAGTTGTGATAATGTGGTGAAATTGAACATGGTGGGTAAAAATCTCCCAACATCTTGGATGCTATTACATAGTATAGCCAAGATGATTCCATGTCAACCAACATCTGAAAATCTACTCTAGATGTGTCCTGGTACACAAAAAAAAAAGAAGATTTGGTTTGATCCTGGGGGCTGTGGTTAATTGGAAGGCTACCTAACTCCCAGACTATAAAGCACACTGTAATAAATGTTGGTGACAGATGATATGATATTATCCATTTGTTCCACTATTTTCACTTTTCACGGAAATACCCGGGACAAGATTGTGCTCAGCTACCAGTCAGGGTTACCATTTTTTGTTACTTAGGGCAAACATCTTTTCTTATGAGATTTTTGCGAGTGTAGGTGGGGGTGCATGTCTGGGCATCATGTAAACAAATAACAGCATTGTTTAACCCTTTCTATGCTGAGTTCCTGAAGAGATTGCCGCATAATGTCCAATATATCCTAATAATTTTAAAATAACTGATAAGGGTATGTTTTCTGGCATTTTCATTTTTTTTTTTCACTTTAATCACTCCCCCCCCCCCCTCCCCACACACACACACACACACACCTCCAATATATGGTTCAGCGTGCAGGATGTTACTAAATTGCACAGCAGCAAAGGGGTTAAGCTTTCCAATTTAAAATCTTTAGGATGCAAGGAGTGATGTATTTTACTGGAGGGAGTATGTTCCCTACTCTTTTCCACTTATCAATACTTATGCATTGTATTAACAGGAATCCAGAGTACAGTTATTAGTTTGCTGTCAAAATATATCATTTGTTACTGATAAACTGTGTATAATTTTTAACAGCTGTTCACAGTAACTGACAGCTCTGTGGGACAGAATTAGACTGGTAAATAATGTAAAAATAAATACTGTAAACCATTTTACAGCACTCCTATTAAGAATACCTGCTAATTGCTGTTTCACCCTTTCCACAGATAGTTGTTTCATGTTTTTTTCCTTTATAATTGTCTGCTTGTATTACATAATAAATACTTGATATTTGTAAGTACATTTCTGATCTATCAGTTCTTACAATGTTCAGAGTACCCCCCCCCCCCCCCCCACACACACACACACACACCTCATGTTTATCAATTTTTGATTGTGCATTATTCAGGAGTATTGTTGATTATATTAGAAGGCAGTTGAATGAACAATTTGGAATTCCAATCCATAGAGTGAAATTATTGCGTTTTTTATTTATTTTTCTGTGATGTTAACAGCAGCAGAACATCTTAGATGTCAGGAGTTTTTGGTTTTCCAACAGGTGGTCACAGCTGGTGTGAAAACAGTAATTTCTGACAGTTAATCTGCTTCAGAAACTGCATGATGCCTTAGTCAGACAACTGTACATGTTCTGCTGATCTTGATCCAACAGAGCTTCTGCATAATAGTGCAAAAGCTTCATCTCCAACACAGCTGTAAGCTCGATGCATGTTGCCATGATTTTTAGGAAAGCACAGACATAAAGTTTCATTGGGTGGTTATAGGTGCTGACCCTGTTAACCCTGTTTATTGAATAGCCACTTTGCTATTCAAAATTATTCAGTTAACAGGAGTATTCTATTAACAGGGATTCAGTCACATTATTATTCTGGAGAATTTTAAACAGAGCATTTATTCTATTATATCTTGTTTGACAGAGCTTGTGGAGCTCTGTCAAACAAGACATAATAGATTAAATGCCTGTATTGCATGTACTGAAGCCAAATAGATCTCTGAAAAGGGGGAAATTGGTGATTGTCGGGTAATTTCTTGGCATATTATGAGTTTTCTTATTCATTTAACAGGAATTTATTCTCTAACGTATGTGCAATTAACAGGTAAAATTTGTACTAAAGGTAAGGTAAATGGTTTTGTATTTGGAAGTTATATTCAATTAACAGGGTTATCCAATCAAGAGATATCCAGTTAAGTGGGGTCCATTGTATTTAATATTCACTCAAATTGTTGTTTGTGATGAATTCTTATAGATATTATAGCCTCACCACTTGTTGTAGAGGAGAAAGAAAGAGATGGAGGTTGCTTAATGTGCATTATGTCAAAACAGCTGTGTGTATTATATGTTACCAGATAAGATACAGGCATTTAAAATGTGTAAATATGTAAGAACAGCATGTAAGAACAGATCTGATTGGAAGCGATGCATCTGTATGTCATTTTGATGCTTCATCCCAAAACAACTATATCATGCAAGAAAGTTATTAAACAGACCGTCGGCAGTGATATTTTTCTTTAAGATAAGATAAATGTTATTGCACAACCACAACATTATTGGGTATGGGACTTAATGCAGAAATACATATAAGTTGCAATATGCTACAAATAAATCAAAGGAGAAATTTCCCATACACACCTTTCTTCATATGCATATACATCCACATCCACATCCACATCCATACACACTCACAAACACACACACACCCCACACACACCTGCATCCTCACCCCCATGCGCTTATATCCTTGAGAGGAGTATTTTTATGGGCATTGTCAGGTGAGTGGAGTAATTACTCGTGGTCTCTGTTGGAAAAAATCGCAGATAAAAAGTGTCCAAGGGCGCATGTTACATCAATCTCTTGACAGTTGAAAACCTACAGGGCTTTATCACGATTACTGAGATGGGTATAAGCTGTGTATCATTTGCATGCTATCTTGACAAGATCCTGGCACACCTCTTTGTGCTTAGAGCAGACAAAGAGAGCATGCATTTCATCTTCATGACATTTAGCTCACATTGTTTACAGTGTCAGTGTTCGGGCAGGGCAAGATTGGGCTTATTGTATTGACCGCGTACGATTTCCAGTTCATGTGTACTTATTCTAAATTTTGTGACACATTTTTTATATTTCAAATCAAAGTTGTCTAAGTACCATTCACATGCATAGCCATTCTTAATAGTATAATAAAACTGTAGCTTTGAATAGTACCTTCTTATTTTTTCTAAAGCACAATCATCTCTCCATGTCTGGGCATACATATCTTGGAGACGCATCCTTAAATGTCTGATGAAGTTTGCTGGGGTGGTCTGTTCATACCCATACATTTTAGAATCTGGCCTTTGAAAGGATATTTTCTATTTTAGAGATACCCGAATGTGCTTGTAGTTCATCATAAGCTCAAGACAAAAGATGATTATCATTACTTTTTGCCTGAAGCCAGTTATTTACAAATTGACACTGTACTTCAATGGATAGTGGATATCTCCCAAGCTCTGCCATGACTGCCATGTTAGAGGCTTTCGAATGAACTTGTAAAATATATTTACAGAATTTGAGTTGAACTGTTTCAATTTGGTGCTGGGCATTTCACGACATCTGGTCACCCCATGCTTCGAACTTGTAGAGGAGTATCAGCTTTACCAATGCATCGAATAACATTTCACGAACACGCAAATTATCATTCAACACAGATCGGAAAATACTTTACAGACAGAAGTTCGCTTTCAGTGCTTTAGATCTAAGGTTAATAATACCACTTGTGTAACTACCTGATGATGCCAAGATAACACCAAAGTAGTTGTAGGATGATACTGTTGTATAATTGGGGTTAATTGATTTAGTGAAGATCAGTTGCCAAGATCCAGCCAGTAAACAGTGTTCACAGTAATGCTCGGTTGGTTTCTCAGTGTGATTGAGATGTCAGTTTGGGAGCAATTTGAGAGTGACTTTGGATGTAAAACTGTTTCGGACGTTTATTTCGACTGTGTGTCAACCTCTGTTTCTTAATACTGCTGTGTGTGGTATTCTGTTTGTTATACTGCTGTATGTGGTATGCTATCTATAATACTGCTGTGTGCAGTATTCCATCTGTTATATTGCTGTGTGTGGTATGACATTTCATATACTGCTGTGTGCGGTATTCCGTCTGCTGTACTGCTGTGTGCGGTATGTTATCTTTTATACTGTTATGTGCGGTGTTTACTGCTGTGTGCGGTAAGAGTGTTATGATTTCCATGTCTTTCTTAATTGATAACGCCCTTAACTTTCATCCAAATTCATTGAATGTTGATCAACACTGAAAATACAACATTGGCGTCGCCGACTAAAACTTAAGAAATTCGGCGATTGAAAATCATTCCTCTAATTTTATTAAAATGTTCCTTTGGTTCAACATTTTATGAAAATGTCCATTTATAGAGTTGTTTTTTGAAGGTTATTAGCTTTCATTCACGAAAATAAAATCTGCTCATTTTTAACACTCGATTGAAGGTTAATTGCTTTCATGGGTTATATCATTTTGTTAGCTATTGAATTTTTAAATATTTTTTACTAGTTTTTAAAATTGTAACCAATCTCTCTATTTTTAAGCAGTTGGTGATTTTTGCATGTCACAAGATGTATATGCATCAAAGACATTTTAGCCAGACACGCAAACATGGAGGGGTGAAAGAATGGTGCAATAGGACTGGCCACTGAGAGAAGACAGTGCAATTGTTTTAATCGGGTCGGACGAACGTCTTAATACCATCCAAGTACGATGTCAATTGAATGAAATTGTTAAGTATGGAGACCTCATAATTTCAACGGTGGGGAATATAGTGGAATAGCTTGGCAACAATTGGACGAAGCCGATTCAAGTCAAATATCAGAATGTCGACGACAACGTGTCCAGTCGGACCAGGAGAACTGATCAGGAAATTAAACTGGTGCAAGCCCAACTTGCAGACGCTATGAGAAATTGACCAAAATCAAGATGACACGAAAGGATGCTGAAACTATATTCTTTTCTGCACAGTACACAGATATTAACCAGCATACAGTTCTCAGTACCGAATTGACACTGTCTGTGTCAACACAGTTTTCTTCAACCATGTCGACTCAGCCAAGTGATGTTAAACCTTCACAGCAAAAGCCTGAATTTGTTTATTCTTCAGTTTCGCATGTATCACATTCACCTATGGATTCTATGCTGCCAATTCCAGCAAATTATTCGGTACATGAAACTGAGCACGAGAATGTTCAAAGCATCTCACCTACAATATTTATGCGGTCATTTGCTCCCTTTGGTTTTAGGGAGAATGCAATAATTATGTCAGTAAAAATAAGTTACTTAAACGCCAGCAACTTCTACACATTTCACCTTTACCAGACATGTGGTCATTTACTACATCTGTTATTGATGATGAAATAGTCCATGAAAGTGTATGCGAAACTGAAGACTTGAGTAAACCCAGTAATGGTTGGGTTATTTACAATAATGGTTGTGATAGTGTTGAGCTGCCTTTTGAGTAAACTACAGGTTTGTAGCCACATAGTGTAGGTAATCCGTTTTTCACAAACAGAAGCCAGCACCAAATAGCAACGCCGGATTAATGAACGGAAGGGCAATGATTACTTTTATCATACCAGAATACCTCCTGATACATCACTCAATCTTCTCGGGGTGAACTTGGGCATCCTGATGCTAACTGAAGTAAACTTGAAACTGCACATATGTTTTTAAAAGGAATCATGTGTGGAATCGGCTGTAAAAATAACAGCCAAAAGAAAACAAGAGAACATAATGATAATTGATGAGGTTATTCGCTTCATTGATTACGAGTAATTATGTTTTTAAATAAATTATTGTCTTTTCTGGGAATTTATGAGTTCAACAGTGAGGTAATTCGCTTCATTGTTGAGCTGCCCGTAGGACATATTTTATGGTTCTTCACATGATTCTACAACTGCATTGTAGTTTTCTGCAACAATGTTCACTTGTTTGCAAAAACTCAGTAAATTGTTAATTTGCACTTCTGCAAGACACATGGATAACTAGTTCCATTTTACACAGCCTTTCACTTCTTAAATGCGGCCTCACTTCAAGCACTTACTTTTAACAAAACTTCTGTTCTTCGTGTCAACTCTTAATTTATCACAGCACAGCCGATGCAGTGAATCATTATTGATTCTGCCTAGGTCTTGTCTCGATATGTTGTGTTCCTGAACTGAATTGTTCAGCAATTTGAGATATCTGCCACCTGTTTGATCAGTGAACATTCCGTTTTGTACGTATATCAGTTTAAACGCCCAACGAAGATCACGTATTTGATGAGGTTATTTGCTTCATTGAATATTTTCATTTGTAAATATAATGTTCTATCTCCAGATGAATTGCACAAACTCATGTCAATTTCCTTTAAGCTCAGGGCCCACATTTCCTTTAACATGTTGGTCTCTGTTCAGACAGGATTCAAACCGTAAATATTCATGGGGAGAATGTTGTATAATTGGGGTTAATTGATTTAGTGAAGATCAGTTGTCAAGATCCAGCCAGTAAACAGTGTTCACAGTAATGCTCGGTTGGTTTCTCAGTGTGATTGAGATGTCAGTTTGGGAGCAATTTGAGAGTGATTTTGGATGTAAAACTGTTCGGACGTTTATTTCGACTGTGTGTCAACCTCTGTTTCTTAATACTGCTGTGTGTGGTATTGTTTGTTATACTGCTGTATGCGGTATGCTATCTATAATACTGCTGTGTGCGGTATTCTGTTTGTTATATTGCTGTGTGCGGTATGACATCTCATATACTGCTGTGTGCGGTATTCCGTCTGCTGTACTGCTGTGTGCGGTATGCTATCTTTTATACTGTTATGTGCGGTATTTAATGCTGTGTGCGGTAAGACTGTTATGATTTCCATGTCTTTCTTAATTGATAACGCCCTTAAATTTTATCCAAATTCATTGAATGTTGATCAACACTGAAAATACAACAATACTGTTGTCAGCTGCTCATTGTTGAAATGAAACACGTCCTTCATTGTTCTGCCAGTTTTATTGAAAACCATTGCCCTTGTCTTATTTATATTTACAGTCAGTCTCCACCTGGCACAATAGCCGGAAAGTGCATCCAATGATTTTTGTAGACCTGCTGATGACATCGAAATCAGAACAAGGTCATCTGTGTAAGAAAGGAATGGTATGACAAACTCTTGAAGGGTAGGAAAGCTATCGTGACATACATTTTCCTTAATATACTCAATATAAAGGTTGTGCATGTGCGATCCTCGGAAGAGAGACAATAAATCCCTCTGACCATTCAGGTGGGAACTCGCCATTACGTAAGACAGTATTGAAAAGTTTTGTCAACACAGAAGCAATAACAGATTTGACACATTTTATCATTTTGTTTTAATACCATCCAGGCCTTCTGTCTTGCCACTCTTTAGTATTGAGATCGCCCACAGTGTTTCAGTGTCAGTGATCACAAACTCTAAAGAGTCGTTGATTCCTGATGATTGCTGTAGCTGAGATAGCCTGGAACAGATCTGTGTTTTGAAACTCTCATTAAAGGTAGCACTGGGAGTCGGATTTCCCAAAGATTCGTAATGGTTTTTCCAAGAATCTTTAGGTATTTTGTTTGACAAATCTGACATGTTAGAAATATCATCCTGTAATTTAGCTTGTAACTTTGTGATATAGGATTTTTCCCAGAAAATAACCAGAGCAGTCATTTGCTTAGATCCACCTGACTTGTCCTACTAGTGTAACTCAGGATGGTGGTGTATTTTATAACAAAATTATAAAAAACAGGTGGGTTTAAGAGACATATTTTTCGTACATGGAGAAATCCATTTCTACTTTCACTCCAAGATTCAAATTTTTCCAATTGAATGCACAATCATCATGGCAAATCTTCTCTTCTCAACCATCTGTAAATTAGAATACATAAGCATACATACATTTATTCTTTTAACTCCTGTCCTGACAATTTCATCCTCCCAACACGAACCACCTCAGAGGACCTTCACTTACATATATACACTTCACACCTCATTATAGTTATTGTGTTTAACTCCATACATGCTGTTGGAAGATATTCCTTCTCAGGACGGAATTCTCCTGCCATTAAAATAAGTATAATCTTGGCACATCTAACCAAATTTACCCTCCTGTAAATTGAACTGACATTTTGACCATTGATTTCTTGAGTTAAATGTGGATGATTTTTTCATCAAATCTAGTCATGGCTACTTCTTAGCAGCCATGACTAGATTGGATGAAAAATATTTTGAAAATACTCAGCGGGTTAAGAGTTAAATAGCCTTTTAATATCATGGTTGACTGCACTTGTAAGAAAACCTTGGCCTTGGCTCATTATAATTTCAATTGATTTCATTATATTTCTCACAGTTGTATGCTGCTATTGTCTCCACTTCTTATGCATACGACTTCATCCTTGTGGGATATTTTGTAAGAGGGTGCTTACTGATCTGTATATTTTACAGTATCTTGAGCAAACAAGAATCCTCTTACTTACTCTCACATATTAGTTTCTCATGATCATTACCCCCAACCTTTATGGCTTAGCTGAGAAGTGAAAGTTCAAGATTGTGGCTATAAGATGATTGTTAGGATATTGTTTTGTCACATAACTTAAATACTGAGTAAAAAAAGAACGTATAATAAACTTTGAGGAGCAATATTTTTAGTATTATCGTCTTTAATCCCAAACAAATTATTGTAAATTCATATTTCGAGTCTAGCTGTATGAATTTGCACAATTTCATGTTCTTACTGTTGCCAGCGTCATGTCAAGACATCGCAATTCAGACATGTCGTGAAATGAAAAGTTCACACATGCAGTCAATAGCGCGTATGTCCACCGTTTGCCTCTTGGATGGAACGATATCGATGACTTATGGACTTGATAAGTCTCTGGATGTCACCCTGTGGGATTGCGTTACACTCCTGTCTTAGAACATTACGTAAATCGCCTAACGTCTGAAGATTGTGAAGTCATACCCGATGGTCCAATTGATCCTAAAGATGCTCGATTGGCGAGAAATCTGGCGAAACTGGGGGCCAGGGAAGAAGTTCGATGCTCTGCTCCTCAAGAAAGTCACGACAGATATGCGCCAGGTGACATCGGGCATTGTCTTGCTGGAATAGCTGCAATCCGACATTAGCATTGAACAATGGGACAACAACAGCCTTAAGAATTTTATCCCTATATCACTGTCCATTCAGATTACCATCGATGAAGATCAACTGCGTTCGATGGAGGAAGGAAATTCCTGCCCAAACCATTACACTACTCCCGCCGAAACGGTCGCGTTCCCACACACAAGCATCAGAAAACTGTTCTCCTTATCGGTGATACACTCTTGCCCTACAGTCAACGCGCTGTAGACAGAATCGTAATTCATCACCAAAAAGAACTATGCTCCAACGCTGCTGAGTCCAGTGAACATGCTGATGTACCCATTCCATTCTGACGATACGATGACGTTGGACAAGGATTGGTCCGTGGTATGGATGCCTACTTTGGATGCCATGTTCAACGAGTCTGTTGCGGACAGTTTGTGTACTGATTCTATTGTTAGTTCTACAAGGAGTAATTGCTGTGTCCTTGTCGCCGGAAGGAAGCCATCCAGCAAGTGAGACGTCGTGATGTCTCAGTCTTGTGCAGGGGTCATAACTCTTGGTCGACCTGAATGCGGTTGGTCGGCAGTAGATCCAGTGATTATATACCTTCCAATGAGATGGTAAATAGTGGCCACAGTGACTCCGAAGTGAGCAGCGAATTCATCTGGAGGTATCCCAGCATCATGTATACCAATGGCACGCAACCTCTGATTTTCGGTTAACCTTGGCATTTTTTAAAATGTCGGAAGACAAAAACTAGCGTGTTTTCTCAATAACCCAGGCTCTCTGGCACAACATAACACAAAGAAAATCATCTGTCACCCATTCAATTTGACATTCTGGGGTAGCACATGCTATTTTGAAATCCGGAGCAAAATTGTATATGGTTGGGTGGACAACAACAACATGTCATTAAACTCTTTGCACGACTTCTTGTCCACAAACATGCAACATTAGAACTACTATATTTCATCCTTTATGCTATTTTTTCACATTTGTTTCTATTATACTTTCTATTATACTTTCTTTTTTGACTCAGTATATTATTCATCCAAACATGTATGCCATTTTTTAAAAGCACATTGTCAGTTTTAATATGTTCTCAAAGAGTTTTTATTAAGTGTCACCATGAAATGTATGGAGGTTATAGGAATGGGTTCTGTCTCTCATTTTGCCCCCATAACAAAGTTACCTCTGCCCGGGGTTAAATGGTTTCATGTTCTGAATTACATTTAGGATAGTGGAATCGGTTTTAGAATTACTTTATAAAACAATTGCATGTGTAGTATTTGGCTGCAATACACTGTCACTAACCTCAGTATACAGACTATGCTTTGTTTATATACTACTCAAAGTTTGCTGAGTACCAAGTACATCCAACTATCTGTTTTACGTTTTAGTTGAAATATTGTAATGAAAAGTGCATATATTTTTTATTTAATTATATCTTTAATGATTTAAGTACAGAAATTAAGATTTTATTTGTGTTTGACATTATTTTCTAGCCTTTAAATACGATAACCATGGAAAATGGATATTATTGGTAAAAGAGGAAATTTTTCAATATGCCAAAAAGTTGACGGAGCAAACTGGTATGGCTTCAATATCGAGTATGAGACCCATTACTGTTAATTACAGCTTGACAGCACCTTCTCATGCTCCCAATCAGGTTCCTGGTGGTCCTCTGTGGGATGTTGTTCCATTCTTGGACCAGCATGGCACCAAGCTCCTGAACACTTCTTGGCTAGACTGGATGGGTTGAAATTGCAAGCTGGAACTCATTCCAGACATGTTCGCCTTGGATTGAGGTCAGGGGATCTTGCTGGCCAGTCCATAGCTCAATCCCCTCCCTCTGTTGGTACTCCCCGGCAGCATGGGCAACATGAGGATGGGCATTATCATCCATCCCACATGATGCTGCCCCAAACCCACGTTTCACCCTCCACCATAGCGGTCATGCTCAGCAATGTTGGCTGCATGGAATCGCTCTCCTAGTTTTCTCCATACCCTAGAATACCTATCTGTGTGGTCTAGGCAGTACCTTGACTAATCTGTAAAAAGGACAGGTCGCCGATCTTCTCTTGTCCATCCAACATGGTCCATGGCCCATTCATATCGTGCCTGGTGGTAGTTCTGGGACAGCAGAATGCCAATACATGGTCTTCTTGATCGGAGACCACCTTCGTGCAACCTTGCCCGGATAGTCTGCATCGAAACATATTTCCTGGATGCATTCTGAGGTTCACTGCGAAGCTGGGTTGCTGTGGCAAAGCGGTTCCTACGGGCCTGAATGATCAAAAACCAGTCTTCAGCTGCAGATGTTGCCCTGTCTCTACCACCACATACTGCTGAAATCTTGCCCATGCTCTGGTGATCACCATATGGTGCATCCCCAAGGGCTTCACCAACCTGACGATGTGTAGCCCCTTGCTGCACCATCCCTACAGCCCGCCACATTTCTGCTTCAGACAAATGTCTTCTTACATTTGCATTTGCCATATTCAATCATTAAATCACAAGGGTTTGTGTTGAAATGAAGACTGAATACCCTACACATGTCATGTACATGTAGACAGTACACGAAAACATCATGAAAATCAAGGGAGGGATACATGCTTTCCATGACTGTCACGAAAAGTCTGCCTGTCAAGAGAGCTAATGCAAACTGCAAACACTGGGGACCATCTTAATACATTCCTCAATCACATCCACCAAAAATATCGCAAATATGTCACAAGCAAATTTCATAATGATGTGTCAAATATTTGGTGCTTAGCAAACTTTGAGTAGTATATTATCTTAAAAATATGTTATCTACAGGATGTTAGTGTCTGCCCCCCCCCCCCCCCCCCCTCTCCTACCGAAATGAGCTTTTCCAGTGAGAGGTCACATGATATAGTTTTGTTGAAATTTAATGAAAGTTTATTTTTTATCTACCTAATTTCTATATTATGCGGGTTGAAGCACCCGGTTCATTAGTAAAGGGGTAAGTGATGAAACAAACACTTAATTAACTGGAATGTGACAGATATATCAGATTGACCTTGGGCTAAAAAGTTATTGCTGACATAACCTCACATTTATGTTACTTAGAGAGTCTCTACTTGTTAACAACCTTACCAGGGGTAATATATTTTAACCTCAAGAAGTTTAATATTGGCCAAGTAGAATATGTTTCATGCTGCAATGGCTGCTTCAGATCGATTATAATGGGAGTTGTAGCGACCTATTAAGGGAAGGATTATGGGGAAAGGAAGAGGGAAAAGAAAAAGAACTTGAAAATAAAATTAATAGTACAATTAAAATACTTTTTTTTCGTATTCACTGTGATTTATAAACTTATTGACAACATGTTCATTAATACTGTATGTATTTTTTTCCTTATGATGTACCATTTTTATGGTTAATAAGAGAATAAATATCATTGTAATTCATCATTTAAATTCGACCTTGTTGTACTTTCTGAATCTATAATTTGATTGGCTGAGAGCCGGTCTCAGATAAATTCACTCTTACCATGCTCTAATTGCTGGAAGCATGTCTGTATCCACATTACATGCTAGCAACAGCACTAAACCACTCATATCACAGATCGAACCCATCCTGGAGTTGTTTTCTATGGCAATGGTTGTTAGCATCCGTGCTTTGAATTTCTTTTAAATTTGATCATGGCAAATAGACCGAGATTGAAAATGACATTTTTTTATTGTTTTTCTTCAAATAAAACGGGTTTGGAGAATATTTTCATTTCTAATGATGACAGGAATTACAATGGAGATAAACGTCTCTTGTTTCGTTAGACATTCAGGAATTTGACTATGGAAAATCATTTGTTAGCAACTCACCCCTTTGGGGCTCATTAACAAATGGTTTTCCATAGTCAAATTCCCGAATGTCTAACTCAACAAAAGACGTTTATCTCCTAATTATTACGCCAGCTGGATAGATTACTCAATGAACATTGATAACTGGTAACTGATAACTGAGGAATATACTGACAATAACTCTCAACAGTGACCTCATATTAATTCAATATACCAACACTGGCAGTATATTAATTGTCACTATCCATCATTTGTTGTTGTTGTTTTTTAAAAAAATCACTGTCTGTTTTCAGTTCAAAGCATCAGAAAGCAGGAAGAATTGTAAATGAATTGTGAACATTATAGGGCATTCAGTTGGTACATATGGTTTCAAAGGAGGCTCAGTGAGAAGAATGTTGGCTAAAACCTCACCTTACATTATTCCAACTATGACTCGCCAACTAACCGTCCCATAACTTAAAAGTATCATTATTGAGTAGTATTTCAGATTTTTGATTAACTCTTTACCTAACATAACATCAAAATGTAATCTGCACTTTTCACATAAATCTTCATTCAATTTTTATTATCTTTACATTTTTTGTCTCTAAAACATAGCTTTGACCCTTATGAAGCAAGAAATGAAAATTGTTAGTTATTCAAGAAATGTTTTGGCAAGTGTCGTCTGCTATTCAAGTTGGATAAATGATCAAGTGATTACAGTTTAGAATCCAGACAAGTCACCTGCCCTGAACTCTTGTGCACGGTACTTACCCCCACTTGCTCTTGTGAGAGGTTGTACAGTGGTTCTTTGTCCTTGGACATGATGCATGTTAAGCGTATACTTGTCTTCTGTCAGTTTTAAATGAAATCAGTCTTTGTTTATGATGTTAATAAGTCCAAGTGTCTCACAGTTATATGCTGCTTCTTGGAGATTCTGCCTGGATATTTTGTCTTTGTACAGTTGCTAAAACATACAAAAAACAATAAATAAATTGATTCTGATACCCCCGAATTATGCATAAACATTTTCTGAAGGGTTAGCGACAGAGAAACTTCAGTTTTGTTTTATTAGGTACAGAGGGACTCATACAGACACACCCAAAGGGTTTCAATGCTGTGATGAGCAACATTAATAGGCTGAATAGACAGTAATATTGTTCATGTGTCAAACACTGTGCCATTTTCTTTTCTCATTATTGTTTTATGATAAAAATTATCTAAAAATGGGTCATCCAGGGATTCAATAGATAATTTGTAATGGAATTGTTTCATTAGTGTTTGGCTTTTGTCAGTATATCTTTCCCCTGGAAGCACTTTGAATTCAAAGCTGTCTGAAGGGTAATAGAGTTTGAAGTAAATGTGGGATCAAAATAAATAGATATTGGAACACACTAAAAGAGTTGTCACTTCTCAATGAAGGAATGATGCTGTGTTAATGTCTGTGTATCCTTGTTCATGCTCTAAATGGTCAGGGAACTGTCAAAATTTGTTATCTCAAATTGAGGTAGTTTTCATTCCTGGAGCTATTACACGCTAAATGTGATGGTGGTGATATGAAGCAATTTTTCAGCCGTGACAAGCAGCTCTTTTTGTGGCAAAGTCTGCCTGCCTAAATCCTGCCCTCCCACCCATCCACCCACTGACCTACTCATCAAATCAAACCCCACCCAATTTTGCCCATTTTTCAAACAAGGCTTTGATCATTAAGAATTCACTGGTTGTTTATTGAAGAAATTTTTGAATAGCTAACAAGATTTCTTAATTAGAAGGAATTGACTCTTTTATCTATAGGCAATTAACAGATTAAATATGTACTGTAGGTATAGTAAATTGTTTTGTGTTTGGAGGTTGTATATTGATATCATTTGTTATGAAGCAAGTCCATTAAATTTTGATTTGGAAGATTCACTGGACAAGTTTCATAACAAACAATGTCAATGGGGATGAGTTTGTTAACTTATTTATCACTCATTTGTTTTCCTTTTTAACCCTTTACCTAACATGAAAATCAGACGACACTTGCAAATAAAATTTTTGAATAACTAATTTTTTTCATTTTTTGTCCCCAAAACATAGGTTATGACCCCTCATTGGAACGAGCTTGATGAGCTTGTTCCAAAGAGGGGTCATAACCTATGTTTTTGAGACAAAAAAATGAAAACATAATGAAAATTGATTGGCGATTTATGTGAATAGCGATGGCCGGTTTTGGCCAT
This sequence comes from Pictodentalium vernedei, assembly GCA_031216915.1. Lineage (NCBI taxonomy): Eukaryota > Metazoa > Mollusca > Scaphopoda > Dentaliida > Dentaliidae > Pictodentalium > Pictodentalium vernedei. The sequence continues at coordinate 686,722,080 of CM062296.1, read as the reverse complement.
TACGTTGGGTAAAGGGTTAAATGGAGAGAAATTCACTCCGAACAGATCAACATTTTCCTTCATAAAACTTAAAAGCAACTCTTCCTGTGATACATCACACAGTGACATGCACTTTCCTGACACCTCCAATGCACCATTGTAAAATGTTCCAAAGATTCCAGATTCAGGACAGTTTCACATCTCCCCAGCACATATTGTGTTCAGATGAACGAACCACTTAACCAAAAGTGTTTTGTGAAAAAGAACCATAATGTGCTTATTGTACTCTATGTGGTGGATAACCCAAATTCCCTTATCTGTCACAAAATATCTGTTTGTTTATCCAAAATAGACTCACCTTTATTTGGCATGTTTAATCTCACCTCACGTTTCAGGGACACTTGTTTACTTTTTACAACTCTCAAAGTTGAGAAAACTCTGGACTGTTTAGTTGACATTTTTTCATAATTAATTCTTCTGAGTTAGAGATCAAAACTTGACATGAAGACACAGACAGAATTTGGCTCATAACTTGAAGTGTCCAGGTTCAAAATACTCAAAAAAAGTTGCATAAAAATTAACAAAGTTTGTCTAGGGATATTTCTTGAATAGGACGGCTTTTATTCACACATTGCTGCTGATAATGGCATTTAGTAGTTTCAAGTAATACAGTAAAACTTGTCTTGAGAGACCACTGTCATGAGAGACCACCTGTCTTGAGAGACCGCTGTAACTTGGTACCATTTGGTTGCTTTACTCTGTAATGGACCTGTCATGAGAGACCACCTGTTTTGAGAGACCACTTTTGTCTGTCAAAAAGGGTGGTCTCTCAAAACAGGTTCTACTGTACACTGTTTTCTGCACAGTATTTTTGTTACTCTGGTGATAAAATTACTGATTTCATTCTCACCCACAGCTGCAAAACTATTGTCTGTGCAACCCATCGTCTGCTGAATGACATTTTCAGAGCTGTGCATACATTCAAAAGTTGCTAAACTTAATCTGCTAACTTCCATATCAATCGCAAAGTCAATTCCATCGATCTACACCATTAAATATTCATTTTCAGTTTTTTTTGTATCTTCTATAACCATTGCAAACATTTACCATCAGTTTGAACGTGATCACCTACAGGAAATATTGAAACCATTTTGTCTACATTTGCTTTCAATGTATAAACACTTGACATCATGTAACGTATATGTACACTTATCTATGGATATAGAACAATGGTGTGAACTTGAAAGTGGATACTGGACATGGGAACTTTTTACATTTGTCACTTGCGAAATATGGTATTTATTACATCATGTTATTCAACCAAATATTGCTATGTTCTATGTGATAAACAGTGTTATTCCATTGAGAAATATCCAATTAAGTGGGATCCACTGTAATGTTAAATAGTATAACTGCTTTAAATCAAATGTATGTATTACCAGTGGCTAGGGAACACCTTCTATAACTGTATCCATTGTTGCTCCATTTTTTCAATCTTTGTCAACAAAAGCCATCAAAAAATACCGCTGGTTAGCTTTTTTTTTTAATGTCACTCTTTATTTTATTGGACTGAGCTGTGATATTGAGAAAATCTAGTGTTTTGAGGACCGACAATAGTGCCTAAAGCAAATGTTTATTTTTCACAAGTGGCTTGCCATGAGTGAAAAATAAATATTTTCCATGTTTACGAATGCGATAATTTTTAGTATCCTCTTAAAGACACTAGATTTTCTTTTATTTTATGCTTTTGAGGAATAAGTTGGGGATTTTCAGTGATAAATCAGCGGTATTCACCTTGATTAGGCTTCAAATCGAATTGATAGTCTGCCATGATAAAATATAGTTCAATTATAATATTCTGTTGGTATACATCCTAAATATATCATTAATAGAACTATAATAATAAAAGTTAACACATTTCAACATAAACAACAATAGCATTGATACATGGAAGTGATTTTGTAACGTTCTTGATACAGTGAAAGTGAAATTTCTATATCTTAACTGCAGTGGATACGGTTATTGTTTTTCTGTGATGTTTCCTATAATCTGTAGTTGAGCGTATAATAAAATTCAATATGAAATCTTGTATGATAAAAATGGATGCTTTTATGACCTTGCTGGGGTTGCAGGTCACTAAGGCATAGCTGCTGCTCCGCGGGCTTGGCTGCAAGAGGTAGCAAATTACATCTTTGCTCAGTTTATGAACTTTTATTAATGGTCCATCAAATATTTACATTATAATCGGCGGCATTAACATAAACATGGTAAAGTACATTCTTGGAACAGCCTATGTCTACTTTGGTATAACATGGTATAACTAATAACTGGTGCTGCTAAAAATGGCAGTCTGCTAACTGATTGACTGGCAACATATTCAATACTCTAACTTAACAATAAAGCAACTTGAAAACTGTGTGACTTGATAACTTATTTGTTGACTCATTGACTGCCCTACACTTTCTTCACTGCAGAGCTTGCCAATGTCTTTTTTGTATCAAAAAGGTTTCAGCATCTATCTGCAGGTGAAAGGCAATGTATGCTCCACATATAATCCCACCCAGCTCTCTTTGATTGGCCTAGACTGACAGTTCTACCCAGTTACCCTGGATAGGAAAACAGCCATCTTGTGAATTTGTTATGGTCAATTTAAATGACAGACCTTAGATAAAGAAAAGCTGTTGTCTTTTACTTGAAAGATTTCAGTTGAAGATAGGGTGTCTCATTACACAATTTTACAGGAAATGAAACACCTAATCCTAGCAGGGTAGTTTTCCAATCATCTAATTTGTTTTATAAATTGTTTTAAGAGATATTTACCATACAAATAGCCTGGGGGGGGGGGGGGGGGGGGGGGGGGGGGGAAGCAGGTAGGCTCAACATTAGGAACATCTTAAAATTATACAGCTACAAGGAAAAGAGTGTGCCAAGCAACAGAAAATAAATGATATTATTTTCTCCAACTGGACACACTGAATTTTTTGTAACTGGTTATACTTTTCACCTTTTTTTTTGGAAAAAGGTATCTCAATTTGTGTCAGGTAATGTATAATAAATTAGTCAAGCACATTGCATTGAGCTGTTATCATCTTACTGTTTGCCAGTGGTGGACATATCAATAGGGCTAGAGTGAGGGAGCCCCTCCCAACCCCAGTTTACAAATTTGGAAAAGGAGTCAAGTAAGAGAAAATAGAATAAATAGAGAAGTCCCCAAATGAGTCTTAAAACAAGTTCTGTCAATTAGGTCTGCACCTTGTGATACCAAATTTGTGGGATGAGTATTGTATATTTCACTGTAAACTGGGGATGATTTTGACATTCCATTTATCACTTGATCCAGAATCCAATGAAAGATGGCCAAATAGATTGAGAAAAAAATAGTACTTTCAAAAAGGCCTCAAATTTGTTGTGGGGAAACAGTGCATTGTTTGGAAGCATGTCTCTTTTTCAAAACGAATGAGGTAGGGCGCTTTTTATATTTATTTTTTATTTCTGATGGAATGGTTGCCGATACCTGAAGTCCAGTTGTGAGAGTCTAAAATTAAATACTAGAGCTTCCATGTTAATTTCACTGATAATTTTTATTGTAACAGTAATCATACAACACAAAATCAATGTAGAAAAACTAAAATGGAAATAAAAAATAATAAGAGTTTTTTTAAATAAATAATACTCTTGTTATTTTTTATCTCCATTTTATAGAGTGCTATCACAAAATTGATCCTATATTGTTTCACAACCTCGCAGTTCCCATATCTGAATTTACTTGGACTTTCTCGGAAAATAACTTGCATTTTTCTGAATTTTCAATAAAATATCCTACTATTATCATTTATTAATGAACTAATTATTCCAATTTCCGATAAATATCTTTTTTATAGGTCTAAACTTGGTTCAAATCAGCTGATCTGGCATGGAAATCGACGTGAGTTCTTGACAGTACCGGCAAACATTCATGTGATGTCTGAGACCAGAGTAATGTCCCTTGAGGGATAAATGTTGTTAAAACGTTCTTCAAAACACCTTTGGAGGTGTCAAATATTTGCTCTTTACATTGAAGGATCCATTGTTCATCCATCCATCTGTCTGTCCATCGTCCATCTGTCAACTTTTGGTTTCCATCCAATAACTAAAGAACTGCTTATTTCATCGACTTATAATTTTAGGTGTTACTTGTGGATGAGTAGACAATGCTTCCTTTTGATTTTGGTCCAGGTAGCCAATTCAATATGGACACCATGGTGGCCATATTGAATTTGGTTTCCGTCCAATAACTAATGAATGCTGACTCAAATCATTTTTATTTTTTAATTATGCTTTGTTGGTGTCAAGAGGAAGCTTCTTTTCAATGTTGGACCAGTCAGCTGAACCAAGATGGCCAATTCATTATGGCTTCCATGGTGGCCATCTTGAATTTGGATTCCATCGAGTAACTAATGAATGCTGACTCAAATCAATATTATTTTTTGATTATGACACCATCAGGGGCATATGCCAGGCGTTGCATTGCTCCTTTTTTTTATTTATTTAGTTGCTCTAATGTTACTACCTGTTTGGACTTAAGGTATGGAGTGACCAACAAAAAATCAATTTGTGATTGTTTTTCGTAATTATTTTGTATATACATTTGAGAATCATGTCGCATTTCATGAAGAGAATAGCAATACTGTATCAATGTATATGACATATTGCATCGCAAATCACGATGCGATACCGCTAAATTCACACCCTGTGATTGTTTTATATGTTTTGAATTTTGCCTCCGAAATAAATATGACAAATGTGTGTAAAAAAAAAACGAATGCACTTCTACCTGAGAAACAAAAGATTAATTTTGTTTAGCCTAATGATGTAGATATTTTTCAGAATTCAACAACAAATTTTCTTGAAACAAGACCACCAACCTCAACAGCCATATTTTTTTGATACATAGCATATGAAATGTAAACAACATGACCAGTGCAAGTTTGGCAGAAGAATACAACAGTGTACACTTTGGCTACTTCCAAAATGTTATGTATGATCATGCATTACCACTTTTAACCCTTTACAGCCTAATTTCGACTTGGATAATTTTTTTACTGCAACAAAACAGGTGCCCCAACATGCAGTCATTGGGCAAACTTTCAAGTTACATACTAATACCTTGGTAGTTTTTTTCTAGGCAAATCTTCACTTCTAATATAGAGAGTCAAGACTTGCATAAAAACAACTGCCAAGCCACAGATGTGGATAGATATGTAGCAAAAAGGTATAAAAATCCCCAGGTCTTCAAGGTTTACAGTATGAGTTAAATGGTAGGAAAAAAGGCCAGATCATGTAAAAAATACAGATCAGTATCAACCACAGGTTGATCTGCAGATTCTGCTCTCATCAATGAGATGGAATTCAGAACACCAGATCAGTTATTGTCATAATAATCTTTTTATTATATACCTTTGCAATAGACCTACACACATGAACAAATTCCTGAACATGTTTGTGAAAAGTATCCTATTACGTCACTATATGCAGATCATTCATTCATCAACTAAATGAAGAAGTAAATACACAATGTCATCACTCACAATATGTCATTCATGACTGCAGTACCATATGCTCCAAGTTGTTTCTCATCATCAAAGCTATCAGAGACACTGTTTATATTTTATATGATTTTAATTAATAGTGTTGAATTTATTGTTAACATTTACACCTGATTTTCAAACAAAAATGATTGTTTTTCATCCATTAAAATATCTTCTGATTGAAATAATTGGCTATTTATGAAAGTTTGATAGCATCATTTGAAAAGGTGGATATGGGATTCGGAAAACCACACTCTCGTTTTCTGCCAGATTGGATTGGAGAGGTCCAAAATTGTGGTATCGGATCGATTTTCATGTTATGTATATAATAAACAATTTTATTTTTCAAGTTATAATTTCTACACAATGTGATGTTTGTAATTCGAGCCTTGAGTAACTTGAACCTTGCTGAAAACGAGTAGTGACTATAGTTGTTCAAAATGCAAAATGAAATATAAACTCATTGATATTACAATTTTGCCACAACGATTCTTCACATCAGATTTACAATCAATTGCTTGTTTGCTCATCTGACTGAAAGCCATCTGACTGATCACTCTTCACATCTGTTGGCCTGTGACAAAGTGAGCCCTACTGAGCTCTGGGAGCTTGAGGAGCTGTTATAATAGTCAGCCCTTATGTTGGCTTGACTTTTGTGTTGGAATATAATTCAGTCTAATTCAGGTTAGGTAATATTATAGGTAGCATGACGAAATATAATATTGTTGTTTCTCTATCTGTGATGTAGAATTTCAAGGTGTTTAATTAAACCTTCTGTGAACTGTGTTGCAGTGTAAAGGGACAAGTCATTTTTTATATTTATAAATATAAACAATACTATCACTGGAAGTGCAGTTCTCTGAGTCAACATTTAAGTCAGCATTTCAAAAGTTTGTTTCCAAACAATGTGGAGTCCAACAAGTGTTCTGATTAATTCCTGTATAAGTAGGTGTGTGCTACCAGTCAAATGGTCAGTTTGACCAGGATTAACCAGCTAGATCTGCCGGTGTACTTTCTCTTGCCTCAGGTCTGCTGACCTACCAGAAAGAACCAGTTCAAGAGCTTGCCTTAGATCTGTTGAGCAAGGCACTTTATCCCAGTTGCCTACAAGGGGGCATGATGATGCCGTGTACTAAGGCATTCTGCATGTCGATGGTGCACATGTCTTCAACCACTGTAACCCTGCTTGAGCGGAGCTTGAACAGATTTAGAATGTTGAGGTGCTGACAGTTGCTTGTCGATGCTCGGTGGTTCTCTCCAGGTACTCTGGCTTCCTCCACCCGTAAAACTGTCACTGTCGCGATTAGCCATTGTGCATAAGTATATGACCTTAAACAAAGTATGTGACCTTAAACACCAATAAATAAATAAATAAATAAATAAATAAATAAATAAATATAACACCGAGAAATTTGACAGTTGTTTCTTCACTGTGGTTACCAGCTAATGAAACGTCCCAACTGCCTAATCTCAGATTTATGTGAGCAGTGTTACATGCGTCATTGGGGGATGAACTAGCATACCTTTAGTTTTGGATGCGTTGAGTGCAAGTTTATTCACGTTATACCATTTGTTAATATTATCCGGTTCTATGTTAGTATCATCAGAAAGTTTTCCCTAGTTGTTGCCTGATGCATAGGCTGTCATATCATCAGCAAAAGAGAGTACCTCGAGAGGTGTTGATTTGCTGATATTGTTCATGTACAAAAGAAACAGAACAGGGCCAAGAATAGAGCCCCTTGGAACACCAGTGGTAATGTCTTTGCGATTTGACTCTGCATTGAGAAACGCGACAAATTATTGTCTCCTGGATAGATAGCTTTGAAATCATGTGTTGCCTACCCCATGGATGCTGTAGTATTCAAGCTTTTACAGTAACCTTGCATAGTCCAGTATATTGAAAGCTTTTGAAAGGTCAAGAAAAATTGAAAGAGTACAGTCTTCAGTGTGTTCATCGTTCTTTGAAGTAACATTATTACAAGATGCAAAATGGGGTGGAAAGTTGAGTGTTTCTTTTGAAAACCATCTGGTACTGGTAGACAACATATTCTTGGTCAAGGAAACTGACTAATCTTACTTGCATTATTTTTTCAAGTACTTTTGCGAAAGCAGGCAGAATGCTGATCAGATGATAGTTATTGAATATTTGCTTATTTCCTATAATGGAATAACTTTGGCAACTTTCATTTTTGTCGGTACTGTTCTATTTAAAAACAAAGAATTAATTATATGACATAATGGGCATGCAATTTCAGCAGGCACTTCTTTCAGGAGTTTGGTGGAATCCTTAGTCACTTTTGTAGGTAAACTATTTACACAGGGAACTATTTTTTCAATAGTAGTTGGAGTCATGAAGAACGAATCTTGGTGCATTCCGTGATATAGTCAGAAAAATGGTGCCTCCTCACTGGTATATTATCACCTAACGTTTTTCCAATATTCGCAAAAAAAGTGTTGGAATTTATTAGCAATTTGATGGGAGTTTGTCAGTTCAATATTCCCGTCGTTGAAAGAGGAGGGCAAAGAAGTGGTTCGATTAGGTTTGTTTATGGCTTTCCTCAAGATTTCCCACGTTTTCTTAATATTATTTTTGTTTTCCAATAAGACTGTGTTATAGTAATCTACCTTACATTCGTGTTTTAAATGATTACATATTTGGTAATAATTTTTATAAGACACTGCGTTTTCATTGGAGGATGTTTTTATTTTTTTAATGGATAATTTTTTCTTCTGTATGGAATAATAAGAATAATAACTTTATTGTTGTAAGTTCCATACAATGGTACATAACAATGACATAAAGCTCACAAAATGCTAATAGACAAATAATACCAGACAAGATTAACGGACAGGAGATAGCATCCATATACGAATATATATGAAGAACCACACTTGTGTACATCAACCCTTTCACACATAAACACACACACAAATTTCAGTCGTTCAGCGAATTGACAGGTGTAGGTTCACAAACATGGGTTCATGCCCCCCCCCACACACACACAGACAACCCCCCCCACACACACACACACCCCTAGACCCCCCCACACATGCACACACCTACACACTCACACCCGCATACACACACGCACACAAAATGGTTTAATGAAATTTATGAAAATGGCACATAGTAAAATAGATTTTTGGGGGGGATTCAATAAGAGACAGCTTGAAACAACAAATAAATATATGAAGAGAAACAAATAGACAGATACTAATATCGACCCAGTCGTTCCACAACCACTGACACCGCACAGAGATACAGGTTTATGGGATCGTCCCTTGCAGACCCAGCTGGCGTTGGTAGGCTGAGTGCGCAAATTGTATAATAGGTGGCGACAAGTCGTTGTCAAATGTTTCCAGTAATCTTGTGAAGGTTTTCTCATCCCTTAAGTCACATCCATCGGCGACAATCATTTGTAACTGTCGGGCTAGAGAACGACGTTCTTCTTCATACAGGGGGCAATAAAGGAAAAAGTGCATTTCACTTTCCACTTTGTTGGGGCAAGCCGTACAAAATCGCTGGTCATATGGAATGGGAGGTCGTTTATAATGCCCCGATTCAACACTGAGTAAGTGAGTACTGATCCTTAGACGAGTGAAAGACTGTTTAATTCGATGGTCCATTTTCGTTTTGAGATAGTTTTCAAAGCCAAACTTTTGTTTAATGGAGTGGAAGAAAGATAGTTTATTTGACTCTGAAACCTTCTTTCTCCACCATCGTACGTACCTTTCCTTGAGCTGGTTGTCAAAGGCGGCTATCAACTTTCCTGTATTAAATGTTGACCTGTTTCTCCACACATGGCCAAAGTTCACAGATTCCAGGAGGTTCGCGACCCCTGAAGCCAATGAGGATTTAACGACATTTAAGGTTTCAGAGAGGCAGCAATGGGCGATGGAATCCGTGGGTAAATCGAGAAGATGGAGCCAATACTTGACTATCTGATGTAAAATATAAAGTATGGACGATTGCATAAGGCCAGTTGAAATCCATGACTGTCGTTTAACATATTTCTTAGGCTTTGGTGAAAGTTTCAGGGCGAATGCCAAATCAAAGGATCTCAAGAAATTGGTTGTATGCTTTATCTGTATTTTGGGTGTCGTATACGATGGTGAAGTCGCACTCAGACAACAGGTTTCTAAATCTAGTGACATTATCTTGTTTGAATGAGCGAAAGAGGAAATATTCTTAGTAAGTGGCACATTTGGATGCATCCTCAACATAAAAGTCCCAAAGTGATCACTGAGATAATGATTCCAGATTTGTAGTCCTTTAGACTGTTGCTGAAGATGTGGTCAATCAGAGTCGCTGTGGTATCTGTGACTCTTGTGGGTTTTGTTATGGCTGTGAGATAATCTGAACTCAACAAAGTGTCCACATATGTATTAGTTATATTATGGTTATTGAATTTGAGAAGGTAAATATTAAAGTCACCCATTAGCCAGATCTTTATGCTGTCTGTATTAAGTTTGTCCAAAAGTTCGGAAAGCGTCGATAAAAATTTATCTATATGTGCTTTGGGTGCTGTATTTGGCCTATATATTATCCCAACTATGTTATTCTTCATTGTTAGTTCAATAAATAAGGACTCAAAGACACAGGGGATAAATACAGACAAGTCACTGCATACTTTGTATGGTAGATTATCTTTCACAAACAGACCAACTCCCCCCCCCCCCCCCCCTCGTTGTCCTCAGCGGCCCCTGTTCGGGAAATCAATGGATGGTAGCCTTCAAGCTAAAAGGAGAGAGCATCTTTAATGTAAAATATTTTGGTCAATCCATTAACATCAAAACAAAACTGGCCTGGCTGCAAATCACAAATTAGGTCATGGAATGTATCCCAGTTAGCATTCATTTATGCTGCAGCACTTAAAATTGAAGACAGAAAAGGTTCTATCCATTGATTTAGCTTCTGAAAATTGTCCAGATGAGTAATATGTGTAGGGTTTTGTTTTGGGAGACATAGAGGAAGCTGAAGTCTTCGTTAGTGCCACCAGGGAGTGTTTCACTGATTTTAGAAACAAAATCAAAAGGATCCGTGGTCTGGATCTTATCGAGAGATATTTTGTTAGCCATTTTTAAATGTATTTTTTAGTGAGCAGTTGTGTGGTAGACCATAGCAATACAAAGAAGCAACGTCAGATAAGAAGGGGAGATGACATGTGGAATACGGTTTTAAAGCATTGCCTTGTTCTTTTAAGAGATTGAGCTCTCTTAAAGAGCTTGAGGGAACTTCCAAACTCTGATTTTTAGCTGTGACGAGCAGCTCTATATGTGGCAATGTCGGTCTGTTGGTTGGTCTGTCACCAACGAGTTTAAAAAACACCATAACTCCTAAAATACATGATGGAATGACACCATACTTGGTATGCAAGTATATCTTCATGATGTCTACACCATCTCAATAGTGCATATCATTCGGATAATTTCTGTCACATTTATGGACTTCTCACCAACGAGTTTTTTTGTCACCAACGAGTTTTAAAACATCATTGGAGTTGCACGAATCGTCGCAGCTTCGGCACTGTGACAGTGCTTCAAGTTGGATAGAAGTGTGATGAGACAAATTTCTGCATTTTTGCTTCAATAAAATTTTACTTAGATTTTAAATAAAACTGTATCTATCCATTAAACCTAGACTGTTGTTTGAGTAAGGTTTGAGGTGGTTATTTTTTCCCACAAAATATCCTCTTAACCTCTATTGGCTGAATCGAATCTTGAACGTGGGGCATAACACTTCAACCACTAGACATCACTTGTGAGTTGACACTACAAAAAAAAAATTACACACTGGGGTGTCTCCCCCGCAAATGACCACTGGAGCTCTCGCTTAACCCCTGTAGAGCTGGGTATGCCAAGCTGGAACTCGGAGGAGGGGGGGGGGGGGGGGGGGGCTTCAGGACAGTCCATCAAAGATGGTGTTTGAGTCTTCTCCCCACCTGCCAGACTGATTCCAATAAAATTTCATGTGAATGATGGCTGGGGAGGGGCAATTCAGTTTTTAAATGGGCCTATTTAAACCAAATTTGGTTTTGTGTCATACATACTTGATTCATGTAAAAAAAAAAACATGTCCTACATCTCCTTGGTAACCCCAGGAGCTAGAAATAGAAACTTTTTAAAAGGCCCATATTTGGAAATCCATGCAGAACAGAGAACAGATATTTGCTATGAAGCATCCTTAGGATGAGTGGAACTGATTGGGCAAAAACAATTGCAATCGGTTGTGTCATAGGGTAGCCTATCAGGAATAAAAAAAAATGTGGAGTCAGCATATTTTCAAAATTAAAAAAATCAAAAATCTTTTTCTCCAGGACCACTATTGATATTTGATATACATCATCCTTAAGAGGATCTGATTCAAATTTGTTCAAATTAAGTCCCTAGGTTCATAATAGGCCTCTGTGGAAAATGGAGAAAATTCTTGCAAAATCTTCGGATCCTTCAGTCAAAAAAGGTGTTTATATTTGTGTTACAGAATCCTTATGGAGGTAAGATTCAAATTTGTTCAAAGCAAATCCTTGAGTTCATATTTGGGTTCCATGTGGGAACCTGAATTTTATCGAATATGAGGAATATTCTTTGAAAATCTTTTTTAAATCCAACAGATAGAATCTGTTGATATTTGGTATACAGCATCCTTTTTGGGGTCACATTCAGGTTTATTCAAATCAAGACCTTGAGTTCAAATTTGAGCTTCTTATCAGAGCCTAAATTTTATCCTAGCCCATTTTGAGGAAACTTCTTCAAAAATCTTCTTATTTTGATCCACCAACCAAATCTTTCGATATTTGTTTTCAGATTAACTTGACAAAGTCAAGATAAGCTATTGTCATCACGTGAGTCTATCAGTCTGTTCACATTTTCTTTGGCACAGGCTACACCCCATAGTTCTTGTCAGATCATCGCGATATTTCATATGCCAGTCTGTGGTCATGTCTAGATGTGAACGTCCCCTTTTGGTTGTGATTGGTCAACTGTGACAGCTGCGAGAGCCTCTAACACAAAAACCTTTAGCACAGTCTTCAGGTGGTATTTATGAAGGGATTTCATTGTAACTTTGTAGGTTGACTCTGTATAATGTCTAGATGAGAACGTCCCCTTTTGGTCACGATCTGTTAACCATGATGGCTGCCAGAGCCCAAAAACCTTTAGTACAATCTGCAGGTCATCGTATCTATGAAGGGATTTCATTGTAACTTGGTACGATGACTTCATATAATGTCTAGATGAGAATTTCTCCTTTTCATCACGATCGGTCGACCATGATGGCTGCGATAACCCGAAACGCAAAAACCTTTAGCATAGACTACAGGTCGTATTTATGAAGCGATTTCATTATAACTTGGTAGGATGACTTTGTATAATGTCTAGATGGGAACGTCCTCTTTTAGTCACGATTGGTCATCCATGGCGGCTACGTGGGCCTGAAGCCCAAAAATGTTAAGCACAGTCTACAGGTCATATTTATGAAGGGATTTTAACTTGGTAGGATGACTATGTATAATGTCTAGATGAGAACGTCATATTTTGGCTGTGTTCGGTCAACCATGACAGCCACACAGGCACGTGACCTAGATTTGTTTAGCACAGTCTACAGTTCATATTTATGAAGCAGTTTCTTTTGTAACTTGGAAGGATATCTTGGTATGATGTCTAGATAAGACTGTCATATTTTGGTCACGATCGGACAAAGTTTACCGCCACCTGGTCACTTGACCTAGATTCCTTTAGCACTGCTTACAGATTGTTTTTATGGAGGGATTTCATTGTAACTTGGTAGGATAACTTGGTATAATATCTAGATGAGACTCTCCTATTTTAATCATGATCGGTCAACCATGACTGCCTAACCGTCACGTGACCCAGATTCAGTTTGAAATGTCTAGGAGTTATTTTTTTTAAGGGATTTCATTGTAACTTGATAGGATGCCTTGTTTTGGAATGATTTTACTGCAACTTGGTAACTTTGGTTGACATACGTTAACTGTTAGGGCCACATCAACAAAGGTTTTAATTTTTTAGTACAGTCTACACTCAAATTATCTTTATTGAAAACATTGCATACAGGGAACAGAAATTCACATATTCTCAATTATCACAATTCTTGTCTTATTTCATAATCCTTTCATAAACATTGAACATTAACCTTTTCATCAAACACTACACACAGTCAAGTTAAGCTACTGTGTCATTGACACTTTCATTTCATTATCCTTAGAAGGGTCAGATTCAAATTTGTTCAAATGAAGTCCCTGGCTCATATTTGGATTTAGGCTTCTTTTAAAATTTTAACTTGAAAATTTTATTCTTCAGATTCACTATTCAGAATCTCTTGATATTTGGTATATGGCATCTTTGTGGGGGTGGGGGGATTCAAGTTTGCTCAAAGCAAGTTGATATATGGGCTTCATGTGAGAGCTTGAATTTAACTTGGTGCAGTATGAAGAATATTCTTTTAAAGTCTTCTTCTATAAATCCACCAGTCAGTATCTTTTGATATTTGGTATACAGCATCCTTAAGGTGGTTAGATTCTAATTTGTTCAACTCAAGTCCCTGGTTCCATTTTTGTGCTTCCTATGGGAGCCCAAATTTTAACTTGGTGCAATATGAGGAATAAGCTTCAAAAATCTTTTTCATTTTCTCCACTCAGAATCTTTTTATATTTAGTTCATAGGATCCTTATGGACAGATTCAAGTTTGTTCAAAGCCCAAATTTTAATTTGGTGCAGTATGAGCAATTTCCTATAAAAATCTGATCCACAGGTTAGAATCTTGATATTTGGTATACAGCATCCACAGGGATTGAGTGTGGGGAGGGGGGATTCACATTTGTTCAAATCAAGTCCCTGTGTTAATATGTGGGCTTCCCACTTAAGCCTGAAGTTTAACTTGGTGCTAGATGTGTAAAGTTCTTTAAAAATCTATTTTATTTGGAATCTATTGATATTTGCTGTATGGTATTTTCAATGAGGTCAGCTTCAAGTTAGTTTAAATCAAGTTTCTGCTAATGAGGCTGTGAATCATTTCAACTCTTTAAACTTTAGTACTCTGTATTCTGTAGAAATTGGTAATTTTCAGTTCATATTAAGTATTCGAAATAATGTAATTTCCTTGTGGAAACTCTTTGATGTTCTCTCAAACCACTGTCCCTGCAGTGGAAAAAAATAAAAGTAAATAATGAGTGATGAATTATTGTTAAAAAATCCTTAAATCACTTCATGAAGAATTAATGGGCTTTTGTCAGATGATATTATACAGTGTCAGATTTTAAAACTGAGTGGAAAATTTGTTGATCATAACTTAATAGTATCTGTTACATTTTGTTTAGCGTGTCTTCAACTGAATGAGTGCTAGAAGTCACTATCATGTCTCTAATGAAAAGTGTACTGTACTGTATGCTTTACCTTTTTATTTGTTCAGCAGCAGAATTTTCACTTCATCTAAAATTGTTCATTACAATTCTAAAAACACAATTGTTGATGAACAAAATCTTTGCCAAACTCATGCCTTCCCTTCCCAGCATCATATTTTTGAAAAAAATCACCTTTCATAGAAATGTTGAACTCAACCATGTATATAATATTATAATTTCAGTTTCTACAGGAATAATTAATTACCTTGCATATGACTGGTCAATATGAATTTTTCAAAATTTTATAATTTTTTTTTCCGAATGTTTTTCTGTTTCCCTACTTACCTATTCATAAAAGAGGTGTGCCTAGTGGCACGATCAAACCATGGTCAGATCAGTTTGTGAGAGAAGTTATTTTACCTGCTACATCAAAACAGTACTTTGTACTTGTCCTCTATAAAGTGGATCATTGGTAAAAACTAAACAAGATCACATTTATTAAAATACTTATATAAGAATGCCCAAATTAAAAGTTTGAAAGATATTTTTCCTGACAAATCTGAAACTGTGAAAAACCGATTTTCATATACACAAAACTTCACCAAAGCCAATTACACTGATTCAAGGTCAGTTTAGTAAAATACATACAATCCATGTCCCAAAATAAGCATGAGTGTAATTGCACCCATTAACACTTGTGATTCCTATTTTTCAGGAGCTAAAAATTGTGCTTGTCAGATACAGTTAAAACTAAAAGTCCTGTCACGAACTGTGCACTTATCTAGGCATAATTATGTGTAGGAATTGTGCACAATTGCCATATCGAATGGCATCCAAAGCATGGCAGGTTCTCCTGGTTACTTATAGCAAACACAGGCAATGTTTCTGCCAATGGACCTCCGTATTACCCGGAGGTCCACTGGCTGAAACATTGCTTGTGCACAGGCCATAGAAGTACAGAATTTGATAGCCTTACGATGGTCATAATGTGTAGATTAATGCACAGATTCATTTGATATTTGTGCGCATTTCCTGACAGGACTTCTAGTTTTAACTGTAATGGGATACACATGTATGTTTGTCTAACTTCTCATTTATGAATAATCAAAATAAGACAAAATACTTTTCTTAAATTCAAAATATGGATGTGTCCATGTCCCACTGGGTGCAAAACATTCATAGTACCAGTCAAAGAATATAATGTATGACTTTTTCCATCTAAAGCATGAACGATTTTGACCAAACTGCTTTCATGTTGTCAGAAATAACTTGCTGGGGTAAAGTATAAATATACTGAGTCAAAAAAGAAAGTATAATGGAAACAAATGTGAAAAAATAGCATAAAGGATGAAATAAAATAGTTCTAATGTTGCATGTTTGTGGACAAAAAGTCGTGCAAAGAGTTTAATGACATGTTGTTGTTGTCCACCAGCCGTATACAATTTTGCTTTGGATTTTAAAATAGCATGTGCTACCCGAGAATGTCAAATTGAATGGGTGACCGACGATTTTCTTTGTGTTATGTTGTGCTAGAGATCCTGGGTTATTGAGAAAACACGCTAGTTTTTGTCTTCCGACATTTTAAAATATGCCAAGGTTAACCAAAAATCAGAGGTTGCGTGCCATTGGTATGCATAAGGCTGATGAGATACCTCCAGATGAGCTCTCTGCTGAGTTCGGAGTCACTGTGGCCACTATTTACCATCTCATTGGAAGGTATAGAACCACTGGATCTACTGCTGACCGCATCCAGGTCGACCAAGAGTTATGACCCCTCGCACAAGACTGACACATCAGGATGTCTCACTTTTGGGGTTGCTTCCTTCTGGCGACGAGGACAGCAGCAATTACTCCTAGTAGAACTAACAATAGAATCAGTGCACAAACTGTCCGCAACAGACTTGCTGAACACGGCACCCGAAGTAGGCATCCATACCACAGACCAATCCTTACCCATGCGTGTTCGCTGGAGCAGCATTGGAGCACAGTTCCTTTTAGTGATGAATCACAATTTTGTCTATGGCACGCTGATGATAGGGCAAGAGTGTATCGCCGGTGAAGAGAACGGTTTTTTGATGCTTGCGTGTGGGAATGCGACTGTTTCGGCGGGGGTAGCTTAATGGTTTGGGCTGGAATTTCCTTGCATCATCGAGCGCAGTTGATCTTCATCGATGGTAATCTGTATGGACAGCGATATAGGGACAAAATTCTTAACGCTGTTGTTGTCCCATTGTTCAACGCTTATTCCAGCAAGACAATGCCTGATGTCATGGGGTGCATACCTGTCATGACTTTCTTGAGGAGCGGAACATCAAACTTCTTCCCTGGCCCCACTTTTGCCAGATTTGTCACCAATTGAGCATCTTTGGGATCAATTGAACTCAATTGGGTACGACTTCATGATCTTCAGATGTTAGGTGATTAACGTAATGTTCTAAGGCAGGAGTGGAAATTAAAACCACAGGGTGACATCCAGAGACTTATCAGGTCCATGAGCTGTCGATGTTTTGCTATCCAAGAGGCAAGTGGGGGACAAAAACGGTATTGACTGCATGTGTGAAGTTTTCATTTCACCCCATGTTTGAATTGTGATGTCCTGATGTGACGCTGGCAACAGTAAGAACATGAAATTATGCAAATTCATACAGCTAGACTCAAAATATGAATTCACAATAATTTGTTTGGGATTAAAGTCGATAATACTAAAAAAATTGCTCCTCAAAGTGTATTGTACTTTCTTTTTTGACTCAGTATATATGTAGTTATGGTTGTCAATACCTTAGCTGTACATCTTTTGGATTTCTTTAATTACTTCTCTAGTTTTATAAAAGAAGCTATGTGCATAGTTGAGGGATGGGGGGGGGGGGGGGGAGGGGTTGGGCATCTTTTTGTATCATCCTGAGATGACACTTTCTCTAGTTTTATAAGCAAAGCTCTATCCACAGTGCATAGATATGCCAGTAGACACCCAGTAATAAAAAAGTCATCATAGACAATATACATTCAGAGATGTTCCAAAAAATGTCCCTGTATTAATATGTTTGATAATTTCCCCTCAAAAGAAAATGGAAGGACTACAGAAATGACATGTGTACATCCATCTTTTGGCACTCATTTCTCTTCAACTATTAAGGTTACATATTTGAAATCTTGATGTATGCTTTTCTACCAATTCATCGCAAGTCAGAAAATAAGCAGACTGTCATCTGCAAAATGAGGTCCCCAAAGGGTGAATTTGGTGATGCTAATGTGCACAGCAGGGTAGCAACACTAAAATCAATCTGTGAACCTCAGTCTGAATCAAGGTCTTAAACCTAAACAGAAAGAGGTACCCAGAGGATACTTTGGCCCACTGTTTGGGATAGCATCAGCAAATTCACCCTCTGGGGATCTCATTTTGCAAATGACAGATTGCTTATTTTCAGGCTTGATTCATCATGATGCACTAGTAAGCACCATGCCAAAAAATAATAATTTTCTTAGAGTTATTGCCCTTAATGTACTTGAAAAATGGTGAATTTCAGTGATGAAAGGATACACATGGTGAAATCAGCACCTACACCTTTCAATTTAGAGCAGTAAAACCTTACAGAATCATTGCTAACAGATTACTAATGGGCATCATGTATATAGATGGAGAGGTTTATTCAGTTTTTTGAGGAGTTACTGCCCTGAATTGACTCTGAAAATTTAGCCTTATTATGAAGGCAGATACTCTTATGATGAAATCAACTCTCTGACCTTTCAGTTTAGAGTGATGAAACCTTAGAGAATTATTGCCAATGTATTACTGATGTGCAACATGCACAGAGATGACAGGATTCTTCAATTTGTTTTTGGAGTTACTGTCCTTGATCTGCATTTTTATGATAATGGATAAATACTCTGATGGTGAAATTAACTCTTACACATTTGTGTTTCAGTCAATGAAACTCAAAAATATTATTATTGATGGTTCATCGATGCGAAACATGTATATAGATGATGGGATTTGTCATTTTTTTGAGTAGCTTCCCTTTTTTGCTTTGAAGTTACTTTCCTTCAGAAAAAGTATACCCATATTTTGTAATAAACTCTTACAGTCAGATTTCAATATTTTGTTGCATTATTGGTAAAATCAATCTTATTAGATTTGGATGATGCAATCATACACACTGCCTGTGCAGCCTCGATGGGTCATCACATTTTTTGAAGGTCTTAATTTAATTTTGAGGAATTTTTCTGCCTCTTGTGTAGTCTCTCTCATGTTAGAATACAATATAAACATTAATGCATGGTCTGAATAACAATCAATGCTAGAGATGTACTTGTTATATTTTGCGAGAGCATTTATACTCATCTATCTCTGAATTTGTGTTCGCTAAAAATGATACCCATCAATTTTGGGAGCACAATTTGTGTGTGGCGGGTGGGAGGAGGGGGGGGGGGGGAGGTTGATATGTGCCATAGGCATATCCGATGGCCATAGGCTGAGGTGGGGGTGGGTATGGCCCTCCCATTAGTGGGGGTTTGGGGCCCTTATTTGTTTCACACACATATATATATATCTATATATATATGAAATAATTTAAAAAAATATTTTGTGAGGGCATTTTGTCTGAGGGCATTATGTCCTAAGAGCATATTGTCTTGCATGTATTTTCACTGATGGCATTAGGTCCGAGGGCATTTTATTTTATTTATTTGGGGGGGGGGGGGGAGGTTGATATGTGCCACAGGCATATCCGATGGCGATAGGCTGAGGTGGGGGTGGGTATGGCCCTCCCATTAGTGGGGGTTTGGGGCTCTTATTTGTTTCACACACGTATATATATCTACATATATAAGAAATAATTTAAAAAAATATTTTGTGAGGGCATTTTGTCTGAGGGCATTCTGTCCTAAGAGCATATTGTCTTGCATGTTTTTTCACTGATGGCATTATGTCTGAGGGCATTTTATCCTACAATAATTTTTATAACATGGGAAGGGGGAATAGGTAAGAGGCTAAATTATGATGGTGAAGATTTTCTGAAACAGGTAACCATTTTAATGAGTTTAATGTGATAATCATTGCATCAAAATTATCTTTAGTAGTTACAAGTTTCATTTTTGACATAGATGTTTATTCATTACTAGCTCTTTTTTTGATGGCAAAGCTCCATTTGGAGGTATCACACAATAACAATGACAAAATAAGTGTCATCATTTGATAGCATTGCCAAAATGCTCACATCACCTTCATGATCATCCAGATGTTTAACCTCTTGGTGTAATATTAAATGAAATGGTTGAATACAGCATATGTTCTTATCAACTTTTCCGTAAATATCATTTGAAACAAAAGAATGACGTCAGAAGTATGTGACATATTTTTGAATTTTTGATACATCACAGTATTTATTCAGTTTATAGGTGTTTAACTGGTAGAGCGCTGGAAGCCCATATTTGGGCTTTATTCTGAAGTGCAGGTGCGCCAACTTCAAGGCTTCAAATTCAGTTGCTGTGCTTCAAATTATCTTTCAAGTGATATTATTTAGTCTGTTAGGATTTGCCTTGTCACTATTTATGGGAGAGTGCCAAAAATAATTTAGCACTCTACCAGTTAAACTCTATAAACAATTTGCAATTAACAGATTTGTACTGAAGGTGTGATAAAAGCAGAAGCAATGGTTTTTGCGCTCCAAAGGTGCACAGGGATGGTGTGGGGCAAGCCCCTTTCGGCCCTCTTTGACTATATTAGGAATTTTTCCACATGTCTGGGCACATTAAAGGAGGAAAGTGTTACAGTACTCAGCGTTGTCTGTGTTTTCGTCTGTTCTTTCTAAGGAGGGGGTGGCTGCATTGGTGATACCTTCTTTGATGGTATTGAAAGAGGAGTGATGGAGGGCTGACTTGGTTAGTAAGGTCTAGTCCTCGCAGCTGCCGGTGGTGTAGTGTTCTCTGGCATTATGCGTAAGTAGTGGCTGCTAAGACTCTGTATTGCGACTTTAAACATGTTTTCATTGAACACGCAGTTTTGAAGGGTTTTGATCTGGGCTCGTAGAAATTTTAGGTGGTTGTCATCTCTGACCTCTTCTTCTAGGATGCCTTCCACGGACTCCACGGTGATTGCTTCCTGGATGGGGTCCCGGTCAGAAAAGGCAGGAATAGCAAGAGTTAGTTCGGCGACATGTGTGATGTCCGACTCAACTTCCTGCGCCACAAACAGACCTTCCTCCTCCATCTCCTCTTCTGAGGAAGACTATGATGGGCTGGAGATTGTACTGTTACTTGGCGAACCAGCATGCTCCAGACCCTCCACTGGAGTGGAAGGAACCAAGCTGGACATGGAATGGTCAGGGGTAGCATGCATTGAGTTTTCAAAGCCATGGTTAGCCTCCCTCTCTTCCTTTTCTTTTCCATGAACTCCGTCAGTCGGCGGGCATCGCGAAGTCTGGCGGAAGGTCCCTTCTTTCTTTTTCTTTTCTTCTTTTGGCTGTCTTTTGTCTGGGTTCGGCGGTTGTCATCTTCCTTTAGCAAGTCCAAGTCACTTGGAGGGTGACCTGGGCAGGAGGAAATCCCCCCATGAAAGGTACTACACCTCTCCAAGGATGTGTTAGGCTTCTTTATCAAAATCCACTGTCAGGTGAGTTTTACCCTTGAGCACCTGGATACTCCAGGTGGTAGCAAAGGTAGCCTTCACTTTGACAAGTGTTTCTTGAATAACAAGTAGAAGCCCCATTTTTCAGTAGTTAGCACCTCGGAGTCCAAGGTGCGAATGGAACTGAGAATGAGATGTATGGCGATAAAAGGTTTGGTTGTTGGATGTATATACAGTGAATAGGATTATTCTTTTGAACAATATCAAATTAAGTGGCTCCACAGTGTGATCATAAATAGTAGTGTCTTGCAGTTTCAAGGGAGGCATATTGCAAGACAATGTTATTATGTCATTCTTCTAGCATGTGCACATTAACACTATCATTTGGTTAATTGCTGGAAAGAGGTAAGATAAGTGTTTCCAACAATTAACTAGATGATACAGTCACAAATGTATGATAAATTTGTTTTAACCTCACTTAAAAACATATACACTGCCAAAGAAGAGCCTGCTCTTCCCCCTGATCCGAAAACACCACCTACAACTATCTTACCGACACATCCTCCTCCCAAGAAAAACCGCAGGAGATACAGACGCCGCTGACTACCTCAACTCCTTCCCTCCTTTTCCACATCCAGACAAGCCAAAAACTTATACAGTTAAAGAGGGTTGAAAGGGGCTTGTCCCCCAAACTGTCCCTGCGCGCCTTCGGCGCGTCAAACCATTTCGTTCGGTTAAAAACATATACTGCTCAAAGTTTGCTGAGCACCAAGTATATCCAACTACCTGTTGTACGTTTTAGTTGAAATATTGTAATGAAAAGTGTATATATTTTTTTATTTAATTATATCTTTAATGATTTAAGTACAGAAATTATGATTTTATTTGTGTTTGACATTATTTTTTAGCTTTTGAATATGATAACCATGGAAAATGGATATTATTGGTAAAAGAGGAAATTTTTCAATTTACCAAAAAGTTGACATAGCGAACTGGTATGGGTTGAATATCGAGTATGAGACCCATTACTGTTAATTACAGCTTGACAATGCCTTCTCATACTCCCAATCAGGTTCCTGGTGGTCCTCTGTGGGATGTTGTTCCATTCTTGGACCAGCATGACACCAAGCTCCTGGACACTTCTTGGCTGAAGCTGAAACTCATTCCACACATGTTCGATTGGATTGAGGTCAGGGGATCTTGCTGGCCAGTCCATACGCTCAATCCCCTCCCTCTGTTGGTACTCCCCGACAGCATGGGCAACATGAGGATGGGCATTATCGTCCATCAGAATGAATCTATTTCCCACTGCACCTGCATACAATCTGACGTGGACATCTAGGATCTCATCAATATACCACTGTGCAGTCAATGTACCACATTCAAGGACAGAGAGCACTGTGCATCCATCCTTGCTGATGACGCCCCAGACCATGATTGACCCTCCACCATAACGGTTATGCTCAGCAATGTTAGCTGCATGCAGTCGCTCTCCTGGTCTTCTCCATACCCTCGGATGCCTATCTGTGTGGTCTAGGCAGTACCTTGACTCATCTGTAAAAAGGACAGGTCGCCAATCTTCTCTGGTCCATCCAACGTGGTCCATGGCCCATTCATATCGTGCCTGGTGGTGGTTCTGGGACTGCGTATGGTGCACACCAAGGGCTTCACAAACCTGAAGATGGGTAGCCCCTTGCTCCACCATCCCTACAGCCAGCCACATTTCTGCTTCAGACAAATGTCTTCTTACATTTGCATTTGCCATATTCAATTATTAAATCACAAGGGTTTGTGTTGAAATGAAGAATGAATACCCTACACATGTCATGTACATATAGACAGTACACGAAAACATCATGAAAATCAAGGGGTACATGCTTTCCATGACTGTCACAAAAAGTCTGCCTGTCAAGAGAGCTAATGTAAACACTGGGGACCATCTCAATACATTCCTCAATCATATCCACCAAAAATATCACAAATATGTCACAAGCAAATTTCACAATGATGTGTCAAATATTTGGTGCTTAGCAAACTTTGAGTAGTATATATATGGGTCCTACATATATGGTAAAAGTGGGCATGACAGTATAAGGGATCAATTTTGAGTTAAGCAGCAAGATGAATTCTTTTACTGGGTTTGTTACAAACAGAGCTGTAGTAAATACTTGTCAGTATTATAAGAATACATATATAGAGACTGTGTATCTTACTTCACATGAATATAAATAATATAAAGAAAATCCCCTGGAAAGCCCATAAGACAAACCTGTGAAAATTTCCTGTCTAGTATTGACTTTCAATTTGCTTGTAAAATTTTATTAAATATTTCAGTGTGAAAAGCTTTTATGAAGACTCCTGAGAAATTTGTTTATGGCCCTGTTGACTTTACAGCCAAGAATCTGATTTACATCCAGAGCCAACACATCAGTGCTTTTCAAAGTATTCAGAATGCCACAAAGCAATCATTGTTTCATTAGGTTGGTGTTAAGTAATACTTTTAACCTGCTTTTTATGAATATCCTGTGAATATTTGATATTCATAAAAACAGTGCAGTTCAAAATGCATATTCAAGTCAAAATTTAAGAGCTGAATGTGGAATTTTCTAATACAGTTACAAAAACAAAGCAGTATATGCCTCTGATAGAGTCTGATCCATTGCTGCTGTGATACTGGCAACACAATTCATTTCAAATGTGATGAAAATGTTCTGTAAGTGTAAGTACTTAATATTCCAAAAAGCAGCGCAGGTTACAACCGACAAGTGCACATTGACTCAGGTGCCAGAAGTGTAATTCCAAGATTTTGGGCATCGTATTCAGTGTAAAAAAAATCTTTCAACATTAATCTCAACTTAAAAAGATCGTCAGTTTGACTCTGAGCTTTGGTTTTGAAACTTAATGTGACAAAAAACATTTCAAAGTTTGGCGGTGATAGGTAGGTGAGCCTCAATATGATGTAGGAATGATAAATGGTATAATGTCTGATTGTCCATATTCAGTGTTTGATATTTATTTGTTTGATTCAAATTTGTGGGTGCATATTCAGCTTTATATTTGATTCAAATGGAAATGTTATATTCTAAGAAACATAGTTTTGTTACATTTTGTTGTAGAGTATCTATATTCACTTTGGTAAACTGAAAAACTGTATTGAAACAAATCTGTATTACAAAACAATATTTACTCCCAAGTGAATATGAAGTGCATGTTCAGAAAATAACTTTGTTGTGGCACAAACTCTTATTTAAAAAAAACACACAAATATGGCTTTCTACTACCAAACCAGTTAAAACATATTTCCAGAGCAAGGTTTTTATTTATACCAGAACATAAACAATAAACTTTGATCCTTTAATAATGGCCTGATTTCGACTTTGGCTACATTTCACTGCATCAGAACAGATGCCCCAACATACAGCCTCTGGGTAAACTCACAAGTGACATTCTTAGAACTTCGACAGTTGTTTCTAGGCAAGGCTTGGCTGTCTGTACAGGCAGTCAAGACTTGCCTAGAAACAACTTTAGAGCAACAAGATGTAGACTGCAAAAGTGCAGGAAAAGTGTATTAAAAATCTCCAGGCCCTAAAGGTTAAGTCATTCTTGGGTTGGTAGGTATATCATCTAAATTGTCAAAGCTGAATACTTCATTTCAGTTGGAAGTGCCTGCTAGTACTTCAACACAAAATGGCGAGAAAATAAATTTCATGATAAATAACATACTGAACCTTATAATTCACTATAAAATTATGTTCAAGTTGGAAAGATCATGCACAGAAATAATTCAATGCCTCCTGCACCAGAGTATACAAACCTGCATTAGTTTCTGTTTTACATTTAATAGACTTTGCCATTTAAAATTCTTCTGTAAGCTCTGAAAGAAAACCCAACAATAAAGGCCAATATTAACAGAATATCTTGTAAATAAAATATCACATTGCTGTTATTGGTTTACAGGACTACAACTTACAGCACCTAGGTGTGGGTTTCAAAACCTAAACAAATCAACGTATAATTAGTATTCTGCCAATTCTTAGTTCTAAACTTTCAAATAAGCCAGAGCCCCTGAGGTGCTCACCTGACAAAGTTGTTTACAGAGGGATTTAAATTCAGCTTCTATCACTAGTATCATACCCAGATTCACAGTATTTCCAGTAACATTAAAAAGGATAATTTTTCAAGGATGTTTAATTCTAAATCTCTGTTTCTCAATTTTTAACTTACCAGAATAAGTGTCAAATTTTGCATCCAAATTAAAAAAAAATGGTGGGGAGGGGGATTTTTAGGGAGGAGGGGATTTTAAGTGAATTGTGTATCAGTGGAAATAAAAATGCCCACTGCCCTTCCCCTTCCCCAAACAAAAATGGACCCCACTCTTTGGCTCAAGTGGTGGAATTGTTACCTTTACATACCTTTACATAAACTAACTTGAAATCCTTCAAAACTTATTTTAAAGCAAAAAAAGTCTTTCATCCAATGGACTTCCTGCCCACTAGATCCTCATGTGTCCTGCCGGCTCCATTTGACCAAATGTTATGTTAATGTTATCTACCCACTTATATATCAAGACTAAAACTAGAGAATTGTAATTTGTTGGACAAATTACGGGCGTTCCCAACTTTCCAATGTGAAAATGCAGCTACATACAGCAAAGCAAAGTGTTTGAAATTAACCATTTCCAAAATGATAGACAAAAAGCATCCAAAGTTGGCTAATTTTGGCATTCTCTCACGATTCTCTTATTCACGCCCTCATTTTGCTTGGGGGTTAAATCTTGAGATTAAAAAGTAAATAGTAACTTTCTTCCACAATCATTGTTGCATCTATCCATACCAAAATAATTGCTACAACAACCTTGCAATTAGAGAAAATAAATACAGATGTTTGCAAAATTAACTGAAAATCAATTTTGTTTCTGACAGTACTATTCTTTACATGGCCAAAGCTTATGTTGTGTTTAGCCCCAAAGCATAACTTGCAGCAGAGGATTTGTTCATTAGGCATCTCTACCTATAGCAAAACAAAATGTTTAGAACTAACCCTTTCCAAAATGACAGGAAGATGCAACCACAGTTAGCTAATTTTGGCATTTTCGGATGGTACTCTTACCCTCATTTGCTTGAGGGTTAAAGATGAGATTATAACCTAAACAGTAACATTCTTCTGCAAGCATTGTTGCATCTATGCATACAAAAATAATTGTTTCAACAACCTTGCAATTATGAGAAATTTGCCCTTGAAGTTAAATTAAATCTTAAATCTTTATTTAAATCTTGAAGATAAAATGATATATTCATATCATTTGTGGTCAATAGGGGTTAATTTTGTAATATGTGGTGATTTTAGTGTATAATATTATGCATCAATCACAGACTGAGTGTCTGAAAAGAGACATGGACTAATCTTGAATTTTGCTATTTGAATGAACATGTTAAAGTTGAGGGTACTCCAGTTCAAGGCCTGACAATTAAAAGTTGGAATAAAACATATAACAGCAAAATTGTTCTTGGATAACAGTTAGATAATTGCCAAAAATGAAAAGTGGACAGAAATCGCGCATGGGTTAATGGCGGAAAGGCGGTAATTTGGTTAATTTAACATTAAAATTGAACAGACAGCAGTATCGCTCATATGCCCTCTGCGTCCAGACCGGTGAAGGCAGATACACGAAATCTTAGGAAGTTGTTCTACTATCCCTGCTCAACAGGACAGTATCTTTGTCGAGTGGCGTGACCGCCCGGGAACAATGTGGATCACGTGGAAACTGCGGGGACGATTCGTCCCTACTCTATTCCCAATGCAATGCCGTTTCCATTCACTATTTACCTATCACCGGTCGAGTTTGGCATTATTTCTGTCTATTTGATGAACTGTTCAGCTTTAAATATTCGCACATTCATATGGGACAGAAAGTTTTGAGTTAAACAGCTTATTTTAGACCATCCTGGCAGAAACTGACAACTCGATCCGGTGGAGAAAAAGCTGTCATCTGGCTAATTTGACATTCAAATTGAACAGATACAATGTCGGATATACGCCTATTATGTCCTGACCATGCAAGGCAGTAACTTGAAATTCTCTGAATGTTTTCTACTGTCCCTGCCCGACAGTTTAGTATCTTTTGTCAAGTGCCGAGACCGCGTGGAAATACCGTGGATCAGGTGAAAACCAAGGGCACGATTCGTCCCTACTTTATTCTCAATTCAACGACTTTTCCATTCATTATTTACCTGTCACCGGCTGAGTTAGGCATTATATCTGTCTATTTGATGAACTTTTCAACCTTAACTATTTGCGGCTTCATGTAGCACCGCCGAAAGGCCACTGCACGGTTACCAATATATTCAGGGATTGATTTTACGAAAATAACAATTATTCCGACTATACCCACATGGGAACTCCTAAATATGCCAAGAGTTAAACTTTTGATAATAATGTATAAAACAGAAGTTGTCATGCTATGCTTGCTGCATGCAGGCATAGAAAACATTCAGCGCTCAATGATTTAGGAATGGAGTAAATTGTCACTTAAACCTATGGAATTCTGAAGAAATGGGAGTTTTTTTCAATGGCACCAATCTTTATTCATCTGAGACAGGGATGGCGTTAAACTTTACAGCAACCTTATAACAGAACATATTCTTGGAATTGAACTGTGAATCCGAATATTGAAAGCATTTTCGGATATTCTATTCCAAACTACCACTGCACGCTTATCAATATTCAGTGATTTTATGAAAATATCAATTATTCCGACCGTACCCATATGGGCAGTCTCGAATCTGCCAACGGTTGAACTTTTAATAATGACATATAAAACTAAAGTTGTCATACTATGACTGCTGCATACAGCCATAGAAAACGTTCAGCGCTCAATCAATTGGGAATGGAGTAAATCATCACTTAACCTTACCAAATTCTGAAAAATGATAGTTTTTTTTGGACTGCACCTATCTTTATGCAAACAGAATGAGCATAGGGTTAAACTTTACAACCAAACTTACAACAGCAAATATGCTCGGTAGGCAATTGTAAATACGAACATGTAAATCATTTTTCGATATTCCTTTTGAAAATGGAAGAAAAGTGAGTTCCAGATTAGCCAATTTTATAAAGAATTTTAGGGCACTCAAATATTCAAGGCCCGAAAACTGGGTGAAGGTTAAAACTTTGAATAAACTATATAACAGCAAAATTGTTCTTGGATGAAGTCCCAATCCTCTCATGGAAAAGGTTTTGAGACAATATGGCTCCAGTGTTGAGAAATTGCATTTAAAAGTTGGCGAAAATAACAATTATTCCGACAGTACCCTTATGGGAAGTCTCAAATCTGCCAAGGGTTAAACTTTTAATAATAACATATAGAGCAAAATTTGTCATACTTTGACTGCTGCAAGCAGCTATAGAAAACATTCAGAGCTCAAGCAATTAAAAATGGAGTAAATCGCCACCTAAACTTACCAAATTCTGAAAAATTGGAGGTTTTTTTGGACGGTACCTACTTTTATGCAACCAGAATGGGATAGGGTTAAACCTTACAACCAAACTTACAGTAGCAAATATGCTTGGTAGTCAATTGTGAATACGTACATGAAAAGTTTTTGAAATTAACCCTTTCCAAAATGATAGAAAAAGCAACCAAAGATGGCTAATTTTGGCATTTTCAAACGGTACTCTTATTCTCACCCTCATTGTGCTTGAGGTTTAAATCTGAGATTAAGAAGTAAACAGTAACTTTCTTCCACAATCATTGTTGCATCTAGCCATACCAAAATAATTGTTACAACTACCTTGTAATTAGAGAAATTTGCCCTTTAATTTGGCGAAAATAACAATTATTCAGACAGTACCCTTATGGGAAGTCTCAAATCTGCCAAGGGTTAAACTTTTAATAATAACATATAGAACAAAATTTGTCATACTTTGACTGCTGCAAACAGCTACAGAAAACATTCGGAGCTCAAGCAATTAAAAATGGAGTAAATCACCACCTAAACTTACCAAATTCTGAAAAAACTGGAGGTTTTTTGGACGGTACCTACTTTTATGCAACCAGAATGGGATAGGGATAAACTTTACAACAAACTTACGACAGCAAATATGCTCGCTAGTCAATTGTGAATACGTACATGAAAAGTGTTTGAAATTAACCCTTTCCAAAATGATAGAAAAAGCAACCAAAGTTGGCTAATTTTGGCATTTTCAAATGGTATCATCGCCCTCATTGTGCTTGAGGGTTAAATCTGAGATTAAAAAGTAAACAGTAACTTTCTTCCACAATCATTGTTGCATCTATCCAAACCAAAATAATTGTTACAACAACCTTGTTATTAGAGAAATTTGCCCTTGAAGTTGGTCAATTTTGAAGAAAAAATCTATATTCATGTCATTTTTGGCCAGTGGGGGTTAATGTTGAAAGATTTGAGTGGTGATTGTGGTGTATCATATTATGCTCTAAGTGTGTGGAAAATCTGAGCTAAATAATTGTAAATAATTTTGAGATATTCGAAAAATAGTGAAAGTTTGAAGGTTTTGGCAGAATATTTTGAAAATACGCATTTTCACAGATATGATGATACTGCATTTCACTAGATTTTATGACATTATATAAGTGTGCCAAATTTGGTAAAAATCGTACAGCTTCTTTTCGAGCAGTTCAACAGACAAAATTCAGGGAGGGAAAAAAAAAAAAAAAAAAAAAATAGAGAAGTAAAATTTTTAAAAAGAAGAATAACAAGAGTCTTTCCCAAACTGGGTTTGGGAAAGCCTAATTAGATCACACCTGGCCCTGTCACTCATGGGAAGAATCCATTTAAACAAATGCATTGTAAACTCTGTTAAATTTCTAACCCTTCTCATGCCCTTCAATATCAGTCAACTGTAACACCTTGAATAAACTAAACTGTAATCTAAGAGTTATAAAAAACATAGGGTGCATAGTGGTTACGACATTGAACTTCAAACCAAAAGGTACAGGGTTCGATCCCTGCAGGGGTAATTGTGTTGTGTCCTTGGGCAAGGCACTCAGTCCTGATTGCCCATGTGGGGGCACGGTGGCGCCATGTTCTAAGACGTACTAAGATGTACTGCACTTTGATGGTGCACTTGTCTTCAACCAATGCTAACCCTGCTTGTGTGGAGTTAGTATGCTGGGGAGTCTGACAGTTGCTTTCCATTGCTCGGTGATTCTCTCTGAGTACTCCGGCTTCCTCCAGACCTTCACCCATAAAACTCCTACACAAGCTGACCTTGGCTGTCCAAAGTGTCATTAAACCCCAATAAATAAATAAATAATATAAAAAACCTATTACCAAATATCAGAACTCTGCCTGGTGGATCTGAAAAATAAGATCTTTGAAGAATATTCTTTATATTGCATGGAATTAAAATTCAGGTTCCCATAATAATATGAACCCGGAGACTAAATTTAAACAAACTTGAATCTTAGTGCCCTAAGGATAAGGATATTGTATGCTAAATATCAAAAGATTCTGAATGGTGGTTCTGGAGAATAAGATTTTTAATATTTGAAAATTTGCCAACTCATTATTTCCGATACCTGTGTGAAAATCTTTAAATGCTTGACACCAAACCCCATTTCATGCGGACTCAAATTTACTGAACACAGTAAATTCTGTTTCTCTTCCTTTGCTTCTGGTCTGTATTCATCTAAATGGAGAGATAACTACTCTGTGAGTTCTGTCAAACAAGATATCATAGAATTATAGAAACCAAATTTACTGCAACCAGTAAATTTAAGCCTGTGAAAATGGTGAAAGTGTGAGAACTAAATAGTATAGAAAAAGAATTTATGGAGACTCTTTTTTTGGTTGTAAAATATCTTTAAAGAATTTGGAAATAGGTTTTCGTAAATAGTATTTAAAGATTTTCATACAGGGTTGCGATAAAATTTTTCAAAAAACAGGAAATAACTTTTTTTCATAGCATTAAATGTGTTCTATGAAGGAATTAGCAATGGATATGTTTTACTCAGCCCACAATTTTTGAGAGAAGAAATACATGTGTGAACTTCAGAAATGCATTGAGGTGATAACATGCAATTTCAAGCAATTCTGAAAACTGTACTTAATAAGACCCGTTTGAGCCCTGTGAACAGGACCCAATTTATTAACTTTTACTGTGTTTCAACTCATTTTCTGCTGGTCCCAGGTCCACATATAATATGCTTGAGATATGAGTGTGACCAATTTTCAAAATTTATGCCCCGTCTGTCAAATTTTTGGGGAATAAAAATACATGTTTGAACAGTGGCAGTGCATTGGGAGTCTTAAAATGTGATTTCCAGCAATCCTACAAAATGAACTCAATGATCCCTGTGTGAACCGAGTGAGCTTGACCCATATTATGAACCTCCATTTAGTATGGACTCATTTGGTATTGGTCTCAGGTCCATAGGTCATAGCATGCTTGAGTTATGAGAGTGACCTACTTTTTCAAAAATTTTTTCCCCCACTCACTTTTTTGAGTCCAAGGATACATGTATGAATTTCCAGAATGTATTAGTGGGGTCATAAAATTTAATTTCCAGCATATCAGAAAAATACAGCCAATGACCCCTTGGTGACCTTAGTGACCTTAACACATATTTTGAAACTCCATTGAGTTTTGACTCATTTGGTGTTGGTCTCAGGTCCATACATCATACCACACATGAGATATGAGGGTGATCGATTTTCAAAATTTTGGCCATGCCCACTTTTTTTTTTAGTGTAAATATGCATGTATTTATTTATTTATTTATTTTTTATTTATTTATTTATTTATTTATTTATTTATTTATTTATTTATTTATTTATTTGTGTTTAAGGTCACATATTTCTGCACAATGACTAATTATGATCATTACAGTTTTACGGGTAGAGGAAGCCAGAGTGCCCGGAGAGA
The DNA here is from genome assembly GCA_031216915.1 of Pictodentalium vernedei. Lineage (NCBI taxonomy): Eukaryota > Metazoa > Mollusca > Scaphopoda > Dentaliida > Dentaliidae > Pictodentalium > Pictodentalium vernedei. The sequence goes on along the minus strand of CM062296.1, from coordinate 686,689,708 downwards.
ACCACTAAGCAACTGTCAACTCCCCAACATACTAACTCCACACAAGCAGGGTTAGCATTGGTTGAAGACAAGTGCACCATCGACGTGCATTATGCCTCAGAACACAATGCCACCATGCGCCCATGGGAGTGAAGTGTCTTGCCCAAAGACACAACACAGAGCTGCTGGTGGGATTCGAACCCAGGACCTCTCGGCTTGCAGCCTGCATCTCTACCTACTAAGCCACTTCACCCCCCTAAATGTGCATGTATGAACTTTGGGAATGCATTGGGGGTCAAAAATGTGATTTCCAGCAATTTTGAAAAATGCACTCAATGACTCCTTGGTGACCTCAGTGACTGACCCATGTTTTGAACCTTCATTGAGTTTTGGCTCATTTGCTGTTGGTCCCAGGTCCACCATGCTTAAGATATGAGCATGACCCTGGAATCTGAAAAACATAGGAGGGCGCGAGTACATGTGACTGTCTATCAAAATCTGCCAAAAATCGCGAGATAAGACAATTCGTTTTTGAGTTATCGTGCGGACAAGGAAGTGCATAGAAGATAGAAGACGAGAATAAGAAGAAGAAAAAAAGAAAAGAAAAAAAACCCATACGAAAACACAGACTAATAAATGCTCAGTTTATCACTAGAATTTAGGAAAATTACCAATTCCCTACTAATTGAATACTCCTGTTAACTAAAATTTTTAAGGGTATGCTACACTAATCACATTTGGCCACTATAAGGGTGACTGAGTCTTCTCACAACTACTGACCCTGTTCAAAATAAATTCCATGGGAGTGGCAATTGGGGTGGGGTATTTAAATTTTGTTAAAATCTGTTCGCCTTGATAGGGGAAAAAGCATACTGTTTTTAGCTGCGACTAGCAGCTCAATAAGTGGCAATGTCGGTCTGTTGGTCTGTCTGTCGGTCTGTCTGTCAGTTGGTCTGTCGGGCTGTCTGTGACCAACGAGTTTCAAAACTCAATAACTTTTGAAATACTTGATGGAATGACTTTATATTTGGCATGTAAGTGTATCTTATTGATGTCTAGCCACTGTTCAATGCATGTGTTGTTCCAAATATGTTTCTTGGAGTTATGGCCCTTGATGAACTTAGAATTTTGTGAGATTGCACCACCCGTCGCAGCTACGGCGTCGATGTCACGATTTTTTACAAAATCTTCTTATGAACCGTTAGATGTGGAGTCTTGATATTTGGTATTTAGTTTCCTTTTGAAGTGGAGAATGAACTTTGTGGAAGCCAAGTTTAAGTGGCAGTGCTTACCATAGTAAAAGGAAGGGCAATATTTTTTACCTCTCCTAAATTTCACATTTTTGGGGCAGTTTCAATGAACATTGGCATATATTGTGAATGAGTGACATGTCCTTAATATATAGAAAAAGATTAGTCAGTAGCCCTATGGAGACCCACATACGTAAAAATAAAACAACATTTCAGCTGTCTCTTCTTCCTGAACTTCAAAGATCTTTTTTTCTTTGCCTTCCCAACTTGAAAAATTAGATGTGTCATTGTGAGCAAATTGAATCATCTTTGGCACTGGAGTAGTTAACTCAGTGTTGATTAACCTGCACATTGACAGATCTTTGTACAACATAAGATTTAGACATTGGCAATTAAATTGCTAACTATTACAGTGCTGGAAGACATTTTCTATCTCTACCACTTTACTAAAAGTGGCAGTAAGTGGTCCTGTTAATTGCTTAGCCATTGAAAAATATTCAGTTTACAGGAGTATTCAACTAACTTGAATTTGATCACTTTGCTACATTGTGATAATAATTTGAACAATTAATCTACTGGGATGCCGGAGCCTAATTCGAAGTGGGGGAGAGCTAAAAAAAAAGCCGGTTTGGAGAGTCTATGCCCCCATATGCGACCATGGTTCTCCCTTCAGGAAGAATATTTTGATAAATTAGACCCAAAACATTCAATTTCCTTTCATTTCAGTATCATTTTAACACTGAAACACTGCATCCTCATGGGCAGAAAGTTTCAAACTCTAGATCGATAACGTCTCTGGGAGCCCGATAAACAAAATTGGGTATCTGACGATTAAGCATGTCAAATGAGATCATACAAAGTCAAAAAATAATTCAAGTTTGCCATAATTTGTTACTTTGTTACAAGGATTACCCAAAACAAGTGTTGTTAATTTGTGAAAGAGACTGTACAGATCGCTTTTAAGGAACATACTCCTTGATCTATTAAATATTGTTTAACAGAGCTCATGAAACGCTTTGCAATAAGATACAATAGATTAACCCCTGTCCATTAATGCTTTTACGACATATGAAGGACTTTTAAAAATCTGTGGATGTGGGAAAGTTTCTATAAAATTTTTAACACCGTTGTAACTCTATCATCTGATGAATTGAACTCTTTTCAACCATTACGTGTACGCTCCCTGTAAAACACTGCCAATCGACTCCCCACTAACTGCTCTATGAGGTGGGGTATCAAAACCCAACCACGTGACTTCAATAAGACGTACTATCGGTTATAATTAGCACGAAGTGTTTCCCAGTGTTGTGACAAGGTTATGCTTCCGACCCAAAATAGGACCTCCAAACATCATTTCTCTGCAAAACGGCCGTTGATAATTAGGAAAAAAAGCGCATCGCTCCCAAACTAGACAAATAAAAATAAAATCGTTAAAATTTATTTCGAAATATCGTACAAAATGACTTTTGAGGGCAGTTTCGATCTCGCATGAATATTTGTGAAGACCTTCTCGTTACTTTTTGTCTATGTCGGCGTTTCTTTGATCCCGTAATTTTTGGATACCAATTAGCACATTTTTCCAACCAGTCGGGCAAATACTAGTTTTAATATCATAGGGAAATTTTAAAAACGCGGTTTGTTTCGAATATATTGAGTAAAATTCAGTGCGATTTCGTCCTTGAATTTTTACAATCCGACTATTAGCGAAGTTACGCCAAAAATGGAAATAATAAAAAAATCTCATTTGTAACAGGTGAAAGAACCTTTCGAAAAGAGTCATTCAAATACACACCTTTTTTTATTCTGCAGTGGTAGACATATTCCAGGAAATGAAAAAGAACTTTACACAATTTGGTTGCGTTTCCAGGTATTCGCATTAAACTGACGTCGACTTAACAGGTTCTGTCTCCTAATGTTCAGTGTTGCTGTAAGCCAACTACTTGTGGGCCTAGGCCTATTAAAAAAATCCCGGTGAACTTGGGTGGGGTGGGAATCTTATGCAGCATCAAGTGGGACATGCAAGTGCGATATAGGTATTGCTTCTCGTCGTATGGGGCGGAACAAAATTTCCTGACAGACCAAAATAATTTCCAGACTGATTTCAGATGTGGAACCAAATTTGATAAACAAACCACGTGTGCACCTACATATCGGTTCCCGGATGTAAGATGGCGCTGTGCTGAACTCATCTATTATGATTGAATAACACATGGGATGAGAAATCTGAGTCAAATCCTCTCCAACACAGTTTCGTCCAGCATGTGGTCAACCCATTGTTCAGGTGAACAGAGTATTCTTTTACATTGAACGGGCCTTTGAAACACTGTGGATGACCAAGACTGTAATTGTGGATATCCTGGAACCCATCAACGGTACATGGAGAGAAATTCTAAACAGAAACACTAACAGAGTGGAATTTTCACACATATATCGTCTTAACCCAAGTGAAAGAAGCATTTCATTGAACTGAGTGTCCTTTGAACGACAACTAACGGTCCATCGGCAGAAATATGTTGTGTTCGGTGTCCCTTTTCCACCGAAGCTGAGAGCATATATTTTGTGAGTGGAAACCTCACTCCTCGAGTATTTTAGCAGAGACCCTTCTTTATGTGGCGAGATGGGACGCAATGCATCTGAATGTATCTGAGATCAGTTAAAAATTATAAATTGGCAGAATTTGGGAGAGTTTTCAGTTTCCCGTCTGAACTCAGCAAAATCTGAAGAAACATATACATATATTTTATTATATTTTGTTAAAAAACGATGCGTATATAGCTTGAGGTTTGTTGCTTTGGACCACTGAAAAAAAGTAGACCCAGGCTGTTGTAATACAACTGAATATAACACAACACTTAACATGAACAATTATTGAGTTCTCGCGGCAGCAATAAAATTTGGTAGCAATAACATTTCCTAATCCGAACTAATCCTTTAATTACCCTTCCAAAGATGTAAAACAAGAGCCGACAATAGCTACTGATTGTTTCTGAAACAGCCTCTGATCGTAATGAAAACATTGACTGGTGACAATAGATACAGCATAAATTACTCCTATGAAATTTATTTTTTTGAGATTTCCAACATCAGAAACTGGTTAAATTGAATTACAATTGTGTATACCTATATACTTTTATATTTGTACTGCGACTTGTAAAGAAAATGTTGTTTCTAACATTTGACCTACCATTTAACAATTTTATTACCACTACGGCAAATGCTGAAATTATTTTGAATCTATTTATAGGAAAAGACAGTGCTCGTGTGGTGTTTTCCAACAAATAGTTGCCACACAATGAGAAAAAATTCAATTTCTAACATTCGGCCTGTCCCTTAAGTTAACCGTACACATGTATATTAGCACTACGAAAAAGCCCTGGGCCGCTTTAATCCGTGGACCGACTTAGGGGCATACCTCAGTTGCTGACTTTATTTTTGGCCGACTTCTCCCATGGGCGACTTGACATTTGGGGGCGACTTCCCACCATTTAACTCTTTGTAGACTTTATACCACAACAACAAAGCTTGAATTTGTTTTTGGCGACAATTTATTGGAAAACATCCAGCAGTGTTTTGAATAGATAGTTGCAAAAAATGAGAGAAAAAAACACAACAATTTCTACAACCCCGTGTCTTGCAGCACACTGAGAGATCATGTGTTCGCGTGTTGTTTTCTTTATACTGGATAGCTGTCTTTTCCACCTGAGATTGCCGTATGTACATGTGCCGAGTCGACGTCCAGTAAGAGCAGGCTTCGACACCCTTATAGTTTAAAGTCCCCCCCCCCAATAAATAACAGATGTATGCCCCCCCCCCCCCCACCACAACACAACAGTTGTTAAAGTATATTTTGATTCCAAAACACAGCTTATGACCCCTGATTGAAACGGACGCTATGCGCTTGTTTCAATCAGAAGTCATAAGATATGCTTTGGAAGCAAAAAATTAAGATAAAAACCTAAAAAATGGGAATGAAGAATTTCGTGTACAGCGCTGGCCGATTTTTATACTTATGTCACGTAAAGTGTTAAATGCAAAAATGAATATTACACAGTAATTAGACTTGAATATTTCTCCATTTGAACTTTATATGCCAAGATTATTTTAATGTGATTTTTTCTTTTCGTTACAAATTACAATTAATTGAATATATTGATAGATATCATTCCCAATAAATTGTAGCAAAATACAGAATAAATTTCAAAAAGATATTTAATAACATTTGATAAATAAATAAAAGTTGTCAGAAAGGTTATAAACAAGATCTCAAAAGTGTTATGCTTTATCAGACCAGTGCTGGAAAACCCCGTTAATTAGCTCCGCCCACTCATAAAAAGTTCCTCTATAAATAGACACAGAGATCTTAATTGAACCGGATTAACAGTGACTGCATTATGTAATCATATGTAACAAGTGGGGTAATTTGGAAGACAACCTTTACAGGGACTGTACACGTAATGAATTAACTCTTTGCCTATTGCGGACAGATTTTTCTGCCAGTGCTAATACCCTGTTACCTAGAGGAGGTTTCTCCGGGTTCTTAGTACAGTGGAGCCCACTTAATTGGATATATTTTAACTAAATAACCCTGTTAATTGAATATTATTTCCCAACACAAATCCATTTACCATACCTCCAGTAAAAATTTGACCTGTTAATTCAATTTTGGTTATAGAGTAAACTCCTGTTAATTTAATAAAAATCTTGTAACCTGTCGAGAAATTACCCTGACTCTACCCAGTTTTCCTTTGTTTATAGACCTATTTGGCCTCAGTACATCCAATACAGGCATTTAATCTATTTTATCTTGTTTGACAGACTCCACCCCCCCCCCCCCCCCTCCCCAATAAATGATAAACCAACTTGAAAAATAATTTAGCAGCTGTATCCAATTTTGTGTGATGCACTATTGTATCACCAGAAAACCTTAGTTTTATTGGAATCACTTCATGTTTGGTTAGAAGTGTAACAAACCAATGTTCATTCAGTATTGCTGAACAAATTCGGACTACCAAAAATAACCTTATACAGTTGAGAACAGACATTTGTGATTAGTTGTTGTTGATCAAGTTTGTTTGTTTATTGGAGTTCAATGACACTTTCAAAAACCAGGGTCACATTATTTCAGACAGTTTAATGGGTGGAGGAAGCCAGAGTACCCAGAGAGAACCACCGAGCAGCAGACTCTCCAACTTACTAACCTGACACAGAGTTAGCAGCAGTTATAGACAAATGCACCATGCAGTATGCCTTAGTACACAGCACCACTGTACCCCCATGTGGGCAATTGGGATTAAGTGTCTTGCCCAAGGACACAATGCAGATGTCACTCATCAGGTTTGAACCACCAACCTTTTGATTTGAAGTCCAATGCTCTAACAATAGTTTGATCAGTTTATGCACAAACACATTAAAACCGTTCGGTCAGCCTTTGCTGGGTCTTGTAGGTGGGTTTTCTGGTCAGCCACAAAAACAGGAATTAAACCGGGAAACTGAAAAACCACCCATCTCTGAAGAATTGATTTGCATAATTTTTCAACAAAGTGAGTAACTTACTACTAACATGTTGAGTATTCTCTTTCTCTCTATCTTGCTTTTTATTTCTTCCTCTTCTCGCTTTCCAATCATGTGAGTGATGATTTCTGTCCTTCAGCCTTATCTACAGGAAATGAAGGTAGTCCTTAATTCCCCATGAGTTCTTTCCACAAGTTCATGGACAGGACAGTTGTGACATTCCAATTATAATACATGGCAGTTCATCCAGCTCAGTAGAATTGGAACCGTAATTAACTGTTATCATAGCAAGTGGAATTAACCTTAACCCAAATCATTTTTCTGAAGGTTAGATGTCTGATGTTTTTCTTAATGAAAAGTGATTGAACAACTTATATCAGCATGTGAGTTTGCAAGCCTTCATTTGAAATACAAAGAAAAAAGAAAAATTATTGGCTGATTTTTCTATATGTTGTCATGGGATATGGCCCACTGTGTTAAATATATTCATATACCTTAGCTAACATAATGACCATATCTGGTCAGCAATATTCACAAAAAAACCTATCCTTCATGTTTTCATCCTATTTTTCCATTAGTTTGCTGAGGAGTCTTGTTCTCTTAGGCAAATATTTGGGGAATTCTAAAATGAAATGTTCAAGAGACTGTTACTCCTAGTCATGTTTGGTAAAGAGTTTAACATATTTTAGTGTTAGCAAAATGTTTTGATGTACCATTTGTTATGGGTCTTAAACTTGAACTATTGTTAACCCTTAAGTCCTCGGATTAATTTTCCATCAATAAGTACCACATATACATATTCACAATTGCAGATGACTTAACAGTGTTTCTACATCATTGTTGGCTACCTGTACAGGCAGTCAACAATAATGTAGAAATTCTGTCAAGAGAGATGCATCCAACAAGCTGAGTTCTCAAGGAAGAATATACTTGGGACAACATATTTAGAGCAATATAAAAGAGGCAATTTGTGGCTGTATGAGGACTTAAAAGGTTAAAATGGAAATATAGTCAACAAATCTCTGTTGATGATGTCTCTCTCTGTGATCAAGCAGATGGACCCACATGGTGACCTTGCTACAACATATCTCAAAACATACATGAATTGAAATGTTTCAAATTATAATCTTCACTTGCAGTATAGTATTGTTGAGAGAGTGGCAGTCAACTAGATAAGTGCATTGGTCTCATGCCAAAGGTCTCGGAATTGATCCTTGGTTGGGAAAAGTTCTCGAGGTGTCTGAACAGTCTCTGTCAGCATCAGTTGTAGGGTTGATGCTGGCACAGAGTATCCTTTGTATTGGGTGGGGGACCTGAAATGGCTGTCCTCTGTGCAGAGAGAGACACACTCTGTGCTGGCTAATGTACCCTTTGTAATATTCAAGAACAACTAGGCCATGCAGTTGCCGATATGGAGGTCATCCCACTCATCTGTGCTATTGGGCCAATGAGAGGCCTTAATATAAGTTAGATAACTTGCTCGCCAATCCTTTTAAAGGAAATAAGCTTAAAGGCAGTATTGTTAACTGGTTGAGTACTAAATTATTTTTCAGAGGTGATTTGAAACACGGCTATTTTTTTCAATGATACCATGCTACTACCAAGACCAGCCTTAGTTTAGCAAAGTTTTGTTCATAAATAACTGTTTTGTTACAATTTATGGGAGTGTCAATAGGCACTTTCCAATAAATTACAACACTAAACAGATTTAGATTAAAAAAAATTCTGCTGCTGAGCAAACATCAAGGTAATGCATGCAGTGTAAAACCTCTAAAGTGGCGTCAAGCACTTTTCAAAACAGTCATGATAATGGCTTCTAGCACTCAACCAGTTAACAGAGATGGTATGTAAATATTTCTAACTACATATTCTGTAGGGAATAGAATATCATTATTGGTGGTCTTCATACCATACCTTAACCATTTACCTAACACAAAAAGCAGACAACACATGCAATGCAAACATAATTCTTGAATAACTAATTTTTTTCATTCTTTGTCTCAAAAACAGGTTATGACTCCCTCATTGGAACAAGCTCAATAAGCAACACATGCAATGCAAACATAATTCTTGAATAACTAATTTTTTTCATTCTTTGTCTCAAAAACAGGTTATGACTCCCTCATTGGAACAAGCTCAATAAGCTCGTTCCAAAGAGGGGTCATAACCTATGTTTTTGAGACAAAAAATGAAAATTATGAAAATTAATTGGGGATTTTTGTGAATAGCGCTGGCCGGTTTTGGTCGTTACTTTGGTTAAAGGGTTAAAGCAGTGTTCACAATGACAGGTGGCAATCTCACTAAAAATTCATTTAGTAATAAAAAACCCCCAGCATCTGGCACCAGAAATATACTTTTGGTAGGTCTCAAATGTTTTTTGGTTTATTATTTCAGTGTTTCATTTTCGCTAAAAGTGCTGTCTGATCACACAGGCAAGACAGAATTCATCCTATCAAGTAATCTAAAAGTATCATGGCTCTTTGTTATCGGTCAACTGAATTAACAGTTTATCCATTTAATCTGATTCTTATAAATATATTTCTTTGTTGCTTAATCTTTTTTTATCTTGCTTAATTTTTAGCTCAACTTGACAAAGTCAAGATAAGCTATTGCCATGCGTGCGGAAGTCTGTTCACATTTTCCTTTAGCACAGGCTACACCACGTAGTTCTTATCCGATCATCATGAAATTTCACATGCAGGTTTGGGGTCATGTCTAGATTAGAACGTCCCCTTTTGGTCGCGATTGATCAACTGTATTGGCTGCCCAAGCCCAAAGCCCAAAAACCTTTAGCACAGTCTACAGGTCGTATTTAGTAAGTGATTTCATTGTAACTTGGTAGGATACCTCTGTATAATATCAAGATGAGAACGTCCCCTTTTGGTCATGATCTGTCACCGTGATGGCTGCCCAAGCCCGAAACCCAAAAACTTTTAGCACAGTCTGCAAGTCATATTTAATATGGAAGGATTTCATTGTAACTTGGTAGAATGACTCTGTATGATGTCTGGATGAGAACTTCCCCATTTGGTCGTGATCTGTCAACCGTGATGACAGCCCGAGCCCAAAACCCCGAAACCTTTAGCACAGTCTACAGGTCATATTTATAGAGGGGTGTCATTGTAACTTGGTAGGTTGACTCCAAATAATGTCTAGATGAGAATGTCCCCTTTTGGTCGCGATTGGTCACTGTGATGCCAACAGGAGCCCAAAGCCTGAAAACCTTTAGCACAGTCTGTAGGTCATATTTATGAAGGGATTTCATTGTAAACTGGTAGGATGACTCCAGATAATGTCTAGATGAGAATGTCCCCTTATGGTCACGATCATTCAGCCATGACAGCTGCCCAAGCCCAAAACCCGAAAACCTTTAGCACAGTCTACAGGTTGTATTTATGGAGGGATTTCATTGTAACTTCGTAGGTTGATTCCATATAATGTCTAGATGATAACGTCCCCTTTTGGTCACGATTGGTCAACTGTGATGGCTACAGGGGCCCGAAGACCGAAAACCTTTAGCACAGTCTGTAGGTCATATTTATGAAGGGATTTCATTGTAACTTGGTAGGATGACTCCAGATAATGCCTAGATGAGAACATTGATCATTCAACCATGACGGCAGCCCGCACCCAAAACCCAAAAAGCTTTAGCACAGACTACAGGTCACTTTTATGAAAGGATTTCATTGTAACATGGTAGGATGACTCAGTATAATATCTAGATGAGGACGTCCCCTTTTGGTTGCAATCGGTCAACTATGATGGCTACACAGGCCCGAAGCCCAAAAACCTTTAGCACAGTCTACAGTCCATATTTATGAAGGGATTTCATTGCAACTTGATAGGATGAATTGTTTTGGAATAATTTCACTGTAAATTGGTAACTTTTATTGATATACATTAACTGTGAGTGTCACATACATTAACTGTGAGGGCCACATTAACCCACCCCTCAATTCTTCAGTACAGTCGACACCTCATATTATTTTTATTGAAAACAGCAAACAGGGAACAGAATTAACATATTCCCAATTATCACAATTCTTGTCCTATTTCATAATCTTTTATAAACATTGAACATTATCCTTTTCATCAAACATAACACACAGACAAGTTAAGCTACAGTGTCATTGACACTTTCATTTTATAAACCATCTGGAAGATGATAAATTATTTGCTTTCAGTTTATTTGGGGTGAATAAAGCGCGAGTAAATAATGATCATTAAATCATTTTGTAAACATTAATAATGGCCTTTTTTTAACCATCATTTATCTTGATGAGACTAATGAGTTACCAAAAAGAAGGAAAATAAAAAAAATTCTTAAATTTACACACTAAAATACCAGGGCATAAAATTTTATGGGAACTCTCATTTCATTCTCATGATGGTTATATGGAATCGAATGCACATGGAATGTCTGATCAATGAGAGATAATTTTCCAACAGCTCAGGTTTCAGCTAGCTAAATACTGTAACTTCCATTTCTAACATATCTAAGTATTTCTTTCTTTTTAATCTTATTAGATGATCAATTGTGTTCCATTGAAGGGTCATAAGATTTAATTTGGGTTAAAAAAAAACATGAAAACAATAAAAAAAATGAAGGCATATTTTTGTAGCCTTTTACCCAATGCACATATCAAAATTCATTATATTTTTTACAAAAATTTCAACAAAACTATATCATGTGACCACCCATTGGAATGAACTCGATGAGCACTTTCTGATGACTTGTTCACATGATATGATTTTGTTGAAATTTTCTGAAAAATTTGAATTTTTTTTTATTCAACTGCTGATTTTGTATTTTACGCCGGTGAATGTGCTAACTCTTTGCCCAATGCACACAATATCAAAATTTATTATTTTAAATATTATTTTTTTAAATTTTACAAAAAATTTCAACAAAACCATATTGTGTAGCCCCTCATTGGAATGAGCTCAGCAAACTTGTTCCAGTGAGGGATTACACAATATGGTTTTGTTGAAATTTTCTGAAAAATGTTTTTTTCAACTGCTTAATTTGTAAATGCAGCTTATTCATTAGGTTATGGGTTAATAGTACTATGTGTATTTGGTTGATTTGTGAGGTTGAGGGTATACACTTATTTCCAGCAGCTCATTATAACCGTAATGTGGCTACAAGTAAGAAAGTGTGGACATGAGTTTAACCCTTTACCTAACATGAAAAGCAGACGACACTGGCAAAAAAATTCTTGAATAACTAATTTTTTTCATTTTTGTTTGTCTCAAAAACATAGGTTATGACCCCTCACTGGAACGAGCTCGATGAGCTCGTTCCAACTAGGTGTCATAACCTATGTTTTTGAGACAAAAAATTAAAAAATAATGAAAATTAATTGCCGATTGTTTAGAATAGCGCTGGCCGGTTTTGGCCGTTACATTGGTTAAAGGGTTAAAAGCATTCATGAGGCTTCCTTATAAAGTGAATATTTGAATTTATCACATGATCTGACCCATTTTATGACCCTTAAGTTCCCATACAGTCACAAACAGCCCATTTTTCATTTCTCTGTGAAAAATGTCCAAGGTGTATTCTTCATTGAGAACTCTGCTATTAGGATGTATTCATCTTGACAGTGTTTTTACATTATGGTTGGTTGCCTTTACAGACAGCCATCAATAAGGTAGAAACACTGCTAAAGTATCACTGTAGTAAATATTTGAATTAGAGTTATCTGCCTTGAAAAGTTGCACACGGAAATGATGCAATCTTCAAAAATAAGCAGCCCTGGGAAAATATATTGTTTCAATAAACATTTGAAGCATTTTACTGACATCTTGTATCATTGTTGAATATTCCAGATAAATAAAGAGTGTGATTTGATAACTTTTTGGACCTGAAATATACAATTGACTATTGGTGTGTTTTTGTTGGGAATTCCCTGAAAAATATTTGCATGTGACCGGTACTTCCCTTCCTGTCAGTTTTTCTCCCTTATTTATTGCATGACCCCTTCCCCCCTCCCCCATGGTTTAGGGTGAGCAAAAGTTGTCTGAAGGGCTATACTTGACAAAGATATTTGATTGCCAAAATTAAAGTGATGCAATCATATTTTTTTAAGTTGCCTATGGGAAAATATTTAGAACTGTGATACCTTAAGTCAATTATAACTATGTAAATGTATATATGGTAGCTATTATGAAATATTAATCTGAGAACCTAGGGGTTAAACTCTTACTTTAAAGCAGTAAAACACAATCATTCAATATCATTCTGGAAGTAGGAAGTTGTACTGAGGTATAAAAATTATACCAAGAATTATGTAGCATCAGTCATGAAAACAATGAACACTGAATCAATAGAATGATGCACTCTATTTTGGGAAATGTTTACAACAGTCACGTTTGAGCAACAGGTACATAACTGGATAACCAGTCTGTGCAGCCATTGAAATGTCACTGGTTAATTATTGATGATGAATCGGGAGATGTGACAAATGAGAAGGGCTTTAAATTCCACCAAATTCACACCTGAATGCTCAAGCAAGCCACTCCAAAATGCTTAATAACCAAAGAAAAGTACCAAATAAACTCATGAAAGTCATCTACCAACTTTCATTGAAATTTATTTTACTATCTCCAATGTCAGATTGTCATATACTTTGCATCTTAGAAAAGCAGGGCTCCTTGTAGAAACCTAAGAAGTGGAACAGTGCTTGTCTACAGGGGTGAACATGTTCTGTTTAACTGGTAAAATAGGACTTGGTAACCAAAGCCTGGGATGGAACTCTGAAAAAGGGATGCATAATTCTAAACGATTGGCTAAACTTAATTTCATACTTCTGATGCATTCAGAACATAAGCTGTAAGTGCTGAAAGTCATACATCAATAAAAATATAAATAGAAGGTCAGGTTGATCAAAATGTCAGGTTGAATTGTACCATAGAAAAAATTTTAACATTCATAACAGAATCACCTGTGTAGAACCTTTATGTAATTTAACCCTTTACCTAACATGAAAAGCAGACGACACTTGCAAAAAAAAAAATTCTTGAATATCTAATTTTTTGTCTCAAAAACATAGGTTATGATCCTTCATTGGAACAATCTTGTTCCAATGAGGGGTCATAACCTATGTTTTTGAGACAAAAAATGAAAAAATAATGAAAAGTAATTGGCGATTTTTTAGAATAGCACTGGCCGTTATGTTGGGTAAAGGCTGAGTGACTGCTCTGTTGTGAGTGTGGTTTTAATTTCCTTACTAGAACATGGGGAGGATGAAAGATTTGAAAGTGGTTAGCAGTGGCTCAGTATTTTAAGGCTGTATTCGGGGATGTGGTGCAACTTTGAAAGTGGAGAAAGGGGAAGTGTGGGGAGGGGGGGGGGGGGGGGGTGGGGGTTGAAGTGTAATTGGGTGTTCTGGAAGCTTCTCTTACAAAATCATGTGAAGAAAACGTTACTTAAGAAGAAGCAATCTGGGTGATTTCAGGGAATTAGTGGGCTACCAACACCAATTCAGTGCTGGTGGTTCACTAAATCCCTAATGTCACCCACATTTCACAATAGGCCTACATTGTGTACTCTGACATGGTATTGGGGTAGAGACTACTCCGCAGCCGACCGGGAACCCCAACTTGGATAATCGCTTAATTAAAAGTAAGTTCTTTGGTATTAAGGATGCCTGGTAGAATATAAGTTCTTTGGTATTAAGGATGCCTGGTAGAATAACAAGCAGTTAAGCTTATTTTGTGTACTAGTTTCAAATATTTTGAGTATTGTTGGCAAAAAAAGTAAGGGGGGGGGGGGGCGGGCTGAATCAATCACATGATAGTATTAATTTGTGTGTGCCAGAACCACAGGTACTCAGCACAATCTGAGAACTTAGAAAAATGATATTACTTGATATCACTTAATTTCACTTGATTTCTCTTGACACTGGGTATACAGGAACACACCAAGTAGTTCAAATTTGAAATGAATAGAAAGAAGGTTGGTTAGTTTCTTGTGAAAAGGGGAGTTGTACACCCTGTTACATATCTATTAAGGATGCTGTGAGGACTGATAAAAAAATAGTTATCAAATATCATTTTTCCAAGTTCTCAACTTGTGCTCAAATCCTGTTGCCAGAATATGCACAATGAAATTTGTGACAATGGCCATGTACCTCAGGATAAGAGTTTAGTCTTTCTTGTGGCTGGGTTGTAAATTAGACAATTCCATGGTTTATTTTGATTGCTTATTTGTTTTTTCTGAGTACTTAGGCTTATATCTAACAAATTGCCCAACATGATGTGACTGGTTATTAAATGTTTTAGTTTGCCTTTGTAAAGATCTTTTTTCACAAATTACGTTATTAGGACTGTGTATTTTACTATCATTAGAATAGAAATTAATATTTTTTTTGAAGGTCTGAAGTAAAAAAAATAAAGAATTCTATTTTCAAGAATCTTGTGAATCTGTGAATTGAGTGAAAGTAAAAACAGAATTCACAGGGTAAGTGGTTTTCTTTTACTGCCTATTATATTTCATAACGGGATGATTATATACTACTCAAAGTTTGCTAAGCAGCAAGTATATCCAACTACCTGGTTTATGTTTCAGTTGAAATATTGTAATGAAAAGTGTATATATTTTTTTATTTAATTATATCTTTAATGATTTAAGTACAGAAATTAAGATTTTATTTGTGTTTGACATTATTTTTTAGCTTTTGAATACGATAACCATGAAAAATGGATATTATTGGTTAAAGAGGAAATTTTTAAATTTGCCAAAAAGTTGACGGAGCAAACTGGTCTGGGTTCAATATCGAGTATGAGACCCATTACTGTTAATTACAGCTTGACAACACCTTCCCATTCTCCCAGTCAGGTTCCTGGTGGTCCTTTGTGGGATGTTGTTCCATTCTTGGACCAGCATGGCACCAAGCTTCTGGACACTTCTTGGCTGGACTGGACGGGCTGAAATTGCAAACTGCAACTCATTCCAGACATGTTCGATTGGATTGAGGTCAGGGGATCTTGCTGGCCAGTCTATATGCTCAATCCCCTCCCTCTGTCGGTACTCCCTGACAGCATGGCCACATGAGGATGGGCGTTATCATCCATCAGAATGAATCTATCACCCACTGCACATGCATACAATCTGACGTGGACATCCAGGATCTCATCAATATACTGCTGTGCAGTCAATGTACCATGTTCAAGGACACAGAGCTTTGTACGTCCATACCATCTGATGCTGCCCCAGACCATGATTGATCCTCCACCATAGCGGTCATGCTCAGGAATGTTGGCTGCATGGAATCACTCTCCTGGTCTTCTCCATACCCTAGACCGCCTATCTGTGTGGTCTAGGCAGTACCTTGACTCCTCTGTAAAAAGGACAGGTCGCCAATCTTCTCTGGTCCATCCAACGTGGTCCATGGCCCATTCATATTGTGCCTGGCGGTGGTTCTGGGACAGCGGAATGTCACTGCAAAGCTGGGTTGTTGTGGCAAAGCGGTTCCTACGAGCCTGAATGATCAAAAACCGGTCTTCAGCTGCAGATGTTGCCCTGTCTCTGCCACCACCATGCTGTCTTACTGGTGTGCCATACTGCTGAAATCTTGCCCAGGCTCTGGTGATCACCATATGGTGCACACCAAGGGCTTCACCAACCTGACGATGGGTAGCCCCTTGCTCCACCATCCCTACAGCCCTCCACATTTCTGCTTCAGACAAATGTCTTCTTACATTTGCATTTGCCATATTTAATCATTAAATCACAAGGGTTTGTGTTGAAATGAAGATTGAATACCCTACACATGTAATGTACATGTAGACAGTACACAAAAACATCATGAAAATCAAGGTGTACATGCTTTCCATGACTGTCACGAAAAGTCTGCCTGTCAAGAGAGCTAATGTAAACACTGGGGACCATCTCAATACATTCCTCAATCATATCCACCAAAAATATTGCAAATATGTCACAAGCATATTTCACAATGATGTGTCAAATAGTTGGTGCTTAGCAAACTTTGAGTAGTATAGTTAGTTGAGTGTTGGTTACTGAAAAATTATCCTGTTGGTCATTATGATTTTTTTCTTTTCTAAAACTCATCATGTCATTTACAGCTCTTGTGAAATAACTCATCTAAAACCCAGATTACATATATCATTATGTAACACATTCACATCTGTTCCAGTTGAAATTCCAAACCCTGACTTTCCAATTTTATGTAACTACTACAGTTTTGTTTCTCAGAAATTTGATATTGTTTTGCAGAAATTTATTATGTTTCATATTTTGTGAGTTTTCTTATTGTCTGGTTGAGGGCTAGATTATTTTTGGTGGTCTGAATTTGTTATTCAAAACTTGTTTATTACAAATTATTGGAGAGTGCCCACATGCACTCTCCAATAATTTGTAATAAAACAAATTCATATAAACAAAATATTATTTGTGTTTGACTGAATATGAAATATAAGCAAGAAAAGTGTTTGGCTTTTGCTCTGGTATCCTCATTTTTTGAAAGCCCTGATAGTGGCTTCCAGCACTCAACCAGTTAAAGAATGAGTAAGTTTAAGATTTATACAATATCAAGATAGGTGGTATGGTAGCCATATAAGATGGGGATGGAATATATGGGTATTGTTTTTTGTGAAAAAAACAAACTATTTTACTTGAGTTCTTTGAATAAAAAATTGTTCTCATCACAATGCTCTTTTGAACAAGATACATGTTCTCTCTATGGAGAAAAGGACATTATTATCCCTCTACACTCTCAGTGTACTGGCTCCACACACGCAGGGTTAGCATTGGTTGAAGACAGGTGCATCATTGACATGCAGTATGCCTTAGTACATAGCACCACTGTGCCCCCTGGTGGGGAGCGAACTGTGGACTTCTCATTTTGAAGTTAAATGCCATAACCACTGAGCCACCACGCTCCCATATAATTGGTTAAATCCATGGTTGAACAAGAGAGAAACAGAGTGATTGGAGAAAATTCTGTTGTGTTACCGGAGTGCTAGGGGTTAAACAGCATTTTATGCCTCACAATCACTTAAAATTCAAACATAGTATTCTTTCACTGATAGATTTTTATTATTTGTGACATTTTATCAGATGTTAGACTGCACATATGTTTTCTAATATTTTAATTTTAAAAAGAGATAAATATAAGTTATTTTAATGAAATATTCTTAATTAGTGTTCTGCTGGTTTTTATCATATCATGTTTTATCCTATAAGGCAGTTGCTGATTCAAACAAACCATCAAATCCTTGCATGCTGTTGGTGGATATTCTTGCCCAGGACAGGAAATCTCTTATTACTGAAATAGGTAAAGTCTGAGCATACTTACCCAAATTTTCCCCTGCAAACTATATCAACTTTTTGACCAGTGATGTCTAATGTCAACTGTTCATGAATGTTTCATCAAATCTGGTCATGGCTGCTTTAAAGCAGCCATGATGAGATTTGATGAAAATATTTTGAAAATACTCTGTAGGAGAAGAATTAAATCGAAAAACAAGTCAAAGGAAAACTGAAGTTGATATACAAAATCACAAAATCAACAATTCAGATTTTAATACTATGGAACTCTGTTAATTTAATTGCCCCTTTGTAAATGAGAAATATTCAATTAACTGATAGAGTAGTAGATTATTTTTGGTCATCAAAATTTGTTCACATGTTTTGCCTTGTTACACTTTAAGGGAGAGTGTCAATAGGCACTCTCCCATAAATTGTAACAAGGCAAATCCATACAAGCAAAATAATTTCACTTAAAGATAATATGAAGAACATTTATAGAATAAGAAGCCTTTACATTGTGGTACTTGCACATCAGAATAAAGCCAGAATATGGGCTTCTGGCACTCTACCAGTTAACAGGAGTATTCATTTTACAGAGATCTGGTCACTTTTCTGTATGCTAGAGCTAATCTGAGCATTTAGTCTTTTACATGTTGTTCAACAGAGCTCATGGAGTAATTGTTAGCATATTTTCTCCTCATATCAGCTCATATCAGAAGATATTTTATTCAGTTAACAGAAGTTTACTCTATAACCTATATGCAATTAACAGGTCAAATTTGTATTGAGGGTATGGTAAATGCTTTTCTATTTGGAAGTTATTTTCAATTAACAGGGCTATTTAATTAAGATATCCAAGTAGGTGGGTTTCATTGTATTCAATGTTTTATGAATAGAATTTGAATTACATTTATATATACAGTTATGCAGAAGGCAGTGGTGTAGACCCGTCCAAATCCATACAGCTCCCTCCTCCCTCCTCCCTCCCCCCCCCCCCCTCTCTCCCTGAAATCTCCATTCTGCAAAATGACATTCTTTCAAGGCTTAAAATGTCTCCAAATACTACCATCAGGGTCATACTTTTCAAAAATTTCTTCAGGGAGGCCCAGACCTACCCCTCCCCAGCCATACCAATGCGAGAGGAATGTTACCTCCATACTTTCCTTCTCAAAACTTCTAGCTTTGGGAAATGCCTATGGCATGCAAATGTGTGACCTTCTCCCTCCCCCAGACCCACCACCAGATCTCATGACCCCTAATATAGATACGTGACTATGCATCTGGCAGAAGGTCAGTGTAGTGCACTGGAGAATTCACATTTTCTGTGGTGAGTATGGTCTCCTGGTGGGCCAGTCTGCCAAAGGTAGTGTGCAATGGATAACTGTAGCAGTATTTATCTGTAATACTTCTTTTCAAAGATGAAATGAGAAATTGTTTCCATCAAATCATGTTTTCTGAGCTTAAAGATTTCTCAAACTGTCTAAAGTTAAATACCATGTGAACATTTAGAAAATTTGCTTTCTAAGTCATGGGTGTAAAATGGAAAATTTAACAAGCATGCAACCAAATTACATGGGCACAGGCAGTTATACAATGATTATTACGAGTTTTTACAAATGCTTTTGTGACAGCCACCGGTGTCCGTGAGAAGACAGTTAACTCCTTGCATGCTGCTGGCAGATATTCCTGCCCAGGAAAGCAACTCTCATTCCACTAGAAAAAGTGTAATCAGGGCATTTTTAACACAATTTTCCTTTGTAAAATGAATTAACTTTTTGACCAATAATTCCTTGAGTTGAATTTCCATATCATTTTTATAAAATCTTGTCATGGCTGCTTCAGAGCAGCCATGACTAGATTTTATGAATATACTTCAAGAAATACTCCACAGGTTAAGAATTAATCCTAAGCAACTTTTTG
Source organism: Pictodentalium vernedei (assembly GCA_031216915.1). NCBI lineage: Eukaryota > Metazoa > Mollusca > Scaphopoda > Dentaliida > Dentaliidae > Pictodentalium > Pictodentalium vernedei. The sequence continues at coordinate 686,669,776 of CM062296.1, read as the reverse complement.
GGAATGGTTATTGGCTTTTGTCATAATGTAGTGAAACTCTATGGTTTTGTTATTACATTTTTTTAGGCAAAAACCAAGACCGACAACGACAATCAACACAGAAGGGAAATACTTTCAGTTAATACAGGGTAATACAAAATGAGTCAGCTATTAAAATGTCACATGTGAGCTCCAAATGGAACATGACTTATGCCACAAAAGTTGGCTTGAGCCTACCATGAGTACCAATAAGCTCATGTATAAAATAAATTAACAGTATTCTAAACACACGGAACTTAATTAAACTGTTTTTTTCAGTGGTGTTAATAGAAACTGTCATTAATTTCATGGTATCTTTAAGATGACCAAAAGTGATTGTTTCAGGAAAGAATGGTCTATTCACAAATGAAAGACAGCACAATGATGAAAATATGCAGTATTTTAATGGCGCTGATTACTCAAATCTGTCACTAATGTTTTTGATGGAAAAATGTTCTCTCGACAAGTATGGTGCTGGAACGGTCAGTGATGAAACAGTGCCAGTAATTACTGACAAAAGCTGTAAACTTGCGATCTCCTGAACACAATAGTAGTGTCTAACATTAGTAGCAAGTGTATTCACCACATGCCTGGATGACAGTCTGAACCCTCTGCCTAATGCTACCAGTGAGCCTTCTGATATGGTCCAGAGGCTACCGCTGCCATTCCTCATGCAATTCAGCTTCCAAATCGGCCAAATTATGTACAGGCATCCAAGAAAGTCCCAGATATGTTCTAAGGGATTCAAATTGTGGCTCATTGCAGGCCAAGGTAGTGCTCTCACAGCATGGGAACGATATGGCCTTGCATTGTCATCCATTAATGCAGGGCTAGTAGCCAATGGGTGGTTGTCAAAATGAGGCATGACAACCAGATTGAGAATGTCCTGGATGTACTGATGACCACTGTGATTCCAATGTACAGTCATCATATCAAGTTTACAATCATGAGAGAGGCATCCCCAGATCATTTCTGATCCTCCACCATAAGGAACAGTAGGTCTGATGTTCATATGCATGCAAGCAGTATTTTTATGCCTCCACACTCTCATGCGACCATCTGTGACGTGAAGCAGGAACCTACTCTCGTCTGACCAATGGACTCTCCTCCATGTCCTGAGATTCCAATGTTGTCGTGCCATACACCACTTCAAACTTTATCTATGATGCTAATCAGACAGAGTTGGGTGCTTTATGACCCTTCTGGACCTCATACCCAGCGATTTGAGTCAGTTTTGGATAGTTCTGTTGCACAAAAGCATATTGGGGAGCCAAAGGTGTTTCAAAACCCCACTTGAAGCAAAGGGTTCATGCCTAACAAGGCCTGCCAGGAACACCGATCTTCCTGAGGAAAGGTCTTTCAGGGTTGTTCAGGCCTTGGTTGATCCTTAACATCATTGGTTTGTTGATGTTTTCGGACAAGTCTGTTGATGACAGAATGAATATAGCCAAATTGGTTTCCAATAACTTTGAATGACATGCCTGTTGCATGCATGCCGATGATTTGCCATCTTTGTGCCTCTGACAGTCTCCTTGCCACATCAACATTTACTGACAAAAAGATGTGACAAATTTTCTTGTTTTATACCCAGATATTGCATGTGGATGATAGTGTTTTTTGTGACATTCATGTGTGGCATGCTTCACATGGACGAGGGGATGTATTTGAGGTACCCCATCAACCAGAAACATCATGTTTCATGAGATGAAATGTCCTGCAAGACATAGCAATCATTAAAAAATAAGAATCTGTAACAGCAACTTCACTGTCATGAATCATTTCAGGGGGTGCTTAATTAAGTTCCAGGTGTATAGTTTATAGTGACACTTTATTCATATTTCTTTTATGGACTTTATACTGACAGCATTCCAAGATTGTCTGTAAGTCTCTTGTTCTCACCAAGCAATACTGTGTACCATCCACCCTCTGCTACACTATACCTGAAAGTGAATTTACGACTGGTACACACATCAAAATGATTTCATCATATACCTATCATTGCATATCACCCCACCTCCCTATTTACACACCAACAATTGGCCTTTACAAGTGAATCTTCACTCTGCTCTGTTATTAACTTTACATGTGAAATTCATGACCTAATGATGCCAGTACAACAATGACTGAAGATACTTTCCATTACCCCTACCCCAAGTTTGTAGTTTGTTACCCTCTTTTTCTTCTCACTACAGACAGGTGGTTATTCCCCTTTGCTACTGTTTGTCTATTACCCCCCACCCCCCTTTACCCCCTTTTTTAAAAGGTATATAAAAAGTAAAAAGCCAGTGGATCCAGTTCAGAACAAAGCCTCTCATGGGTACTACTGAGATTGAAATTGGTTAGGCATTATTTTTTTGAGAACTAGTACAGTTGCCAAGAGTACCAGTAGGCCACCATGCACCTTGTGTGATTTTATATTCAGAAGTTTGGATTGGACAAAAAGTAACAGTTTCAAGATAAGTTTTAGCTTACATATAGTCAAGTCTTGATAATGCAGCGGGAAATGCCCATTTATTAAACCATTTTTGTCTGCAGAGCTGTGGAGGACTAAATTATCAGGAAATGCTTGTTTTTATGGATCATTGGGTTAAAATTTGGAATATGCTCTGCAGTAATCAAACTGTTCATTTCTTGTTAATAGGGAACTTTTTACTATTTAATGAGGTCTAAGTGCAATGAACTGTAAGTGAGCAGGCATGAAGATGACAGTATTCATCTCAGTGGAAGAGGTTTATTGCAAGATAGAACTGTAATTCATAGCCAAAGAACAAATAAGGCCCCACAAAGTACATCTTCTGTTTCTCAGGCCATTTTTTGTAAAACTGCATGCAGGCGTGTGTTTTTTTTGTAATTATTTCTTTGCCACCAGAGTTCATATCCTTGGTTTGTTTTTATGTTTTAGGTCACATAATCTGCAGAATAGCATTGGTGGTGGTGTATTTCATCCCTTGAGTGCAAGATGTCTTTGCAGTTCTAAAGCATTGCAACGCCTTCTTGCATTAAAGGGACAAGTTTACCAATTTTATTAACTTGGGTAAAATATCAGAGAAAAACCATTTAATTTCTATTTTTATTAACTTTGCATTGATTATTAAAAGAGATCATGCGGCAGCCAAAATGACATGCGAAAGGGTATGAAACTAACTGAGTAATAACCTCTAATTATAATTTTATGCAGTCAATCTTTGCATCAGAGTTACATTCTGTGATTGTGCATTTTGCTTTCATCATTTCATCATTCTTGGTTACTATTCGAAAGTAAAGTTTAATATTGGAAGCATGAAATAATGTCAAAACTCCAATCTGAGTGTAAAATTGTTAAGTATTTTTACATCACATCATGCAGAATGTTCACAATGTGTCTTAACAGCCATTTTCACTTAATATCAGGCTGGTAATAAACCCTTGGGAAGATAATAAACCCTTGGGCTGGTATTCATTCCTCTCAAGCTGTTAATAAACTGCAACACCCTAAAGACTCATGTTATTCCTATTGTTACAACCCAAAGTGGGTGGTGGGTTGTTAATGAATTCTGTTTTCATTAATGGCTTGCCACCTGCTTCTGGTTGCATGAATTACAAAGTTTTACTGCTTTACTAAAGTATGTTTATATACCCTTAAAGTGGGAATAATTATACCCACACTCTCAAAGTGGGAGGTGCACTGGATTACATTTCCAATGAGAACCACAGGAAGTGGAGCAGTAGTAATTAAATTCTGCTTTAATGGTAAAATAGGACTTGGAACAAATGCCTGGGGTAGATTAGTCCTTTAAAGTTGGCAAGGTATAAACGACTGGCTAAACTTGACTTCATCCATATGTTGCTATCTTGAGAATACCAAAGATGCTAAAAGTGACCTTGAACACCAATAAATAAATAAATAAATATTGGATTACATCTGTCTGTGCATTTGTTTGTCCATCCATCTGTTAGGCTGTCCATCCATTTATCCATTCATCCAAACATTTTTCCATCTGTACAAACATGTATAGATGAATAAATGATATGACCAAATGGATGATATGGAACAATGGTTCCGAAGATGTACAGGATGTTGCATTTTGGGTTTTGACTGCCATCAAAAATGGCAACCCTAAGCCATTTTATTCTAAATATAGTAGTTATACTTTTAACCCTTTACCCAACGAATCGCCCGCATCTGCCCGCGTAATATGCAAATTCAGCAGCTGAAAAAATATTATATTTCGAAAAATGTCAACAAAACCATATCATGTGACCCCTCTTTGGAACGAGCTTGTCGAGCTCGTTCCAAAGAGGTGTCACATGATATGGTTTTGTTGAATTTTTTTTAAAAAATTATATTTAAAATAATAAATTTTGAAATCGTCTGCGTTGGGTAAAGGGTTAAGCAAAAACTTCTCAACTGTGATTCCTGTGTTTGATTATTTTTAGTATGGAAAACAACTGGCACTATATACATAATATAGTGCACAGGTTTTTTTCTTGTGCATAAATTATGTGAATTAGCCAGCCATCTTATTTTTTTTAGAACAGTTTGTTTGCGTGTGTGTTTGTTCGACATCTCCCACATTGATAATCCAATATATGTGGACCTCATAATTGTGACTAAGAGTTGGATTTCTGGTCCCTGCAGTAAAACTAAGAAAATACATGGACCTCTCCCAAAATGTGATATTGTGTGTTTGTTCTATATATCCTCCTCCCACGTAGATGGTCTGATCACCGCCAAGCTTCAGTCATTTTTCTGATTTAAAATTTTTAAAATGATTTTTGATGAAGCAATTTAAGTGATAGTATGCAAACAAAATTTTTTCACTTAGAGTGTGTGGCTGGATGGTGTCCATTGGGTGAGAGATATTGTCTGTCTTGACACAGCCCTATCCCTCAACTTGGCACTGGGGGTATGTTAGCACCTCTGGTGCAATCTCTTGTTATTACATCATGTCATGCAGAACATTCGCATCACATCCTGTGTGCACCACAAGTCCACATTTATGTCTGCTGAAAAGTGCTGGTGCCTCAGTTAAAAGTCTCCATATTCTGGGGATGTCCTTCATATTCTCCTCAAAGAAATATTTGTTCATATGGATTTGTCTTGTCATAATTTATAGAAGATAAAGGCATTCTCTAATAAATTATTACAAGGTGTACCCATATGAACCAGTTTATTAGCAAGCAAAATTAATCTAGCACTCTACTCACACACACAGAGAGTCACTCAAGCAGGTCACTCTTCCACACTCGGTCATTTGATGGTACAGTTTGCTAAGATGTATGGCACCATTATGTAACACTTTCCTTTTACTAATTCGAACTGAGCTGAAGAGTAGCATGTGATTGATTTGTGTGCTGGAAACTCTGATAGTTATTAACCACTTATCCATGGTTTCCTTAAGGAATATCAGCTTTCTCAACTGCTTAAGGAATATCAGCTTTCTCAACTGGCAGTTGTTTGACATAAGGCTCTGGCTGTATTTGATGTGCAGAGGCCAAATAGGTGAATAAACAAGGGGAATTTGGTTTTTGTCATGTGACCTCTTGACATATCACAAGATTTTTCTATTCATTTAACAGAAGTTAAATTTACTCTATAGCCTATATATTAATAGGTCAAATTGGTACTGAAGGTATGCAGAAGGTTTTGTGTTTGGGAGTTATATCCAATTAACAGGGTTATTCAATTAACAAATATCCAATTAACTGGGCTCCACTGTACTGGTATAATAATAAGATTCAGTGGCCAATGACTGAGGTTTGAGTCCTCTGAAGTGTGCAGCATCAGCATAAACGATTTGTTGTACTTAATTTTATACCTGTGTTGCAGTCACAATACAGCCATAGATGCTGAAATTGACCTTGAACAGCAATAAATAAATAAATCTTAAAGTTAGTGTATTGAAATTTATTGTTGAGTGACCTTGTGAACTTTGATAGCAAACAAAATATGCAGGTTTTGAATGAGCAGAGTTTATAATGGGTAATGTAATATGACAGATTTTGGCAAAACAAGGGTTGTGAGGAGAAAATTTTCATTAGCTTGATGAGAAGTACTAAATCTAATTTGGTAAAGACAGGAGTTTGGCTAATTCATCATTGAAATTGAAAATTTCTTCCCCTTTTCACCAAAAAGGCACGATTAGATTGCCTTCATGCTCCAATGTCTTCTACTTTATGCCACTGACGTCACTAATTTGTTCCTCATAATTTAATCACTTCAAAATCGCTCTACTTTACTGCAATTCAGAGTTTATTATAAGAACATTTTAACCTGTCTTTTGCAAATGTAGTGTCAAATTATCAAACACTGGCTAAGCATTTGTTGTCCTCAGGAATGAAAGCTTTAAAGTCCACTCACTTTTTCAGGACTGCTATTTCATTATCCTTCTTTCCATTCTGACCAGGACTGGCCACAGTCAGTTAAATTATATGAGTGCATACAGATGCACTATTTGGAAAAAAATAAGCCACAAGCTTTGGCATTAAAGATTGACAGGGATGGTGATGGTTTCTGACATTTAAAAGTCCAAAAGTACTTGTTGATGGGCGGTTGAAATGTTTATAAAACACCAACCGACGATTTGAATGAAATGTATGCTCAGTATTCTATTTCCATGAAAACAAGGGGAGTCAAAAAAGGTGCACCAAGAATTCTTAAGGTACACCATTAACCCTTTGAACCCTGGTAGCATCTTCCATGTCAATTCATATGCAGCAATTAGAAGAGTCCATATTCATTATTTGAGGGTAGGCAAATCAATATATTCAACATGCAGCCTTAGGGCTGCACGTTGAAAAAATATTGCTTGGTCTAACCCACCCTTAACTTAGCAGGCATCCTACTTAATGAAAGTATGACGTACCATGTCCCTGGGCTGGTAAAGCAGCCTCTGGTGTTCAAAGGGTTAAGGGATCTAAAAATAATGAACCTCAAATATTTAAGGCAAGTGGTTTAAATATGGAGTAAACATCATTGATCAAGATCCAATTACACTTTTTATTTCTATTTTCAACATGCTCAAAAAATTTACAAAATAATTTTTTGTGTCATCTTTCAGCCTTTTCAACATCATGTTTGTTAATTTTCAATTTGCATTTAAATGGTTCCTTTATTTCAGTTTTGCACTGCCGCCAGTTTTTTAATATTAATATGTATAAATTGCTTGGAAATTCTGCACAAAATGACACAACATGACACTCGAAGTGTGACATAATTTATTCGTAAATTTCATGATTCATTTCTGAGAAAATCTTCAGAAAGCAAAGCAACTTATAGTGTAGATAGATCACTTATGTACAGTGGAACTCTGTTAATTGAATAGCCACTTTGCTAGTGAAAAGTATTCATTTAAAAGGAATATTCAATTAACAGGGATGTGGTCATTTTACTGTATTTTGGAGATAAACTGAGACTTTATTCTATTACATCTTGTTTGACAGAACTCATGGAGATCTGTCAAACAAGATATAATACATTAAATGCCTATATTGAATGTTCTGAAGCCAAATAAGTCTAGAAGCAATGGAATTAAATCATTGTCAGGTAATTTCTTGACATAATAACAATAATACTTGGGCCTTCTGCTGATTTGCCATGGTCTTCTAATGGGGAGGCCAACATCATTTCTGTCTCCCGTGGGTACTCTTTCCCCCACTCTCCCTCCTAATCTAACAGCATGCAGATACAGACTGTTTTCTAATTTCCCCGACAGGCACTTTCTCAATCTCCTCAACTATAATATTGACACTTTAGCTCATGTCATTCCTCATCCACTTATTTCATGTTTTCATCCCAATCTTCCATTAGTTTCCCAAAGAGTCCAGTTAGACATATTATATAATATTTATTACTTTCCAAAGTTTTGTTTACTGGGATTTCTGGGTTTGATTATAAACGATAACTTCACAAGTGAATTATGCAATCAACAAATGGGTCATGTATCCGTGTGCGCAAACGAAGACGCTTTGCCATGGGTGTAATGGGGACTTTATTGTTTTTTGTTTTTTTAACCCTTTACCTAAGATGAAAAGCAGACGACACTTGCAAAAAAATTCTTGAATAACTATTAGGACGAGCTCGTTCCAATGAGGGGTCATAACCTATGTTTTTGAGACAAAAAATGAAAAATATTGAACATTAATTGGCGATTTTTGAGAATATCGCTGGCCGGTTTTGGCCGTTACGTTAGGTACAGGGTTAAATAATATAATTATCGTTAATAATCAAAAGTAATAAACAGAGTAATTGCTTGACTGGACTGGTTACGTGAAATAATTCATTCGAGGCGAGGGACCATATTGTAAAACACTTGTACGCATTCACTCACTCGTGTTTGTACAACATCCCTCACCTCTCATGAATTATTTCATGTAATCAGTCCAGTCAAGTGATTACTCTCTATTTAATTCAATCAACAGGAGTTTATTACACACCTGATCTATGAAATCCCCATCTACAGCAACACTGATCCATGCGGAAAATGAAAATCCATTCCACACAGATGTGCCGAACGGAAATCGTTGACAGACTATGCAGGGTAGCATCCTCAAATCCCCCCTTGGGGATCTCATTCTGCAGATGACAGTCTGCTTATTTCCAGGCTTGATGGTCAGTTGTTGGAAAGAGGTTTGCATGTACTTTCCATCAGTGTTTCACACAAGAGCATATAACAATAATAATAATGAGGAAAAAAAAAACAAATTAGAATACTTTAAAATTTTCATGTTTGGTCTCAAAAACATAGCTAATGACCTCTCATTAGAATGAGACTAATGAACCTTTTTCAATCAAAGGTCATAAGGTAATTTTTTTTAGGTAAAAATTTAAAAAATAAAATTTGAATGGCAATTGTCGAGTTTGGGCTTTTGCATCAAAGAGTAAGGTTAAGATAAGATGCATTAAGGTAAAGATTTAACAGCTGTACTAATATGACTTCACATACTTGAATAGTGAGGAACTGATCCTTCATTAAATATTCACCTTTTATTATAAATAGTCACCTTTTATTATAAATAGTCACCTTTTATTATAAATATTCGCCTTTTATTATAAATAGTCACCTTTTATTATAAATATTCACCTTTTATTATAAATATTCACCTTTTATTATAAATATTCACCTTTTATTATAAATATTCACCTTTTATTATAAATATTCACCTTTATTATAAATATTCACCTTTTATTATAAATATTCACCTTTTATTATAAATAGTCACCTTTTATTATAAAAAGTCACCTGTTATTATAAATATTCACCTTTTATTATAACTAGTCACATTTTATTATAAATATCACTTTTTATTATAAATAATCACCTTTTATTATAAATATTTTTCACCTTTATTATAAATATTCACCTTTTATTATAAATATTCTCCTTTCATTATAAATATTCACCTTTTATTATAAATAGTCACCTTTTATTATAAATAGTCACCTCTTATTATAAATATTCACCTTTATTATAAATATTCACCTTTTTAGCTCACCTGAGCGAAGCTCAGTGGGAGCTTTACTGATCGTGATCTGTCCGGCGTCCGTCGTCCGTCCGGCGTTAACTTTACATTATCGACGTCTCCTAAACCACTAGCCCAATTTTATTCAAATGTTGGCTAAATGTTTATTATCTAATGCCAATTCAGATTTGTTCAAATGAAGTTGCCCCTCCTCCTGGGTGGTGCCACGCCCCCAAAGGGCACCAAAATCTTTGTAAATCTTCTTCTCATGAACCAGCAGTATCAGAAACTTGATATATGGTATGCACCTTCCTTTTGAGGTGTAGACTCAGATTTGTTCAAGAGAAGTTTGAGGGATAATATTTGGCATTGTTATGGGAGGGGCAAAACTTTTGGCCCCGCCCCTAATTTCTATTTTCTGAACCGAGAAGCCGATTTCAACCAAATTTTATGTGATTGCTTATTGGGTCATGAGTACTTGATTTATGCAAAAAAAAATTTCCTGCAGCCCCGTGGGAACCGCAGGAGCTAAAAATAGAAAAAATTTAAAACGCCCTTATCTCCAAAACTGCACGGCACCGAGAATTTTTATTTGGTGTGCAGCTTCCTTAGGACCAACAGAAAGGATTGGTAAAAAAAATTGCCATCGGTTTTATCATAGGGCACAGTTTCGGGACTTTGAAAAAGTGCTGAGTCCGCACTTTTTAACACTGTAGGCAAAGGGAAAAACATTAAAAAATCTTCTTCTCCAGATCCAGCAGGCAGAATCTTTTGATATTTGGTATGCAACATTGTAGGGTGTATCTGATTCAAGTTTGTTCAAATCGACCCCCTGGGTTCATATTTGGGCTCAGTATAGGAGCCCAAATTTGAACTTACTGCATTTCAGGCAAATTTCTTTGAAAATCTTCTTCTCAAGATCCAGCAGGCAGAATCTTTTGATATTGGGTATGCAACATTGTGGGGTGGATCTGATTCAAGTTTGTTCAAATCGGCTCCCTGGGTTTATATTTGGGCTCAGTATAGGAGCCCAAATTTGAACTTAGTGCTTTTCAGGCAAATTTCTTAAAAAATGTTCTTCTCCAGATCCAGCAGGCAGAATCTTTTGATATTTGGTATACAACATTGTGGGGTGGATCTGATTGTATTTTGTTCAAATTGGCTCCCTAGATTCATATTTGGGCTCACTATAGAAGCTTGAATTCGAACTTAGTGCATTTCTGGCAAATTTCTTAAAAAATCTTCTTCTCCAGATCCTGCAGGCAGAATCTTTTGATATTTGGTATGCAACATTGTGGGGTGGATCTGATTCCAGTTTGTTCAAATCGGCCACCTGGATTCATATTTGGGCTCACTATAGAAGCCCAACTTCAAACTTAGTGCATTTCAGGCAAATTTCTTCAAAAATCTTCTCCAGATCCAGCAGGCAGCATCTTGTGATATTTGGTATGCAACATTGTGGGGTGGATCTGATTCAAGTTTGTTCAAATCGGCCCCCTGGGTTTATATTTGGGCTCAGTATAGAAGCCCAAATTTGAACTTAGTTCATTTCAGGCAAATTTCTTTGAAAATCTTCTTCTCAAGATCCAGCAGGCAGAATCTTGTGATATTTGGTATGCAGCATCCTTAGGGGGGGTGAGATTCAAGTTTGTTCAAGCCATGTCCCTAGGTCCATATTTGGGCTCACTGTGGGAGCTTGAATTGTAACTTTGTTCGAAATGAGGAATTTTCTTAAAAAATCTTCTTCTTCAGATCCAGCAGTCGGAATGGTTTGATATGTGGTGAGTAGCATCCTTGGGGGGGGGGGGGGGGGGGGGGGGGGAGGGGGAGGGATTCAAGTGTGTTAAAGCCAAGTCCATGGGTCCATATTTGGGCTCCCTGTGGGAGCCCAAATTATAACTTAGTCAATATGAGGAATTTTTCTTTAAAAATCTTCTTCTTCAGATTCAGCAGTTGGAATGTTTTTATATTTGGCATGGAGCAACCTTAGGGGCCTGAGATTCAAGTTTGTTCAAGCCAAGTCCCTTGGTTCATATTTGGGCTCACTATGGGAGCCTGAATGACAACTTAGTTCAAAATGAGGAATTTTCTTTAAAAATCTTCAGATCCAGCAGATGAATGCTTTTGATATTTTTTATGCAGCATCCTTAGGGGGGTAAGATTCAAGTTTGTTCAAGCCATGTCCCTAGGTCCATATTTGGACTGATTGTGGGAGCTCGAATTGTAACTTGGTTCAAAATGAGGAATTTTCTTTAAAAATCTTCTTCTTCAGATCCAGCAGTCGGAATGTTTTGATATTTGGTGTGCGGAATCCTTAGGGGTGTGAGTTTCAGGTTTGTTAAAGCCAAGTCCCTGGGTTCATATATGGGCTCCCTGTGGGAGCCCGAATTATAACTTAGTTCAATATGAGGAATATTCTTTAAAAATCTTTTTTAAGATCCACTGGTCAGAATATTTGGATATTTGGTTTCAGCTTTTCTTAGGAGGAGCAGATGCAACTTGTGGAAATCAATTCTCTGGGTTGATATTTAGGCTACCATGTCAGGTGAGCGCCCTCAGGCCCCCTGGGGCCTCTTGTTATTATAATTATTCTCCTTTTATTATAAATAGTCACCTTTTATTATAAAAAGTCACCTGTTATTATAAATATTCACCTTTTATTATAACTAGTCACATTTTATTATAAATATCACTTTTTATTATAAATAATCACCTTTTATTATAAATATTCACCTTTTATTATAAATATTCACCTTTTATTATAAATATTCACCTTTTATTATAAATAGTCACCTTTTATTATAAAAAGTCACCTGTTATTATAAATATTCACCTTTTATTATAACTAGTCACATTTTATTATAAATATCACTTTTTATTATAAATATTCACCTTTTATTATAACTAGTCACATTTTATTATAAATATCACTTTTTATTATAAATAATCACCTTTTATTATAAATAGTCACCTTTTATTATAAATAGTCACCTTTTATTATAAATATTCACCTTTTATTATAAATAGTCACCTTTTATTATAAAAAGTCACCTGTTATTATAAATATTCACCTTTTATTATAACTAGTCACATTTTATTATAAATATCACTTTTTATTATAAATATTCACCTTTTATTATAACTAGTCACATTTTATTATAAATATCACTTTTTATTATAAATAATCACCTTTTATTATAAATATTCACCTTTTATTATAAATATTCACCTTTTATTATAAATATTCACCTTTTATTATAAATATCACTTTTTATTATAAATAATCACCTTTTATTATAAATATTTTTCACCTTTATTATAAATATTCACCTTTTATTATAAATATTCACCTTTTATTACAAATATTCACCTTTGTTATAAATATTCACCTTTTATTATAATTATTCACCTTTTATTATAAATAGTCACCTTTTATTATAAAAAGTCACCTGTTATTATAAATATTCACCTTTTATTATAACTGGTCACATTTTATTATAAATATCATTTTTTTATTATAAATAATCACCTTTTATTATAAATATTCACCTTTTATTATAAATAGTCACCTTTTATTATAAATATTCACCTTTTATTATAACTAGTCACATTTTATTATAAATATCACTTTTTATTATAAATAATCACCTTTTATTATAAATATTCACCTTTTATTATAAATAGTCACCTTTTATTATAAATTTTCACCTTTTGTTATAAATAGTTCCCTTTTATTATATACAGATCTGTAAATTATTGGGAAAATATTAAAATTATAAAACTCAGAATCTCCCAAGTGAGAGATACAGAGAACCAGTTGCACAAGAGTGTCACTGCTTTGAATGTTTCCATTTATGGTATTATGTTCAACAGACTATGGCCTATAATAATTCAAAAATCTGTTGATCTTGAATCAAAAATATTGTTCCATTGTGGTGTTCTCTCCCATTAACCCTTCACCAAATGCACAAAATAATCAAATTTTGTTATTCTTCTTTTCAAATTCTCCAAAAAATTTCATCAATACCATATCATGTGATCTCTGCAGTGGAATGAGCTTGAGGAGCTCACTCCAAAGACGGGTCACATGATATGTTTTGCTGAAACATTAAACATTTCTTTTTCAAGTGCACAGTTTGTAAATTACCTGGGCATATGCACTTTATTTGTTAGCTAATGGGTTCTATTCTTATTCTGAAACAATATGGTCCTACTTCCCATTTGTGAACCTTGTTCAAAAGGTACTAGGAACTACATTTTGCTGCTCCTTCCAGAAAATGCAGCAGGGGAATGGTTAGACAAAGATAAGTGGATTTGTATTTTGGATGATTACCAAGTATCTTTCTAAAAACTATTGGAATTCTATTGTGTGCATAATAAAAAGAGAATCAGGTGTTTTTGCATGGAATTATCTCATGAGTGGGCACAAGAAATTTTGTTAATTCTACATGGGTCAAAGTCACTTGTGAAAATACAGTGGAACCCTGTTAATTGTATAGCCACTTTGCCAAAGAAAATTATTCAGTTAACAGGAGTATACAATTAGCAGAAATTGGGACCTGTTCTTATCTTCTAGTTAAAAACTGAGTATTTATTCTATAGTGTTTGAAAGAGCTAATTGTCTATGAATGTGAGAAATTCAGTGGAGGTTGGAGTAATTTTTTGACAGATTAATAAAAAAAATTTAACAAGTTGAGTGCTAAATTATTTTTTAAAGGTGATTTGTAACATGGGTATTTCTTCAAAGATACCATGCTGCAAGCAAGAGGAGCTATTGTTTACCACGATTTTGTTTATAAAAGTTGTTTTGTCACAATGCATTGGAAAGTGCATGTGGCACTCTCCAATAAATTGTAACGAAATAGGAATAGGAAATTTGTAACAAAAAAGTGTATGTGAACATTTTTTTCTATTGCTGAATCAGCAACAAGCTAATTGGATAAAGGGTTTAGCCACTAAATTGACTTTCAGAACTTTTTAACTGAGCAATGATAGTGGATTGTTACCTTCAACCAGTTAATAAATTAACAGCAGTTTACTCTATAACCTATATGCAGTTAACAGGTCAAATTTGTACTGAAGATATGGAAAATGGTTTGGTGTTTGTAAGTTATATATAATAAACATGGTTATTTTAAGCTCACCTGACTGAAAGTCAGGGTGAGCTACAGTGATCACTCACTGTCCATCGTCCATCATCTGTCCATCATCTGTCATCAGTGAACCTGGTGTTTGCACCTTCTCTCCAAAACCATTGAACCAATTTCAGTTAAATTTGATGTGCTTGCTTGTTCTAACATCGTTTTTTGTTTTTGTTCAAATCAACTTACACAGCCCTCTAGGGAAGGGATAGCAGAAAATGCTCCAAAATGTTTTTAAAAACCTTCTTGTCATGAAGCAGTGGGTACAATGACTTGATATTTGTTCAAACGATGTTTGCCTTTGTAATTGGAGGGGCAAGTTTTTTGGCCCGCCTAAAATTTCTGTTTTATGAACTGATGATCCAATTTGAACCAAATTTGGTATATGTTATTATTGAATCATAAATATTGATTCATGCAAAAAATATTAAAAAATTTCTGTGTTCCAGTGTGAACCCCTAGAGCTAAAAATATAAATATTTTCAAACACCCATATTTCTCAAATCGCACAGAACAGAGAACTGTTATTTGATATGAAGCATCCTTAGAACCAGTAGAATGGAATGGTAAAAAAATGCCATAGTCAGGGTGTTCTGTAGAGGAGGGGGGGGGGGGGGGGGGGGGGGGGGGGGTGGTGCCCAACAAAAAAATGCTGAGTGAGCATATTTTCCAAAATTTTAAATTTCTTCCCCAGAACAACTGATCAGTCTATTGATGTTTAGTATCAACACATATGAGGTGAGGGGGGGGGGGGGGGGGGAGGAATGGGGGGGGGGGGGCTGTCAGTTACAAGTTTTTTTTTAAAATGTTTCTCCTTAGTTCATATATAGCCTCCATACTGGAGCTTGAATTTTAACTTAGGGCAAAATGGGAATAATGTTTAAAAATTTTCTTCAGAACCACCATTAACAATGATGTATACCAAATATTAAAAAGAGTCAGACTCTTTTTAATATTTGGTACACATCATTGTTAATGGTTCAGCTTCAAGTTTGTTCAAATCAAGTTCCACAGTTAATATTTGTGCTTCCTAAAGGGGCCTGAATTTTAACTTGGTACAATATGGGGAATAATCTTTAAAAATCTTCTTCAGATCTTTAAAAATCTTCTTCAGATCCACCAGGCAGAACCTTTTGATATTTTTTAACCTAATCCAAAACAATATGAGGAATAATCTTTAAAAATCTGCTTCTTGAGATAAAATCAGAATCTTTTGATATTTGGTATACACATTCCTTAGAGGGTTCAGATTCAGTTTATTCAAATAATGTCAGCCCTAGGTTGATAGTTGTGTTTCTTATGGTGGGAGAGGAAGGGAGGCAAATTATAACAAATATTCTCAAAATCTTCTTTTCTAGAACTATACAATATCCTTGGGGGGGGGGGGGGGGGGAGGGGAGGGGGGCAATTTGGCGTTATTTTCAAATAAAGTCCATGGGTTAATATTTGGACTCCCATAATTTTAACTTGGGGCAAAAAAGAATATTCTTTGAAATCTTTTTGAGAATCACCAGTCAAAATATGTTGATAATTGGTTTACAACACCCTAGCAGGGCCCAGATTCAAGTTTGTTCAAATTAAGTCCCTGGATTCATATTTGGGCACTTTTAACTTAGTATAATATGACAAATAATCTTTAAAAAAATCTCCTTCATCAGATCCACCACTCAGAATCTATTGATATTTGGTATACAGCATCCTGGAGTGGAGGGGAGCAAGTGAGATTCAAGTTTGTTCAAGTTAAGTTCCTAGGTTGATATTTGGACTCCCTAATTTTGCATTACTGGAAATCTGGGCATTGCTTCTGTGGTAGCATCCCAACGCTAGAGCTAAAAAATCATCTGGCCTGGACAACAGAGTTATAAATAATTAAATAACTTCATTCCTCTGCAGTGTTAACTAGCCATAGATGCTAATTAAATCCTTCTTTAAACAACTTTGGTCAGGAGTGTGTCTCAAGCCCCATGGGGCATCTTGTTCAGTTAAATATTTATTTACAATATATCTGCTGTACATATATCTTGAGATCCTATTAATGAGATAATTCTCGGCATCCACACAAAAACATCAGTTACCTTCTGTGTGAAACTCTTTTGCGGCACATAATCCAAAGGAATCAGTTTTCACTTTCTTCAGACATTATTTAGGCAAATGTGAAATAACGTCAGACTTTTCCAAAGGGAAAGTGAAATCAAAAGTAAATTTTAGATACTCTCATGTCTCAGAGCTATTTTACACATATTAACCCTTTACCAAATGTAATGGCCAAAACTGGCCAGCAATATTCACAAAAAGCATTGTTCAATTTTTTTCACTTTTTCATTTCCAGTATTTGTCTCAAAAACATAGTTTAGGCCCCACAAAGTAGATCTTCTGTTTCTCAAGCCATTTTTTGTAAAATTGCATGCGGGCGGGCAGTTTTAGCTCAACTTGACAAAGTCAAGCTGAGCTATTGCCGTCCTTTCTCGTCTGTCGGGGTATGTACGTATGTCCACAATTTCCTTTGGCACACCGCACAGGTTGCATTTATGAACTGATCACTTTGAAACTTGGTATGCTTGTTTGGGGTGACCTGTAGATGGGTGATTTAATTTTCTTCCATTTCCGATAAAAAAAGTTGCCGCTGGCAATGGCCTTTGAACTTAGTTTAGTCAGACCTCAATATTTCCCTTTGGCACACCCGACAAGGCACATTTATGATTGGATTACTTTGAAACCTAATATGCTTATTTGGGGTGACCTCTAGATGGGGGATATCGATTTTCTTCATTTCCGGCATCAACCTTTCAACTTAGTTTAATCAGGCATCAATATATTCCTTTGGCATGCCCTACAGAGCACATTTATGATCAGATCGGTTTGAAACTTGGTATGTTTGTTTGGGGTTACCTCTAGATGGGAGTTATCAATTTTCTTCCATTTCTGTCAAAAAATGTTGCAACTGGCAACAACCTTCGATGAACTTAGTGCAGTTATGCATCAATATTTCCCTTTGGCACACTCTGCAGGGCACATTTATAATCAGATCACTTTGAAACTTGGTATGCTTGTTTAGGGTGATCTCTAAATGGGAGCTATCGATTTTCTTCCATTTTTGTTAGGAAATGTTGCCGCTGGTAATGACCTTTGAACTTTGTTTAGTCAGACCTCAATTTTTCCCTTTGGCACACTCTACAGGGCACATTTATGATCGGATTGCTTTGAAACCTAGTATGCATATTTGTGGTGACCTCTAGATGGGAGCTATAAATTTTCTTCCATTTCCATCAAAAAATGTTGCTGCTGGCAATGACCTTTGAACTTACATGTAGTTAAGTTAGGCATCAATATTTCCCTTTGGCACACCCTATAGGGAACATTTATGATTGGATCACTTTGAAATTTGGTATGCTTGTTTGGGGTGACCTCCAAATGGGAGCTATCGATTTTCTTCCATTTCCATTAAAAAATGTTGTTGCTGGCAATGACCTTTGAACTTACATGTAGTTAAGTTAGGCACAGGGCACATTTATGATTGGATCACTTTGAAACTGGGTTTGCTTGTTTGGGGTTACCTCTAGATGGGATATATCAATTTTCATTTCCATCAAAAAATGTTAATGGTACAGCTGGTAAAGACCTTTGAATTTAGTTTAGTCAGACCTCAATATTTCCCTTTGGCACACCCTACAGGGAACATTCATAATTGGATTGCTTTGAAACCTGGTATGCATGTTTGAGGTGACCTCTAGATGGGAGCTATCGATTTTCTTCCAATTTCTATCAAAAAATGTTGCTGCAGGCAATGACCTTTGAACTTACATGTAGTTAAGTTAGGCATCAATATTTCCCTTTGGCACACCCTATAGGGAACATTTATTCAGGCATCAATATATTCCTTTTTCGCTTTGAAACTTGGTATGCTTATTTGGGGTTACCTCTAGATGGAAGCTATTGATTTTCTTCCTTTTCCATCAAAAAAGGGTGCTGTTTGCAATGACCTTTGAACTTAGTCTAGTTAGGCGATGATATTTCCATTTGGCACACCCTACAGGGCACATTTATGATCGGATTGCTTTGAAACTTGGTATGCTTGTTCAGGGTGACCTCTAGATGGGAAAGGCGATTTTCTTCCCTTTCCCTAAAAATATTTGCTGTTGGCAATGACTTTTGAACTTAGTTTAGTCAGGCATCAATATATTCCTCTGGCATGCCCTACAGGGCACATTTATAATAGGATAATAATAATAATAATAATAAATAATAAATAATTTTATATAGCGTAAAACCACCTAGGGTACTCTAAAACGCTTTACAATAATATGACCTAAGAGTCAATCCATATAGAAAACTGAGTTAAATAAATATGTTTTAAGTTGTCGTTTGAAAATAGGTAAGCTTGTCTGTGATCTGATCACTTTGGAACTTGGTATGCATGTTTGGGGTGACCTCTAGATGTGAGCTGGTGATTTTTTTTCATTTCCATAAAAAATTATTGTCGTTAGCACCAGCCATTGGACTTGGTGCATTTGTGTAGCAACTTATCCCTTTTGCACTCTCTACAGGGTATATTTATGAATTTCCATAAAAAATAAAAAAGACCATTGCCACCAGCAATGACCATCAAACTTAGTGCATTTGTGCATTAACATCTTCCTTTGGCATGCTTGAGAGGGCACATTCATTATCGGGTTGTTTTGAAACTTCATATGCTTATTCAGGGTGACAGAGATAGGAGCTATCGATTTTCTTTTAATTTCTTTCAAAAAATGTTTCTGTTAGCAACAATCTTTGAATTTATTTCATTTGTGCATTTACATTCTTTTTTAACATGGCCTACAGGGCACATTTAATGTTGGATTGTCTTGGAACTTGGCATGCTCATTAGGTGAAACTTCTTCATGTAGATTCATTTCAGTGAAAAAAAGTTGCTGTTTACAATGACTTCCGAACTTACTCCATTTGTGTATCAATATTCTTCCTTTAGCCAGCCTTACAGTTTACTTTTAAAAATGCATGGATTGCTCTGACGTTGTGACACACAATGCTTTATGTTAAGTTTCACCAAATAATATTGGAACCAATGATCTTCAATTTTACAATTTCACTTATAACTTACCAATTTCAAGTTTGTCAAGTTGAGCTATGGTGTCATTGACACTTTCATTTATTTTATTTTCTATAATTATTTCTTTGCCATCAAAAGTTCATGTTCTTGGAAAGTTGGCATTGGTTATAAAAATAGAGTATGCTGCAGCCAAAAGGACCTTTCAGAAGGGCCTGAGAAACAGATTTTTAACTTTTTAGGCCTTATGACCCATCATTGGAACAAGCTCATTTGCAAGCAAATATCCAAAATGGCTAAAAATTGGGCACAAGGCAGTTTTGGTCCAGCGTGAACACTGATTGAGGTGAAACTGAATATGCAGCATTGTCTTTTCCATGAAAGGCACAAGGAAGTCCTGGTTGAATCACACCCACTGATTGTGTGCCACAGATATTTTGGGAAGGGGGAAGCATGAATGTTGTGACATACTTCAGTGTATGGTATCAACAGTCTTGGGTTGTGAATCGGCATCAGCTGCTGATTCATTAAACCAGATATAATTTGAAAAAAAAACTTCTGGGTTGCCATGCTTGTTATGCTGTGCAGCATCAGAACAGAACTTTATTGGAAGAATGCAGTAATGTACATGCATAAGAAATACAATGAATATAGTAGGATACAGTTATTAGCATCTTCAGAAGGCGAAATAACCTATTAGGCCATTTCCAGTTGCTTCCCAGAAAAAAGACAAAAAAGAAGAATAAAAAGGCGGTTGAATGTATATTTATTTATTTATTATTGGTGTTTAAGGTTGCATACTTATGCACAATGGCTAACCATGACCATGACAGTTTTACGGGTGGCGGAAGCCAGAGTACCCGGTGAGAACCAACGGGCATCGATGAGCAACTGTCAACTGCTCCTCAACATTCTAACTCTGTTCAAGCTCCACACAAGCAGGGTTACAGTGGTTGATGACATGTGCACCATCGACATGCAGTACGCCCTAGTACACAGTGTCATCGTGCTCCCATGTAGGCAACTGGGAGAAAGTGCCTTGCCCATGTACACAACTTGGGTTGTCCCGGATGGGGATCGAAGGTTGAATGTGTATAAATGAAAATAGGAGTAACATTTTTTGAATAAAATATATATAAGACTCTGATGACATGCTATTGCTTCGATTGGTCATGGTACAATGCATGCATAATTATAGAGTCTGACTGGTGTATATATTGGGTACATGGAACAGAAAGGCAAAGTTAGGCCATGTTTTGCAAGACATCGTTCAATAATGATCAGCTGTTCTTGGTGAGGTTGCAGTAAAAGTGAGTGAAGACGCCAAGGTTGACAAGTCTGCTGGTTATGTTGAAGTACATGATGGATGAGAGTTCTTAATGCTGGAAGTAGTGTTAGTCACCATGATATTTAAGTCCTAAACAGCTGTGTGAGACTGAGGCTCCCTATGGGTAGCAGAAGTGGAACACAAACACGGTAACAAATAAGAGATCCTGCTGTGAAGCATACCTCGATTGGCTGGCTCTGAATGACTTCTGATAAGCGAAGCCAAGGAAACAACAGGCCATTGAGGAGAATGAAAATGTTCTGTTTGAAGGTCTGAAGAATCATTTGAATGAGTTTGTTGAGTGCATTTGTTGCTGTGATAACAGAAAGTTAAAGAGCATATTATCCTGATAGTGGAATGAATTGTCCACTGTGAATAAGACAGCAAAGCACAGAGTCATTGACAAAAGAAACAAGAGCAGAAACAGTGGGTATCACAGTCCAAGGTTCTGCTTATGTGTTAGTGGGTCTCAAGAAGCATGTACCACAGGTAGCACTGGACTTTCTCCACATGCATGTTGTACAGATTTCTTCATACCTTGAACCAAAAGTAAATTAGAAAATTTCTTTTTTAGAAGTACATGTACTGATTCATATCTGCTTGAAGAAAACAAAGGCAAAGTGATTGAGACAAGGGATGCTATCATGTAAAAAAACTAGAAACCTAATTAGTATGAGTATTTCTCTCAGGGAGAGTGGTATGCAATTGGGTTGGAAAAGGCTGACATAATATACCATTTATGGGCCTGTGCTGGCCTGGCATTTTCAAGAGAGTGATTTATTCGCTTGCCTACTGCTCGCCTTAAAAAAATTGAGGAGGGAGAAAAATAGCCCTCCTAGCCTTAGAAAATAATGATTAGCACAACAGCCTATTCCTAAAACACACAGGTTTTCAGATCTCTGCTATGTTAATGGTCTTTACAATATGGCCAGACTGCCCCTCCCACACCTCTGGGCCTTACCATGGCCCAGAGGTATGGGAGGGGCAGTGTAGCCGTCTCACAGACTTCCTGGTTAGCAGCACCAAATAAAATGTACGAAGCCCACTAGGCAGAATTCATTAATAGTACAACTTCATTTTGCAACTTTTAGCTTTTGTAAGCTTGAGGAGAGCAAATCGCTCCCCTAGGCCATGTGAGGAGAGCGATTTTTAGCCTTCCTGCATTTTTAAGAATGCCAGGCCTGCCTGTGAGAAAGTGCAGCAGCTGACAACTGCTGTGTTTGAGGTGGGGAATCTGTCTATAAGACAGCTGGAGCTTGGCGATGCGTAAAGTCTTGGAAACCTTGGATGTAAACTGACGTTTCCTTCTAAATAATGGAAAACTTATTCCCTTCTTTATGTGCAGATATTATTGGTGTTGAAGGTTGTGACATATTCCTGGGTGTGAGTAAGGATGCTGTCTGCAACAGATTAGAGACACCTAGTCAATACAGATGATGTATAGTGGAATCAATAACAGAAGCAGCTCAATAATTTATTATTGCTATATGTGTCACTGACTGTCCAAGACAACACAGATGATATATCCCTACTACCATCAAGATGAAAAACAATGTTCTGAAAGATACAAATGTACTGATAAAAGTTGGCCAGACTAATAATCATTATTACTTGGCTAATGTTCATCTTCAAATAATGACATTTTCAGTCAGCTTACTGAATTTCCTCTAACAGTTCATTAAATAGCCAACTTACAGGACAGGGATAGTGAATACACCCATTGAGTCAAATTTCCATCAAGAGAAGAACTCAAATTCTGTGAAAAACTATTAGATGTACAGTAGAAACCTGTTAATTTAATAAACACTTGAACATAAAAAAAATATTTAACCCTTTACCCAACATAACGGCCAAAACAGATTGGGTTATGATTTGATATTCGCAACAGATATTAACAGCTGTTGAAGCAGGTTATGATCCTTCAGATCAACTATAGAATTGCTTATTGGAGTAAATACTGAAGCAGAACATTCATGCGACACATGTGTCTTTTTTAATTACTTTTTGAGGGGAGATTTGAAAATCTTTACCTGAGAAGAGTTTCCATGACTTTCAGAAACAACTCTAGAGGCTTTGTTAAACTCAAAAGTCTGTTGATTGGCATATTTCCTTTTTGAATGTGAGCATTTCTGGGTTTGTTTTAACCTCAAGAGATGAAACACTATTCAATTAACAGGATTCCACTGTACTTGAACGAGGTCCCAATAAAAGCCAGACAAAGGACTCTTCCTCCATGCTCTGTGACATGGGGTTTGTAAACCCAACCACCTGGTCTTGTGCAATTAATTCACACCTTTTCTGTTACACAATCTGCATGATTACAGGGATTCTTAGTGATTTAATATTTTTATATTGATGCTGAACATATCATGAAATGTCACACAAAAGATGTAAATGTTTTCGAAGGGGATTACATCACTTCCATGTGCAAACACAGCACTTGTAGCACTTGAAAAATCACCACCTCAGTTTTTAATAACTAGTGAGTTCATCTGGATGGTAAGAAAATACCTCCCTCATGGGAGATGATTGCTAGGTCTTTTTAGTTTGATGGAACCATTCTATTGCCATGTATGGATGATTATCTGAATGTCACAACTTTCATTTTTGAACTTTCATGGTCTCATGGGGAATTAAGTACTGTCTCCATTTCCTTCAGATAAAACCAAACAACATGCCACATTAATTTCACAAAGATAACAAATTTCTTAAGCCAATGGGGAATGAATGTATCTTATTTAATGGTATCGTGTCGGAAGCCCATATTTGGGCTCTATTCTGAAATGCAGATGCCATAACTTAAATGCTTCCTATTCCATTGATGTGCTTCATGTTATCTTTGTAGGGCTGTATGATAGTGTTGTGCGGTTTTATTTTTCTTGTTTCGGTTCGGTTTTGGTTCGTTTTTTTAAAAAAAACTTGGTTTATAGGTCGGTTTTCGGTTTTTTATAGTAAGACATCTGCAGTTTCCAACAGAAACTATGTAGTGTCGATATAATGCCATACTGTCATATTTTCAATGATGATTTAATTGGCATTAACTAGCATTTGTGCTAAGTGTATAAATGGCAGGCATTATCAAAACAAAATAATATAAAAGAAAATAAAATGTAACAGTGTTCGTAGAATATCACCACTCACCAATTCTAGGCACATGCCCCTCCCCCCCCCCCCCCCATCTCTGGTCTTTAAGTTCGGGCATAGAGAGTCTATGATGAATTGATATTAACACATGGGTGTGAAAAGATCTAATTCACAATTTCCCAGGGCTCTGTTCAGTGCTCACTCCTGGGTGGGGCCCTGGGCAGCCTAACAAAATGACCCTACCAGGCATTGGAAATAATAACAAGCATTGCCAAGTGAGTCACCTAGGTACCCATCCTAACATATTTGACAATGAACTGATGTATGGACTCTTTTCAATAACTCCCTCCTCCCCCCCCCCCCCCACACACACACAGTGGTGACTAGTGCCACCACCCGCCCTAGTAAAATAATCAGCAATCATTTCATGTCAGCCTGGAATGGGAAAGTCATATTGTTTGTAGCTGGGTGGGCTTCAAAACGAGCCACTTTACCAAATACCTATTGTCTTTCTTCCTCCACCCCCCCCCCTCCCCACACACACACCTTGCGCACGCAATGGTTTTAGCTCAATGGAATTGATTTCACAAATTCACTGGTGTTCTGTTATATATTGTAACTTTTTTGCGTTTGCCTCTTGCCATTCCAATTTCTATTTCTACCGCTGATTTATTCTTTTGGTTGGCCCCTTAAAGTAAGTTATGTGGGAATGCAACCGTGGCACGTTGACAGCGATATTACGGAACGCAGCTTTTTACCGTGGATATGGATGATTCGGTCTTGGGACGTTTCTGCCTCGGGACGTTTCGGTTCAAGATGTTTTGGCCTTCATATATTGAACTAAATAGAATAAGAACTTGTGGTTTCGTGTTTTTAGTGGGCCGAAGCCTTCAGGACAAATCGTCTCGGGTCGGAACGTCCCAAGACTGAATTGCAGTAAAACCTCTTCCCAGATAAGGTTCCGCTCCACAGTTTTCCAGGCATTTCCAAATATGACATGCCATACACTCTCTTCAAATGCAAATATTCTGTAGCTTAGTTATCTAACTCATAACATGTATTACATTTCCCAAATCCACAAAAAACATATAACACTATCTGACTAAGTAGAAATAAACAATCTGAATGTGGGTGGAATAATTTATTGTCAAAGGCCAGACTTCAACCTGAAAAATTGCATGAAAAAATGCCAAAACCAGTCATTTTCAGCCACCTAGCAGCCTCAAAAGCAGAATTGTCCCACCAACCCCACCTACCCACCCCTGGAACAGAGCATCTCCTGTTTCTAAAATGCAAAAAAAAAATTATATGTTTCCGTCTCCTTTTTTAGTTACCTGTCTGGTAACAAACCCGTGTAAAAACTACATTTTAAAAAATAGCCAATTTTTCGAAGCCTCTGTTTCCCATAATTCATCTGGTAATTTACCCCTATGTATCAGAATCCAACTTTGGGACCAAAACTTCAAATTCTCTTGTCCAACAAAAAGCCTAATGTAATCATATATCTGATACTAAAAATATATCTCAATTTTACATGGCCTTAGTTTCAACATATGCCCTATGTTTAGAATTCCACCCCTGTGCAATAGTGCGAAACTTTGGAGCGGAGCCTTAAAGAGAAAACAAGAGTGATCTCCCCTTGGATTTCACTCAGGCAAAAGAATCTGGAGTCTATGCTGAGTTGAATGAACAAAAACCACAAGTCTCTATTTTCAACCAGTAAAAAGATACGGCATGGCCTTTCTGACTGCCAAATAGCTTTTGCAGCCAGTTTTCGCCTGATTTTCACAACCACACCACCTCAACCCTCACATTTCTCTGAGCCACTTCAGAGAGCATTTTTTGTTATTACCACCAGCCACATTGACTAACCAGGTCCTGCCAATAGCACTGTTAAATACAATCAAAATGTAAAACAATAAGCAGTGATAACCATAGCTTTGGGGGGGGGGGGGGGGGGTTGCTCTCTAGATATGAAAGCGTTTAACAGCTTGATGGACGGATGACATACAGACATGACACCAATGACCAAACTGAAAAAGTAGACACCATGACTGCAAACCTCCGGTCAACAATAACAACCAGGCTGTCCATAACTGCATATATTTGCCATGAATACAAGGCTCGGTGTTTAGGAAAGGCAGTGCTCTACCTTAATGTTTTCGAAATCTTGACGAAAATTCAAAACAAATGCGAAATTAGGCTACATCAATATATTTCTCCAAATTTCCACTTATTTTCATCCAGTTGTGCTGAGATATCACTTGATGAATGTTAACTACTCCTAACAATTGCACACAAACCAGAAATAATGAAAAGTTTTTTGAAAAATGGTGTATTTATAACTGAGACACATATAAGGAACTTCCTGGTTCAAGAATTGACACCGACGGCAGAATGCTCTTTAAGGTTCCGCTCCACAGTTTTCAAGGCATTTCCAAATATGATATGCCATACACTCTCTTCAAATGCAAATATTCTGTAGCTTAGTTATCTAACTCATAACATCTATTACATTTCCCAAATCCACAAAAAACATATAACACTATCTGACTAAGTAGAAATAAACAATCTGAATGTGGGTGGAATAATTTATTGTCAAAGGCCAGACTTCAACCTGAAAAATTGCATGAAAAAATGCCAAAACCAGCCATTTTCAGCCACCTAGCAGCCTCAAAAGCAGAATTTTCCCACCAACCCCACCTACCCACCCCTGGAACAGAGCATCTCCTGTTTCTAAAATGCAAAAAAAAATTATATGTTTCCGTCTCCTTTTTTAGTTACCTTTCTGGTAACAAACCCGTGTAAAAATTAAATTTAAAAAAATAGCCAATTTTTCGAAGCCTCTGTTTTCCATAATTCATCTGGTAATTTACCCCTATGTATCAGAATCCAACTTTGGGACCAAAACTTCAAATTCTCTTGTCCAACAAAAAGCCTAATGTAATCATATATCTGATACTAAAAATATATCTCAATTTTACATGGCCTTAGTTTCAACATATGCCCTATGTTTAGAATTTCACCCCTGTGTAATAGTGCAAAACTGTGGAGCGGAACCTAAGCACATCAAGGGAGGCAACAGACTACATCCGAAACACGTGGTGGGGCAACCCGTGACAAATGTTATTTTCGAATACGACATTGAAATGCCAAGACCTTGTTCTGATATGATATTATTCCCTGTCCAACAGATTGTAGATAAGTAATTTTAATCAAACTGATTGACTATGTCATACAAACCTGTTCAAAAACGAAGCCAATTGCGCAAGGTATTTCCTGTAATCAGTGAAATGTAGGCGTGTTGGCTGTCTGTTTTGTTGTTCTCACAGAAAACACAACCCATTTTTACATCAACGATGTGTGATTTACAACTTGTCAAACATCATTCTCGAGTGATCTGGACATGCTGCAGTGACCCCTTTACACCCAGAATGTGGCGTGCATTGACGACACTGTTATTTCCTGACAAAGCTTGGCATTTCAGACATTGTTAGTGCAAACTGAATAAAGAAAACATCTCTTCCCGACATTTTAGGAAAAAACCGAAACCGTACTCATTTACCAGTTACACGGTTTCGGTTTCGGTTTTCAAGCAAAACCGAAACCGACTTATAAAACCGGTTAACCGTACAACACTACTGTATGATATGCTAAACTGAATACCAGTATCGGTGTTAAAAAAAAAATACTGCAGTATACATGTATATCGAAAGACTGTTCAGATATCTGAACATACAGTTAAGCCTCTAGGCACTCTCCCATAAATTGTAACAAGGCAAAGACAAGTGAGTAAGTTTTGATGACCAAAAATTATTCAGCACTCAGTTAACCATTCTGATCTAAAAAAAATGATCAAAACACTGCTGATTCAAAGAACAAATGGTCTTCTAAACCATGACTGTACAGATTGACTTGTCTTAAAATGACAACTAGTATAAATACATGTTGTCAAAAAAATGTCTAAATTTGTCTTAGCACCTTCAATTAATATAAATTAGAATGAAATCTCTTCTTTATGACATGGCCATGGTTTTCAAGCTCACCTGTCTGAAAGTCACTTGGCATACTTTGCCTGTGATCCATCATCCTGCACCTGTTAACTTTTTCATTTCAGTCTTCTTCAGAACCACCAGGCCAAATTCAACCAAATTCAGCATACATTACCTTTTGTGTTATACCCTTTCAAGTTCATTCAATTAATATTGTTACCCCCCCCCCCCCCCCCCCACACACACACACACACACTCCCTTTGGGTAGATGCAATAGATGCAATAGCCCAGAAGCCCAAAATTCTCTAAAAATCTTCTCATAAACCACCAGTCACAATGCTTTATTTGGCACTTTCTTTAGTGATTAAGATTCCAGATTGTTCAAAGAAAGTTTCTTGGGCAATATTTGGGCTCATCCCAGGAGGGACAAAGTTCATGGACATGACTGTAAATTTCTGTTTTCAGAACTGGTGAACTGATTTGAACAAAATTTGGTATGCAGTATTATTGCGTGACATGTACATGATTTAAGGTCCAGGAAGTTAGCTGGACATTGGGTGCTGCACATTTGGCATTCATTTGACATTTGCATGTAGTTAGTTTCACAATGTCAATCAAATGTCAAATGCCGAACGTGAAACTGACTACAGGTGAATGCCAAATGTGAAACTGACTACAGAGGAATGTCAAACAAATGTTAAATGCTGAACATGAAACTGACTGCAGGCAAATATCAAATGCCAACTGTGAAACTGACTGCAGGCAAATGTCAAATGCCAGATGTGAAACTGACTACAGAGGAATGTCAAACAAATGTCAAATGCCCAACATGAAACTGACTGCAGACAAATGTCACACTCTGAATGCAAAACTGACTGCAAGCCAATGTCAAATGAATCCCCAACCCCCAACATTAAATTGACTGAAGATGAATGTCAAACAAATTCCAAATGCTGAATGTCAAACTAATTTCAGGCAAATATCAAATGAATGTCCACAACCCCATGTCAAGCTAACTTCATAGACCTTATGATTTATGCAACAACAAAATTTTATGTGTCCCTGTGGGACCCAAAGGAGCAAAAACTAAAAATATATCCAAACATCCTGACTTTCTTTCTGAACTACACACGACGGATATTTGTTATATGGTATGAAGCTTCCTTAGGAGTAGTAGAATCAAAGGGCCTAACCAACCAGCTATCAAGTGCACCATATGGTAACATATATTTTATACTGGAGTGGTAATAGGAAAAGCACTAAATCTTCTCAGTACTGGCTGCATTGATATTTAGTATGCAGCCTTCTTTAATGGTTTAGATTCAAGTTTGTTCAAAGAAAATGTTTCAAGCAATATTTGAGCTTGCTCTGAAAGGGAAAAATTTATGGCCTCACTCCAAATTTTAGATTTTTAATAAAGGGAAAAAAAAATTCTCTAAACCTTCTGGGAACCCTAGGAGCTAAAAATAGAAAAAATTAAAATTCCATTATTTTCTTATCTTCTCAAGATAAATGCTTGTCATCATTTGGTGTGAAGCTTCCTCATGAGTAGTGTAATCATATGGACCAAGAAAACTATCACTTGCCTCATGGAACACCACATTGGGACCCCCACTTCAACAAAATGGGTAAAACAATAAACAATCATTTCCTCAGGAACATCCAGCCAGAATGATTTGACATGGAATTTAGTTTAATTTAATGGTGCAGATTCAAGTTCCTTCAAAGAAAGTTCCTCAGTAAATATTTGGGCTTGTTTCAGGAGAGCCAAAACTCAGAACCACAAGCCCATTTTTAGCTTAACTTGACAAAGTCAAGATAAGCTATTGCCATCACGCGTGCGGAAGTCTGTAAGTCTGTTCACATTTTCCTTTAGCACATGCTACACCCCGTAGTTCTTGTCCAATCATCACAAAATTTCATATGCAGGTTTGGGGTCATATCTAGATGAGAATGTCCCCTTTTGGTCACGATTGGTCAACCGTGATGGCTGCCCAAGCCCAAAACCCAAAAACCTTTAGCACAGTCTACAGGTCATATTTATGGAGGGATTTCATTGTAACTTGGTAGGTTGACTTCATATAATGTCTAGATGAGAACTTCCCCTTTTGGTCGCGATTAGTCAACTGTAACGGCTACAGGGGCCCGAAGCCCAAAAACATTTAGCACAGTCTACAGGTCATATTTATTTAGGGATTTCATTGTAAATTTGGTAGCATGACTCCAAATAATGTCTAGATGGGAATGTCCCCTTTTGGTCGCAATCATTCAGCCGTGATGGCTGCCCAAGCCCAAAACCTGAAAACGTTTAGCATACTCTATAGGTCATATTTATGGAGAGATTTCATTGTAACTTGGTAGGGTGACTCCATATAATGTCTAGATGATAATGTCCCCTTTTGGTCATGATTGGTCAACTGTGACGCCTGCAGGGACCTGAAGCCCAAAAACCTTTAGCACAGTCTACAGGTCATATTTTTGTAGGGATTTCATTGTAACCTGGTAGGATCACTCCAGATAATGCTCAGATGAGAACATCCCCTTTTGGTCGTGATCATTCAATCATGATGGCTGCCCGAGCCCAAAACCTGAAAAACTTTAGCACAGACTACAGGTCGTGTTTATGAAGAGATTTCATTGTAACTTGGTAGGATGACCTGGTATAATGTCGAGATGAGGACGTCCCCTTTTGGTTTTGGTTGCGATCAGTCAACCATGATGGCTACACAGGCCTGAAGCCCGAAAACCTTTAGCACAGTCTACAGGCCGTATTTATGAAGGGATTTCATTGTAACTTGATAGGGTAACTTT
Organism: Pictodentalium vernedei; assembly: GCA_031216915.1. Lineage (NCBI taxonomy): Eukaryota > Metazoa > Mollusca > Scaphopoda > Dentaliida > Dentaliidae > Pictodentalium > Pictodentalium vernedei. Next base: position 686,638,917 of record CM062296.1, on the reverse strand, counting down.
GATTGACGTATTATACATTAACTGTGAGGGCCACATCCTTTAACTGTGAGGGCCACATTAACCCACCCCTCAATTCTTTAGTACAGTCTACACCTCAAATTATTTTTGTTGAAAACATAGCATACAAAGAACAGAAATGAACATATTCCCAATTATCACAATTCTTGTCTTATATCATAATCCTTTCATAAACACTGCACATTATCCTTTTCATCAAACACAACACACAGACAAATTAAGCTACAGTGTCAATTTGAAACACATTCGGTGTGCAGTTTTTTGAGTGACAACTACTTGATTCATACAAAAAATGTTCATAATCCTGACTTGGCCTGAAAGTAAAAAAGAATTTCAAATGCCTAATTTTTTTCTGAACTGAATGGGACAGATATTTGTTGTTTTCTGCGGAGTATCCTTATGAGTAGTTGAATTAGGGATGTAGGAAAAGGGAGTTACAAAAGGGGCACAGGAGCCACGTGCCCTTCTCCCAACTTTTTCTTTGGATGGTTTAGGCAGAAAGAGAGTTTCAGCCAACATTTTCTTTTCCAACCTGTCATTACAGTCATACTGGGAATTAGCAGGAAGGGTGTTCATGAACACTTTACTCTTAAGATGTGACAAAAGATTCCCTCATTTCATATGTCTCCACTACAGCCTTTAAAGCCAATAAAAATGTACATTTTTTACTCCATATTTAACAAATGTTTTTGCCCGATGTGGAAATTTGTTAAATATTCTTTTGAGTAACTGAAGATTTTTTTGCAAGGAAACATATCTGATTCCGGGAGTTTGTGGACAGTGAACCCACAGGGGCCACTATGTTTTCACTAACACTGTACACCAATAATTTCTCATTGACTCTCAAATGGCCACATATATGGTCATTCAGTTGGTTAGTTCTCCACTCCTCCCCTGATAAATTTCCCACACAATATTCTTTAGATCCCCTGCATACCCTGGTAAGTGTCCCAATACTATATTCTCTAGATCCCTGATACTTTCATCCAATGATTACAATTATTTGCCTTGCAGAATCCTTCTTGGGAGGCTCCACTCTTTGAGATCTGTCTATGTCTGACTATTTCAGATTTCTTCGAATCTTCGACGCTATCTCAAGAACAATATTGTCTGTTGCTTGTCTCTCTGACTCACACACATCACTAATTTTTAGACTGTATCTATGGGTATACTGTTCTAACTCATCTATTTTCAGTTCCATCCTATCAATTTGGGAAATTAAATGAACATTTTCACTACATTGATCTCTTCAGACAGATTTTTCATTGCTGCAGCCACTGCAGAACTTATAAGTTGCTTAACTTCATCAAACAAAATAAGTTTCAGTTGCTGCACCAAGGCAGCAACATCAATTCCAGAAATGCCCGAGGTCATTGGATCAACCTCAAAATCTGAAACCCAGCCAGCATCAGAATCAGTCCTCAATTATTCTGTATAGCTTTGTTCTTCGAAAAGTTTCTGCTACAACCGTACATGGACTTGATCTCTTAATGTTTTGTTTTTCCCCTTTTATTTGGCATCACAACCCAAAAAACTTAGCAAATAAGCACATAGAAACAGGTGAAATCTTCCTCACGACTATGACCAAACGACAACTTTAAGAAAGGATCAACTGAAAGTTAAACCAGTGACTAAACTGCTATCATCATCATTTTCTCAAAATTTACAGGTTACAAGTGTAGGTCTATTTACGAAATCTACAATTCTAGGAACTGTACACATAACACCACCATCTTCCACTATTTAAGATTTCTTCATGCTTAGCAAAAAAGCTTCATGCACAACACTTGACGCAATCTCCATCTATTTTGATCCCACCCCATGACCCTCCCCCCAGCTCTGCATCTGCTGTTGTTTAGAGGTGATATGGTTTACACAAACTGTCATCAGTTGTGATTTAACTGGTAGTGCTGAATTAATTTTGGTTGTTAAAATTTGCTCACTGGCTGTGACTTACTACAATTGATGGGAGAGTACCTTGAGGCACTCTCCCATTAATTGTGACAAGGCAGATCCTACTCTTTTACGTTTTAGTTGAAATATTTTTATGAAAAGTGTATATATTTTTTTATTTAATTATATCTTTAATGATTTTAAGTACAGAAATTAAGATTTTGTTTGTGTTTGACATTATTTTTTAGCTTTTGAATATGATAAACATGGAAAATGGATATTATTGGTAAAAGAGGAAATTTTTAAAATTTGCCAAAAAGTTGTCGGAGCGAACTGGTATGGGTTCAGTATCAAGTATGAGACCCATTACTGTTAATTACAGCTTGACAATGCCTTCTCATGCTCTCATTCAGGTTCCTGATGGTCCTTTGTGGGATGTTGTTCCATTCTTGGACCATCATGGCACGAAGCTCCTGGATACTTCTTGGCTTGACTGGACGGGCTGAAATTGCAAGCTGCAACTCATTCCAGACATGTTCGATTGGATTGAGGTCAGGGGATCTTGCTGGCCAGTCCATGCGCTCAGTCCCCTCCCCCAGTCAGTACTCCTGGACAGCATAGGCATCTATCACCCACTGCACCTGCATACAATCTGACAGGGGCATCCAGGATCTCATCAATATTCCGCTGTGCAGTCAATATACCATGGTCAAGGACACAGAACTTGGTACATCCATCCCAGCTGATGCCACCCAGACCATTATTGACCCTCCACCATAGTGGTCATGTTCAGCAATGTTGGCTGCATGGAATCGCTCACCTGGACTTATTCATACCCTAGAACGCCTATCTGTGTAGTCTAGGCAGTGCCTTGATTCATCTGTAAAAAGGACAGGTCGCCAATCTACTCTGGTACTTCCAACATGGTCCATGGCCCATTCATATCATGTCTGGCGGTGATTCTGGGAAAGCGGAATGTGAGTACATGGTCTTCTTGATCGGAGACCAACTTCGTGCAACCTTGCCTGGATAGTCTGTGTCAAAACATTTACCCCGGGCCTGAATGATCCAAAACCGGTCTTCAGCTGCAGATGTTGTCCTGTCTCTGCCACCACCATGCCGTCTTACTGGTGTGCCATACTGATGAAATCTTGCTCAGGCTCTGGTGAGCAGCGTATGGTGCACACCAAGGGCTTCACCAACCTGACGATGCGTAGCCCCTTGCTCCACCATCCCAACAGCCTGTCACATTTCTTATCAACCTACTCACAATTGTTTACTTCAGGCTTGCACTACAGTGGAAGTCCCTAACTCGGATAAAATACTCTCTATTTTTGTCTTTCCCAAGCAATTTGGGAAAGAAAAGTGGTGCAAAAGCACCAAGAAAAAATAAGCCAAAACTGGGTCGAGTGCAACCGGCGCAGACCCAGTACGGCACGCTCTCTCCCAAGTACAACTCCACGACTTCCATTGCCAGTGCGCATATACCGTCTCTAAAGACTCATTCTTTTTATCATACACTTCGTGTTGAGATGTTTTTGCACGCTTATCAGTGTTTATCCAGCTCGTTGTTTGATGATTCCTGATTCATAGTGCATCAGTGTATCCTTTGTATTCTCATGAACAGTGTTTTTTATATTCTCTTCAATATTATATATCCATAATGTATATTTAATTGTTCTCTCTCGAGTCGCGCGCGAATTTCGTGTGCCATGCGGTTGGGACTTATTATTTTTCACAATTATTGTTAATACTTTATTTGCTAAATTTTCTAATTGTGTTAGAGTTAGGTGTCAGCTGGGTACCATTCCTACAGTTTTTCTTCTTTGTTTTGAGAGTAGTCATCCTGTTGTGTGGTTCCCGGTCGACCGTCTGGGGTCTTTGTTTCTGTCACCTTTCTCTCTTCTTTGGGGGTGTTGTTCTGTTCTTTGATTTCACCTTCTCTGCTCCTCTCACCTCTATCATGCCCAGGACAATTCCTTGTGGGCAATGTCTGCTGCCAAAGCATGTGGACGATTTACATTCGTCTTGTTCCTCCTGTAATGGGTGTTCGGCCGAGCGCCGATGTGGTGTCTGTGGATCATGGTCATCCACTTTCTGGTTGTCAGTTAACCGTGTCGTTCGTTCTCGTGGCCGTGCCTCCCGTTCCCGCGGGAAAGGAGAACATGGTCGTTCGGGGGCTCCCGAGCCGACCTTGTCTGGTGAGAGTTATTCCTCCTCCGTGGGGGATGTGCAGTCTTTTCCTGTAGTGGATACTGCGGGAGCCGTTGAGTGTTCTGGTGAAGAGGTGTCTGGTTCCGGGACTACGGTCCCCCTCCAGTCGACATCGGAGGCTGTCACTAGGGTTGTGACTCCTCCTTCGGAGCCGAGCAGGTGTGCTCTCTCCACTATTTCACCAGCCTCAACGACTCCCGACGTATCTACTACTACTGCTGGTCCGTCTGCTTTGTCGTCAGTTTCAGCCAGCCTCGGCTTTTCGCTGCAGGGGACTGCAGGAAAGTCTGGTACTGTAGACATGGGATATCGGCCTCAGCCTTCCCTGACTTCAACTCGGCGAAGTCAGAAGGAAGGAGCTGCCGGCCGAACCCATCTCTGTGGTCTCTTCGCCCTCGAGCACCACAGTTGTGTCTTTGGATTCGGATGTTCTTAGTGGAGACACTATGAACTCCGTGGCGTTTCCGTCCACTCATTCTGGCCTCACGACCAGTTTTGGGGGACCAACGCCTTTTGTGCAGCCTGGACCTTCTTCCCCGCAGAGGTCTGCGGTGACTCTCATGAGTTCTCGCCATATTTATCCTCGGGGTGCCTCGTACCCCTATACACATCTGCCTTCAGATGTTTTGGCTGCCGCTCGTCGTCCCGCGTCGGGTGTTTTGGAGGATCATGACCCTTCGCTGGTTAAGAAGGTCAGAGGTGAAGCCACTTTGCCGGTTCGCTCCCCTGTCGAACCGGTCGGTACGGGCAGTGAGCTTAGGGAGGCCCTCTCCTTACTCACTCAGGTTCTAAGAGCCTTCCTGTTGCTTCCAGCGAGGCAATGAGTGGTTTCCAGATGCCTCCTATGGCGCCGCCTCCCGGGATTGGAAACAGGCCGGTTTCTGATTCCCCTGGTGTCCCGACACCTTGGGAGGCATTGGCTGGTTTGCCCACGATGGGCTATGTGTCTTCCAACTCTGGGGAGGAGTCCGACATGCTTGATGTCGAGGGCCAGCAGTCTTCGGACTTGGGGGCAGCTCTTGACTTTGTGTTTGGGTTTCTGCCTGATCTCAAACCTACTAACCAGCCAACAGTATCAGCCTGGTCGCGATCATTGGTCGCGTGCCAACAGCCTATGGAGCAACCTGCTTCTGGGCGCCTTCGACCGTGCCAGTCGGTACAGGTGGTTGAAGCTTTTTCAGCATTGTACTCCAAGCTGAATTCCAAGGCTCTGAAGACTTTGTTCTTCACCAGGGTTGACACCTTTTTGCCTCCTGTGCGTTATCGTTCCTACGATTCTGCCAAACCGTCGGTCTGCCAGACTTTGACGGTTCTGGATCAGGACTCCACTTCCCTCGGGCTTTCCAAGCCCAAGTCTGCCGTCATTCCAATGACAACTCTGGAGTCCACGTTGGGCTTATCTAGAGAGATGCTTGGCATGCTTTCTCTCTCAGATCACGTCGTCTCAGCTTTTGCTGCTTATCTGCCTTCAGATAAGTTTGACGAGGTACAGGCTCCTTTGCGTGTGCTGTCCAAGGCGCTTATGCATCTTACTCACATGCATGCCTGTAACATGGCTAATCTGGAATTAGTTCGAAGGGACGCTGTGCTGGACACAGGACAATCCCTTCCCGAGGAGCAGCGTGCTGCTCTTCGATCTGCTTCTTTGGCAGGTCCGCAACTTTTCCATGGTTCCGTGTCAACGGTCCATGATGATGTCCTACGTCATTCCAAAGATCATCTGCTGTTTCGTCAGCTTGATCAGCCTTCTAGGGGAGGCAAGGGCCATTCCAAGCCTAACAAGTACCCTTCTGCTTCCTCTGTGAAGCAAAAGGCTGGTCCTTCTGCCGCCGCCTCTACTTCTTACTCAAGGGGTAAGGGTAAAGGGCGGCAGAATTGAGGGAAGTCTCAGGATTCTTCATTTAGTAGAGGAGGTGGTTTCTCCTCTCGCGGGCCTCGTCAGGTCTCGAAATGAAGGTCCTCACCTCGACTCGTCCCAGGTTGGAGGAAGGATAGCAGAGTTCGCAGACCATTGGGCCACCATCACATCCGATCCGTGGGTGTTAGATGTTGTTCGGTCCGGCTGCGAATATCCTTCCGACGACACCCCACTCTGTCAAGGGTGCCTCTTCCAACCACAGTTCCTTCAGATGTTTTACGTCGGGAACTTTTGTCCACGGAGATTGGCAATCTCCTGGCAAAGGGAGCGATCGAGGTCGTCAAGAACATTCAGTCAGTGGGTTTCTATTCCCACCTGTTCTTGGTGCCGAAGAAGGCCAGCCGACTCCGACCGGTTATCGATCTGAGTATCCTGAACCAGTCAGAACAAGTTCAGCATGGAGACTTTCAGGTCGGTCCGCCAATCAATTCACCAAGGAGATTTCGCAGCCAGCATCGACCTGCGAGACGCTTACTTCCACGTTCCGATGCATCGGGCGTCACGGAAGTATCTCAGGTTCGCTTTTCTGGGGCGAGTTTACCAGTTCAAGGCCATGCCTTTCGGCCTCAACCTGGCTCCTTGAGCATTCACCAGACTGATGTCGCATGTGATAGCGTTCCATCGCACACAGTCCAGGGTGACTACTTCGGCATATCTGGACGATATCCTCCAGAGGCATTCCAACGCTGCCTTACTGAGTTGGATGTCGCCACTCTGTTGAGCTTGCTCACGTCGCTAGGATTCAGAGTCAACGAGGAGAAGTCGGACCTGGTCTCTTCTCAGTCGTTTTATCATCTGGGGATGTCTTTCCAAACGCAATTCAATTTGGTAGCGGTTCCCCAGGCCAAGGCTGTGATTCTCTCAGCTTTTGCTCTGACTCTGTCCCAGTCCACGTCCGCGACCGCTCAGAGTTTTCTCTGGCTGATCGGTCTCTGCGGTTCGGTGACGGATCTCATTCCTCTAGGTCGGCTGCGTGTCAGATCTCTCCAACACTTTCTGCTCAGTCGTTGGAGGCCGAATGTAGATTCTCTGGATCAGGTGCTTCCGTTTCCGGAATCTCTGTATCCTCACCTTCTTCCCTGGACAGATGTTCAGTGGATTACGCAGGCTGTTCCATTGGACTTACCCACGTCCAATCGCGTTCTGACGGCAGATGCCAGCGATCTCGGATGGGGTGCGACGTTGGATCCTCTCGGTCTTTCCCTACACGGGATGTGGGACCAGGATCAAGCAGCTCTACACATCAACCAGAAGGAGCTTCTTGCTCTCCTTCTGAGTTTCAGGCAGTGGATCCCTCACTTGTCAAATCGCCAGGTCCTTCTGCTATCCGACAATTCGACAGTGGTTGCTTACATTCGGAACCAGGGTGGCACGCACTCGGTTCCGATGTACGAATTAGCTCAGGATTTTCTACTGCTCGCTCAGGATGTACACACCAGAGTGGTTGTTCGTCACATTCCCGGTCGTCTGAACGTCCTAGCCGACTCCCTGTCCCGACAGGGCAGGGTTATTTCCACCGAGTGGATGCTCCACAGGGCAGTGTTCCAGTCGCTTTGCGATCTCTGGGGACGTCCCCACATCGACCTCTTTGCGACTCGTTGGAACCATCAGGTGGACACTTTCGTGTCCCCGTGTCCAGATCCTCTGGCTTTTGCCGTGGACGCTCTGTAACTCGATTGGAACGGTCTAGTCTGCTACGCCTTCCCGCCGGTTCCGATTCTTCCTCAGGTTCTAGCCAAAATTCGAACCTGCAGTTGTCGAATCATTCTGATCGCTCCCCTGTCGCCTCAGCGGGTGTGGATCAATCAGCTCCGCTCGCTGATGGCGGCGGTTCTGGCACGTCTCCCGCTATGTCGCGACCTTCTTTGTCAAGGTCGCCCGAGGAGGTTTCACGTCGACCCGACTTCATTGTGCCTTCACGCATATCTTTTGTCAGGTCCTGTCTCCTCCGTAGAGGTTTTTCAAGACAAGCAGTGGAGTGCATTTCTTCTTCAAGGAGGCACTCCACTGGTTTAGCTTATGCAGCTAAATGGAAGGTCTTCTGTCGATGGTGTGCTGATCACTCTGTTGATTATGCCAATCCTTCGATTTCACAGATTGCGGAGTTTCTGGTATATCTGTTTGATTCTCGGGGTCTCCAGCCTGTTACCATCAAGGGTTACAGGTCCATGCTTTCAGAGACTTTTTCTTATGTGGGGAAGCGTCGTATCAGCACTAATCCTTACCTCTCCAAGCTTGTTCGGTACTTTTCTTTGAAAAGGCCTCGGACTTTGCAGCTTACTCCACGATGGAATCTTTCATGGGTGCTGCTTTGCTTGGGGGGTGGGGGGGGGGGGGGGGGCACCGTTCGAATCTTTATCCCAGGTGGATATGCATTTTCTCACATATAAGACGGCTTTTCTGAAGGCATTTGCTTCGGCCAGACGGGTTAGTGAGCTTCACGCCCTCTCGGTTGACCCGGCCTTTTTTAGGAGCTCTCCCAACAGTGTTACTTTTACCACTGATTGCTCTTTTTTGGCCAAGAATCAGTTACCAGATACTACTCCTCCTCCTATCTGTATCAGGGCTCTTCCTTCTGTTGAGGGTAATCGCCCTTTGCTCTGTTCGGTCCGTGCTATTCGCATTTATCTCGATCGGACACGTTTCATACGGAAAGGCAGGAAACGTTTTTTTCTGTCTCTTATTCCGGGTTGACAGAAGATCTCTCCTCAATACATTTTTCGATGAATTTGTCTTGCTGTTCGTACGGCTTATGGTTGTTTAGCAGCTGGTGATTGTATTACCAATCGTATTTCTGCCCACGAGGTGCGGGCACTATCCACCTCTCGGGCTTATTCTAACTCCGTCAAGTTGTCGGATGTTATGCAGGCAGCCTACTGGAGAAATGCTTCTACTTTCTCCACCTTTTATCTGTGCCAGTTGCAGGAGCAGTCGGAGGACCTTTTTGCCCTGGGTCCTCTTTCTTCTGCTCAGGCTGTTGTCTGCCATAGCCATTAGGCTTCTTGAAGGTCAGTTTCAGCCTTGTGCTGTTACTGCCCTTTTTCTGTCTGTGTGTCACGCAGGCCCATATGTCTCCTTTCATTGTCCTTTACCAATGATTGCGACGTTATGGTTGATAAGCCTCGGGACCTCTTCCTTCTGCTTCACGGTTCCAGTGCACTGGTGTTATGTGTGGGTTGGTTATGCGATTCCCTCCAGCCTATTGTCTATTCAGCTTGAAGTAAACAATTGTGAGTAGGTTGATAAGAAATCTAAATTTTATAGTAAATTTCCTTTCTTATTATACCTACCACAATTGTTTACATGGAGGCCCTCCCATCTTCTTTACGGGTAAAGAATCTTTCCTCCCCGCTGATCACATAACTCTAACGTTGACGGATTCAAAAAGAATGAGTCTTTAGAGACGGTATTTGCGCACTGGCAACGGAAGTCGTGGAGTTGTACTTGGGAGAGAGCGTCCCGTACTGGGTATGTGCCGGTTGCACTCGACCCAGTTTTGCCTTATTTTTTCTTGGTGCTTTTGCACCACTTTTCTTTCCCAAATTGCTTGGGAAAGACAAAAATAGAGAGTATTTTATCCAAGTTAGGGACTTCCACTGTAGTGCAAGCTTGAAGTAAACAATTGTGGTAGGTATAATAAGAAAGGGAATTTACTATAAAATTTAGATTTCTGCTTCAGACAAATGTCTTCTTATATTTGTATTCGCCATATTCAATCATTAAATCACAAGGGTTTGTGTTAAAATGAAGATTGAATACCCTACACATATCATATACATGTAGACAGTACACGAAAACATCATGAAAATCAAGGGGTACATGCTTTCCATTACTGTCATGAAAAGTCTGCCTGTCGAGAGAGCTAATGTAAACACTGGGGACCATCTCAATACATTCCTCAATCATATCCAACAAATATTTCGCAAATATGTCACAAGCAAATTTCACAATGATGCGTCAAATATGTGGTGCTTCGCAAACTTTGAGTAGTAGTATATGTGTTCTTCAACTTCAAGGCTTTTCAGTAAGTTTTTACTAGTAGTAACACTTGGTCAGTCCCCCCCACCCCTTATCAAACTGGCAACAAGATTAATGTCCACTGTCCAGTGAATCCAGTATCCAATATCAACACAAATATGCAAGTAAATTGAAGTAATGCAACTGTAATTAATCTCTCTGATAATCCCAGTTGTGAAAACATTGTGCAATCATTGCCTGTCATGCAATGCATCAATGACATAAGTGTCACCCACCTTTCATTGTTTGGGCTCATCCTTGATAAACAAGTAAAATAACACGTTTTATGACATTCATATAGTTGCAATTATAGAGTATTTTGAGTAGAATCACTTTATCAATGTTCACTTATGATTCATGGCTTCATACAAGTTTCTGAAAATTCCAGAGAATCCACAATTTTCCATGATAAATTGGGGGTAAATTTTCATTTTCCATGAGATAACAAATGTACAAATCGATGATTTACTGGTAGCAGAAAAACATTTTCAAAGTATGTGATGCACCTCGATTGATCAAATGAACTTCGATAATGCTAAATCTGATGTCGCCTGTTGACTTCCGTGCATTGTTTTTTAATGTGACCAAAAATTTAGGTCAATCATGTCAGTGGCCCTTCATATCAACCAGAAGGAGCTCCTAGCTCTTCTGTTGAGTTTTCAGCAGTGGATTCCGCATGTGTCAAATCACACAGTCTTGCTTCTTTCGGACAATTTGACAGTGGTTGCCTACATCCGGAATCAAGGGGGCACACATTCAATTCCCATGTATCAGCTGTCTTAGGACCTTCTGCTTTTAGCATGGGATGTACACACTCGAGTGGCCATTTGGCACATCCTCGGGCATCTGAACATCCTAGCCGACTCCCTGTCTTGACAAGATAGTGTCCTTCCCACTGAATGGAAGCTGCATCGTTTGGTGTTTCAGATGATTTTCGAACGATGGGTTCGTCCTCTCATCAACCTTTTCACAACTTGCTGGAATCATCAGGTAGAGACCTTTGTCTCCCCTTGTCCAGGTCCACTAGCCTTTGCGGTGGACGCTCTGTCTCTCGACTAAACAGGGTGGGTCGGTTATGCCTTTCCTCTTACATCAATTCTTCCTCAGGTGTTATCGAAGATTCGTGCTTGCAGTTGCAAGGTCATTCTGATCGCCCTCTGTCTCCACAGAGAGTATGGATCAATCTGCTGTGGCCTCTGTTAGCAGATCGGCCTATTTGTCTTCCTATACGACGAGATCTTCTTTCCCAGGGCTGGCCTAGGAAGTACCACAACGGTGTAGAGGTTTTTCAGGGATGAGCAGTGGAGTGCATTTATGCATCAAGGTGATGTTCCACTTGCTCACATTGTGGATTTTCTTGTATACCTTTTTAACTCCAAAGGTCTTCAGCCTGTTACCATCAAAGGCTGTAGGTCTGTGCTGTCAGAAACTTTCTCTTATGTGTGAAAGCAGTGCATCAGCCATAATCTCTTTCTCTCTAAATGGCTTCAGCACTTTTCTCTGAAGAGGCCTTGAGTTTTGCATCTTACACCCAAATGGTGTGTTACATTGTTTGGAGGGGGTGCTGTTCAAGCCTTTATCTGAGACTGATATGCATTTGCTCACATATAAGACTGCTTTCTTTCTAGTATTTGTTTCTGCCAGACATGTCAGTGAGCTTCATGTACTTTCTGTTGATTCGGCTTTCTTCAGAAATGAGGCTAACAGTGTAACCTTCACTACTGATTGCTCTTTTCTGGCCAAGAATCATCTTCCTGATTCTGTGCCTCCTTTCACCTGGCATTGTACACTTCCTCCTATAGATGGCCAGAGGCCTCTTCTTTGTCCTGTGCATGCAATTAAGACTTATATTAATCACACACAGTTTATCTCTTTCCATTCTGTTTGGATTTGTCTCGCAATCAAGCTGGCTTAATCCAGTTTGACTGCAATGGATCTTGTTTCAAACTGGTTTAATGCTCATGTAGTTCGTGCCATTTCCACATCCTGGGCATTCTCCAGTTCTGTTTCACTCAGGGATGTTATGTATGTGGCTTACTGGAGGAATGCTACTACTTTCTCCTCCTTTTATCTCTGCCACCTATATTGGCAATCTGAGGACCTTTTTTCTTCAGGCTGCTCAGACTATTGTTCCCTCTCGTTGATTATGTATTTTTCAGGTTCTTGTGCATTTTATTCATGCAACCTTGTTTTCAGGTGCTTCATCACCAAACTTCTTGTCGGCAGAAATTTGGAATTGATGTCACAGTAGTTGTGCATGCACATATTAATGAAAGATGTTTGCAGGGAGAGTACCTATAATTTTTAGCGCCAGTCTTGCTCGACCCTTTCGATCTCTTTTATAGTGCTTTTGCACTCTTCTACTTTTTCAAATTCGTTTGGAAAAGTTATTAGGTTGAGTTAAGTTCTGAAGTAGAGATGTTACAGCCAATTGTAAACAACTGAGAAAGGTATGTTAAGAAACAAAATTTACCAAAAAATTTTAATTTCTTGAGTGAAATTTTGCTAAATTTTTCATCAAATCTAGTCTAATCTCTTCAGAGCAGCCATGACTAGATTTGATGAAAAATATCCTGAAAATACTCTGCGGGTTAAGAGTTTAATCGTGGAAATGTAAAAAAAAAAAAAATCTGTCTCTCACACACTCTGTCAAAGTTTGAAATTACTAACAGAGGAAAATGGGATGAAGTTTTTCTTTGCGTATTCCTATGATGATTTTTAAGCCAACACTTTATACCTTAAAATTCCCATATGTAAAGGTTTGAAAAGGAGTGTGAGATATGGTTTTCTTTTGCAGTTGCAATTTTTTCTAGGGGTAGCCCCCAACTCAAAACAAACTTTGAGCATGTTATTTTATTTTTTAATTTTTTTTAACCAGTCAGTAGCTTGAAACACCTCATTGGAAGAAGCTCTTTGAGGCTGCCCCAATGAAGAGTCATAAGCTTTTGTTTGGAAGGAAGAACTGAAATTTTTTAAATAAACAAACTAACTTATTTTTGAAAGTCTGTGGTAGGTAAAAGGTTGTTCCAAGTACTTCATCATAATTTCTAAAGAATGAATGGAAAGGATGTTGATGTTAAATGTCTGGTAAATGACAATTCAACAGTGAAATATTTGAAAGGTTAAATGCAGCTTTTGAGTCTGTGTGGGGTGATATATTTTAAAGGTTATTAAAAGCATAAACTGACCTCATGCAAAGAGTATTGCTCAAGAATTAAATGGATTCTTAGGGATTAATTTAGCAGGCTGTTCCATCTTCTGTTGTTGTGTTAAAAAAAGGTATTAGTGCATTATCTTACAAATTATCCAATAAAAGTCAAAGGGAGTATAATTTACTGTAAAAAGAAAATAAATATCTCTTATCACTAGTCACCACTGTATGATTTACTTTTACTCTGTGGTATTGAACAACCAATTCTTTAACTCTTAAAGGACTATTTCCAACTTTTACGACCTCAGAACATGTGCCCTTGACTTTCTATCATGAGGCGGTCCTGCCAATAGTAGACAAATTATCTAGGCAGTGGTTTCTAGTCAACCTTGGCTGCCTTAACAGGCAGCCAAGACTTGCCTAAAAATCACTGCTAAGCCACTGGATGTGTAAAGGCTGTGGCCTTGTGTGAATTTCTGTGATGCCAAGACAAAAATTTCAAGCAGAAAATTTTTAAGATCTGTAAGATTCCTTTCCAACAGTATAAATACAGTGGAATCTTGTTAACCCTCAAAAGTGCTGATGTCGAAGTAATAAAATTTGAACAATTTTTCCCCATAATGCAACTAGAAATTTAGTCAAATCGGTCAACTCAATGAACTCTGTGAAATAAGATTTTATTGGTTAACCCTTAAGGGCCTAGAGATTTTTACATATTTTTGCTACTCTTTGCCAGTCTACATCCAGAGACTTTGCTGCTGTTTTTTGGCAAGTCTTGGCTGCCTGTATAGGATGCCTAGACTTGCCTGAAAACAACTACCAAGGTGCTTAAAATGTAACTTGTGAGTTAACCCAAAGACTGCATGTTGGGGCATCTGTTCTGTTGCAAAATATGCAATCAAAGTCGGAATTAGGACCTTATGGGTTAAATTCCTGATTGCATTTTGTGAAAATTTTTAGGTTTAAATTTTGATAATTTAACATCAATATGCAGAGGGTTAAATTAGTAGCTTCTTTACCACTGACATTTACTCAATTAACAGGAGTATTGAATTAACAGGCATTTGGTCTCTTTCCTGTATTCTGATAAATTGGGCATTTATTTTATTATATATTGTTTGAAAGAGTTCAGTGAGGTCTATAATACAAGATACAATACCAGTAGATTACATGCCTTAGTGGGGTATTTCATACAAGATATAATACTCGTAGATAAAATGCCTGCATTGGATGTACTGAACCCATATAGGTCTATAAAGAAGGGGAATTTTGTGACTGTCAGGCTAACTTCCCAAGAAAGTACATGTATAAGTTTTTTTATTCAATTAACATGGGTTTGCTCTAAAACTTATATGCAATTAACATATAAAAATTGTACTGAAGGTACCATGGTATATGGTTTTGTGTAGATTATTTGTTTAAGAGATCCAATTTGGTGGGCTCCACTTCAATATCATTCCCTCAAAGCAGGCAAAGATACACTTTGCTTCTGTTATCAAACAAAAATTATAAAAAAGTAACCTTAAATACAAATAAATAAATAAATAAATAAATAAATTTCTGCGCACTGAAGCATTTATCTTATATAATATAACTGCAATTTTCATAAAAATTGGCAGTCAGATTTAACTAATTTGTTTTTAAATTTTTGCCTCCAAAACATAACTTATGAGCCCTCATTGGACTGAGCTAATTGAGGTCATTCCAATTGGGGGAGGGCATTAGCTATGTTTTGTAAGTGTTGTCTTCTAGTCATGTTAGGTAAAGAGTTAATCAGTAGAAGATTATAGCAAATTAATCTTTCACGGCTCGGTTATTCTACTTACATAGAATTCATTTTCCAATTCTAAAAGCCTTGCTGTGTGATTGTAAATTATTCAGTTATTCTTTTTTCCTTTCACAGTTTGCTCAGGGTCAAAACATGAAGTGCCAGCTCAACAAAGGTAGCTTTGTTTTTGTACTGACTGGTGCTTTCATTATTTATTATTCATATAACAATTTATCCTAATGAGCAATTTCTATAATACTAAACTAGACTGGTGTTTCAAGCCTGTGCAGGTCTTGTCTCCACAAGCTACAAGAAATGGATTTTCTGCCAGTGAATAGATTAATGTCATCCTTGTATGAAATAGTCTGCAATACTAACATTGTCAGAGATTCTAAGACTGGCCTGCTGTATGGCATTTTACTTACTGAAAGAGTTTCCATGGAAATATTTAACTGCTTTGTTGCTGTATCATTTTTGAATGGGCACTTCAATTCTAATGTGTCTTGCAGAACATTGGCTATGAACAGGACAACTAATGACAATAGTATGTCTGGAAGAAACTGAAGGTGTATTGAACAGTTGATTAAGTGCAATGCCATATTTATTAAACTCTGCAGCATACAGGATGCATTTCATTCATGTTCGATTAAGATCTTTTCTTATCTTCTTCAGTATTCTGAATCACAATAAAAACTTGATTTGCTTTTTTTGTCATTCTTTGTTAGTGTATTACAAGAATGGACAGAAGTTTAACCTTTTACCCTTATAATATAACTTAATTTTGCCACAGACAAGCATAGTCTTTTAACTGGTAGAGTGCCAATTATTTTTGGTCATGAGAATTTGTCCACAGGTCTTTGCCCTGTTACAATTTACGGGAGAGTGCCTCTCCCACTAAATTTTAGCTTGACAAATCTATACAGGCTAAATAAAATTTCACTTCAATGGGAAAAGAACTTATTGTATCAAGATCAAAACTATCTAAGAAATAGAGGGGGAAGTGGGTACCCAAGTACGCCAGACCATAACATGAAGTTGCCTGACTATTCTTTTATGCACAAATCTCGGCTATTGAGATGTTGATCATTAAATTGAGTGACTGCCATTAGCAGCACCATGACAAACTTTACCATGGCATTTATGACTGTTCACCTGTGGGAACCCCAGGAAGTTGAGCAGTGTTTGTTCTCTGTGGTAAACAGGCTCTATTTTGCTGGTAAAATAAGACCCAGTCACCAATACTTGGGGTGGAAGTTCTCTAAAATGAGCAACATGGGGATAAATGATTGGCTGGACTTGACTTTATATCCATGTTACTGTCATGGTAAGCCATTGTACTGAAAGATGTGACCTTAAACAGCAATAAATAAATAAAATCGGATTGTTAATTTTGAGTGCTGGTCAAAATCACATGTCATCAGTTTAACAACAGTCTGTGATAGTTTCATGTGTGTGTTGAAACAAGCCAAGATGCTACACTCTTTCAGTATTGCAGGATACTCCGTATTGGTGGATGTCCCATGCATCTATATTGGACCATGTGTTCTAATTTTAGGTCTGTGACCAACTGCTCTAATTAAGATGAGCTCCCCATTTTGGTTGAGTTCTATCAGGCAATAATTTGCATTATTATATCTCATCTACAAATGTTATCTAATCCGCTGTGTAATCCCATTAAACATTTCACAGTGTTCCACCCATGGTGAATAATGCCGGTCAATATTTTTGCATTATTACCCGCTTCATCCGAAGATTCCCGATAACGTCAGTGGAGACACCTGAAGTATTGTTGGATGTGCGTGTGATGACGTAGTTTCTTAAAAAGTGTCTACCGAAATATTTGTCAGTCTGAAATAGAAGGACTGCTCGAAAATAAGGGCAGTAAAAGAACTGAGCAATTCAAAATGATTCGCTATAAGGACATTAAATTGTAAAGCTAAGTTACTGTGTTTGTTTTGAAAAATAAAAAGAAGTGTTTCGACATTCACTTCTTTCCCTATTAAAAGTTAGGAACTTTGGTTCCTCTTTTATATTTGACTAAGACAATAATCCATAAATAATTGTATCAAGACAGAATCTTCATTCGGTATAATAAAAAAAATAATGACTGAGCTTGAGGGTAACTATGTGGTTTGTCTCCCCTTGGGACCATTATTTCCCTCGGCTAACGCCTCAGGAGATAATGGTCCCTTGGGGAGACAATCCACATTGTTACCCTCAAGCCCAGTCATTATTTTTATATCCTTTGTTCTAGAGTTATTTCCCTTGAGTTAGTGAAAAATAATCCATGTTATGGTTTTCTCTAAGAACCAAAGCATTTGTTTCTGTACTCAATAGTAACTACACTATTCTATTTCATCCTTTTTTAGCTTACCTGACTGAAAGTCAGTGAGAGCTATTGCCACCACTCTGCCATGCCTTAACTTTTGAAACTTGTCTTCTTCAAAACCAGTGGGACAAATTCAAACATATATGGCACATACCATCTTGGGAGTAAACCCTTTCTACTTTGTTCAAATGAAGCTGCTGCCATTTCTTATCAACCTACCTTACAATTGTTTACTACAGGCTTGCACTACAGTGGAAGACCCTAACTCGGATAAAATACTCTCTATTTTAATCTTTCCTAAGAGATTTGGGAAAGAAAAGTGGTGTAAAAACACCACGAAAAAATAAGCCAAAACTACGTCGAGCACCATCGGCGCACACCAGTAGGGGACGCTCTTCTCTTAGTACAATTCCATGACTTCCGTTAACCAGTGTGCAAGCAGTCATCAAACCATTCTTTTTTGTCCGCAAAACGTGGAGGACATGTTGCCATTTTGCATTACGAAACAGTGATAATTCAACTCGTCGATAATGGTTTTCCTGTGACTGAAATTATGGATCTGAGGATTATATAATAACAGGACTGTGTTTTATATATTCTTGTTAATATTTTCAACCACATTTTCATTGAATTTTATATATATTTTCCAATTTCGCGCATGATTTACGAAATTGTTCCGTGCAGTTCGGACATAAAATTTTTCGGTTGATAAATTTTAATATTATTATTGGAGTTAGGTGTCAATGAGGGACTGTATGGACAGAATTTCTTCACTCTGTTGAGGGCTGAATTTCTGTTTTTTAGGTCCCTGTCGGCTGTCTGGGTTATGTTGTGTACCCACCGGTTATTTTTTCTGCCACCTTCTCTCGTAGTTGGGGGTGTTCTACTTTCTGTATCTGTTGAGTTCACCTTTTTCTTCTATTGCTCTCACCTCTGTTATATCCAGTATGGTTCCTTTAGGGCAGTGCCTTTTGCCCTCGCTTTTGGTGCATTCTCGTGGCTGTTCCTCCCACACCCATGGGAGGGGGAGGGGAATGCTGTTGTTTTGGTGCCTCCCGACACAACCACCTCTGATGAGAGTTATACCCCCTCCGTGGGGATGTGCAGCTCCTCCTGCACCCATGGGGAGGTGGGGTGCATGCTGTCGTTTCGGGACCTCCCGACATGACCACATCTGGTGAGAGTTATTCCCTCTCCGTGGGGGATGTGCAGTTTTTTACCATGGTGGATACTGCGGGAGCTGTTGGATGTCTGGTGAAGAGATGCCTGGTTCTGGGACTATGCGCCCTCTCCAGTCGACATCTGAGGCTGTCACTAGGGTTGTGACTCCTCCTTTGGAGGCCGAGCTTGGTTGCTCTCTCCCCTTTTCCGCCAGTTTCTACAGCTCCCGTCGTATCTGCTGCTACAGCTGTTTCGCCTACAACGTCATCGGTCACCGTTTTAGCCGGCTTTGGCTTATCCCTGCAGGGGTCTGCAGTGATGTATGTAGAGTGGTTGTGGGGTATCGGCCTCAGCCTTCCCTGACTTCAACTCGGTGAAGTTGGAAGTGGCTGCTGACCGAACCCCCTGCTGTGTCCTCTCAGCCGTTGAGCACAGCAGTTTTATCCCTGCAGGGGTCTGCAGAGGTGTCTGGTAGTGTAGACATGAGGTATCGGCCTCAGCCTTCCCTGACTTCAACTCAGCGAAGTCGGAAGTGGCTGCCGACCGAACCCCCTGTTGTGTCCTCTCCGCCGTTGAGCACAGCAGTTTTATCCCTGCAGGGGTCTGCAAAGATGTCTTGTAGTGTAGATGTAGGGTATTGGCCTCGGCGTTCCCTGACTTCAACTTGGCGAAGTTGGAAGGGGCTGCCGGTCAAAACCCTCGAGTACCACCGTTTTTCTCATTGGATTCGGATGTTCATGGTGGGGTCTCCATGAGCTCCGTGGCGTTTCCGTCCACGCACTCTGGTCCCATGGCCAGTTTTGCGTGACCAACGCTTTTTGTGCAGGCTGGACCTTCTGTCCCGCAGAGGTCCGTGATGACTCTCCTGAGTTTCCACTCTGTAGATCCTCAGGGTATGTGATACCCCAATACACATCGGCCTTCAGATGTTTTCGGCTGCAGCCCGTCGCCCTGCGTTGGGTGTATTTGAGGATTGTGACCCTTTGCTGGTTAAATGGGTCAGGAGTGAAGCCACTTTGTCGGTTCTTTCCCATGTCGTACTGTTCTGACACAGGCAGTGAGCTTAGGGAGGCCCTCTCCTTGCTCACTTAGGTTCTGTCCATGAGCCTTTTTCCATTGCTTCCAGCGAGGCTATGAGTGGTTTCCAGGTGCCCCCCTGCGGCGCCACCTCCCAGGATTGGAAACAGGCCGCTTTCTGATCCCCCTGGTGTGCCTACACCATGGGAGGCGTCGGCTGGTTTGCCCATGATGGGCTATGTGTCTTCTGACTAATGGGATGAGTCTCTCATCCCTGTCATCGAGAGCCAACAGTCTTCTGACTTGGGGGCAGCTCTGGACTTTGAGTTTGGGTTCCTTCCAGGTCTCAAACCGTCAAACCAGCCAACATTGTCAGCCCGGCAGCGATTATCGGTCGTGCGCTTACAGCGTGTGGAGCAACCTGCTTCTGGGTGCCTTCCACTGTGCCTGTTGGTACAGGTGGTTGAAGCATTTACAACTTTGGACTCTAAGCTGAGTTCCAAGACTATGAAGACGTCATTCTTCATCAGGGTTGACACTTTTTTTTGCCTCCCCACGATTTCGCCAGTTCATCAGTCTGCCAGACTTTGACGGTCTTGGATCAGGACTCCAACTCCCATGCCGGCCATTTTTCATGTGGAGACTCTGGAGTCCATGTTGGGCTTATCGGGAGAGATGCTGGAATGCTTTCTCTCTTCGGTCACGTCGTCTCTGCTTTGCTGCTTATCTGCTCCCAGATAAGTTTGACGACAAACAGGTTTTTTTTGGTGTATGCTGTCCAAGGCACTCATGCATCTTCTCACACACATACCTATAACACGGCTAACTTGGAATTAGTTTGCAGGGATGCTGTGCTGGACACAAGCCATTCCCTTCTTGAGGGACAGTGTGCTGCTCTTCGATCTGCCTCTATCGGCGGGTCCACGACTATTCCATGGTTCCATGGCGACGGTCAGGGATGACTCCCTATGTCATTCCATTGATCTGCTGCTGCTTAGTCAGCTTGATCAGCCTTCTCTTGGAGGCAGGGGCTGTCCAAAGCCTAACAAGTACCCTTCTGCTTCCTCTGCGAAGCTACAGGCTGATCCTCCTGCCGCCACTTCTACTCACTCATAGGGTAAGGGTAGGCGTCGGCAGTAGTCACTTTGAATTCGTCCCAGGTTGAGCCATTCCACTCAGTCGAGAGTGCTTCTTCCAACATGAGTCCCTTTCAACGTTATTTCAACAGATTTTATTCCTGCCTGTTCTTGGTGCCAAAGAAGGACGGTCGACTCGGACAGGTTATCGATCTGAGTATCCTGACGCAGTCTATCATTGCTGCTCAGTTCAGCATGGAGGCTTTCAGGTCGGTTCGCCGCTCCATTCCCCAGGATGTTTTCCAGTTCAAGGCCATGCCCTTTGGCCTCGACCTGGATCCTTGGGCCTTCACCTGTCTGATGTCAAATGTGTTAGTCTTACATCGCACACAGTCTAGGATGTCTTCTTCGGCTTATCTTGTCGATATCCTCCAGAGGCATTCCAATGCTGCCTTTCTGGAGTCTGATGTCAACACTCTGTTGAGCCTACTCACGTCACTAGGGTTCAGAGTCAACGGGGAGAAGTCGGCCCTGGTCCCTTCTCTGTCGTTTTGTCATTTGGGATGGACTTCCGTACTCAACTGGATACAGAGGCGGTTTCCCAGGCAAGGGCTGTGGTTTTCTCAGCTTTTTGCCCTGACTCTGACCCAGTCCACGTCCGCAACAGCTCGGAGTTTTCCCCGGCTGCTCGGTCTCTGCAGTTCGATGACGTATCTCATTCCTCCAGGTCGGCTGAAGTCAGACCTTTCCAACACTTTCTGCTCAGTCGTTGGAGGCCGAATTTCGATCCTCTGGATCTGGTGCTTCAGTTACCGGAGTCTCTTACTCATCACCTTCTCCCCTGACAGATGTTCAGTGGATTATGCAGGGAGTTCCATTGGACTTCCCCACGTCTGATCGTGTTCCGATGGCAGTCGCCAGCGATCTCGGATGGGGTGTGACATTGGATCCTCTAGGTCTTTTCCTTCAGCAGCTCTTCACGTCAACCAGAAGGAGCTTCTTGCACTTCTTCTGAATTCCAGCAGTGGATCCCCCACTTTTCGAATTGTCAGGTCCTTCTGTTGTCCGACAGTTCGACGGTGGTTGTTTACATTCGGAACCAGGGCGGCACGCACTATGTTCCCATGTACGAATTGGTTTAGGATCTTCTACTGCTCGCTCAGGGTGTCAACACCGGAGTGGTGGTTCATCACTTTCCCGATTGTCTGAACGTCCTAGCCGACTCCCTGTCCCGACGGGGCAGGTTCTTTTCCACTGAGTGGATGATCCACATGGTGGTGGTCCAGTCTCTTTGCGATCTCTGGGGTCGTCCCCACATCAATCCCTTTGTGACTTGTTGGAACCATCAGGTGGACACTTTCGTGTCCCCGTGTCCAGATGCTCTGGCTTTTGCCGTGGACGCTTTGTCCCTCCTTTGGAATGGTCTTGTTGGCTATGCCTTCCTGTCGGTTTTGATTCTGCCTCAGGTTCTAGCCCAGATACAAACCTGCAGTTGTCGAATCCTTTCGATCGCACCCCTGTCACCTCGGTGGGTGTGGATCAATCTGCTCCGCTCTCTGTTAGCGGCGGTTCTGGCACGTCTCCCTCTAGGTCGCCCGAGGAGGTTTCACGTCGACCCGACTTTTGTCAGGTCCTGTCTCCTCCGTAGTGTTTTTTTTCTAGATGAGCAGTGGAGTTGCTTTTCTTCTTCAAGGAGGTACTCACTCCACTGGTTTAGCCTCTGCGGCTAAGTTGAAGGTCTTCTGTCGATGGTGTGCGGATCACTCTGTTGCTTCTGTCACTCCTTCGATCACACAGCTTGCGGAGTTTCTGGTATATGTTTGATTCTGGGGGTCTCCAGCAATGGGTTCAGGTGCATGCTTCGGAGACCTTTTTCGTATGTGGGACAGCATCGTATCGGCACTCATCCGTGTCTCTCAAAGCTTGTTCTGCACTTTTCCTTGAAAAGGCCTAGGACTTTGCAGCTTACTCCAAGATGGACTCTTTCTTGGGTGCTGCTCTGCTTGGGGGGGGGGGGGGTGCAGGGTCATTCACGCCTTTATCCCAGGTGTATATGCATTTTCTCACATGCAAGACAGTTTTTCTAATGGCTTTTGCCTCAACCAGATGGGTTAGTGAGCTTTACTCCCTCTCGGTTGACCTGACCTTTTTCTGGAGCTTTCCCACGAGTGTTATGTTTCCCAGTGTTTGCTCCTTTCTGGCCAAGCATCAGGTACCAGAAACCCTCTGCCTTCTATCTGTATCGGGATTCTTCCTTCTGTTGAGGGTTAACACCTTGTCTCTTGTTCCTGGTCAACAGAAGATCTCTCCTGAATCCATTTCTCGATGGATCTGTCTTGCTATTCGTGCAGCTTCCACTTGCCTAGCGACTGGCGATTGTATTACCAATCGTTTTTCTGCCACGAGGTGTGTGCATTGTCTACCTCTCGGGGCTTATACTAACTCCTTCATGTTGTCGGATGTTATGCTGGCAGCCTACTGGAGAAATGCTACTTTCTCCACTTATCTGCGACAGTTGCAGGAGCAGGCAGAGGACCTTTGTTCTACAGGCCCTCTTTCTTCTGCCCAGTCTGTTGTCTATCCCAGCCATTCAGCTTCTTACAAGGTCAGTTCCAGCTCCGTGCTGTTACTGCCCTTTCTGTCTGTTCGTCACACATCACCATACACCTCATCTCTCATTGTCTTTTACTAATGTTTGTGATGCTATGGTTTGATAGGCCTGGGGACCTCTTCCTCTGTCCACGGTACCAGTGCAATTGAGTTATGTGTGGGTTGGTTATGTGATTCCCTCCAATTGTCTATTCAGCCTGTAGTAAACAATTGTAAGGTAGGTTGATAAGAAATATAAATTTTATAGTAAATTTCCTTTCTTATTATACCTACCGCAATTGTTTACTTGGAGGCCCTCCCGTCTTCTTATTCGGATAAGAATCCTTCCTCCATGCTGATCACATAACTCATATGTTGGCGGAACTCAAAAGAATGACTTGATAACTGCCTTGCACTCGGGTTAACGGAAGTCGTGGAATTGTACTAAGAGAAGAGCATCCCCTACTGGGTGTGCGCCGATGGTGCTCGACCCAGTTTTGGCTTATTTTTTCGTGGTGTTTTTTTTACACCACTTTTCTTTCCCAAATCTCTTGGGAAAGATTAAAATAAAGAGTATTTTATCCGAGTTAGGGTCTTCCACTGTAGTGCAAGCCTGTAGTAAACAATTGCGGTAGGTATAATAAGAAAGGAAATTTACTATAAAATTTATATTTTTCGGGTGAGGTTAACGCCTAAAAAGCCCAAATATCTTTATTTGGTGGTGAAGATTAAAGTTTGTTCAAGGCAAGCTGGTTGGTCAATATTTGGGCTCTTTGTGGTAGCATGCCCATTTTGGGCTCACCCAAAACTGTCTAGTTTGAACCAGATTTGGCATGTAGTATAATTGGGTCATAAGTACTTGATTTATGTCTGAAAAGTTTTTTCCGCAGACACTTTGGAACCCTAGGAGCTAAAAATAGACAAAAATTCTAACACCCATATTTCAACAACTGCATGGCCCAGACTATTGTTGTCTCTTGTATGAAGCTTCCTCAGAACCAGTTAAATCAGATGAACACAAAAAATTGCTACTGTTTTTTTAAACTAATTTGGTACAAAGCATCTTGATGGAGTATACTCTTCTGAGTTTTTTTCCCTGAAATTTGCTATTCCCCTTGGGGTAAGTTTAATGCACTAAAAGCCTAAAATGCTTTAAAAATCATCTTCTCATTAACCGCAGTTGTAATAATGCTTAGATGTCTGGTATGGAACTTACTTTAGTGATGTGGATTCAAGTTTTTTTCAAAGGAACTCAGTAGGTCAGTATTTGGATTCCTTGTGGGAGGATGCCCATTTTTCCCCCAAAGTTTCTACTTCCTGTAGGGTGCAGTGGAGACCCCAGAAGCTAAAAGCAAAAAAAAGTTTGTACCAACACTTTTTTCAGACTTCACAGACTGAACTGAGCTTTGTTTTTACCTGAGAAGCTTTCCTAGGACTAGCAGAAATAAATGGCCAAAAAATTGCTTTTGGTTGTGTCATGGAAAATCAAAAAATTGATCTTGCACTCCATCACTTACTGACGCACTCATCCTTTTTGACAACATGTACCAGGTGAGCGTTTTAGGCTCACTTGAACCTCTCGTTTCATTCTGCGATTTGCCCAAATACACTGATATTCATTGTATTATACATTTTACATCATATATTATTTTGAAACTTTTATTCTATGAAATGGCCAAAACCACCCAGCATTATACACGAAAGTGGCATTTGAAAGTTTTTTGATTTCTCTTTCAATTTTTTCATTATTAAATGTAGCTCTTGATCCTTTATTGGACTGAGCTCATTAAAATCATTCTAGTAAGGGTTGACAAAGGGTGGATGTTGTAGAAGGAGGATTCAGAGGATCGATTGAAAAATCTTGTTATAAATCATTAGGGAAAATGTGGAACAAGTGGACAACCCGTCCCAGAAAGGGTAGCCCTGCCCATGTGCTGGAAAATTTCTAATTGCATTGCATCTCAAGGGAGATAATCAAAACTTGAATTTCTAGATTTACATGGACATGGACTGAGTTACAGAATTGCACACTTCCCATTTATATAATAGATAAAGCATCTTACTGAGCAGTAATTTCTTTCAACATATTGGACACATTGATATGATCTGAATTCCAAGATAGTAGCATTAAAACAGAACACAATGAGGGTGAAGTACTGGGGACAGGAGTATTGGACTTCAAACCAAAAGGTTCACGGTTCAGTTCCCACCAGGGGTAACTGCATTCTGTCCTTGGTCAAGGAACTTAATCCCACTTGGGGGCACGGTGGCACCGTGTACTAAGGCATACTGCATGTAGATGGTGCACTTGTCTTCAACCAGTGCTAACCCTGCTTATGTGGAGTTAGTACATTGGGGAGTCTGACAATTGCTCGCCATTACTTGGTGGTTCTCTTGAGGTACTCTGGCTTCCTCCACCCGTAAAACTCTGACATGAGGTGACTCTGGCTGTTGAAGGTGTCATTAAACCCCAATAAATAAATAGCGGGGACAGGAATCAACAATCTGAGTTTATGTTTTTCAAGTATTTCACAGGCACCATAGACACAAGAGAAATATTGGGAAAACTCCAATAAGAGCCGTTAATTCTTGTCCTCTGTACTCGACCTGAGTTATTCTGTATGTACACCACAAGTAAACTGAATTAAGTGAATGAAGCTGATTTTTTTAACCCTTTACCTAACATAACAGCCAAAACCAGGCAGAAATACTCACAAAACTTACCATTCAATTTTCAATATATTTCCATTTTTTGTCTCAAAATGATAGCTTATGACCACTCATTGGAATGAGCTCATTGAGCTCGTTCCAATGAATGGTCATAAGCTGTGTGTTTGACACAAAAATGGAAAAAATGAGTTACTCAAGAATTTTGTTTGCAAGTGTCGTCTGCCTTTTGTGTTAGGTAAAGGGTTAAAGAAAAAATATCACCTTTAGCAGTCTGTTTACTTTTTTGCTTTTGTATCAAAGCATTTCATTGATGTTATAACGTCAGTTAGATGTGTAAATACCAATCAGATGCACTTTTACATGACAGTCAACCATGTATTCCAAATTCCATGCATGATGTATCTAGCACATTTTTCAATGTTTGTATTGTATCAGATAATGTTGAATACATACAGAAATTGCGGTATAAAAAAAGGGAGAAACTAAGTGAGTCAGGTTAAGTTTGGTAGGATAAATTTGTTAATGTTTGGTCCACTTTCTTTTCATTTGAGCATTTTTTATCACCTTGGACCTCTTTTATTGAGTGACTATAAATTTAATAATCTTGTTACTGAAGGGTTAGCATTTAATGCTTCTTGCAATTCTAAAATGATGTGCTTTTTTCTCAGCATTATCTTAAATCAATATCTATTATTAGTGTAATTTTCTTTAATAATCCAGCATCAAAATTGTTTTTATTGCACTGACAGCTCTAGTTATTCAGTTCATCAACCAATTTGACTGCACAATACTTTCCACTAAATTAAATCTGTTCATTGTCATACATCAAAATTGCATTTTGTGTTGTATTCAATTAGTGACGCTGTCCACACCTTGGCTCTAAAAGTACACATTTATTACAATCCATTCAAATTATATTTAACTCTTAGAGGCTTGAATATTTTATACATTTTTGCCAGGTTTTTGATGGTGTACATCTAGTGGCATTACTGTTGTTTCTAGGCATGTCTTACCCAGCCAAGGATAACTGCATTGTGTCCTTTGGCAAGGCACTTCATCCTGATTGCCCTCGTGGGGGCACAGTGGCAAAATGCTACACAGTGGCGTACGACATGTTGATGGTGCTCTACTTCCACCATGTTAGTATGTTGCTTCGTGGTTCTCTCTGGGTACTGCAGTGTCCTCCAATCGTAAAACTGTCCAACACGAGTTGACCCTGGTTGTTGAAAGTGTCATTAAACCCAAATATATAAATACGCATGTCTTGGATGCCTATACAGGCAGTCAAGACATGCCAAGAAGCAACTGCCAAGGTACTTAGAATTTTACTTGCAAGTTTACCTAAGACTGCCTCTGTACCCCTGTTGGGACACCTATTTTTTGCAGTAAAAATGATCAAAGTCGGAATTAGGCCTACAAGGATTAACCCTTAAGTCCCCATGCAGCTGCTTTTATATTGTCTGAACAAGTCGCCCCAAGTGTATTCTTCCTTGAGAACTCAACTGGTAGGATGCATTTATCTTGATAGTGTTTTACAGGCAGCCAACAATAATTGTAGAAACACTGTGAAGTCATCTGCAGCTGTGTATATGTATGTATAGCAATTATTAACATAAAATTAATCTGAGGACCTAAGGGTTAACACTCTCTTGTCAGGCCTTAAAATCTGTCTCAGTTCACAAGAATCTGTTTTGATTCTCGTGAACTCCTGCGGCGAGAATCAATTTTCAGTTCCTAAATAATTTAGAATATGAACATACTCTTATACCTCCGTGAGTGTAACCAGTACATTTCCCATAGTTAAAAGCAAACCTCATACTTATATATTTCCTAGAGTTTAAACCCCCTGCCCCCCCCCCCCCCCCCCCCCCCAGGGTCTAGTAACGCACGCTTATGATACATAAGGTTATTGTCTTATATTGTGTGTAGAACACATGTTCCAACATATGGGATCTTGATCTCCTTCCTGGTAGCAGTTAAAGTACCTTGGCCATGGTTTATACTGAAGTGGCTGCCTGTGTTGGGAAAGGATATTCACAAGTAACAGGTTTTGTCCATTTTTTGTTCTTATGGGCCTTTTTCTGCTTTTTCTTGGCAGGGATACCGGTGGTGATGCACCTTGTTTAGCTTGGATCACATGACTTAACATTGTCGATGGTATGGTAAGTTGTGCTGGCAAATGAAATAGGTTTTTAATTATGCTACTGGTTTGTTTCTCAAAATGCCATAGTCCTTGTAAACTTCACGGTTTTTATTGGCATGAGGAGATCAGTTTTAAGCCATTGAGTCTCAAGTATGAGCTGCACTCGTGATGCTTCAAAATGTTTGTTTATTTATCCAGGTAGGACTCTCCAGCTTTCCGCTATTATGACAATGTTTATTTTTGCTTTAATAGGGCAACTTGTGCTACATGGCATGACAAAGGCAACAGCATTTTTTCAAAATCATCTGGGGGCATTGTACTCATATTTCTCTGGTGCAGTGGCAGTCTTCAGAAGAATGTTGATTACCTTATCTCCATGGCTGGGTGGATTGTTTAATTGGCAGTAAATTGTTATAGACCCATTTATATGGCTGGACCTTACAGTCACTCTATGCAAACATGTAAATGTGTACTTGATTGTTGATGCCTCCTTTACTTTCTGTAGGTGCGCAACATTGAGTTTTATGGCTTTATTTATGCAGCCCTGCCTTTGTTTTCCATTGGCATGTTTGTCCATAGGGAGGTTTCCTGATGGATATCCACCATGCTCTCCACGGAGGAGGTGCTATTGCACTTTTCTCCAGTATAGTGGTTAAACTTGTGCTAACCTGTTTTTGCTATTGGACAAAACATTTGCATGTTCAATTTATTGTGCATGTGGTACAGCTGCAAGGACTGGCAAATTAAACCTTGCTACATATAAGTACAAAAGTTATTAAAGCAGTAGTCAAAATTTCTTTCAAATAATGAGTTTGTTATTATTTGATCCCCACTCAAGCCTTTCTTATATAAATAGTTTTTCACTTTAAAGAAAAACACAATATAAAAGGGTTGTCGCAGCTACTGTTACCATGAATGTTGTATACACCTGGAACTTAATTAAGCACCCCCCTGAAATGTTCCAAGAGAGTAAAGTTGCTGTTACCGTCAGACACTGCTAATGTGTTCAGGAGATCACAAGTTACATTTTTTGTCAGTAATTAATGGCATTGTTTCATCATGGACCGTTCCAGCACCATACTTGTCAAGAGAACATTTTTCCATCAAAAACATTAGTGACGGACATGTGTAAATAGCGCCATTAAAATACTGCATATTTTCATCATTGTGTTGTCTTTCATTTGTCAATAGACCATTCTTTTCCGCAAACAATCACTTTTGGCCATCTTAAAGATAGCATGAAAGTAATGACAGTTTCTATTAACACCACTGCAAAAAAAAAAAACAGGGAGTGCTTAATTAAGTTCCAGGTGTATATATTACCTATCACAAGTCCCATTCAGTCAGGCGTTATTGATGCATGTCAGTGTCTGCACATCACAGACATGGTCAGTTTTACTTCAAATTTCGACTTATTATTCGCAAGCTGTAAAAAATTTCTATTCCCACCCACCTGAGCCCATAATAGATATCTGATATTGTTTAACTCCTTGCATGCTGCTAGCAGACATTCCAGCCCAGGACAAGGAATGATTACCAGTGAAATAAGTATAATTTTGAGTACTTTTTATTCAAATTCTCCCTTATATATTGGGTTATCTGTTTGACCCGTAAGTTAAATTTTGAAGTAAATTTATATGAATTTTTCATCAGATCTAGTCACTAGATGTGGTGAAAAATATTTAAAATTACTCAGCGAGCTAAGAGTTAATAGTGATCTAGACAAAATATAATGAATATATAATATAATAATGATCAAATTTGATTTTTTTCAAATCAGGTCCCTGGGTTAATAGTTGGGCTCCCTATGGAAGCCCAAATTTTAACTTAGTGCAATATGAGGAAATGTAATTAAAAATCTTCTTCAGATCCACCAGTCAGAATCCTTATTTGGTATACAACATCTCCTCTAGGGGAGGGGGGTGGCAGATTCAAGTTTGTTCAAATCGAGTCCCTAGGTTAATATTTGGGCTCCCAATGGGAATTTTTAACTTAGTGAAATATGAGGGAATCTCAATATCTTCCTCTTCAGATTCACTAGCCAAAACCATTTCATATTTTGTATAATAATCATCTGACATGGACACCAGAGTTATGAATAATTTCATGACTTCATTCCTCTGTGGTATTGATGAATTATGACTAACTGAATGTGACTTAAAATACTTCGTTGAACCACTTTGTCAGGTGAGTGATTGAGGCCCCTTGGGGCCTCTTGTTTTTATGTAATTTTCTAATGGGGCACATGCCTGTGCTGATGGGTACAGATACCCAATGGTTGGGCAATTTGTGTTGTTCTGCTGCATTCTTTTCTTTTCTGTTTTCAATAGGTAGATTACATGGCCTGTGATTGGCTGCATGCTTCACAGAATCCTATTATAACTTTAATATTCTTTGATACCCGAAGACTCATCATATTTTTGATTAATTGCAGTGGTTTTGCTGGTAATGATTATCATTTGTCGAATACAAGCTCATATTACATGGACTTTGCAAGTAAAACACAAGAATTGTGGTAAGGTTTTTCATTATCGATCTTACTGAGGTGTACTGCATAGTCATGGCCAGACCTTTCAATCACTCTGATAAAGATGTGCCAATTTATGCAGGCATGTACATGTGTACTTTATTGTTGATCCCACCTTTGCTGTCTGTAGGTGGACGAAGTTGTTTGTGGTTTTTAGCTTTATTTATTCAGTCCTGCCTTGCACTCCATTGGCAGGTTCATCCATCAGATCATTTCCTGGTGGATATCCTCTGTCAGCTTTCCACGGAGGAGGTGCTATTGGACTTTTCTCCAGTATTATGGTTGAACTTGTGCTTATGGATTTTCGCTACGAAACAAAAAATTTGCTCGAACAACTGTGAGGCCTGGCCAATTAACCCTTTACCCAACGAATCGCCCGCATCCGCCTACGTAATATGCAAATTCAACAGTTGAAGAAATACTATTTTTAAAACAAATTCAACAAAACCATATCATGTGACCCCTCGTTGGAACGAGCTCATCGAGCTCGTTCCAACGAGGGGTCACATGATATGGTTTTGTTGACATTTTTTGAAAAATTTGAAAAAATGGTATTTAAAATAATAAATTTTGATATCGTCTGCGTTGGGTAAAGGGTTAAACCTTGCTACATATAAGTATTAATGGTCATTAAAACTGTAGCCAAAATTTATTCCAAATAATGAATTTGTTATTATTTAAAACCCACACAAGCCACTCTTATGTAATGCTTTCATTTTTATCCTTGTCTGAGGCCAGATACCATGAAACTTGATACAGTATTGCACTTTGACAAGACAAGAAAGATGTCACATTTAAAGTTTTGACAGCCAAATTAACAGCTGCCATTGGCCATTTTGTTCAATTTTCTTTATCCACCCATAGATAAAAAAATCAACAAACTCAATGCATTCAAGGTCATTTGTTATGAAACTTAATTAAGTGGTGTATATTAATAAGAGGGAGATTTACATTTTGGTGTTTTACAGTCTTAAAAAATTGCAACTGTTGGCTGTTAGCCATTTTGTTCCAAAAATAGCAATTATATTTTGAAAGCAAGAACTTCCAAACAGTGATTTGGATTTAGATTATTTTTGGTGTGGAAAAGAACTAGAATAATGTACATAAAATGCTATACAGTTTTCTATCTTGTGTATAAATTATGCAAATTAGACAGAAATCTTAAAATCGTGCATTAAAGACTGAAAAGTAAAAATCACCGTTACTCAATAATTCAAGGCCAATTGAGATGAATTATTAACACTCACGCAGGGCAGTATTCTTAGTATTTCATACATCTTAACACTATTCATACCAGAACTGATAAGAAAATAATATTTCATGAGAACCAAATATGCTTTAGATATCCCAAGAACAAAGCAAGACATTCAAAATACTTCAAAATACAGTGCTAGGGCTGCCTTAAGAAAAATACCAAACCTGTCGGCTTTCTTTTGGAGAAGATCTTGGTGAACGTTCATGGTCAGTAGAGGCAATAAACACTGATATTCACAGCCTTCTAAAATGGCATTATAAGGCTGATCACTGTCACATTACAGTCTCTCACCATTAGAAAACTGCACAGCTAGAGTATCGCGACACTGGCTTGAATTTCCTAGAATTACAAAATTGGTTTCAGTTAAAAATTGTGGAGTACCCCGAGTATAATGTAACAATAACAAACTCTTTGGAATGGCTTCCTTCTTCAGAAAGAAATGCAGACAGTGTTTGCATTTTCCTCCACACAGCCCTGTTGCTGCAATCGGAAGTATTTTAAATGCCTAGCTTTGTTCTTGGATATCTGTAGCATATATGCCCAGGTGAGGATAAACCTGTTGCCAGAGTATAATATGGACAGACAAAAATCTGATCACTCTACCCTCACCTGATTCACATTTGTGTAGGTAAAAAATTGAGTCATTACCTTAACCCTTTGAACTCTAGTGGTATCTTCCATGCCATTTCAATGGCAGCTATTAAAAGAGTCCATATTCATTATTTGGGGTAGATCAATCGATATTTTCAATGTGCAGCCTCGGGGCTGCACGTTGAAAATATTGATTGGTCTACCCCACACATTTACTGAACAGCCATCCTATTTAATGACATTATGACGTATCATGTTGCTGGCCGGAAAAACGGCCACTGGGGTTCAAAGGGTTCAGTCACTTGACCAATAATTGTAAAAGAAATTTGGCAGAGATAGCCAACACACTTATAATTCTGTCCATATTTGAGTGATTATATTTAGCACAACATTATCCCTCCGCACACTGATGTCAAAATACCAAAATTTCAAGAAGCAATTTTGTCCCACAATTCAACTGGGAGTCTGGGAATTTAACCAACTCAGTCTTGTCTGACAGAGCTCAAGTAGAAATCCCTGTTGTTGAACTGGCTTGGATAATACAGGCCTGGCATTTTCAGGAGAGCAGTTTATTCGCTCGCCTACTGCTCACCATAAAAAAATTAAGGAGGGTGAAAACTATCCCTTCTGGCCTTAGAAAATAATGATTACCATAACAGCCTATTCCTAATACCTACCTCTTTTCAGATCTCTGTTGTGTTAGTGGCCTCTGTAAGATGGCCACTCTGCCCCTCTCACACCTCCAGACCCTGCCGAGACTACCTTGTTAGCAGCACCAAAAAATGTACAAAACCCACAAGGGAGAATTCATTAATAGCAAGACTTCATTTTGCCACTTTTAGCTTTTGTAATCTTGGGGAGAGCTAATCGCTCCCCTAGGTCATGCGAGGGGAGCGATTTTTAGCCCTCCTGCATTTTTAAGAATGCCAGGCCTGATAATAACAGCATTCTGTAAACTTAGGGGGTAGAATATTAAACTTCACCTCAGCACACTGATGGTCAAAATATCAAATTTTCAAGCTGCCAATTTTTCCATGAGGCAACTAGGAATTTAATCAATGCAATCTTGTTTGACAGAGCTCATTTGTCAAACAAGACTGAATTGGTTAAATTCTAGTTGCATTATGGGGAATGTTTACAGCTTGAATTTTATATATTTTGACATCATGCAGCATTCAAGGGTTAACAAACTAATGGTGTTATTCGGCAAGTACTTTGCATCTGAGGTCATAACCTATGGTTTGAGGCAAAAAATTAAATTTTTTGGTTATTCAAATTTTTTGGCAAGTGTCATTTGCTATTCATGTTTGTTAAGGAGTCAATGGTCAGTCCTTCACATGATATGCGAAATTCTACAAGAGCAAAACATTGCTCCTGTAAAATAGTTTATGAGCTCAATTTGCTCCTGTAAAAAAAACCTTTGTGTTTAGGATAACCTGACAGACCCTAAAAAATTATGCCAACCCTTAAAGTTTGATGATCGAGTAAAAGTCACTCATTTAGTTCATTGTAACCCTAAATTTCCAGATGACTTCAACTGTGAATTTAAAACCAATTTTTTTCTTCAAAATTACATGAAGATATAAATATATCGGACAGTATAAATGAGGAGCAAGAAGCCAAGTTGCAAATTGGCAAAGGAAACTGCATTTTAAAACTGATAAACATTTTACAATGCATCACCATTGGTGTTGACAGCCACGAATATTACTGAATATCGTGTTGCGTTTTGTGTGTTGATACTGAAAACCCTAAATCTTGGTCTACTGTCTTGAAAACATCATTGGTGCAAGTATAGTGTACAACAGTTTTTTTTTAATTCCATTCAAACGTATACTTAGCAATTATTGACAATGTCCAGCAGATGCATAGATATTGCATTTAAGTGAAGTATGTGGTCATTTTGGTAATTCAGTATTTGTTTTATTTCTGTCATAAACCATGTGGTGCTTTCAGTGCTTTCGGCATATCAATGCAATGACCCTTGACAATTGCCAAGGGAGGGACAGTTTCCGATGGCATATTTTTTGCTGAGGGAGTGTTTGCAAATTACCGGGACTGCTGTAAAGCACAGAATAAATTACAACCGGCTTGCCAGAAATGGACAAGCTCAGTTAACAAGGACTGAATGGTACTCTTTTTCCAATACTTTGTGCCTGTAATATATGAAGAAAAATAAGGATGGACTCTTTTTACATTGCAAGAGATGAATGTCTGTAACTGAATTTAGTGCTGGCAGTTGTGGCAAATTATTGCTGTCCCAGAAGGCTTTCAACATTCCATATTTCCTTGAGCATGTGACAGAACAAAATGGAGTTTACTTAAAAAAGGGTGGTGTTTAATAATTTGTAAGCGGAATAGCAATGGAGAATCAACTCAAGGGAAAACCATTTGAATGTAATGTATTGAATATAGTTAGCATAATCCATTTGTAACAACTATTTATTGTATGATGGTGCCGAAAAGTAGTTTTTCTTTATTAAATATCAAAGTACATGTATTATACAAACAGTTTGGTGTATTACTGTATCACTAGAGTGTCCCCCATGGGAATCTGGGAAATGAAGCAGTTCTTGTTTACTGTGGTAAACAAACTTTGTTTTACTGGTAAAATAGAACTCAGTCACCAATGCTTGGGTGGAAGTCCTCTAAAATGGGCAACATGGGTATAAACAATTGACTAAATTTGACTTTATCTTGATGTTGCGGTCACTATTAGCTATTGTGTAGAAATATGTGACCATAAACACAAAATAAACAATAAACAACTTGAGTGGAAACTCATAAATACAATAGTCTGCTTTTGTAGCAAAAAAATATGGGAACCACCAACAAATATTTCAGTTTGCAGTTTACTCAACACAGTATTTAGAGAGGAATATCAATTTTGAATCCTGGATAACATTATAAAATTTTATCTAATATGACAAGATGATGACAAATTTGCAAAAAAATTTCTTGAGTAACTAAAATTTTTAATTTTTTTGTTTCCCAAACTTCGGTTTTGACCCTCATTGGAATGTAAGTTCCGTGTGATTGTTCAAATTAGAGGTCAATAGCTATGTTTTGGAGGCAAAATTTAAAAAATTATAAACTTTGATTGGTGACTTTTGTGAATAGTACTGGCTGAATATTGCCATTACATTAGGACTAAAAAAGTTAAAAATCTGTTTCTCAGGCCCTCCCACATGGTCATTTTGGCTGCCACATGCTCTCTTTTTGTAACCAATGCAAACTTAAAAAAATAAAAATTAAATGGTTTATGTCTGATATTTTACGCAAGTTAATAAAATTGATTTGTCCCTTGAGTATGGTAGGTACAACAAGGTTTTGCGATGCTTTAGCATTGCAAAGCCTAAATTCTTATGCTCAAGGGATAAAATACACCACCACACGTGCTATTTTGTAGATTATGAGGCCTAAAACATAAAGCAAGCCAAGAACATGAACTTTTTGATGGCAAAGAAATAATTACAAGAATAAAAAAAAAAAAATGCCCGCCCACATATGCAATTTTACAAAAATTGTCCCGAGAAACAAGATTTACTTTGTAGGGGCCTTTGGTAAAGGGCTAAGTTTTGTATTTTTCGTTTCAAATTGCTTTGACCATCATATAAATAGAGATTATCAGTACGTTGAAGTTTTCTGGTGGGGTGTATTCCAGCTCATTGAGGACCTTCAACCAAGCATTATCGCACAAGTCAGCTTAGCCAATGAGTGCGATATTGCTTGGTGAATTATATTACCTGCCCTCAGATAATAATTAACTGGTTGAGTGCAAGAAGTAACTACCATGGCACTCCTGAAATGTTCTGAAAGCCACTTTTGTGGCTTTACCCTAAATGCATTAGCTTGCTGTTTGTTCAGCAGTAGAAAAACATGTTTAAATAAAATTGTTTTGTTACAATTTATTGGAGAGTGTCAACAGCACTCTCCAATAAATTGTAACAAAACAATTATATATGAATAAAATCTGGCTGCACTTTGGTCCCCGTTTTGGTAGTATGCTGTCTTTAAAAAAAAATACACAGGTTACAAATCACCTTTAAAAAATAATCTAGTACTCTACCAGTTAAAATAAGTTCATTTTGGAGGACAGCAGTTGGCAAACTTTTTGTTGTAGTTGTCGCTATAGCATGTTATCTATAGACAGAATGGCATTCGCGTTCGAACTGTCATTTTTTATCGCACAAGATCGATTTGGGCGGGGGGATAATATTGAACGTGAAAAATGACAGTTCGCATGCATATGCTGTTCTGTATTTATTGAATGCCTAAAGTTTACTATAAAAATATTAAAAACACAAATTATTGTCAAAAATAACCCAAACGTAAAAAAAGAAATAGTTAAATAGTCCACGTGTGTGATCCGTATTGTGTTCAAGGCCTTTTTGCAGAAAAAGCGTGTATTTTATGAAAATAAAAGCAAAGGCATACAATTCCAGACTTCAGTGTATCTGGCACAAATCTAATGTAGGTTCGACAGGATTCATTGAAAAAATGAATTGATGCATTTTGTACAATGTCAAAGATGTAAAAAATCTGAATTAATTGATGGTTTGGGAGTGTGGTAGCTCAGTGGTTACAGTATTGAGCTTCAAACCAAAAGGCCTATAGTTTGATCCCTACCCGGGGTAACTGCATTGTGTCCTTGGGCAAGACACTTCATCCTGATTGCCCATGTAGGGGTATGGTGGTGCTGTATACTAAGGCTTACTGCATGTCGATGGTGCCCTTGTCTTCAGCCAATAACTCTGTTTGTGTGGAGTTAGTATGTTGGGGAGTCTGGCGGTTACTCACCATTGCTCAATGGTTCTCTCCAGGTACTCCTGCTTCCTCCCCACCTGTAAAACTGTCTGACACAAGGTGACCCAGGCTGTTGAAACTGTAGTTAAATCTCAATAAATAAATAAATAAATTTATGGTTTGTGAATGTAGAGTACATATTATAGTGTGAGGTGGAAGAAGAGGACACTTTTCTCACCCAATCTTGTTTTCAATTTTGCAGTATCACACTGCATGCATTTTGTAAGTATCAGCATTATCACACTCCATACTGCAGGAGGATCTATAAATTGTGTCCATATCAGCAGAAGACATGTAATAAATAAAGAATAAACAAATAAGAAAATCAAAGCTATGGATTTGTCTAAATAGGAAATCATCTCATTTTCACCTTAATAATAAATTTTTTTAAGATTTAATCTATTCAACATGGAATGCTTAAAGTTTTACATGGCAAAAGTTCAGGAGTAGATGGGCTGATGACATAACTAAGAACAACAGGTTAAAACAGTCCCAGTTTCCAGGCCCATAAGGGAATTGGGAGGTGTGAGGTGAGGGACGGGCTGGCTGGTGTATTATTACAAATATTATAGAGTAATGTAGCCAAATTTATAAATTGATTTCATATAAGGATTCTATAGTTACCATTATGACTACAACAGTCAGAAATGTTCCAATAATACTAAAATCTTCACCCTCTGATTGTACGAGAGCTCGCTTAGTTTTTTCTATGTTTACGGCTCCAGTGGCATATGGCACTACCTGACATCATAAAGTGAAATATTTGAAAACATGATAACAATGAGAAGAGATTCATTCAAAGTGCATACTACCTATAAAAACATATTTTTTGAGTCCAATGAATACTTACTACCCACTTATAAAAAGGTCGAGGTTACGCCATCCCAGTTCAAATCATGAACTTGTTCATAATTTGAACTGGGATGGAGTAACATTGACCTTTATGTAAGTTATCGATTTTTTGTTGTCCAGTGATTTTGTGGGTTACAGGCCTTTAAAAATTAAAAATTTGCTTTACCCAAAATTTGGGTAAGCAAAAAGAATTTGCTTAACCCATTTTTTTTTTGCTGAACCCATTTCACTTTTTCAGTTGTTGTTTCACATAACAGAAAAGAATGTGCATGAACAGAATAAAGGTTAAATCACAGGACATTTGCTCGAATGGTACACGAACTAAACGCTAGTTCGTGAAATTTTTAAAGGCCTGGGTTACACAAGAGGTTGTTTACAATTAAAGTTGCCCTGTTCATTTCATGATGTGGATTTTGGGCTACGGGTAGGGGATTATTGGAACATATATGCTATTGTGATGTATTGACAGTAACATGGTCTGAGGTTTGCTGCTTGGCACGTATGTTCAACCTCTATGCTACATATCTCGGTTGAACATAAGCTCCGAGCCACAAACCTCAGAGCATATTGCCGTCAATTCAGCACAGTAACTTATAATGTCATGGTAAAAGATGTATCAAGCTGCTATGTCTTTTACCACAGATTTGCTGATTGGTGTGGAGAAAAGCTCTAGGTGCTGGCTCAACTCGCATATCATCAAACTAGCAATCACCTATGACAGAATTTTGGGGATGGAGGGGGTGGGGTGACATCTCGAACTGATCATCATGTATTACTTTATATTTCCCTCATAAAAATGATAAAAAGTGGTCAAAGAAAAGTACAGTGGAATCCTGTTAACTGGTTAGTCACTTTGCCAGAGAAAAATATTCAATTAACAGGTGTATACAATTAAGCGGAATTGGGTCATTTCCTGTCTACTAGTTATAAAATGAGCATTTATTCTATTATATCTTGTTTGACAAAAGTTGTTGAGTTCTGTCAAACAAGATATAATAAGACTGAATGCCTATACAGTGTAGCCCACTTAATTGGATATCTCTTAACCAAATAACCCTGTTTATTGAATATAATTTCCCAACACAAAACCATTTAATTGAATATAGGTTATAGAGTAAAGTCCTGTTAATTGAATACAAAATCTTGCAACCTGTCGAGAAATTACCTTGACTCTCCACAGTTTTCCTTTGTTTAAAGACCTATTTGGCCTCAATATATCCAATACAGACATTTAATCTATTATATCTTGTTTGACGGAGCTCAAGGAGCTCTGTCAAACAAGATATAGTAGATTATATGCTACGTTTATCTCTAGAATACAGGAAAGAGACACAATCTCTGTTAATTAAATACTCCTGTTAATTGAGTAATTTTCACTGGCAAAGTGGCGATTCAATTAACAGGGTTCCACTGTACTGGATGTATAGAGGCCAAAGATATAAAAAATTTGGGGAATTTAGCGGATGTTGGAGTAATTCTTTGACAGATTATGAAATTTTTTATTAAATTAACAGAAGTTGTTTACTCTACAACCTATATGCAGGTAACAGGTCAAATTTGTTCTGAAGGTAAAATAAATGGTTTGGTGTTTGTAAGTTATATATAATTAACAGGATTATTATTATTTATTTATAGGTGTTTAAGGTCACATAATTATGCACAATGGCTAATCGTGACCGTGACAGTTCTATGGGTAGAGGAAGCCAGAGTACCCAGAGAGAACCACCGAGCAACTGTCAGCTCCTCAACATTCTTACTCTGTTCAAGCACCGCTCAAGCAGGGCTACAGCGGTTGAAGACATGTGCACCATCGACGTGCAGTACGCCTTAATACACGGCGTCATCGTGCCCCCATGTAGGCAACCGGGATAAAGTGCCTTGCCTAAGGACACAACGTGGGTCATCCCGGAGGGGGATCAAACTCAGGACCTCTAGTATAGATGGCCAACGGTGTACCACTAAGCCACCACACTCCCAAGCAGGATTATTCAATTAAAAGATATACAATTAAATTGACTCCACTAATAGAATTTGTCAAAGAAAACACATGGAAATTTAGTTTAGTGATTGTGAGGGAACTCTGCTTTATACCGTTGAATAACATTGCTCTTGTATAATTGTCTCCCGCTTTTTGAAAAAAATGGGAGATATTAAATTCGGGGTGTCCTTCCGTCCTTCCGTGTTTTTCGTTTCCAGACTCTAACTTTCCTTACAGTGACCGGATTTTGATAAAATTTGGGTAGTAGATCACTTTCATCAATTGTGGGGCCAAGTTCGAATATGGGCATTTTCTGCGCATATTTAATTAGGTTGCTGAAATTTGATTGGCTGACGGTTTCCAGACTCTAACTTTCCTTAAAATCAACCGATTTCAATGAAATTTCATATATGGATTACTGTTATGAATACGTAGGTCAAGTTTGAATGTGGGAAATTTTGTACCAAAAATCTGTTCGTCTGCCTGTCCGTCTGCCCCGTGCATCAACGCACCTCGGACTAAAAGCCATATTTATGAACCGATCTTCACGAAAACTTCTTGAGTTTCTTTGTTATCATTGTGAGACCAGAATATGTGTTTTGGTGTTTGGTCCAAACTTCAAGATGGCCACTAACGGCCATATTGTTCCGAAGTTGAGTGTAAGTTTTTTGTACAGAACTTCTATATGAAAGTTCGGATTTGAATACATTTTTGTATGAATGTTTAGTAACATGCAATACATCACATATAATACGGGTTTTGTTCTCGTGCAAAAATTATGCAAATTAGGGAAACTTTGATTTATTCAGTGCTACTACTAATACACAGTAAGTGCACACCTTCCCTGTTTTTTGTTTCCAGACTCTAACTTTCCTTACAGTCAGTCGATTTCGATGAAATTTGGGTAGTAGATAACTTTCATCAATTGTGGGTCCAAGTTCGAACGTAGGCATTTTCTGTGCATATTTAATTAGGTTCCTTAAATTTGATTGGCTGATGGTTTCCATACTCTAACTTTCCATGAAATTTCAAAATTGGATTACTTTTCACATCAGTTTAATGTAATATGTCTTATCATACAGTCTTAATTTTTAGTGATTCTCACAGTTATACTCCACATCACGTTACTTGCTTTGACAGTGACCTCCGTGAAAATAAATCTGATAACCACTGTCTGAAGCACTGTCTGTTCTGTCTCTTCTAAATAACTTCCACTTGCAACTCAACTATATTCCACTGGATGCATTAATTCCCCTTGAAACTGCTGACCAGCAGGAGA
This sequence comes from Pictodentalium vernedei, assembly GCA_031216915.1. Lineage (NCBI taxonomy): Eukaryota > Metazoa > Mollusca > Scaphopoda > Dentaliida > Dentaliidae > Pictodentalium > Pictodentalium vernedei. Next base: position 686,597,665 of record CM062296.1, on the reverse strand, counting down.
CATGAATTCACTGAATTTGCTTGTTTATAATGCTGCCGCTCAAAAGCATAAATGCTGGGGTGGGGAGAGAGTGAATTTTTTTTTTTTTTGTTTCATCATGCAGTAGTCGGGGAGAGCACTATTGTTCAAACTAGAGGCATGTTCAAAGACCTCCTGATCGGCATAAAACTGTTACAAGTGGTTGGTAGTTTGGTGACATGTGAGTCAAACTATTAACCATGACACTTGGCAATGCTGTGTGAACCCTTTTAGGGCTGTCATGATTATGAAGTTTCATGATCAACTTTGGAAGAAGAATAATCGATTAACATCTTCTTTAATTTACCCTGTGACCTATAGAAAGAACTATACAGCCAACAATATTTTGGGCTATTAGTTCCTCAGGCCAGACGTTCTTTAGATGTGCAGGCATGCTGCATAACTACTGTTCTCCGAGGAAAATTCAAACTCCTGACCATTTTAGGCTCAGGTTTGGACCTCAGGTGGTCAAGAGTCTAATAATAGCTGCATTTTGAAGAAGCCAGTTGCACTCATTGACAAACTGAGATGTAGAATCATTTGTAAAGGTATGATGAAAACCCATAATCATTGCCTTTGAAATTGTAGTCGATTATGGGTGTTCCCAATCATTAGTCAACTTCTTGATTAATCTTGACAGGCCTGAACTCTTTACTCAATACAAAAGAAAGCAAAATTTCTTATTTTAATTACTGTTTTTCTCATTTTAAACGTTTTTCAACAAACCCATATCACGCGACCCCCTGTGTTGGAGTGAGCTTAACATGCTTCTTCCAATGAGGGGTCCCATCATATGGTTTTGTTGAAATTTTTTTTAATATAATTTTTTTCAGTTGCACAATTTGTAAATTATGTGGATGGATGTGGCTGATTCATTAGGTAAAGGGTTAGAGCTGTGCCCATCTGCCATGGCTTTTACCATGACCCAGTTTGTTGATTCCTTGTCTGAATAGCTTGCCGAGAAGCATAATAAGAACATTCAGGAAAATTCATGCCATGGTCAGGCAAACATGGGTCACACCCCCAACTGAAGATAGTTACAAGCCTGGCTGCACAGCAATTTATTATAGCAGTTTCTTGAAACAAACCTATCAAATTGAAAGTTCCAGTCAGTTCCAGTTGCACAAATAGATTTCCTGACCTGATTACTAAAAACACACACAGCATATTATAGGAAAACAGGTTTGATTGACTCATTTTCTGACAGACATTTTTTTGATTATAGCATATAGTTTCTCTTCACACAGGCAAATGTGTTACATAAATCATTTAAATTCATAGTTTAGGAGATGATTTTTTACTTTATCAGTTAAAATGGTAGAAATCAATTTAAGTGCATTTATTATATTCCCTGATAACAAAGTGATCGATTGTTTTTGTCACAGCATATGCAATCAAATTTCAGGATAAATAATTAGATTTGAAATGATACTGCAGTTTTGAAAACTGTTGGATTCTTAGCCAACTGACATAACTCTCAGCTTACAACCTGCCGTTTAATATTTTCCCCCATCTAACACACCAAATCATGTTTACTCTTCCTGTGGCAGATCTTGTATTTAAGGAAAGCACTTTCATGGAACCCATTACCAAATGAATCTAACAAAATTCCCCAAAGCCAAACACAAAAATCTCCATTTAAATTGTGTTTTTTTATTTTGTTTTCTAACCATGGCCTATTCCCCTCACTGGAATGAGCTAATTAACTTTTTACCTAACATGATTAGTTTGCACTTGCACTGAAAATATTTTCTTCAACAACTGAATTTTTTTCTTTTGCCCTTATTGGAACAAACTTGACATTTTGCACAGTAGATACAACTGGCGAATCACAGTGAAAATAGTATAAATGAATATGAAATAAATTCCCTAAAATATTATTAAAGTGAGAGATGTTTATTTCATGGTAAAAGGTTATTGTTATTCTTATTTGTGGTATTAAATTAATATCCATTAATGTTTTCTGTGTAGCTTTCGTGAAAAGCTGATGGACCTATTTTGTTTTGCGAACGACAAATTTTGTTGCTAAAAGCAGTTCGTTGGCTCTCTGCAGATGGCTTTTAAACAGAAATGTTTGTTGCTTTTGGAGCAATTACTTTACATTAATTTGGGATTAGAATGTAAAGCTTTTTTTAGAGTAGGCAATGCATATAATAAAAATAATACTTATGGTTTTTGAGTGGTTACCATAATTATTTCATGAGTGACTAACAGAGGAAATATAAAGCTTCAGGTTGCTTGTTGAAAATTTATATTTCACCTGCTAGTAAGTCAAAAATAATTATGGTATCCACTCCAAAACCACAGGTATCCTCTATATCTCTGTCACATAACCTGCATCGCACCTAGCATGACAGTCTTAATAGTTTTTAATCACTTTCCTTTGATTTAATTTAATACCCTTTTTCAAATTCACACAAGGATTTTTTGCAGCAGTCATATATCTCCATGAAAGATTCAAGAAAATTTATTTAACTGTTATTTTATGTCCACTTTATACAGATATAATATCATTGATTTTAGAATGCTGGTTATGAAAAATATATATGTTATGTCTATCATTGCAACAAGAATATGATTTTTAAATAACACACTCACATGTCTTTGTGTCTTATGCCAGTCAAAACAAAAATTACATCTGCTTTTTCACTATATCGTTATATTTTCAGCAGGAAGAATATAATAAAAAATATTCTTCTTCTCTTTTTGCAGTTTCAGAACATTGTGATGTCTGTAATTTGAACTTTGGTGTGACCATTGTGAGTATTGACATATAAAAATCAATGATCATTGCATGTTTCACCTTGGATTCAGAATGAGTTTAATTATTTTTCTTGTTTTTGTTTGAGAATAGGACTTAAGTTACAAACATCATGCAGTGTCTAAGTTATAATATAAGAAGTAAAATGTTTAATTACAATTGATTGCATCTTTGATATCACTTGCTTTGCATCCATTGTAAAACAGCATTTAATTCACACTACCTTGGTGGATCTTGTTGCACAGCATTTTTACTAGTGTAGTGTAGTATGGCTATTTATTACACACCCATTTAAAATTAAGGTTTGTTCACGGCATTCTAGGATGTGTGATAAAAATAAACTTTTATTGCACACGTGTGGGATACAGACTTTGGCACTTTTTTAATGTAAGAATGGAACCAGTCATATTTCTGGGGATACAGTACATGGGCCCGTTTCAATGCGATGGGTCATTTATTTTGATGTTGTAAAGTGGATGTTCGCAGTCTATAGTATCTGCGTTTGTTTCTGAAGAAACTCATGTCGTAATGACTGTCCGACCATCAAAAGAAATTTTCTAATTTATTTTCTTAACGTGAACAATACTGACTGACTGTTGATTAAATAACCCGATGGGTTAAAGTATGACATGGAAATGACTGACATACAGTTCAAACTAAAGAACAATGTAAACAGAATATGAAAGCGTCTATGAGTGACGTCATTTCAAATGAATGACGTTGCGCGAGCAAGTTTCTAGGTCACCAAATCGAAATCCAAAACAAATTGCCTGTCGATATTCACTTGAATTCGTATGGATTCTGTATCCCTGTTAAAGGCTTTTACACGAACTTTAATACATTTTGAGCAGGAATAGTGAACAATACGATAATTTCTCTTGGACAATAAGGATATAAATTTAATTTACGTGGGACGAATTGACAATGGCTACTGTAATCTTGACTAAAATCTTAACCGGTCTGTCAATTGTCACCCAGTTGAGTAACAACAGTCGCAGGGAATTTGGAAGTCTGATAAACATGTGTTCTTTTATAATTTCTCATTGATGGATTTTCCGAATTTACACCTATTGTTTTTTGTGAATGTGTGGTAACTTTTTTGGTGGGATCACATCAACCGTTCAGAATTCGCGCTGTAAAATTGAGGCACAAAAAGACGGTGAACTGTATTTCAGATGAACAGTGTTTCATCGATCAAAGTGGTGACGCATTACAATTTGCAAGTTGAAACTATGAATGAAAGTTCAATCAGCGTACGAAATAACAATAAGACTGGTCTCCTGCTTCTGAAGAATAATTTGGATTTTTGTCTTATTTTATTTCCTTTACTTCTCAGAAGGATAGGTTAATTCTCACTTAGTATTACTGTAAAAGGCCTGTTTTAGAAATTTGCGAAGGTGTGTAATAAATACAGAACTGCACAAGCGTTTGAATGGGTTAATGTTTATCGCACTTGTTTGGTTTGGCGCAGAATACCACTCGAGGCAAAGCCTCGAGTGGTATTATTGCGCCCAACCAAACGAGTGCGATAAACATTAACCCATTCAAACGCTTGTGCAGTTCTGTCTATTTATCACATGATCATGATCAAATTGCACATTATGAAAATTTCGTCCACAACACATCTAATAAACACATGACATCAGAAGTCAATGTAACATTGTAACACTGTCAGTTGGTTTCTGGAAGTAGAATTGATTCTCCGTTTTCGAAGGAATTTGTTTCATTACCATTTACCTCACATGACTAGCAGATGACATTTGCAAACATATTTTCTGAATAACTGAAAAATGTTAATTTGTATTTAAAAAAAATAGTTTATGACCTTTTCATTGGAATGAGCTCAAGCAATTCATTCCAACGAGGGGCCTTAAGCTGTGCTTTTGAGGCAAATATTGAAAAAAAGGAATGAATTTTCTTGATGTTTTGAGAATACAATGCTAGTTGAGTTTCATCCTTATGTAAAGGGGGGGGGGGGAGGGGTTGACCATCCCCTACTAGGTGGGTTCTCAGGTGGCAGATAGAGGACGGCCTGCTCAGTTCAGCAAGATTGCTGGTTTTTAATTAGTAGGTTTGCTCAATTGAGCTGGTTTGCTGCGGAATATACAAATATGCAGCCCCAGACCAAAATGGTAAATCCTGCTAATACCATCTTGCAGGCACCTTGTTCTCCTGTGAGGCGCATTTCAAAGGCCCTGGAGAAAGGAATCCTGGCAGTTGAGGACTAGTGGCCCTGGTTAGGGCAATCTCCAGGATGGAGATCAGGTCGTAAACACTGCTTTGGCCCTGGTCTCCATTTTGGAGATAATGTACAACACACTGCTTTGGCCCCAACTTCGGGAGTAGACGGATGGTCAGATGGCCCGTCCTGACCAATTGGGAACCCCTGCACCCAAAAATACTGGGTGTCAGGTCGGGTCATTGGTTGGTCATTTGATCAGTTATTTCCTTGAGTTTGATTTTATCACTACTACCCTATACTGACTTTTAAGGATTTTAATACCTATCATTTTGTTGCACTGTCTGTTGTCATTGGTAGTTTTTGTTGCACTGTTTTTTAAGGAAATGGTTGGTTGAATGACCGCCACAACCTGGCATTTCCCACAAACTCTACGGGTCAATTCCCAGCGGTATGCATTAGCATCACCATTGGGGGAGTATGCTCTTCATGTACTCTTGGTTTTGTTACCAACTTGTGTTAGGTTGGGACATACCCCCTAAGTTTGGCTTGAAGTAAGGGTGGGAGGCATGAATTGAAGAAACACAAAACATTAAACTATGGATTTCCAACATAAAAAACAGAAACGTGGTCGAGAATTTTCTTCAGACTCTTGATTCTGACTCAGATCAAGATATTTCAAAAACCAAAAGCTGGCCGAAATTCCTAATAATTTATGCGGCTGATGAGAACAAGAAGGCATCCAACATCAATCCATATGGGTTGGAAAAAGCTATCAAAGGTATTGCTGGCACTGTTACAGATGTTAAAAAGCTTAGGTCTGGCGTTTTACTTGTGGAATGTAAAAAAGAATCCCAGGCACTAAATTTATTGAATACTTCTATAATGGCAGATATGGATGTTAATACATTTCCACACAGAACACTGAACAACAGCAAGGATGTAGTAAGAACAAGAATAAGCTGGCATTGATGTACTAGAAAAAAAGAACGAACTGCAGTCACAAGGTGTCAGTGATGTCAAAATGAATACAAATTAAAAAAGGTGGCTCAATAATACAAACAAATATATACATTTTAACTTTTGATTCTTCACAGCTGCCTAAATCTATTAAAAGTTGGTTATATGAACATCAGAGTAGATTTGTATATTCCAAATCCACTTCAGTGCTTCAATTGTCAAAAATATGGTCATAGTTAAACCAGTTGCAGAGGATAAGCGATATGCTTCAGCAGGGGTCAGCCGAGTGGGCGATTTGGGCGAAGAAGTCGCCTTGTTATTCCTCAAGTCACCTTGGCTTACATTGGGGGCGAATTCAAGTCGCCCTCCAAAACTTCCTTGGGAGACATGGCAGTTTACTATATTTTCTTATGTTTTATTTCCAAAAGACAACACTTCCGCATTCATAAAAAGTAAACACGACTGCTGTTAAAATCTGTCATACGTCTCTGAAAATAGCCTAAAGTAGCCCAATTTTATATTTCTGAAAAGAGTTGTAATGGCGTAGTCTTTCGAACAATACGCCCCAACTGATAGCAACAAGCACAAAATGCAATTTAAAAACAAAAGTGTCAGTAAAAACAACAAATCACACAAGACACGCATCAAGTTAATTAGAATTTATTAAAGTTAACCACCGTTTAAAACCCCCCAAAAATGTGCAGGGGACAGTTCATCCATAAAAACGTCGAAATTGCTTACAGTTATGCTCTGTTCCTCTGAAAAATTGGTTGCATTGAAATTCGCCCTGCAATTCTTTGAAAATTTGTGTTGGAAGGGGGTTAAATGTAATAAGGCTACGACAGAAATCACACATATTAGGATGGATAAGAATGGCAGGCCTTATAGCACCAATCGCACTTGTCAATGCAAGATGGTTGGCAGAAATTGTCATTTTTCTGAACAGAGTATTATCACCCAGCACAGCAGGTAAGGGAGACAACTGAAATATTTTGTCATTTACCTTAGAAATAAATTAACTCAAATTGTTAATGACGCTTAATTTAGGAAGGATGTCAAAAACTTTTTTAACTACGCTTTTCAATTCAATTAGGACGTTCAGCAACCATGAATGACCCAGCTTTGTATGTGAACTTGAAATTTATTTTAAATACTTTAAATATTTTTTTTAAAAGAATATACCTTATATTACAGAGAAGAACACCCTCACCATGGGTAATGCTAAATTTCAAATCCACTCCGTTGAGGCAAATACAAAATCAACTGCATGGAAACCCTAGTCATCACTGTTTGGGAAAGAGTTAGGGTATTCAGAAACCATGGACGACACAATTTTTTGTAGGGGGGGGGGGGGGGGGGGGGCGATTTTAACCTACATGACTTAGTTTTGTGTGTGTATGTATGTTTGCAAAACTTTTATTTATTTTTTTCTCTATAATTTTGTCCTCTATGTACATTATTTTATTTTGTTACGATGTCATATACGTTTTGTTTTTTTCTGACTTCTCCCTCATGTCCACTGACTTCTCCCTCCTGGTCCCTGACTTCTCCCTAAAGTCTCTGGAGGGAGAAGTCACTTCTCCCAAAAATCAGCTGCCAGGCTGACTCCTGTGCTTCAGATGTGGCCAGCAACATCAAGAGCCATGTAATAATCCAATCAAGTGTGTGAACTGTCAGAGCAATAATATGTCATCTTCAAAGGATTGCCCTATGTGGAAAAAAGAAAAAACTATATAAAAAATTAAATGTGAAAAACAAATCAGTTTCATAGAGGCCAGAGAAATTGTTACATCAATTCCTAGCATGAATGCATCAATTCCATTATATGCCTCAATAATAAATAAAAAAAATATCAACAAAATCTGCAGAATACCAGACACAATACACATGGTTCAAAGGCACAATACCATCTTTACTGCAGGCCTTCACAATAGAACACAACAATCCACCAGAAGCAAAGTCAACTCAGACACCGGCAGCCACACAAACAACTACAGAAGAACATTTGAAAACAATTCAGAAGAAACACCAAGATAAATCTAACCAGAAGAGAAAAGAGCAAAAGAAGCAAAATCAGAACAAAAAAAATGACCAAAGTAAATTGAAATCAAAACCAGAACCCAATATCTTAGTCAGAGTCAGAGAAGGAACCAAGAAAAAAGCAAAAAAAAAACTAGAAAAAACAAAATTATCAGACAGGACACCTAAAGCCCTTCAGGACCCCATTACCCACAACAGATTTAAGGGTCTTGAACGGAAGTCGGTGAGTGCATCGACGAAACATTTTGGCACTAACACTCAAACTCCTCTCAGAATAGATCCCCATGTCAAACATCGCCAAAGAAAAACACGGGAGCAATTTTGCCCATACATCCACCTTCAAAATCGTTGCTTTTCGCTTGCAGGAAACTCTTTTAAAGAAACCCGAGGTTCAGGATCATTCAGCTTTTAAACATTATAATGCCTGGGCAGATGATAATGATCTTCATATTCGTGGAATGTCTATCTTAGTTAGGATTGACATTATTCACAGTTCTGTACCATTACACATAAATTTACAGGCTGTATGCCTAACTTTAGACAAAACAGTAACACTTTGTTCGATTTACATTTCACTAGGTACAACCCTACAACTGAATAATCTTGAGCTGCTGGACCAGCAACTCCCAACTCCATACATTTTGTTAGGTGATTTTAACGTACATAGCCCCCTTTGGGGTAATTCCTGCAGTCAAGAAGATGTAAAAAGTAAAACTGTAGAAGAGTTTATTAAAAAATATGACCTGTGTTTGTTTAATGATGGTTCAGACACTTATCTGCACCCTGCATCTGGTTCTTACACTTCAATTGATCTTTCAATTGCATGCCCTAATATCATCCTTGATTGTACTTGGAAGGTAGAAGATTCCCTGCCAGAACCCTGAGAAGTGAAGCAGTGCCTTTTCACTGCGGTAAACAGGCTCTGTTTTACTGGTAAAATAGAACCCAGTCACCAGTGCTTGGGAGGTGCAAACCCTCTCTAAAATGGGCAACATGGCTTATTAACGCTCACCCCTAGTCTTGAGTTGATACTCATGTTGTGGTCATGATTAGCCATTGTGCAAAAATATGTGACCTTAAACACCAATAAAAAATAAATAAGGTAGAAGATGACTTGTGTGGGAATGACCACTTTCCAATTGTGTTGGAGAGTGTAGTTCCAGCGGACGATGAGAGGGTGCCCCAGTGGACTTTAAAAAGGCTAGTAATTACAGGCCTATTGCCTTAACAAGTTGTCTGTGCAAAACCATGGAAAGGATGATCAATGATCGACTTGTCTGGTTTCTGGAATCAAACAATCTACTTGCAAATGTTCAGTGTGCTTTCAGACGCCAGAGAAGTACTGTGGATCATTTGGTTAGACTTGAAACGTTTATTAGAAATGTTTTCATTAGAAAATAACATGTGGTCACCATATTCTTTGATCTAGAAAAGGCATATGATACTATGTGGATGTATGGGATTTTAAAAGATCTTTTTAACATGACGTTGAGAGGACGAATGCCGCTTTTTTATTGAAAACTTTTTAAAGGACCGCCAATTTCAAGTTTGTGTTGGGTCAATGTTATCTGATCCTCACGAGCAAGAATTGGGGGTTCCTCAGGGTAGTATTTTATCAGTTACGCTTTTTTCAGTTAGAATTAATAGTATCATCGATGTAATTGAGAATAGGGTAGATTCTTCATTGTATGTCGATGATTTTTTAATCTGCTATGAATGCTATAGAGCGCAAACTTCAGCTGTGTTTAAATAGGATTCAAAAATGGGCCACAGAAAATGGTTTCAAGTTTTCAAAGACAAAAGCAAATTGTGTTCATTTTTGTAAGCTTTGGAAACATCAGCTTGATCCGGAGTTAAAAATTGATGGGAGTCCTATTAAAGTTGTTAAGGAAGTGAAATTCTTAGGTTTGTTGTTTGACAACAAACTGAATTTCACTTCTCACATAAAACAACTAAAAGCTAAATGTAAGAGAGCACTGAACCTACTGAAGGTTGTTGGTAGCACTGATTGGGGTGCTGACCAGAAAACATTACTCCATCTGTATAGATTACTTGTTCAATCAAAATTAGATCATGGTTGTATAGTTTATGGTCTGCAAGGAAGTCATATCTCAAACCACTTGGTGCAATTCATCATAGTGGTATTAGAATTATCCTAGGGGCTCTTCGAACATCACCAATAGATTCGATGCTTGTTGAAGCAGGGGAGCCTTCTCTTGAGAAGCACAGAATTAAATTGTCTCTCCAGCATGTATCTAAACTTTTGGCTAATCCATCAAATCCTGCTTATAACTGTGTTTCAGACCCTCAAAATGTTAAATTTTTTAACTGCCACCAGAAACATATTCCTCCATTGGGAACTAGAATTAAACCCTACATGGAGTCTGCACAAATTGATTCTGATTCTATTGAAGAAAACCGTATATCACATATTCCTCCTTGGCATCTTAAAAAAAACCTACAGTTATTTTATGCCTTCCTTCTGCCAAAAAATAATCTGATACAAATTCTTTGCTGTTTAAACAAAAATATGCCAAAATAAAGTCCAAGTATAGTACATATACAAGGATCTATACAGATGGATCTAAAGATGGGAAGAAGGTATCATCAGCTGCTGTTACTGGTGATCAGGTCAGCTCATTCAGAATTCCTAATAAAAGTTCTATTTTCACAGCTGAAGTTAAAGCATTGCAACTAGCACTTGAACACATCGAGAATGTACAGGAAAAGAAGTCGATCATATTTTCCGACTCTCTTTCCTCTTTGCTTGCTTTACACAACCCCAGGTTGAAGAACCCTCTCATTTTGGAACTTCATGAGAAGTTGAATACTCTATTGTCTGACCAATATGCTGGTTACCTGGACATGTAGGTATCTCCAGTAACACCAGGGCAGACAGTGCAGCAAAACAGGCTTTAACTAAGCCTCTCACTGATTTTAACATTCCTTTCAGTGATTTCAAACCACATATCAATAATTACATCAAATTTCAGTGGCAGGCAGATTGGGATGGAGAGACAAATAACAAGCTCCATCGTTTTCAACCAAATATTTTTTATCACTACCCGTCTAGTAACCTTTGTAGAAAGGATCATGTAATACTGATATGATGTCATTTTGGTCACACACGACTTGCACATTCCTTTTTGTTGGAGGGTAATATGCATCCAGAATGTGTTCCATGCCAGCAGGTGTTGACAGTGGAGCACATTCTTTTACATTGTACTGATTTTAATCATGTTAGAGGGCAGTATTTTACAGTTGGATCTCTAAGAGATTTATTTTACCATACAAGCCTGCATAAAATTCTCTCATTTTTGAAAGTAATCAACCTTTTTAATAAATTTTAAAATTGTTTTTATTCTTTTAACTTAGACTCCACAAGTCTAAATATCACCAGGTTGATTTATAAGTATTCACTTGTTTATAACTTCAGTCATTACTGTTTCGACCACTCTTGACTTTGATGAGTTTTGTTGTGATTATTTCATATTTTATTCAATTTGTTTTATTTCATAATTTACATTTGTAGTTTCTACTGTTTTCTCACCACAATATAGCCTTAGCAGCTAATCTGGCATTAAGTAACAATAAATGAATAATAAATACACATTATGTGATCAAAAGAATCTCAGATTCATCAGTTTTTGATATAAAAGTTCTGAACCCCGCTCATCTAAGTTGATTTGAGCCTCGATAAACTTTGGATCAGATCGATTGTAGTGAACTCGGTTCAGAAATTTCATGTCAAATCATCACTCACCTGAGATCCTCTATACCTGAGCCTGTAGTTTTGAAAATCATCCTCAGTTGAAGAACATGAACCTTAATACTTACGCTGCCAAAAGCGACTATTGTCACCTATTTTATGATGATTCTCTGTAGGTTCAGGTATGCGCAAATCAAACCTATCATCTGATTAATTGTTAGAAAGGGCTCAGAGAGCCCTTTCCAACAATTAATCAGATGATAGAGTTCAAGTATGTATTACATCCTATTAAACTTCCTCACATAGAGGCGTACATAGAGGTCCTCCATATATGGTAAAGTGAGCGTGGCAGTAAAAGGGTTAAATTATTACAAAACGCATTCCGATGTGATTTAAAACTACAGGCAAAATCTTTCGTAGACACATTTATTTAACTGTTTAGCTATGTCAAATAATTTTGTTCATGTTTTCGTAGTGATAAGAGATCTCACTTGGCAGTTAGGTTTATTGAAAAGAAGATATTTTGTAAGATATTTTCTTACAAACAAGAAAGAAGAATAAAAAAAACTGGTTCTCGATCAGTCCCTCCTGCATGGTCATTTTGACTGCTGCATGCTCCCTTCTTTATGACCCTCAGCAAACTAACAAAAATAATAATTGGTTTATGTCAGATAAATTTCCCAAGTTAATAGTTAATAAATTGTATACAATACACCATTCCCTGTTCTGTTTTTCTGCAGATTATGAGCCCGAAAACATTAAGATATATGAACCTCTGAGGGAAAAGGAATAAAAATGAAAAAAATAAAAATATAATGAATAACTGCCTGTCTGCATGCCTTTAAAAAAATGGCCTGAGAAACAGGAGGTTTACATTGTGTGGCTTTATCATTGGCATATACTACATTTTGATATGAGGTTTTTCAAAGTAAAATGGGGCATGGTATGGGGACCCACATTTTAATACCGTTTGTTATTAACCCTTTGAACACAAGATGCCTATTTTTCCTGCCCAGGCACATGATACACCATAATTTTATTAAGGTGGGTGGCTGCTAAGTGAATGTGTGGGGTAGACCAATCAATAGTTTCAACATGCAGCCCAAGGCTGCACATTGAACATATTGATTGGTCTACCCCCAAATAATGAACACAGACTCTCCTAATTGCTGCATTTGTATTGACATGGAAGATACCACCAGGGTTCAAAGGGTTAAGAAAATAAAAAACAATCATTTCCTTAAGAACTTCTGCCTGCATTGATTTGATGTATGGTATACAGTCTAATGGTGTAGATTAATGTTTGTTCAAAGAAACTTTCTTGAGCATTATTTGGGTTTGCTTAAAGAGGGGCAAAATTAACATTTAAGATAGTGATGAAGGTAGCAGCTCAACAATTATTCAATAAATTTTAAACTAAGCTGTTTGCATTCTAATGTGCTAAGGATCTGTGTTTGTGAATGACATGCACACAAGAGAAACACACAGCTGAAGTGTCAGTGCCTCATTCACACCTTGGATGCTGAAGTGTAAACGCAATTAATCAACCACATTCTCTTCATATAAATGGAACTACCTGCAGGATTACAGAGAACCATAAAACTGGTAAATGCATATCGTCTTCGAACTTGGACTGTCCTAGTAAGGGATGAGGATGTTCAGCTCACTTTGGAATATGTGAAAGAAACACCACCACCACCTTCAAGGAGGGGTAGCACGTTTTGTGAGAGGAATTTCACTCATACTGGTTCCTGTCTGAAGGAGACATGACCAACTTCCACCGAACCCACAAATAAGAAGAAAAGCAAGAATCTCTTAACCAAATGCCAACACACAACCAAAAAAAAAGATAGAGTTCTCCATCTTTTTACAGACAGACATATTTTTAACAAAATAGTATCAAAAGGGATTAATTTGTCATAATACCACCCTGCATGCCTCCCCTGTTCACCTTCTGTGCTTAAAAACCTTCTAGTATGGTTTCCTGATAGGATGAAGATAGCTAGAATACTTCCAGTTTTCAAAATGAGAGAGGAGTACCAATATCAAAATTGCAGAGCCATAAATATTTTATGCATTTTCTCCAAAGTGTTAGGAAAACTAATGATCAATAGGATTATAAAATATTTAGGCACTTTTGATACCCTCTGTCAACATTAATATGGATTCAAAAAAGGTCTTTCCACCATATATCCAGACCTGCAGCTTCTTAATACTACCTGTATAGGACAGAAAATAAGAAAGAAAGCAAGAGCAACACAATGGCCATGTTTCTATATTCATCTTGGACCTTTGTTACTGTGATATTTTATTAACTAAGCTAAAAGTATATGATTTTAGGAGCATCAGTAACAATTGATTTATAAGTTACCTTTTGAACAAGGTACAAAATATGTCAGATATGATGAACACAAATCTGACACGACAGCAATAACTTATGGTGTTACACAGGGCTCAATGCTTGGACTGAGCCTATTTCTACTGTACATAAATGATATGAGTCACTCAACATCATTATATCTTTTGTCATTTGACAATGATACATCGATGTATGACTCTGCCATAAATTCTGATCTTTTAGCTACACATTTTGACCATGAACTCAATCAGTTTATATGAGTGATGCTTAGCAAATGAACTCGATTTGAAATCTAAAATAAACACAAAATATTTTTATTAATCCAAATCAAAATAAAATTGTGATATGCATTCAGAGATTTTTGTAAACAGTAAAAAATTTAAAGAGTTAAACACAATGAAAAAGAAAAACCCGGGAAGTTTTTAGCTATCAACACCATATATGGAGAATCTGTTATAAGATTGGTTGCAAAAATTATGCTTGGGACAAATTGAAAAAGATTTTGCAACAAAGAAATTGAATCACTCTATTCTGCTTTAGTACTTTACCATTTAGTATATGGAGTTCACATATGGAATAGTTCAAGAGTAGTCAACAAACTACTAAAACTACAAAATGTCAATTGCATAAACAAATAAGGATATAACTCTCACACAGACCAATTATTTCAAAGAAGTCAACAATTATACAAACTCCAAACTTGACTTTTCATATTTGATTGGAAGAACAGAAAACTTCCAGAGTCTTTCAAAAACTTCTTCAGTGCATCAAACAGTCCATTACATATGAATACTAGACAGATCAGACTATTACATGCAAAAAGAACCTTTGGATAATATACTTATATGTGCATTTCCAAAAATATGGAATGACTCAAGGCAGGATATATTATGAAACATCATTGATAGAAATGAATTTAAAAAGAAGCTAACAGTGAAGCTTATATCCTTATATCAAGAAAGTCATCATTGTATTTACTAATCCTGCTCTCCAGGTTACCATAGTTAAAATAGACTGCCATATCTAAAATAAGTGGTCATATCTAAAAAAAAAACCCACAATTGCCTGATATTTATTTATTTATTGGTGTTTAAGGTCATATACTTATGCACAATGGCTAATCATGACCGTGACAGTTTTATGGGTGGATGAAGCCGGTGTGGCCGGAGAGAACCACCAAGCAACGACGAGCAGCTGCCAGCTCCCCTACATCGTAACTCCACACTGCAGCACAGGCAGGGTTAGATTGGTTGAAGACATGCATACCATCAATGTGCAGTACGCCTTAGTACACGGCATCATCGTTCCCCCAAGTGGACAATCGGGGTTAAGTGCCTTGCCCAAGGACACAACGTGGCAGTCCAAATTGATCACTCAGGCAGTCACCCATCCAAGGACTAACTGGGCTCAATGTTGCTTAACTTCGGTGATCTGATGAGAACAAATTGCCTGATAAAGTTGATGGGTTTGTGACTTGTATTGCTGAGCCAGAACCACATAATAGTTATTATTTGTAGGTCTGGTTGAGCATTCAGCATCCCTTAATTTCTATAGTTGTTTGTTTACATCTTAAGACTTCATACACATTGTTCCAACTTGAGTAGAGTTTATCTCAAAATAGTCTTGTTGTACCCATGTGGTAGTTGTTCTAATTCATGCTTAACAGTTCAGTTGCAGTATTGAAAAAACATTAGCTTCAAAGGAGATGACAGGCAATGTTATCTTTCTACATTATAACACCTTACCTAATGAATTGGCCACATCCACTTGCATAATTTTCAAATTAAGTAGTTGAAAAAAAATATGTTCCAATAAGACTAAAATCCTTGCCATCTGATTGGACAATTGCTCGCATAGTTTTTTCTATGTTTACGGCTCCAGTACCATATATTACCATCTAATGTCACCACAGGAAATATTTGAAATAAGGTTGCCCATTTTGCAATTGTTCTGTCAACAGAGTGACTTGGAAACCACTTCATTTTCCTAGCCTTTTCATACATGCAACAGACAATGTTTCGAAATAAGTATTATTTAATTCACAAATTAGTTTACGATTTGAAGTAAGATGGAGTGACCACAATATTTGTCTGTTTTATTGATTAATTGCCCAGTGATGTCATGGGGTACACATGAGGTTATTACTAAACTTGTATCATTAAAAGGTGCTTAGTTCAGTTCACAATGTGGAGTTTTGGCGATGGGTAGACAGTTCTTATTGGAACCTATACATTATTGTGATGACTTGCCGGTAACATGGTTCACATCCTAGTTGAACATGCGCTGAGCTGCAAACATCAGACCATGTTACTGTCAGTTCAACACAATAATTTATAATATTTTTAAAAAAATTTCAACAAAACCACATTATGTGACCTCCTAATTAGAACGAGCTCATCAAGGTCGATCATTGAGGGGTCTCATGATATGATTTTGTTGCAAATTTTTGAAATATTTGGAAAACAAAATCGTGTGCAGTGGGTAAAGGGATAAATGAATTGTATTGTTGTTGCACTGAATTTATAATCTAGATATGCACCTGTACATGTACCTCATTGAGCTCTGTCAAACAAGACTGAATTTGTTGCATTAGTGTGTGGTCATATATTTGATCACCTTTGAAACTTCAAACAAGGTGGCTATGTGGTCAAGTATGATTAGTTTGTTGCTATTCGTGTTTGGTAAAAGGTTAACCCTTTACCTAACGAATCGCCCGCATCTGCCCGCGTAATATGCAAATTGAGCAGTTAAAAAAATTAAATTTTTCAAAATATTTCAACAAAACTATATCATGGGACCCCTCATTGGAACGAGCTCATTGAGCTCGTTCCAATGAGGGGGTCACATGATATGGTTTTGTTGAAATGTTTTGAAAAATTAAAAAAAGTGATATTTAAAATAATAAATTTTGATATCGTCTGCGTTGGGTAAAGGGTTAAATTTTTCAAGGAGAATTCAAGCCATTATCTAGATAGATTCTTAACACTGGAGGTTCTTCTACTATTCAATATTCTCTCTCTGCGTTGTATCCGAAACGTCTTCTGAAAATGTTGCAGGTAAAAGGTTAATTTGTGGAATTTGCAGTGTAGAAGATTGAATACTTTATAGTCTGGGAACTTTGTGAATACAACTGACATTTCACTCACAGGGAAAAAAATTAATGAAATTGTTTTTTTTTTTTTTCTTTCGACTGACAATGTGATGAGAATAAATTGACATTTACACATTTCTTGCACCACAATGAATTTCTAAAGATCAGGATCAGAATTATGCATGCCGATATTTCTGTAATCATTTGATTCTTTCTTAACAAAACATGAATAATTCTCTGTGATATTCCCCATTTAGAAATGTCTCGAGTCTATATATCAAAAGAAAAAATGGTTTGATTTGCAAAAAATACAGAATTATATTAACTCTGACTGCCATTATCATTTCTACTGAACTTGGCCATTTTTTATGTAATGCTGATGAAATTATATAAAATATAATGCACATATAATTCAATTGAAGCCCTATGCTACAGTCAGTACTAAATTATATCTTCACAAAGAATATTATACAAATCTAATGAATAGAATATTGTACATTTTATTGCATAATAATTTTGTTGATAGTATTTTTCATTTTTAACAAAGAAGGATCGTATTGGATTGTTGGGGCATATCCAGTTCAGAGGTGATATCAAAACAACAGCTTTTACATATTTCCGATGATTGAGACCTTTCTTAAGAAGATTGTTTCTCACTGACTGCTAGTAATTTTTTACAGATTGCCGATGTGACAGAGGATGGTGAAGTTTTAGCTGTGACAAGCAGCTCTACATTTTGTAATGTCAGTCAGTCGGTCTGATGGTTTGTCAGTTGATTTGTGACCTACAAGTTTTTAAACTCAATAACCTACTAAAATACACTTGGTGGAATGACGACATATTTGGTAAGCAATGGTATCTTACTGATGTCTAGGCCCAAATTCAATGCAGGTGTTATTTGGAGTTTGTTTATCAGAGTTATTGTCCTTTATAGACTTGGAATTTGTTTAATTTTTCACATCCACCACAGCTTTGGTGCAATTCTGTAGTTTTTAGCTGCAACAAGCAGCTCAGTATGTGGCAACATCAGTTGGTCCCTCGGTCTGTGACCAACAAGTTTTTTCACCATCTGCCACAGTTTAGGTGTGAACTCGTAATATTTACTGTAAGCATATGTAAGGTGCATGAACTACAGTTGTCACATAAGTTAGGTTGGACACCTGTAATTCACTTTTGCCAATATTGGTGTCGGAGTCAGGTGATGATGCTCTGAGACACACTGAGCATCCTGGTTGATGCTTTCAGTATGCATAAAGTTTTTTGTGAAAGAAAATTTGTTGATTAATTTGCAGATAACAAAAGAGACACCAAAATGCTCTATCCAGGATAATTTAACTCTTAACTGCTGAGTATTTTCCTGAATGATTTTATTAAAGCAGCCATATGAAGCAGCCATGACTGGATTTAATGAAAAATGCAAACAGCTGAAGCCCAGAAATCATTCATGAAATGTTTGATCCAGTTTATATGAATAAATTTTGTTAAACAGAAGCAGGATGATACCTATTGTGACAAGAGTATTGCTGTTGTGGTGGAAATATCTGTCTCCAGCATGCAGAGTGTTAATCCTACAGTCCTACAGGACAGTAGTCTTCAATTATCTTTTTAACCTTCCTGAAAATACAATATTGAATGATACTGTCCCATAAGTTATACATGGCATTAGTCATGCACTCTAAATCACTATTAACCCCTAACACTTTTACCCTAAAGGGCCTATTTCAAGCTTTGATCACTTTTACTTCAACAGATCAGGTGTCCCAATATGTCATCTCTGGGTGAACTTGCCAGTTAAATTCCACGTACCTTGGCAGTTTTTCCTAAGCATGACTTGGTTGCCTTCATAGGCAGCCAAGACTTGACTATAAACAGTTGCAAGTACACATAATGAAAACTGTACGCAAAGATGTATAAAAATCTCCAGGCCTTCAAGGATTAAAATGGTATGTTCTGATTATTATCTGGTAAATTTCAATTGTCTTGCCTGCTTTTGACAACCCCCCCACCCCCCCCCCACCCCCCCCCCCCCCAAAAAAAAAAAAAAAACCTGAAAAACTGATGTTAGGTACCTGTGTTTATTAATGTGCACAACAAACATGTAAAAAAAAAGAAATATGACACATCAAACTCGAAATGATAAATAAATGCTCAAGAAATGAATAAAAAATGCAAACAATGCATACACATCAAATAAATAAATATAAAATAAATGTATGGATTATAATCATATAATCATAACATAAATCCATCCTGCAAGTAGAGTTCTCAAGGAAGAATACACTTGGGCTAATTTTTACATAGCAATATAAAAGGGGCAGTTTGTGGCTGTATGGAGACTTAAGAGTTAAATGAAAAAAGGGGCTCATGTGGTTCCATTAGATTTATTTGGTAGCTGCAAATTTTCGAATCCCTTACTTTATCAAGATTTTCTTTTCAAGCATTTGCTACTCTCCTTATTTTCAAGTCAGGTGGGCTGTAGAAGGCGAGAGTGATTTCTCAGCTCAAAATGACAGGCCTGGTTGACTGATATAACATGGCAGTCAATGTGATGTGGGAACAATACCAGGCCAATTGATCAGTCATAAAGAGTGGGCCTGTGCACATACTGTAACATATTTTTTATGTTGAGAATTATTACATTCTTGCAGGTGAGTCTAGTGGTACTCTTTTATTCCTGTATTTGCTCTTGATTTTTCCTTATCACCTTGAAACAGACAGAATCAAGAACAAATACAGGAATAAAAGTGTACCAGTGGACTCCCATGCATACATCGTGTTTTTATAGTTTATTGACTTGATCCAAGTCAACTGAGAAAATTATGGCTAATACAAACATCGAGTGGATGTCACAGCTGAGAGCATCTGTACTACAATAAGCTCCCTTAGCGACCTTAGCATAGAAGTCAGAACAAGTAACACCATTGTAATAAACACTTCTCAACAACTGAAAGCATAGTGACAAAAAAGTGACTGCAATATGGAACACTGCCCCATATCCTGTAGGATATTCGTCACAAGAAAGAAACCCCAGTTTCAATACATTTTCAGCTCAACTTGACAATGTCAAGTATGAGCTATTGGGATGGGTTGTGATCCACCATCTGTCCATACATCTGTATGTCTGCCTATCCACAATTCTTTTGGCACACCCTACAGGCCGGAGTTCTCACACGATTAGTTCCAAATTTCATATGTGGCTTTGGGACAATGTCTAGATGGGAGTTATCAAATTTTTAGGAATTTCATTGGAAAACATGGCTGTCAGCAGCCAACTTAGATTTGGCATATAAATTGTCAACAATTCCGTTGACACACACCACCTGACCTTTTTCAAATTTCCTATGGAGCTTGGGTGTGTTGTCTAGATGGGAGCTATTGAAATTTTTGAAAATTCGTTGAAAAACATGGCCGCAAGCAGCCATCTTGTATTTGGCATATAAATTCTCAACAATGTCATTGGCACACCCTACAAGCCACATTTCTCACCTGATTTTTTGAAACAGCAACCATCTTGGATTTGGCACATAAATTGTCAACAATTCCATTGACAAACCCTACAGGCCACATCTCTCACCCAATCAGTTCCAAATTTCATATGTTACTTTGGTGCCTAGGGGGGTTTGATCATCCCCTACTAGGCGGGTCCTCAGGTGGTGGATAGAGGATGGCCTGCTCAATTGGGCAGGTTTGCTAATTTAAATTTGGCAGGTTTGCTCAATTGAGCTGGTTTGCTGCAAAATACACAAATACGCAGCCCTGGACCAAAATGATCAACCCTGCTTATACCATCTTGCAGGCACCTTGTTCTCCCATGAGGTGCATTCCGAAGGCCCCGGAGGAAGGAATCCTGGCAGTTGCGAACAGACTGGGTCCCGGTTAGGACAGATCTCCAGGATGGAGATCAGGTCGTAAACACTGCTTTGGCCCTGATCTCCATCATGAAGGTACCTGTTCAATACACTGCTTTGGCCCCAACTCCGGGAGTAGAAAGATGGTCGGATGGCCCATTCTGGTCAATCGGGAGCCCCCACCCCAAAAAGTACTGGGTGTCACGTCGGGGGGCATTTGGTGGTCATTCAATCAGTCACTTCTTTTAATCACACACCATAATTGCCATTGTGTACTGTTTTTAAACATTACAAATTTAACAACTACATAATTTTGCTGCACTGTCTGCTTCAGTTTTACATGGCAACTTTAATTGCAGTGTTTTGTATAGTGATTGGTTGGATGATTGCCATCTGAAGACCTGGCACTTCCACACACAGGTCAATCAGTCAGTGGTATGCTTCGGCATCAACAATGGCTGAGTATATTGCCCCATACCAGGTATGTGGGAATACCGGCAACCCGGTGGGTTACTGCATAGCAGTAACCCTACCCCTAGTTGGACTCTGTGGTGGGTGGGAGCCGGGGCAATGAATCATCAATCAATACAAACATGGATACCTCAAACTCCAAAAAACTTAAACATGGAAGAGATTTATTTTTAGATGGTTCTGATTCTGGCTCTGATCTAGACATTTAAAAAAATACAAGAAAATGGCCAAAATTTATTATTGTTTATGCTGCTGAAGAGGGTAAAAGGGCTGCAAATATCAACACTTTTGCCTTAGAAAAAGCTATAAAAAGAATTGCTGGTACTGTTAAGAATGTCAAAAAGCTGAGAACTGGTGCCCTACTGATCGAATGTAATAAAGAAGCTCAGGCACTAAATCTACTAAAAAATAATAAACTTGCAGACATGGAGGTGAATGCATTCTCTCACAAAACTCTCAATAACAGCAGAGGAGTAATTAGAACAAGGGAACTTGATGGCATTGATATACTTGAGATATGCAAAGAACTAGAACCTCAAGGTGTAACAGATGTTAAACATATTGAAATTAAAAAGGGTGGATCAATTATTAAAACAAATACTTACATATTAACATTCGATTCTTCTCAGCCATCCAAATCACTCAAAATTGGCTATATGAACATCAAAGTGGATTTATATATTCCAAATCCACTTCGTTGCTTCAAGTGTCAGAAATATGGTCACGGGCAAAACAACTGCAGAGGTCAAGAAGTCTGTTACAAATGCAGCCAACAACATCAAGAGCCATGTTCCAATGCCATCAAATGTATCAACTGTCAGGGCAATCACATGTCATCATTCAAAGATTGCCCTGTCTGGCAAAAAGAAAAAACAATTCAAAAAGTGAAATGCGAAAGGCAAATAAGTTTTAAAGAGGCCAGAGACATCGTTACAGCAATGTCAAGTATGAATATGTCATCTCCATCATATGCTACGAAATTGTCACAGAAACTGCCAACTCAGTTAGTAGAGTGCCAAACACACTATACATGGCTCAAAGGAACAATCACGAGGTTTTAGAGCTAATTTTAATGAACTAGGCCTTTTAAACCAAAAATATAAACCTGCTACTTTTTGCCTGCAGGAAACTCTTTTAATGAAACCCGAGGCTCAAAATCATTCAGTTTTTAAGCATTATACATCGTATAATGCCTGGGCAGATGATAATGATCTTCATATTCATGGAATGACTGTCTTGGTTAGGAACGACATAGTTCACAGTTCTGTACCATTACAGACAAATTTACAGGCTGTGGCGGTACACCTAACTTTAGACAAAACTGTTACACTTTGTTCTTTCTTATCAACCTAGCCTGCAATTGTTTACTACAGGCTTGCACTACAGTGGAAGAACCTAACTCGGATAAAATACTCTCAATTTTAATCTTTCCCAAGAGATTTGGGAAAGAAAAGTCGTGTAAAAACACCACGAAAAAATAAGCGAAAACTGGGTCGAGCGCCATCGGTGCACAACCAGTATGGGATGCTCTTCCATAGTACAAATCCACGTCTTCCGTAAACCAATGCGCAGTGCGTCATAAATTCATCATTCTTTTGATTATCCGCACATGTGGCGGATGTGTGCCATTTTGCTCCATAACAGTGATAATTCAACTCGTCGATAATGGTTTTCCTGTGACTGGAATTATGTATCTGAAGATCGTATAATTACAGAACTGTGTTTTATATATTCTCATTAATATTTTCAACCACATTCTCATTGTATATTATTTACTATTCCATTTTCGCAAATGTTTTGTTTTCGACATCGTGTCAACGCGTTTCGACAATAAATTTTTCAGTTGATAAATTTAATTGTTATTGGAGTTAGGTGTCAATGAGGGACTGTCTGGACAGAATTTCTTCACTCTGTTGAGGGCTGAATTTCTGTTTTTTTTTGTCCCTGTCGACCGTCTGGGTTCTGTCGTGTACCCACCGTTTTTTTTCTGCCACCTTCTCTCGTAGTTGAGGGTGTTCTACTTTTTGTTTCTGTTGAATTCACCTTTTTCTTCTACTGCTCTCACCTCTGTTATTTCCAGTTCGGTTCCTTTAAGGCAATTCCTTTTGCCCTCACCTTGGTGCATTCTCGTGACGATTCTCTCGCACCTGCGGGTGGTGTGGAACGCTGTCGTTTTGGGCTGGTGAGAGTTATTCTCCTTCTGTGGGGAATGTGCAGTTTTTTTACATGGTGGATACTGTGGGAGCTGTTGGATTTCTGGTGAAGAGATGCCTGGTTCCGGGACTATGCGCCCTCTCCAGTCGACATCTGAGGCTGTCACTAGGGTTGTGACTCCTCCTTTGGAGGCCGAGCTAGGTGGCTCTCTCCACTTTTCTGCCAGTTCCAACAGCTCCCGTCGTATCTGCTGCTACTGCTGTTCTGTCTACAACGTCATTGGGCACCGTTTTTAGCCGGCCTCGGCTTATCTCTGCAAGGGTCTGCAGGGATGTCTGTAGTGTGGTTGTGGGGTATCGGCCTCAGCCTTCCCCGACTTCAACTCGTCGAAGTCGGAAGTGGCTGCCGACTGAACCCCCTACTGTGTCCTCTCAGCCGTTGAGCACAGTAGTTTTATACCTGCAGTGGTCAGCTGCGGTGTCTAGTAGTGTAGACATGGGGGTATTGGCCTCAGCCTTCCCTGACTTCTGAAGTTGGAAGTGTGCCAGCCAGACCCTCTACTGTGGTCTCAGCGCCGTCGAGTACCACAGTTTTGTCATTGGCATTTTCCATCCACTCATTCTGGTCACACGGCCAGTTTTGCGGGACCAACGCCTTCTGTGCAGCCTGGACCTTCTGCCCGCAGAGGTCCGCGGCAACTCTCCCGAGTTCCCTCTATGTTGATCTATGTTGATCCTCGGGGTGTGTCATACCCCTATACACGTCTGCCCTCAGATGTTCCGGCTGCCGCCCGTCGCCCCGCTTCGGGTGTATTGGAGGATCGTGACCCTTCGCTGGTTAAGAGGGTCAGGTGCGAAGCCACTTTGCTGGTGCGTTCCCATGTCGAACCGGCTGGTACGGGCAGTGAGCTTAGGGAGGCCCCCTCCTTACTCAATCAGTTTCTGTCCAAGAGCCTTCCCGTTGCTTCCAGCGAGGTAGCGAGTGGTTTCCAGGTGCCCCCTATGGCACCGCCTCCCGGGATTGGAAACAGGCCGCTTTCTGATCCCCCTGGTGCTTACACCATGGGAGGCCCACAATGGGCAATTGATGTCGAGAGCCAGCAGTCTTCTGACTTGGGGGCAGCTGTTGACTTTGTGTTTGGGTTCCTTCCGGATCTCAAACCATCAAACCAGCCGACAGTGTCAGCCAGACCGCGATCATCGGTCGTGCGCCTACAGCCTGTGGAGCAACCTGCTTCTGGGCATCTTCGACCGTGCCAGTCAGTACAGGTGGTTGAAGCATTTTCAGCATTGGACTCTAAGCTAAGTTCCAAGGCTATGAAGGCTCCGTTCTTCACCAGGGTTGACACTGTTTTGCCTCCGGTGCGTTATCGTTTCTACGATTTCGCCAATCCGTCTGTCTGCCAGACTTTAACGGTTTTGGATCAGGACTCCAATTCCCTCGGGCTTTCCAAGTCCAAGTCGGCCGTCATTCCTATGACGACTCTAGAGTCCATGTTGGGCTTATCGAGAGAAATGCTGGGTATGCTTTCTCTCTCCGATCATGTCGTATCTGCCACCAGATAGGTTTGACGATGTACAGACTCCTTTGCATGTGCTGTCCAAGGCGCCCATGCATCTTACTCACACGCATGTCTGTGACACGGTTATTTTGGAACTCATTCAAAGGGACTCTGTGCTGGACACAGGCCGATCCCTTCCTGGGGGCAGTGCACTGCTCTTCGATCTGCTTCTTTGGCAGGTCCGCTACTGTTCCATGGGTTCCGTGTCGACGGTCCGGGATGACATCCTACGTCATTCCAAAGATCAGCTGCTGCTTCGTCAGCTTGATCAGCCTTCTAGGGGAGGCAGGGACCTTTCAAAGCCTAACAAGTACCCTTCTGCTTCCTCCGTGAAGCAAAGGGCTGATCCTTCTGCTACCGCTTCTACTTCTTACTCATGGGGTAAGGGTAAGTGCTGGCAGGCTAGAGGGAAGTCTCAGGATTCTTCATTCCGTAGAGGAGGTGGTTTTTCCTCTCGCGGGTCTCTTCGGGCTCGAACTGAAGGTCTTCACCTCGATTCGTCCAGGTTGGAGGAAGGATAGCAGAGTTCTCAGACCGTTGGGCCACCATCACATCCGATCCTTGGGTGTTAGATGTTGTTCGGTCCGGACTGTGAATATCCGTCCGAAGGCACCCCACTCTGTCCAGAGGGCCTCTTCCAACCACAGTTCCTTCAGACGTTTTACGTCGGGAGCTTTTGTCCACAGAGATAGACAGTCTCCTGGCCAAGGGGGTGATCGAGGTCGTCAAGAACATTCAGTCAGTGGGGTTTTATTCCCACCTGTTCTTGGTGCCGAAGAAGGGCGGCCGACTCCAATCGGTTATCGATCTGATTATCCTGAATCAGTCTATCATTGCTCCCACGTTCAGCATGGAGACTTTCAGGTCGGTCCGCCGTTCTATTCACCAGGGAGTTTTCGCATCCAGCATCGACCTGCGAGATGCTTACTTTCACGTTCCGGTTATCTCAGGTTCGCTTTTCTGGGGTGAGTTTACCAGTTGAAGGCCATACCTTTCGGCCTCAACCTGGCTCCTTGGGCCTTCACCCGACTTATGTCGCATGTGATAGCCTTCCGTCGCACACAGTCCAGGGTGACTACTGCGGCATATCTAGTGGATACCCTCCAGAGGCATTCCAATGCTGCCTTACTGGAGGTGGATGTCGACACTCTGTTGAGCTTTCACGTCGCTAGGATCTGGTCCCTTCTCAGTCGTTTTGTCATCTGGGGATGGCCTTCCGCACTTAGTTCAATATGGTGGCGGTTCCCCAGGCCAGGGCTGTGATTCTCTCAGCTTTTGCTCTGACTCTGTTCCCAGTCCACATCCGCGACAGGATGGGGTATTCTCCGGCTGCTCGGTCTCTGCGGTTTGGTGACGGATCTCATTCCTCTAGGTTGGCTGCATGTCAGACCTCTCCAACACTTTCTGCTCAGTTGTTGGAAGCCGAATGTCGATTCTCTGGATCTGGTGCTTCAGTTCCAGAATCTCTTATCCTCACCTTCTTCACTGATGGCTGTTCAGGGGATCACGCATGGTGTCCCGTTGGACTTACCCATGTCCGATCGCTTTCTGACGGCAGATGTCAGCGATCTCGGATGGGGTGCGACGTTAGATGTTCTAGGTCTTTCCCTTCATGGGATGTGGGACCAGGATCGGGCATCTCTACACATCAACCAGAAGGAGCTTCTTGCTCTTCTTCTGAGTTTCAGGCAGTGGATCCCTCACCTGTCGAATCGTCAGGTCCTTCTGTTGTTCGACCATTCGACAGTGGTTGCTTACATTCGGAACCAGGGCGGCACGCACTCGGTTCCAATGTACGAATTGGCTTGGGAACTTCTACTGCTTGCTCAGGATGTCAATGCCAGAGTGGTTGTTCGTCACATTTCCGGTCGTCTGAACGTCCTAGCCGACTCCCTGTTCCGACAGGGCAGGTTCTTTTCCACCGAGTGGATGTTCCACATGGCGGTGTCCCATCAATCTCTTTGCGACTCGTTGGAACCATCAGGTGAACACTTTCATGTCCCCTTGTCCAGATGCCCTGGCTTTCGCCATGGATGCTCTGGCCCTCCTTTGGGAAGGTCTTGTCGGCTATGCCTTCCTGCCGGTTCCGATTCCACCTCAGGTTCTCGCCCAGATATGAACCTGCAGTCGTCAAATCTTTTCGATCATACCCCTGTCACCTCGGTGGGTGTGGATCAATCTGCTCCGCTCTCTGTTAGCAGCGGTTCCGGCATGTCTCCCTCTACGTTGCGAATTTCTTTGCCAAAGTCGCCCGAGGAGGTTTCAAGTTGAACCGACTTCATTGTGCCTTCGCACATGTCTTTTATCGGGTCCTGTTTGCTCCGTAGTGGTTTTTCGAGACAAGCGTTGGAGTTGCTTTTCTTCTTCAAGGAGGCACTCACTCCACTGGTTTAGACTCTCGATGGGGTGCGATCACTCTGTTGCTTCTGTTACTCCTTCGATCACACCGCTTATGGAGTTTCTGGTATATGTTTGTTTCTGGGGGTCTCTGGTATATGTTTGTTTCTGGGGGTCTCCAGCAATGGGTACAAGTCCATGCTTCAGAGACCTTTTTCATATGTGGTACCGCATTGTTTCGACACTCATCCTTGCCTCTCCAAGCTTGTTCAGCTCTTTTCCTTGAAAAGGCCTAGGACTTTGCAGTTTACTCCAAGATGGTCACTTTCTTGGGCACTGCTCTGCTTGGGGGTGGGGGGTGTCCGTGCCTTTATCCTGGATGGATATGCGTTTTCTCACATGCCAGATCTCACCTGCATCCTTTTCTCGATGGTTTTGTCTTGCTATTCGTCTAGCTACTGGTGATTGTATTACCAAATGTTTTTTCTGTGACGAGGTGCGTGCATTGTCTTCCTCTTTTAATAACTCTGTCATGTTGTCGGATGACGGATGTTATACTGGTAGACTACTGGAGAAATGATACATTCTCCTTTTATCTGCGACAGTTGCAGGAGCCGACAGAGGACCTTTGTACTAGGGGCCCTCATACTTTGGCTCAGGCTGTTGTCTATCCCAGCCATTCAGCCTTTTCAGGGTCAGTTCCAGCTCTGTGCTGTTACTGCCCTTTCTGTCCGTACGTCGCACTTCATCATACGCCTCATCTTTCATTGTCTTTTACTAATGTCTGTGATGCTATGGTTTGATAGGCCTAGGGATCTCTTTCTCTGTCCACGGTTCCAGTGCTATTGAGTTATGTGTGGGTTGGTTATGTGATTCCCTTCATCCTATTGTCTATTCAGCCTGTAGTAAACAATTGCAAGGTAGGTTGATAAGAAATATAAATTTTATAGTAAATTTTTTTTCTTATTATACCTACCGCAATTGTTTACATGGAGGCCCTCCCATCTTCTTATTCGAGTAAGAATCCTTCCTCCCTGCTGATCACATAACTCCTGTGTTGTCGGAATCAAAAGAATGATGAATTTATGACGCACTGCACATTGGTTTACGGAAGTCGTGGATTTGTACTATGGAAGAGCGTCCCATACTGGGTGTGCACCGATGGGGCTTGACTCAGTTTTGGCTTATTTTTTCGTGGTGTTTTTACACCACTTTTCTTTCCCAAATCACTTGCGAAAGATTAAAATAGAGAGTATTTTATCCGAGTTAGGTTCTTCCTCTGTAGAGCAAGCCTGTAGTAAACAATTGCGGTAGGTATAATAAGAAAGGAAATTTACTATAAAATTTATATATTTACGTTTCACCAAGTAAAGCCTTACACCTGAATGACCTTGAGCTGCTGGTCCGACAACTCCCAACTCCATACATTTTGTTGGGTGATTTTAACGCACATAGCCCCCTTTGGGGTAATTCCTGCAGTCAAGAAGATACAAAAGGTAAAACTGTAGAAGAATTCATTACAAAATATGACTTGTGTTTGTTTAATGATGGTTCAGACAGTTATCTGCACCCCACATCTGGTTCGTATACATCAATTGATCTTTCAGTTGCATTCCCTTCTATCTTCCTTGATTTTTCTTGGAAGGTAGAAGATAACTTGTGTGGGAGTGACCATTTTCCGATTGTGTTGGAGAGTGTAGCCCTGGAGGATGATGAGAGGGTGCCCCAGTGGAACTTTAAAAAGGCTGACCGGGACACTTTCTCATCGCTTTGTTCTGAACGCCTCACATGGGAGAAATTTCAGGACAGTACTGACCAGATTGAACACTTCACCACAGAGTTGATTGACATTGCAAGCTAAGTCATTCCTAAAACCTCCGCAAATCCAAAGCGTTTCACTAAACCATGGTTTGATACTGAGTGCAAACATGCTATAAAAGATCACAAGAAATTTGAGAGGGAATTTAATAAGTCACCAACTATATAAAATTTGGATAGATTACGTATAAATCGGGCAAAAACAAGACGACTTTTAAAACATAAAAAGAAAAGTTCATGGGAAACTTACGTTTCGAAACTAAATCAAAACACCCCCATCACTAAAATTTGGAAAATGATTAAAAAAATTAAAGGAAAAGAAACAAAATCAGCTGTACAACACCTACAAGATAACAACACACTCATAACATCAAAACAAGAAATTTCAAAAAGTTGGCTTCTACATTTTCTAAACATTCGTAGTCTGAAAATAGTAACCCAGAATTCCTCAAACTTAAAAAACAACAAGAAAAACAAAAGATTAAATTTACATCCAATAACTTAGAGGACTACAATGAACCTTTCTCTATGGAAGAGTTAAGTAACTCTTTGCATAGAGCAAAGGATTCTGCCACTGGACCTGATGAAATACACTATCAACTTTTAAAACATCTGCCTCAAACTTCACTTGCACTATTATTATCTATTTTTAATAACATATGGGTGACTGGACAGTTTCCACCTTCCTGGCGAAAAGCTACAATAATTCCTATTCCCAAGCCTGATAAAGATCACAGCAACCCTAGTAATTATAGGCCTATTGCCTTAACAAGTTGTCTGTGCAAAACCATGGAGAGGATGATCAATGACCGACTTGTCTGGTTTCTGGAATCGAACAATCTGCTTGCGGATGTTCAGTGTGGTTTCAGAGGCCAGAGAAGTACTGTGGATCATTTGGTCAGACTTGAAACGGCAAAAAGGGCACTGAACCTCTTGAAGGTAGCTGGTAGCACTGATTGAGGTGCTGACCAAAAAACATTGATCCATCTGTATAGATCACTTGTCAGATCTAAATTAGATTATGGCTGCGTGGTTTATGGTTTTGCAAGAAAATCATACCTGAAACCACTTGATGCAATTCATAATTATGGTATTCGAATTAGCTTGGGTGCATTTAGAATTTCACTAATGGAATCGATGCTTGTTGAGGCGGAGGAGCCTTCTCTTGAGAAGTGCAGAATTAAACTCTCCCTTCAATATGTCTCTAAACTTCTTTCTAATCCATCCAATCCTGCTTATACCTGTGTTGCAGAACCTCGAAATATCAAATTTTTTGACCGCCACCATGTTTTTCCATTGGGAATTAGAATTAAGCCCCATATGGAGTCTGCCAAAATTGAACCAGATGCCATTAAAGAAAACCGTGCACCAGAGACTCCTCCCTGGTATCTTAAAAAAACAACGGTTGTTTTAGATCTTGCTTCTACCAAAAAGTCTGAAACAAATTCTCTGCAAATTCATCAGAAATATGCTGAAATTAAGTCAAAGTATAGTGCATATACAAGGATCTGTGCAGATGGATCAAAAGATGGTGACAAAGTATCATCAGCTGCTGTTACTGGTGATCTTATCACCTCAATCAGAATACCGAATCAAAGTTCTATTTTCACAGCTGAAGTTAAAGCTTTACAACTCGCTCTTGAACATATCGAGAATGCTCAGGAAAAGAAGTCGATTATTTTTTCCGACTCTCTTTCCTCTTTACTTGCTTCACTCAACCCCAAGTTGAAGAACCCTCTCATTTTGGAACTTTGTGAGAAGTTGACAACTCTCATGTCTGCCCAATATGATATCGTGTTTTGCTGGTTACCCAGACATGTAAGTATCGCTGGTAACACCAAAGCGGACAGTGCAGCAAAACAGGCTTTAACCAAGTCTCTCATTGATTTTAACATCCCTTTCAGTGATTTCAAACCACACATTAGTAACTACATCAAATCTCTGTGGCAGGCAGAATGGGATGGAGCGACAAATAACAAGCTCCATCGCTTTCGACCAAACATATTTGATCACTACCCATCCAGTAAACATTGTAGAAAAGATCATGTTATTCTGACTCGATGTCATATTGGTCACGCATGACTTACACATTCCTTTTTGTTAGAGGGTAATATGCGACCAGAGTGTGTTCCCTGCCAGCAGGTGTTGTCTGTGGAGCACATTTTTTTACATTGTACTGATTTAGACGACAGTATTTTAATGTTGTGTCTCTTCGAGACCTATTTTATAATACAAATTCACCTAAAGTTTTGTTGTTCCTGAAGGAAATCAACCTTTTTAATAAATTTTAAATTGTTTGTTTTTATTATTTCACATTCTCATTCATTCTGGGTTGATTTACGCAGCATTTTCTGAACACTTGATTTCATTTTCACCTTACTGTGTTCATTGATAAATTTTATTCTTCATACTTCATATTTAGTTGATTGGTTTTTAACTACCTCATGGCAAATGGTGATCTATTTTAAAATTCATACCTTCTATCGTCGCGATATAGCCTTAGCTGCTGATGTGGCGTAAAGCACCAATAAATAAATAAATAAATAATGTTACTTTGGGGTAATGTCTAGATGGGAGCTATTGTATTTATTTGATTTTTTTTAAAAAACATGGCTGCCAATGGCCATCTTAGATTTGGCATATAAATTGTCAACAATTCCATTAGCAAACCCTACAGGCCACATCTCTCACCCGATCAGTTCCGTATTTCATATGTAGCTTTGATGTGGTGTCTAGATGGGAGCTATCAAATTTTTTGAAATTTTGTTGAAAAACATGCCCGCCAGCAGTCATCTTGGATTTGGCACAAAAATTGTCAATAATTCAATTAGCACATTGTACAGGCCACATTTCTCACCCAAACTTTTTCAGATTTAATATGTAGCTTTGGTGTCATAACTAGGTGGGAGCTATTGAATTTTTCTGAATTTCGTTGAAAAACAGCCCTCTTGGCTTTGACATATAGATTGTCAACAAATCTATGAGCACACCCAACAGGTCACATTCCTCACCCCATCTTTTTCAGATTTCATATGTAGCTTTGGTGTTGTGTCTTTTCTGAAGAAACTTGATTAAATGACTTGACATTACTGGGGCTTTCAGTTTAGTTCAGTCCCTTCAAGGACAAGTTGAGCTGCAGTGTCATTGACATTTTCATAGCAATGAGCATCGCTCCTTACATGATGTAAGATACCATATTATCCACATCCTGAAGTCGGATCCTGATAATTTCAACAACTTGACCACAGCCTTATCAAAATATAGAGTGGATTTAAACTCTTATTTATACACTCATACCACCAATCAGCCTGAATAAGAAGGATTTTTATATAACCATAGATGTGGAAATCGACCTTGAACAGCAATGCAAAGATCAAATTTTATAGGTGTTCACCACACCAGATGATAAATTATGTTATTTTCCATGTACCTAAAACTGCACTTGCAAACAGCAGTAGTAATGAGCCTTCAGCAATAAAAGATGTTGTATCATTATTGCAGTAACAAAAAAAATCACATGACATTGGGCCGGCCAACTATTTCAGATTTCAGTGATACCAGTGATCACAAGTCATTCCCTTCAAAAATGCATAATGCTGCAATGAATGATGTATTTAGTTTCCGTCCCTTGCAGAGTTTGCCTAAGCAAGTTAATACACAATCAACTGTGCAAAACACCAAAACCAAAAAGGTGTAAGACAAATCGCAATAATTGGTGACAGTGAGAAAATTTTGGTGCACAATGTTAATTTCACTGTGGTTTGCATGCTTCTAAAAATTATAAATGATGTGACATCATTTATTCAAAGCAATCCTCGTAGGTTTTGCAAACTATCCACTTGTCCCTCAGATGACCACATGGATTGAACTGAATTAGTTTCTAAATACAGTGGAACCCTGTTAATTGAATAGCCACTTTGCCAGTGAAAATTATTCAATTAACAGGAGTGTTCAATTAACAGGGATTGTGTCACTTTCCTGTATTCTAGAGATAAACTTAGCATTTATTGTGCTATATCTTGTTTGACAGAGCTCCGTGAGCTCTGTCAAACAAGATATAATAGATTAAATGCCTGTATTGGATGTACTGAGGCCAAATAGGTCTATAAACAAAGGAAAACTGTGGAGAGTCAGGGTAATTTCTCGACAGGTTGCAAGATTTTTTATTCAATTAACAGGACTTTACTCTATAACCTATATTCAATAAACAGGTCAAATTTGTACTGGAGGTATAGTAAATGGTTTTGTGTTGGGAAATTATATTCAATTAACAGGGTTATTCAGTTAAGAGATATCCAATTAAGTGGGCTCCACTGTATCATTACCCAACAGAAAAAGCACATTTGGACAGAGTTTGATTATTTTTTATCACTACATACAATTTCATTCATGTTGAAGAAATTTCCTCATGCTCTGTTGGGCTGATCAAATTGAAAAAGAAGTCTTATTATTTTTAGCTGCGACTAACAGCTGTATAAGTGGCAATGTCGGTCTGTCTGTCGGTCTGTCGGTCTGTCGGTCTGTCTGTGACCAACGAGTTTCATGTCAGTCTGTCTGTGACCAACGAGTTTCAAAACTCAATAACTTTTGAAATACTTTATGGAATGACTTTATATTTGGCATGTAAGTGTATCTTATTGATGTCTAGCCACTGTTCAGTCTGTCGGTCTGTCTGTGACCAACGAGTTTCATGTCGGTCTGTCTGTGACCAACGAGTTTCAAAACTCAATAACTTTTGAAATACTTGATGGAATGACTTTATATTTGGCATGTAAGTGTATCTTATTGATGTCTAGCCACTGTTCAATGCATGTGTTGTTCCAAATATTTTTATTGGAGTTATGGCCCTTGATGAACTTAGAATTTTGTGAGATTGCACCACTAGTTGCAGCTATGGCGTCGATGTCACAATTTTTTATCAATTGAGTGTGGCTTTTTGATTGTTAACAACTAGTTTCAAGAAGTCATGGTTATGAGTTTTGTTGACTGAATGGTAGATAAAAGTATTATAAGCTCATTGTGCTTGCATACAATGTTTTAACGTGACTCAAATCATTTTCAGGGAGATATAGCTACTCATCAGACAAGCATGATTCATAGCTAGACGTCTCCAAAAACAGGTCTTGTGGGGATAAACAATTCTGTACAAGCACAGTGTGCATGTAACACATACTTATTTCAGAAATGTAATCCGATCTTTGAGCGTATATTAAATCTTTGAAACTGACTCTCCTTATGTATACTAACGGAAAAAAGAATTGCATGTTTTTTCTGTAGTAAATATTTCAAATGTGTTATGGATGATTATTTCATTCTTTGGATTTTGATGTTATTTCTTCATTCTGATTAAATTTTGATGAGTTTTGTTGTCTTAACTCAGACAGTGTTTACATGGATAACATTCAAACGTGGGTACCCTATGCCATTTCCTGATCAAAATCTATAGTGGGTGTGCCCACCCCAGGCTTCAGTCGCTGCTCTAACTCTCCTTACCATTGACCCCATCAAGTTGTTAATGGTCCTTTGTGGGATGTTATTTCACTCCTGAAGAAGGGCCTATGTGAGCTGAGCAACATTGTTTGGGACGTTGACATGCTTCCTGACCCTCCTGTCCCGCGCGCCCCACAAATGCTCGATCAGGGACAAATCTGGACTGAATGTTGGGTGGCCAATCAAGAACTGGGACATTGTTTTGGTTGAGGAAGTCATGACAGACCCTAGCAATGTGCGGCCTCGCATTATCCTGCTGCAGCGTAAGGTTTTGTGCATTGATAAGTGGAAGGACATGTGGCAGGAGGACCTGATCTCGATATCGTTCGGCTGTAAGATTGCCTTGGATAACCATGAGAGGTGATTTCCCGCCATGAGAAATCCCCCCAAACCAATCTGTCATTTTCCTTAACATATCCATCAGAATATTGTGAACCAAGACTCGTCAGTGAATAACACACATTTCCAGTGGGCCAAGTGAAACCGATTTGGTGCATGTGCCCGCAGCCATTGCAGTTGACGTTGATGTCACCTAGGTGTAAGTTGTGGACCAAAATAGGGATATCGTGGCCTTAAATTGAACTCCTGCAACTGATTCCTAACTGTTCTTAGACACACATGAGTGCCTACAACCTGATTCGCCATCTCTGTCGCCATCTGAAACCAGTTACTGAGGTGTGAAGAGACGTATGCCTTTATCTTGATGTGGCGATATAATGCTCGGAGGTCCACTCCTGGGGAGGTCAGCTAACCTTTATGTGGCTCTGAGACACCCAACTGAACGAGCTATCATTGACTCATGAACCACAAATTGCTGGGCGACAAGACATTGTGATTGGCCTTGCCCCTATCAACTTTGATCATTTGCAGCATTTTGCTTTTCAATTGAGTTGAAAGGAAATGTTATGCATTTGATGTGTATTGTTCAAACCTTCGATTTGGTATGGTTTTCAAACCCATAGCACGTGGGAGTGCCCCGGATGCACGCGTTGTCAAAACATCTGTTGAAAGCATGCAGTGTCGCACAAGGTCATGGTTGACTGAATTTTAACCAATGACTCTTTATACAGTACACTGAGGTAGCTATGTGTCAAATTTTACTACATTTGGTCTACAGATAAAAAAATTATATTACCAAAACTGAACTTGCGTTTCTTTTTTCTGTCAGTATAGTATGGCAGTAAGATATATCTCATTTTGTAATATTAAATTGCAACTCAGTCAGTTTGTAGAGTGGGTCAATTGTCATTTCACATTACGGCTGGAGGTTAAAAACATCAGCTGCAATGTCATACAGGAATAGTATCCATGTCCGTGAACTGCCATGGAATAAACCATTTTATTATAAGACTGTAAGTTTTCTCGTCAAAATACCACCATTGTATTGGCACCATTTCCCCACCACTGGAAGCACAGTATGTAATCCTAGGTCAAACCACTATAGTATGAGAGCAAGGCTTCACAATGTGTTGATCAAATACAGATTATCTATAACGTGTGATCGATAATAAAAGGAGCATTTGGGTATAATTCTTCATGTCAACAATAATTATTACTTCAATGTCTGACTCAATAAAAACAAATGGCAATTTGGTGTTTGTTTGTAGTTTTGTCTGCTGTAATTAGTCTGTGTGAAACACACAGACTATTGTTTTTGTTCGGTTTCTTTTTCCTTTTTTTTTCTTTTTCTTCTTCTTCTTATTCTCCTGTCTTCTGTCTTCTATGCACTTCCTTGTCCTCACGATAACTCGAAAACGAATTGTCCTATCTCACTGTATTTTTGCAGACTTATAGAAAATCACAAATTCTCGTCCACCTATGTTTTTTCAGATTTCCTGGGGATTAGAGGTGTGTGTGAGGGTGTTTTGAAAGTGGGTCATGTCCGTATCTCAGGTGTGGTATGACGTTTGGACCTGGGACTAATACCACAACAGTCGACACTCGATGGAGATTCAAAATATGGGCCAAGGTCACTGAGGTTACCCAGGGGTCATTTAGTGCATTTTTCAGAATTGTTGGAAATCACATTTTTTGACTCTAAAATGCTTTCTCGAAGTTCGTGCATACATTTTTACAAGAAAAAAAGTGGGCATAGCCAAAAATTTTGAAAGTGATTCACGCTCATATCTCAAGCATGGTATGATGTATGGACCTAGGACCAATACCAAATGAGTCGACACTGATGGAGATTCAAAATATGGGTCAAGGTCACTGAGGTCACCCAGGGGTCATTGAATGCATTCCCAAAACAAATACATGCATTTTTACATGAAAAAAGTGGGCATGGCCAAAAAGATTGAAAGTGGACACACTCATCTCAAGCATGGTGTGATGAATGGACCTGGGTCCAACAACAAATGAGTCAACCCTTGGGGGGGGGGGGGGGGATTAATATATGGATCAAGGCTGCTGAGGTCACCTTGGGGTCATTGAGTGCACTTTTCAGAATTGCTGGAAAACACATTTTTGCCCCCTAATGCATTCCCTTGATCGAACCCTTTTTTGCTCTGTACATATATGCCTTTTCTGGTTTCTTGGAAAAATGTATCCAATTCCTGAATGAATATCTTTAAATACTGTTAACGAAAACCTATTTCTGATTTCTTTAAAACTATTTTATCTCCAAAAATAAGCTTCCAAAGTATTCCAATTACATTCATAGAAGGGACTCCGTGGCTCAGTAGGTAAAGGCGAAGGCTGCAAACCGAGGGATCCTCGGTTTGAATCCCAGCTGTGGTAACCCTGTTGTGTCCTTGACATACTTCACCCCCATTGCCCACTTGGTGGCATTGTGCATTAATGCGTATTGCATGCCGATGGTGTACTTATCTTCAACAAATGCTAACCTGCTTGTGTGGAGTCAGTCTGTTGGGGAGCCTGACAGTTATTCAGTGGTTCTCTCAGGTTACTCCAGCTTCCTCCTCCCATAAAACTGTCCTGCACAAGGTGACAGTGGCTTCAATAGTGTTGTTAAGCCCAATAAATAAATAAATAACATTCATAGAAGGCATGCCTTGATGGTGTAGGTGTCATATTTATGTCTTCTATGCACTGTTTGCCAACACGATAACCTAATACAATCAATCCTATCTTAATGTTTTGTTATACTGATAGACTGTACTTGCAAATGAGTTCACTGAAGTCAATAGCCATAATCTCTCATAAACAAAGTGGTCATAGAGAATGCTGTAAATTTTACATGGAATAGCATTGTATATTTATGTAATATCATGTTACAAAATTAACCATGTTGAAAATAAAACCCTTCACATTTCAAAGCATTTTTTAAGATTTATTTATTCTCAATCATAACTCAACAGCTTTCGGTATAGAGTGGTGTGTGGCTTTCTCAAAACACCTATCACAATTATAAAGTAATGAAATGGAATATTTGAATGGTCTGTTTTTTAACCCTTTTAATACTTCAGTGTGAGTACAAACACCCTTCATATAACTCATTGCTACAGAATGTTTTTACGCTTTCCTTTCCGTAACATTTAATTCTAATTGCAATGCGACACCTTTCCAGCTTTACCTTCCAAAGTAAGGCATTCTAACCCTTTCCGCAACATAACGGCGAAAACCAGCCAGCATTATTCACTGAAATTTCCAGTCAATTTTCGTTTCGTTCTTGCTTGAAAAACATTGCTGATGACCTTTCATTGGAATGAGCTCCTTTTTAAAGGGTTAAATGGAGTATTTAAAGGGATTATTTTAACCCTCTCAATATCCTAATATGGGTCCCCAAACATTTACTTTTGCAATACAGGAATAATGATAACATTTTCTGTTCTCACAATGATGCTCTAAACATACATGGGCTCTTGGGGGCCATTTACCTCTATATTCCAACATTACTGAATTCTTTTACTCGCAATATATTTTCCAGAGGTATCATGTACCTTAACTTTGTCTTGGTAATATGAATATTTGCTATCATCAATAAACATGGCATATCCGGAGTTGGTGGAGCCAGTATTTTTAAAGTGGGATATGCTTATACTTCAGGTTTGGAATGACCTATAGACATGGGACCTACACCGAATGAGTTGAAACCTTCTGGAGGTTCAAAATGTGGTCCACCTCAATGCGGGCAACTGAGGTCATTAAGCGCATATTTTTCATAACTATTAGGAATTGCATTTTATAACAAACAGCTAATGCAATGCTGAAGATTATCCATGTATCTCATCATTCAAATAATTGGTAGAGCCAAAAATGTCCATTTCTGATTTGTGTATGCTGGTCACATATATGCCTTTTCTGGTTTCTTATAAAAATTGTTCTGATTCCTGTATGAATATCTGTAAATACTGTTAACGAAAATCCATTTCTGATTTGTTTAAAAATATTTTACTCCTGACAGTAAGCCTCCATAAATTCTCTTTCTATATAGTTTTTTCCTGATTCTTTAACCCTTTTCACACAGACTTGAATTTACTGGTGGCAGTAAATTCTGTTTCTCTAGTTACAATTGTTTCTGGTTCTTGAATTAGTTATATTCAGGGTTTCAAAGTGACACAGGCCTAGGTGGGTATTTCATTGGGAAAGGAAATTTTTAATTAATTCAATTAATTTCATGTCATATAATAAGCCTTTTGTCACTGTAGTGAATTGATTTGGTCATTGCATCACATCTCGTTGGTGAGGTGAGCTAGCTGGATTGAACTTATGGCAAGCTGCTGTTTTGATCCAGCTATCTCGCCCCCGTCAACTCGACGTGATACTATGACCAAATCAATCCAATTAATGTAGTGACAATATGTATATGTAAAATTGAAATATAAAAACCTGACAAGACAAGATAACCTGGACAGTGGTTTCAAGCCTTGTGTTACCTGGCCATCTGAAGTAATTATTATTACAGAGTTTACAAGATTTTCAACACACAGGGTCATGCCATGTCAGTCTTTGGTAGAGACATGGGAACCCAATGAAATCAAGAAGTGCTTGTTTACCGTGGTAAATAAGTTCCCCTTCTTTGTTATAGGACCTGATAACCACTGCGGGGAGTGGAAGTTCTCAAATGTGGGAAACATAGGTATAAACGATTTACTTCATACCAATGATGCAATCATAAATAAATACTAAGTATTGACTGTTTTACTGGTAAAATAGGAACCAGTTACCAATGCTTGGGAGGTGCAAACCCTTTCTAAAATGGGCAACATGGCTTATTAATGCTCACCCCTGGTCTTGAGTTGATACTCATGTTGTGGTCATGATTAGCCATTGTGTAAAAATATGTGACCTTAAACACCAATAAATAAATAAATAATAATACTAAGTATTGATATGTAACTCACAAAATGTATTTACAGACGATTGGAGGTAGTAGAGGAGCTGACAGTTGCTTGTCAATGTATGGTGGTTCTCTCTGGGTACTCTTGCTTCCTCCACCCATAAAACAGTCACAGTCACAATTAGCCATTGTGCAAAAGTATGTGACCTCAAACACCAATAAATAAATAATAATATTAGAAGTAGTATGATGCAAAGCTGGGTCACATTGATTGAGGGCATGTGTACTGCCATAGTACTGCAGACTTGGACTGGTAAAGGCTACATTATTTTTGGTATATCAGAAGGTGTTCGAATATAATTCAGATTTAATCGTTTTGTTCAGAATTAACCGGTAGAGTGCTGAATTACTGTGCAAAGGTGATTTGTAACATGACTATTTCTTATCAACCTACCTTACAATTGTTTACTACAGGCTTGCACTACAATGGAAGTCCCTAACTCGGAAAATATACTCTCTATTTTGATCTTTCCCAAGGGATTTGGGAAAGAAAAGTGGTCAAAAGTACCAAGAAAAAATAAGCCAAAACTGGGTTGAGTGCTGCCGGCGCACACCCAGTAGGGGACGCTCTTCTCCTAGTACAGGTCCAAGGCTTCAGGTACCAGTGTGCAGTCAGTAACTAATGAATCATTCTTTTTTCAGCCGCCCTCGTGGCAAGATGTCCATTTGCATTAAGAAACAGTGATAATTCAGCTCATTGATAATGGTTACCTGTGACTGGAATTATGGATCTGAGGATCGTATAATAACAGGACTGTGTTTTATATATTCTCGTTATTATTTTCAACCACATTTTCATTGTCTTTTATATATTCTCTGTGTTCACGCGTGACTTTTGCGTACCGTGTGGTTCGGACATAAATTGTTTTTTTGGTTGATAAATTTATGTTATCTTTTTGGATATTATTATTATTATTATTGGAGTTAGGTGTCAATGGGGGGGGGGTGCTGTATGGACAGGATCTCTTCTCTCAACAGGGCAGAATTTCTGTTTTTTTTGGGTCCCTGTCGGCCATCTGGGTTCAGTTGTGTTCCCACCGGTCCTTTATTTTCTGCCACCTTTCTCTCGTAGTTGGGGGTGTTCTACTTTCTGCATCTGTTGAGTTCACATTTTCTTCTACTGCTCTCACCTCTGTTATGCCCAGGACTGTTCCTTGAGGGCAATGCCTTTTGCCCAAGCAAGTGGTGCGTTCTCATGGTCGTTCTACCCACACCTGTGGGGAGGGGGAACGCTGTCGTTCGGGGCCTTTTCGACACATCCACATCTGGTGAGAGTTATACCCCCTCCTTGGGGGATGTGCAGTCTTTAACTGTGGTGGATACTGCGGGAGCTGTTGAGTTGTCTGGTGAAGAGATGCCTAGTTCCAGGACTGTGGCTCCTCTCCAGTCGACATCTGAGGCTGTCACTAGGGTTGTGACTCCTCCTTTGGAGCCAAGCCTGGTTGCTCCCTCCACTTTTCCACCGGTTTTCAACAGCTCCCATTGTATCTGCTGCAACTGCTGTTCCGTCTGCTACGTCATCGGTCACCGTTTCAGCTGGCCTCGGCTTATCCCTGCAGGGGTCTGCAGAGATGTCTGGTAGTGTGGACATGGGGTATCGGCCTCAGCCTTCCCTGACTTCAACTCAGCAAAGTCGGAAGGTTGCTGCCGACTGAATCCTCTGCTGTGGTCTCTCAGTCGTCGAGCCCAGCAGTTTTCTCATTGGATTTGGATGTTCATGGTGGGGTCACCATGGACTCTGTAGCATTTCCGTCCTCGCACTCTGGTCCCATGGCTAGTTTTGTGGGACTGATGCTTTTTGTGCAGCCTGGACCTTCTGTCCCTCAGAGGTCCGTGGCGACTCTCTTGAGTTCCCACACTGTAGATCCTCGGGGTATGTCATACCTCTATACGCATGTGCCTTCAGATGTTTCGGCTGCCACCCATTGCCCCATGTCGGGTGTATTTGAGGATAGTGACCCTTCGCTGGTTAAAAGGGTCAGGAGTGAAGCCACTTTGCCGGTTTGTACCCATGTCGAACCAGCCGACACAGGCCATGAGCTTAGGGAGGCCCTCACCTTGCTCACTCAAGTTCTTTCCAAGAGCCTTCCTGTTGCCTCCAGCGAGGCTACTAGTGGTTTCCAGGTGCCCCCTGTGGCACCACCTCCCGGGATTGGAAGCAGGCCGCTTTCTGATCCCTCAGTTGTGCCTACACCATGGGAGGCATCGGCTGGTTTGCCCATGATGAGCTATGTGTCTTCCTACTCAAAGGATGGGTCAGACATACCTGACGTCGAGAGCCAACAGTCTTCTGACTTGGGGGCAGCTCTTGGCTTTGTGTTTGAGTTCCTTCCAGATCTCAAACCATCAGACCAGCCAACAGTGTCAGCCAGGCTGTGATCATTGGTCGCGTGCCTACAGCCTGTGGAGCAACCGCTTCTGGGAACCTTCGACCGTGCCAGCCGGTACAGGTGGTTGAAACATTTACAGCTTTGGACTCTATGCTGAGTTCCAAGGCTATGAGGACTTCGTTCTTCACCAGGGCTGACACTTTTTTGCCTCCAGTGCATTATCATTCCTACAATTCCACCAATCCGTCAGTCTGCCAGACTTTGACAGTCTTGGATCAGGACTCCACCTCCCTCAGGCTTTCCAAGCCCAAGTCGGCCATTATTCCTATGGCAACTCTAGAGTCCCTGTTGGGCTTATCGAGAGAGATGCTGGGCATGCTTTCTCTCTCAGATCACATCGACTCTGCTTTAGCTGCTTATCTGCCTCCAGATAAGTTTGATGACATACAGGCTCCTTTGCATGTGCTGTCCAAGGCGCTCATGCATCTTACTGACACACATGCCTGTAACACGGCTAACTTGGAATTAGTTCGTTGGGACGCTGTGTTGGACACAAGCCATTCCCTTCCTGAGGGGCAGTGCACTGCTCTTCGATCTGCTTCTTTGGCAGGTCCGCAACTGTTCCATGATTCTCTGGTGACAGTCCGGGATGATGTCCTACGTTATTCCAAAGATCAGCTGCTGCTTCGTCAGCTTGATCAGCCTTCTGTTGGAGGCAGGGGCCATCCAAAGCCTAACAAGCACCCTTCTGCTTCCTCTGTGAAGCCAAGGGCTGATCCTCCTGCCACCACTTCTACTTCTTACTCACAGGGTAAAGGTAAGCGTCGGCAGGCTAGAGGGAGGACTCAGGATTCTTCATATAGTAGAGGAGGCAGTTTCTCCTCTTGCAGGCCTCGCCAGGGCTCGAAATGAAGGTCCTCACCTCGATTCGTCCCAGGTTGGAGGAAGGATATCAGAGTTGGCAGACCATTGGGCTACAATCACATCCGATCCTTGGGTGTTAGATGTTGTTCGGTCCGGGCTGTGGATATCCTTCCAGAGGCACCCCACTCTGTCGAGAGTGCCTCTTCCAACACAAGTTCCTTTAGACGTTACACGTTGGGAACTTTTGGTCACGGAGATAGACAATCTCCTGTCAAAGGGGGCGATCGAAGTCGCCAAGAACATTCATTCAGTGGGATTTTATTCCCGCCTGTTCTTGGTGCCGAAGAAGGACGGCCGACTCCAACCAGTTATCAATCTGAGTATCGTGAACCAGTCTATCATTGCTCCCAAGTTCAGCATGAAGACTTTCAGGTTGGTTTGCTGCTCCATTCACAAGGGAGATTTTGCTTCCAGCATCGACCTGCGAGACGCTTACTTTCACGTTCCGATTCATTGGACATTGCAAAAGTATCTCAGATTCGCTTTTCTGAGGCGAGTTTACCAGTTCAAGGCCATGCCCTTCTGCCTCAACCTGGCTCCTTGGGCCTTCACTCGACTGATGTCGCATATGATAGCCTTCCATAGCACACAGTCCAGGGTGACTACTTCGGCATATCTAGACAATATCTTCCAGAGGCATTTCCAATGCTGCCTTTCTGGAGGCAGATGTCAACGCACTGTTGAGCCCGCTCACGTCGCTAGGGTTCAGAGTCAATGAGGAGAAGTCGGACCTGGTCCCTTCTTAGTCGTTTTGTCATCTGGGGATGGACTTCTGTACTCAGCTGAATACCGTGGCGGTTCCTCA
Organism: Pictodentalium vernedei; assembly: GCA_031216915.1. Lineage (NCBI taxonomy): Eukaryota > Metazoa > Mollusca > Scaphopoda > Dentaliida > Dentaliidae > Pictodentalium > Pictodentalium vernedei. The sequence goes on along the minus strand of CM062296.1, from coordinate 686,553,508 downwards.
GGCAAGGGCTGTGATTCTCTCAGCTTTTGCCCTGACTCTGTCCCAGTCCACTTCCGCGATAGCTCGGAGTATTCTCCGGCTGCTCGGTCTCTGCAGTTCAGTGACGGATCTCATTCCTCTAGGTCAGCTGCATGTCAGACCTCTCCAACACTTTCTGCTCAGTCGTTAGAGGCCGAATGTCGATCCTCTGGATCTGGTGTTTCACTTACCGGAATCTCTTCATCATCACCGTCGTCCCTGGATGGATGTTCAGTGGATTATGCAGGGAGTGCCATTGGACTTACCCATGTCCGATCGTGTTCTGATGGCAGATGCCAGCGATCTCAGATGGGGTGCGATGTTGGATCCTCTAGGTCTTTCCCTTCACAGGGCATGGGACCAGGATCAAGCAGCTCTTCACATCAACCAGAAGGAACTTCTTGCTCTTCTTCTGAATTTCCGGCAGTGGATCCCCCACCTTTCGAATTGCCAGGTCCTGTTGTCCGACAATTCGACAGTGGTTGCTTGCATTTGGAACCAGGGCGGCACGCACTCGGTTCCCATGCACGAGTTGGCTCGGGATCTTCTACTGCTCACTCAGGATGTCAACACTGGAGTGGTGGTTCCCGGTCGTCTAAACATCCTAGCCAACACCCTGTCCTGATGGGGGCAGGGTCATTTCCACCGAGTGGATGCTCCACAGGGCGGCATTCCAGTTGCTTTGCGATCTCTGGGGTCATCCCCACATCGATCTCTTTGCGACTCGTTGGACCTATCAGGTGGACACTTTCGTGTCCCCGTGTGCAGATACTCTGGCTTTCGCCATGGATGCTCTGTCACTCGATTGGAACGGTCTTGTTGGCTACGCCTTCCTGCCGTTTCCGATTCTGCCTCAGGTTCTAGCCAAGATACGAACCTGCAGTTGTTGAATCATTCTGATCGCTCCTTTGTCACCTCAGCGGGTGTGGATCAATCAGCTCCACTCTCTGTTGTCAGCAGTCCCGGCCCATCTCCATCTGTGTCGCGACCTTCTTAGTCAAGGTCATCCGAGGAGGTTTCACGTCGACCCGACTTCATTATGCCTTCACGAATATCTTTTGTCAGGTCCTGTCTCCTCCATAGCGGTTTTTCGAGACGAGCAGTGGAGTGCATTTCTTCTTCAAGAAGGCACTCCTCTGGATTAGCCTATGCAGCTAAGTGGAAGGTCTTCTGTCGATGGTGTGCTGCTCACTCTGTTGATTATGCCAATCCTTCGATATCACAGATTGCGGAGTTTCTGGTATATCTGTTTGATTCTCAGGGTCTCCAGCCTGTTACCATCAAAGGGTACAGGTCCATGCTTTCGGAGACCTTTTCGTCAGTGGGACAGAGTCGTATCGGCACTAATACGTACCTCTCTAAGCTTGTTCGGCAATTTTCTTTGAAAAGGCCTAGGACTTTGCAGCTTACCCCAAGATGGAATCTTTCTTGGGTGCTGCTTTTCTTGGGGGTGGGGTGCCATTCGAACCTTTATCTCAGGTGGATATGTGTTTTCTCACATACAAGACGTTTTTTCTGATGGCTTTTGCCTCAGCCAGACGGGTTAGTGAGCTTCACGCCCTCACGGTTGATCCGGCCTTTTTCAGGAGCTCTTCCAGCAGTGTTATGTTTTCCACTGATTGTTCCTTTCTGGCCAGGAATCAGATACCAGAAAAGACTCCACCTCCTATCTATATCAGGGCTCTTCCTTCTGCTGAGGGTAATCGCCCTTTGCTCTGTCCGGTTCGTGTACTTCACATTTATCTCAATCGGACGCAGTTCATTAGGAAAGACAGGAAACGATTTTTTCTGTCTCTTATCCCTGGTCGACAGAAGATCTCTTCTCAATCCATTTCTCGATGGATTTGTCTTGCTATTCCCGCGGCTTACACTCATCTAGCGACTGATGATTGTCGTACAATTCGTATTTCTGCCCACGATGTGCGTGCATTGTCTACCTCTTGGGTTTATGCTAACTCCATCAAGTTGTCGGATGTTATGCTTCTACTTTCTCCACCTTTTATCTGCGTCAGTTGCAGGAGCAGTCGGAGGACCTTTTTGCTTTGGGCCCTCTTTCTGCTGCTCAGGCTGTTGTCTACCCTAGCCATTAGGCTTCTCTTACAAGGTCAGTTCCAGCTCTGTGCTGTTACTGTCCTTTCTGTCTGTGCATGGCACAGAACCGTTCGGCTCATCTCTCATTGTCTTTTACTAATGATTGTGATGCTATGGTTTGATAGGCCTAGGGATCTCTTCCTCTGTCCACAGTTCCAGTGCAATTGGGTTATGTGGGGGTTGGTTATGTGATTCCCTCCATCCTATTGTCTATTCAGCCTGTAGTAAACAATTGTAAGGTAGGTTGATAAGAAATTTAAATTTTATAGTAAATTTCCTTTCTTATTATACCTACCACAACTGTTACATGGAGACCCTCCTGTCTTCTTATTCTGGTAAGAATCCTTCCTCCCCACTGATCACATAACACCAATGTTGGCTGATTCAAAAGAATGATTCATTAATTACTGACTGCACACTGGTACCGGAAGCTGTGGATCTGTACTAGGAGAAGAGCGTCCCCCACTGTGTGTGCGCCGGTAGCACTCGAACCAGTTTTGGTTTATTTTTTCTTGGTGCTTTTGCACCACTTTTCTTTCCCAAATCCCTTGGGAAAGATCAAAATAGAGAGTGTATTTTGTGAGTTAGGGACTTCCACTGTAGTGCAAGCCTGTAGTAAACAATTGTGGTAGGTATAATAAGAAAGGAAATTTACTATAAAATTTACAAAATTTTAAGATTCTATTGCTACAAGCAAGGGGAGCTTGGTTTAGCAAAATTTTGTACATAAATAATTGATTTGTTACAAATTATTGGAGAGTGCCTGTTGGCACTCTCCAATAAATTGTAAAAAAAGAATTTTATAGAAACATTTTTTGTTCTACTGCTGAACAAACATCAAGCTAATGCATACAGTGTAAAGCCACTATAGTGGCTTTCAGCACTTTTCAATAGAGCCATGATAATGGCGTCTACCACTCTACCAGTTAATTGTTTTATTATAATTCACTGGAGAGTACTTTTAAGCACTCAGGTGTTTAGATTTAAATGGTTTTTTTACAGTTTACTGGAGAGTGCATTTAGGCACACTCCAGTAAATTGTAACAAAATCAAACCATATTAACATAATATTTTCTGGTAGTGGGACATAAACAAATTCAAAGAAAATGGAAACAAACCTTAATCAGGCATTTGAGCTTTAGCTCCTTGTATGCCACTGGCAGATATTCCCACCCAGGAAACCAGGGTAAAAGTAGAAAGTAGAAAGCTAAAGGTAAAAAAAAATATATATTTTTTTAAATTTTATTTGAAAAAAACCCAGTATTTTTTACCTTTTGCTTTCTAATTTCTACTTTTACCATGGTTTCTTTTCTTTTCAGGTGGTATTACACCCTCAATCAATTAGAACTTGGCTCACAAGAACTTTTGTTGCCACTTTTCATTTCTTTTGTCGTCTGTGTGTATTTTTTCTTGTTGTTTTTTTGTTGTATCTGTACCCTGAAAAAGGTCTTCACTCTTCAGCAGATCGAAAGCTAGGTGAAATTTTTTTTTCTCTTTGCTGTTTTAGCTTTATTTAGACTAATATATACTGAGTCAAAAAAGAAAGTATAATAGAAACAAATGTGAAAAAATAGCATAAAGGATGAAATATAATAGTTCTAATGTTGCATGTTTGTGGACAAGAAGTCGTGCAAAGAGTTTAATGACATGCTGTCATTGTCCACCCAACCGTATACAATTTTGCTACGGATTTCAAAATAGCACGTGCTACCAGAGAATGTCAAATTGAATGGGTTTCCGACAATTTTCTTTGTGTTATGTTGTGCTAGAGAGCCTGGTTTATTGAGAAAACACGCTAGTTTTTGTCTTCCGACATTTTAAAACGTGCCATTGTTAACTGAAAATCAGAGGTTACATGCCATTGGTATGCATGAGGCTGGGATACCTCCAGATGAGCTTGCTGCTGAGTTTGGAGTCACTGTGGCCACTATTTATCGTCTCATTGGAAGGTATAAAACCACTGGATCTACTGCCGACTGACTGCGTTCAGGTCGACCAAGAGTTACAACTCCTGCACAAGACTGACACATCAGGACATCCCACTTGTGGGATCGCTTCCTTCCAGCGACGAGAACAGCAGCAATTACTCCTGGTAGAACTAACAATAGAATCAGTGCAATGATAATCTGATGATATAGGGACGAAATTCTTAACGCTTTTGTTGTTCTAATGTCAAATTGCAGTTTTTCCAGCAGGACAATGAACGATGTCACATGGCATGTATCTGTCGTGACTTTCTTGAGGAGCACAGCATTGAACTTCTTCCCTGGCCCCCACTTTTGCCAGATTTGTCGCCAATCGAGCATCTTTGTGATCAATTGGACCATCGGGTACGACTTCATGATCTTCAGTCGTTAGGTGATTTACGTAATGTTCTAAGGCAGGAGTGAAATGCAAAAAAACACAGGGTGACAACCAGAGACTTATCAGGTCCATGCGCAGTCAATGTCTGGCCATCCAAGAGGCAAACATTGGACATACACGCTATTGACTGCATGTGTGAACTTTTCATTTCACCTCATGTCTGAATTGCGACGTCCTGATGTGACACTGGCAACAGTAAGAACATGAAATTATGCAAATTCATGCAGCTAGACTCGAAATATGAATTTACAATAATTTGTTTGGGATTAAAGTCGATAATACTAAAAAAATTGCTTCTCAAAGTTTATTATACTTTCTTTTTTGACTCAGTATATATAAATACTAACCATATACATATAAGAAAAAAATCAAAGTTCAAAACAAATATAACAAAATTATAACAATTCTTTCTGCTGGCACTTTCTCCACTCTTTGTGCAGATCTTTAGTCAAAATGCCTGAAGATCTGCACAAAGAGCGGTGAAAGTGCTAGCAGGAAGAAATGTACACATAATTTTGTTGTATTTGTTTTGAACTTTGATTTTTTCTTATAACTACCTGCACGAGGACTACTGTAAACTTTCTGATATATATTTATATATCTATATATTTATATGTGATATATAGTTCATGCCTCTTATATGAAAACCATCCTGCAAAATGCCACTTTCTTCTTGCTGAAAATAAAACACTTGCTAAGGATATGAGAACTAAATTGTAGAACTTCACTTTTAGGAAAACCAAAATATGGGTTTCTCATACTGAATCAGTAAACTGGTGGAAAGCTGAATTATTTTTGGTTGCCGAAATTTGTTAAATTTGTTCACACGTCTTTGTCTCATTACAATTTATGGAAGATTTCCTGTAGGCACTTTCCTATAAAATGTCACAAGGAAAACCCATACAGACTAAATAATTCCACTTGAAAGATAATATGAAGCACTTCTACAGAATACAGAACTTTCAAGAGTCTCAACCTGCATTCAGAAGAAAGCCCAAATTTGGGTTTTCAGCACTCTCCTAAACAGATTTCATAGACTCTCAGCCCATGAAAACCAATGCAGGCCTGGCAATCTAGAAAATCAAGGAGTGCAAAACAATTGCCCTCCTCAGATTGCTTGGGAGTGCAATTGCACCTGAAATTTTCAATGCAAAAACTAGTATGCCATTTTGGTTATATTCACTTCAAGGTATTAATATTGTGACTGAAAAATTGTACTACATTAAGCTACAATTAGTGGAAAAATTGGCACACACATCTCATTATTGAAAATGTTGCATTCAATTCTTATGTGACTGTCTTCTACATTCAAAATGTTTTGAAATGTGACACAGAATGGGTCCTGAATTATTGCGAATTAATGCAACATTGACAAATCATCCCCTGAGTTCCAGTTTGTAACTCAGGGGACGTTATGATAATAGATTTCAAAGGCAGTCCCAAACACATCTGGCATTCCAGAAAATCAAGGGGTGCAAAAAAAATTGCCCTCCTCAATTTTTTCTAGGCATGCAGTAGGCGTGCAGCACTCCTGCATTCCTAAAGAATGCCAGGCATGTGAGAGAAGAAGCTTCCTATGAGAGTCACAATCACTTGTTTCTTTGAAGAGTTTCTGTGTGGCTTTATCATTGTCTTTGGTAGTATTCCAGGTGGTATGGAGGTCATCTGGACAACCAAGTTCATTTTTCTGGATTATCCACCCTTGTTCTACTGAATGCAGTGCAATCTCTTGAATGTTACCAATGACAGTTGTGGGAATAAAGAAAGATCTGGATTGTGTAATGCATGGTTACATGGGATGAAATGGTTTCACGTGCTGAAGGCGCACATGGACGCTGTGGGACAAGCCCCTTTCGACCCTCTTTAGCTGTATAAGATTTGTGACTACATGTCTGGGCGGGATGAAGGAGGAAAACTGTCGGGTACTCGGCAGATGTCCCGGATTCGATGATTTGAGGAGTGATGGTTTGTCTTTGTGATGATCGTTGTCTGTCCCCTTGGGTGAGGACCAGAGTGAGAGGGGTCCTCTTGCAAAGGTGCTAGCTCCCCCCGAGTGGGCTGAGGAGGGTTTTTTTCGGGCAAATAAAGTCTGCTGCTTAGGAGGCTCGTTATCGTGTGGTAGAGGGCCATCATTGGCAAGTATAGTCTGCCTCAGGCCGTTGATGGAAGCTGGAGTTGGTTCATTTTTCTGGATTATAGTTGGATGTATCTTTGGATCGTGAAGAAAAAACAACAATCAGCCCCTTCAGGGGACCACCCATAGAAAGACCTGAACTTTCCTGGTTCGGGGGGGGGGGGGGGGGGGGGGGCAGGCCTGCATTGGATCCTATTTGGTCAAAAATGCACTCTACAGACGCTTACAAAAAGGGGTAAATGTGGGGCGCAGGACCAACACTCACCTCGCTGGAGGTGGGTGACCACTTCCAGGGATGGAGTGGAGGATGTTCAGAGTCCATAGCGGTTACTGTGTTCCATATCAGTTAGATCTTTCCATAGTGGTTATTGGGGTGCTGCAGATTGAAAAGGAAAACATCTCTGTGTACCTGCTAAAAGAAAAAAGGCAGAGTTTGTTGATTTTAAGATAGATAAAAATATGTGGTTACATTTTGGATGATTGTCGATCACTGGGAGCAGCTCGTAGAAATCCTATGTCCTGTTTTTGTTTTCCCAGATTTTTGTTTTTCAAGTAAAAATTTGGAGGGTGGGGGGCAGGCCTTTACAAAAGTACCACCCCTGGGTGTGTTTCCTGCCCTTCCCTCCTCCTGATTTAGCTGAGTCAGTGAAGACAGCCCATACTGGTAGATGGTCACAGCTGAGCCGTTTTTACTGCCTGTTTATTCACCTTATCTTTCCCAGTTTTTGTTTATTTTTAGACATTAAATTTTTAGTAATTTAACTGAGTCGGCGAAGACAGCCCATCCTGGTAGATGGTCACAGTTGAACCGTTTTTACTGCCTGTTTGTTCACCTTCTCTTTCCCGGTTTTTGTTTATTTATAGACGTTTGGTTTTTAATGATTTATCTGAGTTGATGAAGACAGCCCATCCTGGTAGATGGTCACAGCTGAGCTGTTTTTACTGCCTGTTTGTTCACCTTCTCTTTCCCAATTTTTGTTTATTTTTAGACATTAAATTTTTAGTGATTTAGCTGAGTCTGCGAAGTCAGCCCATCCGGGTAGATGGTCACAGCTGAGCCGTTTTTACTGCTTGTTTGTTCACCTTCTCCTTCCCAGTTTTTGTTTATTTATAGACATTAAGTTTTTAATGATTTAGCTGAGTCGGCGAAGGCAGCCCATCCTGGTAGATGGTGACAGCTGAGCCGTTTTTCTGCCTGTTTATTCGCCTTCTCTTTGTCCTTAAGAGTACTTATATGGGCCTATGATTGTGATAATTTAGGTTGATGAGTTGGTCGCGTTTTGGGGTTTTTGATGGCTGTCGCAAATGTCCTGGAGTTTGGATATTAGTTGACTGTCGGCGAGCCAGATGTAATTTTTCGCAGCTATGGAGGCAAGGTGATCCTTTATGGTTGGAATTTCGGCTCTGTCGTGGAGTATTTTGATAGGAGTATCCGAGGGAGCACGTAGGGTGACTCTGAGCTCGTGGTTTTGGACCTTTTGGAGTTTCCTCATATTTGTTTGATTTAGTTCTGTTAGGATGATAGCCCCATACTCGAGTACAGAGCACACAAAGGCTTTATATAGTTTAAGTAGAATGGTCTGGTTGGCTCCCCAGGTTGTACCTCATAGCATTTTAGCAAATTAATATGTTTTGCCACATTGCTGGCAATATTGTTGGTGTGTTTATTGAAAGATAGGTTTTGGTCAATGGTTATGCCAAGGAATTTCGCTTCTGTGCATTCCGGGAGGACTTTGTCCAGTAGTTTTAGGTCAATGGTTACATGGAGTATTACTGGGTGTCTTTATCTAATATAGACCAAAAACAACAGCTTAAATGCTCAGCAGAGTTGGCTGATCACTGATGTTTGATGAAGGGATATCATTGAGTAAAGAGAAAATTGAATTTGAATATGCTCTTTCAGTGAAGAAGAAAATTTTGACAGATTTATTGAATCTCGTTCAGTTTGACTGATGTGTGAAATGTATGAAAATTGGCAGGAATTATGCTCATTCAGAGACTGTTTACAAAAAATAATTGCATTTTTGTCATCCTCAATGTTGCAATTATGTTTGACATCTGATCACCCACTGACTTCTTGCATAGTACTGTTGGCAGATCTGCCTGTTTGGTGCAGCAGTAGGGTATGCACTGAAAGAAATGAAGTTTGGGTGATATTTCAACCCTATACAATACTATTACAAAACCACTCTATTTCTCATATAGGTCACATTCTGGTTGCAACATTAGTTTATACCTGTGGATAAAGATTTAAAAAGTAAAATGTGAAATCAAGACTGTATCGATAAAAAGAAACAAAAACTGCATCAGAGATTTAATATTCTTGCATTTCTCTGTCAACAAATCAGATTTTACAGCATTTAGTGGAGGATAATGGGAAGAGAATTGTGACCAGTTTGCTAGCCATTTGCCACCCTTCTTCATTTACTGTACCAAATGTATTGGCCAAATCTGCAAAGTGTTGTACACAAAAATCTCAATTTGAATTTTGTTATTTTTTCAATTTTAGCTTTTCAAACATAACTATCAGCATGTAGTGGGGTGAGGGGAAACACACCCTACACTCATTTCCTGAAAAATGTTAACCTTACATACATTCATGCCTGAAATCTCTAAAACTGGTTCATGTAATCTCACGATGATAATTTGAGGATTTTTTCCAAAAGTTAACCATCTACTTTCTATGGACTTGAGCCTTCCAAAAATACCTCCAATTGGCATGGTCCTTCATCTTAGGAAAATACATAATCTTAACCCAGCACAGGCTGAAATGAAGTGTGGAGGGGGGGGGGGATAAAATATTTTTCTGCTGCCATTTGCAGCAGAAAAATATTTTGTCTTCTCCACTTCATTTGGCCTGGCCACACCCCTGATAACTATGACTCCCTAATAGAGCAAGTCTGATATGTGGCAGCTTTTGCATCGACAATGCGGCATGTTGCCTCTAGTTTACAGGACTGAGTCTACACTTGTTAACTGGTAGAGTGCTAAATTTTATTTGGCCAAAAAAATTTTTTCACATGTCTTTGCCTTGTTACAATTTATAGGAGAGTGCCCACAGGCACTCTCCTATAAATTGTAACAAGGCAAATCTTAACAGACTAAATAATATCACTTCAAAGATAATATGATGCACAGCCACTTAATTTGAAGCCTTTAAGTTGCAGTACCTGCACTTCAGAATAAAGCCCAAATATGGGCTTCCAGCACTCTATCAGTTAACTGTTAATGGTTCATAGACCGCCCCTGTAAACAGCATATATTTTTCAAAAACTAAATAATTTATCATAAATCAATACATGTTTTACCTGTTCTTGACTATATATTTAGAGAGAAAAAACTTGTTAATTGAATGTAATATTTAAAACCTTCAGAAACTTAAGGAGAAAATATCAAATTATCTGTACTGCAAATACACAATTCAGTGATAAGGTATCTTAGGTGTGTTTAAGTATAGGCTTGTTTGTTCATTGTGGTTATGTTCACTTTCTGCATCTTGATCAACATTGCCATTCAGTATTGTTTTCAGCATCTATCTCGGCCATGACCACAAGACAATGCTTTTTGGGATTTTAATACCCATTTCTTACATTACTTTAAGTAAACTGAACTTCTTGAATATAATTTTATTTGTTACAATTTATTAAATGCTCATTTACTTCAATTCTGAAACAAGGTGAATGGATCACAGGACTTAAAATTCATTCGAAAATCAGCATTGATTCTTGCAAATGATTCTCACAAAGGAAAAGAATGAGAATCAACTTTGATTCTCGCAAAATGTTCATTTGATTCTTGTCAGAGATTCTGAAAGTGTCCTTAATTCTTAAGGACCTGGACATGTATCCTGATTTCCCACCATCCCACACCCTTAAAATGTCCAGTGGCTTAGCAGTGATATCTAGCCAAGACTGTAACTAGAAACCACTACCTAGATAATTTGCCTATTGTCAGCAGAACCTCCTCATGGTAGCATGTTAAGGACACCTGTTCTGAGGTTGTAAAAGTCGGAATAGGCCTTTAAGGGTTAAGGACCTGGAATTTTTTTCTTATTTGTTGTTCCCTCATAATATGATAACACTGACTTTTTTTTCTTTTTTTTATTGACATAAATTCAGTAGGAAAATATATTGAACAACATAATATATAAACAAAAGTACATAAAGGTACAGTTTACCTTCAATAATAAAGAAATATGTGTATATTTGAATGAACATCACAATACTGACTTATTAGTGGTATCTAGTGAAGCCTTGACTGCTTATACAGGCAGGTAAGACTTAACTAGAAACCACTGCCAAGGTACTGTAACTTCCATCAGCAAGTTCACAAAAGCCTGTGTAAGGTATGTTGGAACATAAGTTCTACTTGTAAATACAATTAAGACAAGAAACTCACAAAAATTAGAACTAGGTCCTTAAGGATTAAACTGTAGTAAATATATAAATATGAGGTTTATCTTTTCCCATGGAATATGTACAGTTAACTGAAAATTGATTCTCGCAGTAGGAGTTTGCATGAATCAGAACTGATACTTGTATGTTGGGACCAATTTTATGGCCTGGGTCATAAGCTAAGCTGCAGAAAAATTACAAGGAAAAAAAAATTGAATGGCAATATTTCTGAAAAGCACTGGCTGGAATGATCATAACATTAAATCAAGGGGTAACAGCAATGTTATACAATTAACTTGTATCCATTTCAGAAGTGCCTTGCATTAAAAACCCAATGAATCAAAGGCATCCTCCCACCTAATATACAAATTGATCAGTTGAAAATGAATTACTTTAAAAAATTTTCAACAAAATCATATCAGCAAGCTCCTTCCAATGGAGGGGTTAAATGTTATGGTTTTGTTAAAATTTTTTGAAAAATTTGAAAAAATAATATTTAAAATAATAAATTTTACTGTTGTGTTTCAGTGGTGGAATCCACTGTCAGGGCTGTATTATTGTTGGGCGCTAATACAGTGGAGCGCACTTAATTGGATATCTCTTCATTGAATAACTCTGATAATTGAATATAACATCCAAACACCAAACCATTTACCCTCCCTTCAGAATAAAGAGGAAGCCAGAGTATTCAGATGAACCACCAACCAATGGTGAGCAGCTGTCAGACTACACAATGTACAATGTACTAACTTCACACAAGCAGGGTTAGCATTGGTTGACGACAAGTGCACCATCGACGTGCAGTACACCTTAGTACACAGCGCCACTGTGCCCCCACATGGGCAATCGGGATTAAGTGCCTTTCCCAAAGACACAATGCAGTTACCCCTGGTGGGGATCGCAAAATGCTCAGTTTATCTTTACAACACAGAAAAATGAACAAATCCCTGTTAATTGAATATTCAAGTAAATTGAAAAATTTTTCACGAGCAAAGAGCCTTTTCAATTAACAGGGTTCCAGTGTTTGACAATAAATGTTCAATGTACATGCTTCATATTCATCTGAAAGCTAACAACATTTTTTATATCGGTTTATCAGAGTGCCTGTGAGCAATCCAATAAATTGTAACAAAAACTTTTTTGATGTGCAAGATTCAAAGTAGAAAGTTAATCTAACTCTCCATCAGTTAATGGCATGCTTTATTGGTAATTAAGTTTTGACTTAATTTTGTCTCTAACTGTAGCAAAAAAGATGGTTAAGCCAACTGTCAATATCCACAGATCAATATGCATGTAATTGCCACAGAATAGATTGAACTGTTAATACATTTGAGGATCTCTGTGTGAAGATTTGGATGTTCTTTTACGACAGTAAGGAGAACAAGTGACATCATGGTTTATTTCTAATTTGCTTGATGGTTCCGTTTCTATTGATTGAGTGACTCGTGAATTCGTTTATTTACAGAATTGAAGTGTCCATACTAAAGAGTAACTTTTGTTTATCCCGAGACATTGAGGAATTGGTATTGCTCACTCATCAGCTGGAGATTTAGCATGAAAATAATTTAAATCTAGGACCCCTGTGAGGTAAGGATACAATTTATCATTCATTTTTCCCTGTAAAGATATCAAGAATACATAACTTACTCATATGATTTAAAGATATAATTGAGGAGTTAGAATAGAATAATTGCCACAAACTTCGGTAGGACAAGGCTTTTTAACACTTAACAAAACCATAAGACGACAGTTGCAAAAAGTTTCTTGAATAACTAAATATTTTCATTTTTTGTCTCAAAAACATAGTCTCTGATCTGTGGTTGGAATGAGTTGAATGAGTTTGTTCCCTTGAGAGGTCATAAGTTACTAATATTGTTTTTTAAAAAATTTATAAAACATAAATGATAAGTTTTGTGAATACCAATGGCTGGCTACGGTTATAACATTACATAAAAGGTTAACCTTCTTTAGATTGATGTCAAAATATCAAAATTTCAACATACATGTTTTACCATAATCCAACTGTGAATTTAACCAATTTAATTTATTTTTGACAAAGCTCATTAAGATCTGTCAAACAAGATTGAATTGGTTAAGTTCCTAGTTGCATTGTGGGGAAAATTTGTTGCAATGTTGGAATTTTGACATCAATGTGAAGAAAGTTAATCAAGGAATCTTCAAAAGCAGGTTTGTTATTTTAATCATTTACCTAACATGAAGAGAAGATGGATGACATTTGAAAAAAATTCTTATAAAACTAGAAGTGTTATGTTTTTTCCCCAAAAAACGTTGGTTGTGTCCCTGCATTGGAACATGCTCAATGAACTTGTTCCAATAAGATATCATAAGCTGTGTTTTTAAGAAAAACATTGAAAAGTAAAATTTGAATGTCAAATTTTTATCCCCGCATTTTCATAATGCGGGGATACAGTCGTGATCTCCGTGCATATGTCCGTCCATACATAATCTGTCCATCCATCTGTACGTCACACCCTGAAAGGCTCCTGGGATATTCAATTAGAAAAGTTTAAACTATGTTATGGTGTTCAGGTAACATCTCTAGATGTGCATAAAGGTTTCAGAATTTTGATTTGGCCCCAAGAACCACTTTTATCATTAAAAAATCAGTTTTCATCGAAAGTCTCCTATGATATTTAATTCGAAATGTTTAAACTATGCTAATGTGTTCAGGTAACATCCCTAGATGTGCATGAAGGTTTCAGAATTTTGATTTGCCCCCAGGTGGTTCCAGTGGAACCACTTTTATCGTTAGAAAATCAGTTTTTATCGAAAGGCTCCTAAGGTATTTAATTCGAAACGTTAAAACTATGCTAAGGTGTTCAGGTAACATCTCTAGATGTGCATAAAGGTTTCAGAATTTTGATTTGGCCCCAAGTGGTTCCAGTGGAACCACTTTTATTGTTGGAAAATCAGTTTTCTTCGAAAGGCTCCTAGGGTATTTAATTTGAAACGTTCAAACTATCCTAATGTGTTCAGGTAACATCTCCAGATGCGCATAAAGGTTTTGGAATTTTGATTTGGCCCCAGGTGGTTCCAGTGGAACCACTTTTATTGTTGGAAAATCAGTTTTCATTGAAAGGCACCTAGGGTATTTAATTCGAAATGTTGAAACTATGCTAATGTGTTCAAGTAGCATCTCTGGATGTGCATGAAGGTTGTGTCCCTGCATTGGAACATGCTCAATGAACTTGTTCCAATAAGGTATCATAAGCTGTGTTTTTTAAGAAAAACATTGAAAAGTAAAATTTGAATGTCAAATTTTTATCCCCGCATTTTGAAAATGTGGGGATAAAGTCGTGATCTCAGTGTGTACGTCCGTCCATACGTAATCTGTCCATCCATCCGTATGTCACACCCTGAAAGGCTCCTGGGGTATTTAATTCAAAATGTTTAAACTATGCTAATGTGTTCAAGTAGCATCTCTAGATGTGCATGAAGGTTTCGGAATTGTGATTTGGCCCCAGGTGGTTCCAGTGGAACCACTTTTATTGTTAGAAAATCAGTTTTCATCGAAAGGCTCCTAGGGTATTTAATTCAAAACATTAAAACTATGCTAAGGTGTTCAGGTAACATCTCTAGATGTGCATAAAGATTTCGGAATTTTGATTTGGCCCCAAGTGGTTCCGGTGGAACCACTTTTATCGTTGGAAAATCAGTTTTCACCGAAAGGCTCTTAGGGTATTTAATTTGAAATGTTTAAACTATGCTTATGTGTTCTGGTAGCATCTTTGGATGTGCATGAAGGTTTCCGAATTTTGATTTGGTTCCAGGGGAACAACTTTTATTATTGGAAAATCAGTTTTCATCGAAAGGCTCGTAGGGTATTTAATTCGAAATGTTTAAACTATGCTAATGTGTTCAGGTAACATCTCTAGATGTGCATGAAGGTTTCGGAATTTTGATTTGGCCTCAGGTGGTTCCAGTGAAACCACTTTTATCATTAGAAAATCAGTTTTCATCGAAAGGCTCCTAGGGTATTTAATACGAAACGTTTAAACTATGCTAAGGTGTTCAGGTAACATCTCTAGATGTGCATGAAGGTTTCAAAATTATGATTTGGCCCCAGGTGGTTCCACTGGAACCACTTTTATCATTAGAAAATCAGTTTTCATCAAAAGGCTCCTAGGGTATTTAATTTGAAACGTTAAAACTATGCTGATGTGTTCAGGTATCACCTCTAGATGTACATGAAGGTTTCGGAATCTTGATATGGTCCCAAGTTGTTCTGATGGAACCACTTTTATCATTGGAAAATTAGTTTTCATCGAAAAGCTCCTGGGGTATTTAATTCGAAACATTTAAACTGTGCTAATGTATTTCAGCGGAAATGCAGAGATACACCATTGTGTGCTTTGCACACAAATAACTCTATCTAGTTTAATTAATGCTGCTCTGTTATGGCTGTTATGTTAGGTAATGGGTTATGTCTTTGTGAGAATAATAATATGACTGGAGTAGCCTCATATATCACACCTTCATCACCTGTGTTTGCTCATTAAGCTTATATGCTGTTACGGGCTTAGTTGCCATCATTTTGAACATTGAAAGTACTTGAATTTGAAAAATACAGATTTTCTGTTGGGCCTCATTGATTGGAAGTTCTTTCCCTGCATTACTCAAATAGAATGTGTGTCAATCAATTATCAATAAAAAATGCTGCAGGATGCCTAACGAGAGTATTATTATCCCTGGTGGGTGAGGGTGTGAGATGGGGAAATCTCACCCGGGGGAAGATATTTGGGCCAGACACAAGGCTTGCAAAGCGTCAGGACCAAATATCTTGTCTCGAAGATGAGATTTCCCCATCTCACACCCGCCTCCATCAGGGATAATTTTTCTCCCCCACCAAAACAGTCTGATGTCATCAAAAGTAATTCAGGGGCAGGTGCAGCTGTCCATTTCTGAAAAAAACTGATTTGCTTATTGGAAAGGGTGCACAAAGTTCTGTATATACCACAGGTATATATCAGATCACAAAATTAAAGTCGAATGCCAGCAAGACAGGGGTTAAAGATTTGTAGCAAAATGAACATTGATACATTCCAGTGACATCATATTATGAATTCTCTTATGTATTAGCATAACTTTTCGACGGGAAGTTTGTGCAACTCCCTCCACTCATAAAGTCGTTCATCCCAAAATTCGTATAAAAGAGTCAATTGTCCTTTGGCATTGCGGTCTGTGTTTTTATTTCTATTTTCTTTGACAAATGTTCATCTGCTAATATTTCCGAAACGTGACACCATGTTGTTTGTTTACAGAAGAACGTTCAATAATTGAATAGTCCTGCACTCAATAAACATGCTAATAAGCCAATATAGGTTCGTCACATGGGTGGGGTGGGATAGCTGTCATGTGGGTGAAGTGAGGTAGGCATATCTCTCCCAGCTGTCTCACACAACTTTATATATGTCTCAGTACCTTAGTGGTGGGAGAACAACCCATTTTGATATTATTTTGTTCCTACCATCTGTAAAAGTATTGTGAGAATGCATTTCCTGACTTGATTCAAGATTTACTGGAAATTCAACATAAAAAAAAGTTGGATATTATCTAAAATATGCCTTGAAAATAGGGCCCATTGAATCTTAAAATTTAGGGGTTGAATGAATCTCAGATTGAATCAGACAGAGCCATAGGGATACAAGCCAGGGGGATGGGGGGGGGGGGGGTCTGTTTCCCCCTGGATTTGGGCAAACCAGCTTTAAAATCTGGGCAAGGGACGACAGAGAGAGAGGCAGGATTTTGGGCAAATCAAAAGGTTTGCCCCCCCCTATATCCAAAAGCCCTGTACGCCCATTGACAGAGCACTTAAAATCGAATTGACTCTGGAATCAAATCATTATGATCTTCAAGATGTAGATATTGCACCTTCTTTTTACCTATTGTTAGTCTCCACTCAAGTATTTTTTCCATGATGACCTGTCTGTTTGGGAAAATCATGCAAAAAGCAGAATACTTCAGAATGGAATTTGTAGTTTCAGAAGTGGAATCTCATTGAACTCTTCTATCATCAGGTCTCCTATAAGGAGACCTGATGATAGAAGAAGAGTTCAAGAGCAGACACTTGGTAGGTCTTGATAACATCTCGATTTGAGTATTTGATTTCACCGCGACTCATATCATCAGGCCAGTTTCTAATCGAATCTGATTTTGAAGTTTCACAGGACCCTATTTGAAAAAAGAGTTACAATGAGCCATGAAAGGCCTTTAATTTATTTCATCTTTGAGATTATGAACCCAGTGTTATGTGACACACTATGGATGTTGGCTTAGAGAAATCTTTTCCAGAATACAGCATTTTCATGAAATTGATCAGTAACAAAGAATCTGAAAGATTTTATCTCTGTTCTTGAATGGGTCATAATTATCAAATTTATTAACTGGAAGAGTGTTAAATTATTCTTGGTCAGAAATTTTTTTTACGTTCTTGCCTAAAATTGTTAAAATTTATGGGAGGGAACTCTCCCATAAATTTTAAAAAGGCAAATCCATACAGGCTAAATAATTTCACATCACAGATTTTATGAAGCACATCCACAGGTAGAGTGCTAGATGATTTTTAGCTCACCAACGAAGTTGTGTGAGCTTATGTCATGACCCGAGGCGCATCGGCACCATCGGCAGTGGCAGCAACATCAATACGTGTGTTAAAGTTATTGTACGAGTCCACTTCGACTTTCAGCCCTGTTGCTATGCACCTCATACTGTGTTCCTGTGGCTTACAATTACCCACAGACCCTTACCCAGTGATATTTCATCGATTTTTCGTGTTTTTGTAATGTTAGACTTTTTTGTCAGTGTCGACCTGTTTTGCTATACATGTACATGACCGGACATTTTTTGCAGATTTATAATAAGCCTAAGTTTATTGGATGCCATGTGTTGGTGAGCTAATGGGGATGGACACACCTCTCTTGTATTTGATGGACATTTGCAGCACAATCATTGTGTGACTATTAGAGTGCCTTCAGGCCCTCTCCAATACACTGTAAAAAAACAATCATCAACAATACATCATTTGATGATAAAAACACATACTACGAATATGAGAACTTGATCACTGTAACAGACATTTTAATAAAGTATGAATATAGGTTCTAGCACTGAATCAGTAAAAATGCTTATGGGTATGTGATGACTCATTGTTTAGAGTATTAGAAAGGTAGTAAGTAGGTTCTATCCAGATGTGCGTCATCTGTATAGTGTCTTTGTGAAAGACACTTAATCCCAATTGTCCAATTGGGAGCATGATGACACAATGTGCTAGGGCATACTGCACATCTGGTGTGAGTTTGACCCCCCTCTGTGGGGGATGTGCAGCTCCTCCCGCTCCCGCGGGGGGTGGTGAACACTTTCGTTTCAGGTCGCCCGATTCGACCACATCTGATGAGAATTGCTCCTCCTCCGTGGGGGATGTGCAGCTCCTCCCGCATCAGTGGGGGGGGGGGGGACCGCTTTTGTTTCGGGGCTTCCCGATTCGACCATGTCTGGTGAGAGTTATTCCCCTTCCGTGGGGAATGTGCAGTGTTTTACCGTGGTGGATACTGCGGGAGCTGTTGGTTTTCTGGTGTAGAGATGCCTGGTTCCGGGACTATGCGCCCTCTCCAGTCGACATCTGAGGCTGTCACTAGAGTTGTGACTCCTCCTTTGGAGGCCGAGCTTGGTGGCTCTCTCCACTTTTCCGCCAGTTCCAACAGCTCCCGTCGTATCTGCTGCTACTGCTGTTCCGTCTACAACGTCATTGGGCACCGTTTTTAGCCGGCCTCGGCTTCTCCCTGCCAGGGTCTGCAGGGATGTCTGTAGTGTGGTTGTGGGGTTTCGGCCTCAGCCTTCCCAGACTTCCACTCGGCGAAGTCAAATGGGGCTGCCGACTGAACCCCATACTGTGTCCTCTCAGCCATTGAGCACAGTAGTTTTATACCTGCAGTGGTCTGCTGCGGTGTCTGGTTGTGTAGATGTGGGGGTATCGGCCTCAGCCTTTCCTGACTTCAACTCGGCGAAGTTGGAAGTGGCTGCCGGCCGGACCCTCTCCTGTGGTCTCTGCGCCGTCGCGCACCACAGTTGTCATTGGATTCGGTTGTTCTTAGTGGGACACTATGAACTCCTTGGCGTTTCCATCCCTCATTCTGGCCACACGACCAGTTTTGGGGGTCCAACGTCTTTTGTGCAGCCTGGACCTTCTGCCCTGCAGAGGTCAGCGGTGACTCTCATGAGTTCCTGCTATGTTGATCCTCGGGGTGTCTCACACCCCTATACACATCTGGCTTCAGACGTTTTCGGCTGCCGCCTGTCGTCCCATGTCGGGTCTTTTGGAGGATCGTGACCCTTCGCTGGTTCAGAGGGTCAGCGGTGAAGCCACTTTGCCGGTTCGTTCCCCTGTCAAACCGGCCAGTACGGGCAGTGAGCTTACGGAGGCCCTCTCCTTACTCACTCAGGTTCTGTCAACGAGCCTTCCTGTTGCTTCCAGCGAGGCAGCGAGTGGTTTCCAGGCCCCTCCTATGGCGCCGCCTCCTGGGATTAGAAACAGGCCGCTTTCTGATCCCCTGGTGTTCCGACACCATGGGAGGTGTCGGCTGGTTTGCCCACGATGGGCTATGTGTCTTCCGACTCAGGGGAAGAGTCAGACATCCTTGATGTCGAGAGCCAGCAGTCTTCAGACTTGGAGGCAGCTCTTGATTTCGTATTTGGGTTCCTTCCGGATCTCAAACCATCTAACCAGTCGACAGTGTCAGCCAGGCCGCGATCATCGGTTGCGCGCCAACAGTCTATGGAGCAACCTGCTTCTGGGCGTCTTCGACCATGCCCTTCGGTACAGTTGGTTGAAGCATTTTCAGCCTTGGACTCCAAGCTAAGTTCCAAGGGTATGAAGGCTCTGTTCTTCACCAGGGTTGACACCTTTTTGCCTCCGGCGCGTTATCGTTCCTACGATTCCGCCAATCCGTCGGTCTACCAGACTTTGACGGTTTTGGATCAGGACTCCAATTCCCTCGAGCTTTCCAAGTCCAAGTCTGCCGTCATTCCGATGACGACTCTGGAGTCCACATTGGGCTTATCGAGAGAGATGCTTGGTATGCTTCTCTCTCCGATCACATCGTCTCAGCTTTTGCTGCTTATCTGCCTTCAGATAAGATTGACGAGGTACAGGCTCCTTTGCGTGTGCTGTCCAAGGCGCTCATGCATCTTACTCACACGCATGCCTGTAACACGGCTAATCTGGAATTAGTTTGAAGGGACTCTGTGCGGGACACAGGCCGATCCCTTCCTGAGGAGCAGTACGCTGCTCTTCGATCTGCTTTTTTGACAGGTCCACAACTTTTCCATGATTCTGTGTTGACGGTCCGGGATGACGTCCTACGTCATTCCAACGATCAGCTGCTGTTTCTTCAGCTTGATCAGCCTTCTAGGGTAGGCACGGGCCGTTCCAAGCCTAACAAGTACCCTCTGCTTCCTCTGCGAAGCAAAAGGGGCTGATCCTTCTGCCACCGCTTCTACTTCTTACTCAAGGGGTAAGGGTAAGCGTCGGCAGTCTTGAGGGAACTCCCAGGATTCTTCATTCAGTAGAGGTGTTTTCTCATCTCGCGAGCCTCGTCGGGGTTCGCAATGAAGGTCCTCACCTCGACTCGTCCCAGGTTGGAGGAAGGTTAGCAGAGTTCGCAGACCGTGGGCCACCATCACATCCGATCCTTGGATGTTAGATGTTGTTTGGTCCGGGCTGCGAATATCCTTCCGACGGCACTCCACTCTGTCTGGGGTGCCTTTTCCAACCACAGTTCCTTCAGACATTTTATGTCTGGAACTTTTGTCCACGGAGATAGACAATCTCCTGACAAAGGGGGCGATTGAGGTCATCAAGAACATTAGGTCAGTGGGTTTCTATTCCCGCCTGTTCTTGGTGCCAAAGAAGGATGGCCGACTCCGACCGGTTCTCGATCTGAGTTTCCTGAAGCAGTCTATCATTGCTCCCAAGTTCAGCATGGAGACTTTCAGGTCGGTCCTCCGTTCAATTCACCAGGGAGATTTCGCTTCCAGCTTCGACCTGCGAGACGCTTACTTTCACGTTCCGATTCATTGGGCGTTCCGGAAGTATCTCAGGTTCGTTTATCTGGGGCGAGTTTACCAGTTCAAGGCCAGTTCAAGGCCATGCCTTTTGGCCTCATCCTGGTTCCTTGGTCATTCACCAGACTGATGTCGGATGTGATAGCTCTCCATCGCACACAGTCCAGGGTGACTACTTCGGCATATCTGGACGATATCCTCCAGGGGCATTCCAATGCTGCCTTCCTGGAGTCGGAAGTCGGCACTCTGTTGAGCTTGCTCACGTCGCTACGTTTCAGAGTCAACGAGGAGAAGTCGGACCTGGTCCCTTCTCAGTCGTTTTATCACCTGGGGATGGCTTTCCGCACACAATTCAATTTGGTGGCGGTTCCCCAGGCCAAGGCTGTGATTCTCTCCGCTTTTGCTCCGACTCTGTCCCAGTCC
Source organism: Pictodentalium vernedei (assembly GCA_031216915.1). Lineage (NCBI taxonomy): Eukaryota > Metazoa > Mollusca > Scaphopoda > Dentaliida > Dentaliidae > Pictodentalium > Pictodentalium vernedei. Next base: position 686,532,004 of record CM062296.1, on the reverse strand, counting down.
ACATCCGCGACGGCTCGGAGTTTTCTCCGGCTAATCGGTCTCTGCTGTTTGGTGACGGATCTCATTCCTCTAGGTCGGCTGCGTGTCAGACCTCTCCAACACTTTCTGCTCAGTCGTTGGAGGCCGAATGTAGATTTTCTGGATCTGGTGCTTCAGTTTCCAGACTATCTTTATCCTCACCTTATCCGCGGATGTCCAGTGGCTTTCGCAGGGTGTTCCGTTGGACTTCCCCACGTCCGATCGCGTTCTGACGGCAGATGCCAGCGATCTCGGATGGGGTGCGACGTTGGATCCTCTAGGTCTTTCCATTCACGGGATGGTGGACCAGGATCATGCAGCTCTACACATCAACCAGAAGGAGCTTCTTGCTCTTCTTCTGCGTTTCAGGCAGTGGATCCCTCACCTGTCGAATCGCCAGGTCCTTCTGTTGTCCGACCATTCGACAGTGGTGGCTTACATTCGGAACCAGGGCGGCTCGCACTCGGTTCCAATGTACGAATTGGCTTGGGATCTTCTACTGCTCGCTCAGGATGTCCACGCCGGGGTGGTTGTTCGTCACATTCCCGGTCGTCTGAACGTCCTAGCCGACTCTCTGTCCCGATGGGCAGGGTTATTTCCACCGAGTGGATGCTCCACAGGGCAGTGTTCCAGTCGCTTTGCGATCTCTGGGGACGTCTCCACATCGATCTCTTTGCGACTCATTGGAACCATCAGGTGGACACTTTCGTGTCCCCGTGTCCAGATCCTCTGGCTTTTGCCGTGGACGCTCTGTCACTCGATTGGAACGGTCTAGGTGGCTATGCCTTCCTGCCAGTTCCAATTCTGCCTCAGGTTCTAGCCAAAATTCGAACCTGCAGTTGTCGAATCATTCTGATCGCTCCTCATCGCCTCAGCCAGTGTGGATCAATCAGCTCCGCTCGCTGATGGCGGCGGTTTTGGCACGTCTCCCTCTACATCGCGACCTTCTTTGCCAAGGTCACCCGAGGAGGTTTCACGTCGACCCGACTTCATTGTGCCTTCACGGATATCTTTTGTCAGGTCTTGTCTCCTCTGTAGAGGTTTTTCGAGATGAGCAGTGGAGTGCATTTCTTCTTCAAGGAAGCACTCCACTGGTTTAGCTTATGCAGCTAAGTGGAAGGTCTTCTGTTGATGGTGTGCTGATCACTCTGTTGATTATGCCAATTCTTCGATTTCACAGATTGCAGATTTTCTGGTATATCTGTTTGATTCTTGGGGTCTCCAGCCTGTTACCATCAAAGGTTACAGGTCCATGCTTTCAGAGACTTTTCTTATGTGAGGAAGCGTCGTATCGGCACTAATCCTTACCTCTCCAAGCTTGTTAGGCACTTTTCTTTAAAAAGGCCTCGGACTTTGCAGGTTACCTCACAATGGAATCTTTCGTGGGTGCTGCTTTGCTTGGGGGGTGGGGTGGAGGGGGGGCATTCGAACCTTTATCCCAGGTGGATATGCATTTTCTCACATATAGGATGGTGTTTCTGAAGGCGTTTGCTTCTGCCAGACGGGTTAGTGAGCTTCATGCCCTCTCGGTTGACCCGGCCTTTTTTAGGAGCTCTCCCAACAGTGTTACTTTTACCACTGATTGCTCTTTTCTGGCCAAGAATCAGTTACCAGATACTACTCCTCCTCCTATCTGTATCAGGGCTCTTCCTTCTGTTGAGGGTAATCACCCTTTGCTCTGTCCGGTCCGTGCTATTCGCATTTATCTCAATCGGACACGATTCATACGGAAAGGCAGGAAACGTTTTTTTCTGTCTCTTATTCCTGGTCGACAGAAGATCTCTCCTCAATCCATTTCTCGATGGATTTGTCTTGCTATTCGTACGGCTTACAGTCGTTTAGCAGCTGGCGATTGTATTACCAGTCGTATTTCTGCCCACGAGGTGCGTGCATTGTCTACCTCTTGGGTTTATTCTAACTCCGTCAAGTTGTCGGATGTTATGCAGGCAGCCTACTGGAGAAATGCCTCTACTTTCTCCACCTTCTATCTGCGTCAGTTGCAGGAGCAGGTGGAGGACCTTTTTGCCTTGGGTCCTCTTTCTTCTGCTCAGGCTGTTGTCTGCCCTAGCCATTAGGCTTCTTGAAGGTCAGTTTCAGCCTTGCGCTGTTACTGCCCTTTTCTGTCTGTGTGTCACACAGGCCCATATGTCTCCTTTCATTGTCTTTTACCAATGATTGTGACGTTATGGTTGATAAGCCTCAGGACCTCTTCCTTCTGTTTCACGGTTCCAGTGCACTGGGGTTATGTGTGGGTTGGTTATGTGATTCCCTCCAGCCTATTGTCTATTCAGCCTGTAGTAAACAATTGTGAGTAGGTTGATAAGAAATCTAAATTTTATAGTAAATTTCCTTTCTTATTATACCTACCACAATTGTTTACATGGAGACCTCCCATCTTCTTATACGGCTAAGAATCCTTCCTCCCCACAGATCACGTAACTCTAACGTTGGCGGATTAAAAAAGAATGAGTCTTTAGCGACGTATATGCGCACTGGCAACGGAAGTCGTGGAGTTGTACTTGGGAGAGAGCGTCTCATACTGGGTCTGCGCCAGTTGTTCTCGACCCAGATTTGGCTTATTTTTTCTTGGTGCTTTTGCACCACTTTTCTTTCCCAAATTGAGAGTATATTATAGAGAGTATATTATCCGAGTTAGGGACTTCCACTGTAGTGCAAGCCTGTAGTAAACAATTGTGGTAGGTTTAATAAGAAAGGAAATTTACTATAAAATTTAGATTTTTAGGTAATTGAAAAATTAAAAATGTTAAATGTTTTGGATGACAGTTGTACAGAAATATGTGACCTCAAACACCAGTAAATAAATAAATAAATAAATAAATAAATAAATAAATAAATAAGGGGACGAGAGAAAATAGAGTGTGTGTGACTTAGAAATAACTCATCTTGATCTGACAGTTCTTTTTTGATGAATTTCTTTCACTGTTGTTAACCCTTTACCCAATGTAATGACCAAAACTGGCCCTTGCTATTCACAAAAATAACTATCTGACTTCGTATTTTTTCATTTTTCTGTCTTAAAAATGCAGCTTATGACCCTCATTGGAATGAGCTCATTGAGCTCATTCCAATGAGGGTACATAAGCTATGTTTTTTGATGCAAAAAATGAAAAATATAATAGGCCACACAAAGTAGATCTTCTGTTTCTCAGGCCATTATTTGTAAAATTGCTTGCGGGCGAGCGTTTTTTAATTTTATTTTTTATTTCTGTAATTATATCTTTGCCATCAAAAGTTCATGTTCTTGGTTTATGTTTTAGGCCTCATAATCTATGGAATAGCATGGGTGGTGGTGTATTTCCTCCCTTGAGAGCAAGAAGGCTTTGCAATGCTAAAGCACTGCAAAGCCTTCTTGCACTCAAGGGACAAATTTATCAATTTTTTTAACTTGGGTAAAATATCAGACATACACCATCTAATTTTTGTTTTTTAAGTTTACGTTGGTTATAAAAAGAGAGCATGCGGAAGCCAAAAGGACCATGCGGGAGGGCCTGAGAAACAGATTTTTAATTTTTTTAGGCCTTATTCAGGAATTTTGTTTGTAAATGTTGTCTGCCTTTCGTGTTAGGTAAAGAATTATTAAGTTTCAGACTAATAATTCAAGATTGAGTTATAATTTCCTTTGCTGAAGATCTCTTTCTAACACAACAAAGCCCTAATGTGAAGAGAAGTATGCTTTCACTGCTCAAAACTACAAGTATCTAGACAGTATTAGATTTTGTACCACAATTGTTGTGTATTCAATGTTACCTGATAGAATATAGGCATGGAAAAATGTGTTAGGAAAACCATGTGTGGAATCCAGCATGCAGGGATATATTTGTTTGGTTGTTACACATCAGTGGGTATTTCTGTTGATGAAGTGTGAGCCGTTAGAATTCTAGTTTGAGCCAATGAAACGATGTGATACAAAAATAAAATGTAAAATTCACTGTTCTACCAATTAATCATAGAGAAAAAAGAATTGCATATTCAGAAACAGCATCGAAAAGTCTGTATATACCAAAGGTACAGTACAGACTGCATGGACTGGTCACTTTCCAGGGGTGCGCAATATTTCCAGGGATGTAATAATATAAGATTCCAAACACCAATTATAGGAATAATCATTAAAAATTTAATTAATGAATCAGCGGGTACTTTTAATTCAAATTTTGTTGCTGATGATTTTCATCATCTGGTAAACGCATGTGTGGACATGACTGCCCACACGTGGATTACGATCAATCCACGATGACTGTACTGTATATACTGTGAAACCCAGCAGTAACTCATAACAGTGATGGGTTAAGATGCTGAAGCAAGTTGAAAAAGCTGACATACTGGTGACATGATTTTTGAAATTATGGATTTTGATGACTTCAGGTGGAATGTGGTGAGAGAAAAATCTTTACATGGGTGGGATGGGATAAGATGGGTTGCTGTATTTATGGAACAAAGTGGGACGACATCTTTTTTCACAAAATACAGATGACAATGAAATAGTCTGGTGATTATTAAATATTAAAATGAGGATGGTCATGTGAGGGGTCAAAGATAGGTCTGTTTCACCCAGGTGTCTCAATCAGGACACACACATATTTCAATACAGTTCAGCTGTCATGGACTGGTCACATTCCAGGGACACAATAATATTACACTCCAAACACTAATTATAGAAATAATCATCAAAAATTTAATTAATGAAGCACCAGGTACAACCCTGTGCTTCATTAATTAAAATTTGGTTGATGAAGACTTTTATTACCTGGTAAATGCATGCATGGACATGCTGCCCATGTGTTGATTACAAGCAGTCCATGGCGACTGTACTGTAGGCAGATGGTGTGAGAAACTACCTCCCTCATGCCATTGCTACTGCCAATGAAATAATTTTGTCCCTTTCAATCTGCCTTGTTACAGTTTATGGGAGAGTGCCTTATAGGCACTATCCTATAACATGTAACAAGGCAAAAACATGTGAAGAAATTCTGAAGATCAAAAGTAATTTAGCACTCTTCCAGTTAATGATGCCAAATGCAACTCATGGATCTTTTCCAATATTAGTATTTACAATTCCATGCATTTACTATTAGTGTGATCAATACATGTAACTTCAGTTTTAAATTTCAAACCATCTCAACATATCTGAATTGGTCACAAGAAAGCTTTTTCACATGTTAGCCTTCTTCTTTGAGTATTTCCTGAAGATATTTTGCTGTATTGCATCAAGTATTATCACTTGCTTAAATTAAGAATGTACTTCAACAAATATTGAATGAGATCCTGTGAAATTCACTTCTGGTGATTCAGCATCTGACAGAAGATTTTCAATAAATAGTTTCACTATGAAATGTTCAAGTAATCATTAATATCATCAAGGTTTGTGCTTTTTATGCAAGTTGTATTTTAGTTTGAAGATTTATCAGAAGACTCCAGTGATGGAGCAACTCTATCTATTTTTTTTATGTAATTATTTTTTCAAAATTTTCAAAATAATTGAATGTCAACAAAACCATACATGTGCCCCCACCTCCCCCTCCTCATTGAAACAAGCTTTTTGACTTCTCCGAGTGCATGCATCAATGCCTTCACTGAAGGCATTCTGAAATCAACAATCATCACGCAGGGCTTTCACCCTTCCTGCTTAGACATAATTAGCATGTACATGACTCAGAATTGATTATCTGCTGGGAACAAATCGGCACTGACCCCCCCCCCCCCCCCCCAATTCCACGAGACCCCCCCCCCACCCCCCTGCATTTTTTCAGCAGAATGAATTCTTTAGTGAATGCATGTATTTGTTACATTGCAGTGCGTTTCAATAATATGTGATTCTGCCTACATCATCAAGGTCTGATTTCTCAGGAGGCATTCCCAAGGCACGGCGTGGTAAAGGCATGTACAAACGCATGACATCTCCAAATGCATGCCTTCATCAAAGACATCCTGAAAGCACGCCAATTGTGTGAGTACTGGTTGTCATGCATTGATTCTTGACTCCTTGTTTGGACTGAATTATGCATGCACCACACTCAAAATTGATCATGATGGGAACGAAATGGACCTTAACTTGGATGACACCCCTGGAATTACCCCTCCCCTTCAGCATGCCCCCCCCCCCTTCCACCCAATGCATTTTCAGAGGGCATATAATTGCCACTGTTTGGTAGGGGCTATCCCCCACCCCACCTCCATCACAAACTTTTGAACAACAGTCAATCGAAGAGTGCGATAAGTAATATGTCGGGAAGGGATCGGTATTTGACAAAAAAATCTGTTTTAATCAGTGGCTGAAAGACTGGGTGTCTTTTTATAGAAATGACCGAGTTGTCAGTTTGAGGCGGACTAATGTTATTTATTTATTCAAACTATATTACAAAGGCATGCCTCCACCGGGGGCATTCCGAAAGCATACCTTGCTCGGGCTTGATAAATACCTGTGATTGTTGTCATTACATTTAGACTTTCCCTTGGAGCTTGGTGGCTCAGTAGGTAGAGGTACAGTCTGCAAGCCTAGATGTCCTCGGTTCGAATCTCAACTTTGGTAACCGCATTGTAAGAAACAATAGGGGCAAGACACTTAACCCCTATTGCATACGTGGGGGCACGGTGACATTGTGTACTGGTGCACTTGTCTTCAACCAGTGTTAACCCTGCTTGTGTGGAGTTAGTACTTTGTGGAGTCTGTCAGTTGGTTTGCCTTTGTTGGTTCTCTCTGGGTACTTCGGCTTCCTCCACCTGTAAAACTCCGACACAAGTCGACCCTGGCTGTCGAAACTGTCGTTAAATCCCAATAAATAAATGAATCAGTGAATAAGTAAATAAATAAATTCAGGACTTTCCAACCCGTTGTTTAGACCTCATTACCATTCAAGGGACTTTGAATTAGTCATGCCTGGAATCACACCGTGTCAACAGCAACAATGACCGAACATGTCTATAGGTTCCATCTCCTGTCTTCAAACCTTCATTCATTCCACACCACCTATAATACTGTTTAAGAGCCGTGATTGCCTACCAGAGCTCCCCCCACCCCCCCCCCCCACCCCCACCCCCACCCCCACCAGCCCATCTCTGGCCATCCCTTGCTTCTGCAATGTTAGTTTAATGTGATCTAAGGAAAATGCTGAATTCCAACCTCATGGTCCTGTATGAAGGTGTGTGGTGTGCGGTTAGGGTGGAAGAGTTTATCAAATTGACAGAAAAAATGCCAAACTAGGCTGGTCGGTGACAGGTTAATAATGAGTGGAAAGTTTTTGCATTGCGACTGACGTGTGTGAGTGTGTGTGTGTGGAGGGGGGGGGGGGGGGGGTCCTCTTGGTTCCTACGCAATTTTACAGACTTCAATGCAGTTTTGGTACCTAAAAAGGAAACGCTAAGTCCATACATCTTGCCGCAATAGAGGAAATCTCACAATTATATTTCTGCTATGTAGTTGTCTGATCAACCAGTTCACTGCTATTTCGCCATGAATCCTTCTGCATGTTTCGTCTATTTTTTAGTTATGTCGGTTATCTAAGATTCAAAGGCAGTGTTGCAACCCATTCGAGGTGGACTTAGCAATACCAGTTCGGCTTTACACAGTCTCCACTGCATTAAAGATTTATTAAATGTTCAACAACGGATTCTCCCAGCAAGGGAGTAGACAGAGGTTTCAAGATTAACCCCTGGGGCCATTTTGTACTGGCTTGGAAAGGACCAGATTTGCAAATTTACCGCCTTTCATCAAAACGTATTTCAGCCATTTTTCGGGGGATTTCTATGAAATTTTTAGTCCTTGTGGAGGAATAGTTAGTCATTGTTTTCCATACATAGCGACATAAATGGCACTGTCTCAAACACACACACACAGGCGTGTTTTTCAAGTATTGTGAGGTATCATATTTCATACCAGCTGAGCGAGGTCATCACTTTCTAAGGCTCCCAGAAAGGAGATATTTTGTATTTTATCCTGTCATAACATGGACTATCCAAGGACCATCCACGTTTTTGTCTAGCATGAAGGGCTAAGTGTTGGACATTCCACATACATACCGAGGCACAGCCTTATATGGCATTGTCTTTCTGAGGTATATATATAGTGTTCCTTATTCCCTTATATGGTAATGTCATTCCAAGGTAGTGTTCCTTTTATGGTAATGTCTTTCCCAGGTAGTGTCCCTTTCTTTATTCATTTCGTGAAGCATTCGGACATTCGTTGAAGATAATTAATATTCAATTAGCATACGCATGCATCAGCTGCAAAAATTAGTCATGTCAGATTTCTGCTTATAGAGTGTGTTCCACACAGATGCACACTCACAAATTCCATATTGAAGAAGTGAGGTACTTCTCAAATTATGTTTATAGGATCCAGCACTGAAAGTGGAGCAAGTTAGTGGGGTTACCTTACCGAGGTAACAGGAAATTTACCTCGATATTTTTGTGTACCTCTGTACGTGACTGTGTACTTCTATAATTTACCTCGATAGGAGGGGTTAAACTAATGCACACACACATACATGCATGCACACATGCATGCAAGTATGCGCACAAGCACACACGCACACACAAAATATGAATAAATGCCTTTGCAGAATTTCCAAGTCAAGTTTCACTGCGAATTTTCATATACAAAGGACTTTAGAGTTTGTGATGGCCATTGCATGATTTCTAAGGGACTTCAGGCATGACTTAAATTAAGGCAAGAATGATGTAAACACCCCTGAATGGCCTGCTTTCTGTTCCAACTTTAAAAAGTGGAAAATATTCATTTAACAGGAGTGTTCAAGTAACAGGAATTTGATCATTTTCTTTTATTCTTTTATTAAAATCAACATTTATTACATTAAATCTTGTTTGACAGAGTTCATATAGCTCTGTCAAACAAGATATAATAGAAAAAATGTATGCCTACATGGGATGTACTGAGGCCAAATAGGCCAATAAACAAATGGAATTCAGGTTTTTGAAAGTAACTCTTTGATATATTACAAAATATTTTGTCATTTAACAGGAGATTACTCTGTAACCTGGATGTAGTTAACTGGTCAAATTGGACTGAAGGTATTGTAAATGGTAAGGTGTTTGGAAATTATATTCAATTAACAGGGTTATTCAATTAGGAGATATAAAATTAAGAGGGCTCCACTGTATTTAGGTTTCCAATGATGATTCTGAGTTAGTTCGGCACTGAATGGTTAATGACAGTTAATTTGTTAGTTACAGCTTCAGATATTTCTTGTGTTGGGAGAAGAGACCTCTCTTGTAATATGTACAAGATGTAAGTCAATTTCATGGTCGTGAGTCTTGCAAATACTGGGATGTTCCCTAAACTAAGTTCTCGATGATTCTTATTGATTGAAACCCAACTAAACTTATACACACTACAAGTTCCATCTCTGTTCAATATTGAATTATAACAGTTTCAGGATAGTTCACTCTTTATGTGCTGTTTTCTAATTGTTTCTCTACTCCGAGAGTTAAGAAGTTTGATGGTGCTTGTCTTTCATGGGAAACCAATATTAAATTGACACTATTAAGCATAATACTCAGACAATGGTACCTGTTAATTGAATAGTCAGTTTGCCATTGAAAGTTATTTAATTAACAGGAGTATTCAATTAATGGGAATTTGGTTATTTTTCAGTATTCAATAGATAAACTGAGCATTTATTCTAATGTATCTTGTTTTACAGGGTGTAAAAGGAATGGAAGTCCGTAGGAACGTTAGTCCTTCTGGACTATTATTCCGCGGAATTATAGTCCTAGGTCTAACATTTCTAGGAATAGTAGTCCGCCGGACTACTATTCCTAGAAATGTTAGACCTAGGACTATAATTCCGCGGAATAATAGTCCAGAGGGACTAACTTTCCTATGGACTTCCATTCCTGTTACAAGGGCTCAGACAAACAAGATATAAAAGATTAATGGCTGTATCAGATACCTTGAAGCCAAATAGGTCAATAAACATGTGAAATTTGGCAATTATCAGGGTAATTTTTCAACATATTACAAGATATTTTATTCAGTGAATAGGAGTTTACTTTATAACCCTTAAGCAATTAACAGGTCAAATATGTACTGAAGTTATGGTAAATGGTTTTGTATTTGGAAGTTATATTCAGTTAATAAGGTTATTCAATTAAAAGATATCAAATTAAGAGGGATCCATTGTATTTGTTTTCAATGCCTGTCTTATTGTCCAACTGTGACAAGAATACTTGACAAAACACATTTACAATTGACCTTTTCAGTCTGATATAAATACATTTTTACAGTTGACTTTATCCAATATTGACAATAAAATACACATAAATAAAATTTATTGACAAACAATAAATAGTAATATATCACAACTTTTGAATAGAATTTTTTAACGGAAATGTTTACTTGATGAAGAAAGAATAATTTTCTATTGATATTTTTTTTATTTATTGAAGCATGTGACTTAACATTTTACCTAACGAATTTGCTGCATCCATCCACATAATATACAAAATCATCAGTTGAAAAAAATTTATTTAAAAAAAAATTTCAACAAAATCATTCTATGTGACCCCCTCATTGGAATGAGCTCATTGTGATCATTCCAAGGAGGGAGGAGGCCACATGATAGGGTTTGCTAAAAAAATTTGAAAAATTTGAAAAAAATGATATTTAAAATAATAAATTTTGATATCTTCTACTTTGGGTAAAAGGCTAAAACTAAAAACTAACTTTTATATCAACTACCTTGATAATTTTTGGCTGTAAATGTAAACCTCTGTTTCAACCTTGTTTGAGTTAATAGATGTCTGTGAAACACAATTCCATTATATGTTTATGTCTAGTAATTTTTGTTGTAGTTATGGTTCGTGTGTACAGCTAATGCTAATATCCTGCTATCAACTCTTCCTACACTCTTTATTGTGGTGGCCTGTCACTGCTCAGAGTTCCCACAGGGCCTTGAATTCAAGGAACAGCCTTGAATTTTACTAAGGGTCATGCAAGAAATTGTAATCCAAATGCAAAATGTAATGCAAAATGTGTCATGAGGCCTTAAAAAGCCTTGAATATTCACAAAATAAAAATACTGATGAAGCAAGTAATTATAACTATATAGTTTTATATGCCAAAGTTCATGCAGGCATGGTTCTAACTAGGACTTCTGGTCATTACTAGGGAAGTGGGAGGAGGGGATAATGATTGGAGGTCCTAGATAGGACTAGTGAAGGCAGGACCTTTAAATCCTTGAATCTGGATATTGTTTGGCCATGAAAAATACTGAAATATATTGAGAAATGGCATTGAATAGTCTTGAAGTTTATCAGTCCTTGCCTGTGGGAACCATGCCGCTATATATATGAATTTCTATTGAAAAGCATATAATTCTCTGTGGGACTGAAACTTGCATTGTATTAGGTATTGCCCATATGATTCTCTGCATGATTAAAACTTGCACTGTATTAGCTGTCATCCATTAAAAGTCTTCATAGATTTTCTGCTAGTTATTCTCAGTTCAGATCGTCATCTTTATAACATTGTCAAAAAACAGTAGCTTTCATTTTCACATATGTTTGAAATGACTGAATTTTTAAATGGTGATTTCCGGAACTTTAAATGAGCTCTTGTAAGAGCAATGAGGGAAGGGTATATCAGTTGGTATTTTTGTAAGTGAAAATGTCATTTAACTGGCATGATTAATAATCCATTCTGTAAAATTAGGAACCAAAGTATTAAACTTAACTTTGACCAATCACATTTACCTAATAGTGATCAAAGACACTGACTTTTATACAAAAATATTTCTCCTCAAATGTTCTTTTTTTTCAGAGCCTAGACCACTAAAAATAGGAAAATCATGAGCCCCCCAACCCCACCCCAACTGATTTTTGTTTGTGTGTAACCAATGCTAATTTGCAGCTTGTTTGTCTGCAGAACCCTGATTGGCATGAGCACATACACAGAACGACATGTGTGTATGAATGGGTTAATCAATATGGCACAAGTGCCAGCAGAGAAGAATAGAATGAGAAGGCCGCAGGCCTTGAGTTTTATCCTTCCACTATGGCACAAGTTCCATATCGATTAACCCATTTACACACGCATGTCATTCTGTGTTTATTGCATGCCTTCACATCTATAAAAGCAATTATTAGAAGGACACTTAGCAATTCATTTGACAACTATCAACAAAAAGAACACATTTTATCGCCAACCAAATTTGCAAAGGGAACCTGTGTTACTATTTCGTTCCATGAGTTCCAATGTGCTCTATTTGCCTAATGCACAGAGAACACATTGGAACTCAGGGGACGATTTTTAGCTATCGCTAGCAATTCAGATTGTAAATGTGGTACCCGATTTGTAGAAAATTCCAGTGAAATTTCATTTTTATTTAAAAATAGTGTGGGACAGATTTTTAGTGTTGCTGTAGATGGGGATTTCATGAACAGGTGTGTAATAAAAGGTTGAATGTCACAGGACTATTACTGTAATCAGAACTTTGTTAAATATTTATTTCCAGGCAATATCACAACTCGATCCTCTTATTGGAGTTTTGTTACATAAATTGTCTTTTTAGCCACTGAAATATTATTTATTTCTTTATTTATTGGCGTGTAGCAACCTTTTCGACAGCCAGGGTCACCTTGCATTGGACATTTTTATGGGTGGAGGAAGCCAGAGTACCTAGGGAGAAGCACCGAGCAATGGTGAGCAATTGTCAGACTCCCCAATGTACTTACTCTGCCTAAGCAGGGTTAGCATTGGTTGAGAACAAGTGCATCATCGACAGGCAGTATGCCTTAGTACACAGTGCCACTGTGTCCCCACATGGGCAATCGTGATAAAGTGCCTTTCCCAAGGACACAACGCACGCTGCTACCCCAGCCAAGGATCGAAAAATGGATCATTTGGTTGAAGTCCAATGCCATAACCACACCCACTGAAATAATACCTGCACTTGACATTAGTTCTTTGGAAACTCTCCGAGAGAGCTTCACATAGATCAGGCTCCAGTGCAGATATTGTTGGTTCAGAATATAAGAGTTCGTAACTGGCATGTATAGAAACATCAGAGATGAATGTTTGTTTGTTTATTTGTTTGCTTGTTTGTTTATGGGGGTTTAATGACACTTTCACCAGCCAGGATCACATTGTGTTGGACAGCTTTGCAGTTGGAGGAAGCTGGAGTACCTAGGGATAACCACTGAGCAATGGCAAGCAGCTGTCAGACTCTCCAACTTACTAACTCTGCACAAGCAGAGTTTGCAGCAGTTGAAGGAAGTGCTCCATCAATGTGCAGTATGCCTTGATACACAGCATCATTGTTTCCCAACATGGTCAATTGGGATTAAGTGACTTGCCCAAGGTCACAACACAGTTAGTTATTGCTAGTCAGGATTGAACCATCCACCTTTTGTTTTAGAGTCCAATACTCCTCCCATCAGAGGTGAGTAACATAACTTTAGGAGTAGATCCTAGATGACACTAGAAAAACTGGGAGAGAAGACCGTAAAAGTCTTGAACACTTTCTCAACCAGAGAGGTTTCACAGCTTTTTTGGAACACTCAAACACAGTTATCTAGCATAAACTCTTCATCTTAACATATCTATGGCACATTTCATGAATAGTACCAGGGATTTTGGCCAATACATCATGTAAGAGCTGAAGTTCTCACTTTTATCTCAAATTTCTGGCTTTCATAGCCTGATTATGGGTGTGTGTTTGTTAGGCTGTTTTCAGGCTTGGCTGAGGCCTCTCTTAATCCTCTCCAATCTGGCAAACCTTGTATCTGGCAGTAAAACAGTACAAAAATAACAATTTGGGGTGATTATTAAATACAGGTTGCAGAAATGTTTGGATATGTATTTCTTATCAACCTACCCTACAATTGTTTACTACAGGCTTGAAGTGGAAGCACCTAACTCGGAAAATATACTCTCTATTTTGATCTTTCCCAAGGGATTTGGGAAAGAAAAGTGATGCAAAAGCACCAAGAAAAAATAAGCCAAAACTGGTTCAAGTGCTACCGGTGCACACTCAGTAGGGGATGCTCTTCTCCTAGTACAGATCCACGGCTTCTGGTACCAGTGTGCAGTCAGTAACTAATGAATCATTCCTTTTTCTTCCGCTGTCCTGGAATGACGTGCGGCCATTTGTATTACGAAACAGATAATTCAACTTGTTGATAATGGTTACCTGTGACTAAAATTATGGATCTGAGTATGGTATAATAACAGGACTGTTTTATATATTCTCGTTATTAATTTCAACCATATTTTCATTTATTTTTGTATATTCTCCGTGTTTGCGCACGACTTTCGCGTACTGTGCGGTTAGGACATATAATTTTTTGGTTGATAAATTTATGTTATCCTTTTGGATATTATTATTATTATTCTTGGAGTTAGGTGTCAGTGGGGGGGCTGTCTGGACAGGATTTCTCCTCTCTGTTGAGGGCAGAATTTCTGTTTTTTTGGTCCCTGTCAGCCATCTGGGTTCAGTTGTATTCCCACCGGTCTTTTATTTTCTGCCACCTTTCTCTCGTTGTTGGGGGTGTTCTTCTACTTTCTACATCTGTTGAGTTCACCTTTTCTTCTACTGCTCTCACCTCTGTTATGCCCAGGACTGTTCCTTGAGGGCAATGCCTTTTGCCCAAGCATGTGATGCATTCCCGTGGCCATTCCTCCTGCACCCCCGGGGAAGGGAAATGTTGTCGTTTGGGGCCTTCCGGAGTTTACTGAGCTTATGCTTGCAAGTGCCATAAACTATGCTTAGACTTAGACAGAACGTGATGTGTGTTTTTGAATCAGTGGGCGTTTTACATAATGAGTTGGAATGGCGTAGTCATATTTTGCGAGAACCGTCCCCATATATCCCCATACATTAAAATTCATTCAAATAAACAAATTTTAATTCTGATGTTTAAACTCAAAGGTGAAGAGTCCGTTATTTTTGTTTGAAGCGGTACTGATCAAATGGAACAATAAAAAATCAAAACAACCTTTTGGGAACCAGACTAAATTACATTCGTTATCTTTTCTATTGGGCATGTTTCTTTGAATTTGTTTCGCTGTTTCTCTTCGGCTGGTGTACATTCACACTTAACTATTTGGTGGCTATTACTGATAGTAAAAATATAAGTACAAATTTGGGTGGATTTGCAAAACAGCTGGGAGAAACTTTTTTTAAAAGAAGTTCAAAGCATGTCAGGATGTCTGAAGATTTACCGAAATAAAGTTGACCAATTTAGATATAACAGGATCTGCAGACAAGACGGCCATGGGACTGGGATAATGTTGTGGTTAAAATGATTGTTTTTTTAATATTATCTCATTTTTGGTTAACTTATTTTTTTGTGAACCGACTTTACTTTGCTTTGGGTGTTTTTATCTTCGCACTACGCGACAGAAGATTGATACTTGTATAACTAAATTTAGAAACTTTTTGAAGTGTAGCTAATGACTCATCGGGAAAGGAACTAGAATATACGGTGCTGGGAAAAAAGTTCCAGCTTGTACATCACCAGTTGAATACAGAAACATTTATGTCATAGCGGCGATTCTGTTAAATACACAGGTTTAAAGTTCAATGGATGTGTAATAAAAAACTGTATGGTATTCTCCCATTATTGCACTGTGTGATTTTTATCAGTTTTGTTGAAGGGTTAACTCTTTACTTAATTATTAAAGACCTGGACAGTTTTCCACAATTTTTTGCCACGCATGACCAGTTCTATATTGTGACTTTACAGTGATTTCTGGTCAAGTCTTGGCTGGCTGAAAACTTTTAATTTAACTCGCAAGTTCACTTAAAGGTTGTGGGTTAGGTCATCTCTTCAGTAGTAGAACAATTGTCCAAAGTCAAAATTAGGTCTTTAAGTTTTAACAAAATGATGAAATCCACCCAGTGATATTCATGAAAATTACCATTAAAATCTTATTTCTCATTATTTTAGTGTCCAAAATATAGCTTTTTGACTCCCTTATTGGTAGGAACTTTAAGCATTCATTTCAGTTTGGGTCATATGCTCTGTTTTAAAAGCAAAAAATGTAAATATTTAGTTCTTTATGAAGAAATATCCAGGATGTGTTGACTTGTGTTAAGAAGAGTTAAGGAAGGGCCGTTAAAGGGTTTACCTGATATATATATGGAATCATAAATCACTTCTGGTTATTGGGTGTCTTGAGTCTCAGTAGAGTAATCTTATAACTGAGTAATACATCCATTCAATTCTTTGAATCAGGAGAAAAAGACATTACCAAACAAACTCAGATATATTAAGCTGATAATCACATTTTGAATATTACATCAGACTTCTTATCTCTGAGAATATTAGACTGTGTTAGAGGAACCACTAATAGAAGAGAACTTGTTCTGTTGTACAAGAATTATATGTGAAGATATGCATTTGGGGAAGCCAATATTGAGCAAAGGAAATAAAGGGCTTCAGTTGCAGAATTATGTTGAGAAAGTTATTTGGTAGTAAAACTGGTAGCTCGCACCATAATTATCCATACCTTTAACAGATCCCATTTTGTTATCTTTTACCTCTAACATTTCCTCTTTTAATTGACAGATTACAAAATATGATATGTTAAAGATAAGAATAATAATGGAGCCACTAGATTTACTATCAAATAAGTTTCTCTCTGCACAATTTCTTTATTGAAGCCCATTTACCCTTCATCCAAGGCACAAGGATATCAAAATTTATTATTTTAATTATTGTTTTTTAAAATTTAAAAAAAAAATTCACCAAAGCCATATGTGATCCCTCAGAACAAGCTTGGTGAGCTTGTTCCAATGAGAGGTCTCATAATTCTATAATTCTCACTTCGGCCAGCCGCTGATTTGTCGTGGTTCTCGTATGAGAAGGCCTTGGTTACCCATGTTCTATCAACTGCCTCCCTATTCCCGCGCTTCTTCTTATATGATATGGTTTTGTTGAATTTATTTATTGCTTATTTTGCACATTATGTGGGTGGATGTGGCCAGTTCGGTAGGTAAAGGATTAACCTAGTATTTTAATCTCTGCAAAATAACAGATGCTATATGATACAAAAAATACTCAGTATGCAACATGCCAAATATAGAATTTGGAAAGCCAAATCAAGATGCAAGAGGCAACTTACAAAATAACAGGCAAAGTGAAAAGTGCATTATGCAAACTGAACATGTCATATACAAGACTCAAAACATAAAATGTAGGCACCATATCACAAATACCTTGAGCACAGTACAATATGGCAGACTAGAGATGCAAGTTGATATAAGATTTACAGAATTTTCAATCAGGATAATAGTAACATGATTCAAGAAGCTAGGCTCAGAGTGTCTGATTCAAGATACAAAATGCCAGAAACAATGTTCAAGTTGCTAAACAAAAGAGGCAACATTCCACATTAATGGTAAAAGACAAGATGTAAAACACTTGAATTTTGATGCTAGATACAATATGCCAAATGCTCAAGATTCTAGACACATGATACAAAATTCTTAAATTTTATCATATCACTCACAGAAAGATGCCAAATACAAATATGCCAGACACAAAATGTACTACCCCACATGCAAGACTGCAGACCAAATATGTAAAGATGCCACGTGCAAGGTGTCAGACACAACATGTAAGGTAGAAGATGCCATGAAGAAAATGCTTGTCACATTAACTCATTGATGCTGCTGACAGATACTCCTGCCAGGAATTCAATACTCTTGCCAACAAGAAGGGTACAAGTTGGCTTCTATTCAACATAATGTATCACTGTAAACTGTACCAATCATATCTTGAATGATAGAAGAGCTTCATTTGTTTGAAGTTTTCATCAAACAGGATTTCATGAAAAAAATCAAGAAAATACTCAGCAGGTTAAGTGTTAAAGATACCGACCAGAGTTCCAATTGAAATACCTGTGAGGTAAATTTATTTATTTATTGGTGTTTAAGGTCACACACTTATGCACAATGGCTAATCGTGACCGTGACAGTTTTATGGGTGGAGGAAGCCGGAGTACCCAGAGAGAACCACCATGCATCGATGAGCAACTGTCAGCTCCTCAACATTCTAACTCTGTTCAAGCTCCGCTCAAACAGGGTTACAGCAGTTGAAGACATGTGCACCATCGACATTCAGTACACCTTAGTACACGTCGTCATCATACCCCCATGTAGGCAACCGGGATAAAGTGCCTTGCCCAAAGACACAACGTGGGTCGTCCTGGACAGGGATCGAACTTAGGACCTCTAGCATAGAAGTCCAACAGTCTTCCACTGAGCCAACGTGCTCCCATGAGGTAAATAGTATGTAGAGTGAGAGTTACCACTGAAACACCAACAGAATGTATTTTGCACCCAGACAATAAGTTCCCCGTAGGAACCCAGGGAAGCGGAACAGTGCTTGTTTATTGTATTAAAGAAGTCCTGTTTTTCTGATGACCAGGTAAATGTGGTGTAATGATGTAGCCAAAAATGCTTAATTTAAGTGACCTTAAACTCCAGAAAATAAATAAATAAATATGAGATAGCCATAGATGTTGAAAGTGACCTTAAACACAAATAAATAATCAATATATTGTCAGTAAGTTTCAGATTCTGTAAAAGAAATCTTGAAAATATATAGAGTCTGTGCAGGTCCAGGAAAGTGCTTAAACATGCTTGAATTTTAAAATTGAAATACCAGACCCTGTCACTCTTAACAGTGCCAACAGGAAATCAGACTTTCTTGGATAATGTCATGGAAAGTCCTTAAAATTATGTTTAGGTAATTGCTTGTCTTGTTTTGTCAACATGTGTGTTGTGATACTTGTTGCATAAACTACATTTTGTGTTCACTGAAACAGTACCTGCCCCAGACAGATCAGAGATAAGGCCTCACAAAGTAGATCTTTTGTTTTTCAGGACATTTTTTGTAAAATTGCATGTGGGTGGTTGGTTTTTTATTTTATTTTTTAATTTTGTAATTATTTCTTTGCCATCAAAAGTTCATACTCTTGGTTTGTTTTATGTTTTAGGCCTCATAATCTACAGAATAGCATGGGGGTGGGTTGGTGTGGGGGGTGAGGAGTGTAGGTGGTGTATTTTGTCCCTGGAGTGCAAGAAGGCTTTGTAATGCTAAAGCATTGCAAAGCCTTGTTGTATTCAGAAGACAAACGTATAAATTTTATATACTTGGGTAAAATATCAGACATAAACCATTTAATTTTTTTTTTTTTTTAAGTTTCATTGGTTATAAAAAGAGAGCACCCTGCAGCCAAAATGACATGCAGGAGGGCCTGAGATGCAGATTTTTTACTTTTTTAGGCCTAATAACTATAATTTGAGGAGAAGATCCTCAAAATTGCTTGAAAAAGTCCTTGCAAGTACTGGGTTTTCTCAGGTGTGTATTAATCCTAAAAAATGCAGACATAAGAATTCTGAAACATGCACAATTTTAACAAATGGACATCCAGGTTGAGACTGTAAATAATAAGTATTTCTGTTCTCTACAACAGATTGTCTGGGGTCATTCTTGTCTTTCAAAGCTTTGTGGAAAACTTTTTAAAAATTCTGGCAGCAAGGTTATATCCAGAGAAATGACTGGAGAGACTATATAAAGCTACATGATAAAAGGTTAACAAGGAAGGGTAAGAAACATTATTATCATTGAATGGAAGGTTTCAGCAAGACTTTGATAGTCT
The DNA here is from genome assembly GCA_031216915.1 of Pictodentalium vernedei. Classification (NCBI taxonomy): domain Eukaryota; kingdom Metazoa; phylum Mollusca; class Scaphopoda; order Dentaliida; family Dentaliidae; genus Pictodentalium; species Pictodentalium vernedei. Next base: position 686,512,341 of record CM062296.1, on the reverse strand, counting down.
TTTGTACTGAGTCTAATAAATTCTTTTTCAGAAGCCAAATAGCAGATATTTAATTCATATGGCAACTCAGAAAACCTATAATTGTGGGTAGTAAATCACAAATAGCAGCTGATTATCTTTAAAATTAGAATTTCCATTCAGTTCTGTCTTAACATAATGCAAATGGGTAATATGATGGCTTGTTCAGGAAATTCTGATGACTGTTGGAACATTAACTTAAGAAAATATCATCTTTTCCAGTGCAGGATTTTGTTGAAACTGTTTGGTGCCAAGACTACTCTGAATGGCTAACAGGGAGCATGGTGGCTCAGTGGTTATGACATTGGACTTCAAACCAAAATGTCCAAGCTTTGATTCCTACCAGGGTAACTGCGTTATGTTCTTGGACAAGGCACTCAGTCCTGATTACCCACAGAGGGGCATGGTGATACTGTGTACTAAGGCATACTGGGTGCCAATGCTAACCCTGCTTGTGCAGAGTTAGTATGTTGTGGAGTCTGATAGTTGCTTGCAGCTGCTCAGTAGCTCTCTCCTGGTATTCCAGCTTCCTCCACCCAGAAAACTGTCTGAGATGAGGTGACCCTGGCTGTTAAAAGTGACATTAAACCCCAATAAAAAAAGAGCTAATAATACTGAAGTCATGCTTGGGATTTTTATTGAGTTAACCCTTCGAAACCGAGCGGCCATTTTTTTGTCCAGGAACATGATGCGTCATAATTTCATTAAATAGGATGGATTCTAAGTGCATGTGTGTGATAGACCAATCAATATTATAATGTGCAGTCACAATATATTTAAAATATTAATTTGTCTATCCCTAAATAATGAATATGGACTCTTCTAGTTGCTGTCATTGAACTGATATGGAAGATACCACCAGGTTCAAAGAGTTAATGGTATTCTGCGATGTGGCACACTAGAAGTCCTTTTCAACAGTGTGTCGTATCACAGAACATTTCAAGAACATTTCAACAATTTGTTATCTAACAATTATATGTGAATGTTGTTATGAAGGCAACTTCTGCTTATACAAGCTAGGGAAATTGAAATGTGAATTTATTGAACATAAAATATAATAGAGTTGTGTGACTTAGCAGTTGTATCTAGTCAAGTGTCATCTACCCATCCAGGCAGATGACACTTAACAAGAAACAGCTGCTCATGTTCTATGCCTTTTCAGCACTTTATTGTCCTTACTGTCAATGTCTGATCACCTGATGTGAATAAAAAGTTGCAAGCAGACTTGTCTTACCTTATCTTAGGAAAGCTAAGGATCTTCTGTGGATATATCCATTTTTGTGTTCATGCATTTTGATTCATTTTTTATGCTCCCCCCAAAATTTTGGTAGAGCATATAGTCACTGCTTTGTCTGTCCATCTCTCTGTCCATCCATTATGAGGAATAATCTTTAAAATTCTGCTTCTTGAGATACAATCAGAATCTTTTGATACTTGGTATACAGCATCCTATATAGGCAGCCAAGACTTGCCCAGAAATAAATGTAAAGCCATAGGAAGCAGTCTTTAGTTATGCTCTTCAGAGTTTAGTTACATACATTAATCAAAAAAGATAACAAGTTTTGAGTATATCCTGATTTTGTAGTAATATTGTAAAACACTGCAATGCAATAAAAAGTCCATTTGGGGGGTTCAATTTGAGTGAGGGATTACCTGAGAATCAAAAAGTTTTTAGCTCAACTTGACAAGGTCAAGCTGAGCTATTGCCATCACTTCTCATCCGTCAGCATACATATGTACATCCACAATTTCCTTTGGCACACCGCACAGGTCGCATTTATGATCATATTGCTTTGAAACTTGGTATGCTTGTTTGGGGTGACCTCTCGATTTTCTTCCATTTCTGTCAAAAATGTTGCCGCTGGCAACTTTCTTTGAACTTAGTTTATTTAGTCAGACCTCAATATTTCCCTTTGGCACACCCTACAGGGCACATTTATGATCAGATTGCTTTGAAACCTGGTATGCTTGTTTGGGATGACCTCTAGATGGGTGCTATCGATTTTCTTCAAATTCCATCAAAAAATGTTGCCGCTGGCAACGTCCTTTGATGAACTTAGTGCAGTTATGCATCAATATTTCCTTTTGGCACACACTGCAGTGCACATTTTTGACTGGATTGCTTTGAAACTTGGTATGCTTGTTTGGAGTGACCTCTAGATGGGAGCTATCGATTTTCTTCCATTTCCGTCCAAAAATGTTGCTGCTGGAAACGACCTTTGAACCTAGTTGAGTCATGCATCAACATATTCCTTTGGCATGCCCTACAGGGCACATTTATGATCAGATCAGTTTGAAACTTGGTGTGCTTAGGGGGTTCAATTTGAGTGAGAGATTGCCTGAGAATCAAAAAATTTTTAGCTCAACTTGACAAGGTCAAGCTGAGCTATTGCCATCACTACTCATCCATCGGCATATGTACATACATCCATAATTTCCTTTGGCACACCGAACAGGTCGCATTTTTGATCAGATTGCTTTGAAACTTGGTATGCTTGTTTATGAATTTCCATAAGAAAGATAGAAAAAAACATTGCCACAAGCAATGACCTTCAAACTTAGTGCATTTGTGCATTATCATTTTCCTTTGGCATTCCTCAGAGGGCACATTCATTATCAGGTTGTTTTGAAACTTTGTATGCTTATGCATGGTGACAAAGATAGGAGCTATAGATTTTCTTTTCATTTCCATCAAAAACTGTTGCTGTTAGCAACAATCTTTGAATTTATTGCATTTGTGCATCAGCATTCTTCTTTGACATGACCTACAGGGCACATTTATCTTAGGATTGTTTTTGAACTTGGTGTGCTCATTAGGCAAGACCTCTAGATAAGAGCTATTGGTTAGCATTCCTTTCTGTGAAAAAACTTGCCGTTTACAATAACCTCTGAACTTACTGCATTTGTGTATCAACATTCTTCCTTTAGCCAGCCTAACAGTCTACATTTAAAAATGCACAGATTACTCTGACGTTGTGCACACACATTGCTGTTATGTTTAAATTTCACCAAGTACATTGGTACCAATGATCTTCAATTTTGCCATTTCATTTATTTGCCTTACCAATCATTTGTTACCTCTTATGGTTTTTTTTTCATTTTTAACTTATGGAAAACTAATTATATACAATCATCCTCTTTAACCACTTCACAAAGACCTACATTTGTAATTTTAATGTGTACTCATTGTGCACACAGTGCCAGTGTCATAATTAACACTTTGCCATTTGTCAACCCACCCATTGTCCATCGGTCAACAAAGTTATATTGTCCAGTAACAAAAAATAACCTTTTTAGCTCTGTCTACAAAGTCTTTAAAGAGTTATTACCTATCACTTGCAATTATAAACTATTTCGAGTGAGATATGGCTTCCATTAACTCCAACAAATAAAATCCTATTTTGCAAATACTTGGTATTCATGTGCATACAAGTGAGGGCCAGAGCTGTATGTCTTTCTTTTTTTTGCTCTGTCTGAACAGTGTATCTATATTTATACCCAAGCCTGAAAATAAGCAAGCTGTCATTTGCAGAATGAGGTCCCCAGTGGGTGAATTTGCTGATGCTATCCCATACAGTGGGCCAATGTATCCTCTGGTACCTCTTTCTGTATAGACTTGAGACCTTGATTCAGATTGAGGTTCACAGAGGGTAAATTTAGTGATCCTACCCTGCTGTGCAGGGTAGCATCACCAAATTCACCCTCTGGGAACTTTATTTTGCAGATGACAGTCGGCTTATTTTCTGGCCTGTTTATACCCCCACAAAACGAAGTTTGGGGGGGGGGGTATATAGGAGTCAACTTGTCCGTCGGTCGGTCAGTCTGTCGTCATCGTCGGTCCATTGCACATGTAAACTTGTGGCGTGAACTACTTCCACGGTTTTAGCCGCATTTTCATGAAACTTCACAAAAATGATCAACGTGATGAGGAAAAGTGCATGATTTTTTTCCCGCTCAGTTTCAAGATGGTTGACTGGTGGCCATATTGGATTTTTTTTTACTTAGAACAATTGAATGCCCCTTTTCAGTCACTCACACTAGGCGGTATGCCACGGTGAGGGTATACCGGGTGACAGACCATCTCTAGTTATTTATTGTGATTTAATGACACTTTTGACAGTCAGTGTCACCTCGTGTTGGACAGTTTGATGGGTGGAGGAAGCCAGAGTACCAGAGAGAATCACCGAGCAATGGTGAGCAACTGCCAGACTCCCCAAATCACTAACTCCACACAAGCATTGGTTGAAGACAACTGCACCATCGACATGCAGTATGCCTCAGTACACAGTGCCACTGTGCCCCCTTGCGGGCAATCAGGATAAAGTGCCGGGGCCACAGTGCAGTTACCCCTTTACAGGGATCGAACTGTGGACCATTCGGTTTGAAGTTCAATGCCATAATCACTAAGCCACCATACTCACTGAACAGTGTATCAAAAGTTATTTCAGTTAGAATTGCAATTTTAACACTTTAAACCCTAAAGAATGCCTTTCCGGTCCAGGATCATGCTACATCCAAATTTCATGAAGTAAATGTTTGGTCATTAAATTCAGACGTTTAAATTAATTTATTTTTGGCACACCATTTTGCCCTAATTTGGGCACATTAAAACCTGAAATAACAGCTTTATCCTGTTATGTTTTATTGCCATGTCTTTCTTTGTGTTTCTATGATCATATTATGTTGGACGTTATTCTCAAATGTAGAAGAGGCACAGAGAATTTGTATTTTTTTCTTTATGTATTCACACCTCTAATTTGGGCACACCTATAAAGTGTGTGCAATTGGGGTAATCTAAAGACCTGATTACATTTGTGTGGCAGACCAATCAATATTTTCAAAATGCAGCCCAAAGGCGGCCTGTTGAAAAATCTTAATTCAGTGCTGGAAATGAAAAAAATTGAAGGATGCAGTTTTAAGCTCCCGCGAATTCAGAGGCGGGAGTAAATTACACCCGCAAAATGTTAGTATATGAATTTTTGAGGGAATACTGTCACGAAACACCTTAACCATTTGAATGAACTCTAGTGGTATCTTCCATGCCAGGTCAATGGCAGTAATTAGAAGAGTCCATATTCATTATTTGAGGTAGAGCAATCAATATTTTCAACGTGCAGCCTCGGGGCTGCACGTTGAAAATGTTGATTGCTCTACCCCACACATTACTGAACAGCTATCCTATTTAATGAAGTTATGACGTAACTTGTTCCTGGCCTGAAAAGTGGCCGATCAGGTTCAAGGGGCTAAATGTATAAGGAATTGCTGAATTATGACAGTAACTTGCCACTGGCTGCACAGTGCTGCTTTCTCAAAACAACACACATTTTTCTGCCCTCACAGTATATTAGTGCTCCACAATATTTTTCAACAAGTGCATTTTTTTGCTCAAGTAAAATAGAAAACCCAGGTGCTAAGGGGAGCAATTACACTCGCACCCATCTCATTTCCAGGACTGTTAGTTGGTCTGTCCCAAATAAAGGATATGGACTCTTCCAAGTGATGAACTTGAAGTGACACTGTTTATACCATCAGGGTTCAGAGGGTTAAACTGTTTTGAGTTATGTCTTACTATAGTTTGAACATTTATTAGATTCTCCTGGTTTTCAGTATGCAGGTGAACATGTATATCCACATCAACTGAAGTGGAATCGAATTTGAAGTATGTCTGCTTAGTGTTCCAGGGGTTATCGCACTTTGAAATGCTATTTTGAGCATTTTAGTTGTGTATTCCATTAAGACAAGCAATTATCACCCAAGTTTCCTTATGTTTGGTACATACGGCTACAGGTTTATATCCATGCCTGATCAACTATCCATCACTTATCCATCCAACCTATTTTTGCTGTATGTCCATGTGGACTAGAGTTGACAAAAATGTCAGACCTGCTTATTTTAGTGATAGTTTTTGAATGTTTGTGAATATATTTTTTTGCCAACAGGTATCACTGTTAGGGTATGAATACACATCTATTGACTTCTGCCATCCTCTCATTCAAAAACTAGAATGAATATATCAGAAGTGAGAGCATCTTCAGTTCATGCACTGTTAAGTCTTTTATCTTTACAATTTTCAGTCTAAAGAATCTGTTTTTAATATATGATATCCAATATTCTTCGCACAGATAAGCCTGATATTAAAAATGATTATAAAAGACCTGACTGATCAATCAGATTTTTGTATCTGATATAGATTCTATTGCCTTATTTTTTTCATACATTATGAGAGATGAAATCTTAGATATGATGTGTCATAATTGTGTAGACAGAGCTTCTTTAAAATGACATGTGTTGCTGCAGACACAGGTATATAAATCAATAAAGCATGCTACTGTCAAAGACAGATGAAAGCTGAAAACTGTTTCACTACTGTCAAAGTGAATGAAAAATGGTTCATCCATATAACAAGGAAAAAATTTGCTATCTGCTCAGTACTTGTGTACTTTGCATGTATGCTACTAAATGTGAAAACTCCTGAGAGAGTCTAGTTGTAAAAGTATGGGCCAAACAGACAACTTCTGAAGTTAGGCCATATATAGTTGAAAATTAGATACTTGGGTCACTTATCTCTCCTCTGACTTTTTAGAGTAGTATGATGAAAAAAGGGAAAAGTGAGCCAAAAATGGAAACCTGAATGACATTTTGCATGATTGCTTCATTTTATATTTACATATTGCATATAAATAGATCAGATCATAACATATGAAAAACACATGACATCCCAATTTGCAGTGTCACCTAATTTCAGTGTAAATTTCAAGGTGTGAAGATACAAGTTTGGATTATTTACAACACATTTAGTTAAGCAACTTATTTTATTTTCAGTTTCTATGAAAATTATCCAGATATCATTTTATACTTCCAACAAAACTTATCTTTGGTGACAATTATTTTGTGAATGTTGTGTATATTTCATCTAATTTTGTGATGGTTACAAAATTTTACAGAGCAACAGTATTGCTTTTTTTTGAAAAGCAGACAGAAAATTGACCCCAGTCACTTGGAAGGCTGGTCCCTGTTGTATGTCAAATTCTTTTTTAATTCTGTAAACACAAGGATGAAGGTCACTGAACTGTTACTATAAATAGAACTTTGTAAAAAAATTGTCTGCAAGCAATGTCTCAGTTTGGATCTGCAATCCTCTCATTGGATTTTATTCTTTTGTTTGCTTCAAGGTTGAATTTGGAAGCAGGGAAGTTCTTTCTGGAGCAGATTTTGGAAAAAATTGTTGATATACTTTGCAAAGGGTTATGTTTTTAGCTCATCGAACTGAAAGTTGGGGTTGGCTATTGTCATCACCTGGTGTCCATTGTCTGTCATCCATTGATTGTCGTCTTTTAACTTTTGCATTCCCATCTTCTTCTTCACTTCCATCTTATTCTCCAGAACCACGGTTCCAAATTCCTCCAAACTTGGCAAAATGATCCATCATTAGAACCAAACCAGAAAATAAGCAGACTGTCATCTGCAAAATGAGGTCCCCAGGGGGTGAATTTAGTGATGCCTCCCTGCAGAGCAGGGTAGCATCACTAAATGTACCCTCTTTGAACCTCAATCTGAATCAGGGTCTCAAAACTAAAAAGATAGAGGTACCCAGAGGATAAAATGACCCACTGTATGGGAGAGCATCATCAAATTCACCCTCTGGGGATCTCATTCTGCAAATGTCAGACTGCTTATTTTCAGGCTTGATTAGAACTCTCCAAGTTTGTTCATTAGATGTTGCTAGCCCCTTTGGGCTGGGAGAAGTGCCCAAAATGCTTTAAAAAAAAAAATTCCCTAAGTTACCTGTCACATTGCTTTTGAGATTTAGTGTGCAACTACATTTGAGGGTTTAGATTAAAATTTGCTCAAACAATGCTTCACTGACTATGTTCAAATTGTGGATTGACTTTATTCAAATTTTGGTAACCGTTCGGCCAGTTCAATCAAAATTTTGTATGAAGTATTTGTTCTAAACTCATGGGAGATTTGTTTCTCTTTTTGAAATTGCACAAGTAAAAGGAAACCCTACCACTAAAAATAGAAAATAAAGAGGATATCTAGTGTTTTTGAGTGGATACCAAAAATTATCTCATGAGTGACTGATACAAATGTTTATTTTTCGCAAACGCTAACGCGAGTGAAAATTACCATTTGCCTCATTCACAAGTGAGATAATTTTAGGCATCCACTCAAAAATGCTAGATTTTCTTTTTACTATATGCTTTTTATAAGAATCTGATAATTCCACTTGTTTCAACCATGAATTGATGCATGAATGTAAACACCGCATTGAATCATTGATAGGCGAAATAATCGATACTTGGAACACATAGCGTCTTGCAATCTGATTCAGTTGGCGGGTTTCTAGACCAAACATGGCCTGAAAGTCTGTAATATAAGTTTTTGGTTTGGTACATCCTTTGAAAGGATGTACCAAACCAAAAACTTATATTACGGACTAGCGGGTTTCATGCATCAATTCAAGGTGAATACGTGTTGAATTATTGCTGGAAATGATCGGTATCCATTCAAAAAACATTAGATTTTCTTTTCATTATACGTTTCTAGAACAAATTGATCATTTTTAGTGATAATTTGACTTGTATTAACCTTGAAGTGATGCTTTGAAAGCTGCCATTTTGATTGATACCATGAAAGTGAAAATTTCTATATCTTCACAGTGGGGGGTTACGATTTCTATCTTTCCACAATTTCTTTGATAATGTATCGTTTAGCGTATAATAAAATTTCATATCCCATATTTCTTAGTTGTATGAGATAGGCAGATACTTGCTATTTGCTTGAGATCATCATGTTGGGAAGAAGAACAAACTACCTAAAATGATAATATCAGTTGCTTATGTGACACCATATGCGGACCTCTATTTTAACCCTCAACTCCTCAGATTATTTTTATGATAATAACTACCATATCTACTTATACACAGCTACAGATTAAATAACAGTACTTGTTTCTATTGGGGAGCACGGTGGCTCAGTAGGTAGAGATTGCCCATGTGGGGGCATGTTGGCATTGTGTACTAGGACGTACTGCAGGTCGATGGTGCACTTGTCTTCAACCAATCCTAATCCTGCTTGTGTGGAGTTCGTTCATTGGGGAGTCTGGCAGTTACTTGCCATTGCTTGGTGGTTCTCTCCGGGTACTCTGGCTTCCTCCACCCATACAACTGTCCAACACAAGGTTGGTGATCAAAAGTGTCATTAAACCCCAATAAATAAATAAATAAATAAATAAATAAATAAATAAATAAATAAATAAATAAATAAATAAATATCATTATTGGCTGTATGTACAGGCAGTCAACAATGATGTAAAAACGATGTCAAGATAAATGCAGCCTACCAGTGGATTTATTAACTGGTAGAGCGCTGAATTATTTTTGGTCATCAGAATTTGTTCACATATGTTTGCCTTGTTACATTTTATGGGAGAGTGCCAATAGTCACTCTCCCATAAATTGTAACAAGACAAATCCTAAGAGACTAAATAATTTCACTTCAAAGGTGATATGAACAACACCCACAAAATATGTAGCCTTTAAGTGCTGGTACCAACACTTCAGAGTAAGGCCCAAATATGGGCTTCCAGCACTCTACCAGTTAAGGAAGAATACATTTGGGACAACTTTTTCCATGCAATATAAAAGGGGCAGTTTGTAGCTGTTGGGGAACTGAACATGTTGTCTGTGCTCACATATTCTGAGTTGCAAATATAAACAAGTTTGCTCAAAACAAGCCTTTTAGGTAAAATGTAGGTTTGTTGTAAAAGAAGTTCCTTCTACCCAGAAGATTACTGTGTAAGGTAAAATGGGGAACAGTTCAAATATAGTGTTTTCACTGAACTGAATAGTACAGATGTTTGTTATCTGACATGGAATATCCCCAAATTATCAAATATTTTACCCCAAATGTCATGTTGAAGAATAAGTTCATATTGGTGTGGCTTTGGTCTATTCAATTTCATGTACTTATGTGTTGAACCAGAGATATTGATGCTCAAATCCTTCACTTGATTGATTGGTATGGTAAACAGTTGAACCCAAAATAACCTGTAAATATGATGTAAATTCTGTTAACATTTATACCCTAACTTAATAAATCAACAAGAAGCTCTCCTTCCCCTATTAAGGCAGCCAAGATTTGATGAGAAATAACTACCAAGCCTCTGGAATTACAGATTGTAGCAAGGAGGAAATTCTAGAAAACTAGCAAGGCTTTAAGTGTTAATGAAATGAAATTAGGACCCCACTACATTGCAATAGCAACATGTCAGGTTTAGGGAGTTAAGACTTCATATCTGGTAATAGTGACATTGGCACTTAGGAAGATCGGAAGATTAAGGTTTGTCTGTAACGTAAAACTGTGAAGCTGTGTGGTAAGAAAGTTTACGTATGTAATTGTACACGTTTCTCTGGGAAGTTTACTGAGCAATTCATGCTTTTTTGTTGTTGCTGAACCATTGGCTTAGCATTCACTGAATCATGCACACTGTGATAATAACCAAGTAATCATTGATTTTATTAGAGTTAGACATTGATTAATGAACCATAGTGTGAAGCTATTGGCATGTATAAGTGATGGTTTTCCAGTGACCAAGATTCCTTCTTGTTCTTCTTTTCAGTCTTTTTTCTGTTAGCTCGCCCAAGTCAGTGTGTATTACTGCCATTGAAAAAGTATTAACTAAGGTGAAGTATAAAAATGATGTCAATCAATATTAAATTGAAAGTGGGGTTGTTAACCGGTAGAGTGCTAAATTACATTTGATATTCAAATATGTTTTTATTTTGTTACAGTTATTGTAAATTGCCCCCAAATTTGTAGAAAAACCAAACCATAAAAACAAAATGTAGTGGAGCCAACTTAATTGGATATCTCTTAATTGAATAATCCTGTTAATTGTATATAACTTACAAACACCATACCATTTACCATACCTTAAGTACAAATTTGACCTGTTAATTGCATGCAGGTTGTAGAGTAAACTCCTGTTGATTGAATAAAAAATATTGTGAAGTATTGAAGAATTATCTCGACAACCACTGAAATCTCCCTTGTTTTCGACCTATATGACTTCAGTACATTCTGTGTATGCATTTAATCTATTATATCTTGTGTGACAAAGCTAAAGGGACAGAGCCTTGAGCTCTGTCACTCAAGATATAATAAAATAAATGCTCAGATTGTCACTAGAATACTGCAAAATTACCAAATTCCTGTTAATTGAATACTACTGTTAATTGAATATTTTTCACTGGCAAAGTGACTATTCAATTAACAGGGTTCTACTAAATTGTGAAATTTGAAACTTTCTTAGCCACAGAACAGATGCACTACCGTCGCGCTGAATTCAATTCAAATTAGAGTCAAGTAATACTTTAGTTTAATTCATGTTTTGAAAGAGACAGTGCATTTCTGTCATGTTGAATTCAATTCTCTTTTCTTTAAATCCTGTAATGTATTTATTTTATACAGGGTGACTCGGAAATATGACTGATCAGAGGTGTAGGGCTGCTGCAAAATAAAGTATGTCAGAATCTTCATGCCTCGACCTGATGAGATTTAACATGCGCTTACATTATTATATTCATCACAGAACTTTTATAAAGAGTATGAGGTGATGACCAGCTTCTTCCAGCTCAGTCCAAAAATATGAGGTCACGAGCAATACACCAAAAACACCACTGCCACCACCCTCCTAGAACATGCTTCTATTATCTGATTATGTACCTGTGCAGTTGAGATTATTTTAGTATGTACAGGTAGGCCTAGATATGGGAAGATGTGGAGGTTTGTATTGACAAGGACCTTGGGTATTGTTATCATTCCTCATATAATTTCTTGTGTAAAGTTAAACAGGGGCATCTCCATGTTTTAGAACCCATTTAAACAAACTCTAATATCGTTAAGTGCTGTTCCCATGCAGACAGCAGTAAATGTTGTTTCAGAAGGCCCATTAAAAAAAAGATCTGCCTTACCATTATTGCGTATATCACTTTAACATAACCAGACTCTGGAATGCATCTCTGCAGGCAAACAAATTGCAAGATGTACTGCTGTGCTGGTGCATGTGAGTATGTGGGACAACAGGAAATTTGTTGCATGGCTCATTTCATGCAAAATCTTCCAGATAACAAACTGACCACAAGAGCCTTGTTCTATTCATTGTACTGAGAATCGGGGAGGAGTGCATGTCCCTCTCCTATTTCTTTATAACTCAATTAATTTTACAAGCACTGAGACCAGAGGATGTGATACCTCATATGCATGCAGTCTTGTGCATTGGTTAGAGCATTGGATTTAAAATCAAATGGTCAATGGTTTGATCTGGACCCATGCCATCACTGCTGTGTCCTTGGTCAAGACACTTAATCCTGATCTCCCATACATGTGGTGCTTTGTACAAAGGTGCACTTGACGTCGATAGTGCACTTGCCTTCAACTGCTGCTAACCGCTTGTGCAGGGTTAATAAGTTGCAGAGTCTGACAGTTACTCACTGCCACTCAGTGGTTGTTTCTGGGTACTCCAGTTTCCTTCATTCATCAAACTGTCTGATACGATATGACCATGGCTGTTCAAAGTGACAATACAATCATAGTGTGGGTCTCTGGTTGTATGAGCCATTATAAATTGGATTCTGATGACAAGAGGGGTATACTCACCCCCAAATCACCACTACACCTGATTGAAAGGAGGTGCCTGCCCCAACCGAAAATCCTGGATCCCAAGATTTGCCAGTGAAAATCAGTGCTCAACAATACTGGAGTACAATTTACATTGACCATGTTATTGTGCATACATCCTTATATGTAGTTTAAGGCCAGTATGGGTTATATCCTACCCCTCCCCCATCACACATGCACTACTTTTCAAAATTAGCGCATTGGACATTTTAAGGGTTCATGAATTTCCAAACAAATTTTTGTCATATTTATCAAAAAAGTTTGAAAGATGAGAGGTGTTTTTGGTACGACTGTAAATGACTTCTGTGTTCATCAGTATCCAGAATGCAATGGGCCCAAATTTGGAGTTGATGGTAATAAGCTGTGCATTTAAACTGGAAAAATCAATGAGGGGCATAGGAAGACCAATAAAATTTGTCAACAGATTTCAGACTGGGCAACCAAATTTCTACCCTTTTGGCACCAAAAATTGGATTGTTATTAAAAATTCAGTCTAAAACATGTTTTAGCCAAAATATCAGTAATGTTCCTTACATTTTGCAAAATGTTACCAACAAAATGCCTCAAGGGTTTCCTGATGAGCAAAATATTTTCTGCCAAAATTTTTGGTGGGGAGGGGTCCACCCTTGACCGATCCAATATCACAGCATTTTTATTTTTTCTGTTGCATCATCAAGATGGATTAAATTGACAGTGCTAGATTTTTCTTCAGAGTTCTTCAAAAACCTGTTATTCATTGGTAAAAATAGTGAAAAATGCAGCATGTTTTTCCCCATTTAATGGATATTTCCTCAATGGCATGTCATTATGCAGCTCATTTGCATTGAATTTGATGCATCTGTAGTGCAACGTCTGTTACAAACACATATTTCAGATGCATTATGAATTAAATTTGTTTGGCTCAGACAAATAGTGCATCTGAAGTTCATCTTATATACTTTAATTTGCAACAGACGTTGGACTAAAAATGCATCATATTCAATTACTGACATAGAATTGACTCGATGGTAGTGCAACATCTATTCCGGACCTTAGAAATACTTTTAAATGAACTACTGATAAAGTGATTATAAAGTTTGTATCAAGAAAACTATACATCGTTTCATATTTCTTCTGTGACTGAAGATATTAGTACAGTTTAGTGGTCACAAAAGGAGACAGAGTTTTGACTGGATCGTGACTGGGTCATGATTAGGTTGAAAGTCGCTGTCTGATTTCCTTCCCACAACACTTTAAAATTTTGAATCCCACCTCAAAAAAGAACTATGAGAACACTGTATCTAAAATTTGTTTGTTTTTCTTGATACAGTCTTAATTTCGCAGTTTTTCATATAGTATATTTTGATTCATTTGGTGTAAGAATGTCACAATAAATCTGTGATCTGATCATGAAAGATACTATTTTTGTGATCACAGTACAATGTAAGTATAAAGTGAGATGTAACAGTACTTAGCTTCTCTAATTAACCTTTTACCCAATGCACACGATATCAAAATTTATTCTTTTAATTATTGTATTTTAAAATTTAAAAAAAAATGTCAACAAAACTATAGCATCTGACTCTCATTAGAACGAGCTTGACGAGATCCTTCCAATGAGGGTTCACACGATATGGTTTTGTTGACATTTTTTTTAATATTTTTGTTTCAACTGCTTAATTTGTAAATAACAGGGGCAGATGTGGCTGATTCGTTAGGCAAAGGGTAAAGGAATTCATATCACCTTATAGTCTGGCAGCTAAACCCACTTTTTTTTACTTGTGCATGTTTTGCCGTCTAAAGTTTTTTTCTCGGTGGTTTCCGATAGTTTAGACATCCCACATCAATATTCCGTCAGCTGGCTTCCTGTCAGCCTTGAGGAATTTTAAATATTAGGCCGCAAAATATGACCGAAAAAATCACTTTTTGAACATTTAAAAGATGTAGCGCAAATTTCATGACCCAGACTGGTGTAGAACCCACATGTATCATCTCCTGATCAACGCAGTGTTGTGTAAACATAGAAATCGTTACATAAATAGTGTTAACTATGCTAGATATGGCCTTTAATATTTACGAGAGATGCAAGCTCTGCCCCAAGACATTCTCGAACATTTCATGAAAGGGAATCATGTAATGAGACATATAGATGGAATATGGAATGGAATTTGGAGCAACATGTACATCAAAACCACATTCATGCGTTATGGACATGGTCAATCTGGAATAATCGGTATCACTTTGAAACCACAAACTCTCAAAGTCTGGGCTCTCAGTCTTCATATGTGCAGCCGATTAATGTGTGACATTTCTCGATTGAGGGATTCCGGTGTGAATTCGAGTTTAAATCAGTTTCACAAAGAAGAAGCCATTGAGTCCCCCATTAGGGATAGATCTGTGATAGAAACTGGTGCTACTGTTGAGAAGCATCGTGACATTATCCTAAGTATTCTTGCCGAGCATGCTATCTCTAGGTGTGATATCGTCGATGGGTGCTTTGGAATAGGTAAAGGTCGGGTCCTTAAAGTTTTGAAAGAAGGTTGTATATCACAAGAGTCAGTCAGAAAAATTGATGCACCTTGGGAGGATGTCTTGGGTGATACTACACAGTTCATGGCTGCCTGTTATGGGTGTCCTGCATCCAAATCATTGTCTGATGCAAGAGTCAGTAGTTGGACATCCAAAGTAGGATGACCAGGAGCAACAAAAGTCCCTTAACTACATACCCTTCCTCCAATTACTGAGTCATTTGCAGAGAACATCAAACAAGGCCACAGGCAAGTGTGCATTTGGAAACATGCACTGCATCCGGACCCACCCAAAATGGAACCGACAAATTATGGGTTTGTTAGAGATGAGAAGGCAAAGTCACTTCTCCCATTGACTCTGTCTCATAATGTATCACTAGCATCTGACACTATCTTAAAACTGATTCGATGCTCATGTTCCAGCAAACAGCCACGCAAGACATCAAGGTGCAGCTGTGTTGCCTCAAGGTTAGCATGCACAGTTTTCTGTACTTACCAAGCAACAATTGAGTGCTGTGACGAACAGACGAGCGGGCTTCCGGCGAGTCTGCTGAAAATGAAGACTAATCATTGCCTAAATTTTTAGAAAATATCATATTGGCCATTACATTTGGCCGCCTTTTTGTTATAATATTGGATACTTACCAATTTTTTAAACTACCTAGTGGTCTGCATAATCTTTCCTGTCGTACCATATACCAGGACTCTCTGTTTCTAATATTTTTAATACCAGTGCTACCATTGATAATTTATGGGTGATATATTTGTACCGAGTGTAGGAAAACCCCCCCTGGGAAAAAAAACCCTTAGGAAAAAAGCCCCTTGGTAAAAAAACCCTTGGAAAAAAACCCCTTGAGAAAAGAAAAACCTTGGAAAAAAACCCCTTCATATTGACAACAGAAAAACATTTTCTTTAGTGACTTTATTTTTGTATGACAATATGTTCATTAGTGAAGAATACAATTAACATAATATCTGTATGTTCTATAGTACAAAATATCTGTATGTTATATAGTAAAAAATACATTTCAATGATATTCAAATTTGCATATTTCCACCTGTTAATCACTCTCTCTAAAATCAGCACAACAGTTAATTTGTAAGGCAAGATACCTACAGCTCTGAATACGTTATGTAACCCTTTACCCAATGCAACTTTTTTTTTGAAAGTATGCAAATATGGATATCATTGGAACTGGCTGAAGCAGCTAACTCCAATGATATTCATATTTGCATACTTTCACTCGTTAATTACTTGACCCCACAACATTAAATACAGCACTAAATACATTAATTAAATATGTCTACCATTTAATTTGTAAGGCAAGATGCCCTACAGCACTGAATACGTTATATAACTCTTTACCCAATGCAACTTTTTTTTTGAAAGTATGCAAATATGGATATCATTGGAACTGGCTGAAGCAGCTAACACCAATGATATTCATATTTGCATACTTTCACTCGTTAATTACTTGACCCCACAACATTAAATACAGCACTAAATACATTAATTAAATATGTCTACCATTTAATTTGTAAGGCAAGATGCCCTACAGCTCTGAATATGTTATGTAACCCTTTACCCAATGCAACTTTTTTTTGAAAGTATGCAAATATGGATATCATTGGAACTGGCTGAAACAGCTAACTCCAATGATATTCATATTTGCATACTTTCACTCGTTAATTACTTGACCCCACAACATTAAATACAGCACTAAATACATTAATTAAATATGTGTTACATTTAATTTGTAAGGCAAGATGCCCTACAGCACTGAATACGTTATATAACCCTTTACCCAATGCAACTTTTTTTTTGAAAGTATGCAAATATGGATATCATTGGAACTGGCTGAAGCAGCTAACTCCAATGATATTCATATATAATAATAAAAAATTTATAACAATGGGAGTAGATGTTTAATAATAATAATAAAAATAATGGTAGTGGGTTTTTTTTCCACACTTGCATTTTCTCGAGGGGTTTTTTTCCAAGGGGGTTTTTACCAAGGGGCTTTTTTCCTATGGGTTTTTTTTCCCAGGGGGGGGTTTTCCGTACCCCATTTGTACCAATTCCGAACTTCATACCTGAACCAATAGAGCTTGTACAATTGTACGGAAATGCATAAACATTACTGTCATGTGATTGTTCATCACAAACACTGGTCACGACACCCTTCATTGCACTTGTAATCTGGAACAAATTGGTGAAATTTGTGAGAAAAAAATCAATTTTTCAGATTTTTGTCGTCATTTTGTCCGGCAGTCTGATTTTTGCACAAATTTAAAAAGTGTATCTGTTGAATAAAAAAGATGCTAGTTTGTTTCAATTAGCACTCCACGTTGGTTAAAATCCTCTGCCATTTTTAAAAACCGAAATATCACAAATTCCTCAAGGCTGACAAAAGGCCAGGCGATGGATTCTTCAAATGGGTGTTGTGGACATCCATAATTTGCTGAGAAAAATACTTTAGACACTAAAACATGCAACGGTGCATTGGCTGCTGGACTATAACAAATAAGTATTGATAAAAATTATTTTACACTTTAACAATTACTTTCCATCACATTATTAGTTCAGAACAAAATACGGTGTTTGCTTCAAATTAAATGATGGTGATGTAATGTCAAGTTAAGCATTTGTTTATGCGGGTTTGTTAAAAAGAAGTAGTTTATAGCAATGATACTTTAGCTATCCTCCAATTTGTCATAGTACACAGATGAGAAGGCCTCTATTACCCATTGCTGCTCCCATACATCTTTTCATCCAGCACACAGTGAAGAGACAAACTGTTTGAAGACATCTCACATTTCTCCTTTTCTCCTTCACTAATAAGCATATTAACCCTCTCCATTGTATCGCTCTATACTCCCTCCTCCTTCCTGTGGCAACCTTGGGAAGTGGAATAGTGCTTGTTTAAAGTGGTAAGCAAGTTCCACTTTGCTGGTAAAATAACACCTGATGACCAATGCCTAGGGTGGAAGTTGTCTAAAGTGGGCAGCACAGGTATAAACGATTGGCTAAACTTGAATTATACCTGTATTGTGGTCATGATATATGATGCTGAAAGTGACCTTAAATTTGAATAATTAAAATGGGCAACATGGGTATAAACGATTGACTGGACTTGACTTTATATCCATGCTATGGTAACGATTAGCAATTGTGCAGAAGTACATAACCTTAACCCTTTACCCAACATAATGGCTAAAACCGGCCAGCACCATTCACAAAAGTCGCCAATTAATTTTCATTATTTTTTCATTTTTTGTTCGTCTCAAAAAACATAGGTAGGTTATGACCCCTCGTCGATCTCGTTCCAATGAGGGGTCATAACCTATGTTTTTGAGACAAAAAATGAAAAAAATAGTTATTCAAGAATTTTGTTTGCAAGTGTCATCTGCTTTTCATGTTAGGTAAAGAGTTAAACACAAATAAATAAATTATCCTCACAGTGAATCTTATTTTGTTGGACTGATATTATTTTCTGTATTCTAATAGAAAGAGCATCAGGGTCTCCATTATTCCCATTTTAAATTTGATACTACTTTGAACCATCTTTCCCAAATTCCATTCTTAGCTCTGATGACCATGACCTCAGTTTGAACAGTAGTGGCTCCCAAATGTTACATCTGGATACTCCGCAAATCCTATCTTCTCCTTATTCTGCCAGCCAACCCGACCTCTTTGCTCCAACTCCTCTTCAATTTTGATTACAATCCTCCACAACTCTCTCTCTAACATTTCTTTTTCTACCAACACGTTTTTCAAAAGGGGGGACTAAAAAGAATCACCTTAATACCCATCCCATCTCATCCATCTCACCCAGTCCCATCCCATCCTATTATTCTTTTGTGCATTTCTCCTAAATTTAGGAGCCATTTCTTATGAAACTTTGTCCTCCATCTGCTGAGGTGCAACCCATCTGACCACACATACTCTCTTTCCCCCAAAAGCATCCCAAAGGTCGTCAATAAATAGTCCTTTCAAATATGCTTTGAGGCCTTCCAGCTCCTCATTCAGTGCCATGTTCCTTAAATTCTGCTGATCCCCATCATTCATGATGAGAATAACTCCCCAAGATCACATCCTTAGCCACAATGTCATCCACTCTGTCCCTCAAAACCCCCATCTTAGCCACCAGAAAATTTAAAACAATTTGGTTTAGAATATCTGGACTACAAACTACACTATTCACACTCAAACAGTGCTGCTCCTTACTACACTACAATCAGTTTCCTTACAACAGTTCTGCTTTCACTCTTTATCCTCTAACATGTGCTTCTTGCCTCCTGTGTGTACCTCCTTCCTTTATTGATGAGAGTGACCGCACCCTGCTCATTCCATCACTTATATCACCTCTATTGCTCTCCTCCACCTAACCTGACTCCCTACACCTCTTCCACCCTCCCACCCCCACCTACTGAGTCTAGAATGGATCTGTATCGTACTGCATCCTCCTTGACTGGGGAGCATGGTGGCTCATCAGTTAGAGTTTTGAGACTGAAATGCCGACAGTTCAAAACCTGATGCATGGCATCCACCTTGTGTCTTTGGGCAAGACACTTCAGCCCAATTGCCTATGTGAAAGCATGGTCGCTCTATGTACTAAACTGTGCAGCATGGCAATGGTACACTTGCCTTGAAATCGTGCTAGCCCTGCATGCTCCAGGTTAGCAATTTGAAGATTCAACTGCTGCATGCCATTGCTTGATGGTTCTTTCTGCATATTCCAGTCTCCTCCACCCATAAAACTTTCTAACATGATATGACCTTGGCTGTTGAAAGTGTCATTAACTGGTGGAGTCTAAATTATTTTGGTCAGCAAATTTTGTTCAGTTGTCTTTGCCTTGTTACAACTTATGGGAGAGTGCCTGCGGGCACTCTCCCATAAATTGCAACACAGCAAATCCTTACACTCTAAATAATTTCATTTCAAAGAGGACATGAAGCACATCCACAGAAAATGAAGCCTGTAACCAATGGTACCCACCTTTTAGAGTAAAGCCCAACTTTGGGCTTCCAACACTCAACCAGTTAAACGAAAAAAAACTTAAATAAACAAAGGTTCTAACTCTCTCATATATGTCTCCCTTCAATTTTATATATAGTGGCACCCACTCCACTTTTTCATTCTCAAGATCTTTGCACTGTCTAATGAGGGTATTTCTGTACTTTGCCTCCCTCTCGATTCTCTGATTCTTCATACTGGCCCTTATGTCATCACTTTCATCATTTCATTATTCACATTGAAAATTCTTCCTCCATCCCCACATTTCCTCTTTGAATCTCCAACCACTTTCCACCTTTTGTCGAGAGCTACCTGGAGTAAATGTCATCTCATTCCTGACATTAGCCTCCAACAACCCAAAAATATCTTGACATTTATCTAACAATCATATAGATTTTGGCCTGTAAACACGAGAAACGTTACGTATCACATAATGTGTTCCAATTCCATATCATATAGATGACTCATTCTGATTCCGTATCATATACGGGACTTGTTTCCAGGAAGGCAACAGGCTATCATTACAGGCGCATGAATACATTCTATGTGCATTCGAGTGATCGACTCAGCTGATCGCTTACAAACAAAACAAAATTCCTTACAATTAGCGACAGAACTATTAATAGCCAGTGCCCTCCCCCCCACCCCCACCCCCCCCTCCACATACACACAATAAAAAGAAACTGTACAATTAAATATTACACACTTGTAAATTCAAGCGTAGCATCATAGGAAGTGACATTGAGAGTGAATAATTTTACAACGCAACTTTGAAAATTTGCGTTACTTGTTGTTTGTTAAAGTGCACAACAATGTTGTTCCATAAAATATGTTGTTTTTTTTTTTAAATCTTCTCGCCCAACATTATGTCTCAAAGCTGTATTAATAATTTAAGATTTAATCTGTTTATATGACAGAATTGAAAGATAAATGAATTATCATGATAATGTGCATGTCCTGTGATTCGCATCAGATTCTCGGTGGTGTCCAAAAAATGGGATCACAACTCGCCGGCAAAGCCGGCTCATTGTGAT
The DNA here is from genome assembly GCA_031216915.1 of Pictodentalium vernedei. Classification (NCBI taxonomy): domain Eukaryota; kingdom Metazoa; phylum Mollusca; class Scaphopoda; order Dentaliida; family Dentaliidae; genus Pictodentalium; species Pictodentalium vernedei. The sequence continues at coordinate 686,491,080 of CM062296.1, read as the reverse complement.
CCCATTCTGGACACCACCTCAGATCTGATACAAATCACGGGACATGCACATTATCATGATAATCTCTATTTATCACAAACTTCTTTTCACATCTACCAACACACCGTTCCCCTCATTCACACTGCCTGCCCATATCGAAAACAAACTTTGCCTGTTCCTGAACCTCCTGATTTCTCCTACCCACCCATGGGTCAGATATATAAAGTGCTGGGGGCAGTTTTCCTAATTATTATCAGCTACAGACAGCACTGAATAAACTGTATTCCAGTGTTTGTCTGTATTATTATATTTTGCTCACCACTTTGATAGGGAATTTGACTGATGCTCTGAAAGTTTAACCTTTAACTGAAAAATAAAGTAGCAGCTAACCAGCAGTAGGCGGTGGCAGTGCCAGAGTTACAGAAGTGAGGGGGGTAAAGTTTGGTATTGCCCGCCATGCAGCGGGGTGGGTTTCGAGAGGGGTGTCCCCTCGCAAAGTTGAGAAAATTTTTAAAACTTACGTTGTAAATAGTGTTCTCTGGATCATTCTCAGACAATTAAATTAAAACAGTTTTATCCTTTTGAAACTTATTGGTTAGATCTTTCAGTTATAGAAAACATCGTACATGGTGACATTTTAATGGAAGAACGCTGTTGTAAAGTGTGAGCACAAAGCACCAAATGACACTCAAATCGAAAATGAAAGTAGGCTGCATTCCAAACGGATGCGTTGCATGCTCTCGATTCTAGCATTCCTTGAATACTCTTAAGCGGTATGTTTCAGACCGTTTGAATGCGGCACGCCTTGTTGCAATTTGGGCCCTCGACTCTTGTTTGTTTTTGTAGCTAATGTGTGGAAGGGAGGGGGGGGGGGGGGGCACACACAAACATAATTTAAAAACTTCTCTGATTTAGTCCACTGTGGAACATGGAATTAAGCATACCCACCATTACACCGCAACGTTCAATACAAAAATTAAAATGATAGTATTTTTTTTACTACGCTTGACGAAAAAAGTGGAGGGGTAAGTACCCCCCCCCCCCATACCTCCCCATGGCACTGCCACTGGCAGTAGGGTCACATGGGTATTGGGTAGGACACTACTCCCAAGTGTGTATAAAATGTCAACTTGATAATACCACAAAGGGGGATAAAAATCTCTGATACTGGTTTATATCATCCCTTGAGATGAACAAGGCACTATCTGCAATGCTTTAGCATTGCAGATGGTACCTTTTTTAAATCAAGGATGACATACTCTCACTCAGATGGTGCAGGAGTTATTTTTATTATTGTGTCGCCGCCCCACGAAGTGGGGAGCGACATATAGGGATTACTTTTGTCGTCTTGCGTCGTCCGCGTTGTCTGCGTCACACTTTCTCTTATCCACCACTCCTCTTTAACCTATGAATGGATTTTGATGAAACTTTCAGTGATTCTTTATCACATCATGGCAATGTGCACCTCCAATTTTATTTTTTGATCCGCTGTATTTTTTCCAGAGTTGTGCCCCTTTTCCACTTAGAATTCTGTCTGAAACGCCAGGCTTCTCTTATCCGCCACTCCTTTTTAACCTATGAATGGATTTTGATGAAACTTTCAGTGCTTCTTTATCACATCATGGCATAGTGCACCTCCTATTTTATTTTTTGATCCGCTGTATTTTTTCCAGAGTTATGCCCCTTTTCCACTTAGAATTCTGTCTGAAACGCCAGGCTTCTCTTATCCGCCACTCCTCTTTAACCTATGAATGGATTTTGATGAAACTTTCAGTGATTCTTTATCACATAATGGCATTGTGCACCTCCTATTTTATTTTTTGATCCGCTGTATTTTTCCAGAGTTATGCCCCTTTTCCACTTAAAATTCTGTCTGAAATGCCAGGCTTCTCTTATCCGCCACTCCTCTTTAACCTATGAATGGATTTTGATGAAACTTTCAGTGATTCTTTATCACATCATGGCATTGTGCACCTCCTATTTTATTTTTTGATCCGCTGTAATTTTTCCAGAGTTATGCCCCTTTTCCACTTAGAATTCTGTCTGAAACGCCAGGCTTCTTTTATCCGCCACTCCTCTTTAACCTATGAATGGATTTTGATGAAACTTTCAGTGATTCTTTATCACATCATGGCATTGTGCACCTCCTATTTTATTTTTTGATCCGCTGTATTTTTTCCAGAGTTATGCCCCTTTTCCACTTAGAATTCTGTCTGAAACACCAGGCGACACACGTCTTCCATGGAAGACTCACATCTAAGTAGTTTAATCCCTCACTTAACATCCAAAAACCGGCAGTGCTATTCACTAAAATTGCATCTAAAGTTTTTTATTTTTTTCCATTTTATGCCTAAAAAATCCAGTGAATGACCTCTCACTGGAACCAGCTCAATGAGATCATCTGAATGAGAGATCATAAGCTTTGTTTTGAGACAAAGAATGAACATTTTTAATTTTGTGTCATTAACTGTGTGAGTTATGTTAAGAGTCAGTACATTCTCTTTCTCGGTACCTAAGTTTTAGAAAAGTGCTCAGAGTGTTCCAGTTGACATGCAAATTTAAAAATATTTACAGCCCCACCCCTATTCCCATCTGTGGGGGATACACTCTCTTAACTCATTGCCTGGCAAGTTGAAGTGGGGGAAAAGTATATTTTTCTGTTGGCATTATCACAGAACAATATTTTGTTCACATCACACCCCACTTCATTTAACTTTGCTGTGCCACTGTGGCTACCAGTGCACATATTTATCTGTCTATCAGTTTACTGCAATTTGCTCTGCAATTTGCTCCTTTCAGTAATAAAAGCATTTTCACACTTCTTCAAACCACAGCTTAATTGAAATGAGTTCAACATTTTGGTTCAGAGCGTGACAATAATATATGATTTCAAGTAAAAAAAAGGGAATGCATAAAATTTGAATAGTGACTTTTGTATACATGCTGAGTGGATTCTAAAAATTTATTATAGGACTTAATCGGTTTGTCATACATCTCTGGTGCCTTTCATGACATCTCAGTTTTAACACCAATGTGACATTGACTGAGTTAAATAAACTTTAGGGCGTGCGGTGGCTCAGGAGGTAGAGATGCAAGCCAAGAGGTCCTAGGTTTGAATCCTACCTGTGGCAACCATGTTGTATCCTTGGGCAAGACGCTTCATCCCAATTGCCCACATGGGAGCATGGTGGAATTGTATACTAAGGCATACTGCACATTGATGGTGCACTTGTCTTCAACCATTGCTAACTAACTTAGTACGTTGGAGAGTCTGACAGTTGCTTTGCCATTGCTCGGTGGTTCTCTTGGGTACTCCAGCTTCCTCCACTCGTAAAACTGCCTGACACGAGGTGACCCTTGCTGTCAAAAGTGCCGTTAAACCCCAATAAATAAATAAACTTTAATTGCATCTGTATTTTAGTGCTGATGAGAAAATAATGTTTTTTAGGTTATTGATTTTATGCTAGAAGACAGATTTTATCTTGGAATGTTTGAAACATGAAGTGTGAACATTTTTCAAAGCAGTATAGAAAAGATTCATGTTTTGTCTTGCAGAGTGTAGAATATACACTTTGTAAAGGTTATTTATTCTCTTGGTAGTGGTTCTGCCATTGGATTTCACACAGTAAATCTACTCTTATCTCCTCATCATGAATACAATTATAAATTATTAATGGATTATAATTATCTGCGATTTTGTGATAAGATATTGGATCTCTCAAAGAAAATGAACACATGACCACAATTGATCAGAAGAACGGGTTCTTTTGCGAAAATTTGCTGACTAGCTTGAATGTAACACAATGAACTTAACACTCTGTTAATATTACCCTCCCCCCCCCCCCCCCCCATGGCAGCCTTGGTTAGTGAAGCAGTGCTTGTTTACTGTAGTAAATAAGCCCTGTTTTACTGGTAAAATAGGGCCCAGTCACCAATACTTGGAGTGGAAGTCCTCTAAAATGGGCAACATGAGTATAAACAATTTACGAAACTTGACTTCATCTCCATGTTGCAGTCATGATGAGCCATTGTGCAGAAATATGTGACCATGAACACCAATAAGTAAATTAAATAAATAGTATTAACAAATTTATAATAGTTTACAAAAAAGTTTTATGTTGAAGCCACAGGCTATGAAATTATACCTAGCAAAAAAGATTTCACATGATTTTTTTTTATTAAAATTTATTTACAGTAGAACCTGTCTTGAGAGACCGCCCTTTGGGCCACACAAAAGTGGTCTCTCAAGACAGGTGGTCTCTCATAACAGGTTTCAGGTTTTCTCAAGTCAGTGAATAACCAACCACAAAATTCAGAAATGGAGAAGAATGGATTTTTGTAATTACTGTGTAGCTGTTCTTTTTTATTAAGTTTTTGTAACAAACTGAAATGGACTGTTGTAAAAATTATAAAAATAAATTAGTGTTGAAAATCTTCATTGAAGATTTTCAACACTAATTTATTTTTATAATTTTTATAACGGTCCATTTCAATATGTTACAAAAAGATTTTCAACACAAATTTATTTTTATTCCTATCTGTCACATTTCAGGTATGTATGAAATTGTTTATTCAGCAATAATCGTAATCTTTTCACAGGGGTCTTATGAAAACATCTCAATCTTTAATGAGTTAGCAATTGAAACCTAATTAAGAGCTTTTAATACTTTTCATTATGTTAGTATAACCACAATGAATTTTCGAATTCCAGAACAGGTAAAAAGTTTTTGTCATGGTTTCAGTCTTCAAAGGGGTGGTCTCTCAAGACAGGTCCATTATGGCATAAAAATACAAGTTGGTACCAGGTCACAGTGGTCTCTCAAGACAGGTGGTCTCTCAAGACAGGTGGTCTCTCAAGACAGGTGGTCTCCCATAGCAGGTCCATTATAGAGTAAAACCAATCGGTGCCTGGCAGATGTGGTCTCTCAAGACAGGTGGTCTCTCAAGACAGGTGGTCTCTCAAGACAGGTGGTCTCCCATAGCAGGTCCATTATAGAGTAAAACCAATCGGTGCCTGGCAGATGTGGTCTCTCAAGACAGGTGGTCTCTCAAGACAGTGGTCTCTCAAGACAGGTTTTACTGTAACTCTTTTTTAACTAACAAATAAGCCGAACCCACCCACATTATTTTCAAACTGAGTAGTTGACAATCATTTATTTTTCAAAAAATTTCAACAAAACCATATCATGTGACCCCCTCATTGGAATGAGCTTGCCAAGCTCGTTCCAATGAGAAGTTACATGATATGGTTTTGTTGAAACTTTTTGATAAAAAATAACCGATTTTGATGTTGTGTGTGTTAATGAGGTTTAATGAGACTATTTTTGAGTGATCAAATTTTTGTTTTAACACTACACCCAATGTAATGAATGGTCTTATCTAATCAGCACCATTCACAAAAAATCACCATTCAGTAATAGTTACTAACTGAGCTGGAAGTATTCATGAATTTGAACAACCTGCCAAGGTGCGATATGTGATGCCGAGCCGCGAAGCAGCGAGGTGTTACAGCGCGTAGACAGGTTGTTCAAATTTTTGAATACCAACTGTGAGTTTAGTAACTTACTTACACACCAATTCACTGAACGCACAGACCTAGGTATGATAGGTGAGAACAGGTGTTCAAGTGACGTCACTTGAACACCTAGTCTTTTGTTCTATTGGGTATTTCACGCCTCTTACCAACCCGGAGAAGACAAAGGAATTGGTGTGTAAAATTTGATTATGATGTATTATTATTGCACCCAAAACATAACTTATGAACTCTCATAATCTTTGTGTTTTAGGCAGAAAATGAAAAGTTTTAGTTATTCCAAATGGTTTTTGAATGTGTCATTCAACAAAGAGAAGATCTCTAAAGAGTAGTGATTTCATATGAAATTTCTGTACTGAGTTCATTAAAATTGATCTGAGCCAAGGTTTACCAAGGCTCCGATCAATTTTTATTTCATGTTACATTGTGATGAATTTCAGATGCTTTTTATCACATAATGTGTAATTTAAAATTTTAGCTAACGTAAAGCCTAAAGCTGGCCAGCACTGTTCACAAAAATCCAAATTTTATTATACAAGTGTATTTTTTCTCTCTCTTTTTGCCTCAAAAACATAGCTTATGAACCCACACTGGAACTAGCTTGTTAAGCTTGTTCCAATGAAGTGTCATAACCTCTGCAAATGTCATCTTCTTTTTGTTTTAGGTGTCATAACCTCTCCAAATGTCATCCTCTTTTTGTATTAGTTAGACAGGTGATGAAAAATAAGAGAAGATTAATTGAATTCTACTTCCGAAATCAACTCACTCATAATGTTACCAGGTCGACATTGAAATCAAGAGCCAATACTATACAACTTTTACAATTGTATTATCTAGAATTCTATTTTCTACCTATTAATGTAAATGACTAGAACGAATCATTAGCATTTTAAAAGATATGGCAATTTGCCAACTGGCAAAATTGCCACATCTTTGAAAATGCTAATGGTTCATTTAAACCCATTTAAAATCATAACTAGAAAATACAGTTCTAGAAGTACAATTGTAAAGGTTCTATAGTATTGGCCCCTGATGTCATTTTTGTATTGGACGTGTTGTGAAAGATATTTTCTGCAATGAGCTATTTAATGGTGATTATGTTATAAAAGGTTTTTCAAGTATCATCTTCTTGTGGTGTTAGGTAAAGAGTTAAAAGGGTTGATGCATATGATTTTTTGTCCAGGAATTTCCTTGTCATGGAAAACAGATAATGGTCCCATATTTTAAATTATAAGTGTGAGACAATGATAATTTTTACAAATTGCTGTGTATATATTTATAATGACACCTTAGTAATTTCACATTTATTCAATACAGATCTATTTTGAATACAATTGTTACCACAAATAATGCTTCTTCAAACAATGGTCAACAAGTAATGATGATTATGCTGATAAAGAGATAACTATTGGAAGACTTGAGAAATCAGATTCTGACATCAATTATTTGGATAAAACCCAGTTATTCATAGAAGAATAATGATTGCACAATTAAAAAAGAAAGTATTGACAAGTTTTGATGAGTCATGAGATAAGTGAATGGAATACAACAATGCTATCATCAACTTGACGCTTTCAACAAGATCAGCATCACATTATCAAATGGTGTAAATTGCAGATCACTAGTGTGAATCTATGATTGCTTTTGTTGTTTCTGTAGTAATAACACTTTGGCAAACCACTGAATTGCCATGGTTCTCAGAAGAGAAGGCCTTCATTACCCATGTGCCCCACATATCAGCCCCCTCCAACTGGCATATTTTGATTTTGTAATGCATCTATGAACAGCACAAAGAGTTTTGTTGTATCTCCTGTTGGAGGAACAGTTTTCTTTTAGGGTATTTAATTTAAACAATATTTATTTCAGAAAAATATAAACAGTAGCATTACAAATAGCACATGGAGTCATGACTCGTGCATTTGGTAGTAAGCTTGTAATCTTACAGTAACCATCTCCACACAGAAGACAAAATACATCACACACTACATGAAGAATGCTAGTAGTAATGTATTTAGTAGTTTTCAGCTGAGATAGTGGAAGTGTAACTTGAAGTGAATGACACTGACCAAGAATCGAGGCCCTGAGATGGCATCCACGATTGCCTCCGATTATCTCAAGACTCCAAAAAGCATATATACTGGGACCAGTTAGTTACTTTCAGAGTGGCAAGACCAAAAAGAGTTTTCTGTAGATATGGATTCATTCTCGAGAATGTGTCACATCAATTTCTAAGTATTATGGATTTGAGAGGAATCCCATAGCTGATTTGGCAACATTAACATTAAGCAATTCGACGCCCGATTTTAATGATGTGTAAATGCTGAATATCACTTTTGGAGAATAAACCCAATGATTGATTGTGCCAACATCCAGTAGCAAAACAGGTAAAATTTCAGTGGCAGTCCACTCATTGTATATAGCAATCTCGTTTGCGCAAACTTCTCCCTGAAATCCATGCCATTTCCCTGAAAATCAACCTCTTTTTCCCAGGGAAGGTGTACAATTTTTGTCCATACAGAAGGTGAGATGAGGGAGGGGTTGAATCAGTGCCTCAAATATCCTGCTTTTTCCAGGTGCCGTAAATTTTTACCTCACAAAACAAAATTTTTCTGTGATATGATTGTTCTAAAGTGATCAGAAACAGTATTAAGATGTTTTTGCAATAAGTTAGATCAGTTAAGTGCAACTGACCTTCTTAGTATGGCTATGAGTATCAAAAGATGCCTCCCAACATCTCTCAGAAGATCAGATAGGTTGATCCACAATACAAAATTCACTGATTGACATAAACCATTATATCACTGTTGGAGAAAAATGAGCAGTTAACACTACCCAGAATAACTACAACTGCATTAAAGATACCATTCACATTACCCACATAAATGTTACAAAAAGTCATTGATAGATATATAGAAAATATGATGTTGTATGTCAACCTATTGGCATGGAGCCATTATAAGGATGATGTTTGGTTTGAACATCTTCATTATCACACTGAATTGTATCAATAGGTTATTTCAGGTTAAGAAATTCTTGAAGGGTCAAGATATTACCATTATTTTGTGCTGTCTAACTAGATCCTGTTAAAGGCTTCCCTTCCTGCTGGAGTTCCAACACAGAAACTGTTATCATTGCATTAAAAGTATTTCTGCAATGTATTGCTAACTCATGTTGCCGTTACTTGAACATGTGTGAAAAAACTAGTGAAAATTAACTGAAAATGATTTGTCATACCACACGATAGATACCATTCCAATGATACAGATCAGTAAAACCAGACTTGTTTCATCTTGCAGATAAAACTCAAACTAAAACAGATTAAAACTGACAAAAATCGCCTTGCTCATCCCAAATAGAATGAAAACAAAATGGGCAGTTTTCATCAACAGGAGTCGATACAAAACAGTGAGATTAAACTGATAAAGCTGCACATTGTAATGAAATGGAACCTAAAGGATATTCAACAAGGAAGATTGCTGATGACAGTCTCTATACCATTTGGTTCCAAGGTAGTAATCTCATCATCAATCTTCGCTCTTGTATAAAAATAAATGGAAAAGTGCCTAAAGTTTCAGTGTTCTACACATAATCTACATGGCCATTAATATTGGGTATGTGCAGGTGTTATTGTAACATGGCTCTTAACCCTAAATGAACTAGTTCAACCTCTTCTAAGCTGAGAGAAGCTATTCCAGCTTTCTGTCTAACCCATATTGGCATCACATTGTCATTTAAAATTTTCCTCATCTTTGAGCATTTGAATATGGATTCATTGCTACCACTAATAGATCGGAATTTGTCAGTTATTGAACAAGAAGTAAATTGTTGATTCCTCATCTAATTGTGTTAAGTATAGTGTTAAAGTGGAATACACTGCAGTAAGGAATAATGGTGAAATTATTTTAGAAGTTTTGCATTATTTGTAAATATTAATGTGGGTGTATGGCTTAGACAAATGACCTTCAAAAGAGACACACTCTTTTCTATGAATTATGTATTTATTTATGTATTAGGGTTTTAATGACACTTTCAACAGCCAGAGTCACCTTGTGTCAGTCAGTTTTATGGGTGGAGGAAGCCTGAGTACCTGGGGAGAACCATCACAAGCAGGGTTAGCATTGGTCGAAGGCAAGTACACCATTGTTGTGCAGTGTGCCGTAGTACACAGTGCCACCTTGTCCCCTTGAGGGCAGTCGGTATTAAGTGCCTTGCCCAAGGATGCAATACAATTATCAGGATCGAATTACAGACTTTTTGGTTCATTGCCCTTACCACTGAAGTACCTTCTTCTGGCGGTACATCATGTGATTGAGTTCAAGTTGAAAACTGAATGCTTCCTTGGTGATTCCTTGCAGACATCTAGCTTCCTGTACAGGCCTATAAATATCCCAAAATACTGACGGTAAACACTGTGCCCAAATAATGGATATGGTGGGTCTGTAATTGTTGTTGTGCCCAAATTAGACTAATCTAAAGGCCTGTTCCTGTATAAGGGAACAAACTCTAAAATATCTATTGTGTGCCACCAGCTCTTTTCATGGCTTTATTGAAAAGTGCTGAGACCTACTGTTATGACATTAAGATGGTCAAGTGCAACCACATGTATATGGATTTAGAATCTTGGCACATATCTACAGATTTTCTTGCAACAATAGCAAGAAATGGTTTAGCCTTTCAGATTGAATACTCGTGTTGCCTTTTGCCAGAAAGAGTCAGCAAAACACTCAGATAACTACATTGAAATCAACTGTTTACAGATTCCCTGGAAGTTTTAGCAATTTAATTTTCTTTTGCTGGAGAATATCAAAACAGAAGCCATTTCAAGTAGTTTTGCAAGAGTCACCTATTGGCAGATATTTAATCCAATAACTATCTCCAGATGGGAACATCAAATAAACAAGTGTAAACATGTCCATATTTCTTATCATCCTACCTTACAATTGTTTACTACAAGCTTACCTTACAGTGGAAGACACTAACTCGGAAAATATACTCTCTATTTTGATCTTTCCCAAGCGATTTGGGAAAGAAAAGTGGTACAAAAGCACCAAGAAAAAATAAGCCCAAACTGGGTCGAGCACCACCGGTGCACACCCAGTAGGGGATGCTCTTCTCTTAGTACAAATCCACGGCTTCTGGCATCCAGTGCACAGGCAGTAACTAATGAGTCATTCTTTTTTCGTCCGCCCATGTGGCAAGACATCCATTTGCATTCAGATACAGTGATAATACAGTGATAATTCAGCTCGTTGATAATGGTTACCTGTGACTGAAATAATGGATCTGAGGGTAGTATAATGACAGGACTGTGTTTTATATGGGCCGTGAGCTGCGAAAAGGGACCTTACAGGATATCCAATGAAAACATAGAAAGACGTCAAAAACGAACGATGTAAAAATTGTGGGCGTGATCAAATAAGTTTTATAAACAGACGCGGCTTTTTACTTTTTTTCTTTCCACACGAGGAACGCACAGATTTAATGTATTTAATAAATTAAAACTGGTTACCGTAACTAAATAAATGTTTTATGTCAGAGATAGAATCAGACTCTCAAAACATTCTCTTGAATTCTGATGAATTGAACAGTTCTTTGCCAACGAAATATCCGAGGCGACAGTGCAACACAAGTTCTTGACTTTCAAGAAGACATGTTGTCTACTGTGTAGCAAACCAGCTTCAGGCGTATCCAATTGTTTGGTTGTTTCCATATGACTTTACATGTTTCCTATTAATCGATGACATTAATGTCATAAAACTTCGAGGCACACAGCATTGTCTGTTGAAAATTAACACACACAAAAGATATAGTGACAAAAACACGCCGATTTCATTGTTTTCCAAGAGCGTTCGATGGGCTGTCAGCAGACGTGAAACGACTGATTTTTCGCTTCACTCTGTTTGACCTGTTTAGAATGACGTTTCGCACTTGCTGAATTGTTTACATCAATGAATGTTTCTATTTTTAAATCACGGCGTGACATCGAAAAGAAAGTTGCCGAGAACTCAGGTTTAAAAATCATCTTTGCTTCCGACACTTGTTCTAACATGAATTCATCATGTTCATGCAGTAATACTTTCTGAAAACCAGTTACAAGTTACAAATTTTATGTGCCTGGAATAAAATGATTTTAACGTAGGAAGGGTTTTTTTTGTTGCTGTTGTTTCTGTTTTTATTTGAAGTTCCGCTGTGGCGTAAAAATGACTAAAGTTGTCTGTTCTGTATTCAAGCTCTGCTCTCCGTCACTACTAGTCAATACAGTACACATCTATAGATCATACTACACTGACAAAGCCTTGCGGTGTTCTATTTTCTAACAGCATAGATGGACTGTGAAATTGAATGTGATTTGTTTTCTACAGCCCTGGATACAGCATGTCCACAGCCTAAGTTCGTTACAACCTCAAATTCAAAAGCCGCAACATCTCATGTCAAGCGCAGTAACTTATGACCAGTGTCGATGCTACGGATGGGGGTGAGGTGAAGGGCATTTACCCCAAACATAGATTTTGCCAGCCATCCCATCCCCTTTCTCCCATTCATCACAAACACATTCACACACCCCTCTCTCTCACAAACATTGACTCTGCTTTTTTTTGTTATTCCCATTACACACCCTGCCGATGAACTTATCCAGTAAAGAACCACAAGCTCGTATGCAGTTAGCCAACACAGATTCTGAATCTTGCCCTCAAAATATGGGTCGTTTGCCCTACCTCATTATTTTCAATGTTCAAAAACTGTAAACCTTTAGAAGCCACAAGAATAGTCCGAAAGCACATTTTTTTGTCTGTTTTTTTTTTTATCTGGGAGGAGGGGTCTGGGAGCTCGAGAAAAAATGAATCACCTCCTCTTCCCCTCCCCTCCAAAATAATAATAATAATAAACAAATAAATAAATAAAAATAAAACCCTCCATTAAATCTTTAAGGATTGCTCCTGCCTTAAAAAGTATTGATATTCACCTTGAGCCCCCCCCCCCCCCCCTCTCTCCATGGGGAGCATATCATGTCCCCTACTTGCCCACTCCCCCCCCCCCCTCCATGCAAGATTTTCTAGCGCCACCCCTGTTACTGGTCAACTTTGGTAGCTCACAATTGTGTCAGTTTTTCTTTCAATTGGAGGCTTATTAATTTTGTGATTGTGATGCAACTCAATTAGGCTATATTCATTTAACAAAATTTTTAAAAATGACAAAATTCGAGTAGGCTATCTTTCAAAACTTTCCTTCGAAGCTGTTCGAGAAACATTTCTCGGTTCTGGTAATTGTTGCTGGGACCAATAATGTGTACCATTTTCCTAAACTCATTTTAAGAAGGGATTTGCGTTTCAAAGAAGTAGAAAGTTAAAAAAAACTTTCAGTTTTATTCAAGTCCTCATAAGAGGGGGGGGGGGGCGTTATCTGTAAACAAAAATACACGAGGCCCCTTGGAATAACCTCTGGTTGGGTCAGAAAAAACATTTGCAGGACGCTAGGCCTCAGGGGGTGCACCCCCCCCCCCCCCTCGAAGCTGAACCATTTTTTTTTCGAATCCACTTTTATTTCGCTGATAAAAGACCTTTGAGCATTGTTATATCTTTGGTGGTCTCTTAAGAACATGATAGGTAAAAGATATAGGTTTTATTTGCTTTGAAAGTTACTTCTTCTGTTTTCATATTTCTCATCAAAACTGGATTTTTGCACACACACACACACACACACACACACACACACACACACACACACACACACACACACACACACACACACACACACACACACACACACACACACACACACACACACACACACACACACACACACACACACACAGTCTTGTTTTCCCTACATACCAAGGTACCCCATTGTTTGTCCTTTGTGTGGACTAACGGTTTCAACCTCGTTTTGCCGGTACAGTTCTGGGAAAACAACCGAGGTAAAGGGTTTCTTTTGTCCCTTGGTAAGGCGAAACATGCAAACTCTTTTGTCTAGTTACCTCGTCAAGTTGGTAAGACAAACCCACACACACACACACACACACACACACACACACACACACACACACACACACACACACACACACACACACACACACACACACACACACACACACACAGAGTCTTGTCTACCCTACATACCGAGGTACCCCATTGTTTGTCCTTTGTGTGGACTAACGGTTTCAACCTCGTTTTGCCGGTACAGTTCTGGGAAAACAACTGAGGTAAAGGGTTTCTTTTGTCTTTTGTACCTCGGTAAGGCGAAACACGCAAACTCTTTTGTCTAGTTACCTCGTCAAGTTGGTAAGACAAACGCACACACACACACACACACACACACACAGTCTTGTTTTCCCAACATACCGAGGTACCCCATTGTCTGTCCTTTGTGTGGACTAACGGTTTCAACCTCGTTTTGCCGGTACAGTTCTGGGAAAACAACCGAGGTAAAGGGTTTCTTTTGTCTTTTGTACCTCGGTAAGGCGAAACACGCAAACTCTTTTGTCTAGTTACCTCGTCAAGTTGGTAAGACAAACGCACACACACACACACATGCACACACTCAAAAAATGGCTCAAATTTTGTTTTAGGTAGTCCAGGGGCAGAATGTTGCTTTTTCGGCCTCGTGTACTGTTTTTTTTTTTTTTTTTACAGCTGACCTCCCACTAGTCCTCATGAACTGAAGTCCCTTCGTGACAATTGAGTTCTTTTTTCTGATGAAACATGAAAGAATAATTTTGTTCGAATGATTGGTTGGGTGGTAAGGTAGACTGCATGTAAGCTTGAAATAATTAGATGATGTAATTTCACTGCATCATGATGCCAATATCACAAACACGCATACACAACAACACATAAGGGAATACCCGTGAGCGGTGGGGTGGGGTGGGGTAAAAATAATACACTAGGTCTGAAAAGCAATGTTCTGCCTTGGACTATATCTGGAAAAACGATTTGAGCATAAAAAATTGTCTTTTTTGGGGGGGGGGCAATTTTTTTTTTCAATTTTGGTGTACGACAACCTTTAAAAAAATATCTTTCAAGGCAAATGAAACTTAAGTGACCACTAATGACATGCATGACAATGCTCAAAAGTTTTCTATTACTGAATGTAAAAAAAGTAGATTTGAAAAAATGCTTCGGCCTCGGCGGACCCCCTCTCCCCGGGACCCTGTGTCTTGCAGTTTTTACCTGCCACCTCCCTCAACAAATCGTGTTTTTATTTATTTATTTACTTTTTACAACTGATCCACCCTCCCCCCTCCACCCCACCCACCCCGGAATACCGAGAGACAAAAACAAAAACAATACTTACCCCGTTATCGTGTAAAATAACTTATTTTGCAGAGTATTGTTTTTGTTTGCTTGTTTGGGTTTTTTGTTCACTGATCCCTTTTCTCCTGGCAGGAGCGAGAGGTGGTAGGGAATGAGAGTTGTCTTGAAAAACTAGAAACTACAGTCGGCAATCGATAACTCGAAATCGGATGATTCGAATATATGAGATAACTCGAAGTTGGCTATCGGTCCTAGCAATCAGGGACTAGCAGTCCCCCTCCACCCCTCCCAGGAAATATAGACCATCGCTGTTCTATATTTTCTGGGAGGTGTGGAGGTGGTACCTTTGGCCAGATTACAAGTTTCTGTATTCTTGTGTTCAAGGCTTCCAAATCCCTCAAATACATCTCAAGTGCCTAACATGAGGACCGGGATAAGTCGAAGTTATCGGCCTGTCCCGTAAACTTTGAGTTTCGACTGTACATGTGAATTGTGATTCTGGAAAACGTGTTAATGGTGGTGTCGAAAAGTACTGAAAGGCAACAAAAATTTAGAATTGGGAAGACAATCTTGCAGTACATTGTACTTCAAGATAACTTGTTAATGGAAATAAATAAATCAGTTTTTGTGATGTGCTTAAAATTATGTTGTCTTCAAGATTTCTTTTCACGCCATTTCCTTTCCAAGAAAATGATCGCGTTTGTCAGCCAACGTTTTACCTATGCAACAAAATATTACAGGTCCCTCTCTGTGCATACACTTCTATGCGTGTAGTGGTTGATTCTGACCACTCGATCCACTTTCAGATTCGAGTTTAGAGCCTCCGACAAATACGCTTACTGAAAAATCATAACGCCTCCAATTATTTTCCTACTAATTTATTGGCCGATACTGGGAAATTAATAGAAGAAATGTTGTCACCAAGATGAGATACGCGATTGCTCATTCTCACACATTGCTTCTAACTTTAGAGTCAGTGTCGGTGAAAAAAAAAAACTGTCCAGAGACGTCAGGTTACCAAGGGCTGGATTCAGAAATATGAGGGCCTGGGCAGCCTCGAGTAGAAGCTCAATTTTTTCTTACGCTCATCACAAGCAGATCCCAAAGTGGTCTGGCCGATGAGCGGCTTAATTGGAGTCCTGTGGGGGGAGGGGGGGGGGGTGGAGGTGGGGGTGTTACCCCAGGTAAATTCGGATTTCTGGAGGCTCTCAGGAAGTTTCTGAAAGCATTCTGAGCTCCAAAATGTGTAACATTTCAACAGGAAAATGGGACTTTCGAACAACATGACAAAATTCCTTGCCAAATGTGGGGGCCCTTCAAATGTGGGGGCCCTGTGCGTCCGCCCAGTCTGCCCATTCTCAAATACGGCCTAAGGTTACCTGACTGCCCTGGGAATATTTGTTTCGGTTTTCCTCATCGAATAAAGGGATATATGACCTATTTGTGGCCTATAACAGCCTCTCCCGATAAAAGGAGTAAAACTTGTGACAATATATATCAGTCACATTTTTAGGTTTCTTGTATAGAAGACTCATGCGGCCATTAGCTGAACCTAACTTTTATTTAAATACAATTTGCGATTTATGTGATTATTTATTGGTGCCAGCATCAAGGCTAGACTCAACATAACTATAAAGTCAAGTCTTGCCAATCATTTATGCCAACGTTTCCCACTTACTGAGGGATGGCACCAAGCGGCGTTGGTTACCAAGTCCTATTTTACCTGGGCGTCCCACGGGAAGAAGTTTTGAGATTGATATTGATGCGTTTGATATCACCAACACACATACCCCACACTGACCTTGATAATCCCTCCAGGCAAACATTGAGACTAATGACAATCAGGCAACTTTCGAAGGAAACTCACATAGGTCTTGGCTGAATCTACATTTGATTTCAAGACGTTTTAAAATTGAAATTGTTCAGTTTGATGGCCCGCTCCACGAATTATATAGGGCCTACATGTTCAGACCCAAACGTGTTTCAATGTTATGTTTAAAATCGAGACACATTTTATAGTTAGGCTTCACCACAACTAAATGTGTTTAGAAATTCCAAACTATAAGTTGTGTTTTGAAGCAACTGAACATCTTAACACGTTCCCGAATTGGACACAAACTGACGAGAAAAAACACTTTTGTACGTAATCCTTGCACTTCAGGGGTGCTTAAAAATTGAATACGAGATTTTGTAAGCATTTTGGTGTTTAAATTACAAACCAAAATACGTGCTTTGACACTCAGAAATCATGTCTTTGTCTTGTGAATATCAATTAATCCAAAGCTTGTTAGGGGACAAACATAAGAGAAAATAACAATTTAAAATTAATGAACACATTAATATTTAGCAAAAAAACCAAACAAAACCCCCCAGCCTGTATTTGTTTAATAATTTTTACAGTGGTCAGAGAATAGGCCTGTACGCATGTGCATGGGGGGGGGGGGGGGGGGGGGATGAATACTCACTGGCGTAGCAAGGATTTTTGATTGGGGGTGCAAAATATACGATCGAATGTATGTGTAGTATGCTAGGGTGGTACATTTAGATAATTCTCTGTACAGAGCTATGCAAATGGAAGACTTAAGAGTCACTGGTACAGCATAGGGAATAATAACATTTTACCACAAAATTATCAGGGTGAATTTTAATGCAGTACTGTTGTATGTGAATCCATCTATGAATAAAACTCTAAGAATTGTTTTCCTGAAGTCGTCATTCGTCATTAAGGGGACAGGATATGTTATAGGCATAATATACCACGCTGGCTGGCGTGGGTGGGAGTGAGTACGTACTACCATTGGTTGGAGATTCGGTGTTAGTTCTCTCGAGAAAAAATTGTCCGCCGTGCTCTGATGCCTTTGCGACGTTGTGCAAATTGGCC
Source organism: Pictodentalium vernedei (assembly GCA_031216915.1). Classification (NCBI taxonomy): domain Eukaryota; kingdom Metazoa; phylum Mollusca; class Scaphopoda; order Dentaliida; family Dentaliidae; genus Pictodentalium; species Pictodentalium vernedei. Next base: position 686,473,436 of record CM062296.1, on the reverse strand, counting down.
CATATTGCCATTATTGGAGATGGCACTATAAAATTTCTGGTCGTCCCGTTTCTTCTTCCTTTTTTTTTTTTTTTTTTTTTTTTTTTTTTTGTCTGTTTTCAGCCTACTAGTTATATTGGTGAGGAGGGTCGTGTGTTAATAGATTTTCTTTATTCAATTTTGCCGATGCATGCAAAGCAGCCGAAAACGTGCAAAACGCATCACCCCTGCTCCCCCCACCCCCAACAACAACAACAACAACAACAAAAAAACAACCAAAAAACAAACATTAAATGAACAAGAAATAAACAAAAATGAAAAACCTGACAGCTCGGGAAAACAAATATTTTTCAAAACGTTCTTTGCAGATTGCTCCCCACTCGCCGTGAATTAAACCATATCCACAGTGAATTAAAGCTCAGATGGTAGTTTGTTATCTTCCTTCATTCTTAAATATTTCATTTTTTCGAAAAAGAAATAACTTGTTACTGTTCGCTAAACGTTCACATTTTCACGAGAGATAATGTTGCACACATGCGTCGTATAAGTATTACGTTGAAACGTCAAACGGTCGATTCAAGTTATGGAGCTCTTGGACATCCCACTTTACACGTCGCGTTGACCCATTTATAAATGTCAGATGAACCTAAAGTAAACTTTGTTGGAATCCTCGATTTCAGGAGAGTAGAGATGTAACTCCAATTCAATTTCGAATTTTTGACCCCTAAGGTCCCTTTTCGCAGCTCACGGCCCATATATTCTTATTATTTTCAACCACATTTTCATTGACTTTTATATATAATAATAATAGTAATATACACATTTATATAGTGCCAAAATTATAGTTCAGAAGATATAGAACCATATTCTTAGGCACTGTACATGTTACTGAGCTCGTGCAAATATACAAACGGAATATATACAGTATCTTACAGTCCAGAACATCACTTATAGGCTTTTTGAAACAGGTATGTTTTGAGATCTTTCTTAGAAAGGTTGACATTTGACAGTCTTTTTAGGTGTTCTGGTAAATTATTCCACAAGTGAGGGCCAGCAAATGAGAATGACCTATCTCCAAATGTCTTACACCTATGTTTTGGAACATGTAGCAGCATTTAACCATCGGACCTCCGGTTGTATTGACAAATATTCTTGGTATTAAGGAGTTCTTCTAAGTGACATGTTGTTTTGTGTCTTAAAAACTAATAAAAAAGTTTTGAAAATTATTCTGTACTTTACTGGCAGCCAGTGCATATCCCTCAGAACAGGAGTGATGTTTTGAGATCATGATACCCTACATACTACTCAGGCTGATGCATTTAGTACCATCTGCAGGCGAGAGTACTGATATTGTGGAAGGTTGAACAGTAAGGCATTACAATAATCCAAATGTGAAGTTACAAAGGCATGAACTAGGGTTTTTGTTGAGTCTTTGGTGAGGAACTGTCTTACCTGTTTAACTTTGTATAGACCTCTGAAAGCCTTATTGCACATATTTGTAACATGTCTGTCCATAGACATGGTAGAGTCGAAGAAGGCACCAAGATTATGTACACTGTTACTTGCACTGATGGCGGAATCTCCTACCTTCAATGAATTGATGTCAACTTTAGTGAGTTGTTGTCATGAACCAGTTATTAAGAATTCAGTCTTATCATCATTTATCATTAATTTGTTTGAAACCATCCATATTCTCCATGTCTGCACGCGACTTTTGCGTACCGTGTAGTTCGGACATAAAATTTTTCGGTTGATAAATTTATGTTATCCTTTTGGATATTATTATTATTATAAGAGTTAGGTGTCAATGGGGTCGGGGGTCTGTATGGACAGGATTTCTCCTCTCTGTTGAATTTCTGTTTTTTGGTCCCTGTCAGCTGTCTGGGTTCAGTTGTGTTCCCGTCGGTCCTTTATTTTCTGCCACTTGCATGTGTTAGCCTTACATCGCACACAGTCCAGGGTGACTACTTTGGCATATCCAGATGATATCCTCCAGAGGCATTCCAATGCTGCCTTTCTGGAGTCTGATGTCGATACACTGTTGTGGCTGCTCAGGTCACTAGGATTCAGAGTCAATGAGGAGAAGTCGGACCTGGTCCCTTCTCAGTCATTTTGTCATCTGGGGATGGACTTCTGTACTCAGCTGAATACGGTGGCGGTTCCCCGGACAAGGGCTGTGAATCTCTCAGCTTTTGCCCTTACTCTGTCCCAGTCAACGTCCGTGACAGCTCGGAGTCTTCTCCGGCTGCTCGGTCTCTGAGGTTCAGTGATGGATCTCATTCCTCTAGGTCGGCTGCATGTCAGACCTCTCCAACACTTTCTGCTCAGGTGTTGGAGGACGAATGTCGATCCTCTGGATCTGGTGCTTCAGTTCCAGAGTCTCTTCATTGTCACCTTCTCCCCTGGACAGATGTTCAGTGGATTATGCAGGGAGTTCCGTTGGACTTCCCCACGTCCGATCGTGTTCTGACAGAAGATGCCAGCGATCTCAGATGGGGTGCAACATTGGATCCTCTAGGTCTTTTCCTTCACGGGGCATGGGACCAGGATCAAGCAGCTCTTCACATCAACCAGAAGGAACTTCTTGCTCTTCTTCTCAGTTTCCGGCAATGCTTCCCCCACCTTTTCGAATTGCCAGATCCTTCTGTTGTCCGACAATTCGACAGTGGTTGCTTACAATCGGAACCAGGGCGGCACGCACTCAGTTCCCATGTACGAATTTGCTCTACTGCTCGTTCAGAATGTCAACGCCGGAGTGGTGGTTTGTCACATTCCCGGTTGTCTGAACATCCTAGCCGACTCCCTGTCCCAATGGGGCAGGGTCATTTCCACCGAGTGGATGCTCCACAGGGCGGTGTTCCAGTCGCTTTGCGATCTCTGGGGTTTCCCCACATCGATCTCTTTGCAACTCGTTGGTACCATCAGGTGGACACTTTCGTGTCCCCATGCCCAGATCCTCAGCCTTTTGCCGTGGATGCTCTATCAGTTGATTGGAACAGGCTTGTCGGCTACACCTTCCCGCCGGTTCCGATTCTGCCTCAGGTTCTAACCAAGATACGAACCTGCAGTTGTTGAATCATTCTGATCGCTCCCCTGTCGCCTCAGTGGGTGTGGATCAATCAGCTCCGCTCTCTGTTGGCGGGGGTTCTGGCACGTCTCCCTCTACGCCATGACCTTCTTTGCCAAGGTCACCTGAGGAGGTGTCACATCGACCCGACTTCATTGTGCCTTCATGCATATCTTTTGTCAGGTCCTGTCTCCTCCGTAGAGGTTTTTTTCGAGACTAGCAGTGGAGTGCATTTCTTCTTCAAGGACTCACTCCACTGCTTTAGCCTATACAGCTAAGTGGAATGTCTTCTGTCGATGGTGTGCCAATCACTTTGTTGATTATGCCAATCCTTCGATTGCACAGATTGTGGAGTTTCTGGTATATCTGTTTGATTCTCAGTGTCTCCATTCTGTTACCATCAAAGGGTACAGGTTCATGCTTTCGGAGACCTTTTTTGTATGTGGGACAGCATCGTATCAGCTCTAATCCATACCTCTCCAAGCTTGTTCAGCACTTTTCCTTGAAAAGGCCTAGGACTTTACAGCTTACCCCAAGATGGAATCTTTCTTGGGTGCTGCTTTGCTTGGGGGGGGGGGGGGGGCACCATTTGAACCTTTATCCCAGGTGGATATGCATTTTCTCACATACAAGATGGCTTTTCTGATGGTTTATGTCTCAGGCAGACAGGTTAATGAGCTTCACGCCCTCTCAGTTGACCCGGCCTTTTTCAGGAGCTCTCCCAACAGTGTTATGTTTACCACTTATTGCTCCTTTCTGGCCAAGAATCAGATACCAGAAACTACTCCACCTCCTATCTGTATCAGGGCTCTTCCTTCTGCTGAGGGTTACCACCCTTTGCTCTGTCTGGTTCGTGCAATTCGCATTTATCTCAATCGGACACAGTTCATTCGGAAAGGCAGGAAACGACAGAAGATCTCTTCTCAATCCATTTCTCGATGGATTTGTCTTGCTATTCGCGTGGCATAAACTCATCTAGCGACTGACGATTATATTACCAATCTTATTTCTGCCCACAAGGTGCATACATTGTCTACCTCTTGGGCTTATACTAACTTTGCCATGTTGTCGGATGTTATGCAGGCAGCCTACTGGAGAAATGCTACTTTCTCCATCTATCTGCGTCAGTTGCAGGAGCAGTCAAAGGACCTTTTTACTATGGGCCCTCTTTCTTCTGCTCAGGCTGTTGTCTACCCTAGCCATTCTTACAAGGTCAGATCCAGCCAGCTCTGTGCTGTTACTGCCCTTTCTGTCTGTGCATCACACAGAATCATACGCCTCATCTCTCATTGTCTTTTTACTAATGATTGTGATGCTATGGTTTGATAGGCCTAGGGACCTCTTCCTCTGTCCACGGTTCCAGTGCAATTGGGTTATGTGGGTTGGTTATGTGATTCCCTCCATCCTATTGTCTGTTCAGCCTGTAGTAAACAATTGTAAGGTAGGTTGATAAGAAATTTAAATTTTATAATAAATTTCCTTTCTTATTATACCTACCACAATTGTTTACATGGAGGCCCTCCCGTCTTCTTATTCGGGTAAGAATCCTTCTTGCCTGCTGATCACATAACTCCGATGTTGGCGGATTCAAAAGAATGATTCATTAGTAACTGCCTGTGCACTGGATGCCAGAAGCCGTGGATTTGTACTAAGAGAAGGGCATCCCCTACTGGGTGTGCGCCGGTGGTGCTTGACCTAGTTTTGGCTTATTTTTTCGTGGTGCTTTTGCACCACCTTTCCTTCCCAAATCGCTTGGGAAAGATCAAAATAGAGAGTATATTTTCTGAGTTAGGGTCTTCCACTGTAGTGCAAGCCTCCTCAAAGTTAAGTATTTAAGCCATTATATCTTGTTTGACAGAACTCCATGTTCTAGGTCAGACAAGATAAATAGAATCAGTACTTGATTTATTACTCAGAAAAAGGATGAGAAAGACCAAATTCTGCTTAACTGAATAAACTTGTTGATTGTATAGTTTTTAGTGGTCTGGATATCTTCCCCCACCCATGTCAAACTCCCAATAGACATTCATAGAACCTTTTGCAGCTATTGTTTGGACTTTGTTATGGTTGGCCCCACGTTGTAAAAAAACCTATTGATATTTGTGAAATAGTTGCTTCTGAGATTGCCTATTTTCTATTCACTGGTCATATATAAAGAGTTGAACCACTTTTTTGTGTTAAATTCAATGAAAATTCCATAAATAAATGTTCTTATCTTTATCTTTTTGTTCAGTTCTTTTCATATTTTATTTTTGAGGTGGGGAAGATATCCAGGGTGGGGGGGGGGAAGATAACCTAGGATATCTCCCCCCCCCCTCCCCCCAATATCCAGGAGGGGAAGATATCCTGCTACACTGGTATTGGATGTACTGAGGCTAAGTAGGTCTGTAAACAAGGGGAATTCAGTGACTGTCAGGGTAATTCCCCCCCCCCCCCCCACCCATGTCAATAAATATAGAACAAATTAAAAACAGTTTCAACTAGGCTTATACCATTGAATAATGCCTAGTGAATTGAAAATAGGCAATCTTAGAACCTTTTCAGCAATTTTGGGGACTTATCCAAACACGTGGATGGGGTTGGGGTGGGGGAGATGTCCAACCTGCATATCTTCCACCTCACCCGTCCAAAAAACATAGCTACTATTTCAAAAATATTGCCTATTTTCATTTCACTGGTCATTATTCAATGGAAAAAGCCAAGTTGAAACTGTTTTTAATTTGTTCTATATTTTCTGACATGGGTGGGGGGGAAGATAACCAGGCCTGGATATCTCCCCCCCCCCCCCTCCCCCAACCCATGTCAAACTCCCAATAGACATTCACAGAACCTTTTGCAGCCATTGTTTGGACTTTGTTATGGTTGGCCCCACGGTGTAAAAAAACCTATTGATATTTTTGAGATAGTAGCTATGTTTTTTGGATGGGTGAGGCGGAAAATATGCAGGTTAGACATGTCCCACACCCCATCCACGTGTTCGGAAAAGTCCTCAAAATTGCTGGAAAGGTTCTGAGATTGCCTATTTTCAATTCACTGCTCATTATTCAATGGTATAAGCCAAGTAGAAACTGTTTTTAATTTGTTCAATATTTTTTGACATGGGTGGGGGGGGGGGGATGATAACCAGGCCTGGATATCTTCCCCCCACCCATGTCAAACTCCCAACAGAAATTCATAGAACCTTTTGTAGCCATTGTTTGGACTCTGTTATGGTTGGCCCCACGGTGTAAAAAAACTTATTGATATTTGTGAAATAGTTGCTTCTGAGATTGCCTATTTTCTATTCACTGGTCAAGTATATATAAAAGAGCTGAACCACTTTTTGTGTTAATTTCAATGAAAATTCCATAAATAAATGTTTTTATCTTTATCTTTTTGTTCAGTTCTTTTCATATTTTATTTTTGAGGTGGGGGAAAGATATCCAGGGTTGGGGGAAGATATCCAGGGGGGGGGAGGAAGATATCGTGGCACACCGGCATTTAATCTCTTATATCTTGTTTTACAGAGCCATTGGGCTCTGTCAAACAAGATTTTAAAGACAATACACATAATTTTTTAGATCTAGTTTATACAACAAGTTGAAATATAGTTAATATTTTCGAGGCTGTGACGAGAAAATATTACCTATATTTCAACGAGTCGTATAAACCAGATATAAAAAAACCCACTATATGTTTTTATCTGATAACGAACAGCAGTTTCACTCGTTGAGGCTTATATTCACTTTTTTGCTGATTCCCATAGGCCTCATGAGCAGAGCAAATGGGACAAGACAAGCAGAGTTGCTCCCCAAACACCACAAGATTGATGATGGCGATTGATTCACTCTTCCTAGGATTTCTCAGTATGCTGAAACAAAATAAATTTTAACCATTTTATTAATGACGACAAAACGATGTTTCAATACAGTCAGTATTTTCTTGAAAAATTTCTGATTTTCATTCATGGTTTACAGAGGAGTGAGAATTTCACAAATAAAGTACTTAAGACATTTCAATGACCTCATTAAGAGATTCTGCAAACTGCATCAAATTCAAAATTACAACGTTAACTGTTATATGTGTATTAAATCTGAAAAGTGGATTGTTTATTAACTATTTCATTCGGAATCGGTCAATATTGCTATAACTCTTTGGAATTAACATTTTCTTGGTGATGTCGTTGTAGAATTTTCTGTGAATGTGTAAGTGTATATGTTCATATTTTGTACCTTTAATGTTGGTCTGTAGAATAATTGTTGAACATTGTTCGTTGACATTGTCATTTCTTCTTGATTTTGAATGTTTAAGGATACTGCTGCTGCTGGAGTGGTGTAGTTATGACACTTTGTCTACTGAATCGGTGATGTTATTGCCGGAGCAATGGAACTTGAAGCTGAAGGGCATGTTGATTTTCTAGGGTGTTCAAAAAGTATGTTGGAATAACATTTCTGCTAACTTTCTGTTATTTCAGAATAATTATTGATCAAAGAAACATTTTTGTGTCCAGTAATTTGCATTATGTCTGTTGGGGGGATATTGTCACTTCTTAATTTCTTATCAACCTACCTTACAATTGTTTACTACAGGCTTGCACTACAGTGGAAGACCCTAACTCGGAAAATATACTCTCTATTTTGATCTTTCCCAAGAGATTTGGGAAGAAAAGTGGTGCAAAAGCACCACGAAAAAATAAACCAAAACTGGGTCGAGCGCTAGTAGGGGACGCTCTTCTCTTAGTACAATTCCACGACTTCCGGAAACCAGTGCACAAGGCAGTCACCAATGAATCATTTTTTTTTCTGTCCGCTGTCCAAGATTGACGTGTGGCCATTTGTATTACGAAACAGTGATAATTCAAATCATCGATAATGGTTTCCTGTGACTGGAATTATGGATCTGAGGATTGTATAATAACAGGACTGTGTTTTATATATTCTCGTTATTATTTTCAACCACATTTTCATTGTACTTTATATATTTTCCGTGTCGTGCACAACTTTCGCTTACCATGCATTTCGTACATAAAATTTTTCAGTTGATAAATTTTATTATTATTATTGGAGTTAGGTGTCAATGGGGGACTGTATGGACAGGATTTCTCCACTCTGTTGAGGGCAGAATTTCTGTTTTTTAGGTCCCTGTCTGCCGTCTTTGTTAAGTTCTGTTCCCGCCGGTACTTTTTTCTGCCACCTTTCTCTCGTAGTTGGGGGTGTTCTTCTACTGTCTATATCTGTTGAGTTCACCTTTTTCTTTACAGTCTATATCTGTTGAGTTCATCTTTTTGTTCTACTTCTCTCACCTCTGTTATGTCTGGTATGGTTCCTTTAGGGCAATTCCTTTTGCCCTCGCTTTGGTGCGTTCCCAGGGGGGGGGGGGAACACTGTCATTTTGGGCCTCTCGATGCAACCACTTCTGGTGAGAGTTATACCCCCTCCGTGGGGAATGTGCAGTTCCTCCCACTCCCATGGGGGGGGGGGGGGGAATGCTGTCGTTTCAGGCCTCCTGACACGACCACGTCTGGTGAAAGTTATACCCTCTCCGTGGGGGATGTGCAGTTTTTAACCGTGGTGGATACTGCGGGAGCTGTTGAGTTGTCTGGTGAAGAGATGCCTGGTTCTGGGACTATGGTCCCTCTCCAGTCGACATCTGAGGCTGTCACTAGGGTTGTGACTCCTCCTTTGGAGGCCAAGCTTGGTTGCTCTCTGCCCTTTTCCGCCAGTTTCAACAGCTCCCATCGTATCTGCTGCTACTGCTGTTCCGTCTGCAACAGCATCGGTCACCGTTTCAGCCATCCTCGGCTTATCCCTGCAGGGGTCTGCAGCAATGTCTGGTAGTGTGGATGTGGGGTATCGGCCTCAGCCTTCCCTGACTTCAACTCGGCGAAGTCGGAAGTGGCTACCGACCGACCCCTCTGCTGTGGCCTCTCCTCCGTTGAGCACAGCAGTTTTATCCCTGCAGAGGTCTGCAGAGGTGTCTGGTAGTGTAGACGTGGGGTATCAGCCTCAGCTTTCCCTGACTTCAACTCGGCGAAGTCGGAAGTGGCTGCCGACCGAACCCCCTGCTGTCGCCTCTCAGCCGTCGAGTACCACAGTTTTTCTCATTGGATTCGGATGTTCATGGTGGGGTCACCATGAGCTTTGTGGCATTTCCGTCCACGCACTCTGGTCCTATGGCCAGTTTTGTGGGACCAACGCTTTTTGTGCAGGCTAGACCTTCTGTCCCGCAGAGGTCTGTGGTGACTCTCCCAAGTTTCCGCTCTGTAGATCCTCGGGGTATGTCATACCCCTATACACATCTGCCTTCAGATGTTTCAGCTGCAGCCCGTCACCCTGCATTGGATGTATTTGAGGATCATGACCCTTCGCTGGTTAAATGGGTCAGGAGTGAAGCCACATTGTTGGTTCCTTCCCATGTCGAACCGGCTGACACAGTCAGTGAGCTTAGGGTTCTGTCCAAGAGCCTTTTCCATTGCTTCCAGTGAGGCTACGAGTGGTTTCCAGGTGCCCCCTGTGGCGCCGCCTCTTGGGATTGGAGATCCCCCTGGTGTGCCTACACCATGGGAGGCATTGGCTGGTTTGCCCATGATGGGCTATGTGTCTTCTGACTCGGGGGATGAGTCCGACATACCTGACGTCGAGAGCCAACAGTCTTCTGACTTGGGGGCAGCTTTTGACTTTGTGTTCCTTCCAGATCTCAAACCGTCAAACCAGCCCAGCTAAAATCATCGGTCGCGTGCCTACATCCTGTGGAGCAACCTGCTTCTGGGCTCCTGCGACCGTGCCTGTCGGTACAGGTGGTTGAAGCGTTTACAGCTTTGGACTCTAAGCTGAGTTTCAAGGCTATGAAGACGTTCTTCATCAGGGTTGACAGCTTTTTGTCTCCGGTGCATTATTGTTCCTAAGTTTCTGCCAATCTATCAGTCTGCCAGACATTGACGGTCTTGGATCAGGACTCCATCTCTCAAACCGGCCGTTTTTCATATGGAGACTATGGAGTCCTTGTTGGGCTTATTGAAAGAGATGCTGGACATGCTTCCTCTCTCTGATCATGTCGTCTCTGCTTTGCTGCTTATCTGCCCCCAGATAAGTTTGACGACATACAGGCTCTTTTGTGTGTGCTGTCCAAGGCACTCATGCATCTTCTCACACACATGCCTGTAGCACAGCTAATTTTGAATTAGTTCGCAGGGACGCTGTGCTGGACACAAGCCGTTCCCTTCTTGAGGGGCAGTGCACTGCTCTTCGATCTGCTTGTTCGGCGGGTCCACAACTATTCCATGGTTCCGTGGCGATGGTCCAGGATGACTCTCTATGTCATTCCATAGATCAGCTGCTGATTCGTCAGCTCGATCAGCCTTCTGTTGGAAGCAGGGGCCGTCCAAAGCCTAACAAGTACCCTTCTGCTTCCTCTGCAAAGCCAAGGGCTGATCCTCCTGCCGCCGCTTCTGCTTACTCACAGGGTAAGGGTAGGTGTCGGCAGTAGTCACCTCGATTCGTCCCAGGTTGAGGCATCCCACTCAGTCTTCCTCTTCCAACACAAGTACCTTTCGACGTTACACGTTGGGAACTTTTGATCACGGAGATACGCAATCTCCTGTCAAAGGGGGCGATCGAGGTCATCAGGAACATTTTATTCCCACCTGTTCTTGGTGCTGAAGAAGGACGGCTGACTCCGACAGGTTATTGATCCGAGTATCCTGACCCAGTCTATCATTGCTCCTAAGTTCAGCATGGAGGCTATCAGATCGGTTCGCTGCTCCATTCACCAGGGAGTTTTCTAGTTCAAAGCCATGCCTTTCGGCCTCGACCTGGATCCTTGGGCCTTCACCCGCCTGATGTCGCGTGTGTTAGCCTTACATCGCACACAGTCCAGGGTGTCTTCTTCAGCATATCTAGACGATATCCTCCAGAGGCATTCCAATGCTGCCTTTTTGGAGTCGGATGTCGACACATTGTTGAGTCTGCTCAGGTCACTAAGGTTCAGAGTCAACAATGAGAAGTCGGACATGGTCCCTTCTCCATCGTTTACATTTGGAACCAGGGTGGCTCGCACTATGTTCCCATGTACAAATTGGTTTGGGATCTTCTACTACTCGCTCAGGAAGTCAACACCGGAGTGGTGGTTCGTCACATCCCCGGTCGTCTGAACATCCTAGCTGACTCCCTGTTCAGATGGGGCAGGTTCTTTTCCACCGAGTGGATGCTCCACATGGCGGTGTTCCAGTCGATTTGCGATCTCTGGGGTCGTCCCCACATCGATCTCTTTGTGACTCATTGGAACCATCAGGTGGACACTTTCGTGTCCCCATGTCCAGATGCTCTGGCTTTCGCCGTGGATGCTCTGTCACTCCTGTGGAACAGTCTTGTCCGCTACGACTTCCTGCCGGTTCCGATTCTACAAACCTGCAGTTGGATCAATCTGCTCCACTCTCTGTTGGTGGCAGTTCCAGCACGTCTCCCTCTATGTCGCAGCCTTCTTTGCCAAGGTCACCCGAGGAGGTTTCATGTCGACCCGACTTCATTGTGCCTTTGCACATATCTTTAGTCAGGTCCTGTCTCCTCCATAGCGGTTTTTCGAGATGAGCAGTGGAGCTTTTCTTCTTCAAGGAGGCACTCCACTGGTTTAGCCTATATGGCTAAGTGGAAGGTCTTCTGTTGATGGTGGGTGGATCACTCTGTTGATTATGTCAATCCTTCGATCACACAGATTGTGGAGTTTCTGGTATATCTGTTTGATTCTTGGGGTCTCCAGCCTGTTACCATCGAAGGGTACAGGTCCATGCTTCGGAGACCTTTTCATATGTGGGTCAGCGTCGTACCGGCACTAGTCCATACCTCTCCAAGCTTGTTCGGCACTTTTCCTTGAAAAGACCTAGGACTTTGCAACTTTGCAACTTACCCCAAGATGGGATCTTTCTTGGGTGCTGCTCTGCTTGGGGTGGGGGGTGGGCGGGTGCTGCTGTTCGAGCCTTTATCCCAGGTGGATATGTGTTTTCTCACATACGAGACAGTTTTTCTGATGGCTTTTGCCTCAGCCAGACGGGTTAGTGAGCTTCACGCCCTCTTGGTTGACCCGGCCTTTTTCAGGAGCTCTCCCAACAGTGTTATGTTTACCACTGATTGCTCTTTACTGGCCAATAATCAGATACCAGAAACTACTCTGCCTCCTATCTGTATTGTGGCTCTTCCTTCTGTTGAGGGTAAACACCCTTTGCTCTGTCCGGTTCATGCAATTCGCTTTTATCTCAATCGGACGCTGTTCATTAGGAAGGGTAGGAATGATTTTTCTGTCTCTTATTCCTGGTCGACAGAAGATCTCTCCTCAATCCATTTCTCGATGGATTTATCTTGCTATTCGGGCAGCTTACACTTGTCTAACGACTGGCGATGGTATTACCAATCGTTTTTTCTGCCCAGGAGGTGCGCGCATTGTCTACCTCTTGGGGCTTATACTAACTCTGTCATGTTGTCGGACGTTATGCTGGCAGCCTACTGGAGAAATGCTACTTTCTCCACTTATCTGCGACAGTTGCAGGAGCAGGCAGAGGACCTTTGTACTTCTGGCCCTCTTTCTTCTGCTCAGGCTGTTGTCTACCCCAGCCATTCGGCTTCTTACAAGGTCAGTTCCAGCTCCATGCTGTTACTGCCATTTCTGTCTGTGCGTCGCACAGAACCATATGCCTCATCTCTCATCTTTTACTAATGTTTGTGCTGCTATAGTTTGATAGGCTTAGGGACCTCTTCCTCTGGCCACGGTTCTAGTGCAATTGGGTTATGTGTGGGTTGGTAATGTGATTCCCTCCATCCTATTGTCTATTCAGCCTGTAGTAAACAATTGTAAGGTAGGTTGATAAGAAATTTAAATTTTATAGTCAATTTCCTTTCTTATTATACCTACCGCAATTGTTTACATGGAAGCCCTCCCATCTTCTTATTTGGGTAAGAATCCTTCCTGCCCACTGATCACAGAACTCCTATGTTGGCGGACTCAAAAGAATGATTCATTGGTGACTGCCTTGCACACTGGTTTCTGAAAGTCGTGGAATTGTACTTAGAGAAGAGCATCACCTACTGGGTGTATGCCTATGGCACTCAACCCAGTTTTGGCTTATTTTTTCGTGGTGCTTTTGCATCACTTTTCTTTCCCAAATCTTTTGGGAAAGATCAAAATAGAGAGTATATTTTCCGAGTTAGGGTCTTCCACTGTAGTGAAAGCCTGTAGTAAACAATTGGGGTAGGTATAATAAGAAAGGAAATTTCCTATAAAATTTAAATTTTTGAATACAATATTTACGAGTGCTTGTGTTTGTGATGTGTTTTCCAGAATCGGCTAACACAAGAGAATTTAGCCGCAACGGTTTTCATAATTTTCCCAAGTTTGTTTACATGTATTCCCAGCCTTTTCTTCTTGAACCATTTTTCACTTCTTTCATCATTTAATGGAATGATTCTAGTGGCTATGTAAAATGGGTTACTGTCATTGCAAAAATCTTGTGGTCTTAATTTTGCATATTTCTTATAAATTGCAACTGGGTTGTTATCACCAAGGGAGGAATTAGAAACTATCTTCCCATCTTTGTCAGCAACATTCTATCTTGTTCTAGTTTTTGCTTGTCTTTCATTGTGTTTTAAATATTCAGTGTCATCAGCAGTTTTTCCCAATACGATATCCCCCAGCACAAATAGTAATGTTCCTGATAACCTCAGATATCTAGGTGCACAGCATTATTAAACCAAATAGTGTATAACAAGGATTCTGGGGTGTGGCCTCCCAACACCCCTGTTTCGAAAGGATTCTAATTTCTTCATCACTCATCATGTCTGATTTGTTTGGCCGTTACCCTTTCCCTTTTCCTTTAAATCTTTTTGTTTTGCTTTCGATGCCTGTCTTGTGGTTAGGAAAACGCCCACTTCATTTGTTCTCTTTATGCTATGTGGGTACCAGTGACGTTTAAATGTTTATCATTGCTAGATACTAAACCCCTCAGTGAAACTGCCTCAAATTCTGAGCCATCTTTTTTTGTGGACACTTAAAATGAAATTAGCCATAAGAATATTGAGTTCATCCACTGGAATATCTTCTACATTACGTGAATCATTTTGCTTTTGAGAAGTTTCTTGAAAAATACTAAATCATAGAATTTTTTTCCAAGAGTGTTTTTGTTTTCTTTACTGGAAATGAAATCATCAAGCATTCATTATCCATTTGTAGGAATCTTTGTAGAAATTTCTGCTTCCAAATCAGAAATGTCACCGTCAGATCCACTTTCAGCATAACACGATCTATTGGCTGTTGCTGTACAGTCATGGACACTATTTGCAGTTGATCTCATGACTTTTTTTCAGCTCAACCTGGTGACGATGTTAATATGTATTCATTCGAGAAGTTTCCAATTTCCATTAATTATGGTCCACTTTTGTTTTTGTTTAAATTTGTACAGACAAACTTGTAATTAGGGCAGTAATTTGATTGTGAATGTAGACATAACTATAAATAGTGCACTACACACTACTGAAATTCTAGTAATTTCTTTCATAAGGTTTTGAATGAAGTAGGTTGTAATTATTTCTTTACTTCAGGAAAATAAACAGAATATTTACATGTTTATACTCATAGAAAATATGTCATATTATTTCGTTAAAATATCACTTGCTCCTTCAAAGTAGAATTCAAACCTGCATTATGAAGTTTATGAATGAATGAAAAAACAAGGTTAAAGGTCATTCGCATAAATTATAATTATATACTAGACCCATTGTATATACTTCAAGTATATACAACGGGTGTTATACACTATGGTAATCAGATAAAATTGAAAAAATACTCAGGTTATCTCTAAAATATACCAGATATCTGTTAATTGGATACTCATGTTAATTAAATAATTTTCACTGGAAAAAGACTATTCAATTAACCCTTTACCCAACGCAGACGATATCAAAATTTATTATTTTTAATATGTTTTCAAATTTTTCAAAAAAATTCAACAAAACCATATCATGTGACCCCTTGTTGGAACGAGCTCGACGAGCTCGTTCCAACGAGGGGATCACATGATATGGTTTTGTTGAATTTTTTTGAAAAATAATATTTTTTCAGCTACTCAATTTGCATATTATGTGGGCGGATACGGGCGATTCATTGGGTAAAGGGTTAAAAGGGTTCTGCTGAACATAATGCAAAAAAGGTATGTGAAGTGTTATGGAATGCATAGTGCCAGAATTTTTGCTTCAGCATTAAAACTCAAGAATCAAACAGACAGCCTTCCTCTCCAGTTTCAAAGGATTTATTAAGACTTATGCAACTTTAACAGACTGCTCTAGATTATGCTGTATCAATAATATTGACTAGATTTTTATCTTTCATCAATTCTTCAGCCACAGTTTGCTTTGGCAATCGTTGGCTTTCTTAAATTGTTTTCACCAATAGAGCTTCTAGGTTTACAGTTGTGTACTTTTCTCAGCTGCTGCTGGGCCATTGATTACATTGAGGCACCATGCTCTTTGTATGGTGTGATTGACACTTGTCAGCTGTCATTGTGAATTTCATCTCCATAGATTCCCACTATCGGAATATTCTTTTATCATTCCAGACTGAGGGGGCTTATAGTTTATACCCCAAACAAGAAAACAGAACAATTCTATTATAATACACAATGATGCTACCTCATTTCTTCAGGCAGACTGGGCTTGAAAGATTTCATATCTGCACATCAAATACAATGCTTCTACCATGAACAAGTAGCTATTGTATTGAGTGGATATGGGATGTGAAAAGAAAACCTAATACTTGTTTCATATATCTGAACAGTCAAATGCCACACAAGCTATTCATAAGCTTTTGAAAGTTATCCATCCTCATTTGATGAGCTAGGCATTTATTGCTGTCTATAAATCCTCACCATCAACAACTGATAGTAACTTAACCTTTAAGTTTTTACCTAGCATGACTAGACTAGCAGACAGAAAAAATGATTGAATCACTGAAAATTTTATTTTTTGCTTCTGACCTGTTATTTAATGGGGCTTGAGAGGCATTTTATGACAGTAAGTTATGTTCTGGATGTGAAAACAGAAAAAATAATGAAATTTTAATGGCCTCTTTTGTGAATGAGGCTAGCCAGATATGGCCGTTCTGTTTGTAAAGGGTTAAACATTTCTTGAAGAACAAAACATGTACTTATTTTTCTTTCAGAACATAGCTCATTCCCCCCCCCCCCCCCCCCCCCCCCCCCCCACACACACACACCATGTGGCTTTAGCCAGTTTGTTAGGTGAAAAGTTAAAAGACAAAACTGTTTCAAAACATTTTGAACACCATTACTGTAAAGAATACTGACAGTGGTTCCTATCCAAGTCTTGGCTGCTTGTAGACAGTTGTGACTTGACTGGAAGCAACTTCAAAGTCAGGCAGTCATGACTTGGATAGGAACCACTGCCAGTATTCTTTGAATTATATGCAAATTCATTCAAATGCATTATGTCAGCCCACCACTTCTAAAGTAGGAAAATTCAACAGTGTTGAATTAGGCCTTTTGGGGTTGAACATCAAAACTAGAAATATAAATATGACAGAAACAATAATTGAATAGATTGAGCTCCATCATCTTATGTACACTGTCAACAGTGGAGTGAGGAATCTTTTTTTTGTATTTGAAGGGAGGTTCAGTAACAATTTAATCTTGTAGGGCTGTAGTACACTAGAAACCTATTAAGCCTGTACTCCACACACATGATACAGTACAGCCATCATGGACTGGCCATAATCCATGCATGGGCAGTGATGTCCATGCATGCAGGGCTTGCCTTGAGTCGGGGCTGATCAGCCCAGGCCCCGAGATCAGCCCCGAGGAGCACTTGCTGGGGGCTTTTTTTCAAGCCCCGACATTTCCACAAAAAAGCACTAACAATAATGGACAGAATGGAAAATCAGCCCCGAAAAGGCCCCAACCTCAATATGTGGGGCACTTTTTTTAGGCCCCGACCATTTTACTCAAGGCGAGCCCTGTGCATGCATTTACCAGGTAACAAACATCATCAAATTCGTTAATTAATTTATTGATGATTATTCCTATAATTAGTGTTTGAAATCTAATATTATTACATCCCTGTAAATATTGCTCACCCATGGAAAGTAACAATTTATTAATTTAATCAGTGGATTTTTTTAAATTAAAAAAGAAATTTCAACAAAATCACATCATGTAGCCCCTTTTTGGAATGTCTTCAACAGGCTCTTTCCAGTGAGGAGTGGGGGGGGGGGGAGGGGTCACATAATATGGTTCTGTAGAAATTTTTGGAAAAAGACATTTTTTCAACTGCTTACTGTAAATTACGCAGATGTGGTTGATTTGTTAGGTAAAGGCATAACTGTATAGCCACTTTGCCTGTGAGAATTACACTGTTGGCATAAGTATTCTATTAAGGGTTTGGTTACTTTTTGAATTCTAGAGATAAACTGAGTATTTATACTCTTATATCTTGTTTGAGAGAGCTCATGACAGAGCTGACAGAGCTTATTATATAATAAGCAACAAAACATGATAGATTAATGCCTGTATTGGATGTACTGAGGCCAAATCGGTCTATAAACAAGGGGGATTTGTTGACTGTCAAGTTAATTTCTCAACATATTATATTATATATTTTTCATTCAATTGACAGGAGTTTACTTTATAACCTATGTGCAGTTAACAGGTTAAACTTTAGTGAAGGTATGGAAAATAGTTTTGCATTTGGAAGTTATATTCAATTAACAAGGTTATTTAGTTAAGAGGTATCCAATTAAGAGAGTTCCACTGTAGTGAATTATTATTGTTTTAATTAGGTGTTTATTTTGTTGCCTGCTCATACAGATTGTAAAATTTTCTTTTGATTGAAAAGGATTAATACTGGAAGAACTGAAACCTAATATAAACAAAGAAATTTTACATTTTGTTGTACTTAACATTTTTAGCTGATAATTAGAATCCTTAGAGTAATAATATTAGAGGAAGAGTATGCAGTTGCTCAGTGGTATGGGCATTGGACTTCAAACTGAAAGGTTGAGGGTTCGATCCTGACCAGTTGTAACTACATGTGTCCTTGGGCAAGACACCTAATCCTGATTGTCCACCTGGGAGCACAGCGGCACTGTGTCCTAAGGCACAATGCACATCAATGGTGCACTTGCCTTCAACCACTGCCAGTTCTGCTTGTGCAGAGTTAGTTAGTCAGAGACTCTAATATAGTTGCTCAGTGGTTCTCTCCAGGTCCTCTAACTTTTTCAACCTGTAAAACTGTCTGGCACAATGTGACCCTGAAGGTTGAAAGTGTCATTGAAACCCCAATAAAAAACCCATATGAATGCAGGACATCTATGCATTGAATGATCCTTGTTAGTGAAAGTCGGTTACATAGTTTGTCAGTGATATAAATATGTAGTATTCATAATTATACCAGACTCTGCTGATGCCACATTCCTTGTTGATTAGGTTATGCCATGTGAACCAGTCGTTGCATCCATTTTACAGAAACCACTTTTGTTATTGCTGATCACTTTTGTTACAACACATGCCAGCTTTGTTACAGCTCACCACTGCCATTACAACACATGCCAGCTTTGTTATAGAGCTCTCCACTACAGAACCACCCACTTTTGTTACATCCAAGCTATCACTTTTGTTGCAAAATCATTCACTTTTGTTGAAATCCAAGCTCACTATTTCTCTACATACATTGGCCATGTTGGAAACAAAAAGCATGTTCCCCTTTTGTTACAATTTCAGTCAATATAAGAAATCAAGTCACTGGATCGAATAGTAACAACCTGTTTGAAGTATTAAATTTCAGGAAATTCAGTTTGGAATATATGTGTCAAGAGTGTTTTCTTGAAGAGGGTTGTGTGCAGGGAGGATGTAAGGTTGTCCAATCACTTGTGATCCTGTTGAAATGCTTTGATTGAGATTGCCTGAATGTACATAAGAAAGGAAGTATGGGATGGTCTGAGCCTGACACTGTTCCACCTTGGTAATGGTGCTGGGCATTGGGAGTATCAGAGTGGAGAAGTTGGGTTTGCCACCCTTTATTTTCAGATGGAACATTTCTTCGTTTTTTTTTTTTTTATTGCAAGGAGCATGTCTTCTGACATTTCTTCTATGATGTTGAGAACATAAGGCTCAATGGGGAGCCTAAGTAATGTTAGGAATTATTCTATTGTATCTGGGGTGCTTCTAGTTGTCTCTGTAGTTGTCTCTTCAGCAGGCTCTAGTCTAGAAGATAAATAAAAACTAAACTAAACTAGAAGAATGGGATCTATCTCCTCCGTACACTCGATTGACACACCATTCTTCTCTGACTCAACCTCATCAGGTGTGTGTCAGGTAAGATGGAGATAAACAAGGGTCTCTCTTCCTTGATATTCCTTTCCAAGAACTCTCTTGATCTCATGTCTCAGTGACTGGATACTTTTTCTTCTTAACCATATTGCAGATAAGGGGATGAGTTGCAACCAACCCCAACAATGCTCTTTGGATTTTCATTGACAATTCTATTGAAGAGCAATAATTGAACCATGTTCACACCTGTTGTGTCCGAAGGGCAAATGCCCCAATGGTCTTCATATGGGACTCATTCTAAAAGTCTGAATGTTATCCATGTTACCACTTGTCATGTGAGCTCTGTGATAGAATGTCAATTCACTTGCATAATATACTAGATCATTATAACTATTAGCATACACACCTAACTCTCTACATTATACCATTATGGAGATGGTGGCAGGTCACAGCTGTTTCGAACATTCTCCCAATTGTATGATTGTATCAGATGGTTGCTACATTAGGTAAACATGTATAGTAGTATAACATGTTGGGGGAGATGGGGGTGCATATACACCACACTTTCTCCTATTAGTGTTCTGTTAGCTTTCTACAAAAAATCTTGCATGTGCCTATTGATAAAAATTATTATGCAAGTGAGAAATTATTAAAATTTAAAAGTAGAGTCAGAATAATTTGGAAATGATTAGCATTGGTGGCCTGATCCTGTTCATTAGCTTACCTTCAAAACACATTACTAAAGTATCTTGTTTTCATTCATGAAGAGAGTTATTGTGTTTCTCACAGTGATGACTTACAATTATATTGATGCCCTTAAAACAAATATTTGTTGCAAACATGATAATGAAGCTCGGAAAAGTTGTGAAGGCACAGCCCCAAATACAAATGTTAACAAAGGCAAGCCTAACATCTGCCTTGAACTATGAGTATCGTGTACATCACAACACAGCTACTTGGAATTGGCATGCAATTTTCTACACAAGAGCAGCTTAATTGCCTCATTTCTAATATCTTGCTCAAGGCAATGTAGAAGAAAGTGTTAAATAGATTTGGCATGATATTACAAGTAATTCTGAATTGGATGCTTCAATTCAATTCTTAATTTAATGAAGTGTTGCTCCTGGAAAAAGGTTGATTTTATTCTTTTCTTTCTATTTTTTCCATCTTTTCTAAATATTTCCCTTGATTTTCCATCTAAGCAGTCATAAAAAGCAGGATAATGTCATTTCAGTTTTAGAATCCAACTAGTGAAAATGTACAGATAGAGTAACACTTGACTCCCATCTATAAATATATTTTAAACCTTTATCCAAGCTTACAACATCAAAATTTGTTATTTTAATTGTTTTTTTCAAAATTTTTCAAAATATTTCAACAAAACCATATCATCTGATATCCTGCACCTCTCCCTGCATTGGAACGAACTCATTTCAATGAGGTGTCACATTATATGGTTTGGTTGAATTTAAAAAAAAAAGAAATTTCAACAGCTCAATTTGCAAAATGCACAGGCACATTTGTTAGTTAAGGGTTAACTCTCTTCATACTGAAGACTAATTTGACCAATCATCATGAACAAAATTTTATTGTTTATCGTTTTGTATAATTAAGTGGTTGAGTGCAAGAAGTCCATTTTTGGGACTGCACTGAAAAGTTCTTGCACCACATTTGATAGGTATATTTTTATGTGGATGTGCTTCAAAATTAATATTCAACACGATTCAGTACTGTCCTGTTCATATGGAGTAGTCTTGTCACAATATATTGGAGAGAACCCATAGACACTGTCAAATAAATTTTAAAAAAACTACGGTAATCAAAATCAACAAATTCTGGCCATTAAAATGAATCTGGCTTACTACCAATTAAATATTCTGAATAATTATAATTCAGCTTCTCTGATAAAAGACAAGAATTTCAAGCAAAGTTTCAGCAAGTTGACCTCAAGCTTTACTCTATGTTGAAACAGGGAGGGAGACTGTCAAAACAAGACAGGAAAAGTACAAATTAATACAGTTCTTCATAATGTTCCACAATCTTGTTCCCCAATACATAACCAAATAAATCCCCTCACCCATTACAATTATTCAAACCCATAAGTTTCTTATATGAAGAAATTTCCATCTCCCCATATGCCAAGCCAAAAATTATCAAACATCCATCATACCACCAACTATGAAATTATAGAGTGACCTCTCTTTAAATATCAGAAATAATTGTCATTGTCAGAGTTAAAAAAATTATCTCAGCTGAATTAACTGTTGACTACCACAATTCTTCCATAAATTGACTTCTCAAAAAGCACAAATATATCACTGCAGATTATGCCTTTGATGCAGTTATCATAACGAGCAGCTCTTTGAGAACCTATTCATGTGATTAGCATGAGAACACTCAACACTTCTTCACATTTTGCAATAATTGAAATCGCATATGTGGAGAGACACTTGGATTGTTCCTTAACGATTTAATTACAGTATTTTGTTATATGGCTCCAAATACTATAGTAATGTGGAAAACTGTAATTTTTTTTAAACTATTCATAAATACATTCTTAACTCAGCGTGATTCAGTTGAACCTCTCAGGTTGATAGGGCAGGATGGTTTTTCGTTTCATTTGTTTGATTCTGGTTGTTGTGGCAAATTGGAATACCGGACCACAAGACCCTGCAAAAAATGACAAAACGGTTTCACTGTGTTTGTGCATTAACTGATCAAACCATATTACTGGGAGGGAACTGGACTAGTGACCACTATGGACTCTCATCACTTTGTCTCTCCAGTAAAGGGGTAAATATGTTCTCTATGTCACATTTGACAAATGTGTCAATGAGAACACAACATAGTTTAGATGAACATTATTCATTTGTTACCCTAATTTATGTTTTTTTCTGACTGAATAGGCTTAGTAACTGTTTCCCTTGGACCCAAAGGAAGCTTAGGCTCAACCCAATAGGGACAGAAGTTTTGTGGTGATTTGTGTCAAACAAACAATGACAAGTTAAGGGGCTTGAAATGTTATTTACTCTCTGTTCTTGACACACGGAAAAACCAAACCAAAACTGAGGTTTTTTCCTGAAACCGAACCGAAACCGAATATGAAAAATCAAATCCTCCTAGCTCTATCGACTGAGCATGTATGTAAGCTCCTCAAAATGCACACACTAAATTGACAGAGTTATTTGGACTAATCACAACAAAAGTGCACTAAACCATTTCACAAATGCAGCTTACTAGAGTACTTACAGCACAACACTTTGTTCCACAGAAGTTGGCTGGTCAGGACCTCAGGTCAGAGTGCTCTTTAACATACCTCGGCAAACGTAATCTGTGATGACAAATATTCCAGTTTACCCATGTAACTCCTCTCTCATGCATTCCTGTATCCCAATTAAATAAGTTAATTCAACCAGGTCGGCTTTACTATTTCTCAAAAAAGATTTGTTTACATTTAACTTATAAATAAGAGTGTACCTTTTTCAATGTCTTAGATCTTATTCATATACCAGAATCAAGGTGAGTCTAAACATCATAAATCTTGTCAGCCACAAGTACTGAAATTATAGAAAATGTATGTTGCCTTTGTCTCAACCAGTGTTCCTAAATTTTTGTCTAAGCTAGCATGAGACTTTCTAACCATGTTGCTGAAAACAAATTGTACCGAGTAAGGCATGCATGACAGACTCTCTCTTGTCCATAGTATGCAGTAACCAAGTTGAAGACTGCCTCATTTAGTAACCAAGTTGAAGACTGCCTCATTTATGCTTCATGAGTTGGTGTCTGCCGAAGCTCCTGATCAGGTTGAACCCAAGTTTCATCAATCATGTTATATCTGTCTACTTGCAGTGGATGACCTGTGTGACAAGTTCAGCTTAGGCTTGTCATTTGACACAAGTGATTAGGATGTGCTGAGCTGGTCATGTGAATCATCCACTAATGTGGTGGACCTGGATCAACCTTACTAATATTGAGCTTTATATCTATTCCACAGTCTCAGCTCTTCTTCCCATCACCTGTTTTACCTTCTCTTTCTGTGGATTTCTTTATATGTATAATTGAACACAATTTTTGTGATGGCTTGCCAAACAGATGAATGTCAAAATGAATATAATTCTATAGCTTTACTTTATTTGATATCGGAGAAAATTTGCTTTCCAGATGTCATCTTGAATGTCTTAGATGTAATTGGCTATTGAGAGTAAACAACCATGTATAAGCTTGCAGCTTACTGTCGAATCCACATAATTATTTTTCTTGTAAATTGCATATCTTGAGAGATGGAAATAAATATTGTTTAACCCTTAAGTCCTCAGATTAAGTTTGCATCAATAACTATACTGTGTATACATTTACATTGCTACAAATGACTTTATAGTGTTTCTACATTATTGTTGGCTGCCTGTAAGGCAGCCAACAACGATGTAAAAACACTGTCAAAATAAGTTCTTGAGGAAGACTACACCTGGAAAAATATTTTCAGAGCAATATAAAAGGGTCAGTTTGTGGCTTGAGGGTTAAACTAAAATATGCTTGGTTTCAAGTGAATTTGAAACTGATTCTCCGAACATGAAATTTTAAAATCGTAATACTTTTCTGTAGATCCCAGTTTTGAACTTCTGGTAGTGCTTAAACAGTTAATGGAATATTCCTTTTAAATTCATATCCTTCAGTGGCAAAGTGGAACTTCAGTGGAATATTCCTGTTAAATTCATATCCTTCACTGGCAAAGTGGAACTTCAGTTCATAGGTTTCCACTGTAGTAAATTAATTTTAATTTTGTTTATAATTTATTGGAGCATTCCAAATACAAAATTTTATGGATAAACCTTTATGTTCAGCCAGGTGAATACCAAGTGGATGAATGATGCATTAAATTCCAAAAATGAACATCGTTAAGTTACCATTTGTCGACATATGACACACAGCCAGTTAATGAGTGAAAAATAATCTCCTTCCTAGAAATTAATTCCTAAAAAATGGCTTACAGGCTAAAGATTCCTCATCAAAAAGACTTAAGACTACCACAGTTTAATTTTTAAATAAAAACTTATTTGAAATCATCTCAAGTTGGAGTCAAGTATTTCCCAGCATTGTGATAGAATTTCTGTAATAGGCTTTTCCATTATTGAAGCTTTTCAATAGAGAGTTATATAAATAACAGATGCCATCATTGAGAATATTACAAGAATGAATTCAAAGGAAACGCAGATGCAAACCTCTTAACATTGGCATTTTAATGGACTAAAATGTCTGGTGAGATATTTGTGTGGGCTTATAGAGTTGTTCTAATCTCTACTAAGCCTTGTTATGGAAACAACTTTCAATTAAACAATGAGAGTGAATTATTTGCAGTCAGACTTATACCCTCTTGAACTCATGAAGAATATTTGCAGCTGAGGACTTGTTGAACAGTCATTTTGCTCTTCCATTGCTGTTTAGATTACAGACCTTATCCTTGATAATACTGTTGTTCACTTTCAGTAATATTAGATATGTTAGTCACTGAGGATTACAAATTGTTCAACTTACAAACTATCATTTTGTTGGAGACATCATGGCTGTGTGATATTTCAGTGTAGATTACAGAGGGCACTGCAAACAGGCCTGAAAATAAGCAGTCTGACATTGCATAATGAGGTCAACAGAGGGTGAATTTGATGATACTATCTCATACAGTGGGCCAATTTATTCTCTGGATACCTCTTTCTGTTTAGTTTTGTGACCCTGATTCGGATTGAAGTTCACAGAGGGTCAATTTAGTGATGCTAACCTGCTGTGCATGGTAGCATCTCAAAATTCACCCTCTGGAGATCTCATTTTGCAGATGATAGTCTGCTTATTTTCTGGCTTGACTGCAAATCTTTTTGGGTCAAATTGAGTCTTGAATAAAATCAGGCAAAAGATATTGAGTCTTGACCCTCGAATCACATGTCAATAGAGTCCATTAAAGAGTTACTTATGCAGGAATTACAACCCTAACAGGATAACAACAATGAAATCATGGTGGCGCTGTGTACTAAGCAGCATGTCGACAGTGTACTTGCCTTCAAGCAATGCTGACCCTGCTTGTGGCGGATTAGTATGTTGGAGACTTTGACAGTTACTTGCTATGGCTCATTGGTTCATTCCAGGAATTCTGGCTTCCTCCACCCATAAAACTGCCTGATACTAAATAACCCTGGCCATTTAAATTGTTGTTAAACCTCAATAAACAAAACAATGAAATTCCACAACCTTGTGAAATCCTTAAATTTGCGGCATTCTGAGGGGTGGTATTATAGTTTAACCTGCTGATGGTGACTATTGTCACATATTTTATTATCATGTTCTGCACAATATGGCATGCACAGATTAACACTATCATCTGATTAATTGCTTGAAACAGCCAATCAGATTATTGATTACAACTGTATTCTAAACTTTATTAAATAAATGTCCTCACATACAAACATTCATATGAGTTCTCTATATTTGGTAAAAGAGGGTGAGGCACTGACACGAGATAACGGCTGTTACATACTGAATGTGATGTGAGGCTTGCACATGATGCATTCACCATACCTCAGAGACACCATGTTCAGGCACCTGTTCTGATGCAGAAAAAATTGATCAAAGTCAGAATTAGACCCATAAGAGTTAAAGTAATAGATAACAATTTTTCATCCTAGGCTAGAATTTTGAGTACATGGAATGCCTCTAATCTGAGTCTTGCTTTTGAAAGGAGACAAGTATATAAACTGAGCACAATTTACACCGTTATGGAAGACCAATGTGAAATTGAAATACAGAATCACTTTGTCAACAAAAGGGTTAAATATTCAAGATTGCCAGCATAGGAAAGGGAATCATATGTAAAACTGAGAAATATTACAGTAGGGAGTTCTCAGCATATACGATAGCTGCCGTTGGATAATCTCTTGAGATTTAAGTTAATTTCCTTTAGTGAAAAAAAGCTTTTGATGTGCAGTTAACAAAATGTCTTCTCACGAGAAACAGGCCACATGCAAGAGAGATAGGGGGTTGATGACCAGTACTTCCAAAATGTTTAAAAAAGAGAGTTTAGATTAGAAAGTGAGGAAAGGATCACAGACATTGAGAGAGAGGTATAGGATTGGAAACAGTGGAACAACTGCAGAATGTGGGTGATAGGTTGCAAGCGGAGAACATTCATGTAGTTTTAAATATATGAATGAGGGTGGCATGCCTAGACTGCAAAGTGTTTGTGAATACAAGTTTGAGACAAAATAAGCGCAGCCATGTAAACTAAAAATTCTACTAAGATCACTGCCAAGGGAAATAGGCGCCGTAGTTGTTGGAGAAAAGTCTGTCTCAACTTATTGAGTTAAGTTAGTTCATCAGTGAAGAGTAAATTGATCTGAAGGAAAAAGCATTCAATACACATAATATTGTGTATACCAAGAACTCTGAAGTTATAATTCTGAGGAAGACAGAATCAAGCACATAAGTTAAGAGATGTGCAGTCAATACAGTCATAAGGAACTGTGAAGTTATCTTACGGAGGAGGATGTGCATCAGAATGGAGAGGAAAATAGACTGTGGAGAAGGTGGAAAGACAGAAGTCAAAGTGGACCCGAGAGCAGTCACAAAAGCCATAGGGTTGGTCTGAAGATTCCATCCAGCTTCCACAAGTGCACTGACATTTAGGAAATAATGAGTAAAGAGAGCATGAAATATAGACATTCGCGATATGAATTCATTGTTAAAAATTGTATAGTCAGGGCATTAAATAAATTGTTTTTCTGTTACCATTCTCTCTTCATATGGGTGTGTTATTGCACAGCCTGAAGCCATTAAGATCAAACTGTTGAATAACAGTACCTCAAGAAAACGAACCTATAATATAAAGCTTAAAGCACAAAGACTATGATTCTATCTCCATTAAGATTGACTCCACTGGGGCCTGTCTTGCTACTAACAACATTCTACCCTTCTGTTTCAAGTCATAAACTCCGGTGGCAAATTGAAACTCTAAATATAGTGCCATGCGGACACACTTTTTTATAATTCTGACATAAGGGTTCAGATGGCACTATCCAATGAAATGTAACTGAGCAATGATGTGTCATAAATAAAAACTGATTTTTGCTAGGTTCTATATGAAACCTCTTCCAATAGAGTGTACATGTTATAGTCACTGCTTGTGGTATTTAGTAAAGCCCATATACAAGCTTCCAGCAATCTACCAATTGAAGCCACAAAGTGTTTGGAATGGACAAAACAAAACTTATGGCTCATAATGGGAACACCAGGCTTTAGAGCCATGGTTGTTTACTGAAGTTGAAAAATATACTTTACGGGTGAAATAAGACCTGGTAACAAACTCTTGGCCTTTGTTAAGTCATCTAAATTGGGCAATATATTCAACATTAATTTTTACTGTGGTAAACAAGCTCTGTTTTATGGGTAAAATAGGACCCAGTCTCAAATGCATGGGTGGAAGTCCTCTAAAATGGACAACATGGGTATAAACGATTGACTAAACTTCACTTTATTGCCATGTTGTGCGCATGATTAGCCATTGTGCAGAAATATGCGACTTTAGACACCTGTAAATAAATCAATAAATAAATGAATAATGAACTTTAATTGGAAAACCATGACTTTATAGATATACTCTTGTCACATTATAGCCATAGATGCTGGAAATGACCTTATACCTCAATAAACGAACAAAACTTAAACTTGCAGCAAATTCTGTTTGTGGAACCTACATTTGACTAAGTGCTGAATAGTCATATTTTTGGTACTTTGTTCAGAAACATCTTTCTTTGATTCTTATTGTAGTCATTGCCATCCTATTTCATTACTAAACACACATCTTCCTATATGTATGTCCAGGCAAATTAGCTCTTATTTTATTGATCACATACAACTCCCCCTTTATTCTTGATAAATGGTCTTTAAGGCTGGAATTAGGTATATATACTGGCCATTGAATGAGAAGGATGATCAGAAATGTCTGTAAATGACTTTGAATTATTGACATTGCCTTGTGAGATCTGCATCATTAGATCTCAATAAGTAGACATGATTACATTGTACAGAATGCTACTATCATTTTCACAGTTAACCATATACCAAGCAAGAGTTACAGACAACAAAGTGAGCTGTTTCCCTAACTGAAATACTAATAAGTGGACATGCTTACATTGCTAGCATTGCTTGATACCAGTTACTGTGTTGAAAAGTTTGACAGCTGCTTACTACTGCTCAGTGTTTCGAGCATGGTTTGATCCCTGTTAGTTTATTGGAAAGTTTGACAGATGCTTACTGCTGCTCAGTGTTTCTAGCATAGCTTGATCCTGGTTACAATGTTGTAAAGTTTGACAGATGCTTACTGCTGCTCAGTGTTTCTAGCATGGCTTGATCCTGGTTACAATGTTGTAAAGTTTGACAGATGCTTACTTCTGCTCAGTGTTTCTAGCATGGCTTGATCCTGGTTACAATGTTGTAAAGTTTGACAGCTGCTTACTGCTGCTCAGTGTTTTTAGCATGGTTTGATCCCTGTTAGCTTATTGGAAAGTTTGACAGCTGCTTACTGCTGCTCAGTGTTTCTAGCATGGCTTGATCCTGGTTACAATGTTGTAAAGTTTGACAGCTGCTTACTGCTGCTTAGTGTTTCTAGCATGGCTTGATCCCTGTTAGTTTATTGGAACGTTCGACAGCTGCTTACTGCTGCTCAGTGTTTCTAGCATGGCTTGATCCCGTTTAGTTTATTGGAAAGTTTGACAGCTGCTTACTGCTGCTCAGTGCTTCTAGCATTGCTTGATCCTGGTTACAATGTTGTAAAGTTTGACAGCTGCTTACTGCTGCTCGGTGTTTCTAGCATAGCTTGATCCCAGTTAGTTTGAAAAGTTTGCCAGCTGCTCACCACTATTTGGTGGTTCTCTCCAGGTACTCGGCTTCCAACCCCTGCCTAGCATTCCACCCCCCCCCCCCCCCAAAAAAAAAAAAAAAATACTGCCTATGAGGGTGTCACAAGGAGCCTAGCCAGATATCATTTCCCACAGGCATACAACCCATAAAAATACAGTTTACTTTTCCAGATAATTTCAAGTGGCCAACTATTAATTACATTGTCTTAGTAGGCTTTAAAATTAAGCTGTCTGAGACCAGCTTCATACATCATCTGAAGACAACTCATCGAATTGCAAACTGGTCAAATTAACAATTCTTTTAAAGAACAAATGATCAACATGTATGGAAGACCAATTACTTTGTAACACTTACCAGTAACTTATTATAGTTTATTGACATTACAGTGAAACACTGTTAATTAAATAACCACTTCACTTAGCCAGTGAAAAATATTCAGTTAACAGAAGTCTTTATTTTCCAGGAATATGATCATTTTCCTATATTGTAGGGATAACCTGAATATTTATTCTGCTATATCTTGTATCTTGACAGAGCTCAGGTTGCTTTGTTAAACAAGATAGAATAGATTTATGTCTATCTATAAATATGGAGGATTTATTCTATTACATCTTGTTTGACAGAGCTCCTGGAGCTCTGTCAAACAAGATATAATAGACTAAATGCCTATATTGGATGTATTGGGGTCAAATAGATATATACACATAGGGGAATTTAGTGTTTATCGGAGTAATTCTATGATACATTACAAGATTTTTTATTCAGTTAACAGGGGGTGTGGTGGCTCAGTAGGTAGAGGTGCAGGCTGCAAGCTAAGGGATCCTCAGTTTGAATCCCACCTGCGGCAATTGCGTTGTGTCCCTGGGCAAGACACTTCACCCCATTGCCCAATTGGGGTCATGGTGGCATTGTGTACTATGGTGTACTGCACGTCGATGGTGCACCTGTCTTCAACCAATGCTAACCCTGCTTGTATGGAGTTAGTATGTTGGGGAGCTGACAGTTGCTCAGTGGTTCTCTCCAGGTACTCCAGCTTCCTCCACCCGTAAAACTGTGGTGGTCATGATTAGCCATTGTGCAGAAATATGTGACCTTAAACACCAATAAAAAATAAATGAATAAATTCAGTTAACAAGAGTTTACTCTTTAACTAAAATGCAATTAACAGGTCAAATATGTTCTGAAAGTTTGGTAAATGCTTTGGTATTTGGAAGGTGTATACAATTAACAGATTTTTCACTTAAGTGATGTCCAATCATGTTCTGGTACCTCACTAATAACAAGTTTAGATTTTTTGCCTTAATTAACTGAGGACCTGGTGATTCGATGGCAGCATATCAGACTTATTATCGAGGTTGTGTGTTTGAATCTGACCTGTGATACTTGCATTAGGTCAGTAAGCAAAGCTCTTAACCTCACTTTCGCCAGCTTTTTTACATGCTTTCTTGAATATTTTTTTAAAAACCCAACCTCAGATAGTTATCCAAGAAAATGACAAGTTCTTGAATAATTTATTTAACTATTTAGTAGTCATATAATTGTGTGTATTAACCTTTATCTAACCTGAGTAGAAAATGTTACATGCCAAAATTTGTTATTAATAACTGAAATTTTTTTAATATGTTGCCACAAAAACATAGCTTATGACCTCTCACTGAAACGTGTTCGACAGGGTCATTCCACTGAGAGGATCATATGTTATGATTTTGAAGCAAAAATTGTAAAAATAATAAGAATTTGAATGGCAATTTTTGTGAACTAGTGGGCCAACCCATCCTGGGACGGGAAGCCCAGCTCACATTACAGAAAAAGAAGCCCATTGCATATCAAGGGAGATAATCAGTGCAGGAATTACTAGCTGGATGGAGTGTGATGGGAATAGATAATGCAGATTATGGCGATTATGTTAAGCAATGTGTTAATTTATTTATCTGTCACACTCTGAAACAAGGTACACACAATGATATATATGGTACTGTGTAATTGTATATAATTTAATCTTTTTTATTAATATCCAATTTCCTTGTGTTTGATTGGTTTTTCATAACTCTATGAATATTTTTCCTATTGTATGAATGTTTTTGCTTTTTTCCTGCCCATTTGTCAAAAAATTGTGAGAGTGTCCAGTTAAACTATAGTTGCTATAGGTATGCCATTAAGTTGTTGAATTTCATGGACCTGTTACCCCAAAACAACCATTTGTTTTTGAAAACTGAAATGTGAGTCTATTTTAAACTTAGCAAGGCTAAGTTCATTATCATACTGACAATTCATTTACAAATTAAATTGATATTCACTTGGTTTGTTCACAGTAGTTTTCCTTTTTAGTATTTGAGACACTGTTTTTATTACCCTGTGTTGAAATTAATAAAATCCTGTCTGCACAAAAGTTGATACGTTTGCAATGATTATAAATGATGTGGAATTTGACTGCCTCAATCACTGTAAATTGTATTATGAGAATTGAAATGAATATTCTGTTGCTTTATCTGAGTATAAATGTAGGATGGGTGTGTTAAATTATATGAAGTACTATGCTATGCACTTCATACAACTTAGTGCACCCATCCCACATTCATACTCTGATAATTTATTTATTTATTTATTGGTGTTTAAGTTCACTTTCAGCATCTTTGGCTACATCATGACCACAACATAGGTATAAAGTCAAATTTAGCCAATCATTTATACCTGTGCTGCCCACTTTAGATGTCTTCAACCACAGACATTGGTTCTGTGTCCTATTTTACCATTAAACCAGAACTTGTTTACTGGAGTAAACAATCACTACACCTCTTCCTGGGGTTTGCATCGGGACACACCGATAAAATGTACAGACAGATAAAATATACTTCAATTCTTATATGTATTAATATATCTATGATGCTTCAAAACAAGGTACAATGATATATATGGACACCCCAATGGTGTTCAGAAGTGCATAGGAATCACTGGGAAATTCTGAACAGAATAAGAATTCAATGTCCATCTATACTATCAAACACATGATTTCTATGTTACTTTATATGATATGGGAGGTATTTTTCTGCATGTCTTTGTAAATTCATACATATCATGTCTTCTTAAAATTGAATCTTCACATTTTTATATTGCTATATGCCTCATTTGCAGTTCTGCCTTACATGTGCAATGTATGACTGAATAAACATCCATGTGAAGATGTAAATAAACACAGAATGCAGCCAATTAAGCAGACATTTCTGTCTGAAAAATCTTTAAAATAAGGCCTGATTAGTCAATTTTCTGGGTGCAGTGCCTTCCAGTCATCAGTTGTCAAGAATATATAACTACTGCAGTTATCTTCATCATCATTTTATGGAAAATACTTTATGAAAAATTTTATTATAAACAACAGAAGTTCTTCTCCACTTCCATTTAATAAGATTTCCATCGACTTAACTATGCCATTATACTTTCTTTGACCGGTGATAGCTTCCTACATATATGTAATCAACAAATGGATAGATATTTAATGTGACTGCCTTTGTCTGGCTAATTTTTGGCTGTCACTGAAAAGTGTATACTGTGGCTGAGGCCAAGTCTAGGAAAGGAGTATACAAAAATCAATAAATCAGATATCTTCAAAATTAATCTCGGACAATTTCCTTTCACAATGTGCTCTGTCAACCTCTAGTCTATGGATTTAGTGAAAAAGAATCCTGACATTCCCACTTTCAAACACACTAAAAAGTGTATTCAGACAGACTGTTTGTCAGGTGATTTTCATCTAATGTTTGCCGGAGGTCTTAGAAATCTGAAATTTTTGGCTATTACTGGAAGGAAATTATTATGAATTACTACCTCACACTTCGAAAAGGCATTTTCATAATTATATATCTCCTCCACATGTCCTATTTTCAAGGTAAATATAAATCTGGAACTTAATTAAATGAGGGAGTGCGGTGGCTCAGTGGATACTGTTGGACTTCTATGCTAGAGGTCCCGAGTTCGATCCCCATCTGGGACGACCCACATTGTGTCCTTGGGCAAGGCACTTATCCCGGTTGCCTACATGAGGGCACGATGATGCTGTGTACTAAGGCGTAATGCAAGTCAGTGGTGCACATGTCTTCAAGCGCTGTAACCCTGCTTGAGCGGAGCTTGAACAGAGTTAGAATGTTGATGAGCTGACAGTTGATCGTCAGTGCTCGGTGGTTTTCTCTGGGTATTCTGGCTTCCTCTACCTGTTAACATGATTGCTGTGTTTTGCAGTACATTTTATCTTGTGAAACATGATGTTTCTGGTTGATAACATATCCGGAATACATCCCCTCGTCCATGTGAAGCATGCTATCCACGAATGTTACAAAAAACACTATCATCCACATGCAACATCTGGGTTTAAAACAAGAAAATTTGTTACTTCTTTTATCAACAAATGTTGGCATAGCAAGGAGGAGACTGTCAGAAGCACTAAGATGGCAAATCGTTGGCATGCATGCAACAGGCATGTCATTCAAAGCTATTTGAAGGCAACTTGGCTATAGTCATTCTGTCATCAGTAGACTTGTCCCCAAAAAAT
The DNA here is from genome assembly GCA_031216915.1 of Pictodentalium vernedei. Classification (NCBI taxonomy): domain Eukaryota; kingdom Metazoa; phylum Mollusca; class Scaphopoda; order Dentaliida; family Dentaliidae; genus Pictodentalium; species Pictodentalium vernedei. Next base: position 686,439,650 of record CM062296.1, on the reverse strand, counting down.
CAACAAACCAACGATGTTAAGGACTGACCATGGCCTGGACAACCCCAAAAGACCTTTCCTCGGGAAGACCAGAGTCTGGCATGCCTCTTTAGGCATGAACCCTTTGCTTCAAGTGGGGTTTTGAAATGCCTTTGGCTCCCCAACCTGTCTCAAAGCACTGGGTATGAGGTCCAGAAGGGTCATCAACTATCCAGCTCTGTCTTCAGCGTCAGAGGCGATGTTTGGAGTGGTGTATGGCACGACAACATTGGAATCTCAGGACATGGAGGTGAGTCCATTGGTCATACGAGATAGGTTCCTGCTTCATGGCACAGATGATCGCATGAGAGTGTGGAGGCATAGAAATACTGCTTACGTGCCCAGGAACATCAGACCTACTCTTCCTTACAGTGGAGGATCAGTAATGATCTGGGGATGCCTCTCTCATGATTGTAAACTTGATATGGTGACTATACATGGGAATTTCAGTGGTCATCAGTACATCCGGGACATTTTCAATCCGGTTGCCATACCTCATTTTGACAACCTCCCATTGGCTACTCACCCTGTACTCATGGACGACAATGCAAGACCACATTGTTCCCATGCTGTGCTATTACAACACTACCTTGGCTTGCAATGAGTCCCAATTTGAATTCTTTAGAACACATCTGGGACTTTCTTGCATGTTGTGTGCAAGCAAGGGATCTGCACGTACAGAATTTGGCCAATTTGGAAGCTGCATTGCATGAGGAGGGACAGCAGTTACCTCTGGACTGTATCACAAGGCTCACTGGTAGCATTAGGAGGAGGTTCAGGCTGTCATCCGGGCATGTGGTGGATACACTCGCTACTGACGTCAGACACTGCTATTGTGTTCAGGAGATCACAAGTTACATTTTTTGTCAGTAATTACCAGCATTGTTTCCAGCACCATAATTGTCAAGAGAACATTTTTCCATCAAAAACATTAGTGACAGATATGTGTAATTAGTGCCATTAAAATACTGCATATTTTCATCATTGTGTTGTCATTCATTTGTCAATAGACCATTCTTTCTGCAAACAATCACTTTTGGCCATCTTAAAGATACCATGAAAGTAGTGACAGTTTCTATTAACACCACTGCGTAAAAAACAGGGGGTGCTTAATTAAGTTCCAGGTGTATACATTATTGAGTGGTTATAAATCGAAGCAGTTGAGGTGATGATCATCATTGGTCAAGTCTGGAAATGGTGTATGTATACAGAAATGATTTTCTCAAATATCTTTAGCATTATATCATATTTAATTTTTTTCATCATAATTTGCAATACTGAACCTTAATTTTAAGTCTAAATAAAAATAAATTGCCCACTTTCATTCTTTCACTTTTGCATTCAGTTCAAGGATGCAATATTGCTGTGTTTATTTTACTAGAAGTCTGTGTAATACCATGTACTCTAATGTCCATCTACTTTATGTTTCTTTATATGATATGATATGGTATTGCTCTTCACCTCAGGCTTTCCCATTCTCATGTTCATAAAATATCAACCGTTTGATACTTTCAATAATTTCTATGTCATATCTTTAATCTACCTCATAAGGTGTGATGTAGGACTTATTACATAGCCCTTACTGCTAATATTTTCAGAGTGCAAGAATAGGTGTACCCCATTTACAATAAGGCATGTCACGAGTGCAGAAATAAACCTCAGAAATAATAGTTTAGGAGTGCAAGAATAAGTGCACCTTATTTGAAAATAAGGTGTGTCACAGGTCACAAGCTTCATAGTGCACCCCAGACAGGGGTGGATCCAGGGGGGGGTGCTCTGGGTGCTCGAGCACCCCCCCCCCCCCCCCCACACACACACACACACACACATGCCTACTCACTACTCACAGTCATCCAAAAAAATTTGAATTTGCAGACATTCTGAAAGAGTGAGAACTTCATCCCAATCACAAGTATTACTGTAATAAGCATACGCGATTACTGTATTTCCGATCCAGCCTCCAATAATCTATCTTGAAGATTTAATTTCAATAAAATGTAATTGTTATAAGAATGAGCCTGGAATTTAACCAGTTACCAATCACAGCTTTTCCCAAAATGGATGGCATTTGAATCAGTTGACGAGCTGATTCCAATGTCATCCATATATTTACGGTCTTATGGACAAAGTTTCCACGTATATCAGCTCTCTTCGTAAATATATCTTTGTTCAGCTGAATCAGTGATGCTATAGTAACGTTCGCCTTCAGCAATAGTTTTACACTATGACAGATGATTGAATGGGACAATTTAATATTTAACAAAGAGCATTTAACATTGGTGAATGATTCACCAATGTTAAATGCTCTTTGTTAAATATTAAATTGTCGCAACAGTTGAACTTGCTGGATAATACCTACAGGCATTCTCTAGTAAACTGAAACAATTTAATGTTACAGAGCAACAGGACATCTAGTATCCAGACTTATTTCTTCGATAACATGAATAAAATAATTAAGCTACTTACCAGTTAAGATCAGTTGATGGAACAATGTATTTACACAGTGTACAAGTTTGTGCGTTCACATAGCACGGTTGAAGCGCACAAACTGAGACAGGACTTGGGTGTTTCAGAAGCGGATCCAGGATTTTAAAATAGAGGGACGTCGCCCTCTATACTTATATGGTCACAAACTGTTGTGATGCAAGTGTGCACATACTATTAATTTATATTACGCCAATGTAAACAAAACCAGCGTCCTTTCTTAATTCTATGGCATCCGAGAAATTTGAAAAAGACAAGTACTGTCGCTGATTTCTTCTGAGGTGCAGTTCGTAGAATTAAGTGCTTAGATGCAACTATCTGATGAATAATTAAATAATTGAGTATTCCGTGTGTTCTGTACTGGCCTCGTATATACTTGGTTAACTAGCATTCCCTTTTTGGGGTCTGTCAGTGGCCGAGTGGTTTGCGTGGTTCAGTATAGTTTCGCTAGGCGGTTGGTGCCGAAGGAAACTCTCTCGGCGTGGGTTTGAACCCCTGCCATGCCAATGTAAACAAAACCAGCGTCCTTTCTTAATTCTATGGCATCCGAGAAATTTGAAAAAGACAAGTACTGTCGCTGATTTCTTCTGAGGTGCAGTTCGTAGAATTAAGTGCTTAGATGCAACTATCTGATGAATAATTAAATAATTGAGTATTCCGTGTGTTCTGTACTGGCCTCGTATATACTTGGTTAACTAGCATTCCCTTTTTGGGGTCTGTCGGTGGCTGAGTGGTGTGCTTGGTTCAGTATAGTTTCGCTAGGTGGTTGGTGCCGAAGGAAACTATCTTGGCGTGGGTTCGAACCCCCGCCATGCCAATGTAAACAAAACCAGCGTCCTTTCTTAATTCCATGGCATCCGAGAAATTTGAAAAAGACAAGTACTGTCGCTGATTTCTTCTGAGGTGCAGTTCGTAGAATTAAGTGCTTAGATGCAACTATCTGATGAATTATTAATTTATAGTTCGCACTGGCTTCAATTATTTTATTAGAATTGACAGGGGCATGCCTTTGCCTTTGGCACGCTCCAGTCAATTCTAACAAAATAATTTTCAACGACATATACTTTTTATATCTGATTAATAGACGGGGACGCACGCGGCATGCGCCCCTCTATTTTCTCAGAAATGATTTCTGAGAAAATAGAGGGGCGCACGCCATGTGCGCCTCCGTCTAAATCTGCCTTTGGGGTGTTTAACATTTAAATAGTATATGCATCTCAAAGTTGACCAGAAGAAATGTGACCCCCCCCCCCCCCTCGGCCACTCACCCAGTCGCACCAACCCATCCACACATTCACCCACCTACACACACTCATACTTCTTGGAACTTCTGTCGCCCCTGCATACAACAGGTATGTCATGGTGAAAATTATTATGTTTCTTCCAGGCAATCCCCGCATTTCAGTTAATTTGATGCAAAATCCAGGGATGATTATATTTGCTTCTTGGTAGGTAACAATTTCGAATGATTATTTTGTTTTTCATTGGGCAGTGTCAGTACCATAATTGTTTTTACCAAATTTCAAGCCAAATCGGCAGAAAATAGGTTTAAAAGAAAGGACAAATATATGACCAGGATATGTCTCAGATAGCATCTGATGGGTTCCTAATTCAAAATTTTTTCTGGGCGAGGACCCCCAGACCCCCCGCTAATTGATTCGCGCCTTCGGCGCTCGCAAGGACGGCGCAGCCAGAAATAACATTTTAGGAGTGCAAGAATAAGTGTGCCTTATTTGAAAATAAGGTGTGTCATAGGTGCATAGGTGTGATAGCACACCCAATGAAAGTGTCAGTGACACTGTAGCTTAACTTGTGTGTTGTGTTTGATGAAAAGGATAATGTTCAGTGTTTATGAAAGGATTATGAAATAAGACAAGAATTGTGATAATTGGAAATATGTTCATTTCTGTTCCCTGTATGATATGTTTTTGATAAAAATAATATGAGGTGTACACTGTACTAAAGAGCTGAGTTGTGGGTTAATATGACCTCACAGTTAATGTATGTGGCCCTCACAGTTAATGTATGTCAATGAAAGTTACCAAGTTACAGTGAAATTATTCCAAAACGAGTCATCCTGTCAAGTTACATTGAAATCCCTTTATAAATATGGCCTGTAGACTGTGCTAACGGTTTTCGGGCTTCGGGCCCCTGTAGCCGTCAGTTTCCCAATTGCATCCAAAGGGGGACGTTCTCATCTAGATATTATATGAAGTCAACCTACCAAGTTACAATGAAATCCCTTCATAAATATGACCTGTAGACTGTGCTAATGGTTTTTGGTCTTTGGGCTCGGGCAACCATCATGGTTGAATGATCACAACCAAAAGGGGACATTCTCATTTGGGCATCATTTGGAGTGATCCTACAAAGTTACAATAAAATCCCTTCATAAATATGACCTGTAGACTGTGCTCAAGGTTTTCGGGCTTCAGGCCCCTGAAGCCGTCACAGTTGACCAATCATGCCCAAAAGGGGATGTCATCATTTAGGTATTATATGGAGTCAAACTAACAGGTTACAATGAAATCCTTCCATAAATACAACCTATAGACTATGCTAAAGGTTTTGGGGTTTTGGGCTCAGGCAGCCATCAAGGCTGAATGATCGCGACCAAAAGGGGACGTTCTCATCTAGACATTATTTGGAGTCATTCTACCAAGTTACAATAAAATCCCTTCATAAATATGACCTGTAGACTGTGCTAATGGTTTTAGGGTTTTGGACTCGGGCAGCCATACCAGTTGACCGATCGCGACCAAAAGGGGATGTTCTCATCTAAACATGACCCCAAACCTACATATGAAATTTTGTGATGATCAGACAAGAACTATGGGGTGTAGCCTGTGGTAAAGGAAAATGTGAACAGACTCACAGACTCACAAACTAACAGACTTCCGCATGCGTGATGGCAATAGCTTATCTTGACTTTGTCAAGGTAAGCTAAAAATGAAGCACTGATTAAAAAGTAAAACATACAGTCATTGAATATAATTTTTAAGCTATGATTTGTTACATCAAAATTCTAATTGATAATTTGATGTTTCAGTCGAACATTGGTCAATATTTGTATTGTTTGATGGCTTGGTCCAAATTTGAAGTATCACACGGTTTTGAATACACAAACCAAGGTGTGATGTAGGACTTATTAGATTTTCCCAACTGCTAATATTTTAGGAGTGCAAGAATAAGTGTACCTCATTTGCAAATAAGATGTGTCAAAGGTGCATGAGAACAATGGCACATCTCAGATATAATATTTTCGAGTGCAAGAATGAGTGTACCTCATTTGCAAATAAGGTGTATCTCAGGTGTAGGTGTGCGATAGCGCACCTCAGAAGTAATATTTTAGGAGTGCCATAATGAGTGTACCATAGGTGCATATAAGTTGTCATAGGAGCACAACTACGATAGCACTGATTATTTGTTAGATATTTTTTTTTCCCGAGAATTGCCCATTATTAGGCTCGCATGATATGACTTCGAACTCAACTGATATGCTGCTTATCTCAGCTGATATGAACCAAGCCACAGTTGTTCCCCTTCTTGTCTCATTACCAGGCACAACCAATTTGTTTACATTGACACCGTTACTCATTGAATGTGTTCGAGAAAACTTGTGATATATGTCATAGTGGTTTGAAGTGAAGTTTTTGGATGATGAGGAATTAATGACTGCAGTGACTGAGGATTATTTTGGAGAAGAGAAGAAAGAAGAGAGTTGTACAGAAAATACAATGCAAACTTAAGATTTAGAGTCAAAAGCAGAAATTTGTCAAAGTGGGAGAAGAGAAAGATCAGCTATCCAAACGTCACAGCTTCCCCAGTGGGGTAGCTGAGACGTTCGGATAGCTGACCCAGGAGAAGAGGAAACTTCAGAGTTTGTAAAAAGAATGAGAAACAATAACACTGTCAGAAAACCATAACACATCTGAGAATTTTTATAATTATTTGTTTTTGGTTTAGAAAATAAGGAGGTTCTTACTTGGTTAGTTTCGAATCATATGAGATTTCTGTCCTTGCTAACTTCAGCCTTCAGTCTCTGATATGAAGTTACCTTGGGCTGATTTCTCAGCTGATATGAAACTAAGTGATAACCACTAATTAAAAGGAGATCAATGTCCAAAGTGAAACATACAATCATTGAGTATAATTTTTGAGCTACAATTTGTTACATCAAAATTCTAATTGGTAACTTTATGTTTCAGTTGCACATTAGTCTCAATCTAGTCAATATTTGTGTTTGTTCGATGGCTTGGCTCAAATTTGTATTTTCACTGTAGGTCTTAAAAGTAATTCAGTATTCTACAGAAACTCTGTATTTGTTTTAGATACTGAGTGAGTAAGGAGACCATTTCAGATCAATCGATTTTTGTTAAACTTAATATTTTTAGATTTGAACATGGTCCATATTAATCATATATATAACGAAAATGCAAAATACGATTCACATGAAGCTAACCAATAATATCACGGCATCATATTTACACAAATGATGTCATACTCTAAGGTGTTTCTTATTCTTCCCTTGATGCACTCTTGGTATGTAACTTTTCAAATAGGCTTCCTTTGTGGTGTGAAATTTCTAATTGATAGCACACCAACTTCATTGAAGGTTTAGTATTAAATATTCTGTTCCATTGCCTGTGGTATGATTATGAGACCAACATATTCAATGCTTCTTTATTAGTGTATATCCTTCAAATTTCGTTCACTGTAAGTTTCTGACTAGACAGTGAATTATCATCAAGGATGCATATTTTTATATTGAGCATTTTACCAATAATTTTTAACATAAGTGTTTATAGAATTTATTACCCTTCTTACTGATCAAATAAAATAATTCCATATAAATTTTAATCATTTGTTCCTTACCTAAAATTTCAGTGCAAACATACGGGAAAACCTGATTTTTCTCAATGGGACATCGCAGTTACACCTCGGTTTGTCCCAGAAGGGATTATTTCATCAGCAAGATAATGGTCTATTTGATAAAATTGTTCGATGACGGCACATTGAACTATGGGACTAAATAGGATGTATATAACACTATGTATTTAATGCAAAAGGTTAGGTATATTCATTCACAAGCTATTCCTAAAAAACAAAATACCATGCATTGCAGTAAGGAAACAGCTGTTACAAGGTGCACACTATTTAGTTACGGTTTGAAAATCATCATGCACGGAAAGAATTCATTGTACAGGGAGCATTATGTAACTCATAGCTCATTGGTTAGAACACTGGACTTTAGCCCTTAAGGGCCTAATTCTGATTTTGATTGCTTTTTACTGCAACAAAACATGTGCCCCCACATGATGGCTCTGGGGAAACTAGCATGTTACATTCTAAATACCATAGCAGCTGTTTCTATGAAAGTCTTGGCTGCCTACATAGGTAGCCAAGACTTACCTAAAAACAAGTGCAAAGCCACAGGATGTAGACTTCAAAAGGTAGAAAAATATGTATAAAACTCCCAATGCCTTAAGGGTTAAACTAAAAGGTCAATGGTTTAATCCTGACCAGCTGTAACTGTATTGCATCCTTGGGCAAGACACTTAATCCTGATTGCCAATGTGGGTGCATAGTGGCATTGTCTCCAAAGATGTACTGCTTGCCTCTGGTGCACTTGCCTTCAACCGCTGCTAATTCTGCTGTTCAGAGTTAGTAAGTTGATCATCTCCCAAGGTAGGTTAGGTCTTGCCCATAATATATGTGACTCCTGTCACAAAAACTAATTTCCATAAGGTATCTTAACAAAGCAAGCAAAAACATTATTGTTTATTACCATTTATTACACAAAAGGGACATTAAACTTTTACACATTTTTTTTGCAGCAAAGTTTAAATTCTGAAACAGTTTGTGTTATGGTTGTAATGATTTATACTGTTACAGTAAGGACTGTTATGCAAGAAAAATACTGGCAGTGCATGACATTGTCTATTAATGAGTTCTCCCCCAAGTACCAGAAAAATATAGAAATTAGAAGTATGTATTTGTAATTTTTTGATTTCCATGTAATGATTATTAAATTTCGCATTGCATTAAAAACAAGCTATTATTTGAAAATAGAATATGTTTTCACATTTGGAATTCACTAAAAAAAAACAATGAGGGGTCTTAAGCTGAGTTTGAATACTACTGGCTGGTTTTGGACATTACATTGGGTAAAGAGTAGGGCTGTCACGATTTTTAAATTTAGGAATCAGTTAATCGTCGCAAATAATCGATTAATCGTACCTAGATGACCCCCTCTCCCTCTCTCTGAAGTCGATAAAAAATAAAGTTCAAGTCAGCTGACCTACCTCCGGTAAACAACGAAGACGATGCTCGTTTAGGTACATTCAAAGCTTTGATGTTCTGAACTTTTGAACCGTCAGTGTAATAATCAAGACCGGTCGGCAGTTGCGAACTTCGCAACTGCCGACCGGTCTTGATTATTACACTGACGGTTCAAAAGTTCAGAACATCAAAGCTTTGATGAATGTACGTGAAAGACAAATGCTTCCAACGGCTTCTTGGAGTTTAACATCGATGTTCTTAACTCTTTACCTTTAGAAACAATAGTTTTTTTCATCAAATTTTCTTTTAATTATTAAACGTCTAAAGCGGGATACAATTTACCGATTATTCGACAACGAAAAATATTAATCGATTTCGCCCTGACCGATCAACAATCGATTAATCAATTAATCATGCCAGTCCTAGTAAAGAGTTGATATAGAGAGTCACACTAAGACTGTACAGTGTACAGGGTTAGTTACTCAGTTAGAAATGAAATTTGTTTATAAAGGGTTAGTCACACTTTCTGGTTATAAAAAATTGGCCATATCACATGCTACTTGAAAATATACAGTGACTAAGGCTTTAAAATGCACAGGATTAGTTGGTTACATGTTGCATAGGGTGCAGGATTCAAGGAACTATTGAAAATATTTAAATATTTATACTGGATTGTGGAAATTTTTTTAAAGTGAATTCCAGAAATGAAAAAATATTCTATTTTCAATTAATAACATATTCACAAAACATATGCTTAAGTGTCCCCCTACTTGAAGACTACTTTTGAGATTTTATGGTATCATGCAGTCTAGCAAATTTGTTTTCCTTCATTTGGATGTGTGCCATTCTCACGGCACGGACAGGAAGTTGGGATTTCACAAACAAGAAGGATCACCCATTATTTTGCATCTATTCCATATTGTTACATGAGGAATATCACAGTGTGTTTTAGAACTAAACTGTTTTTTTCTCACAGAAACAATCAAACTTTTGTGATATATCTTGCAGTTTAGCGATAAATTGTCATTTTACTACCAAAAATTTCATTATGAAGCAACACTGAATTGGTCAATAAAACTCCCAAAATAAAATGTGGAACACACATTTTGGTATAATTTTAGCTGTAAATGGACCTACTGAGGAGCACCTATTCAGAGAATGAGACCCTGTTGGTGTTGGCATGATATTATTCATGGTCATACATAATGGAAATGGCAATATGGCAAATTTTATTCCACACCAGATCGTACAGGTACAAAGGACAACTTTTTCAGTAATATCTGGTAGTGACTTGTATACCCATGAAGGTGAATTGTTTGTTGATCCTTGCAGTTATAATCATTACCATGGTCAGTATAGCTTGTTTGTTGGTATCCAAATTTTCATATCAGTGAAACAACAAAATTACTGAAAATATGACCATCACTAGCGCACCGGGCAGTCATTCTGGCGATAGAAAAATAGAGAGTAATCGCTTGACTGAAATAATAATTCATGAGAGGTGAGGGACGTTGTACAAACACGAGTGCGCGAATATACACAAGTGTTTTACAATATAGTCCCTCGCCTTGAATGAATTATTTCACGTAACCAGTCCAGTCAAGCGATTACTCTGTTTATTTCTTTTCATTATTAACGATAATTATATTATTTAACCCTTTACCTTGTGTAACGGCCAAAACCAGTCAGCGCTATTCTAAAAAATCGCCAATTCTTTTGTCTCTAAAACATAGGTTATGACCCCTCATTGGAACGAGGTCGTCGAGCTTGTTCCAATGAGGGTTCATAACCTATGTTTTTGAGACCAAAAAATGAAAAAATTAGTTATTCAAGAATTTTTTTTGCTTGTGTCGTCTGCTTTTGATGTTAGGTAAAGGGTTAAAAAAAACCAAAACAATGAAGTCCCCATTACACCGACGGCAAAGCATCTTCATTTGCGCGCATGGATACATGACCAAATTGTTGATTGCATAATTCACTTGTTAAGTTATCGTTTATAATCAAACTGGGAAATCCCAGTAGATCACACTTTGGAAAGTAATAAAAAGTCCAAATCATGTCACGTGCAGTTTTATCATTGTCGGTGGGAAATTTGAAGAAAATGGCAATTCAGAAATGTAGTATATATTTTTTAAAGTCCCAACCCAACCATTTTTTTTTTCTTTTGTTTCTGCCACCACTGTTGTTGTGGTTATGATATCGTCATAAATGCTGAAAGTGACCTTAAACACTAATAAACAAACAAACATTCAACTTAATTGAAATCTGAATTTAGCAGAACATCAGTCTGACAGCTTGTTGGTCTCCAGCATCACTCATAGTGCCCTTGAATATGATGATAAAATTACTGTAGAAAATGAGAAACATTTTACTAATGATGCTATTTTGATATTTCTCAAAATGTAATTCAGTTTTCAAAAAACAGGATTGATTTGTGAGTACATTATTTTGATCTCATTATTCTGCTTTTATACACAGGATCAAGGCACTTTCCTAAATATGAAGAAAGAATCCACCAGAAGTAATTAAGTCTTGCTTGTCATCTGAGACAGTTAATTTAACCATTTAGGTTAAATAGGAGCCATACTCCCTGAGAAACTTGTAACTTAATTAATTTAATGATTATTAATTTGTTTAGAAGTCTGGACTTTCACATTTTTCATTAGCAATAAATTCATACTCCAGTGAATTTAGTTTTAATTTGAACATTTTCTCTTCAAAGTGGCAGGTTCTGGTATTGATTTATCTACTAAAATCAGTCCTCCAATTTATTGAACAAATTACATTTAGCATTCAGTTCCGAATAAATGTCATGTGAAGGTATGAACTTTCCTTCAGATTCTTGAAAACAAAATTAATTTTTTTCAGCAAAAACTTATGTTTGAAATTAAGCTTCATTTTGAACCACATCAGAGACTTCCAGTTCCAGAATATTACCATATGATCTTATGCCTGAAATTATTTATTTATTTATTTATTTATTTATTTATTTATTTATTTATTTATTTATTTATTTATTTATTTATTTATTTATTTATTTATTTATGTCACAAGCAGAGCTTGAATTCAATTCACATTGGTTGAAGGCATGTAAAAGAAACATCAGACTCTGAAGCAAAACCTTATTCTTGAGTTTCTTCTTCAGTTAAAAGAGTGCTAAATTGTTTTTGATCATCAAAATTTGTTAACATATCTTTGCCTTGTTACAATTTATAAATTGTAAATAAATTCTAAAAAAAAGAAATTCATAGAGGCAGAATAATTTCTCTTCTAAGAGAATATGAAGCACATCTATAGAATATGCAGTGTTTGGTTTGCGACACCTTCACTTCAGAATGAGACCAAAAATCTGGCTCTTGCACTCAAACATTTAAACAGATTATGATTAAATTTAAATAGCCATTAAAATTGTATACATCTGACTGATAGTGTTAATATTTGTCTTTTTTTTAGGGTTTTTGAAATTTCTTAATATAAATGCCAGTGTGCCAAAGTTTCTTGTTTATTATACTGATAATAAAACCCTAGAGTGATCATCTCCATATAGTAACGATTGATTTTTTCTACAAAGCTTTCATTATGGATTTTTATGTAAATCTGCCAGATATTCTGGTGAAAGACATTTGGTATTCGGCAAAAAAATATTTGATAATCTACTGCTTAGTAAACAGAGAACATTGTCCTTTGACAAAGAGCCTGTCACAAATTATGCAGATGCGAAAGTGGAAAATTAAAATTGCATATAAGACTATAACTTTATATTATTCATAACAAAGTTACTTGATTAATATCCACAAACGTTAGGCCACATGGCCTTTATCCAACATCTTTGCTTCTTTCTGTAACAGCTTTAAAGTGTAAAGTACACAGTGACAAAATGGATTTTACATAGACAGTGACATTTAAAAATTTGTTTTCACTTGAAAGAGGCCATGTTTATGATTGTATGTTGCAACATCTCTCTGGAGGCCTCAGAGTTTCTCAAGGTTGGAAATTATATTAGGTCCTCAAGGTTTAACCCTTGAGGGCCTGGACAAGTGTTCTGAATTCCCACCAGCCCACAACCTTTATACGTCCAGAGGTTTAGCAGTGATTTTTAATTATGTCTTGGCTGCCTTAACTGGCAGCCAAGACTGCAACTAGAAACCACTTCCTAGATAATTTGCCTATTGTAAGCAGAATCTCCTCACGATGGCATATTAAGGGCACCTGTTCTGAGGTAAAAGTCTGAAATAGGCCTTTAAGGGTTGGTTTGGTAATTATATCGTACCAGTATTGTTTTGAAATTCCAACCTTAGTATAGATTGGTGGTGGGTGTTCTGCAGAGGTGAGGGATGGAAGGGTTATAAACATTTTCTGACTTTATATCTACCCTGTATTGTTTTTTTTCTTGTTTGATCATAGGTGTTGAAAGAGACATAACTCTATAATCAATCAATGAATTTTATGGATCTTGTCATCTTGAGAAGCTGACACAATTATTTTATCTTTTATCCTGCAGGTATTGATGTATGATAGAAGTGTTTTCTAATTCTCAAGTGAAGATTTGGGTAGAAGACCTTTTGCCTGAGGTAAGTGTGTCTTATTTTTTTCTAATTAGTTGATTAGGTTAGTATTGCTTTGTCAGTATATTACAGAGTACAGTTATCAGAAAATTCTTGATCAGTATCTGTGCCTTCAAATGGTCTTTTTTCTTCCATAGAACTTATGATCTCCAAACACTGGTAAACAGGAAGAATATAATTTGGGAGAGAAAATAAAAATGAAAAAGTTTATTATAAGCTGAGTTGTAAATTATCATGAAAAAGTTAAAGTTGTAAACCTTAATATCTCCCATGTGGGAGATAATAATAATTTTATATAGCATGAAACCGCCTAAGGTGCTTTAACTATAGAAAATCTGTTGTTTCATGGCAGCATGACATTTAACATCATACTGCTATGTGAAATTCTTCAGATTGTAATCTATGATAATTGAATAAAACTTTAATAAAAATATATTGTCCTAAAGTGGTTTCCCTTCTTGTTAAACTCTCATTCCAACACATAGTGGGCCCATTTATGAACAATGTGTAAGCAATGGTTGATGGCCTAAAAGGTGATGCATTAATGGAATACACAACTACGGAATGGTTAGACAATGATCAAATGATGTGTGTTTTGAGTGATTCACCAAATGGCTTTATCGAGTAGACATATAATTTTTCTGAACTTCATAAAAAAGAGTAACAAGGGTTTTTGTGTAAATGGCTGATGAATATCTCATTTTCACGTGCAAGAAGTATGTATTTTCACCACTGATCTCTATACATCTGGATTGTTGAAACATTTATTGGTCACATATAGAAAAGTGTCTCACATGCTACCATCTGAGATGGGGGCATATTGTTGCTATAAAATAAACAATGCTCAACAGAAAATAAATTCTTGAAAGCTTTCGATTTTACGATGCCTCACAAATCGCTTTTCAAAGATTATATTTTGATGTGTGTGAAAAATGAATACGTTGATGGTATGCACACTTTTTGCAGCAATACAAATGTATTATCTACAACAGATTTTAGTTATTATTAACTCTTAACCTGCTTTGTATTTTCGAGATATTTTTCATGAAATCTAGTCATGGCTGCTGTAAAGGTGCCCAACTTATATTTATTTCAGTGACAAGACAAACCCTATGCTGGGTAGGAATATCTGCCCACAGCATGCAAAGAGTTAACTGCTAGAGTGATGGATGCAAGTAGGGGATATTTGATAAAAGTGAGATATTTGAAGAAATATATTTATATTTTCATCAAAAAAACAGTTGAGGCATTTCACTGTGACATCTGGTGAATGATTCAGTGATAATTGGGCATCTGACAAGCACACATTCCACGCACTGTGCTTTAGAAGACATGGACGGTCAAAATCTTGTAAATCCTCCTCAGTTTGCAAGACAAGCGCATATCCGATATGGCATACTCCTCACCAAACGTCTAATATCAGCTTGACTGATGTTATTCCATTCTTCCTGCAGTGCACCGGCGAGTTCCTGGACATTGGTAGGGGGCTGTTGGCATTGTCGTAGGCGCCTGCCAAGTATATCCCAGATGTGCTCAATTGGTGAAAGGTCTGGACTTAGTGCTGGCCAAGGCAGTGTAGTGATGTTCTGCTCCTGGAGGAACCCTGTAGCAATACAAGCCCTGTGTACTCTTGTATTGTCATCTTGGAAAATGAATCGATGGCCGTGACGTCGTGCAAATGGCACCATATGAGCTGCTAACATGTTGTTGCACACACTTGGATGACATGTAATGCTGTTCTGCTTGTCATGGTTATGCCTCCCCACACCATAACAAATCGACCACCAAAACGATCGTGCTGCCTAATGGTTATGCCATGGTATCGTTGGTTCAGCTGCTGCCACACTCTGTTTCTCCTGTCGTGGAAGTCAAAATTGAACCTCAATTCATCGAAAAACATGACGTTGCTCCACTGACAATTGTCCCAGCATTGTCATGCTCCAGACCAATTATGCCTTGCTGCGATGTGACGTTCAGTCAAACGTGGAATTATTTGAAGACGTTGAGTGTATAAATTCCAGATAGTCTCACCACTGACTCGCACAACTGTCTCTCGGTGCAGCTGCTGTCCAATTTCTGAGCCACTTTGATGTCGGTTACTTAATGCTGTGGTTCGGATAAAACTATCCTGGTTAGCAGTTGTTGCCCTTGG
Source organism: Pictodentalium vernedei (assembly GCA_031216915.1). Lineage (NCBI taxonomy): Eukaryota > Metazoa > Mollusca > Scaphopoda > Dentaliida > Dentaliidae > Pictodentalium > Pictodentalium vernedei. Next base: position 686,424,149 of record CM062296.1, on the reverse strand, counting down.
ATGACCTGACCTACGCCTGTCATCAACATTGCCTGGCATGATCACAACCTGATAATAACCAATTGAGTAACGTCGAGAATTTGAGTCACTGCAGTTTGTCTGTTGCTAGCTTCCAACATGCCAGTGGCATGTAAACATTCATCACGTGTCAGTCTTCGCATACCTCAAAAGTTAAGTTTTGACCAGAAATTATTGATGAACGAGTTTATACACAAAAAAGAACGATGAGACCTCCAAAAAAGCCTGTCCAATACAAATGAAAATTTCAAAACGTACCCCACAGACATTAATGCAGTGGTCGTGCAAAAAACCTGCACAAAGTTTTTGTGGGCCAGTGACGTTCATGATCCACAATAAACTTGGTAACATATTGATGCGTCCAATCAAATGTATTCAATACCATTTTCCAAAAATATCAACATCAGTTTGGATATCCCCTACTTTTTTGAATAGTATATTATTTTTTAAGTGAAATTATTTTATCTATGGATTTTCCTTGTTGTAATTTATGGGAGAGTGCCTGTAGGCACTCTCCCATAAATTGTAACAAGGCAAAGGCATGTGAACAAATTTTGGTGATCAAAAATAATTTAGCACTCTACCAGTGAATAAAAAATGAGTGGCGAGATTACTGTGTAACTGTTTTTTATGCTGGCCTTTCAATTGATGTTTGATTATTTGAAAGCTATTCTGCTGTGACTACAGTCACAGGGTAACAACTTTCAAGTCATCAGTGGGAGGAGCTACTGTGTTTATTGACTGGATGCTATCTTGAAGTACAGATTGTGTTGTGACTTCAGTGATTTCCACTTGTGGTGAAGCAGCTGGTGGATAGACATATGTGATAATAATCAATGTCTATGCAGAAGCACTCGATACCATTCATATATTTTGGGTGTCTTTTTCTTTTGTGTAAGGCTGGGCAGATTTTTAACTCACCTGATTAAAAGTCAGCATCAGCTGATTGCCATCATTTGGTATCTGTCATCTTTTCTCTTGTCAGTCACCTATCCATCATCCATTTTGCATTTCTGTCTTCTTAAGAACCACTGTCCCAAATCCAACCAAACCTGGCACAAATTTTCTTATCAACCTACCCACAATTGTTTACTACAGGCTTGCACTACAGTGGAAGTCCCTAACTCGGATAATATACTCTCTATTTTTGTCTTTCCCAAGCAATTTAGGAAAGAAAAGTGGTGCAAAACACCAAGAAAAAATAAGCCAAAACTGGGTCAAGTGCAACCGGCGCAGACCCAGTACGGGACGCTCTCTTCCTAGTACAACTCCATGACTTCCGTTGCCAGTGCGCATATGCGTCGCTAATTACTCATTCTTTTTTTATCCGAGACACGTGAAAGATGTGTCTCTGCCATATGCATTATAAAACAGTGATAATTCAACTCATCGATAATGGTTTTCCTGTGACCGGAATTATGGATCTGAAGATCATATAATAACAGGACTGTGTTTTATATATTCTCGTTAATATTTTCAACCACATTCTCATTGTATATTATTTACTATTCCGTTTTCGCGAATGTTTTGTTTTCGACATCGTGTCAACGCGGTTCGACAATGAATTTTTCAGTTGATAAATTTAATTGTTATTGGAGTTAGGTGTCAATCAGGGAATGTCTGGACAGGATTTCTTCACTCTGTTGAGGGCTGAATTTCTGTTTTTTCAGTCCCTGTCGGCCGTCTGGGTTCTGACCGTTTTTTTTTCTGCCACCTTCTCTCGTAGTTGAGGGTGTTCTACTTTCTGTTTCTGTTGAGTTCACCTTTTTCTTCTGCTCTCACCTCTGTTATTTCCATTTCGGTTCCTTACGGGCAATTCCTTTTGCCCTCGCCTTGGTGCATTCTCGTGGCCGTTTCTTCCGCACCCGTGGGTGGTGTGGAGCGCTGTCGTTTCGGGAGCCTCCCAACTCGACCACATCTGGTGTGAGTTATACCCCCTCTGTGGGTGATGTACAGCTCCTCCCAAACCCATGGGGGGGAGGGGAACGCTGTTGTTTCAGGCCCTCCCCCGACTCGACCACGTCTGGTGTGAGTTATACCCCCTCCGTGGGGGATGTGCAGCTCCTCCCACACCTGGGGGGGTAGGGGAAGCTGTCATTTTGGGGCCACCCACCTCGACCACATCTGGTGTGAATTGCTCCCCCTCAGTGGGGGATGTGCAGCTCCTCCTGCACCCGCGGGGGGTGGGGAACACTGTCGTTTCAGGGCTTCCCGACTCGACAATGTCTGGTGAGAGTAATTCCCCTTCCGTGGGGAATGTGCAATTTTTTTTTACCGTGGTGGATACTGCGGGAGCTGTTGGATTTCTGGTGAAGAGATGCCTGGTTCCGAGACTATGCGCCCTCTCCAGTCGACATCTGAGGCTGTCACTAGGGTTGTGACTCCTCCTTTGGAGGCCGAGCTAGGTGGCTCTCTCTGCTTTTCCGCCAGTTCCAACAGCTCCCGTCGTATCTGCTGCTACTGCTGTTCCGTCTACAACGTCATTGGGCACCATTTTTAGCCGGCCTCGGCTTATCCCTGCAAGGGTTTGCAGGGATGTCTGTAGTGTGGTTGTGGAGTATTGGCCTCAGCCTTCCCCGTCTTCAACTCGGCGAAGTTGGAAGTGGCTGCCGACTGAACCCCCTACTGTGTCCTATCAGCCGTTGAGCACAGTAGTTTTATACCTGCAGTGGTCTGCAGCAGTGTCTGGGAGTGTAGACATGGGGGGTATCGGCCTCAGCCTTTCCTGACTTCAACTCGGCAAAATTGGAAGTAGCTGCGGTCGGACCCTCTACTGTGGTCTCTGCGCCGTCGAGTACCACAGTTTTGTCATTGCCATTTTCCATCCACTCATTCTGGTCACACGGCCAGTTTTGCGAGACCAACACCTTCCGTGCAGCCTGGACCTTCTGCCCCGCAGAGGTCCGCGGCAACTCTCCCTAGTTCCCTCTATGTTGATCCTCGGGGTGTGTCATACCCCAATACTCGTCTGCCCTCAGATGTTTCGGCTGCTGCCCATCGCCCCGCTTCGGGTGTACTGGAGGATCATGACCTTTCGCTAGTTCAGAGGGTCAGGTGTGAAGCCACTTTGCTGGTTCGTTCCCATGTCTAACCAGCTGGTACAGGCAGTTAGCTTAGGGAGGCCCTCTCCTTACTCACTCAGGTTCTGTCCAAGAGCCTTCCCATTGCTTCCAGCGAGGCGGCCAGTGGTTCCAGGCGCCCCCTATGGCGCCACCTCCCGGGATTGGAAACAGGCCGCTTTCTGATCCCCCTGGTGTCTACACCATGGGAGGTATCGGCTGGTTTGCCCACGATGGGCTATGTGTCTTCCGACTCCGGGGAGGAGTCAGACATTCTTGATGTCGAGAGCCAGCAGTCTTCTGACTTGGGGGCAGCTCTTGACTTTGTGTTTGGGTTCCTTCCGGATCTCAAACCATCAAACCAGCCGACAGTGTCAGCCAGGCCACGATCATCGGTCATGCGCCTAAAGCCTGTGGAGCAACCTGCTTCTGGGCGTCTTCAACTGTGCCAGTCAGTACAGGTGGTTGAAGCATTTTCAGCATTGGACTCTAAGCTGAGTTCCAAGGCTATGAAGGCTCCGTTCTTCACCAGGGTTGACACCTTTTTGCCTCCGGTGCATTATCGTTTCTACGATTTCGCCAGTCCGTCAGTCTGCCAGACTTTGATGGTTTTGGATCAGGACTCCAATTCCCTCAGGCTTTCCAAGCCCAAGTCGGCCGTCATTCCATTCTGGAGTCCATGTTGGTCTTATCGAGAGAAATGCTGGGTATGCTTTCTCTCTCCGATCACGTCGTATCTGCCTCCAGATAAGTTTGATGATGTACAGACTCCTTTGCATGTGGTGTCCAAGGCGCTCATGCATCTTACTCACACGCATGTCTGTGACACGGCTATTTTGGAACTAGTTCGAAGGGACTCTGTGCTGGACACAGGCCGATCCCTTCTTTGGCAGGTCCGCTACTGTTCTATGGGTTCCGTGTTGACGGTCCGGGATGACATCCTATCTCATTCCAAAGATCAGCTGCTGCTTTGTCAGCTTGATCAGCCTTCTAGGGGAGGCAGGGACCGTTCAAAGCCTAACAAGTACCCTTCTGCTTCCTCTGCAAAGCAAAGGGCTGATCCTTCTGCCACCGCTTCTACTTCTTACTAATGGGGTAAGGGTAAGTGCCGGCAGGCTAGAGGGAAGTCTCAGGATTCTCCTCTGGCGAGTCTCTTTGGGACTCGAACTGAAGGTCCTCGCCTCGATTCGTCCAGGTTGGAGGAAGGATAGCAGAGTTCGCAGACCGTTGGGCCACCATCACATCCGATCCTTGGGTGTTAGATGTTGTTCGGTCCGGGCTGCGAATATCCTTCCAAAGGCACCCCACTCTGTCCAGAGGGCCTCTTCCAACCACAATTCCTTCAGATGTTTTACGTCGGGAGCTTTTGTCCACAGAGATAGACAATCTCCTGGCCAAGGTGGCAATCGAGGTCGTCAAGAACATTCAGTCCGTGGGTTTTATTCCCACCTGTTCTTGGTGCCGAAGAAGGGCGGCCGACTCCGACCGGTTATCGATTTGAGTATCCTGAATCAGTCTATCATTGCTCCCACGTTCAGCATGGAGACTTTCAGGTCGGTCCGCCGTTCCATTCACCAGGGAGTTTTCGCTTCCATCATCGACCTGAGAGACGCTTTCTTTCACGTTCCGATTCATCACGTGTCGCGAAGTATCTCAGGTTCGCTTTTCTGGGGTGAGTTTTACCAGTTGAAGGCCATGCCTTTCGGCCTCAACCTGGCTCCTTGGGCCTTCACACGACTGATGTCGCATGTGATAGCCTTCCATCGCACACAGTCCAGGGTGACTACTTCAGCATATCTAGACGATATCCTCCAGAGGCATTCCAATGCTGCCTTATTGGAGTTGGATGTTGACAATCTGTTGAGCTTGCTCACGTCGCTAGGATTCAGAGTCAATGAGGAGAAGTCGGATCTGGTCCCTTCTCAGTGGTTTTGTCATCTGGGGATGGCTTTCCGCACTCAGTTCAATACGGTGGCGGTTCCCCAGGCCAGGGCTGTGATTCTCAGCTTTTGCTCTGACTCTGTTCCCAGTCCACATCCGCGACAGCACGGGGTATTCTCCGGCTGCTCGGTCTCTGCGGTTCGGTGACGGATCTCATTCCTCTAGGTCGGCTGCATATCAGACCTCTCCAACACTTTCTGCTCAGTTGTTGGAGGCCGAATGTCGATTCTCTGGATCTGGTGCTTCAGTTACCAGAATCTCTTATCCTCACCTTCTCCACTGGATGAATGTTCAGTGGATCATGCAGGGTATCCTGTTGGACTTACCCACGTCCGATTGCATTCTGACGGCAGATGTCAGCGATCTCGGATGGGGTGCGATGTTGGATCCTCTAGGTCTTACCCTTCACAGGATGTGGGACCAAGATCGGGCATCTCTACACATCAACCAGAACGAGCTTCTTGCTCTTCTTCTGAGTTTCAGGCAGTGGATCCCTCACCTGTCGAATCGTCAGGTCCTTCTGTTGTTCGACAATTCGACAGTGGTTACTTACATTCGGAACCAGGGTGGCACGCACTCGGTTCCAATGTACGAATTGGCTCGGGATCTTCTACTGCTCGCTCAGGATGTCAATGCCGGGGTGGTTGTTCGTCACATTTCCTGTCATATGAACGTCCTAGCCAACTCCCTGTTCCGACGGGGCAGGTTCTTTTCCACCAAGTGGATGCTCCACATGGCGGTGTTCCATCGATCTCTTTGCGACTCGTTGGAACCATCAGGTGGACACTTTCGTGTCCCCGTGTCCAGATGCTCTGACTTTCGCCATGGACACTCTGGCCCTCCTTTGGGACGGTCTTGTCGGCTACGCCTTCCTGCCGGTTCCGATTCTGCCTCAGGTTCGCGCCCAGATATGAACCTGCAGTCGTCAAATCCTTTCGATCACACCCCTGTCACCTCGGTGGGTGTGGATCAATCTGCTCCACTCTCTGTTAGCGGCAGTTCCGGCATGTCTCCCTCTACGTTGCGACTTTCTTTGCCAAAGTCGCCCGAGGAGGTTTCAAGTTGACCCGACTTCATTGTGCCTTTGCACATGTCTTTTATCGGGTACTGTCTCCTCCGTGGAGTTGCTTTTCTTCTTCAAGGAGGCACTCACTCCACTGGTTTAGCCTCTGTGGCTCAGTGGAAGGTTCTTCTGTCGATGGTGCGCGATCACTCTGTTGCTTCTGTCACTCCTTCGATCACACCGCTTGCAGAGTTTCTGGTATATGTTTGTTTCTGGGGATCTCCAGCAATGGGTACAAGTCCATGCTTCGGAGACCTTTTTCATATGTGGTACTGCATTGTTTCGACACTCATCCTTGCCTCTCCAAGCTTGTTCAGCTCTTTTCCTTGAAAAGGCCTAGGATTTTGGAGTTTACTCCAAGATGGACACTTTCTTGGGCACTGCTCTGCTTGGGGGTGGGGGGGCATTCGTGCCTTTATCCTGGATGGATATGCATTTTCTTACATGCCAGACCTCTCCTACATCCATTTCTCAATGGATTTGTCTTGCTATTCGAGCAGCTTCAGCTTGTCTAACTACTGGTGATTGTTTACCAATTGTTTTTTCTGCCACGAAGTGCATGCATTGTCTTCCTCTCGGGGCTTTTACTAACTCCGTTATGTTTTCGGATGTTATACTGGCAGCCTACTGGAGAAATGCTACCTTCTCCATTTATCTGCGACAGTTGCAAGAGCCGACAGAGGACCTTTGTCCTAGGGGCCCTCTTTCTTTAGCTCAGGCTGTTGTCTGTTCCAGCCATTCAGCTTTTTACAGGGTCAGTTCCAGCTTCGTGCTGTTACTGCCCTTTCTGTCTGTGTGTCGCACAGAACCATACGCCTCATCTTTCATTGTCTTTTACTAATGTTTGTGATGCTATGGTTGATAAGCCTCGGGACCTCTTCCATCTGTTCATGGTTCCAGTGCACTTGGGTTATGTGTAGGGTTGGTTATGCGATTCCCTCCAGCCTATTTCAATTTTATTGTAAATTTCCTTTCTTATTATACCTTCCACAATTGTTTACATGGAGGCCCTCCCGTCTTCTTATACAGGTAAGAATCCTTCCTCCCTGCTGATCACATAACTCTAACGTTGTCGGTTTCAAAAGAATGAGTCATTAGCGACGCATATGCGCACTGGCAACGGAAGTCGTGGAGTTGTACTTGGAAGAGAGCGTCCCGTACTGGGTCTGCGCCGGTTGCACTCGACCCAGTTTTGGCTTATTTTTTCTTGGTGCTTTTGCACCACTTTTCTTTCCCAAATTGTTTGGGAAAGACAAAAATAGAGAGTATATTATCCGAGTTAGGGACTTCCACTGTAGTGCAAGTCTGTAGTAAACAATTGTGGTAGGTATAATAAGAAAGGAAATTTACTTTAAAATTTAAATATCTTTGGGGAATATCTTTCCAAGTTTGTTCAATAGAAAATGCTAAGCGAGAACTACAGAAGAAAAGTTTTTATCCCTCACCAAAACCACCAAGTTTGTGGGGGGATCTAGCATTGGGTCCATCCATTCATCTGTTCATCCATCCGTCCATAACAGCTTTAGACCTCTCTATCTTGGTCAGCAGATTTTAATGATCTTTGATATGCTGATGGATGATCATGAGCAAAGGACATTCACAAGTAACGAGTTTTGTCCAATAATATTGGCAAGAAACTGGATACTGGAATATCCCATAAAAATTTGGAATTTTCCTGGTAAGGAACCCAAATCAAGATTCATTGCTTGCAGTGTTCGATTCTGCCCAGAGTCAACTTGAAAGATAGGGTTACATCACATCAAGAATTAACTATTTGATTTACTGTCCAATTTTTAGCTCACCTGACTTTCAGTCAGGAGAGCTATAGTGATCACTCACCGTCCGGTGTTCGTGAACATGGTGTTTGCGTCTTCTCCTCCCAAACAGCTGAACAAATTTAATGGATGTTTGAGATAATAGTTTGTTATGACATCGCAATTTAATTTTGTTCAATTAAAGTTGCCTTGCCCCTTGGTTGGGTCATGGCCAAAAAGTGTGCCTAAATCTTAAAAAATCTTCTTCTCATGAATCAGCAGTAGCAGAGACTTGGTATTAGGTGTGCAGCTTCCTTTTGAGGTGTAGACTCAGATTTGTTCACGAGAAGTTTGTGGGGCTATATTTGCTGTCCTTATGGGAGGGGCAGGAATTTTTGCCTCTCCCAAAATTTCTATTTTCCAAACCGAGAGGCAGATTTGAACCAAATTTGATATGAGGGCTTATTGGGTCACAAGTACTTAATTTATACCCAAATTTTTTTTCCCGTTGCCCCACAGTCGCCCCATGGGAACCGCAGGAGCTAAAAATAGCAAAAAATTAAAACGCCCATATCTCCAAAACTACACGGCACTGAGAATTCTTATTTGGTGTGAAGCTTCCTCAGGACCAACAGAATGGAATGGTAAAAAAAAAATTGCTATTGGTTTTATCATGGGGTACTTTTTTGGGACTTTGAAAAAGTGCTGAGTCAGCATTTTTTAACACTGTGGGTAATGGGGAAAACATTTAAGACTACTTTTCTCCCAAACTACTTTTCTCCCAAACCACTGCTCCAAAAGCTTTCAAATTTCACATATAACATCTTTGGAAGATTGTTTCACATGTTTATTGAAATCAATTCCCTGGGTCCATATTTGGGCTCTCTATGGGAGCCCAAATGTTTAAATTAGTGCAGCATGAGGAATATCTTTTAAAAATCTTCTTCTTCAGATCTACCAATAAGAATCTTTTGATATTTGGTATGCAGCATCCTTAGGGGGATGAGATTCAAGTTTGTTCAAGCCAAGTCCCTGGGTTCATATTTAGGCTGAAAATCCGGAAATGAGTTTTTTGTTTTTTTTACGCGTTTCGTTCAATTTTAAGATAAAAATTTTTTTTCTTTTTACACTGAAAATTTGGGGTCCCGGTGGGACTTAGAAATTTTGGACCAAAATCCAGAAATTAGTCTTTTGTTTTTTTTATGCGTTTGGTCAATTTTAAGACAAATTTTTTTTTTTTTACACTGAAAATTTGGGGTCGGGGTGGGACTTAGTTTTTTGGCTTTTTATGCATTTTGTTCAATTTTAAGACAAAATTTTTTTTTTTTTTTCACCTCGAAAATTTGGGATTCCGACATTTTGGTCAATTTTAAGAAGAAAAAAAAATATTAGTCTGAAAATATTTTGTCTGGGACTTTGAAAATAAAAAAAATCTGTGTTTTATGCGTTTATCTCAATTTTAGGGCGTAAAAGTGCAGGAACTGAATATAGAAGGAAAATTCTGTGTATTGTTTGGGCACAATCGCTTCATCTAGTTGGCATATGCTTTTCTTAGGAGAGGCGTATGCAGCTTATTCAAGTCAAGTCCCTGGTTTGATATATAGACTACAATGTCAGGTGAGCACCCTCAGGCCCCCTGGGGCCTCTTGTTTAACTAGGTTCTGCCCATGGTGTTTCCACTAGGCCAGCTGAGCAGCCATTGACCAGATGCATTCTTCTCCAGTCAAAAAAGGTTAAATGTTCTGGTCAGTGACCTGATTCCTGAAGCCTTTTTATCTTCAAAGTTGCAGAGACAATGTTGTCAACCATTCTATAGAAATGGCAGCAAGAAACAGGATCATGATATGTATATTCCTTTGTCTGCAAACATCAGAGCACTTCAGCACATAAATCGGACGGCAAGCATGAAAGAAAATGGTGTAAACCCAAAGGAGTAAAAATACATGATGTCTCTTTTTCAGGATGTTGTTATGTCATTAAATGTCTGAACACACTCTAAACAAGGCTTTTAGGTCTGTGTTGATGTTTTTGAAAACACATGAGGCTGAAAGCAATGGGCCAAAAAGCAAAGAGCTGAAAAGTGTGTGACGGAAAAAAACCACTGACTCTGTGCTTTTGTCAAGTTCTTCCAGTATGAAATCTGATAATAATGTTAGCAAGTGAGGACAAAAAAATATTATTATTACTTAGTCTGCTGATCAAAACCCTGATTGACTGTGGCAATAAGAATAGGAATCAGTGTCCGATGATAGGTGTGGCAAAATCTCAGTGATGTTACATTCTTCTGTCCCCCACACACGATCATTCTATGGACCTATGCATCACTTGGAATGGTAAATACTGTAATCTGTATGACAGTACCCCCTCCCCTCCCCTCCCCGTATTCGATCATTGAACATCCTAGGACCGATGCATCACTTAGGACAGTAAGTACTGTAATCTATATGACTTAGGAAAGTAAGTACTGCAATCTGAATAAATTATTTTTTACCCGAATGACCATTTTTTCCCCTTTAGCCCTTATTCACCCGCAATTACTGACTCTTATTTATTTATTGATGTTTAAGGTCACATATATAACCTCAACAGTTTTACAGGTGGAGGAAGCCGGAGTACCCAAAGAGAACCACAGAGCAATGGCAAGCAACTGTCAGCTCCCCAACATACTCCACACAAGCAGGATTACCATGGGTTGAAGACATGTGCACCATCGACATGCAGTACGCCTTAGTACACAATGTCAACTTGCCACCATGTGGGCAATGGGGGTAAAGTGTTTTGCCCAAGGACACAATGCAGTTGCTGCAGATGGGATTCAAACTGAGGACCTTTCGCCTTGCAGCCTGCACCTTTACCTACTGAGCCTCCGTGCCCTTACCAACTTTTAAAGTATGAAATCTTACAAATATATTTCACTGAAAAACCTCAAAATATCTGTTCAGATACAAGGAAATGGGTGTTTTTTAGACCCTAGAATTCAAAATGTTCTACCAAGGGCTAAAGCATAGTCAGCCAGTGGTAGCAGTACCCCTTGGTTGTCCTATGATGGCCTCATTTAAAAGGTTAATGTGTTTGACATGCCCTTCAGTGTGGTAATCGCTAAATATTTTTTTTATTTTTTATTGGCAACTAATCAGTTATATATTAATTAATCCTTTTACCTAATGTTATGGCCATAATCTTCCAATGCTACTCACAAAAATCACCATTCAAATTTTATTATTTATTCAATTTTTGCCTCCAAAACATAGCTTTCATTAGTCAAAAGCTTCTGACACCTCATTGGAATGAGCTCATTGAGCTTGTCCCAATGACAGGTCAAAAACTATGTTTTGGAGGCAAACATTGAATCAAGAGTTATTCAAGAAAAATAAAATGTAAGTGTCATCTCCTGGTAACTGGTTGTGTTAGGTAAACAGTTTTTTTTATTGGGATTTAACAACACTGTTGACAGCCTGGATCACCTTCTGTCTGACAGTTTTATGGGTGGTGGAAGCAGGATTACCTGGAGTGAACAACCAAGCCATGGCAAGCAACTGTCAGACTCCCCACCGTACTAACTCCTCACATGCAGGGTAAGCATTGGTTGAAGACAAGTGCACAAACAACGTGCAGTATGCCTTAGTACACAGCTCCACTGTGCCCCCATGTGGGCAATCAGGATTAAGTGCCTTGCCCAAGGACACAACGCAGTTTCTACTGGTAGGGATTGAACCGCACACCCTGTTGGTTTGGAGTCCATTGCTGTAATCCATTCCTGGAAATGAGACGGGTGCAAGTGCAGTTGCTCCTGTCAGCACCCGTGTTTTCTATTTTACGGGAGCTAAAAAATGCACTCGTTGAAAAATATTGTGGAGCACTAATATACTGTGAAGGCATATAAATGTGTGTTGTTTTGAGAAAGCAGCACTCTGCAGCCAGTGGCAAGTTACTGTCATAATTCAGCAATTCCTTACACATTTACATGTAGTCCCTTGAATCCGATCGGCTGCTTTTCTGGCCAGGAAACATGATACATCATAACGTCATTAAATAGGATGGCTGTTCAGTAAATGTGTGGGGTAGAGCAATCAATTATTTTCAGCGTGCAGGCCCAAGGCTGCACATTTACAATATTGATTGGTCTACCCCAAATAATGAATATGGACTCTTCTAATTGCTGGTATTGAACTGGCATGGAAGATACCACTAGAGTTCAAAGGGTTAAGGTTTCTGATGTTTGGTGACAGTATTCCCTCAAAAATATACTAACATTTTAGGGGTGCAATTTACTCCTGTCTCTGAATTCATGGGAGCTTAAAACTGCACCCGTCAATTTTGTTCATTTCCAGCACTGGTAATCACTGAGCCATCATGCTCCCAGGTAATGGTTAACAACAACAAGGAAGTATAATAGAACAGAATGAAATTGAGTAATCAAACACGCCAGAGTTTAAGCTCAAGTGAATGAAATAAGCTATATTTGGGACCAATTTGCCATGAAAACATAAGAAATTAAGTTAGATCTTAATGGGATTATCATAATTTAGCTTTAATCTTTTACCCAACAAGACAGATTTATTATTTTAAATATTATTGTTTTTATAATCTTTAAAAAATTTCAACAAAACCCATTGAGGGGTCACATGATATAATTTTGTGGAAATGTTTGGAAAAAAATGTTGTTTTTTTTTCAACATCCCAATTTGCATATTCTGTGGGCAGATGCTTCCAATTTGTTAGGTAAAGGGTTAAGTAGATTTTCTTGGGATTATTGAAATTTAGCCTTGTGTAGTAAGCATCTTGAGTCACAAGGCATCACAATAACTGCTGAAAGAAAAGTATCATAACTGGGAGGTGTGAAATGTCTTTCATCTTTTTTTACAAATTATCTATGACCTTTACAGAATTTTTTTTCCCTCATTGTTAAAGATGTATGTTTGTGTCTTGACCTAACTAGCGACAAGAAAAGGCTGGTGTCAGTATAGATTAAAACATGTCTGGTAAAGTTTCTATTGATTATTGTTCTTAACAGTACTTTGGTGATTTGCAGTTTTAATGAAATAATATTCCTTCGGGAGGCTTTCCAGCTAATGGCATTAAACAGAATGTGTCTTGCTTAATTATAATGTGTCTTGAGAGAATACTTTGTTTAGTTTACTTGTCACATGTGAAGACACATATATACTTGATAACAGGTGACCCTTTAAGGACAGCAAATCTTACAAACTATTTTCCACGATACATTCTATGAAATTAAAAATTCTTCATGTCTAGACCAAATGGTTAATGAAGGAATCTTTTTTTTTGCAAAACACATCTTGTTCTGATATCATAGTTAGAGGAGAGAATGGTCAAGCCCAAGTTTCTTTATTTCCCAGTCATTTATTATGGGCTAGTGACTAGAATTGGTGAATGGGTGAGGTGGGTGAGATCTAGATGGGTTTGTGGCCACCGAAAATTACCTCATGAATGACTGAGACAAATGTTTATTTTTTGCAAGCTCTTTATCTCGATCACAAGTGAGATAATTTTTCAGTATCCACTCAAAAACACTATATTTTCTTTTTATTATATGCTTTGTATAAGAATCTGGTCATTCCTCTTGATAATTCTACTTGGTTCAACCTTGAATTGATGCAAGAAAGTAAACAGCTGATGTGCATTGATACTCGGAAGTGATTTGATCGATACTTGGAACAGGTAGCATCTTACAATCTGATTCTGCTGGCGGGTTTCATGCATCAATTCAAGGTGAAAATGTGTTGAATTATTGCTGGAAATGACTGGTATCCACTCAAAAACACTAGATTTTCTTTTCATTGTACGTTTTTAGAACAAATTGATCATTTTCAGTGATAATTTGACTCATATTCACCTTGAAGTGATGCTTTGAAAGCCACCATTTTGATTGATACCGTGAAAGTGAAAATTACTGTACCTTCACAGTGGGGGATACGATTTCTATCTTTCCGCAATTTTTTTTGATAATCTATCGTTTAGTGTATAATAAAATCAGGACATTGTGGATTGGTACAAGAATTGTCACGCAGATATGCACTTAGTGCCTTCTATATTAACATATTTTTGTATTGAGTTCTATTGTACTGTTGGATTGAGTTAGGAATTTCATTCTAGAGCTGTGGAAAAGAACGGAGAGGTAAGTTGGATGAAAACCTAATTCTAACTTGCATTTAAGTATTTTGCCAGACTGCCTTGTGTTCATGCCCAAAGATTCTGGTAAATTTCAAAAATTTCATCAAAGGATGCAGGTAATTTGTTGTTGAACCAGTTGTGCATGAACACAAGCTTCTGTAACTTGTAGAGATCATTGAATTTTAGTATTTGTCAGCTTAAAAAAATCTGTCTTGCTGTTAAAGCAATAAAAATATCACAACCTTGTATGCAATAATTTCACAACACGTTCAGCAGTGGTAGAAAATAACTTGCCTAGTGCACCTGAAATCATGTATGACCAAGTAAATTCCAACTTTCCATGTTCTGTGAACATGAAAAGGTGGGATTTGTTTTCTTGTTAATTGGGGTTTAATGACACTTTCAACAGCCTGGGTCACATAGTGTCAGACAGTTTTATAGGTGGAGGAACCTGGAGTACCTGAGGAGAACTACTAAGCAGTGGTGAGCAACTGTTAAACTTATTAACCCTTTACCCAACGTAACAGCCCAAACCATCCAGTGCTATTCACAAAAATTGCCATTTAATTTTCATTATTTTTTCATTTTTTTTGTCTCAAAACATAGGTTATGACCCCTCTTTGGAATGAGCTCATAGAGCTCATTCCAATGAGGGGTCATAACCTATGTTTTTGAGACAAAAAATGAAAAAAATTAGTTATTCAAGAATTTTGTTTGCAAGTGTCGTCTGCTTTTCATGTTAGGTAAAGGGTTAACTCTGATTGAATGCACCATCGACATGCAGTATGCCTTAGTACAGAGCACCACCATGCCCCCACATGGGCAATTGGGAGTAACTGTTTTGCCCAAGGACACCATGAAGTTACCATTGATCAGGATCGAAGCAAAGACCTTTCAGTTTAAAGTCCAGTGCTTTAACCACTTAGCCACCACACACCCTGAAAAAGTGTGAATACATTTAGTTAGGTCACATGATTGAATTGTAAATGAATTGTAAAAGCATCTTACAGTGTAGCAAGAGGCATCAATCTTTTGGATATCAAAGAGATTTCAAGCACAATATAAATTCCATGCCTGACACCCTTATGAGAAACCACCAAGATATCATCCCAAAATACCCTGGTGGACCAGGGTAATTTTCTGGTAATCCACAGTATTTTGAACCACACCATGGTGTAGCAAAGTACTTTTTTATAAGGCCACACAAAGTAGACCTGTTTCTCAGGCCATTTTGTTGTAAAATTGCATGTGCGTAGGGGCATCTTTTATTTTATTTCTTTGCGATCAAAAGTTCATGTTCTTGGTTTGTTTTATGTGTTAAGCCTCATAATCTACTGAATAGCATGGGTAGTGGTGTATTTCGTCCCTTTCGTCATGCTAAAGCATTGCAAAGCCTTGTTGCACTCAAGGGACAAATTTATCTATTTTATTTAAACTTAGGTAAAATATCAGACATAAAACCATTTCATTTTTAATTTTTTAAGTTTGCATTGGTTATAAAAAGAGAGCATATGGCAGCCAAAAGGAGCATGCCGGAGGGCCAGAGAAACAGATTAGATTAGGCCTAAAGAATATATTTTGTTAATATGCCAAACATATACAAAGTCCTTTTGTCCAGGATGGTTACAGCCCCGCCAACTTTCATTAATGCAAAAGGCTGGGCATCTCAGCAAATTAGGCCTGGAAATAAACCAAGAATCACTGTTTAGGTTACTTAGGGGTTACATCAATTGTAAGATACACATATGAACTACATATTGCGACAAAATAATACAACATGAGTTCAATTCCAAATCCTACATATTTGCCATTCAGATTAGACGAGCTCTCAGGACTAAATGGACTCAGTGGTTGTGCATGGCATCCACATATGAATAGGGTGGCATGCCATTTACATCTAACAAATTTCCACCAAAATAAATAGCAACAATTAATGCATGTTCTCATCAAAGTGAGATTGTGTGTTTGTTGATGCTATTTATTTTGGAGGAAATTCTGTTAATAAGATTCTGTTAAGAGGAAAAAGGCATAGCTGGCATAGTAAAAACAGGGAAGACACAAAAGCTTTACATTTGTTTTCCACAGGTTTACCACTATGTTATAAAGTGTAACCTTTCAAAAAATGAGCTCATTTCAATGAGGTGTCACATGATATGGTTTTGTTGAAACTTTTTGAAAAATTTTTAAAAAAAGATTAATATAACAAATTTTGATATTGTGTGCTTTGGGTAAAGGATTAACTGTTTATCTAACATGGTTGAACAGATGAAACTTCATAAAAACATTCTTGAATGACAGAACAGTTTTAATTTTTCATCTCAAAAAACATAGCTTATGACACACTGGAACAAGCTCGACATGTTCATTCCAACGAGGGCTTATAAGCTATGTGTTTGAGGAAAAATTCGGAAAAATGATTGAATGATGATTCTTATAAATAGTGCTGGATGCAAATTACCATTTTGTTAGGTAAAGGGTTAAGTTATTGCAATGAACAGAAAAAAGTGTAGTTCCTTTAAAGAAGCATTCATATCACCTAGAAGTTGAATCCACTCAACTTGAATATAAAAAGTCAGAACATTAAAGTTCTTTCTAGTCAAGTACCTGTGTACTGCCTGTCTGAACAGGTAGATGATAGATGGCACTCATTATATTCCAAAAATTAACTTTTATTTTTCAGCTAGGCTTCCAGAGTTAATTAATTCAGCTCCAGAACAGTTAAATGAATGTTTCATGACAGCAGTTCTGGTCAATATCATTGTAACTGGAGAGCATTGAGTTTCATTAATTTCTTGTAATTATTTCATGCCCAGAAAGCTAATCTGCTTTATGTAAACATTTGGAACACAAATTAAGTAGAATGTTACTTTTCAATAAGTTGAGAAAACAGCATTGTTGATATTTCATAATTATCTGGCATCGACATGAATTGTAAATCTGCACAATGCAATCAGACAGAAGAAATGCGATCATCTTCAAGATTGGATCGTCTTTTAACCATGTTCATTTCTTTCATTTAGTTTCCCATTTTTGATATAGGATTTTCAGAACCAGGTTTCACATTTCTGGAAACTTCAACCATTCTGGTGTACAAAATGTCTTTCTTCTCAGTGGCAGGCCTTTGTGATGACTACTACTTTTTATTGTGAGCAGTAACTACTAATGAAAGGTATTTTCAGAGAAGTGGAAAGATATCAGTATTCATTCAGGTGAAGTCCTTGAATATGTTTGAATAGCACTTCTATGAATTGACAATGTTTTGTAAAAATAGCATTTTGACATTGGCGAAGTCCTTGAATATGTTTGAATAGTGCTTCTATGAGTTGAGAATATTTTGTTAAAATAGCATTGTGACATAATTGTTCAGTGGATTAGCTTGAATAACTTTCAGTGTTCATGCTGCCGGGTGGCAGATGTATTAAAAATTCTTTGGCTAAAGTTTTGGCACCAAAAAAAATTCCTTTCACTTGTGGAGGAAAGCCATTGAAGCAGTGAAGAGGGTGATCGAGAATGAAACAAACCTAAAAACACGCTGGGATTTTGTCAATAAGGTGTTAGAAATAGATCGTGTTGAACAAACTTTGAATGTTAATTGGCATTGAGTGGTAATGATGGCATTGTTTTTTCTTTGATAAAACATTGTAGGTTATCAACTTTACAATACCCAGCATATAGTTAGATAAATTAATCAAACTGTCGCGAATCACTTATTTGCCCACTGAGGATTTCATCAGAACTTTCGAATTCTGTCAGATTTTTTCTGTGACCAATTATCCATTCACTCTTAAAATAATTGCCAGTTCATTTTTCAAAACTCCATTAATTTATTTGGATTAGACAGCAAAGAAACAACCCCTTTGGCACTAAAACACTATGTTTGACACTAAAATATCCAGAATGGCTAAACATTTGGCACTAGACAGTTTCAGGCTATTGTAAACACTGATATCCTTCCCATGTTTTGACAGACCATATGCTTGCATCATTTACACAACTGCAAATTTACAATTCTCTTGTTTACTTACCAGACTTAATCAGACGTAAACAAATTAAAATTTAAGGTAATTCCCCAAAAAGAGTTACCAAAACTTGATTTAGACAAACCATTTTCTGACCACCCCCTGATAGACTTTTAAAACATGAGAAATACAGAAAATTTGGTATGTTTGCTATTGTTGATGCTTCACTCAACGCAAGCAATATAAATTTTGTTATGTTTTTTCAACTTTTTTCAAAGATTTCACCAAAACCATATTGTGATCCCTGATGGGAATGAGTTCGATGAGCTCATTCCCATGAGGGACCACACAATGTGGTTTTGTTGAAATATTTGAAAAAAATATTTTATCCAACTGCTCAGTTTGTAAATTATGCAGGTGGATGCAAATCTGCATTTATCTAACAATTCTGTCACATAAACAGATTAAATCTTAAATTATTAATACAGTTTTGGGACATAATGTTGGGCGAGAAAAAGTTTTTAAAAAAAACATATTTTATGGAACAATATTGTTGTGCACTCTAACAAACAATGAGTGAAGCGGTGAGTGCAATTTTCAAGTTGTGTTGTCAATTTATTCATGCTCAGTGTCACTTCCTATGATGATCTGCTTGAATTTACGGGTGTGCGAAGTGGGAACATCCTCAAGAAGCGGGTAGGTGTAATATTGAATTGTGCCGTTTCTATTTGTTGTGGAGTGGGGGGTGGTCATTGGCTATTAATAAATCTGCCGCTAACTGTAAGGAATTTTGTTTTCTTTTGTTAGTGATCAGCTGAGTTGACCACTGAAATGCACATAGAATGTATTCATGCACCTGTTATGATAGTCTGTCACGTTACCAGAAATGAGTCGTCTGTTTAATATGGAATCAGAATGAGCCATCTATATGATACAGAATCTGAACATATTATGTAAAATGTACCGTTTCTCATGGTTTTCAGGCCAAAATCTATTTGATTGTTAGATAAAATGTGGGAAAGGGCCCAGGAGCCCTTTCCAACAGTGTATTAAATCAAAGCAGTTCAGCGTCAATTGGATAGTTCTATTGTCAATTTAAAAGAGGCTATGGTCCTGAAAGAGTAAACTTTCTTGCCATTTGTCTAACGTCTAGTAATCTAAGTGAACAAAAAATTTCTTACCATATTTCTTTTGAGGCAATGATAGGCAAACGAAGCAATTGTTTGCCCATTTTGTACAAACCTGTTCATTTTCCAAATGATTTGTGCATAAATACTGAAACAAAGTGTTTCAATTTTACAAGGTGAGAATCCAATCTTGAAACAGTACCTTTCTAAGAATTCAGTATCTTACTAAGGGTAATCATTTAAAAAACACTTAACCATGCTTTTAGATTTTTTCTTTCTTTAAAAGAAGTAGTGAGCCACACTGGAACAACTCATTAAACTAATCCTTACTGCAATTTCTTTGAAATTTATTTATTTATTGGGGTTTAAAAATGCTTTTGACAGCCAGGGTCATCTTGTGTCAGACAGTTTTACGCATGAAGGAAGCTAACCCTGCTTGTATGGAGATAGTATGTTGGAGAGTCTGACAGTAGCTCACCACTGCTCAGTGGTTCTCTCCGGGTACTCCAGCTGCTGGAGTACCCAGAGAGAACCACTGAGCAGTGGCGAGCTACTGTCAGACTCTTCAACATACTATCTCCATACAAGCAGGGTTAGCATGGGTTGAGGACAAGTGTACCATCGACATGCAGTACACAGTGCCACTGTGCTTCCACATGAGCAAGCAGAATCAAGTGCCTTGCTCAAGGACACAAAATAGTTAACCCTGGTGGGGATCGAACCATGGACTTTTTTGGTTTGAAGTCCAATGCCATAACCACTGAGCCACCGGGTTCCAAATTTCTTTGAAAGCTTTCCTAATATAGCCGATTACCTACCATAATGACCATATTAATGACCAAAGGCTATCACAAGGCTATCACAAAAAGTTCCTTTATACATATCAATAAATGATGTCTTCAATTTTTGCTTCCAAAACATGGTTTTTGTTTTGACCACCTTATTGGAATGATCTCATTGAGCTCATTCCAATGAGGGGTCACACGATATCATGGGTGGATCGTGGAATTAAAATATGGGGGGAGTGGGGGGTGGTGACTGATGTGATCTGACAGAGTCCTAGCACGTGCAGAAGGGACGTGCGTTTGTGTGTGTGTGTAGGGGGGGGGGGGGGGTCTTTTTGATTTTCAGGTGCTCTGAG
The DNA here is from genome assembly GCA_031216915.1 of Pictodentalium vernedei. NCBI lineage: Eukaryota > Metazoa > Mollusca > Scaphopoda > Dentaliida > Dentaliidae > Pictodentalium > Pictodentalium vernedei. Next base: position 686,403,952 of record CM062296.1, on the reverse strand, counting down.
GCGGCTTCTAAATGCATTCTGGCCTCCTGTCCAGTTGAATATGATGAAAGGAAAACACACATTTTTCGTTGTAAAAGTTAAAATTATCAAACCATACATCACATACACTATCACATACTGCTTCTGGTCATAGAGCGAGTCTGTCATGGACAATATATGACAGTCACCTATTTGTGAAAGTGACTTTCGTGAATAGGTGACTGTCATATTTTGTCCACGACAGATTAGTGATCTTTGACATCATGGGATTGGAAATGCAGAAACAAGAAACCTCTTTTACCTTACATTTTCTGGCTGTATAGTGGCAACAAATTTGGGAAACTGTTGGCATACTTGGTCTATTGGGCCAATATTGCCACTGACTCTTTTGGTGCTGATTTTCAGATCGGTTAAATCATTTTAAATTCTTTGACAAATTATATCATGACTGCTGAGAAGCAGCCATGACATAATTTGAAAAGGAACCCAAGGGATAATAATTTATATTGGAATATTGGCAGGCTGAGTTATAGACCAGACAGACAAAAACTATCTATTTTGATGAAGATCAAGGGCTATAACTCTTGGGTTGGAAGGACGGCGAATGCAATTCAATATTTGTTAGAAAGGCCATGTCACACCACACACCTATACAAAATTTCATCAATTTGCCTCTGCTATTATAAGAGTTATGGCCAGGATCACAATGGACATCTGACCGATGCACCGACCCACCGAATGTCCAACCCATCGACGGACAGATGCAATCCAGTATACCCCACTTTTTCAGAAAGTGGGGGTATAATAAGTTTAAAGATTGTTGTAGGCACTGTGGTGAGCTACAATGAGAACTTGACCGGTCAGCTCAACTGGCCATTTGCAGATTCAGCGAATGGCCAGTTGAGTTGACCCGGTGAATGCCAGAAGCCCTCAATAAAATTAGAACTGGGAAACATACGCGACTGGAAATATTGGCTCCCCATTAACATTAACTTCAAGTTTGGGGTATGCGATGTAAAAATAATGATACCAGGAACATACAATTTCTTTGGCCTTTTGGTGACAAAATATTCATTTATACTTCGCTTCATTGCATCCTGCTTTCGACTATCGATTTTGCAGACAGTGGATACTTGCAGACGTGACTGTCATCAGTTCTATAAATAACCGATATCCTGCGAATTCTAAAAGAGGATCATGTCCATTATTTGGCAACGTGATGTCATTAGTTAAGGAGGGGCATTATAGGACAAGATTGTGTGGAATAAGAGCATGACTTTTTTTAGTGGGCTTGGGGAGGTCAGGGGGGGACTAGTCCCCCTAGTCCGACCCTCTGGATCCACCTTTGGATATGGTTCTGTTTAAATTTTGTGAAAATGTAGGAAAAAAAATTGAAATAAAGAGTTAGCTACTAAAATACAGTCAAGTAGATTTTCCATCTGATGGATATTTACAATTTCATAAACAAAACACAGAACACTTAAGCATGGACTGCTGGGTTGCATCTTATGGTTCAAAACCTAAATATTTCCTGATCTTTCTTTTGTTTCTGTTTTAAAATTTGAAAACAATGTCCTGTAGAAAATACACCCCACCATGTTTTAGTAGTAATTTACTATTCACATGCTGTACACTAACAGCCGGATCCTTAAAGCTTGTCAAACCAAATCATCCCTTTTTGCAATTTATTACAAGCAGGATTAAGGGGCTTTGGTCCCTACAGAATTTTGTCCTGAGCAGATTTTGTCCTGAGGAGCTTCAGTTCAAGGTGATTATGGCCAATGGGATTTTGTCAGAGGGGATTACATTCTCCATTTCAAACATTGAAGATGTAAGTGAAATTTTGTTTATTTTTTCTACAGGTCTACAAATTAATAATGTGAATGCCAGTTAATCATGGAAAAACAGTGACAAAACATGGGCAAAAATACAGTTGTTGAGCAATGTGACACATCATTGATTCAGAGGTCAGTATAATGAAAATGCATGGCAGTAAACTTTTTTAAGAGCTGAAAATTGTTATGTTATAAATTAACTGTTTACAAGATGAAATAATCTGATATTAGGCCCCACAAAGTAGAACTTCTATTATGCAGGCCATTTTTTTGTAAAATTACACGTGGGTCGGCGTTTTTTTATTTTATTTTTTATTTTTGTAATTACTTTTTTGCCATCAAAAGTTCATGTTTTGGTTTGTTTTATGTTTTAGGCCTCATAATCTACAGAATAGCATGGGCAGTGGTGTATTTCGTCCCTTGAATGCAATAAGACTTTGCAGTGCTAAAGCATTGCCAAGTCTTGATGCACTCAAGGGACAAATTTATCAATTTTATTAACTTGGGTAAAATATCAGACAAACCATTTTCTTTTTATTTTTTTAAATTTGCATTGGTTATAAAAAGAGAGCATAAGGCAGCCAAACGGACAATGCTAGAGGGCCTGAGAAACAGATTTTTAACTTTTTTTAGGCTTTATTACTACTGTTTTATGCATTAATATATGACTACCACAATTTGTTCCCCAATACCTCTGTAGTTTTGCTCATCAGTTCTTGCTCTTCGAAAAAAGATTCATATCCATATCATGCTTGTCTCAAACGAGGCTCATGTGATGTCACTGATGTGAACAGATTTTGGGGATGACAGTTTAAAAACTCAAAAAAGTAAAAAATCTACAATCATTGCATAATTTCCTTTTTGTGTGCTTTTCAGGTGTCAAATTCAATTTTTAACTGGTTGATTGCTAGAAGCCACTAACAGACTTTAAAACAATGAGGGTACCAGAGCAAAAATCAATATTTTCCTAATTCATGTTTCATATTTTTATTCATATAAATTTGTTTTATTACAAATTATTGGAGAGTGCCTGTTGACACTCTCCAATAATTTATAATAAAACAATTTTTGAATAACAGTTTCAGACCACCAAAAATAATCTAGCCCTCAACCGTTTAAATATCATCTGTCAAATAATAAACAAATTATTACAACAATAAATTAACCCTCTGTACACTGATGTCGAAATACAGCAGCATTCTTTGATCTGACTGATCTGGTCTCATCAACACCAAGACCCACTCAACAGGATGATGGGTGAAAGGTTTTCTTTTTCTGCTAAGCAGGTGAGACTGAAAGAATAAGCATGCTCTGTGTGACTCTTCTTTAACACAGTCGTCACTTTAATGAGCAAAATAATTCTTATCAGTGGTAACAGTGTTGTGTCCTTTGGCAAGACACTAACTTAACCCTTTACCTAACATGAAAAGCACTTGCAAACAAAATTCTTGAATAAGTAATTTGTTTCATTTTTTGTCTCAAAAACATAGGTTATGACCCCTCATTGGAATGAGCTCAGCAAGCTTGTTCCAAAGAGGGGTCATAACCTATGTTTTTGAGACAAAAATGAAAATATAATGAAAATTAATTTCTGAGAAGTGCACTGGCTGGTTTTGGCTGTTACATTGGGTAAAGGGTTAATCCTGGTGTTGATGTGTACTACAGCACTTGCCTTCAACTGCTGCTAACTCTGCTTGTGCAGAGTTGATAAGATGAAAAGTCTGACAATTGCTCACCACTGTTTGGTGGTTCTTTCCAGACATTCTGGCTTACTCCATCAATGTAACCCTGGCTGTTGAAAGTGTCTTTAAGCCACAATAAACAAACAAACAAAGAAAGAGTAAAACATTTTGTCAAAGCCTGTAGTAAATTATGAAATCTCACAGGCTTAACAGAAAGAATACCTCTCATTCATCATCCCATTGAGGGCTTGGATGAGAGGGTGGAGATTCTTTTCCATCTCCCTGTGAGGCCCATATGTAAGGTCACCTGAGGGTCATTGGGTGTATTTTTCAGAATTGCTGGAAATCACATTTTTGGACTCCCTAATGCATTCCCGATTTTAATTCATGCATTTTTACACAAAAAAAGTGGATGTCGTCAAAATCTTTGAAAGTGTGTCACGCTCCTATCTCAGACATGGTACGATGGATGGACCTAGGTCTAACAACAAATGAGTGGACCCCCAGTGGGGGGGGAGGGGGGGGGGGGGGGCAAAATATGGATCAAGGCTGCCGAAGTCACCTAGGGGTCATTCAGTGTATTTTCAGAATTGCAGGAAGCCACATTTTTCAACCCACTAATGCATTCCCAATGTTAATTCATGCATTTTTACACGAAAAAAGTGGGTGTCGTCAAAATTTTTGAATGTGTGTCACACTCCTATCTCAAACATGGTATGATGTATATGCCTGGGACCAACATCAAATGAGTCGACACTCGATAGAGGTTCACAATATAGGGCATGGTCACTGAGGTCAGCAGGGATCATCGAGTGAATTTTTAGAATTGCTGGAAATCACATTGTTGGACCTCTGATGCATTCACTTGACTGAACCCTTTGAATGCTGTGTACATATATGCCTTTCTAGTTTCTTGGAAAAATTGATCCATTTCCTGAATGAATATCTTTGAATACTGTTAATGAAGACCTATTTCTGAATTCTTTAAAACTATTTATCCCCAAAAATGAGCCTCCAAAGTATTCCAGTTACATACATAGAAGGGGAGTCATGGCTCAGTAGGTGGAGGTGAAGGCTGAAAACCGAGAGGTCCTTGGTTCGAATCCCAGCTGCTGCAACTGTGTTGTGTCCTTGGGCAATACACTTTATCCCCATTGCTCACGAGGGGGCATATTGGCATTGTGCACTAATGCATACTGAAGGAATACTTGTCTTCAACCAATGCTAACCATGCATGTGTGGAGTCAGTCTGTTGGGGCACCTGGTAGTTGCCCACCTTTGCTTGATGGTTCTCTCAGGGTACTCTGGCTTCCTCCACCAGTAAAACTGTCTGACACAAGGTGGCAGTGGCTGTCAAAAGTGTCATTAAACCCAATAAATAAATTAATAACATTCATAGAATGCATGGCTTGAAGGTGCAGTTTTAATATTTCTGTCTTCTATGCTCTGTTTGTGATCACTGATAATGATAACCCTAATACAATCAATCCTAACTTAATGTTTTTGTTATACTGATGGACTGACCTGGTAAATAAGTCCACCGAAACAAATAACCATTATTTAAAGATATCAGAAACCATTATTTAAAGATATCAGAGAGAAAGCTGTAACATAGAATAGCAATGTATGTTTATCTAATATCATGAATTAATTCCTGTTGAAGAAAGAACCCTTCGCATTTCAAAGCATTTTTAAAATTTATTTATTCTCAATCATAACTCAGGATCACCCGCTTCGGGTGTATTGGAGGATCGTGACCCTTCGCTGGTTAAGAGGGTCAGGTGTGAAGCCACTTTGCAGGTTCGTCCACATGTCGAACCGGCCAGTACGGGCAGTGAGCTTAGGGAGGCCCTCTCCTTACTCACTCAGGTTCTGTCGAAGAGTCTTCCTGTTGCTTCCATTGAGGCAGCGAGTGGTTTCCAGGTGTCCCCTATGGTGCCGCCTCCTGGGATTGGAAACAGGCCACTTTCTGATCCCCCTGGTGTGCCTACACCATGGGAGGCGTCGGCTGGTTTACCCACGATGGGCTATGTGTCTTCCGACTCCGGGGAGAAGTCAGACATCCTTGATGTCGAGAGCCAGCAGTCTTCTGACTTGGGGGCTCTTGACTTTGTGTTTGGGTTCCTTCTGGATCTCAAACCATCAAACCAGCCGACAGTGTCAGCCAGGCCGCGATCATCGGTCGCGCGTCTACAGCCTGTGGAGCAACCTGCTTCTGGGCGTCTTCGACCGTGCCAGTCAGTACAGGTGGTTGAAACATTTTCAACCTTGGACTCTAAGCTGAGTTCCAAGGCTATGAAGGCTCCGTTCTTCACCAGGGTTGACACCTTTTTGCCTCCGGTGCATTATCGTTTCTACGATTTCGCCAATCCATCAGTCTGCCAGACTTTGACGGTTTTGGATCAGGACTCCAATTCCCTCAGGCTTTCCAAGCCCAAGTCTGCCATCATTCCTATTATGACTCTGGAGTCCATGTTGGGCTTATCAAGAGAAATGCTGGGTATGCTTTCTCTCTCTGATCACGTCGTTTCTCTGCCTTAGCTGCTTATCTGCCTCCAGATAAGTTTGACGATGTAAGGCTCCTTTGCGAGTGCTGTCCAAGGCGCTCATGCATCTTACTCACACGCATGCCTGTGACACGGCTATTTTGGAATTAGTTTGAAGGGACTCTGTGCTGGACACAGGCTGATCCCTTCCTGAGGGGCAGCACACTGCTCTTCAATCTGCTTTCTTTGGCAGGTCCGCTACTGTTCCATGGTTCCGTGTCGACGGTCCGGGATGACGTCCTACGTCATTCCAAAGATCAGCTGCTGTTTCGTCAGCTTGATCAGCCTTCTAGGGGAGGCAGGGGCCATTCAAAGCCTAACAAGTACCCTTCTGCTTCCTCTGCGAAGCAAAGGGCTGATCCTTCTGCCGCCATAATGGTAAGTGTCGGCAGACTAGAGGGAAGTCTCAGGATTCTTCATTCAGTAGAGGAGGTGGTTTCTCCTCTCGTGGGCCTCATCGGGCTCGAAACTGAAGGGTCTCACTTCGATTTGTCCCAGGTTGGAGGAAGGATAGCACAGTTTGCAGACCGTTGGGCCACCATCCCATCCGATCCTTGGGTGTTAGATGTTGTTCGGTCCAGGCTGCGAATATCCTTCTGGAGGCACCCCACTCTGTCCAGAGTGCCTCTTCCAACTACTGTTCCTTCAGACGTCCTATGTCGGGAACTTTTGTCCATGGAGATAGACAATCTCCTGGCCAAGGGGGCGATCGAGGTCGTCAAGAACATTCAGTCAGTGGGGTTTTATTCCCACCTGTTCTTGGAGCCGAAGAAGGATGGCCGACTCTGACCGGTTATTGATCGGAGTATCCTGAACCAGTCTATCATTGCTCCCAAGTTCAGCATGGAGACTTTCAGGTCGTTCTGCCGTTCCATTCACCAGGGAGATTTCGCTTCCAGCAACGACCTGCAAGACGCTTACTTTCACGTTCCGATTCATTGGACGTCGCAGAAGTATCTCAGGTTTGCTTTTCTGGGGCGAGTTTACCAGTTCAGGGCCATGCCTTTCAGCCTCGACCTGGCTCCTTGGGCCTTCACCTGACTGATGTCGCATGTGATAGCCTTCCATTGCACACAGTCCAGGGTGACTACTTCGGCATATCTAGATGATATCCTCCAGAGGCATTCCAATGCTGCCTTACTGGAGTCAGATGTCGACACTCTGTTGAGCTTGCTCACGTCGCTAGGATTCAGAGTCAACGAGAAGTCGGATCTGGTCCGTTCTCAGATGTGTTGTCATCTTGGGATGGCCTTCCACACTCAGTTCAATACGGTGACGGTTCCCCAGGCCAGGGCTGTGATTCTCTAAGCTTTTGCTCTGACTCTCGGATGTTTAGCGGATCACGCAGGGTGTCCCATTGGACTTCCTCACGTCTGATCGCGTTCTGACTGCAGATGCCAGCAATCTCGGATCGGGTATGACGTTGGATCCTCCAGGTCTTTCCCTTCACGGGATGTGGGACCAGGATCAGGCATCTCTACAAATCAACCAGAAGGAGCTTCTTGCTCTTCTTCTGAGTTTCAGGCAGTGGATCCCTCACCTGTCGAATTGCCAGGTCCTTCTGTTGTCCGACAATTTGACAGTAGTTGCTTACATTCGGAACCAGGGTGGCACACACTCGGTTCTAATGTACGAATTGGCTCGGGATCTTCTACTGCTCGCTCAGGATGTCAACGCCTGGGTGGTTGTTCGTCACATTCCCGGTCGTCTGAACGTCCTAGCCAGCTCCCACATGGCGATATTCCATCGATCTGTTTGCGACTTGTTGGAACCATCAGGTGGACACTTTCGTGTCCCCGTGTCCAGATGTTCTGGCTTTCGCCATGTACACTCTGGCCCTCCTTTGGGACGGTCTTGTCGGCTACGCCTTCCTGCCGGTTCCGATTCTGCCTCAGGTTCTAGCCCAGATATGAACCTGCAGTTGTCGAATCCTTTTGATCACACCGATGTCTCCTCGGTGGGTGTGGATCAATCTGCTCGCTCTCTGTTAGCGGCAGTTCCGGCATGTCTCCTCTACGTTGCGACTTTCTCTGCCAAAGTCGCCCGAGGAGGTTTCAAGTTGACCTGACTTCATTGTGCCTTTGCGCATGTCTTGTATCGGGTCCTGTCTCCTGCATAGTGGTTTTTAGAGACAAGCCATGGAGTTGCTTTTCTTCTGCAAGGAGGCACTCACTCCACTGGTTTAGCCTCTGTGGCTCATTAGAAGGTTCTTCTGTCGATGGCGTGCGATCACTCTGTTGCTTCTGTCACTTCTTCGATCACACCGATTGCGGAGTTTCTGGTATATGTTTGTTTCTGGGGGTCTCTAGCAATGGGTACACATCCATCCTTCGGAGACCTTTTTCATGTGTGGTACCGCATTGTTTCAACACTCATCCTTACCTCTCCAAGCTTGTTCAGCTCTTTTCCTTGAAAAGGCCTTGGACTTTGCAGTTTACTCCAAGATGGGCACTTTCTTGGACACTGCTCTGCTTGGGGGGGGGGGGGGGGGGGGGTGCATTCGCGCCTTTATCCTGGAGGGATATGCGTTTTCTCACATGCCAGATCTCTCCTGCATCCATTTCTCGATTGATTTGTCTTGCTATTCATGCAGCTTTCGCTCGTCTAGCTACTGGCAATTGTATTACCAATTGTTTTTTCTGCCACGAGGTGCATGCATTGTCTTCCTCTTGGGGCTTTTACTAACTCTGTCATTTTGTCGGATGTTATACTGGCAGCCTACTGGAGAAATGCTACCTTCTCCATTTATCTGTGAGGAGCCGACAGAGGACCTTTGTCCTACGGGCCCTCTTTCTTCAGCTCAGGCTGTTGTCTATCCCAGCCATTCAGCTTTTTACAGGGTCGGTTCCAGCTCCGTGCTATTCTGCCCTTTCTGTCTGTGCATCGCACTTCACCATTCGCCTCATCTTTCGTTGTCTTTTACTAATGTTTGTGATGCTATGGTTTGATAGGCCTTGGTATCTCTTCCTCTGTCCACGGTTCTAGTGCAATTGAGTTATGTGTGGGTTGGTTATGTGATTCCCTCTATCCTATTGTCTATTCAGCCTGTAGTAAACAATTGTAAGGTGGGTTGATACGAAATATAAATTTTATAGTAAATTTCCTTTCTTATTATACCTACCGCAATTGTTTACATGGGGCCCTCCCGTCTTCTTATTCGGGTAAGAATCCTTCCTCCCTGCTGATCACATACCTCCTATGTTGGCAGACTCAGAAGAATAGTTTGATGACTGCTTGCCCACTGGTTAATGGAAGTCGTGGAATTGTACTGAGAGAAGAGCATCCCTTACTGGGTGTGTGCCGATGGCGCTCGACCCAGCTGGGTTTGGCTTATTTTTTCGTGGTGTTTTTACACCACTTTTCTTTCCCAAATCTCTTGGGAAAGATTAAAATAGAGAGTATTTTATCCAAGTTAGGGTCTTCCACTGTAGTGCAAGCCTGTAGTAAACAATTGCGGTAGGTATAATAAGAAAGGAAATTTACTATAAAATTTATATATCCCCGTAATAGAAATTTTGATTGCCAGTTAGCAGTTGATAAGATTTTACTCATTGGATGGTCATGACTGAAAGCTGCTAATGCTGAGGCTGCTCTTGTGCTATGAGCTTTAAAATACTCAATATTGATACCTAATTTTATCTGAAATCCATTGAGATATAGTAGATTTTGAAAGAGGTGGAAATGTTTGATGAGAAATCATTAATTTTGCATTTCTTATCAACCTACCCACAATTGTTTACTACAGGCTTGCGCTACAGTGGAAGTCCCTAACTCGGATAATATACTCTCTATTTTTGTCTTTCCCAAGCAATTTGGGAAAGAAAAGTGGTGCAAAGGCACCAAGAAAAAATAAGCCAAAACTGGGTTGAGTGCACCCGGTGCAGACTCAGTACGGGACGCTCTCTCCCAAGTACAACTCCACGACTTCCGTTGCCAGTGCGCATATACGTCGCTAATGACTCATTCTTTTTTTCATCCGCCATGTGACGAGATGTTCTTTTGCACTTATCAGTGTTCATCCAACTCGTTGATTGTTGTTTCCTGCTTCATCGTGGATCCAAGTATCCTTTTGTATTCTCAGGAACAGTTTATTTATTATATTCTCTATACAATTATTATCCATAATGTATTTTATATGTTCTTTCTCCGAGTCGCACTCGAATTTCATGTGCTATGCGGTTCGGACTTAATTTATTTTCACAATTATTGTAAATGTTTAAATTGCACAATTTTCTAATTGTGTTAGAGTTAGGTGTCAGTGGGGTACCGCTTCTGCAGATTTTCTTCTCTCCTTTGAGAGTGGTCATTCTGTTGTGTGGTTCCCGGTCGACCGCCTGGGGTCTAATTTTCTGTCACCTTTCTCTCTTCTTTGGGGGTGTTCTTCTGTTTTCATCTGATTTCACCTTCTTTGCTTCTCTCACCTCTATCATGCCCAGGACTATTCCTTGTGGGCAGTGTTTGCTTCCAAAGCATGTGGACGATTCACATGCTACATGCTCCTCATGTAATGGGTGTTTGGCCGATGGGCCCTGTGGTCTTTGTGGATCTTGGTCATTCACTTTCTGGGCGTCAGTGAACCGTGTAGTGCATTCTCGTGGTCGTACCTCCCGCTCCTGCGGGAAAGGAGAACACGGTAGTTAGGGGGCTCCCGAGCCGACCATGTCTGGTGAGAGTTATTCCTCCTCCGTGGGGGATGTGCAGTCTTTTCCTGTAGTGGTTACTGCGGGAGCCGTTGAGTGTTCTGGTGAAGAGGTGCCTGGTTCTGGGACTGCGGTCCCCCTCCAGTCGACATCTGAGGCTGTCACTAGGGTTGTGACTCTACCTTCGGAGCCAAGCAGGGGTGCACTCTCCACAATTCCACCAACCTCAATGACTCCCGACGTATCTACTATTACTGCTGGTCCGTCAGCTTCGTCGTCAGTTTCAGCCGGCCTCGGCTTTTCCCTGCAGGGGACTTCAGGGATGTCTGGTAGTGTAGACGTGGGATACCGGCCTCAGCCTTCCTTAACTTCAACTCGGCGAAGTTGGAAGGGGCTGCCGGCCGAACCCTCTACTGTGGTCTCTGCGCAGTCAAGCACCACAGTTGTGTCATTGGATTCGGATGTTCTTAGTGGGGACACTATGAACTCCGTGGCGTTTCCGTCCACTCATTCTGGCCTCACGACCAGTTTTGGAGGACCAACGTCTTTTGTCAGCCTGGACCTTCTGCCCCGCAGATGTCCGCGGTGACTCTCATGAGTTCTCGCTATGCTGATCCTCGGGGTGTGTCGTACCCCTACACACATCTGCCTTCAGATGTTTCGGCTGCTGCCCGTCATCCCACGTCGGGTGTTTTGGAGGATCGTGACCCTTTGCTGGTTAAGAGGGTCAGAGGTGAAGCCACTTTGCTGGTTTGTGCCCCTGTCGAACCGGCCAGTAGCTTAGGGAGGCCCTCTCCTTACTCACTCAGGTTCTGTCGAAGAGCCTTCCCGTTGCTTCCAGCGAGGCAGCAAGTGGTTTCCAGGCGCCCCCTATGGCGTTGCCTCCCAGGATTGGAAACAGGCCACTTTCTGATCCCCCTGGTGTTCCGACACCATGGGAGGCATCGGCTGGTTTGCCCACAATGGGCTATGTGTCTTCCGACTCAGGGGGGAGTCAGGCGTGCTTGATGTCAAGAGCCAGACTTGGGGGCAGCTCTTGATTTTGTGTTTGGGTTCCTGCCGGATCTCAAACCATCAAACCAGCTGACAGTGTCAGCCAGGCTGCGATCATCGGTCGCGTGCCTACAGCCTATGGAGCAACCTGCTTCTGGGCGCCTTCGAGCGTGCCAGTCGGTACGGGTGGTTGAAGCATTTTCAGCATTGGACTCTAAGCTGAGTTCCAAGGCTTTGAAGGCTCCGTTCTTCACCAGGGTTGACACCTTTTTGTATCCTGTGCGTTATCGTTCCTATGATTCTGCCAATCCGTCAGTCTGCCAGACTTTGACAGTTCTGGATCAGGACTCCAATTCCCTCGGGCTTTCCAAGACCAAGTCTGCCGTCATTCCAGTGATGACTCTGGAGTCCACGTTGGGCTTATTGAGAGAGTTGCTTGGCATGCTTTCTCTCTCAGATCACGTCGTCTCAGCTTTAGCTGCTTATCTGCCTTCAGATAAGTTTGACGAGGTACAGGCTCCTTTGCGTGTGCTGTCCAAGTTGCTTATGCATCTTACTCACACGCATGCCTGTAACACGGCTAATCTGGAATTAGTTCGAAGGGACTCTGTGCTGGACACAGGCCGATCCCTTCCTGAGGAGCAGCGCGCTGCTTTTCGATCTGCTTCTTTGGCAGGTTCGCAACTTTTCCATGTTTCCGTGTCGACGGTCCGGGTGACGTCCTACGTCATTCCAAAGATCAGCTGCTGTTTCGTCAGCTTGGTCAGCCTTCTAGGGGAGGCAGAGGCCATCCCAAGCCTAACAAGTACCCTTATGCTTCCTCTGCGAAGCAAAAGGCTGATCCTTCTGCCACCGCTTCTACTTCTTACTTAAGGAGTAAGGGTAAGTGTCGGCAGACTAGAGGGAAGTGTCAGGATTCTTCATTCAGTAGAGGAGGTGGTTTCTCCTCTCGCGGGCCTCGTCGGGGCTCGAAATGAAGGTCCTCACCTCGACCCGTCCCAGGTTGGAGGAAGGATAGCTGATTTCGCAGACCATTGGGCCACCATCACATCCGATCCGTGGGTGTTAGATGTTGTTCGGTCCGGGCTGCGAATATCCTTCCGAAGGCACCCCACTCTGTCCAGGGTGCCTCTTCCAACCACAGTTCCTTCAGACGTTTTACGTCGGGAACTTTTGTCCATGGAGATAGACAATCTCCTGGCCAAGGGGGTGATCGAGGTCGTCAAGAGCATTCAGTCAGTGGGGTTCTATTCCCGCCTGTTCTTGGTGCCGAAGAAGGACGGCCGACTCCGACCGGTTATCGATCTGAGTATCCTGAACCAGTCTATCATTGCTCCCAAGTTCAGCATGGAGACTTTCAGGTCGGTCCGCCGTTCAATTCACCAGGGAGATTTTGCTTCCAGCATCGACTTCCGAGACGCTTACTTTCATGTTCCAATGCATCAGGCGTCACAGAAGTATCTCGGGTTTACTTTTCTGGGGCGAGTTTACCAGTTCAAGGCCATGCCTTTCGGCCTCAACCTGGCTCCTTGGGCCTTCACCAGACTGATGTCGCATGTGATAGCTTTGCATCGCACACAGTCCAGGGTGACTACTTTGGCATATCTGGACGGTATCCTCCAGAGGCATTCCAATGCTGCCTTACTGGAGTCGGATGTTGCCACTCTGTTGAGCTTGCTCACGTCGCTAGGATTCAGAGTCAATGAGGAGAAGTCGGACCTGGTCCCTTCTCAGTCGTTTTGTCATCTGGGGATGGCTTTCCGCACACAATTCAATTTGGTAGCGGTTCCCCAGGTCAAGGCTGTGATTCTCTCAGCTTTTGCTCTGACTCTGTCCTAGTCCACATCCGTGACAGCATGGAGTATTCTCCGGCTGATCAGTTTCTGCGGTTCGGTGACGGATCTCATTCCTCCAGGTCGGCTGCATGTCAGACCTCTCCAACACTTTCTGCTCAGTCATTGGAGGCTGAATGTAGATTCTCTGGATCTGGTGCTTCAGTTTCCGGAATCTCTTTATCCTCACCTTCTCCCCTGGATGGATGTCCAGTGGCTTACGCAGGGTGTTCCATTGGACTTACCCACGTCCGATCGCATTCTGACGGCAGATGTCAGCGATCTCGGATGGGGTGCGACGTTGGATTCTCTAGGTTTTTTCCCTTCACAGGATGTGGGACCAGGATCAGACAGCTCTACACATCAACCAAAAGGAGCTTCTTGCTCTTCTTCTGAGTTTCAGGCAGTGGATTCCTCACCTGTCGAATCACCAGGTCCTTCTGTTGTCCGACAATTCGACAGTGGTTGCTTACATTCGGAACCAGGGCGGCACACACTCGGTTCCAATGTACGAATTGGCTCGGGATCTCCTACTGCTCGCTCAGGATGCCCACGCTGGGGTGGTTGTTTGTCACATCCCCGGTTGCCTGAACGTCCTAGCCGACTCCCTGTCCCGATGGGGCAGGGTCATTTCCACAGGGCAGTATTCCAGTCTCTTTGCGATCTCTGGGGACGTCCCCACATCAATCTCTTTGCGACTCGTTGGAACCATCAGGTGGACACGTTCGTGTCCCCCGTGTCCAGATCCTCTGGGTTTTGCCGTGGGCGCTCTGTCACTCGATTGGAATGGTCTAGTCGGCTACGCCTTCCCGCCGGTTCTGATTCTGCCTCAGATTCTAGCCAAAATTCGAACCTGCAGTTGTCGAATCATTCTGATCGCTCCCCTGTCACCTCAGCGGGTGTGGATCAATCAGCTCTACTTGCTGATGGTGGCGGTTCCGGCACGTCTCCCTCTACGTCGCGACCTTCTTTGCCAAGGTTACCCGAGAAGGTTTCACGTCGACCCGACTTCATTGTGCCTTCACGCATATCTTTTGTCAGGTCCTGTCTCCTCCGTAGAGGTTTTTTGAGACGAGCATTTATCTCAATCGGACACAATTCATACGGAAAGGCAGGAAACGTTTTTTTCTATCTCTTATTCCTGGTCGACAGAAGATCTCTCCTTAATCCATTTCTCGATGGATTTGTCTTGCTATTCGTACGGCTTACGGTCGTTTAGCAGCTGGCGATTGTATTACCAATCGTATTTCTGCCCACGAGGTGTGTGCATTGTCTACCTCTTGGGCTTATTCTAACTACGTCAAGTTGTCGGATGTTATGCAGGCAGCCTACTGGAGAAATGCCTCTACTTTCTCCACCTTCTATCTGCGTCAGTTACAGGAGCAGATGGAGGACCTTTTTGCCTTGGGTCCTCTTTCTTCTGCTCAGGCTGTTGTCTGCCCTAGCCATTAGGCTTCTTGAAGGTCAGTTTCAGCCTTGTGCTGTTACTGCCCTTTTCTGTCTGTGTGTCACACAGACCCATATGTCTCCTTTCATTGTCTTTTACTAATGCTTGTGACGCTATGGTTGATAAGCCTCGGGACCTCTTCCTTCTGCTTCACGGTTCCAGTGCACTGGGGTTATGTATGGGTTGTTTATGCGATTCCCTCCAGCCTATTGTCTATTCAGCCTGTAGTAAACAATTGTGGGTAGGTTGATAAGAAATTTTAATTTTATAGTAAATTTCCTTTCTTATTATACCTACCACAATTGTTTACATGGAGGCCCTCCCGTCTTCTTATACGGGTAAGAATCCTTCCTCCCCGCTGATCAAATAACTCTAACGTTGGCGGATTCAAAAAGAATGAGTCATTAGTGACGTACATGCGCACTGGCAACGGAAGTCGTGGAGTTGTACTTGGGAGAGAGCGTCCCGTACTGGGTCTGCGCTGGTTGCACTCGACCCAGTTTTGGCTTATTTTTTCTTGATGCTTTTGCACCACTTTTCTTTCCCAAATTGCTTGGGAAAAGACAAAAATAGAGAGTATATTATCCGAGTTAGGGACTTCCACTGTAGTGCAAGCCTGTAGTAAACAATTGTGGTAGGTATAATAAGAAAGGAAATTTACTATAAAATTTAAATTTTTCCTTTAATAATTTGTTGGAAAATTTGTAATAATGCTTGAACATTCTCAATACATATAATCAGTTATCTTAATTTGTTTTCAACTTTATCGGTGTGTTAACCCTTTACCCAATGATTCGCCTGCATCCCCCCACGTAATATGCAAATTCAGCAGCTGAAAAAATATTATTTTTCAAAAAATTTCAACAAAACCATATCAGGTGACCCCACATGATATGGTTTTGTTGAAATTTTTTTTTAAAATTTAAAAAATGATATTTAAAATAATAAATTTTGAAATCGTCTGCATTGGGTAAAGGGTTAAAGTGCCAATTCCTTGTAGTTTTCAACAAAGATTGAATGATAAAAATTAGCTCATGATTATGAATTGTAAACAGTTTACGATCCAAGTTCTTCCATGTGAACTCTGGATGCTGAAGTTTTTGCCAAGAGATAAACCAACTTTTCTATGATGTCTCTGGGAGAAATTACAGGCCTATTTCTAATTTCCATCCTGCAGTAGCCATACATTGCATGGGTTATTTAGAACACAAACAGCCCAAAAAAACCCATTTTTTCACATTTTACCGTACAGCAAGACATCTAGACACCATGATGTTGTACTTGTTACAACTATATTTTGTACTTTTTGTTCCAGTCAATAACCTGCATCTTGAGGATTTCTTTTGGAAAAAAAATGAAATTTATTTTAGAAGCGGCAAATTTCACATAAACGAAATTGTCCAAAATAATGAGAAAAAAATTACAATTACAAACAGCCCCTCCCAAATTAAAATATTTCATTGGTCAGCATCAGGCCTAATCTATATTCCCAAGAAATGAAAATGACTAAAGAAAATATATGATGTAAAGGATACATCCAATCATTTGGCAATGAACCAAAAGCTTTTCTCATCCCACCCATCTTGTTTATTTGTGGAGTCCACATTACTGTAACAATTTTTCACCAAAAGAAAAGAAATGTCTCGCTATTTCCAAGCCATGGATGAATATCCCAGCACCCCATTCTTCCACTGACAAAACTGTATGGGTGAGAGAAAGAAAGAAACATAAATGTGAGATAAAAGAAAGAGATGGACAGTGGGAGGGAGAAAATAGAGAGAATGTCACAAGATTGAACAGAAGGAAGTTTAGCCAAAAGTATGCTAATCATATAGATATATACAGGTAACAGAATCAGTATTTCATCATAATACAGACAATCAACCAAATAGATCAATTGGGCAAATAAATACGAAAAGACACTAATATCTTCATTTATTGATATGTATAAAAAATTTAACTTTGTTTATTTCCCATAGTTCAAAATTATAACCTCTTTTTGGCTTCTGACATGTGTGCTGACTTATCCACTCTCAGATAGAATCGTGAACACAATGGTATGCAGGCCTGGAAATAAACAATCTGTCATTTTCAGAACGAGGTCTCCAGAGGTTGAATTTGCTGATGCTATCCCATACTGTGGGACAATTTATCATCTGGGTACCTCTATCTGCTGAGCAGGGTAGCTTCACCCACTAGGATCCTCAATCCGCTTATAACAGTCTGCTTATTTCCAGGCTTGATGGTATGCTATCCGCTATGTCGTAAACAATATGAAAACACGCTTTGTTTACATCTGGGGGACTTTCTATAGATGGGTTCAACAATAATTCTGTTGAAAATGCCCAACATTATTTTTTTGAGTGTCCGTTATATGCAACGCAGCGTAATACTTTGAAACGGCAGCTTTCTAGTTTTATAATGGTATCATCAGACAATTTATTGTACAGAAATCCAAATCTATCTATCTCAGGCAACCAATTTATCTTTAAGTGTGTCCGGTCCTCTTTATTTCAAGCACTCAAAGATTTAATTATTGAAAATTTGGAAACGAATACACTTTTGCATTTGAGCAAAAGTTCCTTCAATTTGTGTGGATGGACTGTCACTGGGTTGCAGCAGGATGGTTTCTCCAACCTACAAATGATGATGATTTTTCAAAATAATACTGGAAAATATTGTGTTTTCAGCTTGTGGATCACGGTGTGAAACCTTGTGCTCCATGGGCTGTGGATCTACTCGTGTTCTTCATTCCTTGTTCTCTGAAACTGTACAGGTAGTATTTGTGGGGAGAGTCTACCCCGCCATGATTCGAGGACTTGGTCCAGCCCCTCCGTACTGTGCGCAAAATTTGAACATGTATATAAACGTGTGTATATGTGTGATTTTATGTACAAGTCCAAGTAAACACAAGCGTTCTTAGATGGGCCCTTACAAGTGTGCGGCAAATATTTCATTTCAGATATTTCATATTTCATACTTTGGAGTGGCGGGGTTTGCATTTGCATTCATCAAAACTTGGTCCAGAAAAGCTGGTGGTTGGAGCTTGCCCACTACCTAATAAAACAAATTTAAACTTTTCGTCGATTGAAATATTGAGCTTAAAACATTTTTGATGAGTGGAGATCGGGTTACAGCCTACTAAAACAAGCTCTATTTATTTTACTTTATATTTGCTTTTCCCACAGTCTTTATCTTCTTCTCTTGGAAACTTAAACTTTGTATTATAAGGATGTTAAAATGTTCACCTATGTATGTCGTTCTTGTACATTTTTATTTATATTGTTACAGCATTATACAGGAGAGGAACGAAAATAAGTTGCTATAACTTGTGTTCCAATCCTTTTTGTCAACTATCATCAAAGTCAAATAAAAATATGTTTAAACTAAACTAACTGCTCAAGTATAACAGCACTATACATACATTCACAGTATACGGTAGCTATGTCTTGATAAGAATGGTATTGTTCCTTCATAAATCTAGCAGTGAGAATATATTTTCTAATATTATTATCTTAAAGTTAACTCTTTTAACATGAGAGTCCACTTTTCCGGTCCAGGAACATGATACATCATAATTTCATTGAGTAGGATGGCTACTAAGTGAATGTATGTGGTAGAACAATTAATATTTTCAATGTGCAGCCTGAAGGCTGCACGTTGAAAATATTAATTGCTCTACCCCCAAATAATGGATATGGAATCTTCTTCCAATTTCTGCCATTTAACTGGCATGGAAGATAACACCAGTGTTGAAAGGGTTAAGCAGTTTCTATAAGCATGGATTTATGGATGTTTAAGACACTATTGGATGTCCCTGATTTTACCAGATCTGCTGAATTAATAATTCGAGGTTATAACATGGTTAGTTTTATATCGGCCGAGATATCAGCCCATGGTGATTTCATATCAGCCTGAAATCAAAGGTCGAAGGCTGATGTGAAGTTACTGAGGGCTGATATCTCAGCTGATATGAAGCTAACCAAGTAATAACCTGTTTATGTTTAAAACCAAAACAAATAATTATAAAAATTCTCAGATCTATTACAGTTTTCTGACAGGGGTTATTGTTTCTCATTCTTGTCACAAAGTCTTAAATTTCCTTTTTTCCTAGTTCGGGAATCCGAATATCTTGGCTTCCCCAGTGGGGAAGCTAGCTGCAATGTTCGGATAGCTGAACTGCCTTTTCTCACACTTCGACAAATCTCTACTCACTGCTCTGAATTTTACTTTGAAATGAATTTTCTGTATAACTTTCTTCTTTCGTCTCTTCATCCACCATGTTATTACTTATTGCCATCATTAATTCCTCATCATATAAAAATCTGCTTCAAACCACTCCACCATGCCTGGTAATGCCAAATTTTCCCGATTGCGTTAGATAAATAACTGTGAATATTTCGATATAAAAAATTGGTTGTAACTAGTTATTATCAAGGGGTGCAACTCTAGCTTGGTGTAATAGCCAACATTGGCATCATATCAGCTGAGTTTGAAGCCATATTAGCTTAGTTTGATAATGGACAATTCTGGGAAACAAAATCACATCTAATAAATACATGTAACATAAAATATCTAATTCAGATGCACGTAAAAGATTACCTTTTTGTTTATAATTCCAAACACCCATTTTAACTAGGGCAGATGCGTACTGTCTGTTTGTGAGCTGGTGCCATGAGCCATGATATTTCTGATAACTGTGTCTGAAATTGCCTGACCATGCAGGTTCAACCGGACACTCTGCAGGCAAAAGGAAGAACTTGCCTTATAGGGGAGATTCTTGGCTGCTGTCTGAAAGTTGAAGAGTATGTGTGCCAATTGGAATAAGTAGAGGTGTGTTGATCAAAGATCTTAGTATGATGGAAAACTGTAATTGTGTTGTCAAAAATGGCTGTATGCAAAAGTCTTTGTTGAGGTTGACCTAGTCATTTTCTTTTTTACAAAAGCTCTTATCTGAAATCTGAAAGGGCAGAAAGTAAAAGTATTTCAAGTTCTTTCAGGATAGAGAAAAAGGCATCACAACATAGTACACCAGAATCAGGATGCTAAGAAACAAAAAGTGGAGCCTGTGCATTGCAAAAAGATCTGTGTTTCGAAGGAAAGGAACATTGTGATATTTTAAGAAATAATTGTTCATCAAATATCTATAACAGGGGTGGGGTGAACGACTCCCCTGGGGCTAGAACCTTGTGCAAATTCTCCCTGTTGATCTTCAGATTTGTGAGGATCTGGGTCAACTAGCAAATCATGGATAAAATATAACTCAACTCTAGAGGTAGAATAATCATTAAGTTGTGTGTTGTGGTCTGGATGAATACACAATAAAATAGGAAAACAGTTTGTACGTGGTTTATTAAGAAGCCAAAAATAGTATGATATGAAATGGACATGATTGTGAATGATGGGTCAAAAAACACGGGTCCACTACACTTTTTACCCAAAAGAGGTTTAAGTTGCACCCAGCAAGTCTATTAACTTGAATGGTTCCCACAGAACTCAGACCTGGAGAGAATCAGTGTCAGAAATGTTGATTTTCACCAGGGCCGAGTTGAATGGGGTCCGAAAATGATGGTACCCATTATGTTTAACCTTTTACAGGTTACAAAGTGTCCCCATAACTAAGGTAGTGTATGGTTTAAGTTTGGACAGCTAGATCAAAGCTTTACCCAAACATAAAGTGAACAATGAATTATGAGCGAGACCGCTCTTATATAGGATATTTTTGCAGGGAAAGATTTTGAATACTGGAATCTGATTGATCCCTCGCTTTCACCTCGACAAATGAAACAACAACACAATGCACTACGGCGTGAACCAATAAATTACATTGATTCATTTTGAACATGGAAATGACTTGAAGCCAACAAAAATAGAATTAAACCTCTGTTATGAGCAGACGAATTACAACAGAGTGATTTAGAACTTTTATTGTATATTATTTTTCAACTGCTGTTACCAAATCCGTTACACTTCCATTCTAAAATCTTGTGAAAAAAAAATCAGCTTGGTTGCTCTTAACTCCTGGAATGTGTGCAACTAATAAATAAATGTCATCCTCTACACACTAATGTCAAATTTCTTTATCTGATGAAACAAATGGATCGATGGAACCTCCCCCAGCCCCCCCCCCCCCCCCCCCTTTACTGTTTATATAGCAAACGACTGTCACTTTTGATGCAGATACAATGACAAGACTTTTGAGACTGTCTACAATAGCTGACAGTTCCAAATAGCATCTTTAGTTGTCCATTTTCCATTTGGTTAAGAGCCCTTTAGTAGTGCCCCCAACCAGAAAAGAAAGCATCTTTTTCTAAATACTGTGTAATATCAGCTGACCAAATTAATAAACCATTTTGCAGGGATAAATTATTCATCCACCAGGATATTTCACCCCTTGATTCTAAACCAAAATATTACAAGCACTGTAATGGTATTAAACTAGATTTTTCCAAATTAATTTGAAAGCCAAATGATTCCAGAAATTGGTCCATAAATTTGGTGTTAGTGGTACAGATTTCTTTAGATAAATTCATATTGATAGAATCATCAAGGTAACAGGAACATAACATCCCTCTCTGTCGAACAAAAGCAAATGTTGGTTTCATGATTTTGGTGAAAATTCTTGGAGCCAAGCATAATCTGTAAAGTAGACATTTGAACTGAAAGAGTGTTGTCATTTCCAACAAATTTCAAGTACTTTTGACTGTTACTGTTGATAGGAATGCTGGAATAAGCATTCTTCTAGTAGTAAAGAACATGATGGGTTTGATCATCTCCAGTACATAATCTATGGTTTCCATCATGAATTTCTCCCAGTAAATGTAAGAATTTAAAGCATGAAAATCAATAATAGGTCAGAATTAACCATTCTTCTTTTGACATAAGAATATGTCGGAAATAAATTCACCCGGTTCAGAATTTAAAATTTCCATTGCACCTTTAGTAATCATTGATAGAACTTCCAAATAAAAATGTATCATTCTTAAGGAGGAGAAAAAAACACATTTTCCATATTAAACTGTTTTGAAAAGAATTTGCTAATTTTCCCAGAAGAGATACTTACCAAATTTAGTTTTGATTGTTGTTTCATTAGGGAAGTTTCCAGTTTTGAAATCTGCTGAGCCCTGTGATATTGTTTGGTTTTTCTGGGGCTGACTGTAGCCTAAAAGGTCCCATCGAGTTGTTGCTAATCAGACTATAAATAAATTTGTCTTAGTTACTAATACTTTTCAAGCATTTTGTATTGTTATCACCATGTAACAAAAACAGACTTACAGTACCGTGATATTGTCATTGCGAACGAAACTGAATGTAAGCATAATTATATCATTCGCCTCCGATTGACTTCCTTTGTGCAATTGGTCCTTTGAACCCTGACGGTTCCTTCCATATCCGCTGAATGGCATAAGCTAGAAATGTCCATAATCACTGAGGGTGGAGAGTGAACCGGTCAATATTTTTAGCGTGCAGCTTTGGGACTGCAAGTCGGAGATATTGACTGGTCTGCCCTACAAATTTACAGAGCAGCCATTATACTTTTCATTTGTACGGTGTGTTATGATCCTGGACCGGAGAAGCACCCTTGCGGGTTCAGGGTGAGGGGGAGGGGGGGGGGGGGGGGGCTAAGGCACAGTGGTCGGATCAGATAAACTAAAGCAGATCAGAACTGAAAGAATTGTAAATAGTAACTACACATATCATTAATTGCCGATTTTATTGACAGCCCAGTGTGGTAACCGTGTGGCCGGTTACTCTAAATATGACTGTCATATGACATATGCCATACTGAGTCACCATTAAGCTGCGTGACTGTTTACCCGAATGCTGAACTCATTGTTGCAATTGAAGGGAGGAGAGAAATTAGGTTTTTACTTATAAGAAGATGTGAGAAAGACGTGTGCGAGAGTGTATGTGAAAATGCCGGTGAGTGGCCATAGGGTTGGGGGAGGGGGGGGTCTTGCGTCAGCACAGTTCTTACCAGTTAGAGATATCTTTTACTTATAACATCTAGCATTCCTGGCCTCCTTCCCTTGCACTGAGGCACGAACATAAAACACTTTCGCTGTAAGAGCAAATGCTCTTACATTATTTCGCATCAGCGTGCCTTGCAAGGGATGGAAACGGCGGGTAAATGCTACATGTTGTTATTAAAGAGCATATGTTGCAGGTCGTTCCATAAAATTCAGCTAGCATAAAAAACAATTCTTGATAATGATATATCACTTGCAAATGTTATGCTAGGTTAACTAACTACTTAACATGCTCCCTCCCGGACACAGCGACAGAACCAAAATAATGAAGTCATATGCACATTCGCCATTTGTTTAGTCAGCAATAAGCTCTTTTTCTGGGTTGCGGGGGGGGGGAGGGAATGGTTATTAAAAAGCCAGGTTTATATGATAACTATAATGAAAGCTATCCGTTACTGAGCGAGAGAGAGAGAGAGAGAGGGGGGGGGGGGGGGGGGTGGGAGGAGAGAGAGAGAATGCCCATATAGTTTTTCTCCTATGAATATGTTTACTCCCTTCTTCCGGACATGTGCTTGTATTATTTTCATGTTTTTTTGTATCAAATTAGGCAACTTCACTCCATGTAATTGGAAAAAAAGTTGAGAAAATAAAATGTATGTATGTATCACAAAACAGAGAGAGAATTTTGATTGGATCTTAACTGGGTTGCAATTCCTTGACAGTTTACCTCCCTGCAACACTATACAATTCAGACTTTCCTCGAGGTTGATACAAGGAATTATCAAACCGAAAAATGTAATACTGGCCATGGGCCAAGGTGAATATTACTTTTCAGGGTTTGATAATTCCTTGTATCAACCTCAATGAAAGTCAATTATTGCTTTATTATTACATATTTTCCAAAGAAAAACAGCATATTCATATGCAACAAAATACATTTTATTTCAACATGTATATATGTGCATTGACTTATTTGTTGTCTCCTGCTTTTTGCAAAAAACGGGAGATCTTAACTTTCCTTACAGTCAGTTGATTTCGATGAAATTTGGGTAGTAGATCACTTTCATAAATTGTGGATCTAAGTTCGAATATGGGCATTTTCCACGCATATTTAATTAGGTTGCCGAAATTTGATTGGCTGACGTTTCCAGACTCTAACTTTCCTTAAAATCAACCGATTTCGATGAAATTTCATATATGGATTACTTTTATCAATTCCTAGGTCAGGTTCGAATGTGGGAAATTTTGTACCAAAAATCTGTCCGTCTGCCTGTCCGTCTGCCCCGTGCATCAACACACCTCGGACTAAAAGCCGTATTTATGAACTGATCTTCACGAAACTTCTTGGGTATCTTTGTTATCATTGTGAGACCAGAATATGTGTTTTGAGGTTTGGTCCAAAATTCAAGATGGCCACCAGTGGTCATTTTGTTCTGAAATTGGATGTAATCAGTTTTTTGTATAGAACTTCTATATGAAAGTTCAGATTTGAATAAATTTTTGTATGAATGTTTAGTAACATGCAATACATCACATATAAACATCATATATAATACAGGTTTTGTTCTCGTGCAACAATTATGCAAATTAGGGAAACTTTGATTTATTCAGTATATAACATGCAATACATCACATATAAACATCATATATAATACAGGTTTTGTTCTCGTGCAACAATTATGCAAATTAGGGAAACTTTGATTTATTCAGTGCCACTACTAATACACAGTAAGTGCACACCTTCCGTGTTTTTCGTTTCCAGACTCTAACTTTCTGTACAGTCAGTTGATTTCGATGAAATTTGGGTAGTAGATCACTTTCGTCAATTGTGGGTCCAAGTTCGAATATGGGCATTTTCCACGCATATTTAATTAGGTTGCTGAAATTTGATTGGCTGATGGTTTCCAGACTCTAACTTTCCAGAGAGTCAACTGATTTCAATGAAATTTCATATATGGATAAATATGTGACCTTAAACACCAATAAAAAATAATAATAACATATATGGATTACTTTTCACATCAGTTTAATGTAATATGTTTTATCATACAGTCTTAATTTTTAGTGATTCTCACAGTTATACTCCACATCACTTCACTTGCTTTGACAGTGACCTCTGTGAAAATAAATCTGATAACCACTGTCTGAAGCACTGTCTGTTCTGTCTCTTCTAAATAACTTCCACTTGCAACTCAACTATATTCCACTGGATATATTAATTCCCCTTGAAACAGCTGCCCAGCGGGAGACATGAATTCTCTGAATTTGCTTGTTCATGTTGCAGTTAATTGTTATATTTGAACAGTTCCTAAACAGTGGAACAAGGAAATTAAAAGAAGGAGCCATTTGGAAATACCATTTCTATTTTTATCACAACCAGGTATTTGGAATCATTGTATCAACCTACCTGCACTATTTATAGACAACAATGGCAGCGGTGAAATATCAACTAGATTTTGATAAAAATAGAATAGATCAGCAATACTGGAGTATATCATCACTTCTGATGAGTTTTTTAGCCAATTAAATTACCAGGGCTTTTTTCTGTCATATAATAATACAGAATCTCACCTGTGAAAAAAGAAAGACAAGGATGTTGAATCTGATATGCTAATTTCATTTGATTTTTGTCAAAGTGGTCTTAGTTTTGCAGTATTTTATTTATGAAATCTCAACTGACCAGTGTAGGTATGTTGCGACAGATCCCATTGCAATCATGAAAAAAAATGCTTTTGTGATCACAGTACTACACAGGAGTTTCTGACAAACTCCAAAAAGAAAACTTATGGTTCGAAACTAGCTGTAGTGAAAGTCAGTATTTCATGGAAATTTCATACACTGGCATTAGCTGAAAGAGTAAGACCATCATCAATTAACCCTCTGCACTCTGGTGTCAAAATACTAAAATTTCAAGTAGCAAATTTTCCCATAATGCAGGTATGAATTTAAACAAATCACTCTTGTTTGACTGTCAAACAAGATTGAATTGATTAAATTCGGAAATGCATTATGGAAAAAATAAGTCTATTGAAATTTTGGTATTTTGACATCAGTTTGCAATGGGTTAATGAATAATGTCTGGGGGTCAGTAAAGTGATCTGTGGATAAATTTGATACACCCTGAAAAATGACTTTAATTGCTGACCCGATCACCTTTTGAATGTAATGAATGGATATCTCTCTGATAAACCTTTTTCTTAAGCTAAATTGGTGTCCAATTTAAGTACAGTTCTCTGGTTTAGGATGCTTCTCAATCAGATCAGCAATATGGCAATTCTGAGAAGTGTCAGTACAAATTTTATTTATGAAAGAAGGACAATCCAGGATATTTCGAAAGTTTAGGTCCTATAATGGCAGCTGAGCCTAAGATATTTGGAAGACAATGTTCAGTGTGGACTGGATCAAGAACTTCCATTTTCAGTGGTTTGTTTATCATTGTGACCAAATGGGTTATCCAAATTATCATCAGAAATAGGTGATCCAAATTATCGACAGAAATAGAATAGAAATTTTAGACCCTGAATGATCATCAAAAAAAGTATCCAGGCCAGGCCTCTTGGTAGGTATTGTATTTTACAATCAGAAGGGTAAACTTAGTCATTCAAGAAAAAAGTTGGTTGGTGTTTTAGGCAGCATTAGCCAAATTGTTTGAAATAGACTGTACTTGATTCATTTCATAGCAACCACTCTAATCATGGACAAAATGTCCTTTATTGATTGATGGGCTTATCTATCCCCAGTTTGTTCCTGTGGGAACCCCAGGAAGTGAAGCAGCATTTGATTAGTGTGGTAAACATACTCTGTTTTACTGGTAAATAGGACCAACCCAGTAGTCAATGCCTGTTGTCAGTCTCATAATTGTGCACATTAGAGAAATGGTGTTAACTTTATGTTGAAAATGGTTTCCTAGAGTAATTTTTGATGAGGAATCTGATAGTGTGGTCATTAAAATTGAAAAAAGGTGCCCAAATTAGGGTTTTTTGGCCTGAACCCCAATTTTTGTATTTTGGTATATTATAACTTATAATTCTCGAATAAATGACAATTCTCAAAACATTTGACGTGGTTATGTATTATTGGGATCTTCTGCATAGTTTGGTTACAAAAAAAAAAATATCATAGTTTGAGGGGTGGTTCTGGAATGTTGCACATATTACTAATGAAAAATACCATCTTACACTAGTCCCTTACCTGCATATTTGAATGGCATATTTCAACAGAATATGATGTTAGCCACTGCTGTTAGGTGGAATAAATAGTTTTGAATGATGTTTGGAATCTTTTAGTTCATTATCTATGTTGGGGCTCCCTATGGGAGCAAAAAATTTGAAGAAAAAACTCAAACTCAACTGCTTTTGTGCCACAAAACAAGCATGAAATGGCTTTCAATTCACATAAACTTGGGTTAAATTTCAGTACTGAGACCACTTATGAGAACTCACTATGAAAATATAAAAAACACTCATTAAAAGTGGTTTAGAGGCAGTAAAACGAGAGAAAACTATCAAAATATTTGAAGAAAAAACTCAATTTTGACCATTTTTGTTGTCTACGATCATAAAATGGTCTTTATTCCTCGTAAATTTGTGTAATAATCAAGTGGTGAGGCCATGCATGAAAATCAAAATACAAACATACAGAGAAAACTTGATTGATTTCGAGACAGAGGCAGTAAAAAAGCACAAATTGTCATGAATTTTGACTAGAGTTTGTTGGCAACAAACATAAAATGGTCTTTATTCCTTGTAAACTTCTGTTATATTCATTAAATGAGGCCAATGTTAAGGATACACTTGTAAACATATAGAACTCCTTCAAAGGTGATTCAGAGGCCTGAAAATGAGGAGAAATTTCACTTATTTATGTCTTCATTACAATTTATTTTATGCAGCTTTTAAGTTAGAATAAACTCATGTTCCCCACCTTGCTCTCACTATCATCTGTAGTAGTCATTAAAAACTGGAATGATCTGCCCAATTTTGGTCTTGGTACCTGCCTAAAACTTTACACAGCTGCCCCCCAAATCTGGTCTCCCACAATTTTTAGAGGGGCACGTACCCATTCTGGCAAGTAGGATATTTCACTCCTTTCACTCCCCAACTGTACCCCTGGACTTGATGTCTCAGCTGTTATGGTGTACATTCCTATTGCACAGTTTTCCTTTAGCATGAGCAGGAGAGACTCTTTGTGTGCAGGTTAAAGATCCTTATATAGTAATCAGTAGAAAGGAAGCCCTGAAGTTGTCTATTTAGAAGCCCCCCCCCCCCCCCCCCCCCCCCCCCCCCCTCAAGGCATAGACTACAGTAGAGGATTTTATAAAATTGTTGAACCTGTTGGTTACTAAAAAAAAATTTGTTTCTCAGGCAATTTCCCTTAAATTTATGATGAGGGAGGGAGGTTTTTTTCTATCTTCACTAGTCAATCCACAAAACAGTTTGGAAAATAGTTTGAATTATTTATTTTAACCCCTGACACCAAGCCTGGAAATAAGGAGGCTGTCCACTGGCTGAATGAGTTCTCCAGAGGCTGAATTTGGTGAAGCCTGGAAATAAGGAGGCTGTCACTGGCTGAATGAGTTCTCCAAAAAAAATCCAACGATTGGGCTACAAATACATTGTAAAAAAGACTGGGCAGGTGTTAACTGGTAGAGTGCTAAATTATTTTTGGTCATCAAAATTGGATCACATGCCTTTGCATTGTTACAGTTTCTGGGCACTCTCCCAGACATTTAACATGGCAAATCCCTACAGACTAAATAATTTTACTTCAAAGATAATTTGAAGCACATGCACAGAATATGGAGCCTTTAAGTTGTGGTACCTGCACTTCAGAATAGAGCCCAAGTATGGGCTTCCAGCAATCTACTAGTTAAAATAAGAACATTTTGGTGTGCTTAGTTGGCAGATACAGTGTCATATGAGCTTAGTAAAAACTATACTGGGCTTGGTTTACCGCCCAACCCAATATTATTTTTGCTTCACCTCATATGACACTGTATCCCCCAACTAAGCACACCATAACTTATAAAAATCATATACCTTCATTAATACAATTACTGTTATTATTATTTTATGTTATATTTTCCAGAGAAATTAAAAATTGAATCTTTGATTAACCCTTTACCCAATGCACATGATATCAATTTTTTTTTTAATTTTTCAAAAAAGTTCAACACAAACCATATCATGTGACCCTGCCAGTGAGAATGTGTCTGCTTTGTTAGGTAAAGAGTTATACAGGGGGAAATATTTCTGCTTTTGTCTGAAATTGTATCAGATAAAGTGTTAAAGTAGGTTTCAGAACTTGGCTGTCATTTTCTATAACAAAAATAATATAACAACTGAATACACATAGGATATGGAATGAAAAATATTGTCTGTGTTGGTAACACAGTAAATATTGTATGAGGGCAATGAATGATGAGACATATGATATTAACTTCATTGTGGGGCTTCAGATATCTAAATGCTGGCAATTATCATGTAATTTTTTGTAATTACATTATCTTGAGATAGAAGATTGCAAACTGTCTATCTTGTCACACACCTGTAACAAATAATTATTCTTTTATTCAAGAATCTTTCAGACAATGATTAAATGTACTTTTCTGATACTTGAAGTAATGCTGATCACTACATGCACCTGCTTAATGCCAGATCATAAGAGTTAAATGTATCATATATTGATACCATTTTCTGGTGGTGGTTGCGAGAGCCTAGAATGTCCAATGGAAATGAATGATGCACAATATTTCCACATGCCATTTGTGGCATTTGTCGATGCTGTGCCATGATAATTTCTGCCAGAAATTTTATAGCATTGACCCCTGAATTAACTTTTATGTGTATCTGCCAATTGTTAAGGCTACCAAAATTTTCTAACAAGCCTGCAAATTTTATGACAAAAATTTGGGTGTCTGTGGTTGTGAGTGAGAAGGACATTTTCTCCCTGGTATATCACCCTGTTAATTTGATAGTGATCAAGCTTTTTTGTCCATTTTTTTATATTCTTAATTGTCACTTGAAAGCTATTGTGTTCAATTTTTATGAAAATCAACATGGGGTGTGCTTTTCACCCTTTTGTAATGCAGTCATTGTTATGGGTGGGGGAGGAGCTTTTGGGCCATCCTTTTAGTGTTGATATGAGTACTGAATCCCAAATATGCTCACCTCGGACATTCTCTAGTAGAAGATCCCAGGGTCCCTAGAAAATAAGAGCTTGAAATGGTTTGTTGTGCCCTGCTTGAAATGGTTTGTTGTGCCCTGGTGCCAATTTTAGTTAATTTATATAACTTTACCCAGTATTCTTGTATCTGTGTTATTTGATTTAGTTAATTAGGTGTGTGGCAGTGGAGTTGGTTAACAATTTCTTGTTTATGAGTATATTTTATATGACAACTGTTTAAATGCAAGAAGCCACTATCACTATCCACTGAAATGTATGTATTATCATGTTCTTTGCTCAGCAGTAGAAAAAGAATGTTGATATAAAATTGTTTTGTTTCATTTACTGGAGAGAGTCAACAGGCCAAGGAGCCCCATCTCAAGTGGCTTCACTTACCCACATATAAAACCATGCTTTTGGATGTCTGACTATTGGGTGGGGAAGCTACATCTGCAACAGAGCCCTAGTGTCCAACTGGCTACATACCAATGGCCATGTACATGTATGAGACCTCTGTGTAGCTATCACTCAATGGGTAAAGCCTGGGACTTGCCACCAGACTGTGAAGTTCTAAGGGTTTTCCTAAACCCCATGGCTTCTTAACTTAAGTGTACAAGTTATTATTGATGAGAAGCTCTCCCCCTCCCTGAGTTGGCATAGGTGGTGTGAATTGGCCTGGCACATGATGTGAATTGGCCTGGCCTAGGTTATGTGAAATGGCCCTTCTCACTCCCACAGATGGCACAGGTGGTGTGAAGTTATTCTAGAAATTGGCCTTTTCTGATGAGAAAGATGCACTGACCTTGAGGTGTGGTAAGGGTGGTCATTTATAAAGTTTTTTTATGCTGTCCATTCATCCGTCTGCATATAGGATTCAAGGTTTGTCCCCCTAACTCCTCGTATAATTTTCAGACTAGAACATTTTTATCTTTCAGGGTATTTATACATATACCAAAAGTGTGCATATTGTCAGGAATTTAATTTTGTTCAATTTTTCACAAAATTATGGGTTGTTGAACTTAGTAAATTTTTGTATAATTTTGAATATAGGGTATATGATTTGTAAATTAAAGTACATGGTAGAACTCGCAGAGGCATCACATGACATGTGTCTTATTATAGACACAACACATGTATGAATAACAAATCATTGTTTGCTGTTCAACCTCCTGTGTCCATGTGCTGTGTGGGGGCATGCTTCAGTCTAGTTTTCTTTTTATGACATACCAGGCAGCAATGAGACTAGCAGCCAAGGGAAAGAACAAGGGAACTCATCCAACTGGATAATTGATGTCAAAATCATGTAATAATTGGTCAGTAAGTGGGAAAATGAAATTGATATTTATAGAAAGTGACTTTTTCTTTTTAGTTATATCTTAGTTTATTTTAGTTGTAAGGTAAGACTCAAATAGGCCTATTTGACCACCACTGTCAAGTGTTAATCTGTAATAATTGCAGAATGAGAATTTGAATGTTTAGTCACACATAAGTCATGGGGAATCGGTAATTATCTCCTCTACATGGATGGTGTAAAAAATGTCAAAAATGATGCATAGCCTGGGACCCACCTACAAACAACCAAACAGCCAGAATGTCAGTCATTTGGATTGGATAAATGCACCAAGGTGTCCTTTGTCTGTGGGAACCTTGCAAATACGTAAAATATGGTTTTGAACATGGAAACTACTTTCTGTGATTTTGAGCAAAAAGAGAACTACAGTACAAGTACCAAGGTGATGAAGAAGGAAGATGGGATTCACAGAGCGATTATGAAAGAAAAGATCAAGAAATCTGTAGATTGGTATTGATCCTCAAGACAGAGCTAAATGTGAAAAATAGTATCTCAGCTATCAGTAGTCTCACAGTCCCAATAATGTCCTATGGATTCAATATCATTAACAAGACAATAGGAGATTTACATAAAACTGACAGGAAGACCAGGGTATTTTTTAATAAGTATCATATCTATCTTTCACAATCTGATGTCAACAAAATGTACCTTCCATAATTTGAAGGCAGGAGAGGTTTTATCTGGCTTGAGGATTCTTACAAAGCTGACACAATTGGACTGGGTACTTATCTGGCAGAAAGAAATGATCCTATTATGAAGGTGGACCACCTGAGTGAGCAGAAGAATAAACCCCACATCTATAACAGATGAAGGTAGAAAGTACCTAGAAGAATTTAGAATGGATAGTAGAGAAATTAGTCTGACAGGAGAAACAACAGTTAAAGTTTAGCAAGTGAAATTGAAATCTAAAATGGAATGGAGAAATAACATAAAACTGTATTGGAGAAATAAAGCATTACACAGACAATACACAGAAAGAGTAGAACAAGCAGACATAGAAATTGCACAAGCATACAGACAGTTAAGAAGTTAAAATTTCAGGTCTAAGATCAAGGGTTTTCTGATTTAGAGACTCAGGACCAAAGTCTAATGATAGGAACATATGATAGTAAGATCCTTAACAGAACATTTATCGACAGTGTCATTTGTGCCCTGAGTTTGATAAGACAGTAGATCACATTGTCTCAGGCTGCTTCACCTTAACCAAGTCAAAATACATCAAGGGACACAACAAAGAAGCTGGGTATCTCCACCAGAAGCTCTTTGGTATCCCAACAAACAGTAAGGTATGGACATAAGCTGAAAATGGTGGTTGGTTATTTTGATGTCACTTTATTGTGGGATTAGCCTGTACAGATTGAAAGGGAGATACAAGCAAAGAGGTCTGATATCATCATGAAATACAAGAAAAGTGGACTTGTTTACTGATTAATATGACAGTGCCATCAGAGAGAAGTACATTAGTGAAAAAATTTGAGGACTTCAATCTGGGAAAATCAATCTGGGAAATATTTGCTGCTGAAAACTTTGCCATTTTTGACATCAGAGTGCAGAGGATTAATAATAAAAACTCTATCGAAAGTGGACCATCTCTATTGAGTCCCGATTTCTTATGAAATTTCTGAACCAAGTTCACTAAAATCGATTTGAACCAAGGTTTACCGAGGCTTAGATCGATTTCAGTGAATGAGGTTCAGAAATTTCATGTCAAATCGTAATGAATTTGACATTCTTTGTTATCACATAATGTGTAATTTAACCTTTTAGCTAACATAACAACTAAAGCTGGCCAGCACTGTTCACAAAAATCGGCAGCCAAATTTTATTTTTTATCAATTTTTGCCTCAAAAACATGGGTAGCTTATCACCCTTTACTGGAATGAGTTCACCAAGATCATTCCAATGAGAGAAAATAAGCTGTGTTCTCAAAACAAAAATTAAAATATTTAGTTATTCAGGAAATGTTTTTTGCTGACGTCTGCTATTTGAATTAGGAAGACAGTTGATAAAAAATAAGAGAAGAGTACTTCAGCTCTACTTCTGAAACCAGCTCACTGACATAATGACATCAACATTGATTTCTGACATCATTCCCATATTAGACGGGTTGTGAACAATATTTTCGTAATGAGCTATTTGAGGGAAGGTCTTCATGTTAAGACGCATGGACTATATCTGACATATAAATATAAATATAGTATATCGGTGAGGATTGAACCTACAGCCTTCAGATAAGAAGTCTACTGCACAAACAAATAAGCCTTGTATAAAAATATATATATATATATATATATATATATACACTTCATCAAATATTTTATATAACTTCGTCAAATTGCTGTCATGCTCGGAAGTTTACTTCCTTCTAAGCGGCTTTCATTTTTGACTAATTGTTATTCCGTTACGTTAAGTGCCGTACCAGTGTGTATCGCGTCATGGGAACGTAAAACTTAGCGTCACACAGATCCTAATTGTTGAATGGGAATTATAAAATTGATTGAGATACGCGTACGTCTTACAGATCGATTTATTATTTGGCAAGTGGCCGCCTAGCTCCTTATCACGAACTCGTCTATAAAATCGCCGATACATATCTTCCTTGGGTGGCAACAAGTAAAGATATGTTCCGCATTACACGTTGTTCACTGTTTTTAATTGTAAATTATGGACAGATCTTCCTTAGGTGGTAACAAGTGGAGATATATTCCGCGTTTTTATGCGCAAATTTTGTTTTCAGCCTCAGAATTAGGAGCATTCAATCATTTATCTCAACCTCGCCCTGGTAACAGAGGCAGAAGCGAGTTCGCATGCAATATTCACACATTCAACCATTCCTTGACCCGAATTGTTCAAACGCATTCTTCTCCATATTCAAGTGTATTGCTTGTACAATCCCCGTATCATATCTCCCTTGGGTGGCAAAGGTATGTTCCCCGTTTCATGTTATTCTCCGTATCCGAGTCTATTACGCGCAAAATAACCGTATCATATCTTCCTTGGGTGGCAACAAGTAAAGATATGTTCCGCGCTTCACTTTGCTTTTTGTATTCAAGTGGAAATTATGCAAAAAATACCGTATAATATCTTCCTTGGGTGGCAACAAGTAAAGATATGTTCTGCGTTATTATGAATTAGACACTATTTCTAAAACCTCGCCCTGGTAACAGAGGCAGAGGCAAGTAAGTTCGTATACTGTATTCACACATCCAACCACTCCTTAGCCCGAATCATTCAATCATTTAAAAGTGCGCCTCCATATCTCCGCCCCAGTACCCAACCCGCGTCAATCAGACATCAATACCGCATCTATTTATACCGTCCTTGCGTAGTAATAACCCCCCCCCCCCCCCCGCTCGATCTTTCCAGGGTGTGTAAATATTTTGTCCCCACCCATCTTACATGAAAACCATCCCCTATTTAATGGTGATTATGTGATAAATCAATAATAACAACTCTATCAATAATAGTAATATCATTTTAGGCAACCGCTTATTGGCCTCTGTTATAAGAACAGGAGGCCTTCTGATTTGCCATGTTTCTTTTGAAGAAAACAAGCCCCTTTAATCTTGTTTTTTCTTCTTTCTTTCTTTCTGTTCTGCAAGGTAACAGCTGCAGACATTTTTCTTTCCAACCATCAGTTTCTTTCTAATGGTCATCTGGTATTGTTACTGGAATTATGGATCTGAGGATCGTATAATAACAGGACTGTGTTTTATATATTCTCGTTATTATTTTCAACCACATTTTCATTGTATTTTATATATTTTCCGTGCCGTGCGTGACTTTCGCGTACCGTGCGTTTCGGACATAAACTTTTTCGGTTGATAAATTTTATTATTATTATTGGAGTTAGGTGTCAATGGGGGACTGTATGGACAGGATTTCTCCACTCTGTTGAGGGCAGAATTTCTGTTTTTTGGGTCCCTGTCGGTCGTCAGGGTTCAGTTGTGTTCCCGCCGGTACTTTTTCTGCCACCTTTCTCTTGTAGTTGGGGGGGGGGGGGGGGGGGAGGGGGGGGGGGGGTCTTCTACTTTCTATATCTCTTCAGTTCACCTTTTTCTTCTACTGCTGTCATCTCTGTTATGTCCAATACGGTTCCTTTTTGCCCTCGCTTATGGTGCATTCTCGTGGCCGTTCCTCCTGCACCCGTGGGGGGGAGAGGGAACATGCTGTCATTTGGGGCCTCCCAACATGGCCACGTATGGTGAGAGTTATACCCTTCTGTGGGGGATGTGCAGTCTTTTTCTGTGGTGGATACTGCGGGAGCTGTTGAGTTGTCTGGTGAAGAGATGCCTGGTTTCGGGACTATGATCCCTCTCCAGTCGACATCTGAGGCTGTCACTAGGGTTGTGACTCCTCCTTTGGAGGCCGAGCTTGGTTGCTCTCTCCCCTTTTCCACCAGTTTCAACAGCTCCTGTCATATCTGCTGTTACTGCTGTTCCATCTGCAACGTCATCGGTCACTGTTTCAGCCAGCCTCGGCTTATCCCTGCAGGGGTCTGCAGAGATGTCTGGTAGTGTAGACGTGGGGTATCGGCCTCAGCCTTCCTTGACTTCAACTCGGCGAAGTCGGTAGTGGCTGTCGACCGAGCCCCCTGCTGTGGCCTCTCAGCCATTGAGCACAGCTGTTTATCCCTGCAGGGGTCTGCAGAGATGTCTGGTAGTGTAGACGTGGGGTATCGACCTCAGCCTTCCCTGACTTCAACTCGGCGAAGTCGGTAGGGGCTGCCGGCCGAACCCCCTACTGTGGTCTCTCAGTCGTCGAGCACCACAGTTTTCTCATTGGATTCGGATGTTCATGGTGGGGCCACCACGAGCTCCGTGGCGTTTCCGTCCACGCACTCTGGTCCCATGGCCAGTTTTGCGGGACCAACGCCTTTTGTGCAACCTGGACCTTCTGTCCCTCAGAGGTCTGTGGCGACTCTCTTGAGTTTCCGCTCTGTAGATCCTTGGGGTATGTCATACCCCTATTCACATCTGCCTTCAGATGTTTCGGCTGCAGCCTGTTGCCCCGCGTCAGGTGTATTTGAGGATCGTGACCCTTCGCTGGTTAAAAGGGTCAGGCGTGAAGCCACTTTGCCGGTTCGTTCCCATGTTGAACCAGCTGGCATGGTCAGTGAGCCCCTCTCCTTGTTCACTCAGGTTCTGTCCAAGAGCCTTTTCCATTGCTTCCAGCGAGGCTATGAGTTATTTCCGGGCACCCCCTGTGGCGCCGCCTCCCGGATTGGAAACAGGCCGCTTTCTGATCCCCCTGGTGTGCCTACACCATGGGAGTCATCAACTGGTTTGCACATGATGGACAATGTGTCTTCCGACTCAGGGGATGAGTCCGACATACCTGATGTCGAAAGCCAACAGTCTTCTGACTTGGGGGCGGCTCTTGACTTTGTGTTTGTGTTCCTTCCAGATCTCAAACCGTCAAACCAGCCGACAGTGTCAGCATGGCGGCGATCATCGGTTGCGCGCCTACAGCCTGTGGAACAACCTGCTTCTGGGTGCCTTCAACCGTGCCTGTTGGTACAGGTGGTTGAAGCGTTTACAGCTTTGGACTCTATGCTGAGTTCCAAGGCTATGACGACGTCGTTCTTCACCAGGGTTGACACTTTTTTTGCCTCCGGCACATTATCATTCCTACGATTCTGCCAATCCGTCAGTCTGCCAGACTTTGACGGTATTGGATCAGGACTCCAACTCCCAAGTCGGCCATTATTCATATGGAGTCTCAGGAGTCTGTGTTGGGCTTATCGAGAGAGATGCAGACATGCTTTCTCTCTCAGATCACCTCGTCTCTGCTTTGCTGCTTATCTGTCCCCAGATAAGTGTGACGACATACAGGCTCTTTTGTTTGTGCTGTCCAAGGCACTCATGCATCTTACTCACAGGCATGCCTGTAACACGGCTAACTTGGAATTAGCTCGCAGGGACGTTGTGCTGGACACAAGCCGTTCCCTTCCTGAGGGGCAGCGCGCTGCTCTTCGATCTGCTTCTTTGGCAGGTCCACAACTATTCCATGGTTCCGTGGCAACGGTCCGGGATGATGCCCTATGTCATTCAATAGATCAGCTGCTGCTTCGTCAGCTTGATCAACCTTCTGTTGGAGGCAGGGGCTATCCAAAGCCTAACAAGTGCCCTTCTACTTCCTCTGCGAAGCCAAGGACTGATCCTCCTGCCGCTGCTTCTACTTACAGGGTAAGGGTAGGTGTCGGCAGTAGTCACCTCGATTCGTCCCAGGTTCAGGCATCCAACTCAGTCGAGAGTGCCTCTTCCAACAAAAGTCCCTTTCAACCTTACACGTTGGGAATTTTTGATCACGGAATCTCCTGTCAAAGGGGGCAATCAAGGTCATCAAGAACATTCATTCAGTGGGATTTTATTCCCGCCTGTTCTTGGTGCCGAAGACGGGACGGTCGACTTCGACCGGTTATCGATCTGAGTATCCTGAACCAGTCTATCATTGCTCCTAAGTTCAGCATGGAGGCTTTCAGGTCGGTTCGCCGCTCCATTCACCAGGGAGTTTTCGCTTCCAGCATTGACCTGCGAGGCGCTTATTTTCATGTTCCGATTCATCGGACATCGCGGAAGTATCTCATGTTTGCTTTTCTTGGGGCAAGTTTACCAGTTCAAGGCCTTGCCCTTCAGCCTCAACCTGGATCCTTGGGCCTTCACCCGCCTGATGTTGCATGTGTTAGCCTTACATTGCACACAGTCCAGGGTGTCTACTTCAGCATATCTAGATGATATCCTCCAGAGGCATTCCAATGCTGCCTTTCTGGAGTTGGATGTCGACACACTGTTAAGCCTGCTCACATCACTAGGGTTCAGAGTCAACAAGGAGAAGTCGTTTTGTCATCTAGGGATGGGCTTCCGTACTCAGCTGAATACGGTGGCGATTTCCCGGGCAAAGGCTGTGATTCTCTCAGCCTTTGCCCTGACTCTTTCCCAGTCCATATCCACAACAGCTCGGAGTCTTCCCTGGCTGCTCGGTCTCTGCGGTTCGGTGACGGATTTCATTCCTCTAGGTTGGCTGCACATCAGACCTCTCCAACACTTTCTGATACAGTCTTTGGAGGCCGAATGTCGATCCTCTGGATCTGGTGCGTCAGTTACTGGAGTCTCTTCCTCGTCATCTTCTGACCGATGTTCAGCGGATTATGCAGGGAGTTCTGTTGGACTTCCCCATGTCCGATCGTGTTCTGACGGCAGTCGCCAGTGATCTCGGATGGGGTGTGACGTTGGATCCTCTAGGTCTTTCCCTTCACGGGTCATGGGACCAGGGTCAAGTAGCTCTTCACATCAACCAGAAGGAGCTTCTTGCTCTTCTTCTGAGTTTCCGGCAGTGGATCCCCCACCTTTCGAATCGCCTGGTCCTTCTGTTGTCCGACAACTCGACAGTGGTTGCTTACATTTAGAACCAGGGCAGCACGCACTCAGTTCCCATGTAC
This sequence comes from Pictodentalium vernedei, assembly GCA_031216915.1. NCBI lineage: Eukaryota > Metazoa > Mollusca > Scaphopoda > Dentaliida > Dentaliidae > Pictodentalium > Pictodentalium vernedei. Next base: position 686,365,072 of record CM062296.1, on the reverse strand, counting down.
GAATTGGTTCAGGATCTTCTACTACTCGCTCAGGATGTCAACGCCGGAGTGGTGGTTCGTCACATTCCTGGTCGTATGAACATCCTAGCTGACTCCCTGTCCCGATGGGACAGGTTCTTTTCCACCGAGTGGATGCTCCACATGGCGGTGTTCCTGTAGCTTTGCGATCTCTGGGGTCGTCCCCACACCGATCTTTTTGCGACTCATTGGAACCATCAAGTGGACACTTTCATGTCCCCGTTTCCAGATGCTCTGGTGTTTGCCGTGGATGCTCTGTCACTCCATTGAAACAGTCTTGTTGGCTACGCCTTCCTGCCGGTTCCGATTCTGCCTCAGGTTCTAACCAAGATATGAACCTGCAGTTGTCGAATCATTTTGATTGCATCCCTGTCGCCTCAGAGGGTGTGGATCAATCTTCTACGCTCTCTGTTGGCGGCGGTTCCGGCACGTCTCCCTCTACGTCATGACCTTCTTTGCCAAGGTCACCTGAGGAGGTTTCACATCGACCCAACTTCATTTTGCCTTTGCGCATATCTTTTGTCAGATCCTGTCTCCTCCGTAGAGGTTTTTCGAGACGAGCAGTGCAGTTGCTTTTTTTCTTCAAGGAGGCACTCCACTGGTTTAGCCTATGCGGCTTAGTGGAAGGTCTTCTGTCAATGGTGTGTGGATCACTCTGTTGATTATGCCAATCCTTCGATCACACAGATTGCAGAGTTTCTGGTATATCTGTTTGATTCTCAGGGTCTCCAGCCTGTTACCATCAAAGGGTACAGGCCCATACTTCGGAGACCTTTTTCGTATGTGGGACAGTGTTGTATCGACACTAATCCATACTTCTCCAAGTTTGTTTGGCACTTTTCCTTGAAAAGGCCTAGGACTTTGCAGCTTACCCCAAGATGGAATCTTTCTTGGGTGCTGCTCTGTTTGGGGGGGGGGGGGAGGGAGGCGCCGTTCGAGCCTTTATCCCAGGTGGATATGCATTTTCTCACATACAAGATGGCTTTTCTGATGGCTTTTGCCTCAGCTAGACGGGTTAGTGAGCTTCACGCCCTCTCGGTTGACCTGGCCTTTTTCAGCAGCTCTCTCAACAGTGTTATGTTTCCCAACAGTGTTAGATTCCGTGATCAAAAGTTCCCAATGTGTAAGGTCTTTGTACTACGGGCCCTCTTTCTTCTGCTCAACCTGTTGTCTACCCCAGCCATTCAGCTTCTTACAAGGTCAGTTCCAGCTCTGTACTGTTACTGTCCTTTCTGTCTGTGCATTGCACAGAACCATATGCCTCATCTCTCATTGTCGTTAACTAATGTTTATGATGCTATGGTTTGATACGCCTAGGGACCTCTTCCTCTGTCCACAGTTCCATTGCAATTGAGTTATGTGTGGGTTGGTTATGTGATTCCCTCCATCCTATTGTCTATTCAGCCTGTACTAAACAATTGTAAGGAAGGTTGAAAAGAAATTAAAATTTTATAGTAAATTTCCTTTCTTATTATTATACCTACCGCAATTGTTTAGAGGGAGGCCCTCCCGTCTTCTTATTCGGGTAAGAATCTTTCCTCCCTGCTGATCACATAACTCCTATGTTGGTGGTCTCAAAAGAATGATTCATTGGTGACTGCCTAGTGCACTGGTTCCGGAAGTCACAGATTTGTACTAAGAGAAGAGCGTCCCTACTGGGTGTACGCCAATGGTGCTCGACCCAGTTTTGGCTTATTTTTTCTTGGTGCTTTTGCACCACTTTTCTTTCCAAAATCTCTTGGGAAAGATCAAAATAGAGAGTACATTTTCCAAGTTAGGGTCTTCCACTGTAGTGCAAGCCTGTAGTAAGCAATAGCGGTTGGTATAATAAGAAAGGAAATTTACTATAAAATTTAAATTTTTTATTCAGATAACAGGGATTTACTCTATAACTATTTATTTATTTATTTATTGATGTTTAAGGTCACATATTTATGCACAATGGCTAACCATGACCGTGACAGTTTTACGGGTGGAGGAAGCCGGAGTACCCGGAGAGAACCACCGAGCAACGACGAGCAGCTGCCAGCTCCCCAACATCGTAACCCCGCACTGCAGCACAGGCAGGGTTAGATTGGTTGAAGACATGTGTACCATCGACGTGCAGTACGCCTTAGTACACGGCGTCATCGTGCCCCCACACGGGCAATGGGGATGAAGTGTCTTGCCCAAGGACACAACGCTGTTGCCGCAGGCGGGATTCGAACCGAGGACCTCTCGGCTTGCAGCCTGCACCTCTACCTACTGAGCCACCGCGCTCCCCATTTCCTCTATAACACGTGCAAGTAAAACTGATTGAACTTGTACTAATGGAATAAGGAGTGTAGGAACCATTTTGAAACTGGGTTTGTAACTAAAGCATTGCAAATGGTACCTTAACCCTTTCAGCACTGATGCCCTGGAAGGTATCATTTCAGTCAATGCTGTCAACGGAGAAACGGGTGAAGCCATCCTGGTTTGTTTGGAGGCTCAGTAATAATTTAATCCAACAAGTCAAGTTGTTGTATTAAATTATTACCAAGCCTCGCTTCAGATTTTTGGCTTTTTGTATTGTCTGCTCATCCACTACCAGTTTTTTCTTTATGCAAAAATTTATGCACACTGGGTTGAAAAGGTTAATCCTTTTAAAAACTATATATCAGTGGTAGCCCATGTGCCTTAGTGATATGATAGAAATTCAATACACAAAGGTATTATGCTTGGGACAAGAGGACTTTTCCATTGAGGAAAATGCACACTTTGGGTTTTTCATTTAAAAAATTTTCTCACTGGGTTGCATTGTTTTTGCTCTGTGAGGACATTTGTTACATGTGGAGCAAAAAATGTGCACTTTTCTCAACTTTAAAGCCTGTTGAAGAGACAAATCATATGAGGGAATCTTTGGTCACATCTTGAGAATAAATAGTTTGTGCACCCCGTTCCTGCTAATTTCCTAACTCCCTATTAATGATTGCATTAAAGTGAACCCAAAAGAGAAATACAAGTTTCAGGCGACTCCATTTGAGTCACGAGGGACCCACTCACCCTCACACACATCCGAATCTCTGTTGTGGTATTATGTTGTAAAATTATATTGGTAAAGCAGCCTCCTGCCACCCCTCCCCGCCACCCTTCTTATGTCTCTGAAAGAGGTAAATGGTTTTGAGGTTGACAACAGATGGAGTTGTTAGGGTTATGCAGTATGTGATGAAGTGGGAGACTCTGTTTCAACTAATAACAGTTTGAGAATTATTTTAGTCACTACTGCAGCTAACTGGCGTGAAATCTCTCTGTTTTGTAGTTGATGAAAGTGCTCAGTCTTTCATCAGTATTTTATTTGCGTATTCACAAAACTGGGAATGCTTGTTTAAATTCACCATTATGTAAATCTAATTTATTGGCAATAGATAAACTGTTTTGTGGCATAATGTAATGATTTGTATATTATGAGACACATTCATTTATTAGTAGTAGCTTCCTTTACATTGTTGGCTGGAGGTAGATTGATGGATAGTGTCTTTCCACAAAGGACAGCTAATGGTTTGGTAAGTTTAAAGCAGAAATATTGACTTTTTGTGATTTATGCCTTTGTCTATGGGTGGTGGGTTAGTAATTGCCATTGTTTAATGATCTAGTGGTATCAATAACTAGGTGCTTTCTGTAAGCATGGTGTGTATCAGTGGCATAGAAATAAATCCACTGTAGTTTGGAGATTAACATATTAGTTCAGGGTGAGTAGAATTGAGTCCTCTTAATTTTGATGACTCTGTTTTTTGGCTGGTTACAAGAAGTCTCTGTCTTTTAATGCAATTACTCCTTTTTTACAACATTATATTTTTATGATGTTTATACGGAAATCTCTTCTTTTTTTTTACTTTGTAGCTCACCTGACTAAAGGCTGACTCACAGTCTGCCGTCTGTGAACATGGTGCTCATGACTTCTCCAAAACCACTGGACTGATTTAAGTTACATTTGTGGTGATCGTTTGTTCTGACAACACATTATGATTTTGTTCAAACCATCTTGCCCTGCCTCAGAGGGAATGGCTGGAGAAAATACTCCCAAATTAAAAACAATCTTCTTCTCATGAACTGATGGGTACAGTGACTTGATATTTGAAACTGAGCTTTCTTTTGAGGTGTAGAATAAAGTTTATTTAAACATTGTTTGTAGAGTAATATTTGCCTTTGTAATGGGATCAGCAAGAGGTTGGGTGCCACCCAAAATTTCTATTTTCTGAAGAAATGAGCAGTTGTGTCATAGTGTACTGGAGGATGAATTGAAAATTGCTGATTCAGCATGTTTCAAAAATTAATTGGTTTGGGAGTTTGCAGTGGGCTGCAATATGATCTCAAGCTAAATGAAAATCTTCCTCTTGAAAGTGTGCTTGATCGCAAAGAGGAGGCAAAGACTGAAAACAGATCTGGTCAATCGCAATAGAATCTGAGCCACCTTCAGCTGATGCTATCTCTAATGGATACTGATGAGCATCCTGATGAGGCTAACCAGATTTAGTGAGAATGTCGATTAAGCATATGAAATAGGCCTCTAGCAAAATGAAGATTCCTCAGCCAGTCTCCCTGATGATTTTGTCATCCATTGAGCAAGAGAAAATTATCACAATAGCATCTAACAGACATATAATCAAAGTGGGTGAGACAACATTGGTTGACACTTCTCTTATATATTCAAGAATCATTGCACTTCAGTCATCTGGCCAGAACCTGCCAATGAAAGTGGTACTCAAATATGAACTTGCACCATTCCCATTGTCCATGTTTTAGTTTAAACAATATTTTATTTCGTAAACTCAAAATGTAAAATAAATTACAGAATATATGAATTCGGCAGTAAGCATGCAAGCTTATATTTAGCCATTTCCACTCAATGAGCATATTACAAGCAAATGAACATACATCAAGAGGATGGGAGAAACACAAACGATGAATTGATTTTGGAAATGCAGCTGTGTTATGTCATGGAAGCAATGATCATTGACCCCAACCCAAGGACGGTAACCTGTTGGCAACACCACTAATATCAGGTGTAATTACACATTACGCTTGTACGTTGTCAAGAATTGTGGACAAGTATTGTGCTCTGATGAGCTATATACAAGATTCTATGATTCATGGGCTTCAACATGGACAGGGAGACTTGTTAAGCCAAGAAGTGGTGTGAGGGTTACGATCTAGGTGGAAGAACAAAATCTTTTCGTAGCGAGAATGAACTGTTCAGCTTGGTTGAAAACAAGATGGTTTTCCTCGGTAGTTAAAGTTTCTGATCCAAATACTAGTGCATCCACATCAAAATCATCAGGGAGTGTTTCAAAATATTCATAACTTTTGTCTGCGTAAAGTGGACAATTGAGTAAGAAATGATTGTTGGTTTCAATTGCGCCACAGGAGCAATTGGGAAAGGATTTCAAATGATGTCACGTAAGTATGCATTAAGATTACTACATTTAAGCCGCAGTCTACAGTGGTACATTTGGCCAGGTTGAGATTTGGATTGTTGATAAAAAGATAGAGGGCGACGGTTGTCCTTATTGAGGTATGCGTTGAAGTTACAAAGGTTAGGATCTTCTCTGATATGATTAGGGATGTCATTCCACACTTTTGTTGTTGATGGTATAAATGATGATTGGTAGTTCAGGGTTTTTTGAATCAGGTAACTAATGTGTTGCAATATCCAAGTCCGATTTGAAGAAATTCAGGCAGGTGTAGTTACCATTAGAAAATTGCCTATGTTGAAATACTCTATTAACAAGATGTTAATTGAATAATAGAATATGTTTTCATTTTTGCAATTCACTTGAAACTATTTCCACAATCCAGTTTCCACAGGTATTTCCATTAGCTCCTTAAAACCTGCACCCAGTGTAACATGTAACCAAATAACTCTGTGCATTTTACAGCCTCAGTTAGTGTCTTAGTCAGTGGATATTTTCATGTAGTGTGTGAAATGGCAGCCTGTCAACTAATCCTACATTGCACAGGGTTAGTCACACTTTCTGAGTAACTAACCCTGTACACTGTTTAGCCTTGGTGTAAATCTCATCTATAGCAACACTTTACTCAACATAATGGCCAAAACCAGCCAGTAATATTCTCAAAAAGTATTTAAACTAAGCTTATAACCTCTCATTTGAATGGATTGTCGAAAGTTTTTTTTCTCAGTAAATTCCAAAAATGAAAACATATTCTATTTTCAATTAATTGCTTGTTCATTATAGACAGTTGTGCCACTATGTGGATATCTCAGTGCCCCATAAAAGGAACTGTCTCAGACTTCATATCAGCATTCTCAAATTATATCATGTCACAACTGAAAGGGTCAGATGTGTATCTCGTGTTTGATATGTACTTTTACTTCAGCATTAAATCAGCTTTATGCACAGAATGTGGCAAGAGCATATCAAAGTAGCATAGACTAACACAAAGCATAAACTAACACCAAACATCCTGTCTCACCAAAGCAAGTTGTTTTATCAAATTTGACAAGCAGGAAGCAACTCATAGATTTCATCTGTGCACAAATCACTGAAATTTCCAAAAATGATAGTCACCAGAATTCTCTTGTTATCACAGGTGAATCTTACAAACCAACACTCATTAGTTCAGACATTGTGCTGGAACTTGATGTTGTAACAGATTTGGTAACAGCAGTTGAAATAAAATACAACAAAAGATCTAACTTACTGTTATTATTTGCCTGTCCATAACAGAAGTTTATTTGGGCTTTTGTTGGCTTAGGGTTATTGCAATGTTCAAAATGAATCGATGTACTTTATTGATTCATGCCATAGTGCATTCTGTTGTTGTTTCATTTGTCAAGGTGAAAGTGAGGGATCAATCAGATTCCAGTATTCCAAATCTTTCCCCCGAAAAATTATTCTGTATAAGAGCATCCTCAGTCATAATTCGTTGTCCACTTTATGTTTGGCAAAAGCTTTGATCTAGCTGGTCAAACTTAAACCTATATGCTAGTGAGGACAATTTGTAACATATGAAAAGGTTAACTATAAAGGGTACCATAATTTTTGGACTTGTTCAACTCAGCCCTGGTGAGAATCAACGTTTCTGACAGTGATTCTCTCTAGGTCTGATTTCTGTGGGAACCATCTAATTTACTGAACTTGTGTTGGATGGAATTTAAACCTCTTATGGGTGAAAGTGTAGTGGGGCCAGTGGTTTTTGATCCATCATTCATATTCATGTCCATTTCATATCATACTATTTTTTTGGCTTCTTAATAAGCCATGTATAAACTGTTGTTCCTGTTTTCTTGTGTATTCATCCAGACCACAACACATAATTTAATTCTACCTCCATAGTTGAGTTATCCTTACATCCATATTTTGAAAGTTGACCCAGATCCTCACAAATCTGAAGACCAACAGGGAAATTCCAACTAGGGTTCTAGCCCCGGCGAGTTGTTCACCCCCCCCCCACCCTCCCCCCCCCCCCTGTTACAATGTGTTGTAAATCAAACATAAAGAGGCTGACATCATTATATGCCAGCAGGTCAGTTATATTCAGAAATCACACAATAAAGTTGGTAATTTTAATGCCATTTCAGATGACAGAGATGTGTTTGTCCTCCAAATATTCTCCAATTGGAAAAACAAAATGAGTAGTTAACTGAAAATGGAAGCCCAATCAGGGATAGGAAAGTCATTGATATGTGCAAAACTGCGAAGACAAATGCTGAAATTGTCTCAAAACTCATAGCAGCTCATGCAGTATCTGGTTTCAACACTGTCGCGCAGTTGCTTGGTATTGACCAAATAGGCATATTGAATAGACTAATGGATTATCCCAACAGCCTTCATTGGTGACATGAAAACTGTTCTCTGTTCAAGTCACTCAGATGATCAGCACTAGCTATAGTCATCCAGTCATGGAAATGACGGAAGCATGAGTGAAAGTTTGGACATCAAAAACCTTGATATCTGCTCCCAAACTAGACAGAGAGCCTTCCGTCCACAAATGAATCTTTTCATGAGAATGTTAAATATGCACATATTCAAGCCATGCACTCGTACACTTCTGAATCAGGCCTAACACCAAAATATGACCAATGGAATATGGATGGATCACAGATGATAAATTGAGGACATTGATCCAAATAGGCATTCCAGGGTCTGTGATGAAGTTTGTCAAATGAAGATGTGCCTTATCCATGGCATGTTCTTCCAAGAGATGCAGACGTGTCTGTGCAAAAATACCATGCATAATGGGGTGCAATTGCAGGAGGAGATTCAAATATGTGTCACAGTGAGCTGTCTTTGAAATATGTTGTATCATGTGAAACAGATGAAGACTCTGATGAAACCCTTAGACGAAGCAGCCTCTGCTTTTGACAATGCCCAATCTTTCATATTTCACTGTGGGAGGTCTCTAATGTGAATGTCATAATTTTCTGAATGAGTTATGGTACCAGTTGTTAAAAAATGTCACAATTTCCACATTTTTGCTTGTCATTCTGGCAGGCACCTTTGAAGAAAAAAAAAATTTCTGGACCCAAAAGATCCTCGATTACTTTCAGAACACTAGTCATGAATGAGTCTCGGCTTTTTCAATCATTCTTCTGTGTAAGATGGAAGTTGATTGACTTGGGCTAATTTATTAGATTTCTGGCTGCTTTGACCCTATCTTGGATTTCAGCTGGTAGGAATAACATGATTTCCTTCTAACATTCTGTACTACGGTTATACAACTACATGAAAATATGGTTTAGTTTTACCTCAGCAGAAGAAATCTTTGGGTATTTTCAGGAAATGAATTACTCAAATTTTACATGAATTTTGCAGTGAAATGGCTGAATAACTCCACTTTTGAGTTCAAATTATATGGGCAGATACCAGGAAACATGGCATAGAAACTCCTTATTCCTGATCATGCAAAAATTCCCTTACCATTTTGTTGGTCATTTTAAAAAATGGAATAACTTAGAATGCCCAAACAGATTCGTGTTCAGCACAAAATTTACCCTAGAAACATAAAAAAAACATTTCCACCCCCTAATTCCCATATTAACAGCTAACCCATGCCAGGCTAATTGTTGAAGTTAGGAGTTTTTGTTCCCCCAATGTGCTGGATACCTGTAGAAATGGGCTTTGTCCGTCCATCCATCCATGTGTCTGTAGATTTTGATTTTTGGTACCTTCTTGGTGTAATTAACTCCTCCTATTGTTTCAAATGTAGAGATTTGAAACTTTTGGACATTGTTACCCACATATTGAAGATGTGCAACATGTATATATGTGTCACAAAGAATCATTTTTGATAGACTTTTCCAAATTTCAATGTTTTTAAAATCTGGGTACTTTTCTGGTGCTATCAACTCCTACAATTTTGTGTGTTGATATTTGAATCTTTTGGACATTCTTACCCACACAGTGAAGATATGCAACATGTTTCCAAATAAAAGGAAAAATATAATTTTTGACTGAGTTATTGCACTTTATCAGCTTTAAAAATTTTGAATGGCTGCATGTTGGGTGATATCATGGTGTAATCATCTCTTGCTAGAATTTGTGATGTAGAGAATTGAAATGTGAGGACATGATTAAACGCAGATTGAAGATGTGCAACATTAATACAGATGACATAAGCAATAAATTTTCATAGATTAATTGCTCTTTATTCAATTTTTGTTTGTTTGGGGGGTGGGGGGGGGGGGAGATGGGAATAAATTGCACTTAATTCAATATTGTTTCCCTTTTTTTGGGTGGGGGAGGGATGAGATGGAAGATGTGCAACATGTATACAGATGACAGACAGAAACAATAATTTTTCATAAATTAATTGCACTTTATTCAACATTTGTTTCATTTTTTTTTTTGGGGGGGGGGGGGCAGGGAGGGGCGGGATGGGGATTTTGTAGGGCTCAGGTCCTCCATGACAATGTCACTGTAATAATGTCACATGGGTAGGTTCTGAACCCTCAGGTTGAAGCATGCAGCATAATTAGAAGAGGGCATCTTTAGATAAATGAGAAACACTATATTTGGTTGACAGTACTGATGGATTAAGAATTGATTCTATTTTGTCAGTTGATTTAGAAGGAAAATTTCTGACAATAATTTGCAATTCGCACATTTTTTACACATTAATGTTGAACATTTTTTCACAAACTACCAACTTTTTCGACAGTTCATTGTTGATAGTGCAGATATTAACCCATTTAACACAAAAGACCTTTTTTCAGTCAGAATCGTTACATGTATTGATTGAATAGCAGCTCAGTAATTTGTTAGTGAACCAACCAGTATTTTCAACATGCAGCCCAAAGGTTATATGTTAAACATATTAATTTAATTTGTCTAATCTCAAATAATGAATGTGGATTCTTCCACCTAATGCCATTGAATTTACATGGAAGATGCCAACATTGTCTGAAGGGTTAATTCACCTCATTATTCAGGAAAAATGTTGTACCTTCTTGAAATTATACATTTTATTTTTTAAATAAATTCAAACTTTTTCTTTGAAAACAAATTGAAACGAAGAGGGCAAAATCCCATACTGGCCAGGTATATGCCCATAATCGAAAATAAGCCCACCTTCTAAATTTTCAGATTTCACTTGTAGAGTCCCCTCCTTGTTAATAAGTCCAATCTCTGACTTTGTAATGACAACATCCATAACAGCCATGCTGGTACATGTAAGTTGTTAAAATAAAAAAGATGCACATGATTTCAAAATTTGTTCTTTTAATTATTTGTTTTTCAAATGTTTCAAAAAATTTAAAGAAAACCATATCATGTGATTCCTCATTGGAACGAGCTTGACATGCTCGTTCCAATGAGGGGTCACATGATATGGTTTTGTTGAAATTCTCTTACATTTTTTTAAAAATTGTTTAATTTGTAATATGTGCTGATACAAACAGCTGATTCATTGCGTAAAGGGTTAGGGCATCTTTGTTATGGGATTGATCATTGAGTCACCTAACATTGTGCCAATTTTGTGTCCAAATTCTTCTGCAGGCATGACCTTTCGAAAATAAGCCCACCCATATACTTTTGGACTCTTTTACCATAATAACCAGCTACTATTCATTTTATTAGAGCTGCTGTCATGCTACAAATTATGGTCTTGTGACCCTAAAGCAATGAGATGACAAGTTTGTTAATACTACCACCATTACCTCAAGTTCAATATAATTATTGAGGTGGATAGCCATCTCATGTCAAAGCAGTAATTCTGTGTCAATTTGCATTCCTATCATTTGATTTCCTTCCTTCACAAATTTAGATGTTAGTTATGGCCTTTTAGCAAATTCCTCTACCTTTATTAACTGGTAGAACGCTAGATTATTTTTTGTAGCCAGAACTTATTCATGAATAGTTGTTCTGTTACTGTTTATTGGAGAATGCCTGAAGGCACTCTGCAATAAACTGTAATCAGAACAAATCCAAAAGAACAAAAAATATCAGTTGCTTCTTTCAAGAACCAACTAAGAATTTGAGAGTATTATTGCATCACTGGGGAGCGCAGTGGCTCTGTGGTAGACTGTTGAACTTATGTGCTAGAGGTCCCGCGTTCGATCCCCGTCTGGGACGACACTGCATTGTGTCCTTGGGAAAGACTCTTTTTCCCAGTTGCCTGCATGGGGGCACGATGACGCCGTGTACTAAGGCGTACAGCACGGCAATGGTGCACATGTCTTCAACTGCTGTAACCCTGCTTGAGCCGAGCTTGAACAGAGTTAGGATGGTGAGGATCTGACAGTTGTTTGTTCATAGTCGGTGGTTCTCTCTGGGTACTCTGGCTTCCTCCACCCGTAAAACTGCCGCGGTCATGATTAAACATTGTGCATAAGTATGTGACCATAAACACCAATAAATAAATAATATTGCATCACTGATACTGTTTAATGGAGCACAAATTTGGGCTTTTAGCACTGTACCAGTTAATGCTTTGCTTTCAAAAAAGCCTTTACTTTTGAGATACCAATACCGGAGATATAACAAACTGAAATTACATGTACAGTTATGTGGTGCTACTGGTCATCAGGAAATTTTTGGGGCCCATGCACAAATGTGAGAGAAGCTTTTGGAATAATAGCCATGTGAACATATGGAAGTGTTAATATTCACCATAATGCATTTTCATTTCTTATCAACCAACCTTGCAATTGTTTACTACAGGTTTGCACTACAGTGGAAGAACCTAACTCAGATAAAATACTCTCTGTTTTAATCTTTCCCAAGAGATTTGGGAAAGAAAAGTGGTGTAAAAACACCACGAAAAAATAAGCCAAAACTGGGTCGAGCGCCATCGGCGCACACCCAGTATGGGACGCTCTTCCATAGTACAAATCCACGACTTCCGTAAAACAATGCGCAATGCGTCAATTCACCATTCTTTTGATTATCCGCACACGTGGTGGATGTGTGCCATTTTGCTCCGTAACAGTGATATTTCAACTTGTCGATAATGGTTTTCCTGTGACTGGAATTATGGATCTGAAGATCGTATAATAACAGGACTGTGTTTTATATATTCTCGTTAATATTTTCAATCACGTTCTCATTGTATAGTATTTACTATTCCGTTTTCGCGAATGTTTTGTTTTCGACATCATGTCAACGCGATTCGACAATGAATTTTTCGGTTAATGAATTTAATTGTTATTGGAGTTAGGTGTCAATCAGGGACTGCATGGACAGGATTTCTTCACTCTGTTGAGGGCTGAATTTCTGTTTTTTCGGTCCCTGTCGACCGTCTGGGTTCTGTCGTGTACCCACCGTTTTTTTTCTGCCACCTTCTCTCATAGTTGAGGGTGTTCTTCTACTTTCTGTTTCTGTTGAGTTCACCTTTTTCTTCTACTGCTCTCACCTCTGTTATTTCCAATTCGGTTCCTTTAGGGCAATTCCTTTTGCCCTCGCCTTGGTGCATTCTCGTGGCCGTTTCTTCCGCACCCGCATGTGATGTGGAACGCTATCGTTTCGGGTGCCTCCCGACTCGACCACGTCTGGTGTGAGTTATACCCCTTCCATGGGGGATGTGCAGCTCCTCCCACACCTGCAGGGGGGGGGCGCTGTCATTTTGGGGCCCCCCTGACTCGACCATATCTGGTGAGAATTGCTCCCCCTCCGTGGGGGATGTGCAGCTCCTCCCACACCAGCGGGGGGTGGAGAACGCTGTCGTTTCGGGGCTTCCCGACTCGACCATGTCTGGTGAGAGTTATTCCCCTTCTGTGGGGAATGTGCAGTTTTTTTTACCATGGTGGATACTGCGGGAGCTGTTGGATTTCTGGTGAAGAGATGCCTGGTTCTGGGACTATGCGCCCTCTCCAGTCAACATCTGAGGCTGTCACTAGGGTTGGACTCCTCCTTTGGAGGCCAAGCTAGGTGGCTCTCTCCGCTTTTCCGCCAGTTCCAACAGCTCCCGTCGTATTTGCTGCTACTGCTGTTCCGTCTACAACGTCTTTTGGGCACCGTTTTTAGCCGGCCTGCAGGGATGTCTGTAGTGTGGTTGTGGGGTATCGGCCTCAGCCTTCCCCGACTTCAACTTGGCGAAGTCAGGCGTGACTGCCGACTGAACCCCCTACTGTGTTATACCTGCAGTGGTCTACTGCATTGTCTGGGAGTGTAGACGTGGGGGTATCGGCCTCAGCCTTCCCTGACTTCAACTCGGTGAAGTTGGAAGTGGCTGCTGGCTGGACCCACTACTGTGATCTCTGCGCCGTGGAGCACCACAGTTGTGTCATTGGATTCGGATGTTCTTAGTGGGGACACTATGATTTACTCTGTGGCATTTCTGTCCACTCATTCTGGCCACACAACCAGTTTTGGAGGACCAACGTCTTTTGTGCAGCCTGGAACTTCTGCCCCGCAGTGGTCTGCGGTGACTCTCATGAGTTCCCGCTATGTTGATCCTCGGGGTGTGTCATACCCCTATACACATCTGCCTTCAGACGTTTCGGCTGCCACCTGTCGTCCCACGTCGGGTGTTTTAGAGGATCGTGACCCTTCGCTGGTTAAGAGCGTCAGAGGTGAAGCCACTTTACCGTTCGTTCCCCTGTCGAACTGGCCAGTATGGGCAGTGAGCTTAGGGAGGCCCTCTCCTTACTCACTCAGGTTCTGTCAAAGAGCCTTCCCGTTGCTTCCAGTGAGGCAGCAACTGGTTTTCAGGTGCCCCCTATGGCGCTGCCTCCCGGGATTGGAAACAGGCCGCTTTCTGATCCCCCTGGTGTTCCGACACCATGGGAGACGTCGGCTGGTTTGCCCACGATGGGTTATGTGTCTTCCAACTCAGGGGAAGAGTCAGACATGCTTGATGTCGAGAGCTAGCAGTCTTTGGACTTATAGGCAGCTCTTGATTTTGTTTGTGGGTTCCTTCCGGATCTCAAACCATCAAACCAGCCGACAGTGTCAGACAGGCCGCGATCATTGGTGGCGTGCCAACAGCCTATGGAGCAACCTGCTTCTGGGCATCTTCGACCGTGCCAGTCGGTACAGGTGGTTGAAGCATTTTCAGCCTTGGACTCTAAGCTGAGTTCCAAGGCTATGAAGGCTCCGTTCTTCACCAGGGTTGACACCTTTTTTGTCTCTGGCGCGTTATCGTTCCTACGATTCTGCCAATCCGTCAGTCTGCCAGACTTTGACGGTTTTGGATCAGGACTCCAATTCCCTCGGGCTTTCCAAGCCCAAGTCTGCCGTCATTCCAATGACGACTCTGGAGTCCACGTTGGGCTTATCGAGAGAGATGCTTGGTATGCTTTCTCTCTCAGATCACGTCGTCTCAGCTTTAGCTGCTTATCTGCTTCCAGATAAGTTTGACAGGTACAGGCTCACACTCACACGCATGCCTGTAACACGGCTAATCTGAAATTAGTTCAAAGGGACTCTGTGCTGGACACAGACCGATCCCTTCCTGAGGAGCAGCACGCTACTCTTTGATCTGCTTCTTTGGCAGGTCCGCAACTTTTTCTTGGTTCTATGTCGACAGTCCGGGATGACGTCCTACGTCATTCCAAAGATCAGCTGCTGTTTCGTCAGCTTGATCAGCCTTCTAGGGGAGGTAGGGGCCATTCCAAGCCTAACAAGTACCCTTTTGCTTCCTCTGCGAAGCAAAAGGCTGATCCTTCTGCCCCCTCTTCTACTTCTTACTCAAGGGATAAGGGTAAGCGTCGGCAGACCAGAGGGAAGTCTCAGAATTCTTCATTCAGTAGAGGAGATGGTTTCTCCTCTCACGGGCATCGTCGGGGCTCGAAATGAAGGTCCTCACCTCAACTCGTCCCAGGTTGGAGGAAGGATAGCAGAGTTCGCAGACCGTTGGGCCACCATCACATCCGATCCTTGGGTGTTAGATGTTGTTCGGCCCGGGCTGCGAATATCCTTCCGAAGGCACCCCACTCTGTCCAGGGTGCCTCTTCCAAGCACAGTTCCTTCAGATGTTTTACGTTGGGAACTTTTGTCCACGGAGATAGACAATCTCCTGACAAAGGGGGCGATCGAGGTCGTCAAGAACATTCAGTCAGTGGGGTTCTATTCTTGCCTGTTCTTGGTGTTGAAAAAGGACATCCGACTCCGACCGGTTATCGATCTGAGTATCCTGAACCAGTCTATCATTGCTCCCAAGTTCAGCATGGAGACTTTCCGGTCGGTCCGCCGTTCAATTCACCAGGGAGATTTCGCTTCCAGCATCGACCTGTGAGATGCTTACTTTCACGTTCCGATTCATCGGGCGTCACGGAAGTATCTCAGGTTCGCTTTTCTGGTGCGAGTTTACCAGTTCAAGGCCATGCCTTTCGGCCTCAACCTGGCTCCTTGGGCCTTCACCAGACTGATGTCGCATGTGATAGCTTTCCATGGCACACTGTCCAGGGTGACTACTTCGGTATATCTGGACGATATCCTCCAGAGGCATTCCAATGCTGCCTTACTGGAGTCGGATGTCGCCACTCTGTTGAGCTTGCTCATGTCGCTAGGATTCAGAGTCAACGAGGAGAAGTCGGACCTTGTCCCTTCTCAATCATTTTGTCATCTGGGGATGGCTTTCTGCACCCAATTCAATTTGGTGGCGGTTCCCCAGGCCAATGCTGTGATTCTCTCAGCTTTTGCTCTGACTCTGTCCCAGTCCACATCCGCGACAGCACAGAGTATTCTCCGGCTGATTGGTCTCTGCGGTTCGGTGACGGATCTCATTCCTCTAGGTCGGCTGCTTGTCAGACCTCTCCAACACTTTCTGCTCAGTCGTTCGAGGCCGAATGTAGATTCTCTGGATTTGGTGCTTCAGTTTCCAGAATCTCTTTATCCTCACCTTCTCCCCTGGACAGATGTCCAGTGGCTTACGCAGGGTGTTCCGTTGGACTTACCCACGTCCGATCGCATTCTGACGGCAGATGCCAGCGATCTCGGATGGGGTGCGATGTTGGATCCTCTAGGTCTTTCCCTTCATGGGATGTGGGACCAGGATCAGGCTGCTCTTCACATCAACCAGAAGGAGCTTCTTCTGAGTTTCAGGCAGTGGATCCCTCACCTGTCGAATCGCCAGGTCCTTCTGTTGTCCGACAATTCGACGGTGGTTGCTTACATTCGGAACCAGGGCGGCACGCACTCGGTTCCAGTGTACGAATTGGCTCGGGATTTTCTACTGCTTGCTCAGGATGTCCACACCGGGGTGGTTGTTCGTCACATTCCCGGTCGTCTGAATGTCCTAGCCGACTCCCTGTCCCGTCGGGGCAGGGTCATTTTCACCGAGTGGATGCTCCACATGGCGGGTTCCATCGATCTCTTTGCGACTCGTTGGAACCATCAGGTGGACACTTCGTGTCCTCGTGTCCAGAATCTCTGGCTTTCGCCATGGATGCACTGGCCCTCCTTTGGGACGGTCTTGTCGGCTACGCCTTCCTGCCGGTTCCGATTCCACCTCAGGTTCTTGCCCAGATATGAACCTGCAGTCGTCGCCTCGGTGGGTGTGGATCAATCTGCTCCGCTCTCTGTTAGCGGCAGTTCCGACATATCTCCCTCTACCTTGTGACTTCTTTGCCAAAGTCGCCTGAGGAGGTTTCACGTTGACCCAACTTCATTGTGCCTTCGCACGTGTCTTTTATCGGGTCCTGTCTCCTCCGTGGTGGTTTTTCGAGACACGCAGTGGAGTTGCTTTTCTTCTTCAAGGAGGCACTCACTCCAATGGTTTAGCCTCTCGATGGTGTGTGATCACTCTGTTGCTTCTGTCGCTCCTTCGATCACACCGATTGCAGAGTTTCTGGTATATGTTTGTTTCAGGGGGTCTCCAGCCATGGATACAAGTCCATTCTTCGGAGACCTTTTTCATATGTGGTACCGCATTGTTTGTTTCGACACTCATCCTTACCTCTCCAAGCTTGTTCAGCTCTTTTCCTTGAAAAGGCCTAGGGCTTTGCAGTTTACTCCAAGATGGTCAC
This sequence comes from Pictodentalium vernedei, assembly GCA_031216915.1. Lineage (NCBI taxonomy): Eukaryota > Metazoa > Mollusca > Scaphopoda > Dentaliida > Dentaliidae > Pictodentalium > Pictodentalium vernedei. The sequence goes on along the minus strand of CM062296.1, from coordinate 686,347,668 downwards.
TTTCTTGGGCGCTGCTCTGCTTGGGGGTGGGGGGGGGGGGGCATTCGCGCCTTTATCCTGGATGGATATGCGTTTTCTCGCATGCCAGATCTCTCCTGCATCCATTTCTTGATGGATTTGTCTTGCTATTCGTGCAGCTTCCGCTTGTCTAGCTACTGGTGATTGTATTACCAATTGTTTTTCTGCCACGAGGTGCATGCATTGTCTTCCTCTTTTAATAACTCTGTCATGTTGTCAGATGACGGATGTTATACTGGCAGCCTACTGGAGAAATGCTACATTCTCCTTTTATCTTTGACAGTTGCAGGAGCCGACAGAGGACCTCTGTCCTTGGGGCTCTCTTTCTTCGGCTTAGGCTGTTGTCTATCCTGGCCATTCAGCTTTTTTCAGGGTCGTTCCAGCTCTGTGCTGTTCCTGCCCTTTCTGTTTGTGCATCGCACTTCATCATACGCCTCATCTTTCATTGTCTTTTACTAATGTTTGTGATGCTATGGTTTGATAGGCCTAGGGATCTCTTCCTCTGTCCACGGTTCCAGTGCTATTGAGTTATGTGTGGGTTGGTTATGTGATTCCCTCCATCCTATTGTCTATTCAGCCTGTAGTAAACAATTGCAAGGTAGGTTGATAAGAAATATAAATTTTATAGTAAATTTCCTTTCTTATTATACCTACCGCAGTTGTTTACATGGAGGCCCTCCCGTCTTCTTATTCGGGTAAGAATCCTTCCTCCCTGCTGATCACATAACTCCTGTGTTGTCGGAATCAAAAGAATGAGGAATTGATGCACTGCACATTGTTTTACGGAAATCGTGGATTTGTACTATGGAAGAGCATCCCATACTGGGTGTGCACCGATGGCGCTTGACCCAGTTTTGGCTTATTTTTTCGTGGTGTTTTTACACCACTTTTCTTTCCCAAATCTCTTGGAAAAGATTAAAATAGAGAGTATTTTATCCGAGTTAGGTTCTTCCACTGTAGTGCAAGCCTGTAGTAAACAATTGCGGTAGGTATAATAAGAAAGGAAATTTACTATAAAATTTATATTTCTGTTATATGTTGTAGAAGGAATGCATTTTGTCTTATTTTTGACAATTTTCCTTGACATTTAGCAAAAAATCATGTTTTTTGTTCTAAAATTAAAAATTTTAGCTGAGAATTGTAAAATTCTGTTGAAAACAGTTTGCAACTTTATTGATCAACAGTATTTGCAGGAAAGTGGATCACAAGGACATATCACATACTACATTGTCCCTCATGTTACCATGATACCTTGAATGACACTAACCGAAACCTAAGCCCCCTCCCCACCCCCAAAAGTGGCATTAGTAGTAGGCCTATGTTAGGGTCCAGATGATCAACATTTGGGGGATTTCATGTGATGTCATATCATGATGCATTATAGGTGTCACATATTTTGTCATGGCAGCCATTTTATGATGTTATTGTCATGGTTATATGTGGTATTAATGTGCATGCACAACACTTGCTGGGATAATATGTGTCTCAGTGGTCCATTTAGTTTACTGGAGGCTGCTAAAAGTCCTACAGCAGGGAGGTGGTATATTTGAAGGTTATGTTCAATTCAATATCAAAATAACAAACAAGACCAAACAACTCTTTATATAGCTTGGATTATCCGAGAATCCACCATTTTTTATTGCCATCAGGGGTTTATAAAATTAGCCAAGGTGCTATATGGTCTTAAATAGTGTGGGGTGTCTCTCAACTACAACAAACAACTGGACAACTACCTAAAATTACACACATGGACTCTGGCTGGGACTCTTCCAGAATTATCATTTTCTACCAGTCCTGGACCCTTTCCCTTACTACCCTAGCAGTTTTATCTTGTACTATATACTTTTTGCCATTGCCTCACCTCTATCCCAGACCAAGATTGTGTTTTCTCCCCCACAATACGTGAAACATACGCGTGTCCCAGGTGAGACAGCAGGGTGGGATATTTCTATCCCACCCACCCCACATGACATACTCATTTGCATATTTTATTAGGTCGCCAGAACGATTTCATCATTGTCTGCACAATTGTAAATAAACAAAATGGCTTCACGATATCCCACATGTAATCCACGTGCCATTCAAAATCAACAATGTTGATTTGTTTCAACTCCATGTTTCTCTGCAGATTTAATAATGTCACTGCGCGAATTTATCGATCGATCAATAATCTCACAATGCCCTTTACAGATAGAGTTTGACACGCACAAATTCATTAACCCCTTAACGGACAGTGTTACAAATCAATTTTTTAGTATATACCTATGGTTAATACCTAACTTTTGTATAATTTTTCCGATGAAATTGTTCGTTTTTCGAAAGGACTACGACTTGATAAATTGGGTATGTCAGCACGTGACCGCCAATTATCTATAATGACGTAATCCTCGTGTGGGGGGAGAAAAATCATCCTCGATGAATCTGAAGGTGGGAATGGGTAAATCTCACCCTCGGGGCAAGCCTTGGGTCTGGTTCAAATATTTTGCCCGAGGGTGAGATTTACCCATCCCACCTCCAGACTCATCGAGGATCGTAATAAGACTGGGTCATGCCACTTAGCCAGTATCAGTCTATGTAGGCCCTTGTGGAAGTGAGACATCTATGATTTGTGCTAATGTGATAGTTAATGATGTATTCATTAGACTTGCAGTACATAGGCACACAACACTCGAGAAGTAATGAGATGTGTTTACGTGATAATGCACATTGTGCAATAGCTTGTGTGATGGTGCACAACGTGGTTCAAAAACATGTACTACACATACAGGTATTTGAGAATACCTATGACATGGTGATGTACTATTAGAGGACATATTTTGGAGGATGGCTATCTGAGTGTAAATATTTCATGATTTAGGTGACAACATTGCAAAGGGTATTTCCATTCCTTGTCAAAAAACAACATAATGTTGGATTACTTTATTTGGTTTTCTGTACAAAAGTTAACATTCAAAGTTTATTTTTGAGTGCAATGATAGCAATTCAGTCATTTTTCACTTCTTTCATTCTTTACCCCTCGCTGTGGTAAACAAGTTGTTTCACTTATATTTATTTATTGAGGTTTAATGACACATTAACCCTTCACCCAACGAATCACCTGCATCCGCCCGCGTAATATGCAAATTCAGCAGTTGAAAAAATTATTATTTTTCAAAAAATTTCAACAAAACCATATCATGTGACCCTTCGTTGGAACGAGCTCGTTGAGCTCGTTCCAACAAGGGGTCACATGATATGGTTTTGTTGAAATTTTTTGAAAAATTTGAAAAAATGATATTTAAAATAATAAATTTTGATATCGTCTGCATTGGGTAAAGGGTTAACAGCCACGGTCATATCGTGTCGGTGACAGTTTTATGGATGGAGGAAGCCAGAGTACCTGGAGAGAACCACCGAGCAACGACGAGCAGCTGCCAGCTCCTCAACATTGTAACTCCGCACTGCAGCACAATCAGAGTTAGATTGGTTGGAGACATGCAGTACACCTTAGTGCACGGTGTCATCATGCCCCATGTGGACAATCAGGGTTAAGTGCCTTGCCCAAGGACACAATGTGGGAGTCCAAATCGATCGCTCAGATGGTCACCCATCCAAGGACTAACCAGGCTCGACGTTGCTTAACTTCGGTGATATGATGGAAACCAGTTACTGCAATGCCACCGTACCCCTGTTTCACTGATAAAATAGGACCCAATCACCAATGCTTGGGTGGAAGTTGTCGAAAATGGGTAAAATGGGCAACATGGGTACAAACTATGGACTACACTTCAATTTATCTCCATGTTACAGTCACAAATAGCTATTGTGCAAAAATATATGTGACCTCAAAGACCAATAAATAAATTCTTTCATCTCTTCCATCTTCGTCTAGTCATTTCTCTTTAAACTTTATTCTTTTCGGTTCACTTTGTTTACCCAAGGGCTGTCATTGTGTTGAATCTTTGATCTCTTCGATCTCCATTTACATATAGCTCTCTTCAATATTCATTCTATGTTCATTCTCATTTGTCTATCCTGATCCAAGGCAGGTTGGTGATTCGAATCTCTTTTGACGGTACATTTTTGTGAGGTTTCAGAAAGTTGGGGCTCCAGGAAGACACATTTCTCCTCTCCTCTCTATGCATTGCAATGTTTTAATTGTGATTAAAATATGTTTTAATTGTAATTAAAAACCCAAATGAAAAAATATGTGCAGTGATATCAATCAAGATGTATTGCAAAATGCGCTTCAATTCTGGGGAGATATTTCCTTTTATCTATCGTACAAATGGTTATTGAAAAGTATTTGTAATGCATTTCCTGCTCTCTTATAAGTTATTGTGATGAATTGATGGTAACATAGGGGTTTGCAGCTTGGAGCGAGCCACAAACCTCAGACCATGTTACCATCAATTCATTGCAATTACATATATGTTCTTATAAGACCCTACCCAGAGCCCAAAACAGCATTGTGAAATCAACTAGGCAATTTTTAATGAAAACAAGTTTAGTAACTAAACCTCTCACGGTGCTTCAATTCTGGGGAGATATTTCCTTTTATCTATCATACAAATGGTTATTGAAAAGTATTTGATATGCATTTCCTGCTCTCTTATAAGTTAGCATTATAAGTTATTGTGATGAATTGATGGTAACATAGGGGTTTGCAGCTTGGAGCGAGCCACAAACCTCAGACCATGTTACCATCAATTCATCACAATTACATATATGCTCTTATAAGACCCTACCCAGAGCCCAAAACAACATTGTGAAATGAACTAGGCAATTTTTAATGAAAACAAGTTTAGTAACTAAACCTCTCAAGTACCCCATGGATAAATAATCAATAAATCAGATAATGCTTGAGGTCACTCCATCTTAGTTGAAATCATAAACTAATTTTTAGCTTAACTTGACAAAGTCAAGATAAGCTATTGCCATCATGTGTGTGGAAGTCTGTTAGTCTGTGAGTCTGTTCACATTTTTCTTTAGCACAGGCTACACCACCAGTAGTTCTTGTCCAATCGTCAAAAATTTCATAGGCAACTTTGAGGTCATGTCTAGATGAGAACGTCCCCTTTTGGTCGCGATCAGTAAACCGTGATGGCTGCCCAAGCCCAAAACCCAAAAACCTTTAGCACAGTCTACAGGTTGTATTTATGAAGGGATTTCATTGTAACTTAGCAGGATGACTCTATAATGTCTAGATAAGAACGTCCCCTTTTGGTCATGATCTGTCAGCTGTAATGGCTGCCCAAGCCCGAAACCCAAAAACTTTTAGCACAGTCTACAGGTCATATTTAATATGGAGGGATTTCATTGTAACTTGGTAGGATGACTCCGTATGATGTCTAGATGAGAACTTCCCCATTTGGTCGTGATCTGTCAACCGTGACTGCTGCCCAAGCCCCAAATCCCCAAAACCTTTAGCACAGTCTACAGGTCGTATTTATGAAGGGATTTCATTGTAACTTGGCAGGATGACTCCATATAATGTCTAGATGAGAACATCCCCTTTTTGGTCATGATCGATCAACTGTGATGGTTATAGAGGCCCAAAGCCTGAAAACCTTTAGCACAGCCTACAGATCATATTCTCTTCTTCTTCTTCTTCTTCTTCTTCTTCTCTTCTTCTTCTTCTTCTTCTTCTTCTTCTTCTTCTTCTCATACAAACTTTGTCCGGGCCATAACTTTTTTGTCTTTTCACCTACACCTTAGATACTTGGCATGTGGATGTATCACCATGAGCCGGTGTGCAGTGTACCATAGTGACTTTCATGTGACCTTCACCTTTGACCTGAAGGTCAGATGTATGTGTTTTTTTTTAGGGAAACATCACAACAACTTTGTCCGGGCCATAACTTTTTTTGTCTTTTGACCTACACCTTAGGTACTTGGCATGTGATGTATCACTATGAACTGGTGTGCCGTGTACCATAGTGACCTTCATGTGACCTTGACCTTTGACCTGAAGGTCAGATTTATGCGCTTTTTAAGGGAAATTGTCTGGACCAGAACTTGTTTGTATTTCGAGTCAGGCTTTAGATATTTGGCATGTGGATGTATCACCATGAGCCGGTGTGTAGCATACCATTGTGACCTTCATGTGACCTTGACCTTTGATCTAAAGGTCAGATTTGTGCTTTTTTAAAGGAAACTTTGTCCGGACCAAAACTTGTTTGTCTTTTGAACCAGCCCTTAGATATTTGGCACGTGGATGTATCACCAAGAGCCAGTGTGTCACATACCATTGTGTCCTTCATGTGACCTTGACGTCAAGGTCAAATTTATGTACTTCAAATAGGGAGTAATTGTCCAGACCAGAATTTTTTTGTTTTTTGACCTAGGACTTGGTTGCTTGACATGTGGATGTGTCACCCTGAGACCACATGTCATCTACCTCAATGACCTTCATGTGACCTTGACCTCTGACCTTAAGGTCAAATTTATGTACTTCAAATAGGGAATAATTATCCAGACCAGAACTTTTTTGTTTTTTGACCTAGGACTTAGATATTTGACATGTGGATGTATCGCAATTAGACCGCATGTCACATGTAATCCTGACCTTCATGTGACCTTGACCTCAAGGTCAAATTTATGTACTTTAAATAGGGGGTAATTGTCCAGACCAGAATTTTTTTTTTTGGACATGTGGATGTGTCACCATGAAACCGCATGTCCACTACCTTGATGAACTGCATGTGACCTTGACCTCTGACCTCAAGGTCACATTTATGTACTTCAAATAGGGAATAATTGTCCAGATCAGAACTTTTTTGTTTTTTGACCTAGGACTTATATGATTGACATGTGGATGTATCACAATGAGACCACATGTCATCATGACCTTCATGTGACCTTGACCTCAAGGTCAAATTTATGTACTTTAAATAGGGAGTAATTGTATTTACTTATTTCTCTTTAGAGCTAGACTTTACATATCTGGTATGATTGTCAATATTTTTATGTATATATCATTTGTAGTGCATAAAATAGAAAGGAAGGGAGACATATGTTTTAGTGTGTTAAAACACTTTCTAGCTGTAACCTGCTAGGATTACCCCCAGATAATGTATTGATGAGAACATCCCCTTTTGATCACGATCGTTCAACCGTGACAGTTGGCCGAGCCCAAACCCAAAAACCTTTAGCACAGACTACAGGTCGTATTTATGAAGGGATTTCCTTGTAACTTGGTAGGATGACTCAGTATAATGTCTAGATGAGGACGTCCCCTTTTGATTGTGATTGGTCAACCATGATGGCTACAGAGGCCCGAAGCCTGAAAACCTTGAGAACAGTCTACAGGGCGTATTTATGAAGGGATTTCATTGTAACTTGATAGGATGACTCGTTTTGGAATAATTTCACTGTAACTTGGTATCTTTGGTTGACATACATTAACTGTGAGGGCCACATTAACCCATCCCTCAATTCTTTAGTACAGTCTTCACCTCAAATTATTTTTATTGAAAACATACCGTACAGGGAACAGAAATTAACATATTCTCAATTATCACAATTCTTGTCGTATTTCATAATACTTTCATAAACATTGCATATTATCCTTTTCTTCAAACACAACACACAGTCAAGTTATGCTACAGAGTCATTGACACTTTCATTAATTTAAAAAATACCTCATTTGGAACATCGTCTGCTGATGTGTGAAAAATCTAGAAATATGAAGTCACTCCATAGATAAAATAATTTCAAAACATATGTAATGTCATTTCAAATATTTCGCGTGGTGACATCAGACAAGAACATAGTCTACTGGGACCATAAACATAAAAGAAACTACGTGAGGTCTCATCCCGTCAGAGGGGGAGGATTTTAGTTATATTGAAACATAATGAAATGCTGTTATTCAACACTCTGTTGGAAGGACCTCAGTTATTCCTTTACAACTAATTCCAACGGGTAACCCAGAAATACATCATGAATTTAACGAAAGAAATGTCAGAAAAATGCTGGAATATTCCAATGTGATGAAATTCACCTTGGAACTCATGACATTTGAGCATAAGTTTTCTTTCCTTCTTCCTCATACTGTTCAAAACTTGTTAATATACAATACTGCTAGACATGCATTTTCAACACAATCAAAAGCCTGATTGAGATATATTCAAGGATTGTTAATTAACTGATAGCTGAAGTTTATTCTCATTACCTCAGGTCTTGATTACCTCCCTAACTTGATGTATTCTCCTCATATTGTAGACCTTTGAACTTTATTTTTCCCCCTCATAAACTGTGGAATAAATTGCAATGTAAGCCACTGATTCATGGACACATGTCAAGACAGGATATTTTTACAGTTCAGTCAGTTGATAAATTGGTAAATACAGCTCAAATATATTGATTTTAGTGTAAGTATTGAAATTATGTTGTCCAAACTCTGATAGAATTGATTCTTGGAAGTTTCCCACAAGCACGTTGTTTGAGTAGAAGATAAAAGATCAGGGAGTGCTAATGCAATCCTATCCAACCTAAAAGCTGTGCTGATGTTGACTCCCTAATATCGGCAGCAGGACAATAACTACAGCATGGTGATGTGGGGGTGACTCATTTTTACCCAATTGGATTTGACACCAATGTTTATAAAGACACTTCTATTTCAATGGTTGCAAGCATGATTAATTTGGTAGTCAGAATTTGTTCATGTGTGTTTGTTTCCTTAGAATTAATTGGAGAGTACCAACAGGTGCTCTCCAATAAATTGTAAGAAAACAAATCTATATCAACAGAATGTTTCTGCTTCTAAATGAATATTAAGACAGAACATGAGGGTGAGTTTAGAGAACAGAAATAAACGACCAACGAAAGTTGAAGTTTTTCAGGTGTTCTTGGGGAACTCCAACAAGGGTCATTGATTCCTGTCCCCGTACTCTACCTGAATTGTATTCAGTATTTATACCATGATTAAGTTTGATTTAAAGAAAAAAAATCACATTTTGCAATCTGTTGATTTTCTTGCATGACAGTGTTTTGTGTTGAAGCATTTCATTGGTGTCAAAATGCCAATCAGATGTGCAAAGACCAATCAGATGTGTTCTTACATGACCTTTTTATGTGTAGACCAAATTCCATGCATGGTTTATCCAGTACATGTTTCAATGTCTGTATTTTCTGGGTAATGTTGAATACACACAATAATTGGGATATAAGATGCACATCCACAGAGTATAATCTCCTTTAGAGATGGGCAGTTAACCAAAACTTTGGTTCGGTTTCGGTTGTGTTATCAAAACCGTAACTGAAACAATTACAGAAAACCTGTCGTTGCAGTTTTCAACTTCAGTGTTGAAAAACTCTAATCAGGTCTTCTCTTCATAGAATAAAGGTAGAAACAATTTATAAAGTTAACCTTGTTTTCAAACTTCAGAGTCGCGATACCCCTTTTTCAGAACAGCTGCACTAATTGGTATTGCATTCGAGCATAGCATTTGATGCGAAAATAGGTGACAAAATTACTTCTTACGCATCGTGATTTCAATGTTCATCTGTTTAGAAAATGTGCTACATTTATAATGACAAATATATTTATTTCTACACATAACTTTGAATACTTGAAGTCCAAAGCCAGCATCAAAATCACAGTTGAAATTGGATGGAAATTTAGGGTTACAATAACCTATATGAGCGACTTTTACTTGATAAAACTTTTACGGCCGGCATAATTTTTTAGGGTGTGTCGGGTTACCCTAAGCACATGTATTGGGGGGGGGGGGGGGGCTAATTTTGCAACAGACTCAAGGCAAAAATCATTTTTCTCAAACTTGAAACCATCTGTCAGAAATAAGGTATGCAAATACATTGTGCTCTGGAAATCAAAGTACCAGTATATTACACAAGCGTGTTGACCTGGAAAGGTAGTCCTTGTGATATGGACTGGTGCCAAATACATCTTCTTATATGCATATGCATTGTATTTTTATGTTTGTACAATGAAAACCAAAATCGAAACCAAAAACCTGACTCTTTGAATGAAACCAAAACCGAAATCGGAATCGACATGAAATTTGAAAACCACTCATCTTTAACCTCCTTTAATTTAATCATGGTATCAGTTGTTTCATGTCAAATTCTAACTAATTTAAAGACTTTTAACACCTAACTACTTAACCTTTTGAACTCAAAAGTCTGATTTTCGGGCACAGAATCATAATATATCCTGTAAGTAAATGGCCTCTCTTTGAATTTATAGGAGACTCCAATCAGTATTTTCAATGTGTGGCCCCAAGGCTGCACATTTGAAGATAATAATTGGTCTGCCACCAAATGATACCATGGGCTTTTTCATCTGATGCCATTGAGCTGACATGGAAGTTACCGTAAGGGTTCAAAGGGTTAAGTTTTATACTTAATTATTAATTACTCAAATGATTTATGCCCAGTGATGCAGGAATGTACACTGCACTGCTTGACAGGTGCTCAACGAAATGGGTCTTCAGATTTTTGGGGGGTGTTGGGGAGGCAACATCCCCCCCCCCTCCCCCCTCCCTCTAGAGTTTATACCCTTGATCAGCAGTGTGTTTGTGTTTTTTCATGAACATATCGTAGTTTCAAACAATATATCGTATTTTTCCCCAATGTTTTGAATGCTTCAGAGCCAGAATAAAGATCTTAGGATTATTCAAACCTAGAACATAGGTGGTATAGTGATTAATGCATTGGTCTTCAGATCAAAATGTTGTAGGTTGCATCCCGATGCATGTCATCTATGTTCTATGTTATGCCCTTGAGCAAGGTACTTAATCTCAATTGTCCAACTGGGAGAAAGATAGTGCAGTGTACTAAGACATCATGTGTGGTACACCAGATTTCCCTGACAAGGGGGCTTAAGCTTCCTGATGTTGTGGGATGGGGGGGGGGGGGGGGGTAATTTTTGGCCTAATACAATGACAAATGACACTTAAATTGTCTTTTCTTCTATAACTGAAAAACTTGGGAGGACACTGACTCAACAGTTAGAGCATTAAACTTTAAACTGAAGGTTTTTTTTTGTAGGTGCACGGTGGCACTGTGTACTATGGTACTAAGGCATACTGCACTTGTCTTCAACCAATGCTAACCCTGTTTGTAGGGAGTTAGTATGTTGGGGAGTCTGACAGTTACTCGATGCTGCTGAAGGTTCTCTCCAGGTACTCTGGCTTCCTCCACCCGTAAAACTGCTCAAAATGAGGTGACTGGCTGTCAAAATGTCATTAAACCCAAATAAATAAATAAATAAATAAATGACACTTAAATTGTCTTTCATTCTATAACTGAAAAAATTTTAAGTGCACGCTGGCTCAGTGGTTAGAGCATTAGACTTTAAACTGAAAGTTTGACAGTTTGATCCTGATTAGTGATAACTACGTTGCATCCATGGGCAAGACACTTAATCTCAATTGTCCACATGATGGCATGGTGCCTTCAACCATTGTTAACTCAAATTATGCAGAGTTAGTAATTTGAAAAGTCTGACAGTTGCCCACTGCTGCTTGATGATTCTCTCTGGGTATTCTGGCTTCCTCCCCCAGTCCAACACAATATTACCCAGGATGTTGAAAATGTTGTTAAACCCTGATAAACAAACTGAAAAATTGCATCTTTACTTTCCAAAATGTAGCTTATGATCCATTATTGAAATGTGCTTATTTAGCTCATTTCAAAGAGGGGTCATAAGCTATGTTTTAGAAACAAGAAATGAAACTTAAATGGTAATGTTTGTGTATAATTCTGGGTGGATTTGTCCGGTATGTTAGACGAAGGTTTAAGAGAAAATCATGTTTTTGTACATTTTTAGAACTTCATATTCTTTTCCAGAACTGACCATTAACTATTCAATTCATAAATACTTACACTATAAACTGCACATTATTACAGATCGATTCGCTGGTGTTGGAATATAAATATTCTAATCAGCGAGCATTTGTTTGTTATCAACCAACCTTACAATTGTTTACTACAGGCTGGCTTGCACTACAGTGGAAGAACCTAACTCAGATAAAATACTCTCTATTTTAATCTTTCCCAAGACATTTGGGAAAGAAAATAAGCCAAAACTGGGTCGAGCACCATCGGCGCACACCCAGTAAGGGGCGTTCTTCTCTTAGTACAATTCCACGACTTCCGTTAACCAGTGCACAAGCAGTAATCAAAACCATTCTTCTGTTGTCCGTGCAACGTGGTTGACATGTTGCGCCATCTTTGCATTATGATACAGTGATTCAACTCGTTGGTATGGTTTTCCTGTGACTGGATTATGGATCTGAAGATTGTATAATAACAGGACTGTGTTTTATATATTCTCGTTAATATTTTCAACCACATTCTCATTTTATATTATTTATTATTCCGTTTTCGCGAATGTTTTTTTGACATCGTGTCAATGCGGTTCGACAATGAATGAAATTTTTCGGTTGATAAATTTAAATTGTTATTGGAGTTAGGTGTCAATTAGGGACTGTCTGGACAGGATTTCTTCACTTGAGGGCTGAAGTTCTGGGTTTTTTTGGTCCCTGACTGCCGTCTGGGTTCTCTCATGTACCCACTGATTTTTTTCTGCCACCTTCTCTCGTAGTTGAGGGTGTTCTTCTACTTTCTGTATCTGTTGAGTTCACCTTTTCCTTCTACTGCTCTCACCTCTGTTATTTCCAGTTCAGTTCCTTTAGGGCAATTCCTTTTATCCTCGCCTTGGTGTGTTCTCATGGCCGTTTCTTCCGCACCCGCGGGTGGTGTGGAATGCTGTCGTTTCGGGGCCCCCCGACTCGACCACATCTGGTGTGAGTTATACCCCCTCCATGGGGGATGTGCAGCTCCTCCTGCTCCCACGGGGGGTGGGGAATGCTGTTGTTTTGGGGCCTCCCAACTCGACCACGTCTGGCAGGGCTCGCCTTGAGTAAAATGGTCGGGGCCTAAAAAAAGTGCCCCACATATTGAGGTCGGGGCCGTTTCGGGGCTGATTTTCCATTTTGTCCATTATTGTTAGTGCTTTTTTGTGGAAAATGTCGGGGCTTGAAAAAAAGCCCCCAGCAAGTGCTCCTCGGGGCTGATCTCGGGGCCTGGGCTGATCAGCCCCGACTCAAGGCAAGCCCTGGTCTGGTGAGAGTTATTCCCCTTCTGTGGGGGATGTGCATTTTTTTTAACCGTGGTGAATACTGTGGGAGCTGTTGGATTTCTGGTGAAGAGATGCCTGGTTCCGGGACTATGTGCCCTCTCCAGTCGACATCTGAGGCTGTCACTAGGGTTGTGACTCCTCCTTTGGAGCGTGAGCTAGGTGGCTCTCTCCCCTTTTCCGCCTGTTCCAACAGCTCCAGTCGTATCTGATACTACTGCTGTTCTGTCTACAACATCATCGGGCACCATTTTTAGCCAGCCTCGGCTTATCCCTGCAAGGGTCTGCAGGGATATCTGTAGTGTGGTTGTGGGGTATCGGCCTCAGCCTTCCCCGACTTCAACTTGGCGAAGTCAGAAGTGGCTGCCGACTGAACCCCCTGCTGTGTCCTCTCAGCCATTGAGAACAGCAGTTTTATACCTGCAGTGGTCTGCTGTGGTGTCTGGTAGTGTAGACATGGGTGTATCAGCCTCAGCCTTCCCTGACTTCAACTCGGCGAAGTTGGAAGTGGCTGCCGGCCGAACCCTCTACTGTGGTCTCTGTTTCATCGAGTACCACAGTTTTGTCATTGGCATTTTCCGTCCACTCATTCTGGTCACACAGCCAGTTTTGTGGGACCAACGCCTTCTGTGCAGCCTGGACCTTCTGCCCCGCAGAGGTCCACGGCAACTCTCCTGAGTTCCCGCTATGTTGATCCTCGGGGTGTGTTGTACCCCTATACACGTCTGCCCTCAGATGTTTCGGCTGCCGCCCGTCGCCCCGCTTCAGGTGTATTGGAGGATCGTGACCCTTCGCTGGTTAAGAGGGTCAGGTGTGCCACCCACTTTGCTGGTTTGTCCCCATGTCGAACTGGCTAGTATGGGCAGTGAGCTTAGGGAGGCCCTCTCCTTACTCAGGTTCTGTCCAAGAGCCTTCCTGTTGCTTCCAGCGAGGCAGCGAGTGGTTTCCAGGCACCCCGTATGGCGCTGCCTTCCGGGATTGGAAACAGGCCACTTTCTGATCCTCCTTGTATTCCTACACCATGGGAGGCATTGGCTGGTTTGCCCACGATGGGCTATGTGTCTTCCGACTCCAGGGTGGAGTCAGACATCCTTGATGTCGAGAGCCAGCAGTCTTCTGACTTGGGGGCAGCTCTTGACTTTGGGTTCCTTCCGGATCTCAAACCATCAAACCAGCTGACAGTGTCAGACAGGCTGCGATCATCGGTCGTGCGCCTACAGCCTGTGGAACAGCCTGCTTCTGGGCATCTTCGACCGTGCAAGTCAGTACAGGTGGTTGAAGCATTTTCAGCCTTGGACTCTAAAGTGAGTTCCAAGGCTATGAAGGATCCATTCTACACCAGGGTTGACACCTTTTTGCCTCCAGTGCGTTATCGTTACTACGATTTCGCTAATCCATCAGTCTGCCAGACTTTGATGGTTTTGGATCAGGACTCCAATTCCCTCAGGCTTTCCAAGCCCAAGTCTGCCGTCATTCCTATGACGACTCTGGAGTCCATGTTGGGCTGATTGGGAGGAATGCTGGGTATGCTTTCTCTCTCCGATCACGTCGTCTCTGCCTCAGCTGCCTATCTGCCTCCAGATTGGTTTGACGATGTACAGGCTCCTTTGCCTGTGCTGGACACAGGCCGATCCCTTCCGGGGGGCAGCGCGCTGCTCTTCAATCTGCTTCTTTGGCAGGTCCGCTACTGTTCCATGGGTTCTGTGTCAACGGCCCGGGATGACGTCCTACGTCATTCCAAAGATCAGCTGCTGCTTCATCAGCTTGATCAGCCTTCTGGGGGAGGCAGGGACCATTCAAAGCCTAACAAGTACCCTTCTGTTTCCTCAGCGATGCAGAGCTGATCCTTCTGCCACCGCTTCTACTTCTTACTCACGGGGTAAGGGTACGCATCGGCAGGCTAGAGGGAAGCCTCAGGATTCTTCATTCAGTAGAGGAGGTGGTTTCTCCTCTCGTGGGCCTCATCGGGGCTCGAACTGAAGGTCCTCACCTCAATTCATCCAGGTTGGAGGAAGGATAGCAGAGTTCGCAGACCGTTGAGCCACCATCACATCAGATCCTTGGGTGTTAGATGTTGTTCGGTCCGGGCTGTGAATATCCTTCCGAAGGCACCCCACTCTGTCCAGAGTGCCTCTTCCAACCACAGTTCCTTCAGACGTTTTATGTCGGGAGCTTTTGTCCATGGAGATAGACAATCTCCTGGCCAAGGGGGCGATCGAGGTCGTCAAGAACATTCAGTCAGTGGGGTTTTATTCCCGCCTGTTCTATCTATCATTGCTCCCAAGTTCAGCATGGAGACTTTCAGGTCTGTCCGCTGTTCCATTCACCAGGGAGATTTCACTTCCAGCATCGACCTGTGAGACGCTTACTTTCATGTTCCGTTTCATCGGGTGTCATGGAAGTATCTCAGGTTCGCTTTTCTGGGGCGAGTTTACCAGTTGAAGGCCATGCCTTTCGGCCTCACCCTGGCTCCTTGGGCCTTCACCCAACTGATGTCACATGTGATAGCCTTCCATCGCACACAGTCCAGGGTGACTACTTCGGCATATCTAGATGATATCCTCCAGAGGCATTCCAATGCTGCCTTATTGGAGTTGGATGTCGACACTCTGTTGAGCTTGCTCACGTCGCTAGGATTCAGAGTCAACGAGGAGAAGTCGGATCTGGTCCATTCTCAGTTGTTTTGTCATCTGGGGATGGCCTTCCGCATTCAGTTCAATACGGTGGCGGTTCCTCAGGCCAGGGCTGTGATTCTCTCAGCTTTTGCTCTGACTCTGTTCCCAGTCCACATCTGCGACAGCATGGGGTATTCTCCGGCTGCTCGGTCTCTGCGGTTCGGTGACGGATCTCATTCCTCTAGGTTGGCTGCATGTCAGACCTCTCCAACACTTTCTGCTCAGTTGTTGGAGGCCGAATGTCGATTCTCTGGATCTGGTGCTTCAGTTACCAGAATCTCTTATCCTCACCTTCTCCACTGGACGAATGTTCAGTGGATCACACAGGGTGTCCCGTTGGACTTACCCATGTCCGATCGCGTTCTGACGGCAGATGTCAGCAATCTCGGATGGAGTGCGACATTGGATCCTCTAGGTCTTTCCCTTCACGGGATGGGGGACCAGGATCGGGCATCTCTACACATCAACCAGAAGGAGTTTTTTGCTCTTCTTCTGAGTTTCAGGTAGTGGATCCCTTACCTGTCGAATCGTCAGGTCCTTCTGTTGTTTGACAATTTGACAGTGGTTGCTTACATTCGGAACCAGGGCGGCACGCACTCGGTTCCAATGTACGAATTGGCTCAGGATCTTCTACTGCTCGTTCAGGATGTCAACACCAGGGTGGTTGTTCATCACATTTCCAGTTGTCTGAACGTCCTAGCCCACTCCTTGTCCTGATGGGGCAGGTTCTTTTCCAGCGAGTGGATGCTCCATGTGGCGGTGTTCCATCGATCTCTTTGCGACTCGTTGGAACCATCAGGTGGACACTTTCGTGTCCCCGCGTCCAGATGCTCTGGCTTTCGCCATGGACGCTCTGGCCCTCCTTTGGGACTGTCTTGTCGGCTACACCTTCCTGCCGGTTCTGATTCCGCCTCAGGTTCTAGCCCAGATATGAACCTGCAGTCGTTGAATCCTTTTGATCACACCCCTGTCGCCTCGGTGGGTGTGGATCAATCTGCTCCGCTCTCTGTTAGTGGCGGTTCCGGCATGTCTCCTTCTGTGGAGTTGCTTTTCTTCTTCAAGGAGGCACTCACTCCACTGGTTTAGCCTCTGTGGCTAAGTAGAAGGTTCTTCTGTCGATGGTGTGCGATCACTCTGTTGCTTCTGTCACTCCTTCGATCACACCGCTTGTGGAGTTTCTGGTATATGTTTGTTTCTGGGGGTCTCCAGCAATGGGTACAAGTCCATGCTTCGGAGACCTTTTTCATATGTGGTACCGCATTGTTTCGACACTCATCCTTGCCTCTCCAAGCTTGTTCAGCTCTTTTCCTTGAAAAGGCCTAGGACTTTGCCGTTTACTCCAAGATGGACACTTTCTTGGGTGCTGCTCTGCTTGAGGGGGGCAGGGGGGGTGTTATCCTGGATGGATATGCGTTTTCTCACATGCCAGATCTCTCCTGCATCCATTTCTCGATGGATTTTGTCTTGCTATTTATGTAGGTTCCGCTCATCTAGCTACTGGTGATAGTATTACCAATTGTTTTTTCTGCCACGAGGTGCGTGCATTGTCTTCCTCTCGGGGCTTTTACTAACTCCGTCATGTTGTCGGTTGTTATACAGGCAGCCTACTGGAGAAATCTAAATTTTATAGTAAATTTCCTTTCTTATTATACCTACCACAATTGTTTACTACAGGCTTGCACTACAGTGGAAGTCCCTAACTCGGATAAAATACTCTCTATTTTTGTCTTTCCCAGGCAAGTTGGGAAAGAAAAGTGGTGCAAAAGCACCAATAAAAATAAGCCAAAACTGGGTCGAGTGCAACCGGCGCAGACCCAGTACGGGACGCTCTCTCCCAAGTACAACTCCACGACTTCCGTTGCCAGTGCGCATATACCGTCTCTAAAGACTCATTCTTTTTGAATCCGTAAAAGTTAGAGTTATGTGATCAGCGGGGAGGAAAGATTCTTTAAAGAAGACGGGAGGGCCTCCATGTAAACAATTGTAGTAGGTATAATAAGAAAGGAAATTTACTATAAAATTTAGATTTCTTATCAACCTACTCACAATTGTTTACTACAGGCTGAATAGACAAAAGGCTGGAGGGAATCGCATAACCAACCCCCACATAACCCCAGTGCACTGGAACCGTGAAGTAGAAGGAAGAGGTCCCGAGGCTTATCAACCATAATGTCGCAATCATTGGTAAAGGACAATGAAAAGAGACATATGAGCCTGTGTGACACACAGACAGAAAAAGGGCAGTAACAGCACAAGGCTGAAACTGACCTTCAAGAAGCCTAATGGCTATGGCAGACAACAGCCTGAGCAGAAGAAAGAGGACCCGGGGCAAAAAGGTCCTCCGACTGCTCCTGCAACTGGTGCAAATGAAAGGTGGAGAAAGTAGAAGCATTCCTCCAGTAGGCTGCCTGCATAACATCCGACAACTTGACCGAGTTAGAATAAGCCCAAGAGGTAGACAGTGCCCGCACCTCGAGGGCAGAAATACTATTGGTAATACAATCGCCAGCTGCTAAACGACTATAAGCCGTACGAATAGCAAGACAAATCCATCGAGAAATGGATTGAGGAGAGATCTTCTGTCGACCCAGAATGAGAGACAGAAAAAAACGTTTTCTGCCTTTCCATATGAAGCGTGTCCGATCAAGATAAATGCGAATAGCACGGACCGGACAGAGCAAAGGGCGAGTACCCTCAACAGAGGGAAGAGCCCTGATACAGATAGGAGGAGGAGTAGTATCTGGTAACTGATTCTTAGCCAAAAAGGAGCAATCAGTGGTAAAAGTAACACTGTTGGGAGAGCTCCTAAAAAAGGCCGGGTCAACCGAGAGGGCGTGAAGCTCACTAACCCGTCTGGCCGAAGCAAATGCCATCCACCTGGGATAAAGGTTCGAACGGCGCCCCCCCCCCCCCCCCCCCCCCCCCCCCCCCCAAGCAAAGCAGCACCCACGAAAGATTCCATCGTGGAGTAAGCTGCAAAGTCCGAGGCCTTTTCAAAGAAAAGTGCCGAACAAGCTTGGAGAGGTAAGGATTAGTGCCGATACGACGCTTCCCCACATAAGAAAAAGTCTCTGAAAGCATAGACCTGTAACCCTTGATGGTAACAGGCTGGAGACCCCGAGAATCAAACAGATATATCAGAAACTCCGCAATCTGTGAAATCGAAGGATTGGCATAATCAACAGAGGGATCAGCACACCATCGACAGAAGACCTTCCATTTAGCTGCATAAGCTAAACCAGTGGAGTGCCTCCTTGAAGAAGAAATGCACTCCACTGCTCGTCTCGAAAAACCTCTACGGAGGAGACAGGACCTGACAAAAGATATGCGTGAAGGCACAACTAAGTCGGGTCGACGTGAAACCTCCTCGGGCGACCTTGACAAAGAAGGTCGCGACGTAGAGGGAGATGTGCCAGAACCGCCGCCATCAGCGAGCGGAGCTGATTGATCCACACCCGCTGAGGCGACAGGGGAGCGATCAGAATGATTCGACAACTGCAGGTTCGAATTTTGGCTAGAACCTGAGGAAGAATCGGAACCGGCGGGAAGGCGTAGCCGACTAGACCGTTCCAATCGAGTGACAGAGCGTCCACGGCAAAAGCCAGAGGATCTGGACACGGGGACACGAAAGTGTCCACCTGATGGTTCCAACGAGTCGCAAAGAGGTCGATGTGGGGACGTCCCCAGAGATCGCAAAGCGACTGGAACACTGCCCTGTGAAGCATCCACTCGGTGGAAATAACCCTGCCCTGTCGGGACAGGGAGTTGGCTAGGACGTTCAGACGACCGGGAATGTGACGAACAACCACTCCGGCGTGAACATCCTGAGCGAGCAGTAGAAGATCCCAAGCTAACTCGTACATCGGAAGCGAGTGCGTGCCGCCCTGGTTCCGAATGTAAGCAACCACTGTCGAATTGTCGGATAGTAGAAGGACCAGGCGATTCGACAGGTGAGGGATCCACTGCCCGAAACTCAGAAGAAGAGCAAGAAGCTCCTTCTGGTTGATGTGTAGAGCTGCTTGATCCTGGTCCCACATCCCGTGTAGGGAAAGACCGAGAGGATCCAATGTCGCACCCCATCCGAGATCGCTGGCATCTGCCGTCAGAACGCGATCGGACATGGGTAAGTCCAGTGGAACACCCTGCGTAATCCACTGAACATCTGTCCAGGGAAGAAGGTGAGGATACAGAGAGTCCGGAAACGGAAGCACCTGATCCAGAGAATCTACATTCGGCCTCCAACGACTGAGCAGAAGGTGTTGGAGAGGTCTGACACGCAGCCGACCTAGAGGAATGAGATCCGTCACCGAACCGCAGAGACCGATCAGCTGGAGAAAACTCCGAGCGGTCGCAGACCTGGACTGGGACAGAGTCAGAGCAAAAGCTGAGAGAATCACAGCCTTGGCCTGGGGAACAGCCACCAAACTGAATTTGGTTTGGAAAGACATCCCCAGATGACAAAACGACTGAGAAGGGACCAGGTCCGACTTCTCCTCGTTGACTCTGAATCCTAGCGACGTGAGCAAGCTCAACAGAGTGGCGACATCCGATTCCAGTAAGGCAGCATTGGAATGCCTCTGGAGGATATCGTCCAGATATGCCGAAGTAGTCACCCTGGACTGTGTGCGATGGAACGCTATCACATGCGACATCAGTCTGGTGAATGCCCAAGGAGCCAGGTTGAGGCCGAAAGGCATGGCCTTGAACTGGTAAACTCGCCCCAGAAAAGCGAACCTGAGATACTTCCGTGACGCCCGATGCATCGGAACGTGGAAGTAAGCGTCTCGCAGGTCGATGCTGGCTGCGAAATCTCCCTGGTGAATTGATTGGCGGACCGACCTGAAAGTCTCCATGCTGAAAAATCCGAACCACGTGGCACACGAAATTTGCGCGCGACTCGAGAGAGAGCAAATAAATATACATTATGGACATATAATAGAAAAGAGAATATAAAACACTGTTCCTGGGAATACAAAGGATACACTGTGGTATAATGAATCAGGAATCATCAAACATCGAGCTGGTGGAACACTGATAAGCATGCAAAAACATCTCGACACGAAGCGGATTATAAAAAGAATGAGTCTTTAGAGACGGTATATGCGCACTGGCACCGGAAGTCGTGGAGTTGTACTTGGGAGAGAGCGTCCCGTACTGGGTCTGCGCCGGTTGCACTCAGCCCAGTTTTGGCTTATTTTTATTGGTGCTTTTGCACCACTTTTCTTTCCCAACTTGCTTGGGAAAGACAAAAATAGAGAGTATTTTATCCGAGTTAGGGACTTCCACTGTAGTGCAAGCCTGTAGTAAACAATTGTGAGTAGGTTGATAAGAAATGCTACCTTCTCCATTTATCTGCGACAGTTGTAAGAGCCGACAAAGGACCTTTGTCCTACAGGCCCTCTTTCTTTGGCTCAGGCTGTTGTCTATCCCAGCCATTCAGCCTTTTACAGGGTCAGTTCCAGCTCCGTGCTGTTACTGCCCTTTCTGTCTGTGTGTCACACTGTACCATACACCTCATCTTTCATTGTCTTTTACTAATGTTTGTGATGCTATGGTTTGATAGGCCTAGGGATCTCTTCCTCTGTCCACAGTTCCAGTGCAGTTGAGTTATGTGTGGGTTGGTTATGTGATTCCCTCCACCCTATTGTCTATTCAGCCTGTAGTAAACAATTGTAAGGTAGGTTGATAAGAAATATAAATTTTTTAGTAAATTTCCTTTCTTATTATACCTACCGCAATTGTTTACATGGGGGCCCTCCCGTCTTCTTATTGGGTACGAATCCTTCCTCCCCACTGATCACATACCTCCTATGTTGGCAGATTCAGAAGAATGGTTTTGATTACTGCTTGCGCGCTGGTTAACGGAAGTCGTGGAATTGTACTAAGAGAAGAGCGACCCTTACTGGGTGTGCGCCGACCCAGTTTTGGCTTATTTTTTCGTGGTGTTTTTACACCACTTTTCTTTCCCAAATTTCTTGGGAAAGATTAAAATAGAGAGTATTTTATCCGAGTTAGGTTCTTCCACTGTAGTGCAAGCCAGCCTGTAGTAAACAATTGCGGTAGGTATAATAAGAAAGGAAATTTACTATAAAATTTATATTTTTTAGTGAATGAGATGTTTTCTATTCTTTAACCCTTTATCTAGCATGAAAGGCAAGCGACACATTACCTACATGTAACATGAAAGGCAGATGACACTTGCAAACAAAATTTTCAAATATCTAATTGTTTTAATTTTTTCTTCAAAAACATAGCTTATGTCACTTTTTACATTTGCAATTGTCTGCTTGTATTACATAATAAATACTTTATATTTGTAAGAACATTTCAGATCTATCAGTTCTTACAATGTTCAGAGTACCTCCTCATGCTTATCAACTGTTGATTGTGCATTATTCATGAGTGTTGTTGATCATATTAGAATGCAGTTGAATGAACAATTTGGAAATCCAGTTCATAGAGTGAAATCATTGCGTTTTTATTTATTTTTCTGTGATGTTAACAGCAGCAGAACATCTTAGATGTCAGGAGTTTTTGGTTTTCCAACAGTTGGTCACAGCTGGTGTGAAAACAGTAATTGCTGACAGTTAATCTCCTTCAGAAACTGCACAATGCCTCAGTCAGATAACTGTACATATGTTCTGCTGATTTTGATCCAACAGAGCTTCTGCATAATAGTGCAAAAGATTCATCTCCAACACACCTATGAGCTTGAGGCATGTTGGCATGATTTTTAGGAAAGCACAGTCGTAGAGTTTTTTGGTGGCTGTAGGTGTCAAATTAGAACAGTGGTCATTCCAATGAGGTGTCATAAGCTATGTTTTTGAGACAAAAAATGAAAAAATAATGAAAATTGAATGGTGATTTTTGTGAATAATGCAGGCCAGTTTATCAGTTACATTGAGTAAAGGGTTCAGAAAACTTTGTGCCTCAGAGTTGAAAAATTTTTAATAAGATTTATCTTATTTTGTTTGAGACAGAACTCTCTGAGCTTTGTTAAACAAGATGTAATCCCCCACTTCAAGCATCTGAAGGAAAGCTGTATGAAAGGGATTCTTTGAATAGATGTAAGCCTGTACTAATTATGAAACAAGATATAATCCCCTACTTCACCCAGGCATCTGAAAAATAAGCTGTGTGAGAGGGATTCTTTGAATACATGTAAGCCTGTACCATTCTAGATTTAATACCAACTCTTATTTCATGGAAGGTTTTTAATGATCATAAATAACAAACAGCTTAATTATGGTAAATCAATAAAACCCATGCCTTTTACAAGATACCATATTTGATAGAAGCATGTATTTCTTACCAATTTATATATGCTTTGAACAGAAGTCTTTTTATGTATGTCTTCTTTATGTTTGTTATTTGGAGTGAAGAGTAACTGCTATTGCAGGTTGAAATAACAGTGGCAGACCCAGGATTCTGGGTTTGAGGGGACACCACATTTCAATCATGGGTCATCATGGGAAGCATCACTCGAAAATCATAGCGGCAAGTTTGTGGCAAACAAAAGACTGGGTATCCCACTCTTGTCAATGGCTCCGGGGTGGAAGGTCAGTGAGGCCCTCTGCTGGTTTCTTTGCACATGACAACAATGCTTTTTTCAAATTTGGAAGAAAAGAAGACAATGTATATTGGTTCAAACGTGACCTGCACATGAGTTAAGCCTATAGCTGTATGTATGAGGGTACAGTATCATCAGTGATAAAACATGGACATCCACTACAAAAGATAATTATGTATCCCTTGGTTTCATTGCTGGGAAAAAACCAGAAATACAAAAAATAGGAGGAGTCCATGCTGGGTGTATCCACCAGGTATGCCCCCCCCCCCCCCCCCCCTGTATCCACCTATGAACAATTCCTCGGGAGGTGAAGCAGTGCTTGTTTACTACAGAACACAAACTCTGTTTTACTGGTAAAATTGGAACCAGCCACCAGTGCTTGGGTTGAAATCCTCTTAAAATGGGCAACATGGGTATAAACGACTGACTAATCTTGACTTTATCTCCATATTGCAGTCACGGCTAGCAATTTTGCAGAAACATGTGACCTTAAACACCAATAAATTTATAATAATGTGGAACAATATGTTTGTGTTACAGCCGATAAATACAGAAAGCTGTGGAAAGAATTTTTGGTTTTGATGCTTGAATAGAGGGAATTCACAGAATTTGGAATAATAGCAATTTCCCGGCATTTCAAACCTTTACCACACACAACATTTTTAATTCCTTGAATAATTAAATAGGTGTGCAGACAAAATGTCAGGACATAATGTCACCAGACATATCGTCAAAAGACAAAATGTGACCGGTCATTTTGTCACAGGGTCATAATGTCACATGGACAAAATATCACAAATAAAAAATAATGGTTTTGATAAAATAATTGTCATTATAATTAAATTAATTTTTTTCTGTACAACTGTACAATTATTCTATTATTCCTATTATTTATTCAAATAAGTTTTGATTATAAGATTCTTTTATTTATTTCATTCAGTTTCTTTGATTCATTTGTTTTTACATAACATTGATTTAAGAATCGGTGTTTGTTTGTGTAAACTAATGATTTCATATCGCCCTTTATTTAATTTGTTCATAACATTAATTTAGTTCTCTAGAGTAAATGAAGGTAAATTATGTAGTGCTGTAAACACACTTGTTAAATCTCCTGGAATGTCTGCAAAAATCCTGTCAATTCAGTGTAGTTCCCAGCCTCCCACAAGAGAACCAGTTTGGGCCAAAAATCCAGGAAAATAGTAGTCAAATATTTTTAAGTTTCGAGACATCTGGTGTCAAATCATAGGCCTTGAATCTCTGATCATAACAAACGAAATTAGAAAAATTAGATAGAAGTGAATTATATTGAATTATACCTTAATTTTTTCCTGTTTTATTCATTTCAGTTATTTTATTCAATTCAGTTTAGCTATCCAGTCTACTTTACAAGTGTTGAAGCAGAAATAGGTGACTTAAGCACATCACGTTTTGATATCCACCTTCACCTAAATAATGTTTCCGGATATATAAAATATACAAAAAAGAATTTAGCAAAAAATATTTATTTATTTAGTTGAAATATCCACTTGTTTTTTTTTTATTCAATTAGCCAATCGATCTGCAAATGTAATCCACTTTGCCTGAGTAGAAGAATACAGTTTAACCCTTTACCCAACACTGACGATATCAAAATGTATTATTTTAAATATCATTTTTTTAGATTTTAAAAAAATTTCAACCAAACCATATCATGTGAGACCCTAGAGCTCGTTCCAAAGAGGGGTCACATGATATGGTTTTGTTGAAATTTTTTGAAAAATAATATTTTTCAATCTGTTGAATTTGCATATTACGTTGGCAGATGTGGCTGATTCGTTGGGTAAAGGGTTAAAAATGGGTCACAATTTGCTCACAGAAATTCACCTTGCTTCATTGATATGCCAAAAAGTTATGGCTGAAAATTGCTACACAACAGATGTATTTTTGAATAGTCAATAACGTTGATTTTTGTTCTGTTGTGTGATTCATAGTTGGGGTGTCTATTCCCGGAAGGTTCCAAGTGGTATTAAAACAGGGGAAAACAAAATTAATCGAATTACCCATATGTGCAGGAATCGATGCATGTGAAGAAACAATGCATATAAAATAAAGAAACTAGGCTAAAATTGTGTGCATCATGAAAAGTGGAAATGCACTTTATAGCCCATTCCAAAAGGAAATTATATGCCCAGTGCACTTGAACATGGCAACTTCACAGGTGGTATGGAGAGGGAGATTCTTGAAGAAAAGTGGGAAGTAGGAATATTCAAGCCAATAGTTTTCATGATTTATGAAAATGGAATAAAAGGCAACAGCAAATTTTTTAGCCCATGAATCACTGGGTGCAGCCAGTCCTATCATTGCTCCTTAGTTCAGCATGGAGACTTTCAGGTTTGTTTGCTGCTCCATTCACCAGGGAGTTTACGCTTCCAGCATCGACCTGCGAGACACTTACTTTCATGGTCCAATTCATCGGACATCACGAAAGTATCTCAGGTTCGCTTTTCTGGGGCAAGTTTACCAGTTCAAGGCCATGCCCTTTGGCCTCAACCAGGCTCCTTGGGCCTTCACCCGACATGTGTTAGCCTTACATCGCACACAGTCTAGGGTGACTACTTCGGCATATCTAGACGATATCCTCCAGAGGCATTCCAATGCTGCCTTTCTGGAGTCTGATGTCGACACACTGTTGAGCGTGCTCACATCACTAGGGTTCAGAGTCAATGAGGAGAAGTCGGACCTGGTCCATTCTCAGTTGTTTTGTCATCTGCGGATGGACTTCCGTACTCAGCTGAATACAGTGGTGGTTCCCCGGGCAAGGGCTGTGATTCTGTCAGCTTTTGCCCTGACTGTGTCCCAGTCCACGTCTGTGACAGCTCAGAGTCTTCTCTGGCTGATCGGTCTCTGTGGTTCGGTGGCGGATCTCATTCCTCTAGGTCGGCTGCATGTCAGACCTCTCCCAACACTTTCTGCTCAGTCGTTGGAGGCTGAATGTTGATCCTCTGGATCTGGTGCTTCAGTTCTGGAGTCTCTTCATCGTCACCTTCTCCCCTGGATGGATGTTCAGTGGATTATGCAGGGAGTTCCGTTGGACTTACCCACGTCCGATCGAGTTCTGATGGCAGACATCAGCGATCTCGGATGTGGTGCGACATTGGATCCTTTAGGTCTTTTCCTTCATGGGGCACTGGAACAGGATCAAGCAGCTCTTACATCAACCAGAAGGGGCTTGTTGCTCTTCTTCTGAGTTTCCAGCAGTGGATCCCCCACATTTCGAATCACCAGGTCTTTCTGTTGTCCGACAATTCGACAGTGGTTGCTTACATTCGGAACCAGGGTGGCATGCACTCGGTTCCCATGTATGAATTGGCTTGGAATCTTCTACTACTCGCTCAGGATGTCAATGCAGGAGTGGTGGTTTGTCACATTCCTCGTCGTCTGAACGTCTTAGCCGACTCCATGTCCCAAAGGGGCAGGGTCATTTCCACCGAGTGCATGCTCCACAGGGCGGTGTTCCAGTCGCTTTGCGATCTCTGGGGCCATCCCCACATCGATCTCTTTGTGACTCATTGGAACCATCAGGTGGACACTTTGCGTGTCCCCGTGCCCAGATCCTCTGGCTTTCGCCGTGGATGCTCTGTCCCTCAATTGGAACGGTCTTGTTGGCTACACCTTCCTGCCAGTTCCAATTCTGCCTCAGGTTCTAACCAAGACAAGAACCTGCAGTTGTCGAATCATTCCGATCGCTCCCCTGTTGCCTCAGTGGGTGTGGATCAATCAGCTGTTGGCGGCGGTTCCGGCACATCTCCTTCTACATCACGACCTTCTTTGCCAAGGTCACCTAAGGAGGTTAGATGTCGACCCGACTTCATTGTGCCTTCACGCATATTTTTTGTCAGGTCCTGTCTCCTCCGTAGAGGTTTTTCGAGACAAGCAGGGGAGTGCATTTCTTCTTCAAGGAGGCACTCCACTGGTTTAGCTTATGCGGCTAAGTGGAAGGTCTTCTGTCGACGGTGTGCCGGTCACTCTGTTGATTATGCCAATCCTTTGATTTCACAGATTGTGGAGTTTCTGGTATATCTGTTTGATTCTCGGGTCTCCAGCCTATTACCATCAAATTGTACAGGTCCATGCTTTCGGAGACCTTTTCGTATGTGGAACAGCGTCGTATCAGCACTAATCCATACCTCTCCAAGCTTGTTTGGCACTTTACCTTGAAAAGGCCAAGGACTTTGCAGCTAACCCCAAGATGGATTCTTTCTTGGGTGCTGCTCTGCTTGGGGGGGGGGGGGGGGGGGGCACTGTTCAAGCCTTTATCCCAGGTAGATATGCATTTTCTTACATACAAGATGGCTTTTCTGATGGCTTTTGCCTCAGCCAGACGGGTTAGTGAGCTTCACACCCTCTTGGTTGACCCGGCCTTTTTTGGGAGCTCTCTCAACAGTGTTACATTTACCACTGATTGCTCCTTTCTGGCCAAGAATCAGATACCAGAAACTATTCCACCTCCTATCTGTATCAGGGCTCTTCCTTCTGCTGAGGGTAACCACCCTTTGCTCCGTCCGGTTCGTGCAATTCGCATTTATCTCAATTGGACGCAGTTCATTAGGAAAGGCAGGAAACAATTCTTTCTGTCTCTTATTCCTGGTCGACAGATGATCTCTTCTCAATCCATTTCTCGATGGATTTATCTTGCTATTCACGTGGCTTATGCTCGTCTAGCGACTGATGATTGTATTACCAATCGTATTTATGCCCACGAGGTGCGTGCATTGTCTACCTCTTGGGCTAATACTAATTCCGTCATGTTGTCGGATGTTGTGCAGGCAGCCTACTGGAGAAATGCTTCTTTCTCAACCTATCTGCGTCAGTTGCAGGAGCAGTCAGAGGACCTTTTCACTATGGGCTCAGGCTGTTGTCTACCCTAGCCATTAGGCTTCTTACAAGGTCAGTTCCAACTCTGTGCTGTTACTGCCCTTTCTGTCTGTGTGTCGCACAGAACCATACGCCTCATCTCTCATTGTCTTTTTACTAATAATTGTGATGCTATGGGGTTTGATAGGCCTAGGGACCTCTTCCTCTGTCCACAGTTCCAGTGCAATTGGGTTATGTAGGGGTTGGTTATGTGATTCCCTCCATCCTATTGTCTATTCAACCTGTAGTAAACAATTGTAAGGTAGGTTGATAAGAAATTAAAATTTTATAGTAAATTTCCTTTCTTATTATACCCACCACAATTGTTTACATGGAGGCCCTCCCGTCTTCTTATTCGGGTAAGAATTCCTTCCACCCCGCTGATCACATAACTCCAATGTTGGCGGATTCAAAAGAATGATTCATTAGTTACTGCCTGCACACTGGATGCCAGAAGCTGTGGATTTGTACTAAGAGAAGAGCGTCCCTTACTGGGTGTGTGCCGGTGGCGCTTGACCCAGTTTTGGCTTATTTTTTCTTGGTGCTTTTGCACCACTTTTCTTTCCCAAATCGCTTGGGAAAGATCAAAATAGAGAGTATATTTTCCGAGTTAGGGTCTTCCACTGTAGTGCAAGCCTGTAGTAAACAATTGTGATAGGTATAATAAGAAAGGAAATTTACTATAAAATTTAAATAGCTGTTGGAGCAAAATATTTAAACTTTATAATAATGTGAAATCATGTATACAGAATAGGGTACCAGAATTTCTTCGTGGATCCCAAATATTGGCTTCTAGCACTCAATCAGTTAAACGACTGATTTACAGAATGTTTTAATGTATTTCTCCTTTGGGGTAATTGAAAACAGGAGCATCCTGTTTGAACAAAATATATAATTTTTAATGTAATCACCAAATGAAGATTAAATTTTGTTTGGCATTACATGTATAGCAGAAGATAGATTCTGAACCATTAATTTTTCATTTCAACATAGGTTAATGAGTTATGTCAGCAATTTTCATATCCTGTCAGAGCCTGGTCATAATTAATGAGATTTTAAGGTAACCATTTCCCTTATATGTCTTATATGTATCCTTTATATATCTGCCTTGAAAGTAGTGGCCCTAAGTGGAGCTATGTAGAGAGGCCTTTTGTCAAATTCTGGTCTGTCTTTGCAGAAAAGGCAACTTAATGATATGTCATTTTTGACAGGTTAACTTAACTTTGCACTCTGGATTTAAATGTGATTTAAATGCAAAAACAATTGTTTTGTATTTCATCGTGAATAGTGTGCAGTATTGGATTCGATTCGTTATTCGATTCAGTCATATTCAAATATTCACAAATCAGGGTACTGTATTGGATGAACTGAGGCTAAATAGGTCTATAAACAAGGGGAATTCAGTGACTGTCAGGGTAATTTCTAGACATACCACAGGACATTTTATTCAATTAAAAAGTGTTTACTTTATAACTTATATGCAAATAGCAGATCAGATGTGTAATGAAGGTATAGTAAATGGTTTTGGGTTTGGTTGTATTCTGTTAACAAGGTTATTCAATTATAGTATCCATTGGCTCTGTTGTATTCCTTTGTGATGTGGTGTAATTTCTTTTACAGCTTGATATCCTTCTTCAGTTTCTAGTTCTGCATTGTAAAGAGTTTTATTATGAATGAGACAAATAAAAATGTACATCGACACCATCTACAGAACAGTTATACTTATCAGCCTTGTGAAGCAGCTAGAAGGTAAGGTGTCAGAATATACAGTGTTTATTTAACCCTTTACCTAACATAATGGCCAAAACCGGTCAGTGCTATTCTCAAAAAGCGCTAATTAATTTTCATTTTTTGTCTCAAAAACATAGGTTATGAACCCTCTTTGGAATGAGTGCGTCCAGCTCGTTCCAATGAGGAGTCATAAGCTATGTTTTTGAGACAAAAAATGAAAAACATTAGTTATTCAAGAATTTTGTTTGCAAGTGTCATCTGCTTTTCATGTAAGGTAAAGGGTTAAACACACTCCAAACTTTTATAATTTTGGGGGTTTTGCTCTTGCTGGCTTTGTCGCCACTAGAGCCATGCAAAGCTTCAAAAATTTTATTTGATTCAGCATTATCCCAAAGATTCTATTCAATTCAAGTAATGCTGATCAGAAATTTTTTAATCGTTGAGATGTTCTCAAAATTATACCAGTTGTCTCCTCTTGAATTCTTCTATCGTCAGATCTCCTGTATAGAAGAAAACCTGATAATAGAAGAGTTCAAGGAGGTTCCACTTCCAAAACTACTTTGATTCCATCCTATAATATTATGGTTTTTGGATTTCACTTGTTCAGACACATGAGTAAACATTGAGTACAATCAATACTTGAGTGGAGACTGGCACTATTTATGGTTGTGAGAAGGCACAATATTTATAATTTGAAGAACCATGAGGTTCAGTTTGAGACTAGATTTGATTCGAAATTCTCTGCCTTATTTGATTTGGGATTCAATTCAACCCAAAATTTGAGATTCACAGGATCCTAGTTGCCACAACCTTTGGTTTCTAAGTGGTAGAATATGAAACAACCATTATTATTGTTGAATTATTGTTCACTGGTTGTTGTTACTGCCGATTATCATGGTATAAGATGATTCTTACCATCTGTGTTTCTGTTGCTACTGCAACGCCAGTTAAAGTCGAGTTTAGTCAATTGTTTGGAAGCATGTTGCTCAGTTTAGATGACATTCGCTCCAGGAAATGGTTACCAAGTTATGTAATATCAGAAAACCAAAACTGCTGTACCTATTCCACAAAAAGTAGGCACTCTGGGGTTACAACAGGAAAATTATTAAATGGTAATTTGAAGCTTGGTTTTGGTAACCTGTTGTCAACATTGATGCCTGCACTTAAGCAAATATGTTTGAGGTAACTTTGGTAACTTTTAGCTTCAGGTGGTAAATTTGTGACTACAGCAGAAGTGTAAAGTTCAGTGAATTGTTTGAAAATATATTGCTCAATTCTGAGGATTTTCATTCCAAAGGTGTGCAGGGATGGTGTGGGACAATCATTTGAATTTAACTCTTCCGCTGCAAAACGTGACTAAAGATAAATTATACAGTTTAAACTATATTTATTTGTGAAAAGAAGTATGAATACAAAAACAATGGTGCAATGAGTAACATGAACAATAATGTCCTACAGACTAGAAACAAGATAGGATTCGGCAGCAAGCATTTTTGCTTTTGTAAGCTGTCTCCAGGACACAATTTGCAATCTCTGATAGTCATGACGAGGGAGTTGATTTATGTATATTTGAAAATAATAATTTATAGTTTTACCCTGCAATAGATTTGAACAATTTCAACTTCCGATGCGTTGTTGGCGAAAGGAGATCAAATAAAGAGGAAGACTGTTGATTGGAGGAATTGAGGGGAAGGGATGCCCAGGAGGAATTGATAGCAACTCAGTCACATGTGAATATTTTCCTTGGCACCAGCAAAGCTGTTGTGATTTTAAATTGAATATGCACCATATTCTGTTAGATAGTGAGTTGATGGCACACGACTCATATATTGAACACAAGTGCTGAACAAGCTATCAAGCTCAGAGCTCACTGCGTGAGCTGATTGCAACTGCGGGGTATAAAAGTAGTATAATATTTTGAATTACGTAATTTAATATTAAGGGTAACTTCGAGTTCAGGTATAGCCCATAGAAAGGTTTTACACATTTGTATATCAGTATAGATAACCACCTGACAGGCTGCGTACATGAGATGGATCTGATTTATCCTGCTAGATCCTGTATAAAGTTCTCATTATCCTGAGACTCAAACAGTTTCCTGAGACTTCGCCCCCACAAGTCAGTACGGTGGGGATTCATCGCCACCGAAAATGACTGTATTCATGGAGGAGACTTTTGAAGATGTGGCGATTAATTTTGTTGCTATAGTTAACACTTCCATCCAGTAAATTATCAGTATTAACGAGATAAGGTAACTGTCTGATGGTGGCATTCCTTTCTGCTAAATAGATCGGGCACTGGAGTCGATCCCTGGGGTACCCCTGCTGTTATTTCTCTCCATGAAGATGCTGCAGACTGAATAGTAACCTGTTGAGCCTATGTGTCAAATATGACTCGAACCATTTCAGGAGATTCCCTTTAATACCCATCTTTTCCAATTTGAAGAGTAGGCCCAAGGGCCACACCTTATCAAATGCTTTACTTACGTTGCAGAACAAAAAGCGTATTTCTTTACCTTCATCTAAAGTGCAACTTATGGTATTATAAATTTCATTCAACTGGAAAGAGTTTGAATTTTTTGGGGTAAAGCCAGATTGGACATGGGTTATAAGATTATTCGAGCTGAAGAAATCAAAAACCTGGTTGAATACACATTTTTCGAAAACTTTAGCAACACAACTCAAAAGTAAAATTGGCCTATAGTTGCTAATGATATTGGGACTATCCTTTTGAAAAACTGGCAAAACATTTGCGCTTTTCAATTCTTCTGGGAAATAACATTCATTGAGTAGAAAGTTGAAAATGTGTGTCAGGGGCTTAGTTAAGCTCTCTGAGAATTCTTTTAAAACACTTGGACTTTTAGTGTCGGGACCACTTGCTTTTGAAACTTTAAGAGATTGCAAAGCTTCCGCCACATGGTTTTCATCTATGCTTATGTTTTCTAATGTTGGGTGATCACAAGAATTATTCAGAAGTGGTATTGAGGCAGTAGTGTCATCCACGGAGATATAGCACAAAAGTACTTGTTGAAGGCTTCACATTTATCGGCGTTGGATGATAGAATGGAATTATTATAGTGCATAGCAGGTGTTATTATTATTATTAGGTATATCAGACTTGTTCTTACAGAGAAGTGTATTGGGAGTTTTCCACCAGAGGTGTCCATCTCGGAAACCAACAGGGAGTATAGCCATTTCAGTTGTCAAAAGTTAGCTTTAATAATTTCATACTTTTCTTTCAGGTGTTTATGTTGATAGATATATTGTTTTAGTGTTGTATAGATGTGATTTGTAATAAAAGATAGTTATATTAGTGTTTAGTTTAGTTTCTCTGTCGGATTTTAGTGGTGTGTTCCCTATCTTCGCGCGGGTCATTTTCGGTGTTTTGTTTTGTTTACGTTTTCGACTGCTTTCTCAAATTTTAAGTTTCTCTTTGTAATTTTGGCTATGGTTGCTATGGACGGTAAAAGTTTCTTGATGCGGGAGATTCAGACAAGCAGCGTAGAGACGGTTAGTATAGGTGTACAGGTGGGGGCAGTGGTCGAGGCCAGCACAGGGGGAGGGGTGGGTGCTAGTGAGTTATCAACGGACGGCCAGCGGTCGGTGGTGTGTAAGCACTGTGATATGGTGTATGTGGATGGGCATAAGCTGGGGAAGTTGGGGATGTGCACTATCTGCGGAGAGTTAATGCAGCCGTTAGAGGCCTATGTAAAGTTGGAGGAAGAGGTGCAGGAGGTGAGGGGGAAGGCAGGAAAGTCTGGTGTTACCCCAGTTAGGGTGGCATTCGATGGGGGTGGAAGGTGGTGGGTAGTAGGAAGTGGACTTTTGACGTGAATAGTGGGTCGTTTGGGAATAGGAAGGTGCGTCGAGTTGAGGGTAGGGGAGAAGTAGAGGCTAGAGTGTCAAATCCCCAGGCTAGTAGTGTGAGTCGGGGGGCCAAAAGGCGTATTCGTTTAGAATCGGATAGCGACGGAGATAGCGATGACCATGTGGCATCTGTCAGGGCAGGAGCCAGAGGGAAGGTTAGGAAGGTGGTAAACAAGGACAGGGAGGCTTGTAGTGGGAGTGGGAAAAAAGTGAAGTGCAGTGTCCAAAATAGATTCAGTGTGTTAGGTAATTTCGAGAATTCTGAGGAGCAGGTGGGGCCTGAAGAGGTGGAGGTAGGCTTGGTGGTTAGTGTGGTGGAGTGAAAGACTGCGAGCCGGTCCAGTGGGAACAGAGGGGGTAACAGGGGTGGTAGGACAGGAAAGAGGCAGTTGGTGGTTGCAGGGAGTAGTATAGTGCGGGGGTTAGATAGGGTGGTGTGTGGGCCCGACAATGTCAACAGGACCAATTTGTGCTTTCCGGGGGCTAGGGTGGAGGACCTAAGGGACAGAGTGGATGGATTAGTAAAGGGGTCAGGCCCAGACTCAGTGGTTGTTGTACATGTGGGGACCAACAACATCAAGGAGAGAAAATCAATTCAGCTTATTGAGACTTACAAGGACTTAATAACTCAACTGAATGCCAAGAATGCACAGGTAGTGGTTTCGGGGCTTCTCCCAGTACTAGGTGGTGGGGGCGAGCGTAATTCGCGGATCATTGGAGCCAGTGAGGAATTGGGGGAGTACTGTAAGGAACTTGGGATACCCTTTATAGACAATTGGGGATCATTTTGGGGCAGAAAGGACCTATATGAAAGGGATGGTCTCCATCTTAGCCCAAGGGGTACAGAGGTTTTAGGAAGAAATATGTTGCAGGTGGTGGAGCCTTTTTTGGTATAGGGAGGGGAGGGGGGAACAGAGAAGGGGGGAATGAACACAGGAAATGTGTTACAAACCATAGTTGTCAAAAATGGGATAAGGGGGATAAGGAAAAGGGACCAAAAATCCACTTGAATAGGCATAGCGTCCCAAGGAAAGCACAGGTACACAAAATAGGATATACAAACATACAGGGACTAGATAATAATGGGACCAGTAGGCGGAAGCCAATGAATCTTGATACCCTGAAAGTGGGGTATAGCAACATTCGGGGACTCCATCGGAAAGTAAGTGAAATTGCTACATTGATCGAGGCAGAGGAGCTTGATGTCATGGGCCTAAGTGAAATGTGGATAAGACATGAGGAACGGGTAGACCAAGTAAGGGGGTGCATGTGGATAGGTGTAGGGTGAACGGAAGGCCAGAAAAAAAGGGGGAGGGGTAGGCATGTACATTAAAGAGGATTTAAAACCGTCGCTGATCACAAACCTGGAAGAGGTCAGCACCTCGGCTGATGTATCGAAAGAAATTGGATGGGTAAGGATCAATCTAAGAAACAAAAGTATTACCATTGGGGTTGTGTACTGTTCGGTGGAGGGAAGCAAACCCGAGTGGAATGACTCGATATACTCCACACTAAGGGCCAATATCACAGAGCTACAAAACAAGGGGCTCGGTATAATTCTGATGGGTGAATTTAATGGCCACATAGGTGACAAGGAAGAAGACATAGAGGGTGGGGACAAGAAAGTCAACAGGAATGGAAGGAAGCTGTTGAACTTCACAAACGAGCTCGGTCTGAAGATTCTGAACAGGGACGCGAGGTGTAAGGGGAAATGGACATGGGAGAGGAATGACAGAAAATCAATAATCGACTACATTCTCACAGATATTAATTTATGGAGAGAGGTGATAGGGGTAGAAGTGGATGATGATGGTAAAATGGAGGCGGATAGTGATCACAACTTGATTACAGTGACGATCAGGGCCAAAAATCGAATAAAAAGCAAAGGAAGCTTTAAGGAGATTTGGGGACTCAAAAAGGATGCTGACTGGGCGAAGTTCAATGAAAAACTGAAACCAAAGCTTGCAATCGTACCCATGGGGGGGGGGGGGGGGGTTAGTATCCAGAAGATGGCAGACACCATAGTTTCGAGCCTAGTGGAGGCAGGGAAGAAAAGTGTAGGAAAGATCAGGGTGCCAACACAGGAACTTGAGTACAGAGTGAATGAAGAACTGAAAAGGGCCATAAAGGGAAGAAAAGCTAAATGTGCTGCATACAGGAGAAGTAGAAAACTTAAGGAGGCGGAAAGCAATGAGGCCACAGTAGCAAAGGAAGAATACCAACAAGCACGAAATAAAGTAAATAAGATTAAAGACGATAATCGGAGAGTGCGAAATAGCAGTCTTAGTAGGACGATAAGAACGACAGGGGGTGGGGGGTGGTCGAGTTCGAACATATTTTGGAAATGGGTGAATAAACAACAAAGGAAGTAACCCACAGAGTATTAAAGTAGATGGCAGAGTTACAGATGAGCAAGATCAAGTCGCATCAGAATTAGTCAAGCACTGGGAAAAGGTAAACGATAAGCGATGGGGCATGGGAAGCCCGCCTGAGTGTCTGAATCAGGTTGAGGAAAACCTATCGAACTTCGTGTGTAGCGAAATTAAAACGGTGGAGGTGCGAAATGTGATCTCAAAATTAAGGGATGGAAAAGCAGGAGGAGTGGATGAAATTCCAAACAAGTTTATCAAAAAAGGGGGAGAGGAACTCGTGGAAAGCCTAACTGCCCTATTCAATCTAGCCATAGAAAATCAAGAGGTCCCGAAGGAGTGGAGAGAAAGCAAAGTGACATTTATTCACAAAAAGGGGGAAAAAGACGTTTTGGATAACTATCGAGGGATCTCTGTCAGTAGCAACATTGGAAAAGTTTTTTGTAAAGTCCTGTATGGGAGACTAAAGGAGGTGATTAAAGAGAAGGGTTTTTTGGGAGAAATCCAGAATGGCTTCAGGAAGGGAAGGCAAGTTACTGACAATCTTTTCACGCTGTCCCAAATGATAGAATCCGCAAAAGCAAAAAAGAAAAAGCTGTTTATGGCCTTTTTGGATGTCAAAAAGGCATACGATAGAGTATGGAGGGAGGGTATGTGGCGCAAGCTGGAGGCTCTGGGCTTAGGAGGCGAGTATGTTGGAATTATGAAAGCATTATATAAAGACGTACAGAGTGAACTTAACCTGGGAAACATTACAACAAAACGTGTGCCTATGGAGATAGGCCTAAAACAGGGGTGTATCCTTTCGCCAATCCTGTTTGCATTGTATATCAAAGATTTAGGAGATGAACTCCATAGTGAGGAGGGGGTAGCAGTTGGGGACTTGAAGATCCCAGGGCTTTTGTTTGCAGACGATATGGTGCCAGTGTCAGAAAGCGAAGAGGGGCCAACTAAAATGCTGGGAATTGTTGGGAAATATGGGAGCAAATGGAGACTCAAACTTAATGAAAGCAAGAGCAAAGTTATACCTGTGGGCCGTAAAGTGGACCCCACTCGCAGGTGGAGAGTGGGTGAGTTCTGCATTCCGGAAGGTAACAGCAAACTTCTCAGTGTAGGGGAGACAGGTGATTACGAGTATTTGGGGGTAAATATAAACATTACAGGAAGAGGCATCTACCGAAACCACACAAATAAATTGATTCTGAAGGAGAAGCGAATCCTTAACCAAATGAAACTTTTTGGGAGAAACAGTTTCAATAAGGTTTTCATGGGGAAAACCATTTGGGAAATGGTGGGTCTGCCAAGTATTACATACGGTACGGAAGTGGTACCCCTAAACCAGACAGCCGTAAAGAGCTTGAAAATCCTGCAGAACG
Organism: Pictodentalium vernedei; assembly: GCA_031216915.1. Classification (NCBI taxonomy): domain Eukaryota; kingdom Metazoa; phylum Mollusca; class Scaphopoda; order Dentaliida; family Dentaliidae; genus Pictodentalium; species Pictodentalium vernedei. Next base: position 686,310,083 of record CM062296.1, on the reverse strand, counting down.
ATGCAGGTCGATGGATAACGTGGTCGAGTAATGCCGCAGCGCTAGAAGCAATCAGGGGTGAGCTTGGGTGGATGACGATCAAGGACAGGATAGACCTGTTGAAACCTATCTTAATTACTTGGTAAATCTCCCAGACAGCCGATGGTGTAAAGTAATGTTCCTGAGAATTTTCAACTCAAATATAAAGACGGGGTGGATAGTCCAAGTGAGGGAGCTAGTAGAGAACTACTCATTGGAGATCTCGGACCTGGACGTTGGGGCCAACCAGGGTAAAAAAATCATCAGAGAAAGGGTCATGGAGGATTGTAACCGTAATTGGCGAGAGGGGGGTCAAATCAAAGAGGTCTTTGGGTGGTTTGCGTGATAAAGAGAAGCCAGGCTTTGAAGAGTACCTTGATGGCACCTTTGGGGGGTCACTGCTGTTCAAGATGAGGTCGCGATCCCTGGAGCTGAAGGGAAAAATTGGGAAGGACAGTGAAAGGGAGTGCCAGATGTGTAATTTGGGAATGGTGGAGACCCTGGAACACTTTCTTCTAGAATGCCCAAAGTACCAGTCTAAAAGATTAACATTCACTGGGAGTATAATGGGGAAGTGGGATGGGAGAATGAAGGACATGTGGTTAGGGGGAGACTCAAAGGAGAGGGTTAATATGCTAATCGGAGAGATTGGGAAGAATGGGGCAAGGGATGTCATCAAGCAGTTCGTCTACGAGTATTGGGAGGAGAGGAGCAGCATGGGAATAGGGAGGCAGTTGGGAGTACAGGGGTAACCAAGGCCTTCTCATCCGAGAACCACAACAAATCAGCGGCTGGCCAAAGTGTTATTATTATTAGGTGAGAGGAGGAGGGTGTATTGTTGAGTATATTTTCCATTTTATCGAGATACCAATCTTTTGATCTCATGACTGCCGATATAGTTCAGTTTCTTATCTTTTGGTATTTCTCCCAGGCCATTGGTATGTTTTTCAGTTTAGCAAGGCGATAAATTCTTTTTCTCCGACGAATTAGGGTTCTGATTTCATTGTGCATCCAGGGGGGTTCATTATGTCTTGATGTTATTAGTTTATTTGGCAAGAGCTTGTGGGTTACATTGTCTAATGTTTTCTGGAAATCACCAGCTATTGATGTGCGCATACCAGCAGCAAGAATGCTATCCCAGTCTATATCCATATGTGACTTATTAATTACACCAAAGTCTGCATTTTCAAACATCCATACTCTCCACTTGAATGACTCGGTCCGTGCTATACAGTGCTTAAGTTCAACAAAAACTAGGCAGTGGTAACAGGTGCATTCTGCATAGAAAGGGTCTCCGACGCCATAATGTGCAATTATGGACAGGTCATTAGTTATTATCAAATCCAGAAGGGTAGAGGATGTTTCTGTGAAGTGTGTGGGCTGATAAATTATTTGGGTCAGATTGTTTTGGATTAATATTTGCTAGAGTAAGAGTAAGGGTGTTAAAAACGGTAATCCATAATGGTTATTGTTGGGAGAACTTAAGAGGTAAAAAAAAACTATAAAAAGAGGAGCCAGGACTGCCCAGGTCTTGACATTGTGTCCAGATGGAGGCAGCCAATGTATTCACAAAGTAGCACCTGGCTGCATCACTGCCTTTTAGATTTTCTGACACATGTGATGGGTGGAGGAAGTCCTTGTGTGCACAGGGTCGCACCGAAATGCTTCACTTCCGATATCCACCAGATTTTAGTGGATTATGTTGCTATATTTGGTTAATTAGTTTCATGTCTGGTATAGTTGTTTTTTTGAGAATTATTGTGATGGAGGAAGCCCCTGAGTGCACAGGATCTCACCAAAACACTTCACTTCCTATATCCACCAGATTTGAGTGGATTATGTTACAGTAATAGGTGATTGGCTTGTTATTTGTTTGGTCCAGTAGTGTTTTGTTAATGGGGATGATTAAGTTCAGTCAGTTAATTGGGTTTAGTTGATTGATACTCAGGTGTTCGTTTAGTGGCCCTAGGGAGCTGAGTGCTAGTCGAGTGTTAGTTATTGTGTGTGATTGGCATTCAGTTTGTTTGTTTGTTTAGCAGGTTTATAGAAGTTTTTTGGGTTTACTGCGCTTGAGCTAAAGTGATTATTAAGCAGTCTATAAGAGGCTGATCTTACAGGTTAATTATCATTCAGTGAGGATTGCCTCGCTACTCATGCTATTCATTGAGAACTTTAGGATAGAGTCTGTGAGGACTGCCTCGCAACTCTGCTGAAGCGTGATTGAAATGCGTTTAATAAGATCTATATAACAAAACCCTCCACATACTCCTGGATAGTGAATCAATGGTGAAGCTGAACGAACACCGAACCCTTAACAGAAAAACAAAATAAGCCACAGTAAATTAAAGTTACTCAATAGAATTAAACTGCGTGGAGTCAGTGAAGATTGCCTTGCTACTCATTGAGATCTTTAGGATTGAGTCTGTGAGGATTGCCTCGCAACTCTGCGTGTGGGGCTCCGAAGAAACACACCCCTTACCCATCCATAGCAACAATCACACAACAGTCACAATATACAATAGCGGATACCTATCTTTCTCTCTACCTATAACTTTTCTAATTGAACATTCTCAAATTTTCTTGCAACACTCTTATCAAGAAGACGCATGGAAATGGTAGACAAAGCGTAGGAGGAATTGGTGCAACTTACCTTTCTGCAATATACACAAGAAACCACCAAACACCAAGCAAGGATTGAAACAAGCTTGTCTGGCTGGGGACGAGTGTATATTTTATATAAATAAACATTTGAATAGTCATCTCTAATAGTCTTAATGGCATTGAGGGATTGAGTATTGACAATCTATCACTCCAGCGTAAACTGCCGGGATTTCTAACCGCGTGCATACCCCCTCAGACCCCATTTGAGGCAATAGGAAAGCTAGGCCTGTGTGATCCAAGTGAAATAAAATAAGGTTAACTGGGTTGCAAGGGATTTGTAAATCCCACATCGTCCCTACACGTCTTCGGCGCGCTAAAACCTTTCATTCATTCAGTTATCATTCTATTTTGACTACCTGCATTTTGGAGTGTCTTATCATTGCAAATCATTGAAAATATGGGCAGCAATAGATGTATCGCGATGTTTGGATGTAGTCTGGTTAGGCGATTACAGAGCTTTTGCAATGGAAGAGGCTTTGGAGATGCTTGCCCTGTTCACTTTTATGGAGTGGGCAAAATGAGTGTCGGTTCCTGCCCCGAGGGAGTGTACAAGAGAATGGTCTCAGAACGACCTGATATGGTTCTACTTCAGATTGGCAGGAATGATATCCAGGCCGTCAGAGATCCCCAGTTGATAGTTGCCCATCTGATGGCTTTGGTCGCACGCTTAACAGAAGAAGCTGGAGTTGCTGGAGTCTATTTCATCGTGATTCAACCCCGGATGCCCAGCCAGAGGTGGACTCCACAGGGCTAACCAAGGGCCAGTACAGATTACAGGTGAAGTATATAAACTGTTGGATGGAGAGGAAGATTCCTGGGTATTTCGCCTGGGTAAAGGGCCTAAAGTTTTTGAAGCACTTTCTTCCTGATAGAGTGCACTTTAACAGACAGGGCAATGCCAGATATTGTAGTGCACTTGGCTGCTTCATCCATAAGGCCATGAGGAAATGAGGACTGGATTGAAGGGAGAGAAGAAGGGAAGAGAAATACTGTTCAAAAACAAAATGGCCCTTTTTAGGGCCACCCATTATATTAAAAGAGAACTTTTATCACATTGGCATATGCGTGAAAAAAAGGGGGGGGGGGGGAGGTGCTTAGCTTGTATTAGATTTGTGATAGGTCTGGTGGTATTTGTCTATCTCTATGATAAGTTCGCTGTCTTTTATTTTATGGAGAGTATTTTCCGCTAATCTAGTGAGTTGGTCTTTGATCCACTCAATGTTGACTGTTTCATGGAGGAGATTGGTCGTTGTCCAACGAGGTGCATTAATGGCAATTCAGAGGGCATAGTTCTGAACACATAGTTTGAGGAGGTTGATCATGCTAAAGTTAGCGGTGATCAGGGCTTCATACTCTTGGACCGGGCAAACAAAAGCTTTGTATAGTTTAATTACAGTGTCCCTTTTAGCTCCCCAATCTTTCCCTCAGAGCATTTTTAGTAGGTTGACGCTCTTGTATGCTTTGGCCATAGTGTTAGAGATGTGGACATTTAGGTTTAGTTTTCTATCCAATGTTATCCCCAGGAATCTTCCTTCCTGATAGGTTTTCAATCTGGTGTTATAGAGTGTTAGATCAAAGGATGGGATTTGGCATTTGTTGGTAAAGATAAGCTTCTGTGTCTTGTTCGGGTTGAGTTTGATCTGCCATAATGAACACCAGTCTTCTAAGACCTCGAGGGCATCTTGAAGACAGTGTTCACTTATGTTGCAGGATCTGCTGGCAGTGTGGAGGGCCTTATCATCTGCAAATTGGTGTATTTCAACCTGGTTTTTGCCTACTTTGTCAATTTCGTTGACATAGATGATAAAGAGCAGTGGGCTGAGCACCGAGCCTTGGGGCAGGCCGGCGATCAGGTCCATTTCTTTGGACATTTCACAGTTTACTTTAATTTTGATTTTCCTGTCCATTAGGAATGATGAGATTATGCGCATATTTTTTTCTGGGAGATCCAGACTGGGTCAAAGGCCTGTTTAACATCTAGGAGAACCACCATGCCTACTTCTTTTTGGGAGAGGGAGGTTTACATGTAATCGATCAGGTGATAGACGTGTTCTATTACTTGTTTTCCATTCTGGTAAGCCCCTGCCATTTGTTGAAGAAATCAGCATTTTCTAAGTGTGTCCGGAGGCAGTTGGTTAAAACCCTTTCAAAGATTTTACCTAAGCAGCTGAGGAGGCTTATAGGGTGGTAGTTGGCAGGGTTTTTGAGGTCCTTATCAGGTTTAGGGATCATTACACCTTTCACTGTTTTCCAGCAGCGAGGGAAGTAGCCCATGGTAAGGCAGAGGTTAAGGAGTTTGGTAAGTTGATTGATGAGGGAAATGGGGGTTTGTTTGAGACTTTTGTATGAGATTTCGTCCTCCCCTGGGGAGGATGTGTTTTTACATTTGCAGATTGTGTCCATAATTTCCGTATTGAGGATGGTTTCAGTGAAGGGGTCATTTATATCGTAGTTTTTGAGTTCGGGGTTGTTTGGTGACGTGGGTTCGAATGGCTGTTTATTAACCATCACAAATTTATCAACTGTGTCATTGAATTCATCATTAAATTGCTCTCCTTCATGTAGACTATGTGTGTGCTGGAGTTCACAATGCTGTCAGCTTTGGCTTTATCATCCAGTGCAACTGTTCCATCAGGCCTAGTGAGGGGAGAGCAGTTTGATTGTTTGCACTTTTGTTAAGATAGAGTTTTAAAACTGTCCCAGAATTTCTTGGGATCGCGTATACCATTAAAGTTGACTGTGGATTTTTCCCATCTTTCCCGGTTCTCATTAGTAATTGCTTTTTTAACCTCGCCATGAAGACAGTTGTAGGCGGGATTGTTAGTGGGATTGGTTTCATTTTTATAGGTTCTAAATGCCTTTCATTTTTGTTTGATGAGGGCCAGAGTGGAGGCAGAGATTGGTGTTTTTCGAAGATGGACAATTTTTGGGGGGGAGGAGGGCAAGTTTCTTCAAGGGCTAGGTTAATGGTATCATCTTGGTTGGAGCAGGCTAGTTCCAGTTCTGAGATATTGTTTGGGGGTTTGAATCAAGTTTATTATCAATTATATCTCTGAATAGATCCCAATCTAATTTGTTTAGATTGCATCTGTGGATAGGGTCATATCTGGTGGGGCCTATATTAAAGTTGACTGTGCAGTGGACAGGGAGATGGCCGCTACCCATTTCGTCCTCTGTAACTGAGAAGTCTCCAGTTTGGTTGATGAGAGAGTTGCTAATTATGATTAGGTCAAGGATTTCAGGTTTGACTTTCGGGTTACTACTAATATGCGTTGGGGTTTGGCTATCATTGAGGACATGGTGGTCAAATTGTTCAATTATGTCAAAGAGGGCATCTCCATTGGGTTCAGTTGAGTTATAGCCAAAAAATTGGTGCTTAGCATTGAATTCTCCAAGAAGACTCCAAAGACTTCCTCATTTACTATTTTACTGGTCATTATAGTAGGAGATGACAGCAGTATTTTTGTTTTTGGCTGTAATGTCCGTGGCAACCACCTCAGCATCGAGGTGGTCTGTTGGGATGGGTTTGAATTTGAGGTTCATTTACTGAAAGTCAGGATGAGCTATTGTGATCACTCACTCGTCCGCTGTCCGCTGAAGCAATTTAAGTGAAATTTGAGATGATTGTTTGTTATGACATCGCATTTTGATTTTGTTCAAATCAAGTTGCCCCACCCCTCGGAAGGACCATGCCCAAAAAGTGTCTTTTTCTCTTGAACCAGCAGTAGCAGAGACTTGATAGTTGGTGTGCAGCTTCCTTTTGAGGTGTAGACTTAGATTTGTTCAAGAGAAGTTTGTGGGACTATATTTGCCGTTGTTATGGTGGGGGGGGGGGGGGGGGGGCAAGAATTTTTGCCTCACCCAAAATTTATATTTTCCAAACCGAGAGGCTGATTTGAACCAAATTTGATGTGAGGGCTTATTGGGTCACAAGTACTTAATTAATGTCAAAAAAAATTTTCCAGTCACCTCATGGGAACTGCAGGAGCTAAAAATAGAAAAAAATTAAAATGCCCATATCTCCAAAACCACACGGCACTGAGAATTCTTATTTGGTGTGAAGCTTCCTTAGGACTAACAGAATGGAATGGTCAAAAACAACTGCTATCGGTTTTATCATAGGGTACTTTTTCAGGACTTTTTCATAGGTTTTATCATAGGGTGCTGAGTCAGTATTTTTTAACACTGTGGGTAATGGGAAAAACATTTAAGACTCTTCTTCTCCCAAACCACTGCTCCAAAAGCTTTCAAATTTCACATATAACATCTTTGGAAGATTGTTTCACATGTTTATTGAAATCAAATCCCTGGGTTCATATTTGGGCTCTCTATGGGAGCCCAAATATTTAAATTAGTGCAGTATGGTATGAGGAATCTTCTTCTTCAGATCCACCAATCAGAATCTTTTGATATTGGGTATGCAGCATCCTTAGGGATGTGAGATTCAAGTTTGTTCAAGCCAAGTCCCTGGGTTCATATTTGGGCTCCCTGTGGGATCCCAAATTATAACTTAGTTCAATATGAGGAATATTCTTCAAAAATCTTCTTCTTCACATCCACCATTCAGGATCTTTTGATATTTGGTATACAGTATCCTCAGGGAGGTGAGATATAAGTTTGTTAAAGCCAAATCCCTGGGTTCATATTTGGGCTTCCTGTGGGATCCTGAATTGTACCAAAATTTTTATTTTCTGAACTGAGAGGCCATTTTGAATCAAATTTGATATGAGGGCTTATTGGGTCATAAGTACCTAATTTATACCAAAAATAATTTTCCCGTCACCTCATGGGAACTGCAGGAGCTAAAAATAGACAAATTTAAAACGCCATATCTCCAAAACTACACGGCATTGAGAATTTTTTGTTTGTATGAAGCTTCCTTAGGAACAGCAGAAAGGAATATTCCCCAAAAATTTTTTTGCCATCAGTTTTATCACAGAGTACTTTTCCAGGACTTTAAAAAACATGCTGAGTCATCATTTTTTAACACTTTTGAGTAATGGGAAAAACATTAAAGAATCTTCTCCCATACCTCTGCTCCAAAGGCTTTCATACTTCACATATAACATCTTTGGAAGATTCATTCACATGTTTGTTGAAATCAAATCCATGGGTCCATATTTGGGCTCTCTATGGAAGCCCAAATGCCCAGATTAGTGCAATTTGAGGAATATTCTTTAAAAATGTTCTTCTTCTGATCCTTTAAACAGAATATTTTGATATTTGGCATGCATCATCCTTAGGGGAGTGAGATTAAAATTTGTTCAAGCCAAGTCCCTGGGTTCATATTTGGGCTCCCTATGGGAGCCTGAATTATAACTTAGTTCAATATGAGGAATATTCTTTAAAAATATTTTTCTTCAGATCCAGCAGTCAGAATCTTTTGATATTTGGTATACAGGATCCTTAGGGAGGTGAGATTCAAGTTTGTTCAAGCCAAATCCCTGGGTTCATATTTGGGTTCCCTGTGGGAGCCTGAATTATAATTTAGTTCAATAAGAGGAATATTCTTTAAAAATGTTTTTTTTTTTCAGATCCACCGGTCAGAATCTTTTGATATTTTGTATAAGCTTTTCTTAGGAGGGGCAGATGCAACTTGTTCAAATCAATTCTCTGGGTTGACATTTAGGCTACCATGTCAGGTGAGCATCCTCAGGCCCTCTGGGACCTCTTGTTTAGTAGGTTAAATTTGAAGTCCCTACTAGGGCAGGTCACTTTTATCTTCCATGTTTGACAGCCTGCGGTGCTAGAGGTAAAACGCTCCCATGGTCAACCTAGCGCTTCCTTAATGTTGGAGTTAGGAGTCTTGGGGTTAATTTTGTTGATTACTGCTTATTTATTAACCGGCGGTGGTGGGGCTATGTTTTGGGGCTTGTTGGGTTTGTTTGCCCCTCTGCCCATCCCCTTCGGATCTGCTACTAAGCTTTTGACCTTATCAGTCCAGAGAGGCTTGTTATTGCAATTGGTTCCGGAGCTTGAAGCCTCATTTACATTAGAGGAGCTGGTTGTTGAGTGGCTGGTATTTTCTATTTCCGGTCTCTCGGTTGTGCTGGAAGGAGAGATTTTGTTTAGAGGAGAGGTTTCAATTTCTATGAGGGGCTGGATCTGTTTGGGGATAAGGGGTAGGGCCCATGATCCCGGAGGTAGTTTGTGTTGCTGGAGCTTGACAAATCAATAGCTTTCTTAACTTGCATAGTTCAGTTGGCAAGACTTCTTTCTCTTTTTTTCATTTGCAACTCTAATTCTCTCTCTCTCCATGTGCTCCTCCACTTTTTCCTTCTCTCTCTCTGCCCTTTCAATCTCCTTCTCCATCATTTTTTCAGCTCTCTCTCATGCTCTTCCTTTAGCTCATTAATAATAATAATAATAATAATAATAATAATAATAATAATAATAATAATAATAATAATAATTTTAAAGCCAAGAATCCACACACGGTGCTCAATTGCTGTACAATAATTGCATACAAACATATATATACACACATACACATATATTCTCTCACAGATACATTGATACATGTACATGGATCACTATTATCATTTATTGGTGCCCAATACCACATCAGCAACCGAGGCTATATCATGGCAATAAGCGACAGGACCTAAAAGAAAAAGGGTATTGAATTAAAACAAAATAAAAAACAAAACAAAACAAACTACAACTTTACCAAAACAAGTATGTGAGTATAACTTGACGAGTAACGAGGCAATCTTCACTGACTCAGTCACACCCACGCACCTGGTAAGGTCAGTTTATGACCAAAATTAAAAGACCTCTGAAGGAAATACCTTTCGAAAAAGGTAGGTTTTAGTACCAGACTTGAATGATTCAAGTGATTTACTATTTTTATGTCGATTGGAAGAGAATTCCAAAGCCTTGGGCCAGCAACTGCAAAGGCCCTATCACCAGCACTAGTAAATTTAGATACGGGCTGAACCAGATTGAGTTGACCTGATGACCTCAGAGACCTCGGTGGTTTGTGGATGGTAAGCAGATTGGACAAGTAGGATGGTGCAGATCCGAGATACACTTAAACACCAAAAGGACAATTTTAAATTGAATTCTTTGCTTAACAGGTAGCCAGTGTAACTCAGAGAGTACTGGTGTTATATGGCAGTACTTTTGAGTTCTGGTTATGACCCGTGCAGCACAATTTTGGATGTGTTGTAGCTTTTCAAGAATAGATGTTTTAGAGCCAATCAGAAGAGAGTTGCAGTAGTTGAGGCGACTGGTAATAAAGGCATGGACAAGCTGTTGTGATGTCTACGTATCAATGAAGGATCGAATTTTGTCAATATTACTAAGATGAAAAAATGCACTGCAAGAGACTTGTTTGATATGTTCATCAGTGGCCAAATTTTCATCCATGAAATAGCCTAAGTTTCGAACACAGCTACTGAGTTTTATCGCAGAACCTCCAATATTGAGGGACAGTTTGGATATTTTTGAAAGTTGATGAGGTAGACCTATATATATTACTTCTGTCTTGTCATCGTTCAATTTAAGAAAGTTTTTAGTCATCCATGCCTTGATGTCTGAAATACAAAGTTCAATCTCACTGCATGCTTCAGACTCAAAGGCATCAGTAAAACTAATATACAGCTGTGTGTCATCTGCGTAAAAATGAAAGTCAAGGCCATGGCTTCAGATAATGTCACCAAGAGGTAAGACACAGACAGTGTACAGTAGGGGACCCAACACCGATCCTTGAGGGATGCCAAAACGTAGTGTGACCTTTTCTGACGACTCACTGCCAATAAGGACACTCTGTGTGTGACTATTAAGGTACAATGAAAACCAATTAAGTGCTCGGTCAGTAAGGCCTATTCTCACTGCCAGTCTTTCAATAAGTATGTTATGATCTATGGTGTCAAAAGCGGCACTTAAATCCAACAAAACAAGACATGTTAGGTTGTGCCTGTCCGTGGATAGAAGGATATCATTTTGGACCCTTAGAAGTGCTGTTTCTGTACTGCAATTAGATCTGTATGCGTATGTAGATTGCTTAACTTCGGCTAGGCCGTGGGCTGCCAAATGAGAATTTGGCTGAGAAGCCACCGCATGCTCAATAATCTTTGATAGGAATGGAAGATTAGAGACCGGTCGGTAGTTTTTCAGAACCTCTGGGTCAAGTGTTGGCTGTTTGAGAAGAGGTTTTACTAAAGAGTGTTTCATGCTTGTCAGAAAGACGCCAGAGTGGAGGGAGGCATTGACCAGTTTCAAGATTGGTGTAGTTAACTCCAAAAGAGATGCTTTTAACAACCAAGTTGGAATGATATCTAGCATGCATTGCTTAGATGGTGCCTTGGATATTAACCTCTGGATATCTGTTGTAGCCAAAGGTTTGAATTGGGACAACTGTGCAACAGTTTTAACACAGGTACATGGCATGTCGGCCATCAGTCGAAGATCGGATTGTGAGCTTGTATCAAGCGAAGCTCTGATAATCTCAATTTTTTCAGAAAAGGAAGAAGAAAATCTATTCGCAAGGTCTTTGGATGATGAATGCTCTAGGAGTACGGTTGTCTTTTGACGATACAGAAGGTTCTCAAGAATGACAGACAGCGCATTAGGGGAATCAACATTAGCTGACAATAAGTCCGAAAAGTATTTCTGTTTTGCAGATTTGACCAGTTTGTTAACAACATTTCGCTGGTTGACAAACATCTCTATGTGAACACATAGTTTCGTCTGACTCTCCTGTTTTTAGCTTCCATTGACATTTGCTCAAATTTTAGACACATGGCACTCATCTGTTCTTGTGTCTCTTTCGCTTTCTCATTCATCTAATTCAATCTTTCTAACAGCACAGAATTGTCATGGCTTTTTCTTTCAGAATTACCCCCCACTGGCTGACTTAAAGACCCCAGTTTCCCATCAAGACTATTCCTTTTAGACTTTTTCTCACCCCTGTCGCTCTTATTCTCTTTTTCCTTTCTGATTTCATTCATGGTCTTTCTTAGGCTGGATTTATTGTTGCTACCCGAAATGAAATGAATGAAAGGTTTTAGCGCGCCGAAGATGATGTGGGATTTACAAATCCCTTGCGACCCGGTTAACCTTATTTTATTTCACTTGGATCACACAGGCCTAGCTTTCCTATTGCCTCAAATGGGGTCTGCGGGGGTATGCACGCGGTTAGAATCCCCTGCAGTTTACGTTGGCGTGATAGATTGTCAATAATCAATCCCTCAATGCCTTTAAGACTGTTAGAGAGTGGGCTCTATTTGGTTCTAGCTTGGCGATGGTAGAGGTTTGAGTCCCACCATGGTGGCGAGCCAGAATATAATGTTGTGCGAAGGCAAACTTAAGGGAAGAAGAGAAAAAAAAAACAAACAGCAACGCCGGTTTGGTAGCGGCCCCGGTATATGACCATAGCAGTTAAAAAAGGAATGGAGAAAGCTCCAACAGTTTAGTTTGAAAAACCGGAAGTCATCCATCAAGCCTCCTGGGAGATAGGATGCCGTATGTGATTATGAGGTATCTGGTTATCCTACGGGAATTCCAAATGACCTCCCCCCCCCCAAAAAAAAAACATCCTCTCACAGACACACACCCTCAAGCCCTTAAAAGGGCTGTTAAATCTTTATTCAAATGCCTATTTATATAAAATTTACACTCGTCCCCAGCCAGACAAGCTTGTTTCAATCCTTGCCTGGTGTTTGGTGGTTTCTTGTGTATGTTAACAGAAAGGTAAGTTGCACCAATTCCTCCTACACTTTGTCTACCATTTCCATGCGTCTTCTTGATAAGAGTGTTGCAATTTGAGAATGTTAGAGAAAAGTTATAGGTAGAGAGAAAGATAGGTATCCTCTATTGTGTATTGTGACTATTGTGTGATTGTTGCTATGGATGGGGTAAGGGGTGTGTTTCTTCGGAGCCCACTCCCCACACACAGAGTTTCGAGGCAATCCTCACAGACTCAATCCTAAAGATCTCAATGAGTAGCGAGGCAATCCTCACTGACTCCACGCAGTTTAATTCTATTGAGTAATTTTAATTTACTGTGGCTTATCTTGTTTTTCTGTTAAGGGTTCAGTGTTCGTTCAGCTTCACCATTGACTCACTATCCTGGAGTATGTAGAGGGTTTTGTTATATAGGTCTTATTAAATGCATTTCAGTCGTGCTTCAGCAGAGTTGCGAGGCAGTCCTCACAGACTCTATCCTAAAGTTCTCAATGGGTAGCGAGGCAATCCTTACTGACTCCACGCAATTTAGTTATGTTGTATAATTTTATTTTTTTTTTATTTTCTGGAAACTTATTTTGTTTTTCTGTTAAGGGATCGGTGTTCGTTCAGCTCAACCATTAATTCACTATCTTGGAGTCTGTTGAGGGTTTTGATTTGTAGTCGCGTATCAATAGTTTCTATTTTTGCTAGCTCGTGAAGTTCCTTCATAATTTTGAACCCGTTGTAGTTTTTCAATGTTGGTTTTATTCAGGTCACTCGTTATTATGACCCCATACTCTAGTACTGGGCGTATATATGATTTGTAAAGCTTGAGGAGAACTTCTTTATTGGCTCCCCAATTTTTACCTCTAATCATTTTCAGGAAATTGATGCATTTAGTGGCTTTGACAGTGACTGAGTTTACGTGATTGTTTAGATTGAGACTGCTATCCAGGGTGAATCCCAGAAACTTTGCCTCTTTACTAGCTTCAAGTTTGTGGTCGTAAAGCTTAAGCTCAATATTAGGGACAGCTTTTTTCCTTTGCTTTTTATAGAATGTGATTCTTTGTGTTTTCGTGGCATTTAGCCACAGAGCGCACCAGTCTTGCAGGTCGCGGATGGTATCCTGCAGGCAGTTTTGTATTATGTTTCGAGACTTACTAACCATCCACATTCCTTTATTGTCTGAGAATTGAGATAGTTCAACATGGTTCTTCCCTACTTTGTCAATGTCATTCACATATATTATAAATAGAAGCGGGCTGAGGACCAAACCCTGTGGAGTGCCCGCTTCGAGTTTTACCTCGTCTGACACTTCGCGGTTGACCCTCACTTTGATTTTTCAATCAGATAAAAATTATGATATGATCCTTAGAATTTTGGTAGGTAGCCCCATTTTAGCTAGTTTGTATCACATGCCATTGTGCCAGACAGAGTCTAACGCTTTTTCTACGTCGAGTAATAGCGCGGTTCCTATTTCATTTTGACTGAACGCCATTTTCATATAATCTACCAGTCTATAAACATGCTCGATTCCCTCTCTTTGGCTTCTGTATGCCCTTTGCCACTTATTGAAAAAGCTGATTGATTCGAGATGGCTGTGGAGTCTAGTCGTGAGAATCCGTTCGAAAATTTTTCCAATACAGCTGAGTAGGCTGATTGGGCGGTAATTAGCTGGGTTGCTCAAGTCCTTGTCGGGTTTGGGTATCATGACTCCTGTAGCTACTTTCCAACATTTTGGGAAGTATTCACTAGAGAGACAGCAGTTTAGGAGGTTAGTGAGTCTACCGAAAAAAGTATTGGGACATTGTTTCAGGATTTTGTACGAGACCTCGTCCCCTCCTGGGGAAGAAGAAGACTTACATTTTTTAATTGTGTTAGCCACTTCTTCTTGGCTTATCGGTTCCGTGAGTTCATGGCCATCTCCGTCCTTGGGCGTTTGGCTGAAGTTGGCATCGTTAAACGTTGTCTTGTTGTCTCGAACAAATTTGTTTACTTTTTCTTTGAACTCGTCATCAAACCTATCGCCCTCATGTGGACGATGATATTTCTTAAGGAGCTCAACGAAGGCGCTAGTCTTCACCTTGTCATCCAGGGCCATAGTTCCATTGCTGATCTTAAGAGCCTTACTGTTGGCATCTTCATGTTTTTGTCCAGTAAGGGTTTTAAAAGTATCCCAAAACTTTTTAGTCTCCCTGAGTCCATTTAGATTTTCCGTTGCTTTTTCCCATCTCATGCGATTGTCGTTTGCTATTGCTTTTTTAACTTCGCCGTGGAGGCGATTATACACGGCTTTAAGTTTGACCTTTTTAGTTGGAAGTTTTTCTGATTTGTATGCACGGAAGGCCTTTCTTTTTTGTTTTATTATTTGGAGTGTGGTTTCAGTTATTCTGTTGGCCTGCGGTTTAACCGTCTGTTTGGGACAAATCTCATCAAGAGTGTTGTTAGTGACTTCACTGGGATTGGTACATGCTTGCTCGAGCTCCCAGGTATTCATTGAGTCGTTTTTGTTTATTTTAACCTGAATTATTTTTCTGAAGAGGTCCCAGTCAATTTTGGATAGATTCCTCCTCCTCATTGCGGGGTATCTTGTGGGTCCGCTGCAACCGTGTAATGTAGCATGAACAGGCAGGTGGTCGCTACCTAAATCATTGTCCCCCACAAATATGTCTTGCATTTGATTAGTTAGTGATTTACTGGTTATAATTAGGTCAAGGATGTCGGATTGGTGGAGTGTGTTGTTACTGACGTGGGTAATGTCGTGGTCTTATTGCTATCCTTCAGAAAATCTGCTTTTTCAACTTTGTAGCTGGCCATTATTCACAAACTCTTACAAACAACTTTTACACTCTGCTTAATAGAAATGAATCACAAAATAAAAATAAATCACTAATAGGAATCACAATGGTAAATTAACATATGTCTCATCACTTTGAGGTTCACAACTTGAATGTGATATTCACACCTTGAATGTGTTTTAATATCTCTATCTGTTTTATTTGGAGCATTGGCTGGCCATGTAATATTTTTTGCTGCTCCAATTGCCAGTACCTAACGATATTTAATGTGTTAACAAAAGGAAATATGTGGCTGACAGCATCAAATCCAACATGCCACAAAGCACTGAAAGACTTTAATTGACACTAAAAGATGTTGCCATTATAATATTTCAACATTTGACAGATAAAAATCTGGTGGTCATTGCACTATTTTGAGTAGAATTGAATAATGTGACACTCTCATAAATCATTATCACTCTGAATGTCTGCCAGACAGAAATTACTCTTTATTGCTTCTTTATTATGTGTACTATCACCTGCAACTTCTAGTTTTTTTTTGTTGACAATGAACTCAGCCAATGAACAAGAATTGCTTTTCCACAAATCAAGATCTTAAACTGAAATGGACCACCAACAATTCACAACAGGTTCAGAGTGATATCTCCCAACCATCTATTAACATTATTTGATATTGTCATGAAATAAAAAGTCAGGTCAAAAAGTCATGGCAGCCCTGTCTTGATTTTTTGAAAATAATCAAGAATAAGAACAAACAAGCTGAATTTTTCAGGAAAAAATAAAAAAAAAAGAGTGAAAAATCATGGTCACAGTAATGGGACCCAGTTGATTCACTTGCAGCACATCACAGAAAGCTTAAATAAAACACTTCTGTGCCATGAATCAACCAGAACATCACAGTTTTTGAACTGAAGGACAGATCACTCAGAAGTAAATATGCCCCCACTGTCTGAAAAAATAAGTAGGTCCTCACCTCAGATGAGCACTATAGGCTGTTGTTGGACTTTGAAAACACTTGTCATGTGACATTGTTTTGGAAGTGTTTTGTTTTGAAGTTGAAAAAGCTCATCCAAAAAGATGTCACATGAAATACTTTGGATATCAGTAGAAAAAAATTCCTAGTTGTATTTTGTGGTTATTCTATGTATTGCTGAAGGGATTGGTTTTAATTGTTAATCTTAGTTTGTCACACCTTTTGAAGAATGCTTATAGAAATTTTTGAATAGAATCAGAAAATTTAAGCTCTTAACTTAACCTAATTTGACCTATAAATGCTGAGTAATCACATTGGAAAAAAATTTGGGTGGCAAGTTGATATTTTGTAATGATGTCCCTGTGCTGCTCACATCACCTCAGCAAAATTAACAGAATTCACAGTGACACCATATTGTCTGTCCTGATTGATTGGGAAAATAAATGTGTTGTGCCATAAGGGAATCAGTTGGGTACATGCAGACATATATTGATTTGTTGATGAATTCAAGATCTGGAAAAGTAAAAAAAAATATATACAACACTGATCAAGTTTTCTAGGATGTACTTTATTTTCTTCCACATCTGACTGAAACTGAATCATGTGATCACCTTCACTTTGCACAATATATTGGCACAAAACTGTGTCCATATCATCTGAAATTTGTAAACAAACACATGTTGCCTGGCCACAGTAGTCTTCAAATTTACCTCTTAAGCACGGAAGATTTCATAAATGCATATGATAATCAAAATGCCCTTATAGATAATAAGTAATGTCGTCCCTATAGGTCCTTCAGGTGGTGGATATCTGTGTTGCATGTCAAGTAACCTATAACTCTCCTTGACACTCTAGATTGGGTTTGGTTGAGAGGCGGCCCGAGTTGAGTGAAACCCAATTGGGTTCATGTTCGCTCGTCCCAGCTGATTTGGGTTGGTTCTTGGCCCAGCCAAATTTGGAGTGGAGTTTTTGTGCTTCACCTGATTACATAGCACAGGACCTAATATGGCGTACCCAAACTTTCAGAAGATTATGATGCTAAAGAATAGCATCGAAAATTCAATATTAATTATCGATCATCTTCCCCTACTCTATAGAAAATTCAGATGTTGTTGAGGCCAGTATTCGGATGCTGATAGCTCCAACAGTCCATTGATTGCAACATGAGAAAGATTACCCATCCCCAAGTAAAGAGTACTTCTAGACTTCGATAATGCAGATTTTACCCTTGTTTTCAAAACATGTTCTACAGTTTTAAGGTATATATTTTTCACTTTTTCCTCTACTTCATATCCTATGCTCCTTCCTTATGTATGCTTAACTGTCTCCTTTTGAATACTTTTCACTCAAATATCTTTCTTGCAGCCAGCTTGACTACATTTTGCTTTCAAAACAGTTTTGTTTGTTTTCATGTATTTTTTACCAATACCACACTCCGAGCAATTAGTATTTATTGTTATATTCAAATAACATACTGTATTACATAAATGTGTGTCATAGAATCATACTGTGCTTGGATAGTTACCTTCAATTTTGTAATTTATGTTCGTAGCTTAAAGCACAAACTTTCAAAAAATCAGTCAGTTGTTGCTTTATTTTTTCTACACCTGCGACTCGGTGGTAGCAAAATCCATGAAAGCTTCACAGCTATGGTAAATTTGTTTTGGTGGTTATATACCACAACAAGTATCTCAAATACACCAGCGCCCCTTGTTAGACACACATGCTGACACAGCAGTTCCCACGTCCCGTTCTTTCTAACCTCTTTGGGAATATTAATCTCAGTCGTAATCATTTAATGATTCTTTGTCTAAGTAAAATCTTACTACTGTCGGGCGACATCAAACACAACCCTGGACCAAGCTCTATCAACACACACAATTTGAAAATTTTCCACTTGAATATACAGAGTCTAAGACCAAAAGTAGAAGCCATCGAATGTGAGGCACCCTTTTATGATGTCTTGGCACTATTAGAGACATGACTGCAGAACAGCGACCCCACTTCCGATATTTCAATCCACGGGTCCCATGAACCATTGTGCCAAGACAGACCCACAAGAGGTGTTGGGATTGCCATTTATATTTAAAGACCATATTTCTTTTCGACAATGGCCAGACCTGGAGATAGTGAACACAGAGTGCTTATGGGTCGAAATATATACCAAACATAGTAAGTCATTATTGTTGAGGGTCTTCTACCACCCACCAAACAGTCCCTCAGAAACATGCCATAGCATATCAGCTTCCATAGAAAAAGCCAGAGACATGCCAATTGATGATTTAATTATCACTGGAGACTTTAATGATAACCAACTTCTTCCTTCAAGATGTGGTTTTGTGGAAATAGGAAATGTCTTCAATTTGCGACAACTTGTGAAGGAGCCAATATTTTTCACTGAAACGTCAGCCCCTCTCATAGATCTCTTTGCTGTGAGTGACTCAGTGAATGTGAAGGCTCGTTATGTCCTAGAACCAATTGTCCCAGGCATGATATGCTACCACTGTCCAATATCCATGGACATCAACTTTTTGAAACCACATCCCCAATCCTTTAAGAGGAAAGTATGGCTGTATGCCCAGGTTGATTATGAAGCCTTAAATGAGGCCCTCTCGAACGTTGACTGGAGTTCCCTTTTTGGTGAAACATGCCTTGATACTATCATTTCGAATTTCATTCACAAAATACTCGAAACGGCATCTGAACATATTCCAAATAAAATCATCACTGTGCGATTGGAGCAGCCAAAATGGTTCCCCAGCAAGATTAGATTACTAATCAGACAGAGAAAAAGGTTATACCGCGTCACCAAACTAATTGGGCATCCGAATGCATGGGCCAAATACAAATGTAAATGCAATGAAGTATTATCAGCAGTAAGAAAAGCCAAAGCAGTGTATCTATCCAAAGTGCAAACTATTTTAGAAACAAAACACCAGCTTCACATTGGTGGAAAACGCTTAAAATGCTCATTGGTAGCAGCAAAACAGAGGCAGTTCCTACGCTTATTCATTCAAATAAAGTCTTTTCCACCAGTGTTGATAAAGCCGAGGTGTTGAACGAATACTTTGTTTCGATATCAACCGTTGATGATTCCAAAGCGTCTCTCCCTGACGGTGAACCTCAAACTTCACAAACTCTTGACAGTATTACTCTCCATTATAGAGAAATACTAGACATGATGAAATCTATAAAGGCTTCCAAGGTACCTGGTCCTGATCTTATATGTCCGCATCTCCTAAAGGAATGCAAATCGTCGCTATGTGAACCTCTTATAATTCTTTTTAATGTACTGTTGAATAACTTGTATTTTTCTTCACTGTTGAAAAAAAGCGAATGTTTCTCCAATCTTGAAAAATCAGCCATCGAACTCCGTCACTAATTATCGTCCAGTATCATTGCTCAGTTGTGTAGGTAAAATTTTTGAAAAATGTGTTTTCAAACACTTGTGGCAATACTTAACTGATAATAACATTCTTAGTCAGTTCCAATCAGGTTTTACACCTGGTGATTTAACTGTCCTTCAGATGACTGACATCTATGACAAATTCAATCAAGCTCTTGACGATGGAAAAGAGATAAGGGTAGTCTACTGTGTTGTCAGCAACACATTCAATAAAATGTGGCATGATGGTCTTATTCACGAGCTGAAGCAAATTGGTATCTCAGGTGAATTACTCTTATTTTTGAAATCCTACCTTTCGAATAGGTCACAATGGGTTGTGATAGGGTCTGATGCCTCATCATGGAGACCCATTAATGCTGGCATTCTGCAAGGTTCGATACTCGGTCCCCTACTCTTCTTAATATACATCAACGACATAACTGAAAATTTACTTCACAACATACGCCTCTTTGCAGATGACACTTCCCTGTACTTAATTGTTGAGAACCCAGAGCAAGCTTCGATCCTAATCAATCATGATTTGACGACAATTGATCATTGGGCCAATGCATGGCTGGTTGAGTTCAACCCCCTCAAAACAGAGTGTATGCTTCTAACACATAAAAGTGAATCTACCACATATCCTCCACTCTTTTTAGGTAATACAAAAATAACTGAAGTCAGTAGTCACAAACACTTAGGAATCATATTAAACATCACATGCTCTGGAACGACCATATTGACCATATTTGCTCTAAAGCCTGGACTCATTTAGATCTGTTGAGAAAGGAGAAATTCAAACTCGATCGCACCATTCTAGAGAAGATATATTTTGCATTTATTAGGCCCCTGCTAGAATACGCCAAAGTTGTCTGGGACAATTGCATAGCAACTAAAGTTGACGAATTAGAAAAAATCCAGATTGCAGCCGCGAGGATAATTACAGGGGCTATAGCCAGTTGTAGCAAAGCTTTACTCTACTGAAAAACTTGTTGGGATCCCCTACATGAGAGACACAGGAAACATAAATTGTTACAATTCTTTAAAATGTATCATCGCATATCGCCTCCATATATTGCTAACAACGTCCCTCCAGTCATCTCGTCGTCGAATTCACGCACATCCTCCGATCAAGTCATAACCACAGAATCCCATTCTGTAGAACGCAGCTGTATCAGTCGTCATTCATTCCAAGCACCATGGACCAATGGAACCAACTGCCTCTTTCCGTCTGTGATAACTCTTCACTGACCAATTTCAAAATGTATCTAAACATGTGAAGTCAACGCCCTCCTAAGTTTTACTGCTGGTCAAAGTCTCAAACAGCCCAAATATACCATTGTAGGTTGAGACTTGGTTGTAGTAACCTCAATTCTCATTTATTTGCCAATCACCTCTCTCTCTCCTCTTCCTGCCAATGCGGTATGGCAGAGATGCTACATCATTTCCTTCTACTCTGTCCTGTATATTCAAATGTTCGAGATAGTACTATCAATTTATTCCCATTTCCCGTTGACGTATCAATACTTCTTTTTGGTACAGAGCTTTTGAGTACTTCAGAGAATTGTCTACTGTTTGAAGAGGTGCATAATTTTATTCTATCAAGTGGACGTTTCAGATGACTGCCAAATACAAATAAATAACCTTACCTTCTAACTCCACTAGGAAGATTATCTGCTTTGTCCCTCTTCAATTTCCCTTCTTGTAGTATCCAATAAAAGGCTTTCCTCTACCTTGTCGCTTATTTGGGTGTATATATAAGCTGCCCCAGAAACGACTGTCGTGAATCTAAAAGCATTTTGTCATGTTCTTAAGCTTGCTTTCTATGATCTGTTATCTTCTTGCTTTCCTTCGCTGCTTTCCACATCTCTTTGTACACAAACAAGGTTTAAACAATATGATGTATTGCCATGTTGGGGTCTGGCTCTTCACTCCCAGAACTTTCTGACATGGTTCTCCTACCTCTCGACTCAGAATCTTAGGCTACTTGAGCTGTGCAGAATTCTTTTGGTACCAGGGTGCTGATTAAAGAACAAACGTAGCCACGAGCCCAATACGGCAGTATATTCATTCATTACACTCTTTTATACCATCTTCCTAAGTTGTCTATGTCTAGTTTTGGGAGATGACCAACATAAACTACAAGATTTTTGTCAAATCCCTCATTTACCTTTTATCATCTAACTGCTTATTGTGTTATATTGTCTTACTGTTTATTTATTTTTGAGTTGATAATACACTGATGTCTCTATTATGTAACAAATAACACTTATTGAATAAAATATTGTTTAAACTAAAATACCCTTAGAAAAACTGCATGCAGGTGAAATTAATCAAACAATCCTTTGAATAATGATACCAGAAACAGGTGATGAAAGTGTGATTACCAATCTAAACTTAGAAACTGTATGGCAAATGTTGAATTCATTGTTTCTTTCTTTGACCGTACCATTGTGGGGGTCCACTGCATGTTTTCTGATGCACATCTTGATCTAGGGCAGACCACTCAAGTTGATGAAGTGTGCAATATTGAGATTTCTGAGCAAAATTAATTAGATTCTGATTTTTATATGGTTCAAAGAGGGAAGTTAATTCATTTTAACAGCAAAATCCTGTGAAAATCCTGTTTTCAGACTCATTTAAGAAAAAATTGTTCGGGAAAATAGTGAGTCTCCCTCTGAAATAATGAAACTTTACTTGTCTAATCTGTGGTATTGTACCATATTTTCTGATGCTCTTTCTCAAATAATAATTATGTTTTAGTATGACCATCCATTTAGAAAGTTGAAAATGTGGCATAAAGTAAGGTAAGATCGAAAAAAAAAATTGTAACAAAAAGGTTCATGCCCATATTCTGGCTACTAAAATTAACTTTGCACTCAACTTGTTAAGGGAAGATGCCACTATCTTGACATTTTGAAAACAGCTAGAAACCACCATCTGGTTTTGAGAATTTTTACATACACTTTATATTTATTCAATTTTAAATGACACTTTGTTTATGTAAATGTGATTGGGCACAGTTTATTTGTTTGTGTCAATGTGATTGGGCACAGTTTGTTGGCACTGACAAAGTTTAAAAGGGGACATTGTTTATAAAAATTGTACATGCTCTTACACCAATGACACCAATAGATTGTAACAAATTAATTCATCTGAAGAAAATATGATTTTATTATATTGTGTGAATAGGGAATATGAAACCACTAAAATAGCTCTCTGTCCTTGTCTGTGTGATAACTTCTTGCTTTGAGACACTGAAACCTGAAAAATTCAGTTCAAGTTAGTTTCATGAAAACTCCTACATTATCATCACATATGACAGTATAGAGTTTTTCAGAATCACCTAAAAAATCCAATCAAGTGAAAATGGAGACATGAGCATAAAAAGTTTATGCTCAAGGAAAAAACTTAATTTATTGAGGTTTAATAACACTTTTATCAACCAGGATCAATTGTTGGGACAGTTTTACAAGTGGTAGAATCGGTTGTAACAGGTGAGAATCAGCTGGCAATGGCAAATAACTGTCTGACTTATCATCAAGTTTTTAACCAATTACAGACAAAGCTCATCTTGATTTAGTTATTCATGTTCCTAAATTTCTATTTGGGCACCCAAATTTTAACTTAATACAGTATGAAGCAAAATCTTCTTCAGATCTACCACTCTGAATCCTTTGATATTTGATATTAAACATCCATACAGGGGAAGGGAGTGGTCATATTCATATTTGTTCAAATTAACTTGATGGGTTCATATTTGTGAGCTTTACTTAGTTCAATATGAGGAATATTCAGTAAAAATATTCTTCTTCAGATACACCAACACCAGTCAAAATCTTTTTTTAATGCAGTATACAGCATCCTTAGTGGGGGCCAGATTCAAGTTTGTTCAAATCGAGGCCCTGGGTTCATATTTGATCTTCTGATGGGAACCCAAACTTTAACTTAGATCAATATTAGGAAAACTCTTTAAAACACTTCTGCAGACCAACCAGTCATAATCTTTTGATATTTGGTAAACAGCATCCTTATGGGAATGAGGCTGGAGGTGGAGCAGATTCAAGTTGTTTAAGTCCCTGGGTTCACATTTGGACATCCCATGGGATCTCAAATTTTAACTTGGTGCCAAAACTTAGTGCCATATGAGGAACATTCTTTAAAAGTCTTTGTAAGCCCCAGCAGTCAGAACCTCTTAATATTTGGTATTCAGCATCCTTATAGGGGTCAGATTCAAGTTTTTTTTAAATGACAGCCATGGGTTGCTATTTGGGATCCTTATGGAGCTCAGAGTTTAACTTGTTGCAGTATGAGAAATATTGTTCAAAGATCTTCAGATCCATCAGGCAGAATCTTTTAATATTTGGTGATAAATCAAATTTTCTTTAAATCAAATTCATTAATGATTCCATCTGATCTTGAGTGTGTAAAAATGCACAACCATGAAGCCCTAATTTAAAATAAAAAAATGTCTCATTCATGTACTTGTTGACTGCCATTTCACTCCTCTTCTTCACACTGCTGATGGCTTGCAGGGGAAGGGGAGGGGGAAGAGGTTAACAATATGATAATCGTTGCTATATGGACACATACAAGATGACCCTTCCACCTTTTCCTTTGTGATCCCTTAACACTAACAACCTCATTACGACACTTTAATTTCCTTCAGGACAACTTGATCCATGAGAGTGTGTTAGACAAACTTGAGCCTCTGTTTCATAATATCTGAAGAGGCCCTTGTGGGCTTTAAAAGGATAAGTTCATATAATTAAACCTTTTTTCTGTTCATGCATTTTCAGGCAAAATAATTGGCTAAAGTATTTCTTTTTTTTTCTTTTCATAAAACAATGAACTGAAAAAACGCAATTAGGCCCACATTAAAAGATTACATTGCACAGGCTGAATGCAAAAGAACCACTGCACACTCATATTGTTTCAACTTGAAAAGTAATTAATATTTATCTTATCATATTTTTTTTAAAAAGACTTTAAAAATAAAATTTAATAAACAATGAAATCCTTATCATGCTTTATATTCCATGTTCAAATTGCTTATATGTAATAGATGATCGTCTGCATTCATCGTTTTACCCAAATCAAACGTAAACAATGGCTGGTCCTAATAATCCACATTTGAAACTCACGCCAACAAAACTTTCCAATTTCTAAATAGCCTAAATTACCTCTTTTTGAGACAAAGTTCAATCAACTTGATGTCATCTGGCTTTATATCGAACTCCACATTTACAAACTGTATTTTCAGTTTCTCAGGAAATGGTCAAAATCAGAATTAAATTTAATCCAGTGTTGTTTTGAATGACAGCACCCTCATGTCAAGTGGAAAAGGAGATTGAAGTTTTGTGTGGGTGTGGCTCATGATGTTTCTTTTAACTTAATGCAGTTCATTGGTCAATAACATTTTTAATGACACCAGAATATGTTTCACTGAAATGTATCGTTATTTCAAACAGAATTTTAGAAAACTATGCCTTTTTATTCAGTTATCACTAGGAAGCATGATGCGACCTGGCTGTTATTTTAACTCTGCAAAGTAGAGAGTTTTTAAATTTATTGCACCTCAAATTTAATTATAAGGAATGATCGTTTGTTTCTGTCTATTTCTTGAGTTATGAACCCCTCAAAACAAAGGCCAAACATAGTGTAAACACAGTTGGGTATTTGTTTTTTGGGGTTCATAACTCAAGAAAAAGACAGAAACAAATGATCAGTCCTTATCTGAATTTTGAAGAATGTAATCAAGATAAATTGGGTTGGAAATTTACATCTGTGAATAAACCCTTAATTTATAAAATTACCTGATTTTGTAGTTTTGTTGACTATGTGGAATGGTGAGAGAATAAAATAAAAAAAAAATGTTTCCATACTGAATGATAATATGAAGTCTAATTGCAACAAACTCTTCAAGGTTAGGATCAGCAAGACTGGAGTGTGCATATGTGAGTAGAAGAGGAACAAAAATTTGTACTTTAGTGGTAGACTGTTAGAAAACAGACACATCTGTCGTATGGAGTTGACAACGTATTTCTCTTTTTATAAAATCATATTAGTTGAGTTTTAATGAGATAATACTTGTTTTGAGTAGACTAATGGAAAGCCAATAATTACTTTTTTTTAATCATCAAATGAAATGTATATTGGTAAGAATAAAATTGAGTAGCTCTTGAATTAACAGTTTTTACTCCCACTGTGAGTGAAGTGGAAACAGATGAGGACAAGATTTTATCCCATGAATTGCCGTTTATTATGCCCCCGACTTGGTCGGAGGGGGTATCTAGTGGAGAGCTGCGTATGTTCGTCTGTTCATACGTTCGTACATTCGTGCGTAACGCAGATGTGTCCATCCAACATATTTGCTGCTCTAGCTCTGTCTAGCATCTTTGCGTAAACATTTACAGAGTTATTTTCCCTTCTTTAACCTAGGGGATTATTATTGAAAAATGTGTCAGTCCAACATATTTGCTGCTCTAGCTCTGTCATCATACGTTGAATTCAAATAATTTTTACCATGCTTTTCCGTCAACATGGCGGAACGGATCCTACAGCAGAATTAACATCTTCGCATACCCATTTACAGAGTTATTTTTCCTTGTTTAACTTAGGGGATTACTATTGAAAAATGATGGAAAAATGTGTCCATCCAACATATTTGCTGCTCTAGCTCTGTCATCATAATTTTTACCATGCTTGTTCCTCAGCATGGGGGAACGGAGTAGAATTAATATCTTCGCATGAGCATTTACAGTGTTATTTGCCCTTGTTTAACTTAGGGGATGATTGAAAAATGTGTCTGTCCAACACATTTGCTGCTCCAGCTCTGTCATCATACGTTGGATTGAAATAATTTTTGTCATGCTTGTTTATATTAGTACAGATTGCTGCAGGCACATGTTATGCTTTTGATGGCATAATGCTATCCATGGTATTGCAGGAGGGGGCATATGCCATGCTTCGCATTGTTCTTGTTCGAACAATGAAAGCCTTGGATAAATTTTTGATTTATTCACCTAGTTGGGTGATAAAGTTTCCCCATAGGGTTAACACTGAAAGAATTTATTCCTTTAGTAGAGACAGACTTCTTGACCTCTATCGCATTCGTGTAGTATAAATAACATTTCAATTGTTGTTTTCTTTAAACCTTTTTGAAAGTATTGCACAATGCCAGTAGAAAACACAACACATTGTGTCATTTAATCAAGAATTTGTGCCAGTTTAGCTCAAGTTTGTAGGGGAATTATTTTTAGACAGAAATGTATCACTGCGCCTTTTTATTTTTGGCAATTTTGCTTGTCATTGAATTGGACCTATGTGCTCCTCACTTCTCGCTGTGTTTTGTTGATAGTAACAGCACAATTTCTCCGCAACTACCCTGTAAAAGTTTTGTGGGATAAACATACAGTGTTTTCAAGTCAAAAATTTATTCTACTCATAGAATTAAGAATGAAACCGACTCGCCAGAGGCTCGTCGGTTTCATTCTTAATCCTACTTGTAGAATATTTTTTTTTATTTAAAAACCCTATACGTTTATTCTATATTTAACTCATTTTATAGGGACATGTTGAGTTGTTTAACATCTAATTTGCTAATAATTATCTTAACCATCAATACCAATACTGTCTCAGTGCAGTTTGAATAAACATTGAAAGCAGATCCTAAGAATATACACAGGGAGGTCATTGTCCAGGAAACTGCAGATGTCACAGTAACATCCCTAACAGAGGCAGGGATTGAAGGTTTAGAAACAATTAGGGTGCCCCCTAGGGCTTCACGGTCTTGCAATTTGTAATGAGTACGGTATTTTTTTAGATACCGCGATATGAGTAAATATCGAGTATTTATGAACTGACAATCCTTATTTGATATGACAATGCAGAATCCCCAAACACACACAATACTGTTTGTACTTTGTGATAGTTCTCGCTTGGTACGAATAGAACCGTGTGTATTTGCTTCTGCTGAAGAACCATATCTAAATTAAATAAAAGCATGGTAGTATGTAACAAAGAAGAAATGATAAGCTATACTTTATATCAAGAATGGGAGGTCACTTTACAGTAATAAAGTATTAAAGTATTATACAAATGGCAGATGTGGACAAAGCTGTACACTGTTCTTCCCGTAGTTTCATACAAGGAACTGAGGCACAGGTAATCAATACTTGGGTCATACTAATGACTCCAATGCTCAAGAACAAATAAAAACATCATTGTTTCATTTAGTTTATTAAGTCTTGTAATAATTCAATAAATCAAGCAATAAGCAAAACAACATAAAGCACTTTTTTTGTAAACTGTGAAAGGAACACATGGTAGTGGAAAGATGATATGTACAGCTTCAGTGAACATTAAGCCAATTACAGGGTCACACAAAGAAGCTAACATTCTTCAGTAAATAAATCTCAAGACAAACATGAGCCAGTTGTTTTTTATTCTAACGATGCTCATTACCCTTAACTACTCTTCCCATTGTTTGTATATAATAGTCACTGTCGAAACAATCACCAAACATTTGTATGGCTTATTTTTAAAGCAATGTACTACACTAGCACTGACCAAGCACTGACCAAGAGTCAGTACTGCAGCGCTTCCTTTGATTTTATTACAACCAATTATAACGTGGGGGAGTAAGCCACAGATCTGTTTAGAATAGAATAGAAGAGGTGTGTTTATTAATCAAAACACTTGGTGCAGTTCATTCAATCAGTATTAGAAAAATCAGTCAATCATTTATGACAGGCAGCCTGTGGAAGATCCCTCGAAATGATTGGCTAGCATTACATGCTTCATATTTTTCATTTCTTATCAACCTACCTTACAATTGTTTACAACAGGCTTGCACTACAGCGGAAGTCCCTAACTCGGAAAAATACTCTCCATTTTCTTCTTTTACAAGTGATTTGGGAAAGAAAAGTGGTGCAAAAGCACCAAGAAAAAATACGCCAAAACTGGGTCGAGTGCAACCGGTGCACACCCAGTAGGGGATACTCTTCTCCTTGTACTGATCCACGTCTTCCGGAACCAGTGTGCAGACGTATAACCAACGTGTCATTCTATTTTTTTCTGCCATTTTGTCAGGATGCGGATCGTTTTGCTCATCAACAGTGATACCTTTGACTCGATGTTAATGATGTTCCTGTTCTGAATTGTGGATTCATAGCTGTTTCTTCACTATCCAGACATACAGGGCTGTTTTTTATATATTCTCTCGATTATTGACTATTTTTCAAGATAAATCTCCATACCGATTTCACATGCAATTTTTGCATACCATGCTGTTTTGGTCTTTTGTTCATTAAGGCTAACCCTTTGGGTTCTGCTTTTATCTGTGTTAGGTTCAGCTGGGGGCTGTTGTGGCAGCTTTTCTCCCCTCTGTTGAGGGTAGAATTTCTGCCAGTTCCCTTTTTGGTTGTTGGGCCTTTGTTTCCTGCCACCTTACTGTGATAGCTGGGGGTGTCCTGATATATTTTTTCTTTGGGTTCACTTTACCATCTACATTGTCTCTCACCAGATATGCCAAGGATGATATCTGGGGGCCATTTTTGTTGTCTTAGCACATTGAAATTTCCCATTATTCATCCTCCACTTTATTTGGGTGTTCTGTTGAAAGACCCTGTGGGCTGGGTGGTCTTCCACCTTTTGGGCTTCAGTCTATTGTGTAGTTCGGGCACGTGCCGTTTCTTCCCGCACCCACAGGAATGGGAATGCATTCGTTCGGTGCCTCCCAATTCGACTCTGTCTGGAGAGAGTTTTACCCCTCCTGGGGGTTTTTCAGTCTTTTTGTGGCATGGATACCGTGGTAGCTGCTGACTTTCTGGTGAAGAGATGCCTGGTTCTGGGACTACTGTCCCCTCCAGTCAACATCTGAGGCTGTCACTAGGGTTGTGACTCCTCATTTGGAGCTGAGTTTGGTTGTTCTCTCTGCTTTTTCACCTTTGTCAACAGCTACTGATGTATTTGCTCCTGCTGCTGCTCCATCAGTGACATCATTGGTCTCCGTTTCAGCCGGCTTCGGCTTATCCCTGCAGGAGTCTGCAGGGATTTCTGCTTCTTTGGACGTGGGATATCGGCCTCAAACTTCCCTGACTTCAACTCAGCGAAGTCGGAAGTGGTTGCCGGCAGATCCCTCTGCTGTGGTCTCTCAGCCGTCGAGCCCAGCAAGTTTTGATTTGGATTCAGTTGTCCATGGTGGGGTCACCGTGGACTCTGTTGCACTTCCGTCCTCGCACTCTGGTCCTGTGGCCAGTTTTGCAGGATCAGCACATTTTGTGCAGCCTGGACCTTCTGTCCCTCAGAGGTCTGCGGCGACTCTCCTGAGTTCCTGCACTTCAGCTCCTCGGGGCATTTCATACCCCTATAAGCATCTGTATTCAGATGTTTCGGCTGCCACCCATCACCACGCATCGGGTGTTCTAGAGGATCGTGACCCTTCGCTGGTTTAGAGGGTAGATGCAAAGCCACTTTGCCTGGTCATTCCCACTTCTAACCGGCAGATATGGGTCATGAGCTCATGGAGGCCCTCTCCTGGCTCACACAGGTTCTTTCCAAGAGCCTTCCTGTTGCCTCCAGCGAGGCTTCTAGGTGCTTCCTGCAGCGCCACCTCCCCGGATTGGAAGCAGGTGCTTTCTGATCCCCCTGGTGTTCCTACACCATGGGAGGAATCAGCTGGTATGCCCAACATGGGCTATGTGTCTTCCGACTCAGGCGATAGGTCAGACACACCTGAGCCATCAGTCTTCTGACTTGGGGGCAGCTCTTGACCTTGTGCTTGAATTACCTCAGGAACTCAAACTGTCAGACCAGCCAGAGGTTTCAGCCAGGCCGCGATCATCGGTCACGCGCATACAGCCTGTGGAGCAATCTGTTTCTGGGTACCTTCGACCATACCAGTCAATACAAGTGGTCGAAACCTTTGCAGCATTGGACTCAAAGCTGAGTTCCAAAGCTATGAAGACTCCGTTCTTCACTGGCTGATACCTTTTTGCCTCCTGTGCTTTATCATTCCTACGATTCCGCCAATCCGTCAGTCTGCCAGACTTTGAGGGTCTTGGATCAGGACTCCTCCCTCAGGCTTTCCAAGCCCAAGTCACCTGCCAAGTCGGCCGTTATTCCAATGGCGACTTTGGAGTCCATGTTGAGCTTATCCAGAGAGCTCTAGGCATGCTTTCTCTCTCGGATCACGTCGTCTCTGCCTTGGCTGCTTATCTGCCTCCAGATAAGTTTGATGACATAAGGCTCCATTGCATGTGCTCTCTAACGCACTCATGCATCTTACTCACATGCATTCCTGTAACATGGCTATTTTGGAATTAGTTTGCCAGGATGCTTTGTTAGACACAAACCGTTCCTTTCCTGAAGGGCAGCACACTGCTCTTCGATCTGCTTCTTTGGTGGGTCCGCAACTATTCCATGATTCTGTGGGGATGGTCTGGGATGACATCCTGCATCATTCCAAAGATCAGCAGCTGCTTTGCCAGCTTGATCCGCCTTCTGTTGGAGGTCGTGTCCATTCCAAGCATAACAAACGCTCTTCTGCTTCCTCTGTGAGGCAAGGGCTGATTCTCCTGCCGCCGCTTCTTCTTACTCACGTGGTAAGGGTAAGCCTCAGCAGACCAGAGGGAGGTCTCAGGACCCTTCATCTAGCAGAGGAGGTGGTTTCTCCTCTCATGGACCTCGCCAGGGCTCAAAATGAAGGTTCTCCATTCACCAGGGAGTTTTTGCTTCCAGCATCGACCTGCGAGACGCTTCCTCGGACATCGCAAAAGTATCTCAGGTTCGCTTTTCTGGGGCGAGTTTACCAGTTCAAGGCCATGCCTTTCGGCCTCAACCTGGCTCCTTGGACCTTCATCTTCCAATGCACACAGTCCAGGGTGACTACTTCAGCGTATCTGGACGATATCCTCCAGAGGCACTTCAATGCTGCTCCTCTGGAGTCAGATGTCGACACACTGTTGAGCCTGCTCACATTGCTAGGGTTCAGAGTCAATGACGAGAAGTCGGACCTGGTCCCTTCTCAGTCGTTTTGTCATCTAGGGATGGCCTTCCGCACTCAGCTGAATACAGTGGCAGTTCCCCAGGTGAGGGCTGTGATTCTCTCGGCTTTCGCCCTGACTCTGACCCAGTCCACATCTGCTCAGAGTATTCTGTGGCTACTCGGTCTCTGTGGTTCTGTGACGGATCTCATTCCTCTAGGATGGCTGCATGTCTGACCTCTCCAACACTTTCTGCTCAGTCGTTGGAGGCCGAATGTCGATCTTCTGGATCTGGTGCTTCAGTTACCAGCATCTCTTCATCGTCACCTTCTTCCTTGGACAGATGTTCAGTGGATTATGCAGGGAGTTCCGTTGGACTTGCCCATGTCCAATCGTGTTCTGACGGCCAATGCCAGTGATCTCGGATGGGGCGCTACGTTGGACCCTCTAGGTCTTTCCCTTCATGGCGTATGGGACCAGGATCAAGCAGCTCTTCACATTAACCAGAAGGAGCTTCTTGCTTTTCTTCTGAGTTTCCAGCAGTGGATCCCCCATCTTTCGAATCGTCGGGTCCTTCTGTTATCCGACAGTTCGACAGTGGTTGCTTACATTTGGAACCAGGACGACACGCACTCAGTTCCTATTGGCTCAGGATCTTCTACTGTTAGCTCAAGATGCCAGGGTGGTGGTTTGTCACATTCCCAGTCATCTGAATGTCCTATCCAACTCCCTGTCCTGACACTGCAGAGTCATTTCCACCAAGTGGATGCTTCACAGGGCAGTGTTCCAGTCGCTTGGCAATCTCTGGGATCGTCCCCACATCGATCTTTTTGCGACCTGTTGGAACCATCTGGTGGACACTTTCGTGTCCCCATGTCCAGATCCTCTGGCTTTCGACGTGGACACTCTGTCACCCGATTGGAACAGTCTAGTTGGCAATGCCTTCCCACCGGTTCCGATACTGCCTCAGGTTCTAGCCAAGATACGAACCTGCAGTTGTCGAATCATTCTAATCGCTCCCCTGTCACGCATATCTTTTGTCAGGTCCTGTCTCCTCCGTAGAGGTTTTTCGAGACGAGCAGTGGAGTGCTTTTCTTCTTCAAGGAAGCACTCCACTGGTTTAGCCTATGCGGCTAAGTGGAAGGTCTTCTGTCAATGTGGTGTTGCTCACTCTGTTGATTATGCCAATCCTTTGATAACACAGACTGCAGAGTTTCTGGTATATCTGTTTGATTCTTGGGGTCTCCAACCTGTTACCATCAAAGGGTACAGGTCTGTGCTTTCGGAGACCTTTTCGTATGTGGGAAAGCGTCATGTCAGCACTAATCTATACCTCTCCAAGCTTATTTGGCACTTTTCTTTGAAAAGGCCTAGGTTTTTGCAGCTTACCACAAGATGGAATCTTTCTTGGGTGCAGCTTTGCTTGGGGGGGAGGGGGGGCACCATTCAATCCTTTATCCCAGGTGGATATCCGTTTTCTCACATACAAGACGGCTTTTCTGATGGCTTTTGCCTTAGCCAGAAGGGTTAGTGAGCTTCACGCCCTCTCACTTGATCCAGCCTTTTTCAGGAGCTCTGCCAACAGTGTTACTTTTACCACTGATTGCTCCTTTCTGGCCAAGAATCAGATGCCAGACACTACTCCGCCTCCTATCTGTATCAGGGCTCTTCCTTCTGCTGAGGGTAATCGCCCTTTGCTCTGTCCTGTTTGTGCTATTCGCATTTATCTCAACCGGACGCAGTTCATTTGGAAAGGTAGGAAACAATTTTTTCTGTCTCTTATTCCTGGTCAACATTCCTGGTCAATCCATTTCTTGATGGATTTGTCTTGCTATTAGCATGTCCTACACTCATCTGGTGACTGATGATTGTTTCACCAATCGTATTTCTGCCCACGAGGTACATGCCTTGTCTACCTCCTGGGCTTATGCTATCTCTGTCATGTTATCGAATGTTATGCAGGCAGCCTATTGGAGAAATGCTTCTACTTTCTCAACCTTCGATTTGCTTCAGTTGCAGGGGCAGTCTGAGGACCTTTTTTCTTTGGGTCCCCTTTCTTCTGCTCAGTCAGTGTATCGAGTGGGTTGAAATCGACCTGGTACGGTATCGATATTGGAAAAAATACCTAGTTTCGGTGAAATACTGAAATACCGTGAAGCCATAGTGCCCACATGGAAACTTGAGTGAAAGGCGAATTGCAAAAGTCTATAAAAGAGAGGAAAGTAGAGTTTGCATTGTACAGGTGGAGTTGAAAACTTAAAAGGGGTAAGAAGTAACAACACTAGAGAAACAAAAAAAGATTGTGAATAAGCACAAAATAAAGTACAATAATTAGGAGGAGTGGAATTACAGTCTCATTAGGCCAATAAGAGAAACTGGAGGTGTGTGTTTGTGTATGATGGTGGGGGTGGGGTTTGAAGAATCTCAAATGTATTCTGGAAATGGGTGAATAAAATGATGAAAGAAACAAAAAAAAACCCAACTTATTTCACACAGTATCAAGGTAGAGAGCTGCAGTACAGATGGTCAAGACCAAATCTTATCGGTATTAGTCAAGCACTGGAAAAAGGTGGAATTTCCGTCACTGCAATCCTGTCGTTGGATCTCAAGGGTGTTTCATATTCCTGGCTTTGTTCTTGGATATTGGAAGCAAATTTGGCCACAAGTTGTTCTTATGACATATTGTCAGGTCTGGTATGAATGCAGTAGTAGACTTTCATGAACCATTCATGCCTGCCCTCTACTATACAAGTCAAAAGCATTTATTGTTAGCTTACTTGACTGAAAGCTTTTGTTATCACTCACCATCTGTCGTCTGTTGTCCATGAACATGGTGTTTGCACATGCTCCTCCAAAACAACTGAACCAATTTCAGTTAAATTTGAAGTGATTGCTTGTTCTGACATCGCATTTTGTTTTTGTTCAAATCAGCTAGCCCCATAGGGAGGGGCTGGGGAAAATGCTAAAAAAAATTTTTTAAATGAACCAGTGGGTACAATGACTTGATATTTGGTATGGAGCTTCCTTCCTTTTGAGGTATAGAATCAAGTTTGTTCAAACGAAGTTCATGGAACTATATTTGCCTTTGTAATGAGAGAGACAAGATTTTTGGCTCTGCCCAAAATTGATATTTTCTGAACTGCTCAGCTAATTTGAACCAAATATTGTAAGTGGTATTATTGAGTCATGTGTACTTGATTCATGCAAAACAAAATTTTGCTGTGGTCCCATGGCAACCCCAGGAGCTAAAAATATAAATATTTTCAGACACCCATATTTCCCAAACAGCATGGAATAGAGAACTGTTATTTGGTATGAAGTATCCTTAGGACCAGTACAATGGAATGGTAAAAATAAATTGCCATCGGTTGTGTCTGGGCATTCTGTAAGGGGGGAGGGGGGCATAGAAAAATGCTGAGTGAGCACATTCGCAAAAATTAGCAAAAATTTCTTCTCCAGAACCACTGATCAGAATCTTTGGATATTTGGTGTACAGCATTCATAGAGGGGTCAGATACAGGTTTGTTAAAATTAAGACCCTCAGTTCATATTTTGGGTCATACAGGAGCCTGAAATTTTATTAATGTAGTATACATCATTGTTATGAGGTTCAGATTCAAGTTTGTTCCAATCAAGTCCCTCAGTTAATATTTGGGCTTCCTATGGGGGCCCAAATTTTAACTTGCCGGTAGTGCAATATGGGAAATAATCTTTCAAAATCTTTTTCTTCAGATCCACCAGTCAGAATCTATTGATATTTGATATACAGCATCCTTAGGGAGGTCAGATTTAAGTTTGTTCAAACCAAGTCTCTGGGTTAATATTTGGCCTCCCTATTGGAGCCCAAATCTTACCCTAGTCCAATATGAGGAATAATCTTTAAAACTCTTCTTTTCCAGAATAACTTGTCAGAATCTTTTGATATATGGTATACAGAATCCTTACAGGGGTCTGATTCAAGTTTCTTCTAACCAAGTGCATTAGTTAATATTTGGGCTCTCTCTGGAAGCACAACTTTTAACATAGAAAATTTTGATATATGATATACAGCATCCTTATGGGGGGGGGGGGGGGGGGGGGGGGAGGGGCAGATTCAAGTTTGTTCAAACCAAGTCCTTTGAATAATATTTGGGCTTTCTGTTGGAGCCTGAATGTTTACTTGCTGCAATATGTGGAATATTCTTTACAAATGTTCTTCTTAGGAACCCCCAATCAGAATCCTTTGATACATGCATATGATATACACCTTTCGTACGGTAGTCAGATTCAAGTTTGGAAAAATAAAGTCCTTGGATTAATGTTTGGGCTCCCTGTTGGAGCCCAAATGTTAACTTAGTCCAATATGAGGAATGATCTTTTAAAATCTTCTCCAGAACCTCTAGTTTTGATATATGGTATACAGCACCCTTATGGGGGTCAGATTCAAGTTTGTTCAGATCAAGTCCTTTGATTGATATTCCTGAATTTTGCTTCTGTAGTATTGACCAGCTGTAGATGCTAATTAATTCCTTCTTTAAACAACTTTGGTATGATGAGCGCCTCAGACCCTATAGGGCCTCTTGTTTCTTGTTCTATGCAGCACAACCTTTATTTTGGTGGATAATTAGTGTATATTTACTTCAATTTTATGGAATTTCAGACTTGGGATTTTCATTGTGAACTTATTTGTTAATACTTATATAGTACCTTAACTCCCTTCACTCTGATGTCAAAATATCCAGATTTCAAGTAGCAATTTTTCCCATAATACAACTGGGAATTTAACCAATTCAATCTTTTTTGACAGAGCCCAATGAGCTCTGTCAAACAAGATTGAATTGGTTAAGTTTCCAGTTGCATTATGGGAAAAATTTGCTCTCTGAACTTTGGATATTTTGGCCTCAGTGTGCAGGGGGTTAAACACTTACAAGGAAAGTTTGTGTCTCAAAATGTCTGTGGTGCAGAGAATTGTGTGGACCTTTGTTTATTTTCATGGGATAATTTTTTTAGCTATTTAACAGGGATACTGTTTGACATATCTGCAATCAAAATGTCAAACAGTGGTGTCGACTCCCAACCACCCATCTACCAAACGTTTTGTTGGAAAATTCTCTGTCAGAAAATATCAGGCCTTTTCTTGAAAAATGTTGCAAAAATAGAAGGAACATTATTTATATTTTGTCAAAACATATGTTTCTTTATTAAAAACTGTGAATTTTCAAAACCTAAACTGTTTTGTGTGCCAAAGTGGTAAAAAGTCCCATTCTCAAATCTGAAATCTGTTGAAAAATGTTATTAGACTGTAGTAAAATTTTGGGCTCCAACTTCACCAACCAACAAAAAGCTATCTAAACCATTGATGTCACATTTGTATTAAAGGTATGGTAAATGACCTAGTGTTTGACAATTTTATGCAGTGTTATTCTGTTAAACAGTATCTGCTTAAGTGGGAAAAATGTGGGATCATCTGCATTTGTTTACTCTGTCAATTAAACTGTAAACAGTTAGAAACAGTTGACAGACAAAAACATTGCACATCTTCATTTTCTCTTACACTTTAACCCTTCACCCAACGAATCGCCCACATCCGCCCACGTAATATGCAAATTCAGAAGCTGAAAAAATATTATTTTTCGAAAAATTTCAACAAAATCATATCATGTGGCCCCTCTTTGGAACGAGCTCGTTCCAAAGAGGGGTCACATGATATGGTTTTGTTGAAATTTTTTGAAAAAATTTGAAAAATGATATTTAAAATAATAAATTTTCAAATCATCTGCATTGGGTAAAGGGTTAAACATAAAGGTTATAAATCTGTTCCATAAGGTCCAGATAAAGGGACCAAAGTATTAAATGAAGAAATTGCTCTATTAAAAGCTTTCGGCCGTAGGCCTTCATCAGTTTTAATATAAAGGTTATAGTTTATTCTTTTTACTAAATTGTGAACAATAAATTTTTGACATACAATGGTGTCATCCCCTCTTTACTTTCTTAGTCTGTTTGACATGAGTTTTATTTTCTGTTTTATATCATTAAAGGTTCTTGTGATCAAAGATACAGTTATAAAGACGG
The DNA here is from genome assembly GCA_031216915.1 of Pictodentalium vernedei. Taxonomy (NCBI): domain Eukaryota; kingdom Metazoa; phylum Mollusca; class Scaphopoda; order Dentaliida; family Dentaliidae; genus Pictodentalium; species Pictodentalium vernedei. The sequence continues at coordinate 686,272,538 of CM062296.1, read as the reverse complement.
CAGCAACTCAGGCACCTTTGTGTCTCCTAACTTTCCATCAGCCTACCCTGCAATGGTGACATGTACATTTTACTTTGATGCTGGTGATGAAAGACGTGTTAAACTGCATTTTGATTTTTTTGATTTAGAGGAAATGGCAGATGGTGGGTAAGTACATAGATTAATAACATTGTTCCTCTGTTCCTTGATATAACTGCTTGTAAAGCAATTTGGACTGATAAAACTACAAGGATAAATTTGTACTGCTAAATTATTCATCGGTAACGATTTGTAGTCTATTTTCAACTAATATGTATTGTATGCTCTTGGATAAAAATGGCTAAATGGTTAGGCCTTCTGAAATAGGTTATGTGTCTAGTAATAACTATGAGATGATTGCAAACATTTTCTGTCAGCATCCCATTACAGAGGGCCAGTGAGAAGGTGGGAGAGCTGGGGTAGTAACTCTGGGGGTTTGGGGCTTAGAATTATAACCCAAGTTGCCCATTGAATTGGAATAAAAGCTATTACACCACGATTGTTGTGTGTATTCAACATTACCTAATACAATACATTGAGAAATGTGCTAAGTATACCATGTATGGAATCTGGCCTGCGTGTAAGAATGTTATGTAAGATTTCATCTGATTGGTCGTTATGTATGTGATTGATGTTATGACATGAATGAAATGCTTTGACCAGGAAAAGTTTTAAGCAAGAAAGTAAAGAGGCTGCCAAAGGTGATATTTTTCTTTAAAAATCTAAACTTCATTTGTTTAATTCAAATTTAATCATGGTATAAATACAGAACACAACTCAGATAGAGTACACATTTTCCATTTCATTCATTGATTCCACATTCACACCTATGACTTCAGAGTGCGAACAACCAATTAGCCATGGACAACCTGCCTAAGAAAATCAAGAACACTTTGCTGGTGCTGGATGCTAGCTCACTTCTCAACTGGAATGTCCAGGTTGAGAGTGACTGCATCTAGCTTACCATTAAATACAAGACAAAGCCCACCTCTGGGAGTGGTATCACCTTTCGTGGGCCCACCCGCACTGGTCCACCCCAGAGGAAGGCAAAGTAGACTACCACCGAGACACGCTTGTGGAAAACAAGAAGAAGCTAAAGACGAAGAAGAAGTCACCAGACACCAGACAGGATGCCAGGCGACTGGAGGCGTGGATCGAGTGGAGAAGGGCTGCTACCGGGAAACAGGAGATGGAGAGGGTGACGACTGTCGACTCACCTCCTAAACCTGCATCACCAATTCCAAACTGTACCTCTACACCAAAGTGGCCGGAGGGAGAGGAGAAGTAGGAAGTGGAGGCTGAGGAGATGGAAGTTATCCAAACTGTACCTGGATCTCCAACCAACCCCAACCAACCAGACCACAATTCGAGTTCGACCTCGGATTCTGAGTACGAAACTGTGAAGGCAGCAGACATGTCCCTCGGAATGTACATAGAAAGCCTTGACAAACAAGCCATTGAGCGCTTCGCTGAACTCAAGCTGGATTTTAATGGTACCACGTACGACTACTGGGAATTCATAAGACTTCAGGAAGGATGGGTGGATGGAGCATACGATTTTCTCCTAAACAAACCTGAGCACTTGGAAGCAGCCAAGGTCTGCAATCCCTACTTCCACAGATGGCTGCAACTGAAAACCCCCAAAACAACAACTGCCATACTGTCTCTTACCCAACCACCTCCTGCTAAGAAGAAGAAGCAGAAACAGCACAAGCACAACTGAGTACCTTAACCCTCTCCTCCCTTACCACAATCAGACATAAAGGAAAACTAACATACTGTAACCAAGCTTTGAAAGGGGTTTGCCCCACAATGTCCCTGCATATCTTTGGCGTGCAAAAACCATTCGTTTCGATAGAGTACAGGGACAGAAATCAGTGACCCTTCTTCGCATCTTTTCCTTATTTGTTGTGAAATGCAGGAAACACTCCAGTTTCCTGTACTCCACCCTCATTGTATTCTATCTTAACCCTTGACCCAACATAATGGCCTAAACCGACCAGCGCTGTTCACAAAACTCACCATTCAGTCTTTATTAGTTTTTGTCTCAAAAACATAGCTTATAACCCCTCATTGGAGTTAGGTAAAGGGTTAATTAGTCACTTACAGATGAAATTTGAGGGCCCCATGGAGATGGTTAATTTGTTATTGATGTAATTTCATTCATTTTACACAGGGATTCTAAGAAATGGCAACTTTTGCAGACATTCCTTGACATTTTAGACATTTGTACTGAGAGTCATGTCAGTCATGTTATCAAATACCACATTCTCATACTTTTTCCCCAGCTGCTTCAGTATTCAGATCATATGTTCGACACCATGGACTAGTAGGACTGTCAAAGAGCCGTAGCTCCCACAACAAAATTTCCTCTGGACCTGAAATTTTGCTCGCCAGTCTTGTCACATAGTTCATACTGTCATTGTCTAGCATTCTGTTGGGTGCAGATCAAAAGTTATTTAGAAAGCTTACTGTGCATGAATAAATATATCTCTATAGTCTATTTGTTTGTTTTTTACCGTTACAGAGGTTATCCCTCATGCAGGCTACTCTGCAGAGCCATCAGGTGATCAATGTTAGAAGTGCATTTCTAGGCCTTTTTTAAAAATGCTTAACCATATATGGGCATTGATGTATAATGTGTTGATTTGGTATTCACAAGAGACATAATTTTAGGGTCCAAAATATTATTTTTTTACAATTTATTAGAGAGTTAGCACTCTTGGGTAAATTAATTAATGAATTTATGATCAAAGTACAAGTTAAAAATTAAATATGGGCATATAATAAATTAAAACCAGGGCACCCACCCAGAAGTGTTGCAGCCATTCAACCATGAAAAGACAAAATGGGTATAGAGCAACACCAATGTACTATCAGGGTAATTTAAACAAGGCACAGATGGAACAACGTCAGGGTCAAACTATCAATCTTCTGGTTTAAAATCCAATGCTCTAACAAGTGAGGTACCATGCTTCCAGCCCATTCTTGTAAAATCAGTCAATGCTGAAGCATACAGATTGAACTGTTTTCACTTTTAGTAGTCAGAATCTTTTGATCAATATATGTTTTGTTAATTTATTGGGCAATCTCTGGTACTTTTTTCAGAGTAAATCTAAGAGGCTAGCATATTAGTTGTTTCAGACTGAACATATTGCATATCCAAAGAAATTGATGAATGGTGGTACCAGTGCACCACAATGTGTGGTACTTTGACTTTTCAGTATTAAATCCAGTTAGATGCACAAGACAGCTAAGAAACTGTTCCTGACAAAACTTTTAATTATCAAAGCATTGATATTTTGTTTACATACATATATTCTGAAGTCCCCATTATCCAAGGTACCGGTTTTCTGAAGACCCAATATTCTAAAGGTCTGATAATCTGAAGGTCTTATACTCCAAAGGCTCAATAATCTGAGGTACTGATATTCCGAAGGCCCAATACTCAGAAAGTCTGATACGCTGAAGGCCTTATACTCTGCAGGCCCAATAGTCAAAAGGTCTTTCATTTTTCCCCACGTAGGCATACTATTTAAGCACTTGTTCATCCTAGTTAGTAACCCTCCAACTTGCAGGAGACCTATTATGATCATTCTATCCATGGGAGCCATCCATTCGATTTAACTTCAGGACTCCAACTTAACAATGCTTCGGCCTAGGAGCATGAATCTCCTGAGGTACACTGTCTGAGGGAAAGGGATGAACACTATCGAGTTCAAAAGGTCAATACTCGACCTGACAACCTTGCCATTCCACTTGGCCCGACCTGTCCACCTAGTGGTCTATACCAGAGACCCAACCAGAAGGCCCTATCCCCACCACCATTTCCATGTGTAATGTTGTGACCAGTCACCCAACTCTACCACCCAGAGCATGACCCTCCCTACCCAAACCTCAATTCTCTTTGTGATTCTGCTTATCCCAGTCACCCAGCACTCCTACCTTCTGAGCCATAGACCTACCACCCATTCCAAGTGCGACCCAAACTCATTTCCAACCCAACTCCACCCAGAGGCCATAGCCTATCAGTGACCCTACCCAACCATTCACTGTGTGATCCTGTCCAGATCACACAATACCCACAATCATTGGTAACCACTGTTCCTCAGTCAGTGTATATTTTATGTAGTGTGTGATATGGCAGTTCTCAGTTTTTTTATAACCAGAAAATGTGACTAACCCTGTGCATTGCACAGAGTTAGTCACACTTTCTGGTTATAAAAAAAAATTCATTACACGTGTATTAACCCTCTGCACTCTGAAATGGACATATTAAAATTTCAACCTGAAAAATTTTCCCATAATGCAATTAAGAATTTAACCAAGAAATTTAACCGATCCAATCTTGCTTGGCAGAGCTTTGAAATTTCCTTACTTTGACATCAGAATGCAGTTTATTGAGTAACTAACCCCTGTGCCTCGCACAACCTTAGTGGAAATCTCATCAGTATCAACCCTTTACTCAGTGTAATGACCAAAAACAGACAGTACTATGCTCAAAAAGCATTCAAACTCAGTTTATGCCCCTCATTGGAGTGAATTGTGGAAAGCTTTTTTAAGTGAATTCTAAAAATGAACACATATTCTATGTTCAATTAACCGCCTGTTAAGGGTACATGTATGTAAACACTATAGTAGGAAACCACTAGCATCTGAAACCACCTGGATAGGAATCACTAGGATATGTAACCATATGTATATGTCAGGGGTCAGCCTGGCAGCTGATTTTATGGAGAAGTGACTTCTCCATCCAGAGACTTTAGGGAGAAGTCAGGGGCCAGGAGGGACAAGTCAGTGGACATGAGGGAGAAGTCAGAAAAAACATAAAACAAATATGACATTGTGACAAATTAAATGCACACAGAGGACACAATTGTGGAGAAAACAATAAATAAAAGTTATACAAACATACATACACACACAAAAGTAAGTCAGATGGTATATAACAAGAATGTAGGTTAAAATCCTCCCCCTCCCCTACAAAAAACTGTCTCGTTCACGGTTTCTGAATGCTCTAACTCTTTCCCTACCAATGATGACTATGGTTACCATGCAGTTGACTTTGTATTTGCCTCAATGCAGTGGATTTGAAATTTATCATTACCCATGGTGAGAGTGTTCTTCTCTGTAATAGAAGGTATATTTTAAAAAAAAAATATTTAAAGTATTTAAAATAAATATCAAGTTCACATAAGAAGCTGGGTCATTCATGGTTTCTGAATGTCCTAATTGAATTGAAAAGCATAGTTAAACAAGTTTTCGATATCCTTCGTAAATTAAGCGTTATTAACAATTTGAGTTAATTTATTTCTAAGGTAAATGACAAAATATTTCAGTTGTCTCCCTTCCCTGCTGTGCTGGGTAATAATAATACCAATACACCATTCAGAAAAATGACAATTTCTGCCGACCATCTTACATTGACACATGTGATTTGTGCTATGAAGGCCTGCCATTCTTATCCATCCTAATATGTGTAATTTCTGTCGTAGCCTTATTACATTTAACCCCCTTCCAACACAAGTTTTCAAAGAAAAACTTTCAATGCAAATTGCGCCATTGCGGGGTGAATTTCAGTGCAACCAATTTTTCTGTGGAACAGAGAGTAACCATAAGCAATTTCAACATTTTTATAGATGAATTGTCTCCTACACATTTTCTTTTGTTTTGAAATGGTGGTTAACTTTAATAAATTCTAATTAACTCGATGCATGTCTTGTGTGATTTGTTGTTTTTGCTGGCACTTTGTTTTTACATAGCCATTTTCTACTGGTTGCTATCAGTTGGGGCATACTGTTCGAATGACTACGCCATTACAACTCTTTTCAAAATATAAAATTGGACTAGTTTAGACTATTTTCCGAGCCGTTTGACAGCAGTCGTGTTTACTTTGTTGTGAATGCGGAAGCAGTTCTTTTTTTTTAAATAAAACATAAGAAAATACATTAAACTGCTATGTCTCCCAAGAAAGTTTTTGAGGGCAACTTGAATTTCGCCCCCAATGTCAGCCAAGGCGACTTGAGGAATGATAAGGCGACTTCTTTGCCGTAGTCGCCCACTCGGCTGACCCCTGGTATATATATGTAACCACTGGCATAGGCATTCACTATGAAATATTAACAATAGAGTATGTAAGAACTAGAAGAGGTGACCATGGGGTATATGTAATTACTTGGGTGGAATTCACAATTAACATGTAACTATCTTGTTATCTCCTTATAACAACTTGATAGAACAGTTTAGTATAAATTATTGTGTGGCACTTACACACGGCCATTTTTATAGGTTTAAAAAAATAGCTACAGTTTTCATGTCTTTGAAAACTAAAATCCCCGAATCAAAATCTTTGGAATATATGATCTTTTGAATATAGGACATTCAGAAAATCACACATTCTGAGTATCAAACCTTTGGAATGTTTAGCTTTTAGAATATTGGTCTTTTGGAGTATTGGGCCTTGGGGATATTGGACTCTCAAAGAACTGGGTCGTCAGAATATCAGACTTTTAGAATATTGGACCTTTGGAATTTCAGACCTTTGGAATATTGGACCTTCAGAATATCAGACCTTTGGAGTATTGGGCCTTCAGAATATTGTATCATCAGAATATTGGACCTTCAGAATATCCGACACATGATCACAGAAATTCATAAAAAATTGTATTTTTCAAAAAAGCAATGAAATTCTATTCACAGATAGCATTTTCTTGTGAACTTAGTTTTAGCTGTAGCAGTCAAAAAGATCATGACGAAGAAGAAGCCCTTTCTTGATAATAAACAGGAGGCTTTATCATTACAATACCAGCTGAAATAAATTGTTGAATGACCATGAGAAAGTTCTGTTACATTTTTCTTGTTAGATAATTCCAACCCATTACCTAATTTTTTGGGAAGCTCTTTTGTACAAAAAGCTCCACATCATTGTTTATGAAGTGTGTCCTGAGTAAATAAATAAATGAATGAATCTTTAAGATAATGATGCATTATAAAGTAACACAGTGCCTTGGAAAGTGACAATTGGTGCAATTACAAGGATTTTTCTTGCAGAAAAAATGGTCTGGTTATCGGCTCCATTCCCAATCTGGTTTTATCTCATTAAATCTACCTTATTTTATGGCTGATGTAATTTTAATAATGAGTTTAGGACATGGTGCTGATTTGCAAGTACAATTAGCTTCCTGTATGATGGAGTTTATTGTTTCTGCAGTCATACAATACATTCCAGTGTTTGATTATACTCAGCATTCATTCATATAATAGTTTGTTCAGATTTAAATAATGTATAAAGGGAAGTAACTGGAAGTAGATACTGCAGATTCCCAATCTTATAAAATGAGGACAGCATTTGTGGAAGTGGTAACTGATGTGAATTTTTTGTTAGCATCACTTAGTAGCATCCCAACAAGGAAATTTTGAGCTCACGTTTTCTATGTTCATAATTCCAGAACATGATATTATTTCTTGACATCATAAATATTATCAACATTTGAATGAGAAAATGGGAATGGCAATATCCTGGTAAATTGAATATGTTAACATGTCTGCTAGACAGTAGAGACCTTGCTTAAAACCATCACTGAGCTACAGTTTTATCGGGATGTAATCGGGGGTGTAAATTCTGAGGGGGAGGGGGAATGGTGAGGGTTATCCCCCCTTCTCCACCACCACCACTACTACCAAATTTTGTGTCTCGTCTGGCAGTAATGAGGCAGAGTTCTGTTGTAGGATAATTGGCATGTTCAAAGACTTCTGTTATGGTATAAAACTGTTACATGTGGTTGCTAGTTTGTAATATTTCAGTACACCAGTCCAAGAAATAAGTCATGGCAATGCTGTGTTAAAGGCCATGGCAGTCTGCCAGCATTGCAGTTGGATGTGACTAATTATGGTGACTTATAATAGTCTTCATGTCTGAACAGCTTGCCCAAAGGCAAAGGTATACATTCATAAGAACTTTCACGCACTAGCCGAAAAGCATAGGTATCTGTATGCAAGAACCACATGGCAAATTCCTGTAATGATCGTGCAAGTATGGGTCACACTCAGACATCTGAAAATAGTTATTGGCCAGTTTGTAATGGAGAGAGAGAGAGAGATGTGAAATATGTACAAAAGAATTAATGATGCAAAAACCACTTTAAATATTTCTGCTTCACACATAGTGAAACTCTGTTAACTGAATAGCATCATCATAGCTGGTGAAAAATATTCAGTTAACAGGTGTAATCAATTGGCCAAAATTTTGTAATTTTCCTACATTTTAATGATTCTTTTTTATTTACTGTGGGTTTAATGACACTTTTTACAGCCAGGGTCACCTCGTGTGAGACAGTTTTACGAGTGGAGGAAGTCAGAGTACCCAGAGAGAACCACCAAGCAGCAGTGAGTAATGTCAGACTCCTTAATGTACCAACTCTGCAAAAGCAGGGTTGGCTTTGCTTGAAGGCAAGTGCACCATGAATGTGCAGTACACCTTAGTACACAGTGCCACTGTGGCCCCATGTCAGCAATTGGGATTAAGTGTCTTGCATGGGGACACAACACAGTTACCCCTGGTGGAGATCAAACCAGGGACCTTTCGGTTTGAAGTCCAATGCTGTAATCAGTGAGCCTCCTCACTCCCTATTTTTATTATGTCAGATGGTGTTTTACTAGTGATAACATCTTTGAACTGTTCTCAAAATTTTGGTCTCATTTTCACCATAAAGCAAGCTATATAAATATACAAAAGAAGGTTCATCTGCCACTTCACAAAGTTTCAGGTGAAGACAAGGTACAGTCAAATGATATGATGAAAACTATAACCTCGTCAATTTTTTCCCATACTCATTTATTACCATTAAAAATGATATTTGATCCAGTTTTCTATAGAGTAAAGCCTATGCCCTGCATGGCTTTATGAGCACTTGCTATACAGTGGCACCAACTTAACCCTTTACCTAACATGAAAGGCAGATGACACTTGCAAAACAAAATTCTTGAATAACTAATTTTTTTCATTTTTTGTCTCAAAAAACATAGGTTATGACCCCTCATTGGAATGAGCTCGACGAGCTCATTCCAAAGAGGGGTCATAATCTATGTTTTTGAGACAAAAAATGAAAATATAATGAAAATTAATTGGCGAATTTTATGATAGCACTAGACTGTTTTGGCCGTTACATTGGGTAAAGGGTTAATTGGATATTTCTAAATTAAATAACCCTGATAATACCTGTTTTTGCATGCCTCAGGCACACAGAGACAGTGTGGGGCAAGCCCCTTTCAACCCTCATTAACTCTGAATTTTGTGTCATGTCTGGGTATGGTAAATGGGAGAAGTGTTCAGTGATTCAGTGCCTATCTCTCTTCGGAGTTCGGGAGTGTGGGTTCAGTGAATCTGTTAAAACAATGACTGGGTCAGGGCTGATCAGAGATCCAGGTCCAGATTGGTTGTCTTCAATCTCACTTTCCTCCGACTTTTCCTCTCTGTCTTCTGACCTCATCGGATTGGTGAAGGTGGAGATGGTTTGATGGTAGTTTCTCTCTCTTTTTCCTGTTTCTCTTTCTCAGCTCATCACTTTTCTAGCCATGCTTTCATCCTCCTGGTGTCCCGATGGCTGGCTGAGGGTGTCTTCCTCTTCTTTATCTGTTTTTGGGCTCTTTACAGGTTGTACAGACTTTGTGTTTTGACCCTTCCTCGGGTGTGGAAGCCCCAAGGAGGGTACTACTACCTGAGGAGGGTTATTGCTGGTACTTGACTAGCATTCAGCACCATCAAGGTCTCTGATCTGTGAGGGTAGAAAATCCATCTCAAATTTGGAGCTAATTAGGTGCTTTCACAAATACGTCTGACCATTTGAAGGACCAAGTGATCAGTGAATGATGTGCCCTGATAATTGCATGCAACTTACAGACACTAAACCATTTATCACATTCTCAGTACAATGGTGAGCTGTTAATTGCATGAAGGTTATAAAGTTCATTCCTCTTGACTGAAAACAAAATCTTGTGATCAATTACTAAAATTATTACAGCCACTCTATTTCTGATGTTTATAGACCTTTTAGCCTCATGTAGCCAATTTACATTTTAGTATTTAATCTATTATATCTTGTTTGACAATGACCCAGTGAGCTCTATCAAACAAGATATAATAGAATAATTTCTCAGTTTATCACTAGATAACAGAAAATGCCCTAATTCCTGTTTATTGAATACTTGTGTTAATTTAATTTTTTTCTGGTAAAATGGATATTCAGTTAACCCAATGCAGATGATACCAAAATTTGCTATTTAAAAAAATATTCAAAAATTTTAAGCAAAACCATATCATGTGACCCCTCATTTGAAAAAAGATAAGTAGGTTTGTTCCAATGAGAGGTCACATGGTATGGTTTTGTTGAAGTTTTTTGAAAAATAATCTTTTTCCCACTGCTTAATTTGTAATTTACATGGGTGGTTGTGCTATTTCATTAGGTAAAGGGTAAACAGGGTTCCACTGTATTGAATTTTATTTTTTGCAGTTGATACTTCTGTCTTTTAGAATTTATTTTTTTTCAAAATTTGTCCATCACAAATAAGCAGTATTTACTTAATAAGTAGACACAGTGTGTTCACTCAAAGTGTAAAGAAACTATAATGTCTTCCAAGACTTCGACATTTAAAAAAAAGAAATTTAAGCAACTGATTTCCATGTTATTAATCAAAAGATGAATGGATGTAACAACTTCACTATCAAGTACAGTATTGCAATTGATATTACTTTCTTCTCTTTATAGGTGCCGCTTCGACTACTTGGATGTTTACAGTGTTGATGATATGGGTTATAAAAAACTGTTAAAACGTTTCTGTGGAAATCAATTGCCTGATCCTATAATATCTTTGCAGTCACGAATGGAAATCGTATTCAAGTCAGACTATACAAAAACTTTGAAAGGATTTCTAGGCCACTATGAATTCTTAGATGACAGTAAGTTTTTGATTAATGTTTTTTTTCAAAAATTTGTTGAGAAATGCAGTTTTGTATACACATAGAAATCTTCATGGAGGATCATTATCAACAGGACATTACATATAGTACTGAAACAGTTATGGAATCCCTTAACCAATAAACCATTTTGTTATAACTGTTCCATTACCAATTGAGTACCTCTTAATTTGGAACAGTTAATAAAAAATGAGAAAAACTTGGAATGCAACAACTTTTCAAATCTTGCATAAAATGGTGCATCCTGATAGAATTATGCAAATCTTGCATAAAATAGTTGGGCCTGATGGTTAGGTCTGGGTATTTTATGTAAGATTTGCATAAGTTACTTCTGCATGTTTTCCATTGTCAAAATCCACTAATTTAAATGATACTCACACTTCTGTCAAGAGTGGGTAGTTAAGTAGTAGCAACAATTGTAACCAGAAAAAGCTTGTAACTGTTCCAATGCAGATTTTTTTCTTTATTGGGGTTTAACAACACTCGCAACAGCCTGGGTTACTTAGGGAACAGTTTTATGGGCTGAGGAAGCCAGAGTAACTGGAGAGAATCCCCAAACAGTGACAACGAACTGTTTAGATTCTTCAACTTTTTAACTCAGCACAAGCAGAATTAACTGCAGTTGAAGGCAAGTGCACCATTGATGTGCAATATGCATTAGTCCACTGTGGGCAATCGGAATTAAGCGTCTTACCAAAGGACAAAACCTCTGGTCATGGTTGAACCTGTTAGCCTATACATTAGAGTCCATTGTTTTAACCACTGATCCCTGTACTCCCTCCAGTACAGGTTCATTGATTAATCGTTTAAACACTAATTATATATTATATATTACAACATGACTTACACATGGCAGTGTTTACTTGGTAATGTCCTTCTGAATTTGCATTCTTTTTTGTCTCCCAACCTCCAGTTCGGGGGACTATAGTAATCAGCAGGATCTGTCCATACATGAGTAACACCTATTTCTCAGGTTTAGGTGGGTGGATTCTATACCATATTTGATATGCAACTTTATCATGACCCCCCTTCCAAGCAGTATAAAGTTTTGGCCCACATTGTGAAATTGTTCATGAGTTATACCCCCTTTTTGACCCAAAAACTCACATTGAAAAATACCTCTTTGAAGGTTTATGCATGACTATTTCAGTTTGACACAATCCAATTTGAATCATATTTTGTATACAGGTTACAGATATAATATGAGTATAGAGATTCTTTGGGGAAAATAGTGGAAGTCTGATCATTTATGTGGAAATTAGGGTCCTTTTTGACTTTGAGTGAAAGGATGTTTCTTGTCTGGATGATTACTTTTGTGTGTATTATTTGATTGCAATCATTTATGGTTACTAGAAAATTGTAAAGCACTGTCGTGCATAGGTTAGGCGTTAGGATAGGCCTAGCCTGCTTGACAAACCTTTTTCCCATAAAAAAAATAAAATATTATTAAAAAATTTATGGTATATGGCTCAAGAGATGATAAAATACAGGTTAAGTTTGAATATAGGTGCAGTCCAGTGTATTTGTCAGGTGCATTATTGACTTAGAAAATGTTATTCTCATGTTATCCAGATTATTACTTCAGTTTGAATTTTCTGTTGAGAACTAAACTTGGCACGGATGATATTCATGAGATGCCTCAGGTCAAGTTCAAATGTGGATGCAGTCCTATGATTTTTATCATTGTTATGACCTATTTTTGACCTCAAAAATGTGATTTTCAGCTTTTATGATTGTTCTTGTCTTAGAGAGAAAAAGTATGTTTCCTGTCTGGATTATAACTTTAGTTTAGATCCTCTGATCTTGACCATGTTTGGTATATGGCTCAAGGGCAATGAAATACAGGTAAATTTGGAATATAGGTGCAGTCCTTTGTTTTTTGTCAGAGCCATGGTCCTTTTGTGACTTAGAAAATGTGATTCTCATGTTTTCTAGATTGTAACTCCCGTATGAATTATCTAATGGGAGCAAAAGTTGGCAAGGCTAATATTTATGAGATGCCTCAGGTCAAGTTCAAATATGAGGTTAGTTCAATGATTTTTATCAGAGTTATGGCCATTTTGACTCAGAAAATGTGATTTTCATGTGCCTTTCTCCATTTGACATTGTATGTGAACTTTGAGCTTGTTTCTTTGAGTAGTCAAAAGCTTTGAATTGAAAAAAAAATATTGCTTCCATAATCTGCAATGTATATTGCAATGAGGATTGAATACCAGAATGACACTTGTTTGTAACTGATCATTCCATTCATGATTCCAAATTTAGATGTCTTGGCTGTGTGTGATAGCCATAATGCAATGAAAAATAGATTTCAAGTTATCTTCTGCTCTGTTTTTCAGCCTGGCAACCTTTTGAGAGATCAACTGAAGGATGTGGTGTCGAGTTTCTCACTGGAGTTTCTGGGGATATATCTTCTCCTCGATTTCCTGGAGAATATCCAGCTGATGCTAAATGTACATGGCTTATAAAAGTTAAAGAAAATCAGAGGATAATTTTGACTCTTTCAACATTAGATATTGGATCCAGTGGTAAGGTTTACAATTTAAAAAAAACTCTGTTTCAGCCTTACATTGTTCCCTTCACTGTTGATTTTCCAATTACACACATAAACTCACCTTCATACACACATTTGTACACAAAAGACTCTCACAAGATAGTTTGTGTGTCCAAATGGCATCTACATTTGATTTTACTTTTTACAGCATACACACTGCCTTATCTGCATGATGGAATTGTTTTTCCAAAACGAAACATCTCCTTTGTTATGAAGTCCACAATTCTCTATCTCCATTTGACATTGTATGTGAATGCACACACCCTCACAACCTCAGTCTTGTTAAACTGTCTTTGTGGGGACTTTCTTTTAATCCTGATGACAAACGATTCCCCACAAAATCGGGAAGACCGACCCTACCGATTGTTTTCGTTGCGAGGATCCAGAGAAAACCAAGGAGATCTTTGTGGGAACCCAAACACTATTATCTAGGTTCTCACAAAATAAGGAAGATAGACCCCATCAGCCACACAGAGATACCACACATGCAAATGCAGAAATTCCACATAAACTGGAAAAAATACCATACATACTTCATACTTTGTACGTGTGTGTTAGAGTTCAGGAGGGTAAATGGTATTATCTGAGCATAGAACTCCTCCTAACACCCAGAAGCAAACTCTTTAATGATATCCCATGCCTCAGTCTTCTCTATTTCACTGATCAACAATAACCACATATCTTTCATTCTCTCATCCAACTTCCTCATTATACTCCCAGTGAATTTTTTTTTGCCAGACTGATATTTTGGACATTCCAAGAGAAAGGGTTACAGGGTCTCCATTACTCCCAGATTACACTTTTGACACGCCTAGTCACCGTCGTTCTCAACTATCGACTAAGCTCTAGCAACGTCAACCTCAGTTTGTTCAGCAGTGAATTTTCAAAGGTGCCATCAAGGTACTCCTCAAATGCTGGCTTCTCTTTATCACAGAGGTCACTCAAAGACCTCTTTGCTGAGACTCTTTCTCACCATTTAAAATCTTCTATAACTCTGACAAATTTTTTACTCTGGATGTTGCCCTTCTAGGTCCCAGATCCCTGTTGAATAGTTCTCCATTAACTCCCTCACTTGCCCAATCTGCCCTGTCTGGATAGTGGAATTGCAAATCAGAACATTAGTTTTCACCATCAGCTCTCTGGAAAATTATTACCAAATAATTAAGATAGAAAAGTTTCAACAAGTCTGTGCTGTCCTTGATCCTCATGCAACCAAGCTCAGCCCTGATGGATTTCAGTGCTGCATCATTATCCCTGTACCTGCATCATTCTGCAGGTTTCCAAACTCTTAACAACCATTTGGTTCAGATGTACCAAATGTTATATTTGGCATACCCACCATTTCTCAAATGGTTTTCCTAACAAAAGCCTTACTGAAGCCATTTCTCCATGAAACTTTCACTTGGTTAAGAATTCGCTTCCCTTTCATCCTTAGTTTATTCATGTGGTTTCAGTAGAAGTTATAATCATCAATTTGTCTTCTCTAATTCCTGTTTCAACTCTCTCCGATTCCTGTAATTGATCCTTGCTGCTGAAGAAGGTAAAAAATTAGTTGAACTGTGTCCAATGTTCAGAGTGGAACATACAATCATTGAATATAATTTTGATGCAACAAATCTTTGTTATAAAATTATAATTAATAATTCTATGTTTTAACTCTACCAAACACGAAAGGCAGACAACACTTACAAACAAAATTTTTGAATAGGCCTAAAAAAATAAAAAATCTGTTTCTCAGGCCCTCCCACATGGTCCTTTTGGCTGCCGCATGCTCTCTTTTTATAACCAATTTAAACTTTAAAAAAATAAAAATTAAATGGTTTATGTCTGATATTATACCCGAGTTAAAAAAATTGATGAATTTGTCCCTTGAGTGCAAGAAGGCTTTGCAATGCTTTAGCATTGCAAAGCCTTCTTGCACTCAAGGGATGAAATACACCACCACCCATGCTATTCTGTAGATTATGAGGCCTAATACTTGAACCAAGAACATGAACTTTTAAAGGCAAAGAAGTAATTACTGAAATAAAAAATAAAATAAAACCGCTCGCCCGCATGCAATTTCACAAATAATGGCCTGAGAAACAGAAGATCTACTTTGTGTGGCCATAACTAATTTTTTGTTCATTTTTGCATCAAAAACATAGCTTATGACCCCAAACTCAACAAGTTTGTTCCATTGACAGGTCATAAGCTATGTTTGGGAGACAAAATAATGAAAACTGAATGGTGATTTTTGTCAAGAACGCTGTCCCGTTTTGGCCATTATGTTGAATAAAGGGTTGACACATTTGTCTCAGTGCATGTGATATATTTGTATTTATTTTACAGCAAGGATCAGATAACATCCATTACATAGCATCAAAACTGCAAGCTGAGAAGAAAAATTGTTAACCCTTTACCTAACATGAAAAGCAGATGACACATGCAAACAAAATTCTTGAATAACTAATTTTTTTTCAACATCCATTACATTGCATCAAAACTGTAAGCTGAGAAGAAAAATTGTTAACCCTTTACCTAACATGAAAAGCAGACGACACATGCAAACAAAATTATTGAATAACTAATTTTTTTCAGTTTTGTCTGAAAAACTGTGACTCCTCTTTGGAGCGAGCTTGGGGTCATAACCAAAGTTTTTAAGACAAAAAATGAAAAAAATAATGAAAATTAATTGGCGATTTTTAGCCCGACTGTTTACAGTTATTAGGCTGACTGTTTACAGTTTGGGGCTATAGTCATGACTTCCATCCGTCTGTCCGTCCATCTGTCTGTCTGTCCATCTGTTAACATTTAGAGTTTTGGTTAAAGTTTGTGGTTAAAGTTTTTTTAGTCAAGGTTAAAGTTTTTTATCTTTTAAATTACTATTAATTACTATTGATTGTATCATTCTCATTATGTTTCATGTTATTTTGTGAAATATTTAACCCTTTTTTGTATGGCAATTTAACTTACAGCTTCCAGGTTAAAGTTTTTTGTTAAAGTGTTTTTGTTTACAAAGTTACACCTTTAATTCTTCAAACAGTTCAGTGCAATGTCCCTGTTTCTCATTTGGGACAATGTTTACTGTCTACTGAGCCTTTCTACAGTGATTTTCATTAATATTGGCATGATTTTAACCCCTTTTAAACATGTTTTCAGACTTAGTTTCTTTGTATTTGAAATTAGGCTTTTCCACATACTCTCTTACTTTAATTCTTGCATAGTCAATACAACTTAATGATTGCATTTACATCAATGATTACATCAGTGATCTCTTTTATCGGTTTTAGGAATTATTTAAACCTTTTTTGGCAGTCAGTTTTACTTAGTATTCCCAGCTTAAAGTTTCAGACTAAAGTTTTGCTTTTCAAGGTTGTACCTTTCATTCTTCAAACACTGTGTTACAGCAACATTGATTTTCATTTGGGGCAAGGTCTACTGAACCTGTTTTCAGTGGTTTAAAATAATATTGGCATTAATTTTACCTTTTTCAAAACGGTTTTCAAACTTAGTTTCTCTAAATTTGAAATTAGGCTTTTACCACATACTTTGTTACTTTTTACTCCCCCCCCCCCCCACAGGGAGGGATATAGCATAGAGCTCCATCCATTCGTCCATCCATCCATCCATCCATCCATCCATCCATCCATCCATCCATCCATCCATCCATCCATCCATCCATCCATCCATCCATCCATCCATCTGTCTGTCCATCTGTCTGTGAGTCCATCTGTCCGAACTTTGCTTATGGCATAACTTGAACAATAGTTAACAGATTTCAATTCTTGTCAGTACATGTCTCAACAGCAGCAATGTCTATGTCAAGTTCGATGACCACCAATATCAAATGAAAATTGTTGTAAGTTATTGCTCTGCCCCTTCCACTCCCCCTCCCCCCCCCCCCCCCCCGCCAATTAGGCATTTTTTTCTTTGTTTCAAAATGCATTTTGAAGTATTTAGAGTGATTGCATGCAGAACGTTTTTTTAACTCCTATAAACCCCCCCCCTCCCCCCCTCCCCTCCCCCCCCCCCTGCAAACCCCGATGCCAATTAGGCACTTTTTTTTCTTTGGTCCAAAATGCATTTTTAGCTCAACTTGACAAAGTCAAGCTGAGCTATTGCCATCACTTCTCGTCCGTCGGCGTACATACGTTAGTATGTTAGTACGTACGTCCACAATTTCCTTTGGCTCATCTCACAGGTCGCATTTATGATCAGATCACTTTGAAACTTGGTATGCTTGTTTGGGGTGACCTCTAGATGGGAGCTATCGATTTTCTTCAATTTCCGTCAAAAAATGTTGCCGCGGCCAACGTTCTTAGAACTTAGTTTAGTCAAACCTCAATATTTCCCTTTGGCACACCCTACAGGGCACATTTATGATTGGATCGCTTTGAAGCTCCGTATGCTTGTTTGGGGTGACCTATAGATGGGAGCTATCGATTTTTTTCAATTTCCGTCAAAAAATGTTGCAGCGGCCAACGTTCTTATAACTTAGTTTAGTCAAACCTCAATATTTCCCTTTGGCACACCCTACAGGGCAAATTTATGATTGGATTGCTTTGAAACTTGGTATGCTTGTTTGGGGTGACCTCTAGATGGGAGCTATTGATTTTTTTCAATTTCTGTCACAAAATGTTGCCGCGGCCAATGTTCTTAGAACTTAGTTTAGTCAAACCTCAATATTTCCCTTTGGCACACCCTACAGGGCACATTTATGATTGGATCACTTTCAAACTTGGTATGCTTATTTGGGGTGACCTCTAGATGGGAGCTATCAATTTTCTTCAATTTCCGTCAAAAAATGTTGCCGTGGCCAACGTTCTTAGAACTTAGTTTAGTCAAACCTCAATATTTCCCTTTGGCACAGTCTACAGGGCACATTTATGATTGGATTGCTTTGAAACCTGGCATGCTTATTTGGGGTGACCTCTAGATGGGTGCTATTGATTTTCTTCCATTTCTGTCAAAACTTGTTGCCGTGGCCAACGTTCTTAGAACTTAGTTTAGTCAAACCTCAATATTTCCCTTTGGCACACCCTACAGGGCACATTTATGATTGGATTGCTTTGAAACCTGGCATGCTGGTTTGGGGTGACCTCTAGATGGGAGCTATCGATTTTTTTCCATTTACGTCGAAAAATGTTGCCGCGGCCAATGTTCTTAGAACTTAGTTTAGTCAGACATCAATATTTCCCTTTGGCACACCCTACAGGGCACATTTATGATCGGATTGCTTTGAAACCTGGCATGCTTGTTTGGGGAGACCTCTAGATGGGAGCTATTGATTTTCTTCCATTTCTGTCTGTCAAAAAATGCTGCCTCTGGCAACTATCTTTGAACTTAGTTTAGTCGGGTATCAGTATATTCCTTTGGCATGCCCTACAGGCCCCATTTATGATCAGATCGGTTTGAAAACTTTGTATGCTTGTTTGGGGTTTCCTCTAGATGGGAGCTATCGATTTTCTTCGATTTCCGTCAAAAAATGTTGCCATTGGTAATGACCTTCGATGAACTTAGTAAAAACTTAGTACAGTTAAGCATCAATATTTCCCTTTGACACACCCTGCAGGGCACATTTATCATTGGATCGCTTGCAAACTTGGTGTGCTTGTGTGGTGTGACATCTATATGGGAGCTGTCAATTTTCTTTCTATTTGTCAAAAAATGTTGCCGCTGACCTTTGAACTTCGTTTAATCAGGCCTCAACATTTCCCTTTAACACACCCTTCGGGGCACATTTATGATCGAATCACTTTGACACTTGGTATGTGTGTTCGGGGTGACCTCTAGATGTGGGCTATTGCTTTTTTTCATTTCCATAAAAAATTATTGTCGTTATCACCAGCCTTTGAACTTACTGCATTTGTGCATCAACTTATCCCTTTTGAACTCTCAGCAGGGTATATTTATGAATTTCCATACCCCCCCCCCCCCCCCCAAAAAAAAACAAAACAAAAACAAAAAACATTGCCACAAGCAATGACCTTCTGCTTTGTGCATTTGTGCACTAACATCTTCCTTTGGTATGCCTCAGAGGGCACATTCATTATCATGTTGTTTTAAAACTTTGTACGCTTATGCAGGGTGACAAAGATAGGAGCTGTTGATTTTCTTTTCATTTCCATCAAAAACTGTTGCAGTTAGCAACAATCTTTGAATTTATTGCATTTGTGCATCAACATTCTTTGACATGGCCTACAGGCCACATTTATCATAGGATTGTTTTTGAACTTGGTGTGCTCATTAGGCAAGACCTTTAGATAAGAGTTATTGATTAGTATTCATTTCTATGAAAAAAGTTCCATTTACAATAACCTCTGAACTTAGTTCAACATACTGCATTTGTGTGTCAACATTCTTCCTTTAGCCAGTCTTACTGTTTACATTTAAAAATTGCATGGATTACTCTATCGTTGTGCACACATAATGCTGTTATGTTGAAATTTCATCAAATAACATAGGTACTAATGATCTTCAATTTTGCTGTTTCATTTATAACTTACCAAGTTCAAGTTTGTCAAGTTGAGCTACAGTGTCATTGACACTTTCATTAAGGATTTAGAGTGACTACATGCAGAAAAACAATTGACTCCTATAACTCCCCCCCCCCCCTTCTCCTCCTCCTCCCCAGGGCCATTTAAGCAATATTTTTTCTTTAGTCCAAAATGCATTTTGAAGGATTTAGAGTGACTACATGTGGAAAAAAATTTGACTCCTATGACCTCCCCCTCCCCCACCCCCCACTCCCTCCAGTTGGGGTGCCAATTAGGCATTCTTAGCCTGACTGTTTACAGTCAGGGCTATAGTTATGACATCTGTTTGTCGATCGTCAGTCCGTCCATCCATCTGTCCATCCATCCATCTGTTTGTTAACATTTAGAGTTTCGGATAAAGTTTGTGGTTAAAGTTTTCTAGTGAAGGTTAGAGTTTCTTTTCTTTTTAATTAATATTAATTACTATTGACTGTATCATTCTCATTATGTTTTATGTTATTTTGGGATATATTTAGCCCTTTAGCCCTTTTTTGCAGTCAATTTAACTTAGAACTTCCAGATTAAAGTTTTTGGTTTAAATTTTTTATTTACAGAGTTACACCTTTAATTCTTCATCAATCTTGTTCCATTAATAGGTCATGAGGTATGTTTTGGGGTAGAGAAATGAAAAAATAAAATTTGAATAGCAATTTTTGTATATCACAGGTGCAGATATGGCAGATTTGGTAGGTAAACGGTTACAAAAAAATAGCTCAGACTATTTTATGTTCTACACATTGCCATTGCTGGGACAGTCGGGCTCTATGTGTGACATCACTCTAGTTGTGAATAGCACTGGCTGGTTTTGATCGTTACATTGGGTAAAGGGTTAATTATAAAACTATTGTAATGCTTGGATTGCTTATTGATTTATTGGTATTTATCCCTTTCAAGCCTGACATCCTGAATGGTATCGTGTTGTGCATTACTGTCAACAGGGACAAATCTTCTATTTGTTGGGAGGTTCAGTAATAATATAATCCTACATCCCAATAAAAGGCTATAGGATTAATTTATTACTGATCCTCCTTTCTAATTTCATATTCATTTTGTTGACTCCTTGTAGACAGCCAATGTTTTCGTTACAGAAATGTTCATACCAGATTGAAAGAGTTAAGGTCAGTTTCAGCATCCAGACTACAAAAATGGCCGTAACACAAGTATAAAGTCAACTCGGCCAATCATTTTATCCCTGCTGCACACTTTAGAGGACTTCTACCTCAGTTGTTAACTGATAAATTAATTTCCATCAGTAGAAGTTGTTCACATATCTTTGTTTCGTTAAGGTTTATTGAAGAGTGCCTACGGGCACGCTCCAATAAAGTATAACAGGAAGTTTATTTCAGATTAAACAGTTTTGCTTCTAAGAGAATATTAAGCACATCCACTGAATATGAAGCCGATTAACTGTGGTACAATTACTTTAAAAGGAGCCCAAATATGGGCTTTCTTGTTAATTACCAGGTCCTACTTCCTGTAACTTTTTTACTGCAGTTAACAAGTACTGCCACACATGCCCGAGTTCCCACAGAGAGCCCCCAACTCTTGTAAAGGCCTGTACACTTGTCTACTTTACTGTAAATGTTTTTTGTTGACAGTTAACCAGTATTTATTTGAATAGTAACAAATGATTAGCCTCTTAGGAAGTTTCTAACCATTTCAAGTTTTAATTTAAATCATAACACATATTATATGCTTGATATATGAAGTTTGTTATCACTGAAAATATGATTGACTTTTAATAATTGGCTTTGGGGGATCTCTTAGTTTGGATTCATGTGTGGCAAGCATTGTGATGCAAAATATGCATGTGTCTGTTGGATTGGTATAAATGGCTATGATGATAGTATTGTAATGCCCTGATCATAGTTTCCAAACTAAAAGTTCAACGAAACGATACCCAGACATCTGTTAAATTAAAATAATTTACAAAGCCATCCCACAAGCATGTACAAGATGAATCTTCTGGGGGCAGCTTAAGTTTCTTCAAGAAGATCTTAAGTTTCTTCAAGAAATGTTAGAAGGGAAATATCACTGGGGCACACTTTGCAAAACAAATTCTTCTTACACTCGGTCACTCTGGAAGGTAACAGTTGAGTACTTGGGAAAAATAATTAATATATAATTTAAACAACAATGTTGAGGGTGTTATGTTTATTATCTTATATTCAGAATACCAGGTACATTAGCCAAAGACTGTCAAATTTATTTAAGTTCATGTGTTTATCTGTTCTCTCAAAACAAAATGGTATCTCTGCACACTATCATGTGTCTGTCCCACAGCAGGATTGTCACAAAAATGATATACATATCTGTAAAAAACAGGACAAGTCAATAACGGTAAACAAAGCACAACTCAATGGAGTGCTTTTAAAACATGACAAGAAATTACTCAGCAGATCTGAACACTTTGAATAATTCTGACTTCTAAAAAGGGACACAGGTGACACAATTTGTCTCATCACTGAAACCTTGCAGACTAATTTCAAGTTCGAAAGGCTCACAATTAAATTTTCATAACATGCTGTTTTATAAAAATCATTTGTCACAATCTCTCTTAACCCTTTACTCAATAAAGTAAAACCTGTCTTGAGAGACCACCTGTCTTGAGAGACCACCTGTCTTGAGAGACCACTGTGGCCATGCACCCATTGGTTTCATTCTATAATGGACCTGTCATGAGAGACCACCTGTCTTGAGAGACTGCAAAACTGTGACAAAAACTCAGTTTTTCACCTGTTTTGAGAGACCAGAAATTCAATTTTTTGCAATTTCAGAGTATTAAAATCAATGCAATGTGTTCAGAAATCAATAGCTCAAAAATGTAATCAGGACATCTGCCCAACAGTAAAATTGTCAGAACAATTGTCCCCTGACACCTTAATATCTGAAATCATATACATGTATGACAAATATCTCTCACTGTAGATTGTCTAAAAACTATATTAATTGGCTTTCAATTACATTGTTATTCATTTGTATAACTCTTCAAGTCTGAGAAATTTTTATCAAGATCCCTTTGAAAATATAAAGATTATTATTAAAAAAATAAACTTAGTTCATGTCTCTGTTCATTATTTGCTCAACTGTGACAAAATCAAAGAGGATTAAGCAAACTAAAACACCCTGGTAAACTTATTTTTACTTAAAGTGTGACTGAAATTATTTTCTATTAAAGAAAAACATCTGTCGGTACCTGCTTAAAATAGAAAAAAACAGAATTAGTAAGTTGTTTACAGTAGAGTAAGAGTGCTAACAAAGTAAGGGGCCCATCTTTGGTAGAGTGGATTGTGTTTAAGTTAAAAGGGGCAAGAGCAGACTATGATGCTTATATGCCACACCCGAGAGTGTTTCCTGCTTCTTGCCCCCACAGATTGATTCCTACTTTACTTTATCTGGGTCATCTTGATAGGTTGAAATCAAGATTAGAATTAAGGGAGGAGAGCAGGCCATATGATCATGTGCCACACCCGAGGGTGTTATTCCTGCTCTTTACCTCCCCGGATTGATTCCTACTTTAGTTTATATGAGACATTTTAATTAGATAGGTTGAGATCAAGATTAAGGGAGAGAAGCAGGCCATATGATCATTTGCCACACACAAGGGTGTTATTCCTGCTCTTTACCTCCCTGGTTTGTTTCCTACTTTAGTTTATATGAGACGTTTAATTAGATAGGTTGAGATCAAGATTAAGATTGAGGGAGGGAAGCAGGTTGTACGACCATGTGCCACACCCAAGGGTGTTATTCCTGCTCTTTACCTCCCTGGTTTGATTCCTACTTTAGTTTATATGAGACATTTTAATTAGATAGGTTGAGATCAAGAGTAAGGGAGGGAAGCAGGCCGTACGATCATTTGCCACACCCGAGGGTTTTATTCCTGCTCTTTACCCTCCTGGTTGATTCCTACTTTAGTTTATATGGGATGTTTTAATTAGATAGGTTGAGATCAAGATTAAGATAGGTTGAGATCAATATTAAGATTGAGGGAGGGAAGCAGGCTATACAACCATGTGCCACACCCAAGGGTGTTATTCCTGCTCCTTACCTCCCCGGTTTGATTGCTACTTGAGTTAATATGGGCTGTTTTAATTAGATAGGTTGAGATCAAGATTAAGATTAAGAGAGGGAAACAGCCCAAGATGATCATGTGTTATTCCTGCTCTATCCCCCTCTGGTTTGGTTCCTAATTATGGGGTGATTAAACAAATCAATTATGGTTGAAGCTTTATATTGACAGGCTTTTGGTCGGGTTTTATTCTTTTATGTTTTGGGATTTTTGTCGACTTGCACAGAGGCCATTTAGTTTGGATATTAGTTTGCTTTCCTTAAAGCATTCCCGGTTTTTGGCAGCTAGAGTGGCTAAGCGGTCTTCAATGGTTGGGATGTCAGCCCATTCATGGAGAAGTTTTGTTGGAATGTCGCAAGGGGCATAGATGGCAATTCTGAGCTCGTCATTCTGGACCTTTTGAAGGTTATCATCCACCCCCGCCCCCAAATAACCATTATGTTTTATCTCATCTCTTAACCGCTATGGAACACAGCAACCACTATGGACTTTGAACATCCTTCACTCCATCCCTAGAAATGGTCATCCACCTCCTGGGAGGCGAGCATTGGTCCTGCGTCCCACTTATTGCCCCTTTTTGTAAGCGCCAGTAGCACATTATTGCCCTAGCCAAATAGGTTACCATGCAGGCTTGCCCCCGAATCAGAGAAGTTTGGGTCTTTCTCTGGGTGGTCCCCGAAAGGGGCCGTTGTTGTTTTTTCTCCACGATTTGATGCAATCCTAAAAACAGAACCAAACACAGAACCCAACTCAGCCACCATCGATTTCCTGAGGCAGACTATACTTGCCAATGATGGCCCACCACAACAAGACCATCCCATAAGTGGCAGATTATACTTGCCTGAATATATCATTGCTGTACCCTCGAGGAGAGGTAGTACCTTTGCTGAGAGGACCCTCTCTCGCACTGGTCCTCACCCCAAAGGTTTAGACCAAAAGAACATCAGAAGACCACCACAACCCCCAAGAACACCATAATCCCAGACATTTGCTGAGTACCCCACCCTTTTCCTCCATTGACGCGCCTGGACATGTTGCTCAAAACTATAGTCTACAGTTAAAGAGGTTCGAAAGGAGCTTGCCCCACACTGTCCCTGTGCGCCTTCGGTGCATGGAAACCATTTCATTTACATTTTCTATTAAAACAAAACCTGACAGACACAAAAAAGACATTTCAAGGTACAACTGTAAATTATTATAGAAATAACTCATTTAAAAATATTGATAGAAAGAGAACACTTTGTTTGCATAAAGTAAGAAATTACTATTTTGGATGGACCAGCCCCCTTCACATCATAATCTCAAGAAGTTTTTCAATTTATGTACTTTTAACTGTAATTTCTTAAACAAAGCGTTTGTACTTGTATCAGAACTGAATTAAAAAAAACAATAATAAAAAAAGATTGAAAAGTTAATTCTTCTCCATTTCTGCAACAAATATTCTCTGGTTGGTCATTCACTGATTAGCGAAAACCTCAAACCTCTAATGAGAGATCATCTGTCTTGAGAGACCACTTTTGCTTGGGAAAAGGGGTGGTCTCTTGAGACAGGTTCTACTGTACAGATGATATTAATATTTATCATTTTAAATATTATTTTATGAAATTTTACAAAACCATATCATGTGACCCACCCCCACCCCCCATTTGAACATGCTTGCTGAGCTCCCCTTCATGTGATATAGTTTGGGCGAAATTTCTTTCTTTTTATCAGCTGCTGAATTTGTAAATTATGATTTTATGATTTATGAGGTAAAAGGTTTGTGACGGTATTTTCATTTCTGGTAAGAAAGAGGTCAAAATAATTTTGACAAACATTAACAAGCTGTGATTATTTATTTCATTTTGGTCATTCGATTTGGTTTATAAATTGTGAGACAGTTTATTCATTGTCTTACATCACACCATCTTGAATTTGCAAACTGAGATGAGAACATGTTAACTGTAACTTTTCTTATTGTTCAATGTCATGCACATTTACATCTTAATTTTTCAATTACTTCTTACTGCATTATTAATTTCATGTAATGTTGTTAACTTTCTTTTCCTTTTTAGTTGCATGTAGTGATGAGAAACTTGTCATCTACAATGGGTTTGCTACACCAGAAATCAAGCCAGATGAGACATTATGTGGTCAGCTACATTTATATGAAAAAAGAAGAAAAGATTTTCTGTCCACCACATCTAGAGTAGTAGTGAGGTAAAACAAAATACAGTGGCATTCACTTAACACTTAACTTGTAGAGTGCTGGAAGCACCTATTTGGTCTTTATTCTGAAGTGCAGGTGCTGCAACTTATTTAATTAAATTATTAAATCTGTGTGCATTTGGCTAGCCACAATTTGTGGAAGAGTGCCTTTAGGCACTCTCCCATAAATTGTGACAAGTCAGTTGCAAGTGAGCAAATTTTGAGAACCAAAAATAATTCAGCACTCTACCAGTTAAAGGCCTAATTCCAACTTTGATCATTTTCACTACAAAGCAGTAGCCCCAACATGCAGTCTTTGAGTAAATTTGCAAGTTGTATTCCAAGTATCTTCGGTAGTTATTTCTAGGCAAGTATATAATCTTACAAGATTGTATAATCAGGAAAGACTTGCCTAGAACCAACTGCAAAGCCTTAAAATGTTGACTATCAAAGTGTAGTAAAAAAGTGAAAAACTATCCAAGCCTTTAAGGGATAATAGGGTATTGATTGATTGCTAATTCTTATACACTGCTTTATCCCCACTTTAAAGGATGCTCAAAGTGCTTTACACAAGTGCCGTATGCCTCTTATGGTTATTACAAGCAGGTGCTTACCACACATCATTATTATGGGATGACTACCATAGTGACTACTTCATGGCCTTGCTCTTCTTGAATGCTCCTTAGGAATCTTTAGCCTGTACATAGTGTGTCTCTTTCCGCTCAGGGAGCAGCCATTTTACTCCCAACCCAATTGGATGTGATACTGTGATAACGTCCACCCCACAACTGATGCTGCCAGCTAGTGTTTGGACACCTCAGGAACTTTCTCCAACCCAGTAATGGAAATATTACGTGCATGATTTTATCATGCGCCTACCGCTTACATAAATCTTATTCCACACACGCGGTTTTCTGCACGCCTATCTTTCACTTTGACTATACATTACAGGTGTTTCAATCTTACCAAAGACGGAAATATTTTGAACAGCCCTCAAGTGGTTAAATCATCCAACATACCGTCCAGACATTATGTTATAATATATGTATGTTTTAAAATCAACGAGTGGACTACGGATGACAAATGCATGCAACTTCAAAGAATACATTGACATGTACTCTGCGCTCGAAACACCATCTAATTCTAATTTGTGATTTCACTTTGTCGGCATGTGATTTGAAATTGACAATGTCTGATGTAGGTCAATTGTATGACCTCAGAATCAGCAATCTCTCTCCTAAACCGTTTCATTTCATTTTGAGAAGTGCCAATCCCAATAAGTATTTGAATGCTATGTAGGTCCCACTAATTTTTGAAGCAAGTATGTGAATTGATCTTAGTGCTGGGAGGTTAACCGAAAATACAACTCGGTTTCGGTTATTTTAAAACACCGACCGACCTGAATGTGAGATAACCGTCAGTCGGGACACTCACAGTTATTTAACTGCACAATCTTGAATGCTGTCACTTCGTGTAATGTGTTAAATGAAAAAGGTGAAAATCATAGAAAAAAATTTACATATTAAATAAACTTTCTTTCAAATGACAAATGAATGAAATGATAAAAATCACCCCGTTCAGTGTGAGATTGAAAGCGCCACTTGGCTTTGGACAAAAATAAAACAAACATCGAATTACCAAAATGACCACATACTTCACTTGAATGCAATATCCATGCATCTGCTGGCCACTGTCAGTAATTTCTATGTATGTGTTTGAATGGAAATAAAAAAAACAGTTGCACACTACACTTGCACCAATAACATTTTCAAGACTGCAGGCCAAGATTCGGGGCTTTCAGTATCAATACACAAACTCAACATGATATTCATTAATTCCATGACCTTCAACACCAACGGTGAAAGACTGTATCTATAAAATGATCAATTTATCAAATGCGGTTTCCTTTGCTGAACTGGAACTTACCACTTGCTCCACATTTATACTGCCCGATATATTTATTTCTACATGTATTTTTGAAAGATTTAACCTCAAAATAGGTTTCAAATTCACAGTTGAAGTCCGATAAAAATAGGGTTACAATGACCTAAATGAGCGGCATTTACTTTGTAAAATTTTAAGAGTCGGCATAATTGTTTAGGGTCCCTGGGGGTACCCCAAAAAAAGGGATTTCTTTTCTTTGGCCTGATATTTCACAACATTACATTCTACAGCATTTTTTACAAGTTGTGCATTGCTACCAGGGGGGGGGGGGGGGGGGGGGGGGGGAGCTGCCAATGCTATTCAACTGTATATCCAGGGCTCTGTGAACAATTTTCATTGTCTTCTGGATTAATGGTTCACTGTACATGTGTTGCACCATATATAATCTCATAATTTTAGAGAGTGGGGAAGGTACTTGCACTTCGAACTTTTATTAAAACTAATATTTGGGAAAAACCAAAGTGTTTATAGAGTTTAATACTTGAATATTTTTCTCTAAAAAAAACCAGAACAGAAACCGGACTCAATTCTTTTTAAAAAAAACCAAGTAGAAACTGAAACCTTGGAAAAATTGCATAACCTCCCAACACTAATTGATGTACTGACTGAAACAAAAATTGGTCACCCATTTTTCTAACTGGGGGTGTCAGATGTAAGAAAATGTCCTTCCTGATGTTGTAATTTTAAACATTTTCTCTGTCCGATCCGAACCATGGTTGCACCGACAGTTTGGTTTTCCCCTCATACCAGACCTGCCAGTTTATCCCTAGCAGAAACCCTGGCTGACAGTTTGTGCATTATAAGATAGTATCACTGTAGGTAGCAATTATAAGGCAATTCTTTAATGGTTCAGTATGTTTATACAGAAAAAACTTTTTAGGCAAGTGATTTGCTCGCCTAACTGGTTTTTAGTCAAGTGATTTGTTGCCACCCTCAGTTTTTCATATGGCCAAGACTGCCAATCAGGGATCGATCCCCATGTATCATGTCATCTTCACCCACTAGGATATCTCCCCACCCTCTCCTAGGGATCTGTGTTATCTTTTGATGAATATTCAAAATTGGTGCTTTGTATTGTATATACAGATTTGGGATATAGATGGGTGGGGTGGGTGGGTGAGGTATCCAGGCCTGGATATCTCTCCCCACCCAAAGACCCACACACCCACCCACCCACACACCCACCCACCCATCCTTGAAAATGCCCATGTGAGTTAGGGAAAAGTGGGGAGATAACCCGACCCCCTCTCCCCCCACCCCATGAAAAAAGATTTATCATTAATTCAAAGCTATTTGACTTTAAAAGTGGAGACACACACAATCTAAATAGAATTTTGGTTCAGCCAAGCCCAAATGACATTACTATTTGGTGGGATGATGTTTTTTCCAAAACATAAATACTTGAAATTCATGACAAAATGTATGTCTCAACATATGAGCTTCAAATAGCATTGAATTATTAAGAAAAAATAATATTTTTATACTATACACAAAGAAAAAAGTTAAGCACCCCCTGATATTTTTGATGATTTCCCCCCTCTGATTATTCGAAATAGTTAAACAAGGTACAGTGATGGGAAGAGTAGGGTTTGCACGATACGTTGTTACCAGTGATGTGTGACAGTCGTGCTTGCATCGCTTGTGACAATTCGTGCAACATGCTACCCTCACGGATCACAAAAAACAGTATCTACCGACTGTATTTGTGGGTATTTTAACGTAGTGCGAAACGGGCATTTAAGCATAATCATTGAACATGGCATGGAGACGATTGTCAATGGAGATTAGGAATCAGATTATTGGTATGCATTCCGCAGGAATGTACTTTAAAGTGATAGGATGAAATCTGGGCTACCATTACACTGTTGTTAGCCGCTTAGTCCGGAAGCATGCGCAGACCGGAAGTGCAATGGACCGTCCAAGGTCAGGAAGACCTCCTGTCACTACACCACAAGAAGACAGGAATCTGATACGATTTGCTCACCAAGAACCCGTCAGTACAAGTTCTCAGATGAAAAGACTGTGGTTACCAAATCGACCCATCAGCACCAGAACAGTCCGAAATCGTCTCAAAGTGGCAGGATTAAAGGCCAGAAGAGCCATTAAACGTCCCTTGTTAATAGACCACCATAAATGTGCATGGTGTTTGACCAGACGAGACTGAATCTGAGGACCTGGAGGAAAATTCATTGGTCAGACGAAAGTCAATATTTACTGCACGTTACTGATGGACGGCGCGTTTGGAGACAGAAGAACACAGCTTATACCCCCAGGAACATTCATCCAACTGTTGCGTATGGAGGTGACTCTGTTATGGTGTGGGGATGCCTGTCCCATGATTGCAAGCTGGATTTGGTCACCATCAAGGGCAACTTAACCGGAGCTCAGTACATCCGTGACGTCCTACAGCCAGTCATTGTCCCCCATTTCGACAACCATCCACTTGCTACACGACCTCAGTACATGGACAACAACGCCAGGCCTCACCGATCACGTGCCGTAGTGGATTTCATGAGAGCCAATGCAGTGACAACTCTACCCTGGCCAGCTGTAAGCCCAGATCTGAATCCTCTGGAGCATCTGTGGGGCATTATAAGGCGGCGAATCCAGTCGCGGAACCCCCCAGTACAGACTTTAGACCAGTTGGAAGCAGCTCTGCATGCTGAATGGATGTTATTGACTCGAGAACAGATCCGATGTTTGACTGGAGGCATGAGACGTAGGGTGGAGAGTGTCATCTGGGTACGTGGCGGGTCCACCCAGTACTGATTATTCTTACTGAAGATGTACTCTAGTGTCTTCGAAGAACATTTTTATGTGACAATATCAATGTTAACGCTCTTTCTGTGACTTGTCCATCCAAACTTTTGAGGGCTGTGTTTCATGGTAAAAACAGTACTTGTGATAACATTTGTAATCTCTATTAAATTACAATCACAGCTAGCCATTGTTGCGTTTTAGTCTTGCCAGATGATTGTTCTTTCAGATGGCATTAGCATTTTTGAGTATTTCAGGGCTATTGCAGATTATACATGCTTTTGCCATTCGGCTTTGTGAAAATATCAGGGGGTGCTTAACTTTTTTCTTTGTGTATATAAACCAATGGCCCAGACTAGCTGGTGCAAACTCAAAGTTATCAAGTGCCAAACACAAATTTTGAAGCCCCAATCCCCAAAATTTGCTTGCAAAACCAAAAATTAAAAGCCCTATCTGATCCTCCATACTATTACCCTCCGCGCATGCGAAGTCGTCAGGAAGTGACTGGAATTGGCACGAATTTCATTCTTTGTTTGGCCCTAAAGTCAGTAACAATGTTCTGACACCTGTGCTTTAAAACCTCCTTTTTTGAGGATTCCAGACACAAATCATTGCAAGAATTGGTGGATCCAAGGCTGTTATTGGATGATGAAAGTGTACAACAGTGGTTTGAAATGTTCAGGGCTGTAACTTTATAATAATTATAAAAATTATTTCATGTTTCCCATTTTCGGGACATACGCCAAACATCATCATTTTTGCTAATGATTAATCCACTGTTTGTTAAGTATTCCTTCCCTATCCTTCCATGAACCTTTCCTGTTAAACTCATAAGCTTTTTGGCTATTTTTTATTGAAATTTTTTATTAAATTTCTTGGGACTTTAATGTCTATTAGGCCTAAAAAAATAAAAAAATCTGTTTCTCAGGCCCTCCCGCATGGTCCTTTTGGCTGCCGCATGCTCTCTTTTTATAACCAATTTAAACTTACATCTGAATATAAGTCTGCATTTAGATGAGCAGGCTGGGGATGAAGATATGTCCCTACCTGCTTCATTTAATATATGCTTGGAAATAATGAAATGTGCTGTTTCATTCAAAAGAGCTAATCTGGATGCAATGTC
The DNA here is from genome assembly GCA_031216915.1 of Pictodentalium vernedei. Classification (NCBI taxonomy): domain Eukaryota; kingdom Metazoa; phylum Mollusca; class Scaphopoda; order Dentaliida; family Dentaliidae; genus Pictodentalium; species Pictodentalium vernedei. Next base: position 686,240,396 of record CM062296.1, on the reverse strand, counting down.
CTAAGCAGATCAATTTACCAGAGCTATGGCGAAATGTGTCAATGGAAAGGAATATGAGGATGTGGTTCCTCACTAGATTTCTTCCCAGTGCAGTCATGTATGCCACGTACAACTCTGCATGGACAGTGGAATTTGGCATTGGTAAGATGCTGCCCTTGCGTCGTCATCACTTATAGATGACAAGGTGAAAAGCTCTCTCTGAGTCGCTCCGGTTACTGGAAATATAGTATTTGACGACAAGCTTCTGTTGCTATATGAGCAGGCTACAAAAATGCTTTTAGTGCTCTGCTATTGAAGTCGGTGTCTCATCAACACACTTCAGCAGATCGGGGTAAGCAAGGCCGTTCTGCTTCTAAGAAAGCATCAAGAGAAGGTCTCGTGAGGGTACAATAACCCTCTTATATTTACTTCGGAAGTTGTCATTATAGCTACTCGGAAAAGGGGCATAGGTCTGATCAAGGATATGGGGCATCCCTAGGTCAATGATTAACGAAGGTTATCATCTTCACGAGAAACTGGATGTTAATCACGGAAGTTTCTTTCAAAGAGAGTCGCTCCTAGTGGAGGTAAAGGCTCTCTTATTGAAGGGAACTATTGAGATCGACGAGATGTGCTTCTTCAAGGGGAGGACTTAGTTTCTCCTACTGTAAGCATTGTAAGTCGTACAGGTGATGGACATGACCTCTGTTGCTTGCCAGTTGATGGAAGGGTATCAACTTCACAATAAACTAGATGTTAATCATGGAAGTTCCTTTCAAGAGAGTCACTCCTATTGGAGGTAAGGCTCTCTTATTGAAGGGAACAATTGAGGTCGTCAAGAATAGATTTCGGTTGCTTCCCACTTGGCGATAAGTTATCAGCCTCTCAATTAAGTGGGTAAATTGCGGAAGATCAGTGGATGAGAATGTAGTCTCAGCAGGCCTGCGGCTGTCAGCCTGAGCAAGCTCCACTTACAAGAATACTTGTGGGACAAATCTTCCAAGAGAGGCTTTCCTTCTGGAGGTACAAGCTCTCCTATTGAAGAAAAGTATTTGGCGTCATCGAAATTATTCTCCAGTTTTTATATTATCACCTGTTTCTCATCCTAAATCCAAATGGATAGTGCATAGATAGGCTAGAATATTCCTTGGCATCAAGACAGTTTATACCATTGTGGATGTACGGTTACAGTGGTCTTTTGGGTTAGGCTCTGACCACTGTCTTTGGGAATAAAACCAAAAAAGATACTGTGCTTTTCGGTTTGTTTTTCATAGGTGAAGACTTATAAGCTATGGCTAGCGTTGTAAGTTTCCTTAGTGAGCTTCTAGCACCTCAGTTATCAGCTTTTAATGGTCTTCACGTACAGGAAGACCTTTAGCTGCTTCAGCTAGGCTGAGTTCGTTGTCCTATCGGACATGATACCATTTGTTAGAGGAGGTTATTCTCTTCAAACCAACATGGTTTGGTGTGAGTTATTATGTAAATACGAGGTATTTGTTCATCACGTCCTTCTCCACCCTTAGTGTCATTATGGAGTCGGTCAGACATGAAGGAGCCTTGCAGTTCCTCTGCTATTTGATGACTAACACAAGAATGATTCAAGTAATGTGGGTGATGGGGGTTCGATATGAATTCAAAACCCCCCTCTCCCCACCGCCAATGTGTTAAAAGGCTATTATCGGGAAAGACGTAGTTTTCTTCCCATAAGTCTCATATGCATTTAAGTATATATATGCCTTTCATGACTTCTCGCTTGATGGCTGGGTCATGTTCTATGGCAACCTCCAACCTACGAGCATATGATTCATACATCAATAAATTGCTAGCCTTTGTGTACCTGTATGGCTGTCAAGTCAGTTAACTGGTATTCAGATGATTACATGCAGGATTTCAATGCTCGAGTGCATGATAGTGTATTATTAGGCAGATGCATTATTGTATGTTATGGACCTTAGAAACAATGAATTATTTCAGGGGCGGTCTGTGACGAGTCTGTTAATCATAGCTCGTTCCATTTCTAAATCCAGGTTTCTATAAGTTTTGGTTCACAAATCGAATATAACATTTCTATGCATTCTCATATATGCGCACGTTTTCTGGGAGTATTATTTATTGGAATTTATTGTACACCTGAACGAGGTCACCTGTGGGTTGCCTCGGAAGTGTGTTTACTCTCCAGAGATCATCCATTGTGATTCTATTGGACAAGTATGTTGTACATATTATATCACCGGTTTTCGACCTATCTACATATGCCAACTCCGGTATGTTACAATCGTGCACTATTAATTACAGGGGTCGCTGCGATAGCCTTAGCTTCTGAAGTGGCGTTAAGCACCAATTTATTAATAATAATTAATATCTTGGTGCCAGTTCGGTGAATATATATTGTTATTTGGTACCGCTTTTACTGATTCCAGAGCGCTCCCCTCCTTGTTTTTTGAAGAAGATTCCTTCAAAAAAGGGGGGGGGAGGGATTTTTTAAACCTCGTCCGGCTTGATAAGTGTGTAACTATGAGTGAAGCTGATTTGTCTATAGATTATATATGATCCTGGATACAGCTTGTTTATTTTTGTATATGGCGTTTGTTTGTGGGGGTTAACTTCTCACTTTCGAATACGCCATCCTAAATTTTAGGGCTTAGTCCAGACCAGCCTTAAAATTGGGAACTCGTTACATCCAATTAGCATAGTCATTCATGCTAAGAATACAGAATTACCTGAATTTGGCTCCTTATTTATGATATGTCTTCTCTATTATTATATAGAGAGACATACATGTAATTCCTTTTAAATTTGATTTCCTTTCACCTTGTATTGCAGGCTTGGGAACTATGTTGGTCTGCTAATTCTGAAGTCCTAGGCCCTCTGCCTTTTTACGATTCAGTTGGTCTGGGCCATTGGTTCATAGTATACAAAATATGATAAATTTAAAGTAATTTGTATATTTTTTATACTTACCAATGGCCCAGACGGGTATGGCCCTCCCATGAGTGGGCTCTCATACCTCCCTGCTGAGTTATTATGTAGTACGCTCTTCTACAAAGAATGATGTTGGTGCTAATTCCGGTCACTTCCTGATGACTGCGCATGCACAGAGGATAACAATCTGGAGGACCAGATAGGACTTTTAATTTCCGGTTTTGCAAGCAAATTTGGGGAATTGGGGGGTTCAAAATTTGTGTTTGGCCCTTGATAACTTTGAGTTTGCACCAGCTAGTCTGGGCCATTGGTAAGTATAAAAAATATACAAATTACTTTAAATTTATCATTTTCATGGGTGGGGAAGATATCTAGGAGGGGAAGATATCCTGTTACACCGGGACCTCTGGTTAGAGAAACCAGCACATTTAACTACTCTCTAACCACATAGAAAAACCTTATTAATTGTATTTCACTTCCAAACATCAAACCATTTACCATTCCTTCAGTACAAGTTTGACCTGTTAATTGCATACATATTATAGAGAAAATTCATGTTAATTCCTTGAAGACATCTTGTTATCTTTCAAACTATTTTACTGATAACTTTTGAATTCCCCCGTTGTAAACCTCTTGGACTTCAGTACTTTCAATAGAAGCATTTAATCTGGTACAGTGGAACCCTGTTAATTGAATAGCCACTTTGCCAGTGAGAATTATTCAATTAACAAGGATTTGATCACTTTCCTGTATTTTAGAGATAAATTGAGCATTTATTCTATAATATCTTGTTTGACAGAGCTCATGGAGGGTTAATACATATTGATTGATGTTAAGTAAGCTGCATTATGTTAAATAAGATTTGTTTGTTATGAATTAGTTTTTTTGGTATAAAGGACAAAATAAATGTTAACATGGTTTTAACATTCCACTGTTCAAGAAAGCTACTCTCCCATTGGAAAACCAACTGATGTGAAACCACTTGCCAGATCTGATTTTCACTTGTCATGAATGAGTTGTTTTCGGGAGCTCTTCTTATTGCTCTAAACCTTTGCACACTGATGTGGAAGTGCCCATTGAGAGTTAACCAGTTGATCCACTGTGTGTTTCAAAATGCACCTTGAGGTCTGTTAGACAAGATAAACAAGGTTAAATTTTCAGTAGCTCAGGGCGAAAGTTTAGTTGATAATTTTAAACTTCATTGATAAGAGTGCTGGTTGTTAATTATAAGTGGTGGAATTTTGAAATGATTCTGGTAGTCAAAATTTGTTCTTCAATGATTGTTCTGTGACAATTTTTTTCAGAGAGTGTCTTCATTAAATTAAAAAAAAAATAATGAGTTTATAAGAATTTAACATCATTTTCTTCAGATTAAATGGGAAAAATATTCAGTCACTTTCCAGTACATCTCTATTAATCCTTGAAGATCTAATTGCAACTTGGATCACTTTTTTACTGCAACAGAACATGTGCCCCAATATGCATTCTTTGGGCTAACATGCAAGTTAAATGTTAAGTACCGTGGAAGTTATTTCTAGGCAACTCCTGTCTGCCTGTATAGGCAGCCAAGACTTGTCAAGAAACAACAGAAATGTCAAAAAATGTAGACTGTCAACATGTACCAAAATGTATGAACATCAACAGACCTTTAACCCTTAACCTAACCCGAAAAGCAGACGTCACTTGCAAAAATAATTCTTGAATAACTAATTTTTTTCATTTTTTGTCTCAAAAACATAGGTTTTGACCCCTCGTTGGAACGAGCTCAACAGGCTCGTTCCAATGAGTGGTCATAACCTATGTTTTTGAGACAAAAAATGAAAAATTAATTGGCGATTTTTTAGAATAGCGCTGGCCGGTTTTGGCCTCGAAAGCAAAGCTTGTGACCCCCACCCCTCCATTGAATGAGCTCATTGAGCTTGTTCTAATCAGTTGCCATGATGTATATATTTGAGGCATAAAAATGAAAATTTTACTTGTTAAAGAAATTTGTTTGTACGTGTCACCTGGTCATATTAGGTAAAGGGTTAAAGATGAACAGAAATGAGAAAGCAGTACATGAAAAATATTAATATTTCAGGTTTTTGTCAGGTGCAGACAACACATACAGGAACTCAGGATTTAAACTGATATGGACTGCCGTTAATTTATCAGACAATGGTATGTAACCCATTACAAAAAATACAAACACTCAATAAATCTTGATATTAATATATTGTATCTTTATTCCTGTTAACAAATGAAAGTGTCAATGACACTGTAGCTTAACTTGTGTGTTGTGTTTGATGAAAAGGATAATGTTCAGTGTTTATGAAAGGATTATGAAATAAGACAAGAATTGTGATATTTGGGAATATGTTTATTTCTGTTCCCTGTATGCTATGTTTTTGATAAAAATAATATGAGGTGTACACTGTACTAAAGAGATGAGGGGTGGTTTAATATGACCTCACAGTTAATGTAAGTGGCCCTCACAGTTAATGTATATCAACGAAAGTTACCAAGTTACAGTGAAATTATTCCAAAACGAGTCATCCTATCAAGTTACATTGAAATCCCTTCATAAATATGGCCTGTAGACTGTGCTAAAGGTTTTCGGGCTTCGGGCCCCTGTAGCCATCAGTTTCCCAATTGCATCCAAAGGGGACGTTCTCATCTAGACATTATATGAAGTCAACCTACCAAGTTACAATGAAATCCCTTCATAAATATGACTTGTTGACTGTGCTAAAGGTTTTTGTGCTTTGGGCTCGGGCAGCCATCATGGTTGAATGATCACAACCAAAAGGGGAATTCTCATCTGGGCATCATCTGGAGTGATCCTACGAAGTTACAATGAAATCCCTTCATAAATATGACCTGTAGACTGTGCTCAAGGTTTTCGGGCTTTGGGCCCCTGAAGCCGTTACAGTTGACCAATCATGACCAAAAGGGGATGTCATCATCCAGGCATTATATGGAGTCAAACTAACAGGTTTTGGTGTTTTGGGCTCGGGCAGCCATCAAGGCTGAATGATCGCGACCAAAAGGGGACGTTCTCATCTAGACATTATTTGGAATCATCCTACCAAGGTACAATGAAATCCCTTCATAAATATCACCTGTGGACTGTGCTAAAGGTTTTCGGGCTTCAGGCCCCTGTAGCCGTCACAGTTGCCTAATGGTGTCCAAAAGGGGCTGTTCTCATCTAGACATTATATGAAGTCAACCTACCAAGTTACAATGAAAATCCCTTCATAAATATGAACTGAAGATTGTGCTAAAGGTTTTTGGGCTTTGGGCTCGGGCAGCTATCATGGTTGAATGATAGCAACCAAAAGGGGATATTCTCATCTGGGCATCATCTGGAGTGATCCAAAGAAGTTACAATGAAATCCCTTCATAAATATGACCTGTAGACTGTGCTCAAGATTTTCAGGCGTCGGGCACCTGTAGCCATCACAGTTGACCAGTCATGACCAAAAGGGGATGTCATCATCTAGGGATTATATGGAGTCAACCTAACAAGTTACAATGAAATCCTTCCATAAATGCAACCTATAGACTATGCTAAAGGTTTTTGGGCTCGGGCAGCCATCAAAGCTGAATGATCGTGACCAAAAGGGGACGTTCTCAGATAGACATTATTTGTAGTCATCCTACCAAGCTACAATGAAATGCCTTCATAATTATGACCTGTAGACTGTTCTAAAGGTTTTTGGGCTTCGGGCCCCTGTAGCTGTCACAGTTGCCCAATCATCTCCAAAAGGGTACGTTGTCGTCTAGACATTATATGAAGTCAAACCTACCAAGTTACAATGAAATCCCTTCATAAATATGACCTGTAGACTGTGCTAAAGGTATTCTGGCTTCGGGCTCGGGCAGCCATAATGGGTGAATGAATGCAACCAAAAGGGGACATTCTCATCTGGGCATCATCTGGAGTGATCCTACGAAGTTACAAGGAAATCCCTTCATAAATATGACATGTAGACTGTGCTCAAGGTTTTCGGGCTTCGGGCACCTGTAGCCATCACAGATGACCAAAAGGGGATGTCATCATCTAGGCAATATATGGAGTCAACCTAACAAGTTACAATGAAATTTTTCCATAAATACGACCCATAGACTATGCTAAAGGTCTTTGGGCTCGGGCAGCTATAAAGGATGAATGATCACGACCAAAAGGGGATGTTCACATCTAGACATTATTTGGAGTCATCCTACCAAGCTACAATGAAATCCCTTCATAATTATGACCTGTAGACTATTCTAAATGTTTTCGGGCTTCGTGCCCCTGTAGCCATCACAGTTGCCCAATCGTGTCCAAAAGGGGACGTTCTCATCTAGACATAATTTGAAGTCAATCTACCAAGTTACAATGAAATCCCTTCATAAATATGACCTGTAGACCAAAAGGGGATGTCATCATCTAGGCATTATATGGAGTCAACCAAACAAGTTTCAATGAAATCCTTCCATAAATGTGACCTATAGACTATGCTGAAGGTTTTTGGGCTTGGGCAGCCATCAAGGCTGAATGATCGCGACCAAAAGGGGACATTCTCATCTAGACATTATTTGTAGTCATCCTATCAAGCTACAATGAAATCCCTTCATAATTATGACCTGTAGACTGTTCTAAAGGTTTTCGGGCTTCGGGCCCCTGTAGCTGCCACAGTTGCCCAATCGTGTCCAAAAGGGTATGTTTTTATCTGGACATTATATGAAGTCAAACCTACCAAGTTACAATGAAATCCCTTCATAAATATGACCTGTAGACTGTCCTAAAGGTATTCAGGCTTCGGGCTCGGGCAGCCATAATGGTTGAATGATCACAACCAAAAGGGGACATTCTCATCTGGGCATCCTCTGGAGTGATCCTACGAAGTTACAATGAAATCCCTTCATAAATATGACCTGTAGACTGTGCTCAAGATTTCCGGGCACCTGTAGCCATCACAGATGACCAAAAGGGGATGTCATCATCTAGGCATTATTTGGAGTCAACCTAACAAGTTACAATGAAATCCTTCCATAAATACGACCTATAGACTATGCTAAAGGTCTTTGGGCTCGGGCAGCCATAAAGACTGAATGATCACGACCAAAAGGGGATATTCACATCTAAACATTATTTGGAGTCATCCTACCAAGCTACAATGAAATCTCTTCATATTTATGACCTTTAGACTGTTCTAAATGTTTTCGGGCTTTGGGCCCCTGTAGCCATCACAGTTGCCCAACCGTGTCCAAAAGGGGACGTTCTCATCTAGACATTATATGAAGTCAATCTACCAAGTTACAATGAAATCCCTTCATAAATATGACCTGTAGACTGTGCTAAAGGTTTTTGGGCTTCGGGCTCGGGTAGCCATCATGGTTGAATGATCGCAGCCAAAGGGGATAATCTCATCTGGAGTGATCCTACGAAGTTACAATTAAATCTCTTCATAAATATGACCTGTAGACCAAAAGGGGATGTCATCATCTAGGCATTATATCAAGCCAACCAAACAAGTTTCAATGAAATCCTTCCATAAATGTGACCTATAGACTATGCTAAAGGTTTTTGGGCTTGGGCAGCCATCAAGGCTGAATGATCGCGACCAAAAGGGGACATTCTCATCTAGACATTATTTGTAGTCATCCTATCAAGCTACAATGAAATCCCTTCATAATTATGACCTGTAGACTGTTCTAAAGGTTTTCGGGCTTTGGGCCCCTGTAGCTGCCACAGTTGCCCAATCGTGTCCAAAAGGGAACGTTCTCATCTGGACATTATATGAAGTCAAACCTACGAAGTTACAATGAAATTCCTTCATAAATATGACCTGTAGACTGTGCTCAAGATTTCCGGGCACCTGTAGCCATCACAGATGACCAAAAGGGGATGTCATCATCTAGGCATTATTTGGAGTCAACCTAACAAGTTACAATGAAATCCTTCCATAAATATGACCTATAGACTATGCTAAAGGTCTTTGGGCTCAAGCAGCCATAAAGACTGAATGATCGCGACCAAAAGGGGATATTCACATCTAGACATTATTTGGAGTCATCCTACCAAGCTACAATGAAATCCCTTCATAATTATGACCTGTAGACTGGTCTAAATGTTTTCGGGCTTTGGGCCCCTGTAGCCATCACAGTTGCCCAACCGTGTCCAAAAGGGGACGTTCTCATCTAGACATTATATGAAGTCAATCTACCAAGTTACAATGAAATCCCTTCATAAATATGACCTGTAGACTGTGCTAAAGGTTTTTGGGCTTCGGGCTCGGGCAGCCATCATGGTTGAATGATCGCAGCCAAAGGGGATAATCTCATCTGGAGTGATCCTATGAAGTTACAATTAAATCTCTTCATAAATATGACCTATAGACTGTGCTCAAGGTTTTTGGGCTTCGGGCACCTGTAGCCATCACAGTTGAACAATCATGACCAAAAAGGGATGCCATTATCTAGGCATTATATGGAGTCAACCTAACAGGTTACAATGAAATCCTTCCATAAATATGACCTTTTGCCTATGCTAAAGGTTTTTGGCCTTGGGCACCCATCAAGGGTGAATGATCGCGATCAAAATGGGTCGTTCTCATCTAGACATTATTTGGAGTCATCCTACCAAGTTACAATGAAATCCCTTCATAAATATGACCTGTAGACTGTGCTCAAGGTTTTCGGGCTTCGGGCACCTGTAGCTGTCACAGTTGCCTAATGGCGTCCAAAAGGGGACTTTCTTTCTCATCTAGATATTATATGAAGTCAACCACCAAGTTACAAAGAAAATTCTCAATAAATATGACCTGTAGACTGTGCTAAAGGTTTTCTGGTTTTGGGCTCGGGCAGTTGTCACGGTTGGCAGATCATGCCCAAATGGGGAAATTCTCATCTAGACATCATAAGGAGTCATCCTACCAAGTTACAATGAAATCCCTCCATATTAAACATGACCTGGAGCCTGTGCTAAAAGTTTTTGGGTTTCGGGCTTGGGCAGCCATCACGGTTGACAGATCATGCCCAAAAGGGGACGTTCTCATCTAGGCATTATACAGAAGCATCCTACCAAGTTACAATGAAATCCCTTCATAAATACGACCTGTAGACTGTGCTAATGGTTTTCGGGTTTTGGGCTTGGGCAGCCATACCGGTTGCCTGATCGTGATCAAAAGGGGATGTTGTCATCTAGACATGACCCCAAACCTGCATATGAAATTTTGTGATGATCAGACAAGAACTGCGGGGTATAGCCCGTGTTAAAGGAAAATGTGAACAGACTCACAGACTCACAAACTAACAGACTTCCGCACGCGTGATGGCAATAGCTTATCTTGACTTTGTCAAGTTAAGCTAAAAATGATCTGTTTTTGTGCGAAGGGTGATCTGATAGGCCCAAAGTAGCCCTACACATTCCAAAAAAGGCCTAATTCCAACTTTTACTTTCTACGACAAGAGAACAAGTATTCCAATATGCATTCCCTGGATAAACTTACAAGTTACATTCTTAGTGCCTTGGTAGTTACTTCTAGACAAGTCTTTGGCAGTCAAAGCCTGCTTTTATTGTACAATATGCACACAGTAGTTAATCTTTCACACACCTGCATTATCTCCATGCAATTGTAAGGCAATTTGTTTGAAATACCTTTTTGTCTTTCATTAGATTCAAAAAGAGAATTTTTTGTACCTGCACTCATTGAAACCTGATTACACATATCAAGGCCACCATTTTTGTTAACAGTTATTAAATGATAAATAACCAACTCAATGAAATAAATTAGACAAGATCATTTTTTGCTATGATAATATTTTTTACATAGGCCTACCATGCATTAAACATGAAAAATAAAATAAAGAAACATATAACTGAAACACTGCTATAAACTTCAGTGGCTATACTGCAGGGACCAGCCGTGATAGCGACTGGTGCAATTATGTTGCCCTTCTGAGCCCAAAGTTGCCTAGAAAAATAGTCGGGGCGATTACAAGTCGCCCTATAAAAATTGGCCAAAATGAGGAAAGGCTGAACTGAGTGATCCAAGTTTTACATAAAAAACGATTATTTTCAAGAATCGAATGTGCTTGAGTGTGATAAATGGGCATTTTTATTCGTCAATAAGCGACCATTTATTTGATATCACAGGAGAATCAATTGTTCATTGTCGCTTTTTGTAGATTTTTTTAATTTCTATTTTGTTCCGTTTCAGTCAGAGCTTCAAGTGTTGAAACAAAAATAGGTGACTTACCCAACTCAACAAAATAACCCAGTTTGAAAGTAGGTTATGTCACTTAGGATGCCGAAAATTCTCTGCTGAAAATGTAGACAGAACGGACGTATTTTCTAACACTGTATTTTTAATTCGTTTTGCTGACGACTGTTAAATGTTGGCCCATCTATTCCCAGAAAAACACGACTGGAATTGAAACACATGGAAAAAAACTTTAGTGGTGACAAGAAAAGCTTTGTACAGGGCACAAGTGTGCATATGAAGGATCTTGAAAAAGTACCTTCCAAGCAATTTTCTTACATCTGGTCCTGTTCACACTTTCAGACTTTGGAAATTATTAGCTTAGTACACTTTGGTGAAAGGCAACCACAAGAGGGTGCTGGGGGATTGGAACAAAGAAGAGGGAAGGGTCATGAAGGAGAGGGTAACAGTGGGGTATTTTCAATCAAGACTTACTTTGTGATTTTTTAACCTGGCATAGATGCATCATAGACAAATGGACCTGGATTAATGGGGCATTAATGGAGGACCACGAGCTGAAAATATGACCTGTAGACTGTGCTCAAGGTTTTCGGGCTTCGGGCACCTGTAGCCATCACAGATGACCAAAAGGGGATGTCATCATCTAGGCATTATATGGAGTCAACCTAACAAGTTACAATGAAATCATTCCATAAATACGACCTATAGGCTATGCTAAAGGTCTTTGGGCTCGGGCAGCTATAAAGGCTGAATGATCACGACCAAAAGGGGATGTTCACATCTAGACATTATTTGGAGTCATCCTACCAAGCTACAATGAAATCCCTTCATAATTATGACCTGTAGACTGTTCTAAATGTTTTCGGGCTTCGGGCCCCTGTAGCCATCACAGTTGCCCAATCGTGTCCAAAAGGGGACGTTCTCATCTAGACATAATATGAAGTCAATCTACCAAGTTACAATGAAATCCCTTCATAAATATGACCTGTAGACCAAAAGGGGATGTCATCATCTAGGCATTATATGGAGTCAACCAAACAAGTTTCAATGAAATCCTTCCATAAATGTGACCTATAGACTATGCTGAAGGTTTTCGGGCTTGGGCAGCCATCAAGGCTGAATGATCGCGACCAAAAGGGGACATTCTCATCTAGACATTATTTGTAGTCATCCTATCAAGCTACAATGAAATCCCTTCATAATTATGACCTGTAGACTGTTCTAAAGGTTTTCGGGCTTCGGGCCCCTGTAGCTGCCACAGTTGCCCAATCGTGTCCAAAAGGGTATGTTTTCATCTGGACATTATATGAAGTCAAACCTACCAAGTTACAATGAAATCCCTTCATAAATATGACCTGTAGACTGTCCTAAAGGTATTCAGGCTTCGGGCTCGGGCAGCCATAATGGTTGAATGATCACAACCAAAAGGGGACATTCTCATCTGGGCATCCTCTGGAGTGATCCTACGAAGTTACAATGAAATCCCTTCATAAATATGACCTGTAGACTGTGCTCAAGATTTTCGGGCACCTGTAGCCATCACAGATGACCAAAAGGGGATGTCATCATCTAGGCATTATTTGGAGTCAACCTTACAAGTTACAATGAAATCCTTCCATAAATATGACCTATAGACTATGCTAAAGGTCTTTGGGCTCAAGCAGCCATAGAGACTGAATGATCGCAATCAAAAGGGGATATTCACATCTAGACATTATTTGGAGTCATCCTACCAAGCTACAATGAAATCCCTTCATAATTATGACCTGTAGACTGTTCTAAATGTTTTCGGGCTTTGGGCCCCTGTAGCCATCACAGTTGCTCAACCGTGTCCAAAAGGAGACGTTCTCATCTAGACATTATATGAAGTCAATCTACCAAGTTACAATGAAATCCCTTCATAAATATGACCTGTAGACTGTGCTAAAGGTTTTTGGGCTTCAGGCTCGGGCAGCCATCATGGTTGAATGATCGCAGCCAAAGGGGATAATCTCATCTGGAGTGATCCTATGAAGTTACAATTAAATCTCTTCATAAATATGACCTATAGACTGTGCTCAAGGTTTTTGGGCTTCGGGCACCTGTAGCCATCACAGTTGAACAATCATGACCAAAAAGGGATGCCATTATCTAGGCATTATATGGAGTCAACCTAACAGGTTACAATGAAATCCTTCCATAAATATGACCTTTTGCCTATGCTAAAGGTTTTTGGCCTTGGGCACCCATCAAGGGTGAATGATCGCGATCAAAATGGGACGTTCTCATCTAGACATTATTTGGAGTCATCCTACCAAGTTACAATGAAATCCCTTCATAAATATGACCTGTAGACTGTGCTCAAGGTTTTCGGGCTTCGGGCACCTGTAGCTGTCACAGTTGCCTAATGGCGTCCAAAAGGGGACTTTCTTTCTCATCTAGATATTATATGAAGTCAACCACCAAGTTACAAAGAAAATTCTCAATAAATATGACCTGTAGACTGTGCTCAGGGTTTTCTGGTTTTGGGCTCGGGCAGTCGTCACGGTTAGCAGATCATGCCCAAATGGGGAAATTCTCATCTAGACATCATAAGGAGTCATCCTACCAAGTTACAATGAAATCCTTCCATATTAAACATGACCTGCAGCCTGTGCTAAAAGTTTTTGGGTTTTGGGCTTGGGCAGCCATCACGGTTGACAGATCATGCCCAAAAGGGGATGTTCTCATCTAGGCATTATACAGAAGCATCCTACCAAGTTACAATGAAATCCCTTCATAAATACGACCTGTAGACTGTGCTAATGGTTTTCGGGTTTTGGGCTTGGGCAGCCATACCGGTTGCCTGATCGTGATCAAAAGGGGATGTTGTCATCTAGACATGACCCCAAACCTGCATATGAAATTTTGTGATGATCAGACAAGAAATGTGGGGTATAGCCCGTGTTAAAGGAAAATGTGAACAGACTCACAGACTCACAAACTAACAGACTTCCGCACGCGTGATGGCAATAGCTTATCTTGACTTTGTCATGTTAAGCTAAAAATGATCTGTTTTTGTGCGAAGGGTGATCTGATAGGCCCAAAGTAGCCCTACACATTCCAAAAAAGGCCTAATTCCAACTTTTACTTTCTACGACAAGAGAACAAGTATTCCAATATGCATTCCCTGGATAAACTTACAAGTTACATTCTTAGTGCCACTGGCAGTCAAAGCCTGCTTTTATTGTACAATATGCACACAGTAGTTAATCTTTCACACACCTGCATTATCTCCATGCAATTGTAAGGCAATTTGTTTGAAATACCTTTTTGTCTTTCATTAGATTCAAAAAGAGAATTTTTTGTACCTGCACTCATTGAAACCTGATTACACATATCAAGGCCACCATTTTTGTTAACAGTTATTAAATGATAAATAACCAACTCAATGAAATAAATTAGACAAGATCATTTTTTGCTATGATAATATTTTTTACATAGGCCTACCATGCATTAAACATGAAAAATAAAATAAAGAAACATATAACTGAAACACTGCTATAAACTTCAGTGGCTATACTGCAGGGACCAGCCGTGATAGCAACTGGTGCAATTATGTTGCCCTTCTGAGCCCAAAGTTGCCTAGAAAAATAGTCGGGGCGATTACAAGTCGCCCTATAAAAATTGGCCAAAATGAGGAAAGGCTGAACTGAGTGATCCAAGTTTTACATAAAAAACGATTATTTTCAAGAATCGTATGTGCTTGAGTGTGATAAATGGGCTTCGTCAATAAGCGACCATTTATTTGATATCACAGGAGAATCAATTGTTCATTGTCGCTTTTTGTAGATTTTTTTAATTTCTATTTTGTTCCGTTTCAGTCAGAGCTTCAAGTGTTGAAACAAAAATAGGTGACTTACCCAACTCAACAAAATAACCCAGTTTGAAAGTAGGTTATGTCACTTAGGATGCCGAAAATTCTCTGCTGAAAATGTAGACAGAACGGACGTATTTTCTAACACTGTATTTTTAATTCGTTTTGCTGACGACTGTTAAATGTTGGGCCATCTATTCCCAGAAAAACACGACTGGAATTGAAACACATGGAAAAAAACTTTAGTGGTGACAAGAAAAGCTTTGTACAGGGCACAAGTGTGCATATGAAGGATCTTGAAAAAGTACCCTCCAAGCAATTTTCTTACATCTGGTCCTGTTCACACTTTCAGACTTTGGAAATTATTAGCTTAGTACACTTTGGTGAAAGGCAACCACAAGAGGGTGCTGGGGGATTGGAGCAAAGAAGAGGGAAGGGTCATGAAGGAGAGGGTAGCAGTGGGGTATTTTCAATCAAGAATTACTTTGTGATTTTTTAACCTGGCATAGATGCATCATAGACAAATGGACCTGGATTAATGGGGCATTAATGGAGGACCACGAGCTGAAAATATGAAGGGCGGCAGTACATAAATATTCTTAATTTTCCCCATTTGACTCTGCAGTCTCCCTATTTTTTCTGGAGGGAGACATGAGGTCTCTCTAAAATTCCCCCCTAGGCTGGTCCCTGGGCTATAGCACAGGCAGAATAATGAATGGGGATTATGTCATGTATAGCACAAGAATTCAAGACCATGATGTCATGATTTTTATTCATAAAAAATCATCTCGTAGAAGCTGGACGATTGTCAACATATATCAGAACAAGTCAAGAAATGGAGGAATATTGTAAAATAAATTGTTTTATTATCAGTAAGTGGGTTTCCGAGATGGTGTAGTTAAGTCTTGACATCGTGTCTGGCCCATATATCGACTTGTCCTAATGGACTCGTCAATATATGCCCCCAGAGATGAGGTCTCAAGATCAATACACCATCTCAGAAACTCCCCTTGGTAGCATGTTTGTTTGTTTGTTGGTGGTTAACGTCACATATTTATGCACCATGGCTAATCGTGACACAACATGGAGATGAAGTCAAGTTTAGTCAATCGTTGATCTACATGTTGCCCATTTTAGAGGACTTTCACCCCAGGCATTGGTGACTGGATCCTATTTTACTAGTAAAGCGGAACTCCCCTTGGTAGTAATAACTTATATGTACTTTGCTCGCAGAGTACCCAGTACTTGTATTCATTTTGCAGCAAGGTTCCGATTACAGAGAATGCTTCTGATCTTAGAAGCAAGAGAGGTGAAGTAGAAAATTTGGAATCCTAGGCCTGAATTAAAAACCAAATTCTTGGTTCACAGGAACCTCCCTCGTCATTGAAAATTTGCCACATTACTCTTTTTTTGACCTGTAAATCTCTTCAGTGATACTATCTTGCAGTTGTTGGGACTAAAAATTTAACCAATTATATCTTGTTTGCCAGAGCTCACTGAGCTCTGTCAAACAATATGTAATTGGTTAAATTTGAAACTGCAGTATGGGAAATTTTCACTGTTGAAAAAATTTGTTTCCTCCAGGCTTGTCATTTTCACTGTTCATTTCGCAAAATGAGTGGAGAGCAATGGTAGCCCACCTTAAATTAACTTAAGAGCAGAGGTCCTCCTGTGTGTCCAATTTAGGGAGAAGTGACTTCTCCCTGGAGTTAAAATAGGGAGAAGTGAAGAGAAAATAGGGGGAAGTGACCAGAAAATAGGGATAAGTGACCAGAAAGGTTCAAACATATGAAGTTGCATGAATACTCCAGGAAATTGGGGGAAACACAATGATGAAAATATTTAGATAGAAAGGCACTTTTATTATAGATTAAAAATAAATAATCAGTAATAAATATCATAACCTAACAATACAGCATGTTTCATGTATTTACAAAGTTTACAAGTCTGCTGGTCCATTAACTTCCTTTGGTGTAAGTTATTGCCACTTTGTTGTTTCAATAGTCAGTGCACTGTATCTATAATGTGCACACAGAATAGCATTAAATCAATGTTAAGAACAAATTTACATATGGAAAATTTTCCTGCATTTTTGACCCCGCCACCTTAGCAATGCCAGATCATAATTAAATTTATTTGTTGGTGGTCCGTCCTCAGAAATCCTCATAAGGTCATTCAATGTTTTATTAGTCATTTTGGTTCTTAATTTTGATTTAATTCTATTCTGTGTGCTGAAACCCCGTTCACATGTCACACTTGTGAGTGGTATTATACTACATAATTTCATCAATGTACATATTTGTGGAAACAATTCAAAATATTTCTCGTACATAATTGAACAAATTTCAGAAAAATTAATTTTACAATAATTTCCAACAACTTATCTTTTATACTGCTTGTTCTCATTAATACAACTTTCACCTTTCTCCACAAAAGGATCAAAATGTTTAGACAAGTACACAATCTCATCTACCCCAAAATCAACAAATGAGTTATCGTTCTTCTTAGAAGCCACATCATATACAACTTTTAACTGGGATGGTAACAAAACATTCATTTTCTCATGGACTCCAACATCCTCAAACCTTGTCTCAAGGTTGTTAACAATATTCTGAACATATACACTCATTATTTTCCTCACTGTAGTTTTCTGTTGCTCATAATACTTCACTTCTACTTCTGTTGATACATTCTCAACCTCATAAGTCTCATCAAGCTGACAACCTTGCCCTTGACTTTCACCATCAAACCCATGAAATCGATCAATATTCAAACTGACATTGTCATCTACTACACATCTATAACTCTCAGAAACTGGACATTTATATACACATTTCTTGTCCTCAACAGACAAAAAAAAATCAAATTTATCCATATAACTACCATCACACACTACTAGATCTCTCAATGCATCACATGTGCTCTTTACAGCAGGTGCTATCTTGCTAAAATCAATAGATTCATATTGAAAGATTTTACTCAGTTTAGTCAAAAAAGGGAGAATGTCCATAAGCATGTGTGTTGTACCAATGAATTTATACTGAGTAATTTCGGCTAATAAGCCTTTAGCAGTAGGGTTATCCTGGTCTTTTTCCAAGGCTACAACAAGAGCTGGGTAAGTCTGATACAAACTTCAACAGCCTTTTGTAAACTCAGCCAATGAACAGCATGAATTTGAGTATACTTTAAGGTTGGGATAGATAGCAACTGTTGTATGGCACGTAATGAGTTTGTGCGTAATGCAGAATTGCTGAAATATGTGAAAATACTTGAGACAGTTATTTATATTTCACTGAATCAGGGATTGAAGTTGATGCTTGTGATGATGCAAGAGCACATCTGTGGGCAGCACAGTGAACACCAATAACACGGGTTAATTTTTTAAAATCTTGCAACAACTCCATTCACTTTTCCAGTCATGACACTGGCACCGTCAGTTCCAATGCCCACTAACTTTTTAGCGTCTAACCCAAAAACTTTGAAAGATTCCATGATGTGTTTGACAATAGTTTCAGCATCAGCTGATGAATTTGTTACTTCAATGTTTTCCAGAAAACAGTTTTTAACATGGCTCTCATGAAAGTACTGAATATAAACCAACAGTCGATTTTGGGTACATCTATCTGTACTTTCGTCAAGAATATTTGAAAATGTTTCCGATTGTTTAATCTCATTTAGTTTTTCCTCCAATATAATAGATGTTAAGGCCGGCTGAAATTCACTAATTGCCTTTTCACTAGTGTATGAGTAGCATTTGTCCTTTATCGTCTCGACGCCAAGCAAATCAACAAGTTCTATTAAACCTTGAAAGTCATCCGTTGGCAGCTCATGCTTGGCAAGAAAATGTGTGCATTTCAAGTAGCTGATGATGTGTTCATCATCCTTTTGAACCTTATGTTCGATGAGAGTTTGCATTGGCTTTTGAGAGGACAGATTGCTACTAACAACAGCTCCGGTGTGTGTATCAGCTGCAATAAAATACACAGAAAATATTAGATTTCATAATGTTTTCACAAGATCTTTGCTTTTTCCCCCACACACAAATCCTCCCCGCCCAGTCCCCACCCTCCTGTACAAGTAACATAGGCCGGGTCGCACCCATTTTCAAGTATATGCAGTCAACAAGAATTAGTTGCAAGTTTATACGTTTTGCCAATTTGGGATGCAACGGAAATAGGTAAGTTTTCACGAGTTACCACGTGTTGAATAAGATAAAAGAATAAAGGAAAATTATTATGAAAGATTTAAAAAATACTTGCATTTTATTTGTTTTTCGTTGTTTGTTTATCACCCCAATGTCTTCATCCCTGTCGAGAAAATCCAACACTCGTCAGTTCCTGAGACTTCGTAGTTTCAGAATCAGAGCACCATTTGCGCCATAACCTGTGCAGTTGTTGTGTTTATGTTGGTTTTTCCAAAACGTGACAGGAAAAACCAATATAAATACAACAACTGCGCAGGTTACAGTGCGAATTGTTGTCCTACATAAGCATTGTTGGTGCTATTGAAACTTAGGTAAAACAAAAAAAATGCACAACTGAACTTGATCTGTAGCTTCTCACATTTGCCTCCCCCACCCACACTGGACCGGGGTCCCCTGACAAAAAAATAAATAAAAATAAAAACTGCCCTCCCTCACTGAATTTGGAAAACCAATTGCCTGAGAACCAAAACATTTTTTTTTGCCTTACCAGTTAAAAAATTTACTGACCGTTTCAGCACTTCACATTGAGGGGTCACAAGCCATGTTTTTAAAGAGAAAAAAATATTTAAAAAAACTAACTTTAACGTTTCTGTTCAGACTTGGGCCTGAAGTCCATCATATATATTTATAATTTAGTACGTCCTGTGCTTTGAACCCCAAAAATATATTACTAACTTTGGATCCGGGGGTGGGGGGGGGGGGGGAGCATTAGTTATCCCCACAATTGGCCAGACTTGGACCCAAAGTCTTTAATATAATTTTTTGGTTTGAAACATCCACAGGTCACACCAAACCAACAGTTGATGCCTCCCCCCCCCCCCCACACACACACACCAAAAAACCCATATATATTACGGGGGCGTACCAAATTATTACAGACTTGCTTTGTTTAACTGTGAGGGTAATGACCCCCCCCCCCCCCTCTCACTAAGCAAACTTTCAATTAATGGGCCCTCAGGATGATAGTTGCTTCTGTAGGCCCCCTGAGAAATATCTCATAATTAATATACTTACATGATGCATGACAGACATGATTCATTGTTTTTGCAGGCATGTCGTGTCCAATAAAATAGGCATTCTTTTTGTTGGCAGCACGGCATAATGGACAGTGCCATTTTTTGTGGTCATCCATCACATACCATGGAAAATCATTTTGATTAAGTTTTTTATTGAACTTTTTGGAAGGACTTTGTAATCTATCAAAGTCTGTTTCGGGACTTTTTCACTTTAAACCAGATTTGTTTGGCGATCCAGTAGTGCCCAACCAAGCAGTTAGCGACATGATGATTGTCCAAGTGAATATGCGATTCATATTTATAACTGCACACTGTCTTTTCTGCTTGACTTTGTTTTTGTAACAATTACTCATGGGACGCTTAGATAAAAGAGAATGGGTCGACAGAAGAGCCATTGCTTTTTAGTTATTATTGCACAAGGGTAAGCTGAATTTGCGTTTGATGGTTCATCAAAGGCATATACCGTTCTCCGCTTACACCAGATCAGTTGCTAACACCAATTCCATTAGAAGAAAATAACCTCATGACCGATTGCGCAGTCAGTTGAAACAGCTGATGTGTTGTCTCCATCTTGAAATAGCCTGGGTCAAGTTCACGTGTCATTTTCAAAACAATTTTACTTTTGAAAGTTAAGAGGTCCATTTTTGATCCACGCATATCTTTCTATCTTATTGTTTGGGTTGTGCATATAGTGTCTAATGTAGGTTTGAAAAATGCAATAATTTTTTGCAGAACATGTCAGGATTTCTACCTGAATTATGTACGTAGTCCAAAAGTTATAGTCAGTATCTGATAAGTAAGCAAAATGGCTACCAGTTAGTCTCTGTCGGGCCTGACATCTGGCCTCCAGCTTAAGCCAGAGGCCAAGCACAGGGGTCTCACAGAGACTAGTTACCAGTAAGCTTTTTCAAAATATGCAATCACATTAAGATGAGTGATACCGATCACTGCTACTGAACAAAGTTCATTCATGGCTCTCCCTGCTTACTTCCATCACAAATTTTATGTTAGGAGAGCCATTGAGAGCGGACGTGGTTGCCCTTCTTAAAATGGCAGGCATATTTCTCCCTGATAGTAGTGTAAGGAGTTAAATTAATAATTCCAACTCTTTCTGGGACAGTTTCATAGATTAACAAAAAACACCCAAAAATCCTCCCTCATCATATCATTGAGGGAAAATTGTTTGAGAAACAAGAAATTTTTTTAATAGGTCTTAAAATGAAAAAATACCTTTTGTAATGTTATATAAGAGTCTACTCATTTCTCTTTGCTGACATTTTCTTGGTTGGCTTATTATACCCCCACTTTTTTTCAAAAAGTAGGGTATACTGGACTGCGCATGTCCATACGTCTGTGCATCCATACATTTGTGCATCCAACCGTACGTCTGTCTGTCCACACTCAGATGTTTGTTCGCATTATAACTTCAACATTACTTCTCAGATTTCAATGAAATTTCATACATATGTTCACTGTCATGAGAGCTTTAAGTAGCTTCAGCCATTTTGCTGTTGGAATATTTTTTCTGTGATTAATGGCCCTTTGAATACACAAAAATATTTTATAGCAAAATAATAGTCCATGATCAAGGGACTCCATGTCAATGTAATAGTTTAATAAAATCGCTCAACCTTTTTTCCGAAACGTTGGAACCGGTTGAGCGATTTTATTAAACTATTACAAAAATATTTTATGTCAGTTCACCTCGTATCTCAGGTTTAGCTTATTGGATCTCAATGAAATTTGAAATGAAGATTGTTTATGGGAAAGGCTTTCAAATGAGTCTTTAATAATATTTCTTACTTTTTAGACTTATCCTCCTTTTTTACTTTGAAAATTCGCTGTTTGTCTCATAAAATAGTCAATTTTTTGTCTGTTCGCTTCATATTTCAGGTTTGGGTTAACAGATTTCAATGAAATTTGGAATGAAGATTGTTTATGGGAAAGGATTTCAAATGAGTTAAGTCCCTGCTGTAAAACTAAGGAAATACATGCCAATCACCTCCCCACATGTGGCATTATGTCTTTGTTCTACAACTTTTGGGTTATCTGATTTCAATGAAATTTGGAATGAGGATTGTTTATGGGAAAGGCTTTCAAATGAGTCATGTCCCTGCAGTAAAACAAAAAAAAAAATACATGCAAATCACCTCCTCACATGTGGCATTATGTCTTTGTTCTTCGTCTCTTATGTGGATGGTCTGATCATTACTAGCCTTCAATAACAGGTGTTTCTGGCCTTCACAATTACCTTGCTGTAAAACAAAGACAATAATTTTACTGTTTGCCTCGTAAAATAGCCAATTGTTTGTCTGTTTGCCTCGTATCTCTTGTTTGGGGTTAGTGGCACTCAATGGAATTGGGAATGAAGATTGTTTATGGTAATAGCTTTCAAAGTATCATGGTTCATTTCTTCTCTTGTCATTGTTTGGCGGTATGCACCATGGGGGTATGCCCCAGGGCATGGCCCCCTCTTGTTTGACAATACAGTAAAACTGGTTTTGAGAGACCACTGTATTGAGACACCGCCTGTCTTGAGAGACCACTGTCACATCGTATGGAGTCTTTGTTTTACTCTGTAATGCACCTGTCATGGGAGACCGCCTGTCTTGAAAGACCATTTTGTCTGGCTAAAAGGGTGGTCTCTCAAGACAGATTCAACAGTATCCAGTGTTTCACAAATTTCTTCATATAGCCCAAGAACATTAGGTTTCACTAGGGAAAAAAATCGGAGAAAGCTGATTTTTTCAGGGAATGTCGAGTACATGTCACTGAACGATTAGACAAAAGTCTCCTAAAATCCCAGTTGAGCTTTTTTTTCTACAGCCTTTTTTCGAAAACGCGTTTGAAAAAAATAAAAAAAAATCGCACGAACTTTGTAACCTCGAATTGATCCAACTGTATTTTTTGTTTACGCGTATTTCGAGCTACATAATGTCTAATATACATTTACCTAGAGGAAAATGTGCATTCTGTGACAATTTCTGCGAAAAATTATTGAAAATTCACAAAAAAGTATCGGATTTACGCAAAAAATGACAATTTTCCTAACGGATTTGCCCAAAGGGTCGTAGTACAGAACGGGATGTTAGTTGGACAGACGATAAAAAATCCACCACCATTTGAAGACTTTTATCATTGCTTACAAAATAGACATTATGGAAGACCCCCTCTGCTTCTGGCCGAGTTCCCCTTTTGGCATATAATTCGTCAGCATGAGAACTCAACTATTTTCGGGCTTGGGACCGAACAGACACGTCTGTGTCTGGCAGCATTAGATCAATAAATAATATTTGCAGAATGTACAAAAATCAATAAATAATATTTACAGAATGTACAAATCAATCAACATGGATTAAGTTACATTGACTATTATCAACGCTATATACAGAAATGACATGACCTATATACATATTATTCATCGAACTCAGAAATTTCCGACAGGACAGTGTTTCTGTGGTTGTTACAAGAATCCGAACTGCAATTACACAAACCTGAACAAGAGAGTCCTGCCTTCTTACACCCACACCTTTTTGTACAAGCACTCTTGCAACCACAACTGATCAGATTCAGTAGGTTATCGGGGGCACATGGCTTTGTGGCTGCAGTCTGTTCAAGAAGTCCATTGTCTAGTGACCACCCCCAATCCGTCGGAGGAAACGAAGTGCCCAGCCATTGTTGGACCTGGAGATAACATCTGTAGACATGTTGTTGTGCAGCATCGCTGCTTGGTGGGAGTGAGGCTAGGTTGATGGGTTTATTCAGTTTAGATTTTGCTACATAACGCTTGTAAGTGACATATCTATATTGGTCGAGAGAGGAAACAGTTTTACTCCCGTATAAGATCAGGAGAAGTTGTTCCCCGGCAGCGGCTACTGCACTTGGTGTACTGTCATCCGCCAAAATTGTGTTGACATACTGTTGTGAGTCGCTAGTAACATCGGAGACAATTGTACTGAATACTTTCTTCTTACCAACTCAAAAGAGTGCAGAAGTAGTGTCACAACCACTTATAGAATGTGCTACAAGGAGGTTGCTTCTATGGTCACCCATTTTGGTTGCTATTTCACTAACTGAAACTAGTAAGTTTGGGGTAATGGAATACATCATGTGAATATTACATCCCGGTTGAACTCGAGAGGTAAGAATGACTAACAAGTCTGTGTCTGTTCCCACAACGACAACATTGTTGTCATCTTGAGCGATGTCAAGTGCAGTTTTGGCTATCAGTACATCAGCATCAGCCTCGGCCTGCTTGGACTGAATATTGATAGCAGATAGCTCCTGCATTAGAAGATCGATCAGTTGGGTTTTGTTCTTGGCATTTGCAAGGAAATCGGATTGGGGTGTGGTGGCTGGTAACTCCGGTGAGATATTGATATCAATGGAATACCTGTCTTTAGATCTACGGGCTTGTTCCATGCCCTTTGTCGACATTGTACAAGCATAACCATCAAAAACAACCACGACGTTCGCCCCAAAATGTCTCACTAGATAATTGGAATATGATGTACATATGTCCTTATATGACGACTGTTTAGGCCATACAACTGCCCTCAATAAAAATCCACCATCTACAACAAACAGAGAATGTTCTGGGATTTTAGTTTGCTCGGAACCGTATGTTTTGAGGATCTTACCGAGCGTGCTTTTCTGTGTCTTCCTCATTCCAGCAGAATCAAACAATGCTGGTGGTTTCGGGGCGAGTTCATATTTGAGATACTCTTCCATCTCTGCTCGTGACTGAATAACACATGTGATGCGGTTGAACAGAATTGTGGGGTCAATCACTACCTTACTTCCACGGACTTTGATGCTATTTGCCATCGATGCGAAAGACTTCACAGTGTCAACACGTCGTAGTTTGATGCTATTGAACGTTTTGCTTACAACATTCGATACGCAACATTCACCAATTTTGCGAACTTGGTCACAGTTCACAGTTTCGTCGGCCACAAGCCCGGTCGCTATAGAGACTAATTGTAGTGGATCTCTATTCTGAAAGGGGGAATGCACTCTGAGCCAGTTCAATAATTTGGTGATATCATTGGCATCAGTCAATTGTGAACTTTGACGGAGATCCCGATGTTGTTCGCCATGACCAGTGTGAACATGAACAAAATTTTCGAGAGCATTACATATCGGAAGGCAAAGAGGTAGTCCATGTACCCATTTCGCAACAGTGCTATTGGTTATTCCCCTGCCATGTGTGAGACCACCAGGGAGCTTGAACATTCTCATTAAACACTGCTCTATGGTCTGATCAGAATATATCCCGTCCCAGAATATATATGAGCGCCTTATGGTAAAGTAACCTTTCTCAGTGAACAACTTCAAATCATCCTGTTGCATTATTTCTGTTAGCTCATTCATCTGCTGCAAATAGAGATGAGAACTTTTTGCGTATGCAAAATGACCACCTGCGTGAAATACTGGAATCATATTGCGAACACAATATGTGTGGAGTTCCCAGTCGCCTGTGCGCTCTGCTCTCAAGAGTACACATCAAGGGCGTGCACACATTACATGCCAATGCATCTTGAGTGTAGGCGAACACCACATTATGTGATTTAATCGAACATGGAAATTGAAACAATGATGCTATAATACGGTATTTGAATGAGAAAAGTCGATGCCGTTTGAATTTGAGTTTAGGGGGTATGGTTAATATTTCACACGTTTCACCAGTTCATTATGGAATAAATGACTATTGTTATATATCATTATAAAGCCACTGCTTTTCTGCAATTTTTGATATATAATTTAACTCCCAAAGTAGTCGTAGATTTGATTTAATGGACGTTGTGTACCATTGTGTGTATGAAAACAATAAATTTTTTTTCGTAATTTTGTACATTTTCGTGAATATTTCACCATTGAGTGTGAGGATTGGTACAAAGTTGGCATTTTCTGTTGGGGATATGTATTCTCAATATAATTCAGCACGATATTTATGATTCTCACCCTACTAAGGCGAATAAGAATGAGAAATATGGAGCTGGGTCAAATTTTTTTTTAAATTTTTTTTTTCATCAAAAAAACGCTATAACTAAAAAAGCTCAACTCAGATTCGCGGGGACTTTTCACACTTTATCCGCAATGTGTGTCCCGGAAACATATAAAAAAATCAGCTTTCTCCGATTTTTTTCCTTACTTTCTCATTTTTATGTCTAATGTGCCTGGACTAATATGTGAAGTTCTCAGAGCTTCTCAGACTTTTACCTTACTTTATTCATAATAGTTATTCGCATCTTAATGTCAGTGCAATTTTACATAATTCTTTGGGCATCCAATGAGACCTGAAACCTGGCAGTCAGTAAATCATGCTTTGGTTACCAGCAATGGTTAGAAAGACATTAAAAGGGACTGCATACAATCACATTTTCTGTGGTCAAAACAACATGGAGGTGTGCATTGGAGGACATGTTTAAGAGCATAAAATTGCCAAGAATTGAAATTTATTTATTTATTCATTTATTGGTATTTGATGTCACATATATTTCAGCACAATGGCTAATCATGACTGCAACATGGTTATAAAGTAATGTCCAGCCAATCATTTATACTCATGTTGCCCATTTTAGTGGACTTCCACCCCAGACATTGGTTACCAGGTCCTATTTTACCAGTAAAACAGAGCTTGTTTACCACAGTAAACAAATGCTGCTTCACTTCTCAAGGTCCTTACAGGGAATAGGATTGGAATTAAAACTTTGATAAGGATCGTTTGTATGCTGAAAGCTGAAAACTATTATTAAGCATGTGTTTAAAGTTTTAATTTTATATTTTCAGACAAATGTGTAGGATTTTTATGTAATCAGCAGATTAAATGTTCTGATACAGATACAGAATGTAAGCCAGGCTTGAGATACTGCATTGACAAATCACTTAGATGTAATGATGTGCCTGATTGTGGTGCTTATGATGACAGTGATGAACAAAAATGTTAGTAAAACTCAAAACCAAGATATTTTCATATTAACCCTTTACCCAACGCAGACGATATCAAAATTTATTATTTTAAATATAATTTTTTAACATTTTTCAAAAAATTTCAACAAAACCATATCATGTGACCCCTCGTTGGAACGAGCTTGACGAGCTCGTTCCAACGAGGGCTCACATGATATGGTTTTGTTGAAATTGTTTGAAAAAATAATACTTTTTCAACTGCTGAATTTGCATATTACATGGACGGATGCGGGCGATTCGTTGGGTAAAGGGTTAATGGTCCACAAATTTCTTTTTTCTGAATGTTCCAAAACCAGGACTGCCTCACATAGTCATTTATACACTGCAAATAGAGGATCACTGAGTCAACAGTTTTTATTGAAATTTATGAAAGGAATTCAGTAAATTAGGCCTGGATTGAACCTTTGATGAGGTCCAGTCCTAATTTACTGGATGAGTTTCCAGGCAGCAGAGACAGGGGATCTGAAGGGGCTTTGGCACCCTTACTTTTTCAAAAGGTATCAATTTTTTAACAAGTAATACAATAAAAATGATAAAATTGGTATTGAAGTTTCATAACTTTACCATTTAATGACTTTAACAGGTGGAAGTAAAGCAAAATGTCTTGAACTTTCAATCATTAACTGTGGTGTTTTGTTCACCTGCAGCTATGACACGAATATGTGGAATTGTCTACTTGAATTAATGTGTGAGTGAAATGTTTAACTCTTAACCTGCTGAGTATTTTCAAGATAGTTTTCATAAAATGTAGTACTGACTGCTGTGAAGCAGCCATGACTAGGTTTGATGAAAAATTCATTTAATTTACCCTAAGGAATCATTGGTAAAAAAACACATTCAATTTAAAGAATGAAAAGTGGATTAAATGTACCCTAATAATACTTATTTCACTGGCAAGAGAAATTCTGTCCTGGGCAGGAAAATTTGCCAGCAGCATGCAAGGTGTTAAAACAATTGTGTACTTTCGTAGCAATGGCAGTACACAGTTGCTTTAAATATTTCACTTACACATTAATTCATGTGAATGATTAAAAAGTCCTGCTGAAGCACACCCATTTTCACCCCCTCTTCTACAACACACACATATGAAAAATTGAACCTTAAATTCAGCCTCTTTACATTCAAAACTGTTCTGCAGTCTCTGGTTTGATAATTTCTATTTTAACTGCAGATAAGTCAAATATTCTATTAATCACTTCCTCCTAGAACTCAATAAAAGATGTCCAAATGGATCAAGAAATAAACAGCATTTCCTGTAAGCCTCAAATTATTTTATTAAAAACAATGCATTGTTTTGCAGCATGTCTTTTTCACAAACTAGTCCTATGACACAAATATTTTTAATCAACAATAATAGAATTTATTGGAACAGTGGTTCAGAACTCAAAAATCTAATTTTTGATACATAGCACTTGAAATGTAAACCAGAAGTCAGGTTTCAACTTATGCACAAGAAAACAACTGAATTCACTTGTATTTCACTGACTGTGCCTTGATCACCATTAACTGGTAAAGTGCTGAGTTTTTTCTGACAACAAATCAAAGCTCATCATATACTGCTCTATTACATTTAATTGGATAGTGCCTTATAGGCACTATCCAATTAAATGTCAGAGAGCAAGGTATTGTATAAAAAATCTGATCCATACCAGGAACAATAAAGGCTTTCTCAGGCAGAATGTAGCTACAGACAGTTATTGCCTGTCACTTTTAGTAAAGCCCAAAATAGGGCTTCCAGCACTCTACCAGTTAAAATATGAGTTTATTGTTATTCATGACAGACAGTTATCTCAATAATAGAACTATATTTTAATGCAGTCATTTTTTTTAATCCATTCATACATCAATGTGCCTCTTTCACTCCCTCATCAGTGTAAAGTAACTCATTGAGTATTCCTGAGAGCATATTATCAGTGGTTTCATTTATCTTTGATACACCTTACCTTGAAAATAATAAATGAAACTAAACAGGTTGTATTCCTCATCAACTGAACTGGTATACGGATTCAAAGTGAATGAAGTTAGTAAAGAAATAAATTTGTTATCCATGTATGTTTCCTAGTGTTTGAAAATTTGCGTAAGAATTGAAATGAATTATCTGTCGATTTATTGGAGTGTGAATATGGGATGGGCATGTTAACCCTTAAGCTCCCATATAGCCCCAAACCGCCACTTTTATATTGCATTGAAGCAGGTGCTCCCTTGTGTAATCTTTTTTATTACTCTTGTGTGTAGACTGAATTTTCCCTGGCAGTGGTTCTACATCACTGCTGGCTGCCTGAAAAGGCAGCCAGCAGTGATGTAGAACCACTGCCAAGTCATCAATAACTATGAAAGCAGAAAAAGGCCATAAATACTTTAAAATTAATCTGAGGACTTAAGGGTTAAGTTGTATCAAGTGCTCTGCAAACTTAACACACCCATCCTGCATTCATACTTCGAAAACATGACAGATAATCCCTTCAAATGTTTGTGTAATTTAATTCAAAGTGTTTGTACTATAATCTACTCCTATACCGTCATTTATATCATTGCAGTCAAATCAGCATTTGTGCACACGACTGTTTCATTATTTTCGATACGCACAGTTTCAGATACAGAAGAGAAAAACTAGTGTGAATAACCCACATGAATACAAACTAACAGACCATCTGCTGCAATTCCAGTGTACTTGACTATTGGACATACCCATAGTTTTTTATTTGACAAATGGGCGGGACAAAGTCAAAACATTCACACGATAGGAAAATTATTTGTGCTTGAAAAAAACAACCTTGACTAATTATATGCAAACAAATCGGATATCATTGCAGAAAATTAAATTATATTAGTTTGAATGCTGATTCATTCTTTGGTTGCACTTCAGGGTATTTCAGTTTTTATCCCAGTGTACATTTTCATATACCCTTGAATGTATGCAGACTACTAATATTGTCCCTTTATCAGCATTGAACATGTCTTCTGATTGGCTGAAGTGACTGAAATAAATAGCAATGATGCCAGTGATTCTAAAACATGCAGGTAATAAGAGCTTGTGCTATTGTTACTCGCTTGTTACACAAGAAACATCCAGGTGCTAAGATTAACCATTGACCCATGACTAGGTCACTTCGACTGGGGACACTCCCATTAGAATTGGTAAGCTATCTCCAACGGATAGTTTTTTGCAGTTAATAATACCAATAAGAACTTACAAACAACTCGCAAATTGCTAGTGCAGAAATTACATGAATGTGCTATTCTATAATTTCCGGCCCATGCAAACTTCCACAGACATTGTCTGAATCTCTGATTTTTGTCAAACATAAAGGGCTTAAAAAGTTGTCATCACTGACGTCAAAGAGTGAATATTTCTGAGCTTTCTAATAGTTAACACTAAAAATGGTAACTGTTATTAAGTGCACCTACCTCTTCTAAATTGCACAAGTGTCAGTCAATCCTTCAAATCAGAGTGGAAGCTGCAGGATCACTTGAGTGAAACACAAAATGTCACAATGTCACCTCTAATTTTGGCCTCCAGCATATATTTTAAGTTTGATAGAATCATTTTAAATAATAATCCTCCTATAGACATGAATATGACACACAACATACAATCAAACACATCTAACATGCTGCAAAGCTTATTCCGTGAGAATAAGAATTATACGATAGACATTGGAATGCTGAATGTACAATTATTCAAATTCACGTCAACAAACTTCTTGAGGCAGGTGGCCCAGTTTCATAAATAGACTAAATCTATTTCTTATCAACCTACCTCAATTGTTTACTACAGTCTTGCACTACAGTGGAAGAACCTAACTCGGATAAAATAAAATACTCTCTGTTTTAATCTTTCCCAAGATTTGGGAAAGAAAAGTGGTGTAAAAACACCACGAAAATATAAGCCAAAACTGGGTCGAGCGCCATCAGTGCACACCCAGTATGGGACGCTCTTCCATAATACAAATCCACGACTACCGTAAAACAGTGCGCAATGCGTCAATTCGTCATTCTTTTGATTATCCGCACACGTGGTGGATGTGTGCCATCTTTGCTCAGTAACAGTGATATTTTAACTCGTCGATAATGGTTTTCCTGTGACTGGAATTATGGATCTGAAGATCGTATAATAACAGGACTGTGTTTTATATATTCTCGTTTATATTTTCAACCACATTATTCTCATTGTATATTATTTACTATTCTGTTTTCGCGAATGTTTTGTTTTCAACATCACACAATTCGAGAATGAATTTTTCGGTTGATGAATTAATTGTCTTTGGAGTTAGGTGTCAATCAGGGACTGTCTGGACAGGATTTCTTCACTCTGTTGAGGGCTGAATTTCTGTTTTTTTTGGTCCCTGTCGACCGTCTGGGTTCTGTCGTGTACCCACCGTTTTTTTTTCTGCCACCTTCTCTTGTAGTTGAGGGTGTTCTTCTACTTTCTGTTTCTGTTGAGTTCACCTTTTTTCTTCTACTGCTCTCACCTCTGTTATTTCCAGTTCGGTTCCTTTAGGGCAATTCCTTTTGCCCTCGCCTTGGTGCATTCTCGAGGCCGTTTCTTCCGCACCCGCGGGTGGTGTGGAAGGCTGTCATTTCGGGAGCCTCCCGACTCGACCACGTCAGGTGTGAGTTTACCCTCTCCGTGGGGGATGTGCAGCTCCTCCCACTCATCACGTGGGGGGGGGGGGGGGGGGAGAACACTGTCATTTTGGGGCCCTCTGACTCGACCACATCTGGTGTGAGTTTGACCCCCCTCCATGGGGGATGTGCAGCTCCTCCAGCTCCCGCGGGGGGTGGGGAACGCTGTCGTTTCAGGGGCACCCGATTCGACCATGTCTGGTGAGAATTGCTCCCCCTCCATGGGGGATGTGCAGCTCCTCCCACACCAGCGGGGGGTGGGGAACACTGTCGTTTCGGGGTTTCCTGACTCGACCATGTCTGGTGAGAGTTCTTTCCCTTCCGTGGGGAATGTGTAGTTTTTTACCGTGGTGGATACTGCGGGAGCTGTTGGATTTCTGGTGAAGAGATGCCTGGTTCTGGGACTATGCGCCCTCTCCAGTCGACATCTGAGGCTGTCACTAGGGTTGTGACTCCTCCTTTGGAGGCCGAGCATGGTGGCTCTCTCTGCTTTTCCGCCAGTTCCATCAGCTCCCGTCGTATCTGCTGCTACTGCTGTTCCGTCTACAACGTCATTGGGCACCGTTTTTAGCCGGCCTTGGCTTATCCCTGCAAGGGTCTGCAGGGATGTCTGTAGTGTGGTTGTGGGGTATCGGCCTCAGCCTTCCCGACTTCAACTCGGCGAAGTCGGAAGGGGCTGCCGACTGAACCCCCTACTGTGTCCTCTCAGCCGTTGAGCACAGTAGTTTTATACCTGCAGTGGTCTGCTGTGGTGTCTGGTAGTGTAGACGTGGGGGTATCGGCCTCAGCCTTCCCTGACTTCAACTCGGCGAAGTTGGAAGTGGCTGCCGGCCAGACCCTCTACTGTGGTCTCTGCGCCGTCGAGCACCACAGTTGTGTTATTGGATTTGGATGTTCTTAGTGGGGACACTATAAACTCTGTGGCATTTCCATCCACTCATTATCATTCTGGCCACACGACCAGTTTTGGGGGACCAACGTCTTTTGTGCAGCATGGACCTTCTGCCACGCAGAGGTCCGCAGTGACTCTCATGAGTTCCCGCTATGTTGATCCTTGGGGTGTGTCATACCCCTATACACGTCTGCCTTCAGACGTTTCAGCTGCCGCTCATCGTCCCGCGTCGGGTGTTTTGGAGGATCGTGACCCTTCACTGGTTTAGAGGGTCAGAGGTGAAGCCACTTTGCCGGTTCGTTCCCCTTTCGAACCGGCCAGTATGGGCAGTGAGCTTAGGGAGGCCCTCTCCTTAGTCACTCAGGTTCTGCCAAAGAACCTTCCCGTTGCTTCCAGCGAGTGGTTTCCAGGCGCCTACTATGGCGCCGCCTCCCGGGATTGGAAACAGGCCGCTTTCTGATCCCCCTGGTGTTCCGACACCATCATGGAGGCGTTGGCTGGTTTGCCCACGATGGGCTGTGTGTCTTCCGACTAAGGGGAAGAGTCAGACATGCTTGATGTCGAGGGCCAGCAGTCTTTGGACTTGGGGGCAGCTCTTGATTTTGTGTTTGGGTTCCTTCCGGATCTCAAACCATCAAACCAGCCGACAGTGTCAGCCAGGCCGCGATCATCGGTCGTGTGCCAACAGCCTATGGAGCAACCTGCTTCTGGGCGTCTTCGACCGTGCCAGTCGGTACAGTTGGTTGAAGCATTTTCAGCCTTGGACTCTAGATGAGTTCCAAGGCTATGAAGGCTCCGATCTTCACCAGGGTTGACACCTTTTTGCCTCCGGTGTGTTATTGTTACTACGATTTCGCCAATCCGTCAGTCTGCCAGACTTTGACGGTTTTAGATCAGGACTCCAATTCCCTCAGGCTTTCCAAGCCCAAGTCTGCCGCCATTCCGATGATGACTCTGGAGTCCATGTTGGGCTTATCGAGAGAGATGCTTGGTATGCTTTCTCTCTCAGATCACGTTGTCACAGCTTTAGCTGCTTATCTGCCTCCAGATAAGTTTGACGAGGTACAGGCTCCTTTGTGTGTGCTGTCCAAGGCGCTCATGCATCTTACTCACACGCATACCTGTAACATGGCTAATCTGGAATTAGTTCGGAGGGACTCTGTGCTGGACACAGGCCGTTCCCTTCCTGAGGAGCAGCGCGCTACTCTTCGATCTGCTTCTTTGTCAGGTCCGCAACTTTTCCATGGTTCCGTGTCGATGGTCTGGGATGACGTCCTACGTCATTCCAAAGATCAGCTGCTGTTTCTTCAGCTTGATCAGCCTTCTAGGGGAGGCAGGGGCCGTTCCAAGCCTAACAAGTACCCTTCTGCTTCTTCTGCGAAGCAAAAGGCTGATCCTTCTGCCACCGCTTCTACTTCTTACTCCAGGGGTAAGGGTAAGCGTCGGCAGACTAGAGGGAAATATCAGGATTCTTCATTCAGTTGAGGAGGTGGTTTCTCCTCTCGCGGGCCTTGTCGGGGCTCGAAATGAAGGTCCTTACCTCGACTCGTCCCAGGTTGGAGAAAGAATAGCAGAGCTCGCAGACCATTGGGCCAACATCACATCCGATCCTTGGGTGTTAGATGTTGTTCGGTCCGGGCTGCAAATATCCTTCCGACAGCACCCCACTCTGACCAGGGTGCCTCTTCCAACCACAGTTCCTTCAGACGTTTTACGTCGGGAACTTTTGTCCACGGAGATAGACAATCTCCTGACAAAGGGGACGATCGAGGTCATCAAGAACATTCAGTCAGTGGGGTTCTATTCCCGTCTGTTCTTGGTGCCGAAGAAGGACGGCCGACTCCGACCGGTTATAGATCTGAGTATCCTGAACCAGTCTTTCATTGCTCCCAAGTTCAGCATGGAGACTTTCAGGTCGGTCCGCCGTTCAATTCACCAGGGAGATTTCGCTTCCAGCTTTGACCTGCGAGACGCTTACTTTCATGTTCCGATTCATCGGACGTCAGGGAAGTATCTCAGGTTCGCTTTTCTGGGGCGAGTTTACGAGTTCAAGGCCATGCCTTTCGGCCTCAACCTGGCTCCTTGGGCCTTCACCTGACTGATGTCGCATGTGATAGCTTTCCATCGCACACAGTCCAGGGTGACTACTTCGGCATATCTGGTCAATATCCTCCAGAGGCATTCCAATGCTGCCTTACTGGAGTCGGATGTCGCCACTCTGTTGAGCTTGCTCACGTCGCTTGGATTCAGAGTCAATGAGGAGAGGTCGGAACTGGTCCCTTCTCAGTCGTTTTGTCATCTGGGGATGGCTTTCCACACCCAATTCAATTTGGTGGTGGTTCCCCAGGCCAAGGCTGTGGTTCTCTCAGCTTTTGCTCTGACTCTGTCCCAGTCCACATCCGCGACGGCACGGAGTATTCTCCGGCTGATCGGTCTCTGCGGTTCGGTGACGGATCTCATTCCTCTACGTCGGCTACGTGTCATCAGACCTCTCCAACACTTTCTGCTCAGTCGTTGGAGGCCGAATGTCGTTTCTCTGGATCAGATTCTCTTATCCTCACCTTCTCCACTGAACGAATGTTCAGTGGATCACGCAGGGTGTCCTGTTGGACTTACCCACGTCCGATCGCGTTCTGACGGCCGATGTCAGCGATCTCGGATGGGGTGCGACGTTGGATCCTCTAGGTCTTTCCCTTCACGGGATGTGGGACCGGGATTAGGCATCTCTACACATCAACCAGAAGGAGCTTCTTGCTCTTCTTCTGAGTTTCAGGCAGTGGATCCCTCACCTGTCGACTCGTCAGGTCCTTCTGTTGTTCGACTGTTCGACAGTGGTTGCTTACATTCAGGACCAGGGCAGCACGCACTCGGTTCCAATGTACGAATTGGCTTGGGATCTTCTACTGCTCGCTCAGGATGTCAATGCCAGTGTGGTTGTTCGTCACATTTCTGGTCGTCTGTACGTCCTAGCCGACTCCCTGTCCCGACGGGGCAGGTTCTTTTCCACCGAGTGGATGCTCCACATGGCGGATTCCATCGATCTCTTTGCAACCATCAGGTGGACACTTTCGTGTCCCCGTGTCCAGATGCTCTGGCTTTCGCCGTGGACGCTCTGGCCCTCCTTTGGGACGGTCTTGTCGGCTACGCCTTCCTGCCGGTTCCGATTCCACCTCAGGTTCTCTCCCAGACATGAACCTGCAGTCGTCGAATCCTTTCGATCACACCCGTCTCCTCGGTGGGTGTGGGTCAATCTGCTCCGCTCTCTGTTAGCGGTGGTTCCAGCATGTCTCTCTCTACATCGCGACTTTCTTTGCCAAAGTCGCCCGAGGAGGTTTCAAGTTGACCCGACTTCATCGTGCCTTAGCACATGTCTTTTATCGGGTTCTGTCTCCTCCGTAGTGGTTTTTCGAGACACGCAGTGGAGTTGCTTTTCTTCTTCAAGGAGGCACTCACTCCACTGGTTTAGCCTCTGTGGCTAAGTGTAAGGTTCTTTTGTCGATGGTGTGCGATCACTCTGTTGCTTCTGTCACTCCTTCGATCACACCGCTTGCAGTTTCTGGTTTATGTTTGTTTCTGGGGGTCTCCAGCAATGGGTACAAGTCCATGCTTCGGAGACCTTTTTCATATGTGGTACCGCATTGTTTCGACACTCATCCTTGCCTCTCCAAGCTTGTTCAGCTCTTTTCCTTGAAAAGGCCTAGAACTTTGCAGTTTTCTCCAAGATGGTCGCTTTCTTGGGTGCTGCTCTGCTTGGGGGTGGGGGTGTTCGCGCCTTTATTCTGGATGACTATGCGTTTTCTCACATGCCAGATCTCTCCTGCATCCATTTCTCGATGGATTTGTCTTGCTATTCGTGCAGCTTCCGCTCGTCTGGCTACTGGTGATTGTATTACCAATTGTTTTTTCTGCCACGAGGTGCGTGCATTGTCTTCCTCTTTTAATAACTCTGTCATGTTGTTGGATGACGGATGTTATACTGGCAGCCTACCGGAGAAATGCTACATTCTCCTTTTATCTGCGACAGTTGCAGGAGCCGATAGAGGACCTTGGGGCCCTCTTCGGCTCAAGCTGTTGTCAATCCCAGCCTTTCAGCTTTTTTCAGGGTCAGTTCCAGCTCTGTGCTGTTACTGCCCTTTTCTGTCTGTGCGTCGCACTTCACCATACGCCTCATCTTTCATTGTCTTTTCTATTGTTTGTGATGCTATGGTTTGATAGGCCTAGGGATCTCTTCCTCTGTCCACGGTTCCAGTACTATTGAGTTATGTGTGGGTTGGTTATGTGATTCCCTCCATTCTTTTGTCTATTCAGCCTGTAGTAAACAATTGAGGTAGGTTGATAAGAAATATAAATTTTATAGTAAATTTCCTTTCTTATTATACCTACTGAAATTGTTTACATGGAGGCCCTCCCATCTTCTTATTCGGGTAAGAATCCTTCCTCCCCACTGATCACATAACTCTTGTGTTGTTCGGAATCAAAAGAATGATGAATTGATGCATTGCACACTGTTTTATGGTAGTCGTGGATTTGTACTATGAAAGAGCATCCCATACTGGGTGTGCGCCGATGGCGCTCGACCCAGTTCTGGCTTATTTTTTCGTGGTGTTTTTCCACCACTTTTCTTTCCCAAATCTTGAGAAAGATTAAAATAGAGAGTATTTTATCCGAGTTAGGTTCTTCCACTGTAGTGCAAGCCTGTAGTAAACAATTTTGGTAGGTATAATAAGAAAGGAAATTTACTATAAAATTTATATTTTTACTCCTGTGATAGCATTTGTTTTTGTTAATCTTTTCTTGGAATATCGTTTCAGTGTGTGTTGAATTAAACTGGTTTCATGAAGGGTTAACCCTTTGCCCAACAAATTGGCCCCATCCGCCTGCGTAATTTATAAAATGTGATATTGGAAAACATTTATTAAAAAAAAAAAATTCAACAAAATCGTATCATGTGATCCTGCATTGGAACGAGCTGATTGAGCTCGTTCCAATGAGTGATCACATTATATGACTTTGTTGATTATTTTTTTTAAAGCTGAAAAATAATAATAATAATTTTGATATCATATGCATTGGGTAAAAGGTTAATATGAATTCTGGAGAAAAAAAGTCCATTTCCCAATTTTCTTCACTGAAGAATGAGAAAATCATGCATAGTTCGTCTACCTATTTGTCTTCTCGCTATTTTTACTCCTGTGATAGCATTTGTTTTTGTTAATGTTTTCTTGGAATATCGTTTCAGTGTGTGTTGAATTAAACTGGTTTCATGGAGGGTTAATCCTTTGCCCAATGAATTGGCCCCATCCGCCTGCGTAATTTACAAAATGTGCTATTGGAAAACATTTATTTAAAAACAAAATTCAACAAAATCGTATCATGTGATCCCGCATTGGAACGAGCTGATTGAACTTGTTCCAATGAGTGATCACATTATATGACTTTGTTGATTATTTTTTTTAAAGCTGAAAAATAATAATAATAATTTTTATATCATATGCATTGGGTAAAGGGTTAATAGATAGATAGATATTTTATTTAACGGTATATTTTTAAGTACATGTAGTTGCATTTCTTACAATGTGTAATACATATACAGAAGTAATAATCTATACCGTTGGGAGATGACATAGCCAGATTGGCTGTCTTCCTGTCATTCCCGTAATACATCCCATAAACACTGACTACATGATCTGCGTCGTAGACATTGATAGAAATGATCTGAGAACAGTTATGTGTAAATTTTCAACTCTAGACCTGGTGACCTTCCACATTACTTTATAGATGGATGAGATTTCCAGATTCATTAATGGAATTTAACCCCATTCGGATTAAATTGGAATCTAATCCGAAGGTGCAGGGACAGATATCCACACAAGCCACATACATATTAATATGAATTCTGGAGAAAAAAAAGTCCAGTTCCCAATTTTTTTCACTGAAGAATGAGAAAATCATCCATAGTTCATTGGCCAATTTGTGTTCTCGCTATTTGGAACATGTACACATTGTGTTTGCAATGATCGAAAGGTTGTGAATTATGACACTTTTGCTTCTGAATTTGAGGCTTGGAACAGGACTTTAGCTTTTTTTGTTTCAGGCTACATTTGGGATAGTTTATTGTATTTATTGAAGCATGCATATAACTTGGCATTATTTCTATGGTAGGAGGTGGGACAAGATCATTATCTCGGGTAACATTCAGTGTACATGGAGATTTCATTTAATACCTTGATGTCTCTTTTTAAACCCTTTGGCTTTCAGTCTCAGGGTTTAAAACCAACATCCAGATATTAAATCTCCATGTACCCAAGATGTTACCCAAGATACTTAGAGTATTACCCATGTCTTTTAACATGATGCATTGACTTAAGATAAGGGTAGTTCATTTTAAAAACAATCATAAAGAGGTAGCCATTCCTGCAAGTTAAAGCTAGACAAGAGTTTCAAGTGAAACAGCACTACAATGGATATCCTAAAATATATAAAATATTTCTACACAACTTTTTAGCTCACCTGACTGAAAGTCAGGGTGAGCTTCAGTGATCCCTCTTCGTCCGCCGTCCATGAACATTGTGTTTGCGACTTCTCCTCCAAAACTGCTGAACCGTTTTAAGTAAAATTTGAGATGTTTGTTTGTTATGATATTGCATTTTGATTTTGTTCAAATCAAGTTGCCCTTCTTCCCCCGGGTAGGGCCACGCCCAAAAAGTGTCCCTAAATCTTAAAAAAATCTTCTTCTCATGAACCAGAAGTAGCAGAGACTTGATATTTGGCGTGCAGCTTCCTTTTGGGGTGTGGACTCAGATTTGTTCAAGAGAAGTTTGAGGGGCTATATTTGCCGTTATTATGGGAGGGGCAAGAATTTTGTCCCCACCCAAAATTTATATTTTCAAAACCGAGAGACTGATTTGAACCAAATTTCATATGAGGGCTTATTGGGTCATAAGTACTTAAGTTATGCCCCAAAAAATTTTCCAGATGCCCCATGGGAACCACAGGAGCTAAAAATAGAAAAAAATTAAAACACCCATATCTCCAAAACTGCATGGCACTGAGAATTTGTATTTTGTGTGAAGCTTCCTTAGGAACAGCAGAAAGGAATGGTCC
This sequence comes from Pictodentalium vernedei, assembly GCA_031216915.1. Classification (NCBI taxonomy): domain Eukaryota; kingdom Metazoa; phylum Mollusca; class Scaphopoda; order Dentaliida; family Dentaliidae; genus Pictodentalium; species Pictodentalium vernedei. The sequence continues at coordinate 686,200,657 of CM062296.1, read as the reverse complement.
AAAAAAAATTGCCATTGGTTTTATCATAGGGCATTTTTCCAGGACTTTGAAAAAATGCTGAGTCATCATTTTTTAACACTGTGAGTAATGGGAAAAACATTAAAGAATCTTCTTCTCCCATACCACTGCTCCAAAGGCATTCATATTTCACATATGACATCTTTGGAAGATTCATTCACATGTTTGTTGAAATCAAATCCCTGGGTCCATATTTGGGCTCTAGAGATGAGAGCCCAAATGTTCAGATTAGTCCAATATGAGTAATATTCTTTACAAATGTTCTTCTTCTGATCAACCAATCAGAATCTTTTGATATTTGGTATGCAGCATCCTTAGAGGGGTGAGATTCAAGTTTGTTCAAGCCGAGTGTCCCTGGGTTCATATTTAAATATGAGGAATATTTAAAAAAATATTTTTCTTCAGATCCAGTGGTCACAATCTTTTGATATTTGGTATACAGCATACTTGGGGAGGTGAGATTCAAGTTTGTTCAAGCCAAGTTCCTGGGTTCATATTTTGGCTCCCTGTGGGAGGCTGAATTATAACTTAGTTCAATATGAGGAATATTCTTTAAAAAAAATTTTTTTTCCAGATCCACCAGTCAGAATCTTTTGACATTTGGTATAAGTTTTTCTTAGGAGGGGCAGATGCAGTTTGTTCAAATCAATTCCCTGGGTTGATATTTAGGCTACCATGTCAGGTGAGCACCCTCAGGCACTCTTGTCTTTGATATCCCTATTTAATTAAAGTTAATGATATCCTTCTAGTAATATAATACAACATTTACATAATGATTATGCGTTGTACAACCACTTACCTTCACATCACCATACTTGATGTGTCCAGTATTGAAGCTGAGGTATATTACATTTTTTGAGCTGATCACTTGCTAAAACTCGGTCACACCATCATTTTGTGATTTATAATCAGACATATACACTTATGTAATGGTCACAACAGGCCATTGCTATTAAAAAATATCCCTTCGTTTTTAGTATTATTTTAATTTTTGCCTCCAAAACATGATCCCTCATTAAAAAACACTCATTGATCCTGCTCAAATGAAGGATCATAAGCTATGTATTAATGAAAAATTTTAGTTACTTCATCATTTAAGATTTTTTTTTTGCAAGTATTGTTTGTTATTCATATTGAGTAATGGGTAAATAAAAAAAATTGATAAAATTAATAGATGTTATTAACTCTTTCCATACTACTACTTTTGAATGGTTAAATCCAACTTTGCAATCTTGTTCATGAAGGGAAAGTCCATCATGAGAATAAAGGGGTAAGCAATACAATTCCTACATTTTTGTCATAAACAAACCATGTAAAATTCCAGTTTGTTTTTAACAAAACTCATATATTTGGTACCCAATCATGAGTGGTCAGTCTGTTAGCTGTTACACAAGATAAATATGAAAAGTGAACAGGGTGGAGCCCACTTAATTGGATATCTCTTTAATTGAATAACCTTGTTGAATAAATATGATTTCCAAACAGAAAACTATTTGCCATACCTTCGGTATAGGTTTGATCTGTTAATTGGATATTGGATAATCCTTACCTAACACGAAAGGAAAATGATACATGCAAACAAAATTCTTGGATAACTAATTTTTAAAATTTTTTTTGCTTCAAAAACATAACTTATGATCCCCAATTGGAATACCCCCTAATTGGAAGGACCTCAATGAGCTTGTTCCAATGAGGGCTCATAAGCTATGTTTTTGAGATAAAAAATAATGAAAATTGAATGGTAATTTTTGTGAATAGTGCTGGCTGGTTTTGGCCATTATGTTGGGTAAAGGGTCAAAGAGTAAAGTGCTGTTAATTGAATAAAACATTGCATGATATCTTGAGAATTAACCTGCCCATTGTCAAATTTCCCTTACCATCACCAAATTTCCCTTACTTATAGACCGATTTGGTCTCAGTACACCCCATACAGGCATTTAATCTATATCTTGTTTGACAAGGATCTCTAACCTCTGTCAAACAAGATATAATAGAACAAATGCCCATTTTACTTCTTGAATACTGGAAATGGACCAAATCACTGTTAATTGAATACTCATGTTAATTGAATAATTCTACCTGGCAATATGGCTATTCAATTAACATGGTTCTACTGTTTGGATAGATGTAATGGCTGATATCAGTTAAAGGGTTGAGTATATTTGGAGTCAGGAATGCAGTAAAATGTTTTTTCTTTCATTGAATTGCCCAGAAACATACTGTTGTATGAAAATCTTGTACTTTTAGGTCTGAGAGAGATTTTGATAATATCTTCCTGTGTGGCAGGTCCAATTCTGGGAATCCTTTTAATTGTGATAGTTACTGTGTTTTGTTACCGACAACAACGAAGTGTGAAAAAATCTGCATCTCAGGAGCAGCCGCTAACCACATCTAGTTCAAACACAAACTCGCTTCCAAAAAGTCCTTCTTCCAGAAGCCAGTGTTTAAATATGCACACATCATTCATCAATGGGAAAGTTAGTGATGGAGTGGACCCTGATGATACTGATAGTGTATACTGTCCATCAACATCAACAGACACTTATAAATCTCATCAAAAACGATCATCATATCATTTAATGAAAGAACAAGCAGACTTCAATGATGGGAGATATATATTCGCAGATATCTAGTTTTATTCCTGTTTATGAAGACTAAATTCACCTGACCCTGTCAACCCAGTAGTGACTTTTTGGGAGAAAATACATGAATGAAAAATCACGTTCCATTTTTTCGGGTGTGAAAAGTTTAGAAGTGTAATTTTCCTGAGCCGTTTTTATCATAAAAACTGGTTATTTATTATCATGTGATATGCAGTATGAATAATGCAGGAGTGTGTGATTTTTCACCCTCCAAGGAATTATTTCAGGAGTGTTTTTATGTGTGAGTGCGATCGTGCATCATTCCCCTTATTTACACTCCTAACTAATATATTATAAAATATTTGTGTAAAGGAAAAATGGCAGTCACCGAGCAGCTAGCACAATGAGCAATGATTGTAGGAAAAATCCCCTTGCACAGAAACCCAGTTGGACACAACCCAATAAAAAAAAAACCCTCAGGACTTAATCCTCTCATTAGCTCAACTTTGGCGAAGCCAAATTTGAGCTTTTGTCATGGTCCGTCGTCCGTCTGTCCGTACGTCAACAAAACAATTGGATACGGCTCGGGCTAGAGGCCGTATTTATGAACCGATCTTTACGAAACTTCTTGGGTACCTTTGTTATGACTGTGGGACGAGAACGAGTGTTTTTGGGTGCGGTCCAAAATTCAAGATGGCTGCCAGCCGCCATTTTGTACCGATGATGCAGAAATCTGTTTTTTGTACAGAACTTCCATATGAAAGCTCTGATTTGAATAATTTTTAGTATGAATGTTTTTTCTCGTACGTAAATTGTGCAAATTAGACTAATTTTGATGTTTTTTGGGGTTACTTTCAGCACTGTAAGTGCAAATGCCAATACGGCTCGGGCTAGAGGCCGTATTTATGAACTGATCTTTACGAAACTTCTTGGGTACCTTTGGTATCACCGTGGGACGAGAACGAGTGTTTTTGGGTCCGGTCCAAAATTCAAGATGGCCGATGGCAGCCATTTTGTATAAAATTAGGTGCAATCAGATTTTTGCACAGAACTTCCATATGAAAGTGCTGATTTGAATAATTTTTTGTGTGAATGTTTAGTACCATGGGATACATCACATATAATACAGGGTTTTTTCTCCTGCAGAAATTATGCAAATTAGATGAACTTTGATTTTTTCAGTGCGACTTACAGTAAGTACACATGTCAATACGGCTCAGACTAGAGCCTGTATTTATGAACTGATCTTCACGAAATGTCTTGGGTACCTTTTTTATCACCTTGGGATGAGAACGAGTGTTTCTGGGTGTGGTCTAAAATTCAAGATGGCTGCCAGTGGCCATTTTGTACCAAAATTAGGTCTCATCAGTTTTTTGTACACAACTTCTATACAGCTCAGACTAGGGGCCATATTTATGAACCAATCTTTACGAAACTTCTTGGGTACCTTTGTTATCACCATGGGATGAGAGCGAGTGTTTTTGGGTGTGGTCCAAAATTCAAGATGGCCACCAGCAGCCATTTTGTACCAAAATTAGTGCAATCAGTCTTTTGTACAGAACTTCTGTATGAAAGTTCTGATTTGAATAAATTTTTGTATGAATGTTTAGTAACATGGAATACATCACATATTGTAAGGGGTTTTTTTTTCATGCAGAAATTATGCAAATTAGATGAACTTTGATTTATTCAGTGCTACTTATACAATGTAAGCACACATGTCAATACGGCTCAGGGTAGAGGCTGTATTTATGAACCACCTTCACAAAACTTCTTGGGTACCTTTGTTATCACCTTGGGATGAGAATGAGTGTTTCTGGGTACGGTCCAAAATTCAAGATGGCTGCCAGTGGCCATTTTGTATCGATATTAGGTCCAATCAGTTTTTTGTCACAAGTTCTATACAGCTCGTATTTATGAACTGATCTTCACAAAACTTCTTGGGTACTTTTGTTTTCACCTTGGGACAGGAACGAGTGTGTGTTGGGGTGCCTTTGTTATCATTGTGCTATGAGAACAAATATTTTGGGGTTCAGTCAGACCCACTCTGGGTCTCAAAGATTTTTTTCTAGTTTAGCATCTGACTGTCACCCACCTTTACAATACTTTACCTATACATTTGTTACAGGCAACGGTCAGTATTTGTGTACAGACCGTTACAATACTTTATATGTACCTTTGTTATCAGGTCATTACCTAGATGTTTGTCATTGCAGTGTCACATACTATACATGTACATGTCTTTGTCTTGACAAGTTGAGCTACAGTGTCATTGACACTTTCATTTTAATTTTCAAAGACTGACATAATCCCCTCAGTTCAGAAAAATGAATCCCCTCAATTTAATTTTCAGATTCAGACATATCATTTTCAGTGTTTCTTCTATTTTTTTTCCCCTTCATATAATGTGTAATTTTGTCCTTTTTGACCCTTTGTCAATAGCAAGGACCAAAACTGACCAGCGCTAATCACAAACATCACTAATAAAATTTCTTTTTTTCATTTTTTGCCCTGAAAACATTGTGTATGCCTTATCAAGCTCTTTCAAATGAGCGGTCATATATTATGTTTTCAGGGCAAAAAATGAAAATGTTATTCAGGGGATATTTTTACAATTGCCGACTGCTGGTCTTGGAAGGTAAAGTTTATGAAATATCAGATATCATTAAAGAAATTAAATTATATACCATTGAACACTAATGAAGAATATATTATACAGATGATCAACTTCATCTCCTTGTTAATCCCTATAGTTTTAGTCTGAGGGGATGATGCCGCTTCTGAAAATTAAAGTGAGTGAGGGGATTTTGTCAACCTCTGAAAATTAAAGTAAGGTATTATGTCCAAAGGGGATTTTTTCCAAGGGAATTTTATCTGGATACCATGAGCATCATATCAGCAATGAGGAGAAGTGAAATTTAACTGGTAGAGTGCTGAACTTATTTTGATTGTTAGAATTTGTTCTCAAGTCTTTGCCTCGTTACAATTTATGGGAGAGTGCCTATAAGGCACTCTCCTATAAATTGTAACAAGGCAGATCCTTGTAGACAAAATAACTGCACTTCAAAGAAAATATGAAGCACCTTCACAGAATATGGAGACTTCAATCTGTGGAGCCTGTGCTTTAGAATAAAGCACAAATATGGGCTTCCAACACTCTACCAGTTAATTCTACCACCTTACTGGGCTGAGGGAATAAATTATATGGAGTTGCCTATGGGCACTCTTCCATAAATTGTAACAGAGCAAATCCACACAGACTAAATAATTTCACTTCAAAGATAATATGAATCACATCCACAGAGTATGAAGCCTTTAGGTTACAGTACCTACACTTCAAAATAAAGCCCAAATATGGGAGCATGGTGGCTCACTGATTAGAGCACTGGACTTTAAACTGAAAGACTGACGCTTCACTCCTGAATGTGTCATCCTTCCATTGCCCTTGGACAAGATACTTAACTCTTTATCCACTAAGTATTTTTGAGATATTTTTCATCAAATCTTGTCTTGGCTGCTGGGAAGCAGCCATAACTAAAACTGATGAAAAATTAATCTAAATGTAACTCAAGAAATCATTGGAGAAAAATTCTATTAAGTTTACAGGATGGAAATTGGATTAAATATGCATAATTATAAATATTTCAATGGCAAAATAAAGCCTGTCCTTGCCAGCAGCATGCAAGGAGTTAATCCCAAATGCTCCCATGTGGCACTGTGTTATAAGGTGTATTGCATGTCAATGGTGCAGTTGCATTTAACCGATGTTAACTCTGCTTGTGCCAACTTAGTAAGGGAGCCTGACAGTTGTTTGCAGCTGCTCTGTGGTTCTCTTCTAATACACCGCCTTCCTCCTCTCATAAAACTGTCTGACATGTTTGCCATTAAAACAATGTTACACATTTAATAGAAAGAATGCCTACTGTTTGAGTGGTTACAGCTCATGAAAACATATTTCTTTGCAGCTACTCACAACATATTTTGAGTATCTACTCATAAACAGTTGGTATCCAATATATATTGTACTAGACTGCTAGGAATTTAAGTGTTTTTGAGTCGTTGAGCAATGAACTATAATACTGTCATGGCACCAATGCTGAAAAATGATAATGAGCCTTGAAATTTTCATAACTGTTTGAATAATTTGCAGCTGATCTGTTGGCACTGTGTGCCATCTAAATGAGTTGTGGGTTTGAGGAAACGATTCCAGTCCTGTTTTTGTCGTCTTTCTTTTAACAAAATGAAAGCTATCCAATATTTTTCCATCCAAAGCAGCTGATTACAACTAACTGAAAAAAGTTCAATTCAATGAGGGTTAAAAACTATCCTTTTGAATCAAGAAAGGACATTTTAGGTCTGTTCTTGGAAATGAAATGGTACTTCTTTATGTTAGTGTAATGGTATTTCTAAAATTATTAACTGACATGACTAGCAGATGATGCTTAAAAACATTTTTGCATTAAAAAAATAGCTAATGCCTCACCTCAAATGGAACAAACACATTGCGATCATTCCTATGAGGGGTCATAAGCTATGATTTGGAGGCTAAGTTGAAAAAATAAAATTTGAATGATGATTTAACGTGACATCGTAACATTGTGAGTTGGTTTGGAAATATTTCATTAACTGTTTACCAAATAAACTAGCAGACAGCATTTTAAAACTTATTTCCTGAAGAGTTACAAACTTTCATCAAAATATAACTTACGGCCCCTCAATGGAATGAAAGCAATGCACTTATTCCAATGAGGGATCATAAGCTATGTCTTTGATGCAAAAAATTGAAAAAATAATGAAATTTTGTTGTAAAATTTTTATGAATTGCACTGGCTGATTTTGGCCATTAGGATTAAATTACACATTATGTGATAAAAAGAAACTCAAATTTGTCATGAAATTTCTGAACTTTGTTCACTATGCATTGAATCTTCAGATTTCTAAACAGAATTAGGCATGTTGTAGTGCCATCGTCTCTTCAGAGTGTGGATGAAGGCATGTCTGTACAGATTGGGCGAATGATCGTTTCGTTTGCCTATCATTTACCACACAAGAATTAAGGTGTCAAATGTTTTGTTGACCTATACAGTACGGCGACTGGTGGGCTTCATTAATTAAAATTTTGTTGATGATTTTTATTACCTGGTAAATGCATTGCATGGACATCATTTCCCACGCATGGATTACAACCAGACCATGATGGCTGTACTTTATAACTAGACCTTGGACTGTTTAACAAGTGAAGTAAACTCAAATTGTCTGTAGTATTTACTTGTTCACTCTTCCATAACCATGGTCCACTGAAGAATGATGACAAAACTTAAGTCTTCTTTCACTTTGGAGATGAAATACTGTTGTGTAAAATGCTATTGGAAAGGGATCTCAGAGCCCTTTCAGACAGTGTATTAATTCACAGCTCATCGCTAGCTTAATGAAAGAATCTGAGCTGCTCACAGTATTCTATGAATTTCTCATCTTTGCCTTTGAATTAATGGTGGTAAACATATTAGTACAGTGGAGTCGACTTAATTAGATATCTCTTAATCCTTCACGTAACACATCCACCCTTGTAATATGCGAAATCAGGAGTTGAAAAAATATTATTTTTCAAAACATTTCAATAAAAGCATATTATGTGATCCCACATTGGAACGAGCTTGTTCCAATGAGGGGGTGACATGATATGGTTTTGTTGAAATTTTTTTTTTAATTTTGAAAAATAATATTTAAAATAATAAATTTTGATACCGTCTGTGTTGGATAAAGGGTTAAAGGAATGATCATGTTGATTGAATAGAACTTCTAAACACCAAACCATTTACCATACCTTCAGTACAAATTTGACTTAAGTGCATATAGGTAAAAGAGTGAATGCTTGTTAATTTCAATAAAAAATCTTTTAATGTGTGGAGAAATTACCCTGACGATCACCAAATTCCCCTTGTTTATAGTGCTATATGGCTTATGTACATCCAACACAGGCATTTAATCTATTATATCTTGTTTGAAAAAGCTCTATGAGCTCTATCAAACAAGATATAATAGAAAATAAATAATCAGTTTATCTCTGGAATACAGGAAATTGACCAAATCCCCGTTAATTGAATAATTCTCACTGGCAAACGATTAACAGGATTCCACTGTATTACTTTGACTTTCTCTTGCTTAAAAATCAGAAAAAATGATATCAGAAAGGAGAGTCGCATGAAAAAATTAAGGTAACCATTTTAAGGTGGCCTTAACTTTTAATTTGTACAGCCCAGACTAGAAGTGTATCATCGGTGGGCTTCCACAGTGTCGTATCTCATATTTTCCAACTTTTCAGGAGAGTCAAAAAACTGAAGAACTCCAAATATGAGGAGCACAGAACCGAGTAACTTCGACTCCTGAAACATAAAGCCACATTAGTTGTTTCAGATAACATTTTGAGTCTATTAGATGTTTTTCTCTGAGAAAAATGACTTTTAGGTGGTGATACAACATTTTGAGAGAACACTTGCTGTAATCAAAATTATATGATATTTCTGAATTGATTATATCTCAGTCATTCTGTGATCAGTGCCTTTCACTCTATGCATGGTTAGTCAAGGTTTCCTTCACCTTTACTTTCTACCTGTCAGAAACAAGCTGATTGCCACCGTTCACAAGACAGGTATTTTGAAATACAACATTTTAGAATCAGCGCTCCATGTTTTTTCTTTTTATAAAGGATGAAGGCACCGCAGGCGCCCGAGTTGAGACGGAGGCGAAGCCGACGTCGAAACTCATGAGTCCTTTATACTAATTTCACACTTTTTTTAACGTAGGAAGTAGTTAACGAGATGAGACTTCAGGAGAATGGCTCTGGCTGATTAAACTTTTAGGGATTTTTCCCAAAGGAACCGGGGACAAATAAGGTTACATTTTTTCAAGGATACTCGGTCGCTAGAACAAGTGATGGCTCTCCACCATTCCTTTCACCCTCATAGGGTCAAGGGACCCCTATATATTGAGTGTGTGTGTGTGGGGGGGGGGGGGGGGGGAGGTTAATGGGTCACTGATTATGTCACGTGACGACCATAGCAAGTAAAGCACGCCCCTAGCAACGGGCAAACTACTGGGCCAATTTTGACCAATTTTGATACATGGACCCAACATGCATTGCAAACGAAAACAGACAGGTCAATGGTGTCGCCACGTGACTTCCCTAGCAACCAGAGCATCCCCTTAGCAACGGGCTAACTACTGGGCCGATTTTGACCAAATTCGGTATGCGGACCCAAAATGCATTGCAAATAAAAACAGACAGATCAATGTTGACGTCTCGTGACTTCCCTAGCAACCAGAGCGCGCCATTAGCAACGGGCTAACTACTGGGCTGGTTTGGACCAAATTCGGTATACGAACCCAAAATGCATTGCAAATGAAAACAGACAGATCAATCATGACGTCACATGACTTCCATAGCAACCAGAGCACCCCTTAGCAACAGGCTAACTACTGGGCCGATTTTGACCGCATTCGGTATACGGACCCAAAATTCATTGCAAATGAAAACAGACAGATCAAGCAACCAGAATGCCCCTTAGCAACGGGCTAACTACTGGGCTGATTTTGACCAAATTCGGTGTACTGACCCAAAATGCGTTGCAAATGAAAACAGATAGGTCAATGTTGACGTCACGTGACTTCCCTAGCAACCAGAGCGCCACCTTAGCAACGGGCTAACTACTGGGCCGATTTCGGTATACGGATCCAAAATTTATTGCAAATAAAAATGTACATGTCAATGTTGATGTCACGTGACTTCCCTAGCAACCAGAGCTCCCCCTTAGTAACGGGCTAACTACTGGGCCGATTTTGGCCAAATTCGGTATACGGACCCCAAATGCTTTGCAAATGAAAACAGACAGATCAATGTTGCTGTCCCGTGACTTTCCCAGCAACCAGAGCAACGGGCTAACTACTAGGCCGATTTTGACCAAATTCGGTATACAGACACAAAATGTATTGCAAATAAAAACATGCAGGTCAATGTTGACATCACGTGACTTCCCTAGCAACCAGAGCTTCCCCTTAGTAACGGGCTAACTACTGGACCGATTTTGACCAAATTCGGTATACAGACCCAAAATGCTTTGCAAATGAAAGCAGACAGATCAATGTTGACATCATGTGACTTCCCTGGCAACCAGAGCGCCCCCTTAGCAACGGGCTATCTACTGGGCCGATTTTGATAAAATTCGGTATTCGGACCCAAAATGCATTGCAAATAAAAACAGATAGGTCAATGTTGACGTCACGTGACTTACCTAGCAACCAGAGCGCCACCTTAGCAATGGGCTAACTAGTGGACCGATTTTGACCAAATTCGGTATACGGACCCAAAATGTATTGCGAATAAAAACATACAGGTCAATGTTGACGTCACGTCTTTTCAGTTAAACTGCATTGGCATATTTTCATCGTCCTTTTTTGCACAGCACTGCTGTATTTTCTTGTTTTTTAGTGCTTTAAAGATACATTCAAGAACTATATGAGAACATTTCTAACCGAAAGCACACAAATCGACTGGATCAAATGCTTCTGTTCCTGCACATCTTATGAAATCATACCCATAGATTCTGAATTTGTGAAAAAAATGTTTTGCGCCAGAAGAGGAGATACAACGGTTTGGAAGCTCACGATGATATGTTGGTTTGCATTTGATTATAGAATGATTTTGTATAATACAGGGTTGGAAAAGGCCCATATAGTTCAATCCAACTGTGTATCACAAAAAGGCATTCTGTTATCTTGGAGTCCCTGTGGGAATCCTGGGACATGAAGTAGGCTCTGTTTACTTGTAACATAGGACCCAGTCACCAATACTTGGAGTGGAAGTCTACTAAAATGGAAAACATGGGTATAAATGATTGACTAAACTTGGCTTTATCTCCATGTTATGGTCACAGTTAACAATTGTGTATATATATGTGACCTTAAATAAATAAATGAACAAATTATCTTTTAGTATTATTCAATAATGAGCTTTATTTTGAACTCAGTAATTTGACAAGTTAATTGTTGGTTTTTCTGAAAATTCACTATTTTGACACTTTTGTTCAAGAAGTTTATATAAAAACATAAAAATGTATTTAACAGGTTGCCTGTTGAAACATACACTGACAATTTAGATATTTGAAGAGAAAGTTCAGTCATGGCAGAATTTGAAATATAGAGACAATTGAGCCAGATGAAAATGAATCTGAAAAACATTGAAAGTCATGGCTTCTATTTAAGAAAGTAACATGTTCTGTCACTGGAATGTGCTCATTCCAGTTTTGAAGCAAGTGATGTTTTAAAGTTTTGAAACTATTGATCTATATTATGAAAATGTTGTTAGATGAAGTAATGTTCTGTGTTCTGAAAGAGTTTTTCACAAAATTTTATAATGATATGAATACTTATAAATGTGTATGATTTGTTGTTTCTTCATCTCATTTCTGTATATTTTTGCAAGGAGTCTCATATTAGAGTTCAATATTTTAGTTTTTCAAAAAGGATTTATTGAAGTGAATGTAAGTCAATTTTGTTAAAGATATGAATTCTTTAAAATGTTGAAAAAATTCTCATGAAACTGTCTGAAAAATTACACTGCCATCCAGGGTAGGATTTGTTCGGTTTTGCATCGCATTGCGATGCAATTTTCCCCTAATGTGGATCACTTCCATAAAATTGGATAGCAAAGTGCGATGCACATGTATTTCGGTAAACAGAATAGGATTATTCCTCTTTGTTCTCCTGACATTCAGAGGCACTCACACATCGCATATGGTACGATTTACGATAACATTTTGCAGGAACTTTTTAGGTGTCCTCGTGGACCCGATATTCAGCCCACTCATAGACCTGATATTCGGCCCCATTCCAGTGCAAAATGGTACTTTCATTTCTCAATTTTCAGCCCCAAAATTCCCAATCCCAGCTGGACAACATCATCAGGTTCAAGAAGATTTTGCCATTAAATTATTCTTACTTAAGTCTTTTTGTCCTCCCCATCGATCAATATGCATTTGAACAAATACTACAAATCGTTGAAATCAAAATCAGAACCCCAGCATTGTATAGGCACATAATAATTATAAGGGATGCTCTTTAAAATAGTCACTCACAAATGTGATCGCCATACACTAACATGTGATTGCTAACCGACTAATCAGCCATGCTTTACTTGGAGGTCATCGACCTTTTCTAGGCGACATGTCCATCTGGAGTGTTCAGATTTTACCGCATAAAATAAAGCTCCTTAATAATTTGTAACCAGAGTATGCAACCTTCTCACCCAAGTGTTCAGGTTTTGATTATCTATATTGTGTCCAGTGATTATAAAATTAGCATGGTGAAATACCCACTTTGTGCGAAACAAAACTAAAAATATAAAAAGAAATGATTGATTAAGCATTTTTGTCTTTTAATATTACTGAGTGGAGTTGCCTACCCTTCTCACACATTTTCACTGAGGGCATAAAATTTCGAGTGCCATTTGAACATAGTTGATACTTTTAAGTGTGGGATTTGAACGGGTCTGACTATTTCGGTATTATTTCTGAACCTAATAAAGCCAGTATGATTTAAAAAAACAAAACAAATAACAAATATATTCTGTAATTCACAACATTTTGAGCAATGAAAAAATATAATTTTTTATGCCCGGTCACTGAGCATAAGCTACTTTTGGCTTCAAATTTAGTCGATATTTGGATGGAAACTTGGCAGTGATACGTGAATTCAGAAACAACAACACTGCCTATGATTACTGTTTGCAAAATTATTAAAAGAAGCAACCAATACCACACTGAATGAAGACGTTTAGGCCTTCAACAAAGAGGCACTGGACAGATTAGTGGTGACGTTGTGTGATGCATACTGCATGCGATGGAGTGTGTATGTGTGTGTGTGAGGTGCTCCGACCAGGATGTTGCAGAGAATTGGTAAGTCAAGGGCTAAACAGTGTGATCCAAACGACCCCCTGGCAACTGTTGATTGAAACATGATTTAAATAAAACCGTTGACTTATTTTAATACTTTTGAGGGTGAAACCATCATGAAAGAAATCTGCTAAACAATTACACCCACTTGTTAATCAATTTTAAGAGTTAGGCAAAAAAATGCTAAACAAAAATTTTAAAACAAATCCTACCCTGCCATCAAAGTGGATTATCTGCAGTTTCCACAGTAAAAAAAATGTAATACCGGGTAGATATCATCTATTCCTGCTGAATTATCTTTTGCATATTTCTCTGTAATAAATTTCAGTATCTTAATCCTTTGAACACAAAAGGCCACTTTTCCAGTCCAAGATTGTGATGTGACCTGATTTCATGTAGTGGATAGTTGCTCAGTGCACTTGTGTGGTAGACCAGTCAAGATTTTCAACCTATGGCCCAAGGCTGCACAATAAAAATGTTGATTGATCTTCCCTCAAGTAACAAATGTGACTCTACGAGTTGATAGCTCTGAACTGGTATGGAATATACAATCAGGATCCAAAGGGTTAAGTACATATGCATCAAACTCTTTACCTTAAGTTATATTTATGTATTTATTTATTGGTGTTTAAGGTCACATACTTATGCACAATGGCTAATTGTGACCGTGACAGTTTTACGGGTGGAGGAAGCCAGAGTACCCGGAGAGAACCACCGAGCATCGACGAGCAACTGTCAGTTGTAACATCAACTTGAATCATACACTGAGGACTCCAGGAGAAAGACCTATTTGGAAAACAATATTTTTGGTCATTAGTTCCTCGGGCCAGACATTCTTTAGGCATGCAGGAATGCTGCATGTCTACTGATCTCCAAGGAAATATCAGAATCCTAACCATCTCAGGCCTGACCTGAGGTGGTCAAGAGTAATAATAGTTGCATTGAGATTTAAGAAGGCAATTGCAGTACTTGGCAAACTGAGAACAGGGGGGGGGGGGGGGGAGGGAGGGGGGGAAAAATTTGCAAAACTCTGATGCCGGGGTGGGTGGGTGGGCAAGGAGGACAAAAAAAATGTTTTTCTGATGCTTGCAAATTTTTTCCTCAGACACTTTTGGGCAAAATTGTATACCATAATCAGTGAAGTATCATTCCAGAACCAATAAAAAGACACTCAAGTTATCAGGGGGTACCTACCATGGGTTATATACGATTATAAAACTGTTATTGCGGCTGAGCTATGATTCGGCTTATAGTGATACAATGTATGATATATTGAATAATACAAATTAAAATGCATCACTAATTTTTTTGCTACATCAACACCCTTTACTTTGATATTGAAGTATACTTTCTCATCCGCAATTATCTCTCTTCATGTCAGTCCATGCTCGTTCATGCATGTAGTAAAAAAAATCAACAATTTGTATGATATTTTACAAAGCTCTCTGAACTCTGTCGAATACCATATATATTATTGGTTTCTACAACATGTCTGAACACATGGAGAGATAACTATAGGTAAAAAGTTAATGATATGACATTCAAGAGTGTTAATGAATTACAATAGAACATGCCTTAAGAGACCGATGTCTTTGGAGACCATGTTTTATATGGACATACCTGGACATACCAGCTTTACTCTATATTTGGTTTGTTATGGGAGACCATCTGCCTTAAGGGACCACTTTGGTCTGATAAAACGGATGTTCTTTCAAGACCTGTCCTTCTGTACAAGGTCAATCACTCAATACTGTATGATAAAATTGGTTATGGTGCAGTATGGTGGGAAGGATGATGCAGAAGCATGTATTTAATGGGGGAGGGTGGTTCAGATAACCGCGGAAAAAATTGTAAAACTGGAAAAAAATTACATGGGGTGGGTGGGTGTGTCCTCCGACCGGTCAAAAACAAAAAATCGGCATCGGTGTCTGCAAATTTTTTCTTACCCCCCCCCCCCCCCCCCCCCCCCCCCTGCTGAGAAGGGCAATTATTTGTTCTCCCATAGTTTCCAGAATGCCAGACCCTGTGTCATGTGTTTATTATCTTTATACTTATTTGACATATCAGATACAATGTACTTTGATATTTTACACCCCTCACACTTCTTACAGTATGATGAGGAGGAAGGTAATAACTAATAATTCATCAGTAAAGGAGTGATGAAAATCTATCAACATCAACTTTGAAATTGTAGTCAATTGTGGATGTTTCTGATGATCAATTGACTTCTCAATTAATCATGACAGGCCTGAATCAATTTATATTACAAGACTTACTCTTCAGTGGCTGTAATCAACTGATGGAGTGCTATAAGCCACTATCATGGCTCTATTGAAAAGTGCTGGAAGACACTTTAGTAGCTTTATATTGTATTGATTTAGCTAGTTTGCTCAGCAGCAGAAACACAAAAATGTATATAATTGTTTTGTTACAATTTATTGGAGAGTGCCAATAGGCACTCTCCAATAAATTGAAACAAATCAGTTGTTTATGAACAAAATTTTACTCCCTTTGCTGGAAATACAGTATCCTTTAAAAAAAATACTCATGTTTCAAATCACTATCGAAACCTAATTCAGCACTTGTCCAGGTAAGCACTGAAATGGCAAAATCATTCAATGTTTGTTGATTTGGAAGCCAAGTCCTGCAATAAACAATAAAATATATCCTGTATGAATTGTGTTGGTGTTGTTCACAAAAGAAACACTCACAAAAAAATAGCTTCAATCACCCATCATCCACCTTCACTTCATTTGGGAACAAGGTACAATATTTTGTGTGAACAAGATGTTCTCTCAAGGTTTCACATGGCACATTACCCCTCTCCTGATTGAGCTTGGAATTCTCATCCCATTGAGGGATCATAAAATATGTTTTGTAAAAATGTTTTTAAAAGCTTACACATTTTGTTTGGCAAATTTTGTTTATATGTTGGCAGACTGGATAATTTTTGTAACAAAAAAGGGTTATCAGCTATCACTTGCTACTTTCCTGTAATCTTCTGGAAATAGACGAGTGCTACAAATATTTAGTAATATGAATGCCTTTACACCTGTAATCTTAATGGTGAGAGAGTGATTTCAAACAATACCCCACTGCCAACAATCCATCTATATGGCATTCTGGAAAACAAGTTTTTTCAAACAAGAAACTGTACAAATTTTGATTTGTCCTTGTAATTTCTTGGGAACTAATAGTTTTTCATCATGTCTGTTTTGCAAACCCCCATTGGAGTGATATTACCTCATTAAGCCAAACAATGTTTGAGCAACAGAATAGAACATTGATGCAAGTTGATCCCAATGGATCAAACCAGGGGGAAGTAATGAAATGCTTATAATATTGGAAATTTGAAATACTTTCTATATTTATCATACCATGGGATAGAGCTGGGCGATATTGGGGAAAAAAGAAATTTGCTATATTTTCTGAAAATATCGCGATATTCGATATTATCGCAATATTATTTTCAGTGCATTTCTTATAGCATAATCTGCATGAACGAACAACAATGAGAGTAAAATACATTAATTCAGCTATCAGAACGTTGTGGCTGCCCACTTCGGGCCACCACAAAGTTCGGATAGCTGAACTAATGGTCGTAACGGTACATGTACCTGTGTCTGTATGAGCGCAAATCTAACAACACAGTTTACTGCTGTCTGCTGAGTCTGCTGACAATGCCCAATAGCAAGAGCTGGTGAAGTTCAGCTCTCCGAATGTTGTGGCTATCCCACTTGACTAGTGGGGTAACTGCAATGTTCCGAGAGCTGAACTAGAGCTGGTTCAACTCGGACCACATCATCATGGTTCACATGCGTATCTACCACAACACTTCCAAATATGTAACATCCAACGGACAGTAGCACTCAACTTCGTCTTCTGCGCAGTTCTTCCAAAGTCAGTGTGATAAAAATAGATCAGAAATTCAGAATGTCACCAGATTAAAAACAAGAATCGGGTCATTGGGGTGACATAATTGCAGGTTAGGACATGTGCAGTTGTGCGCACACACAGTCACACACAGTCACATACTCATATTGTTTACTGTGCGGACACTGTGGAGTAAGTAAATGTTACGTCGCGATGGATGATATAGAAGAAATCTAACTGCCGGTTTTGGGGAAAATTACTGTTATATCTGGTATATCATGGGAACCGTGGCCTCCATTCATCATACCGAAAATATACCGGTATTTCGATATTTTGTACAGGCCTCGATATTGAAACCAGTTTTGATTTTAATATCGCCATTATCAAAAAACCATATCTCCCAGCTCTACCATGGGACCAGACTAGCTATTGCTCAGTTCGATAGAATTCAGGTCAAACACTTAATTTTGAAGCCCCAAAAAACTCTAAAAATTAAGCCAAATAACAAAACACAAGGAACCCTGTATGGTGCTCCATACATGACATCTGCACTTGTGCAGAAGTCCAGGAAGTGTCCTCCAAACTCACCAATAACCATTCTTTTGTTGTGCCTGCAACGTTTTGTAGATGTATACGGGAAGGTGTGAGTGAACAACTCACAGGAGGGCACTTTCTGTCTGGGCCAGTGGATGGTATGATAAATATAGAAATTTTAAATTTCCAATATTCATCCACGATTACTACTGGCCCAGACTGGCTGAATAAATAAAAGGGAGGAGGGACCATAGAGGATTAAGGATAGTAGATAATGAAGGCTGTATAATTATTTTCAGAAACTTCTAAGCTCTAAAATAGAATGAATTAACAAGATAGTCCACACCTAGTGATACTAACTGACAAGTTGTTGCAAAATAAAAAGACAAAGGATGAATAACAGAATCCTCTTCTGGAATTGCCTTGATTATCCCTTATCTAAGATACCTATCCTAAAAGGATACATTAAGATTAAGGTTATCAAAGTATGATTTCGTCCAAATGCAACGCATAAGGCAATTTTATTAAGATTACTGTTAATGTGATTTATTAGTACACAGCGTCATCGTGCCCCCATGTGGACAATCAGAGTTAAGTGCCTTGCCCAAGGACACAACGTGGGGGTCCAAATCGATCTCTCAGACGGTCACCCATCCAAGGACTAACCGGGCTTGATGTTTCTTAACTTCAGTGATCTGATGAGAACCGGTTACCGTAATGCCACTGTGCCCCTGTTAATGTGATAAATATACCAATACCAAAACATTGGCATTGATTCTGATACACCAACAAAGGAGAAGCTCATAAAACTTTATAATTCAGAGAAAGTAAACTGCAAATTGGTACATGCGCTTGCCTTCCACCCCACCCCTGTTTTGTGATAAAATATTTATATATAAAACAGAGCAGAAAGAGACATAATCAATGACAAACACAACCTAGACATGTACATGTAATGTTAGATTACTGTAGAACATTATATTTCATACAGTGGATCTGAACATTGCCCATCTCCCCTGGGACAGGGCCAAATGTAGGGAGTACCCAAGATCTGGTGTCCTTGGGTAGCCGTTTCCAGTGCAGTGCAAACAAACTCAAAAAATCTTTTTAAAAATAATTAAAAAACACCAGAAAACATGGAAATTGCAGAGGTGACAGGAAAGGGGAAGGTAACAGTGGATATTTCTTAATTGAATATCCCTGTTAATTGTATATAACTTCCCAACACCAAACTTTATCATACCTTCAATACAAATTTGACCTATTAATTGCATATGGACTATAAAGTAAACTCCTGGTACTTGAATACAAAAATCTTGCATTTGCTGAAGAATAACACTGACAACCCCAGAATTTTCCACATTTATTGGCCTATTTGACCCTGATGTATCCAATATAAGTATTTTACCTATTATATCTAGTTTGACAGAGCTTCATGAGCTCTGTCAAACAAGAGAAAATAAAATACAGATCAGTTTATCACTGAAACAGAAAAATGGCCAAATATATGCCTGTTAATTAATTAAATTCTGTTAACCCTTTACCTAACATGAAAAGCAGACAACCTTGCAAAAAAAATTCTTGAATAACTAATTTTTTAAATTTTTTGTCTCAAAAACATAGGTTATGACCCCTCGTTGGGACCAGCTCATTCCAACGAGGGGTCATAACCTATGTTTTTGAGACAAAAAATGAAAATTATTTGGCGATTTTTTAGAATAGTGCTGGCCGGTTTGGGCCGTTACATTGGGTAAAGGGTTAACAGGGTTTCACTGTACTAGCATGAGCTCGGTCAAACAAGAAGAAAAAATAAATATTCAAATTATCACCAAAATGTTGAAAAACAACCATATTGTGGTTAATTGAATACTGCTGCAATTTGAATACTTCTCCAGTGGTGTAGACAGGGGTGGGGGTGGGATCACATAACATATAAAGCCCTAAAATGGTCTCCAGTACAGGGCTACACACTCTATAAATGTCCATGATTCGCTCTTTGAGCACTGAATTTTGCAAAATTTTCTTGGGGTGGAGGGGGGAGGGGGGGGGGGGGCTTGTTCTAGCTAGGTTGCTCCGGATATTACCACCTCCCCCCACTTCCTTTGAGAATTGGTAGGAGAGAGTAATAACTGGAGGGTCCTAGTTCATAGGGGAGGCCTCCACCATATCCTCACAACAGCCTTCCCAATATCATGTTTGAGGGGCGTGGTGGCTCAGTTGGTAGAGGTGCAGGCTGCAAGCCGAGAGGTCCTCGGTTCGAATCCCACCTGCGGCAACCGCGTTGTGTCCTTGGGCAAGACACTTCACCCCGATTGCCTACATGGGGGCACGATGACGCTGTGTACTGTGGCGTACTGCACGTCGATGGTGCGCATGTCTTCAACCAATCTAACCCTGCCTGTGCTGCGGTGCAGAGTTCAGAGTTACGATGTTGGAGAGCTGACCGCTGCTCGTCGTTGCTCGGTGGTTCTCTCCGGGTACTCCGGCTTCCTCCACCCGTAAAACTGTCACGGTCACGATTAGCCATTGTGCATAAGTATGTGACCTTAAACACCAATAAATAAATAAATAATATCATGTTTGGCTCCCAAAAACTGGCTAGGGCACCCCCTATTATAGAATCCTGGCTGTGTGTCTGTACTTTTCACTGGCATTGTGGCCCTTCAAATAACAAGGTTCCTGTGTATTAATTAAGTCTTGTAAAGTTGTTTTTTTTTCATTCCATGTGACTGCTTTCCAGCTCTTAGTCTAATAACAGGTATAGAATGCATCTTTTCACAACATCAGATCATTGTTGAATACTTTTTTTCACTTCAGTTGACCATTGATTGTGCATTCTTGTTTCCCATGATTATCATCTATCAATAAAATATCAAACATCAACACTGTTAGATTTTACATGGATAATTAATTGCCTTGATGAAGGGCTTCTTTTAGTGGGACAAGAGCGACATGGATGGGACTGTATTGAGGTTGTTCCATATTGATATGAAGTAAGTGTTGTGTGTAATGCAATTAAGTAATAACTACCAATATTTATACCCCCACTTTTTTTTCAATAAGTGGGGTATACTGGATTGCACCTGTCCGTGCATCTATGTGTCCACCCATCCGCACTCAGAGGTCTGTTCGTGTTATAACTTAAACATTACTGCTCAGATTTCGATGAAATTTGATACAAGTATTCATTGTCATGAGATCTTTAAGCAGCATCAGCCATTTTGCTGTTGGAATATTTTTTCTGTGAGTTATGGCCCTTTGAATATTCAAAATAGGCGATTTGTTTTTGTCTGTTCGCCTCATATCGAAGGTGTGGGTTATTGGATCTCAATGACATTTGGAATGAAAATTGTTTATGGGAAAGGCTTTCAAATGAGTCTCTAATAATATTTTTTACTTTTCACTTTTTAGACCAATCCCCCTTTTTAATTTTGAAAATTTGCTGTTTGCCTCATAAAATAGCCAATTTTTATGTGTACCCATACTATGTATGGTACACATAATACCGGCATCCGGGGTGGTCATCCGTCGTTCGTCCATCCTTTGTCTGTCTGACCGTCCGTCCATCTGTCCATCCGGAGTCCGTATCCATTTCTTTGGCATTCGATAACTTGAGAAATATTGCTTGGATTGTCAAGTTACTTTATATTTGTGTTCAGGTTTCTGATGTGCCGAGCTGTATAGTTTTTGGTGTAGATCTGATAATTTGCTCCTGAGATATTAACACTTTATCCTTCAAATTGAGAATTCTTCCAATCCCTTTGGCATGAGATAACTCAATAAATACCAATCCAATTGTCATGTTACTTTATATATATCTTCAGGTTACTGATGTTCCGAGCTGTATAGTTTTTGGTGTAAATCTCTTATTTTGATCCCGAGATATTAAACCTTTATCCTTCAGATTGAAAATTCCTCCAATCCCTTTGGCATTCGATAACTTAAAAAATATTGCTTGGATTGTCAAGTTACTTTATATCTGTGTTCAGGTTACTGATTTGCTGAGCTGTATAGTTTTTGGTGTAAATCGGATGATTTGATCCTGAGATATTAACCTTTTATCCTTCAAATTGAAAATTCCTCCAATCCCTTTGGCATTCGATAACTTGAAAAATATTGCTTGGATTGTTTAGTTACTTTGTATTTGTGTTCAGGTTACTGATTTGCCGAGCTGTATAGTTTTTGGTGTAAATCTAATGATTTGATCCTGAGATATTAACCCTTTATCCTTCAAATTGAAAATTCCTCCAATCCCTTTGGCATTCGATAACTTGAAAAATATTGCTTGGATTGTCAAGTTACTTTATATTTGTGTTCAGGTTACTGATGTGCCAAGCTGTGTTGTTTTTGGTGTAAATCTGTTTTTTTGATCCTGAGATATTAACCCTTTATCCTTCAAATTGAAAATTCCTCCAATCCCTTTGGCATTCGATAACTTGAAAAAATATTGCTTGAATTGTCAAGTTACTTTATATTTGTGTTCAGGTTACTGATGTTCCGAGCTGTATAGTTTTTGGTGTAAATCTGATAATTTAATCCTAGATATTAACCCTTTATCCTTCAAATTGAAAATTCCCCCAATCCTTTTGGCATTCGATAACTTGAAAAATATTGCTGGATTGTCAAGTTACTTTATGTTACTGATGTCCCGAGCTGTATAGTTTTTGGTGTAAATCTGTTATTTTGATCCTGAGATATTAACCCTTTATCCTTCAAATTGAAAATTCCTCCAATCCCTTTGGCATTCGATAACTTAAAAAATATTTTTTGGATTGTCAAGTTACTTTATATTTGTGTTCCGGTTACTGATGTGCCGAGCTGTATAGTTTTTGGTGTAAATCTGATGATTTGATCCTGAGATATTAACCCTTTGTCCTTCAAATTGAAAATTCCTCCAATCCTTTTGGCATTCGATAACTTGAAAAATATTGCTTGGATTGTCTAGTTACTTTATATTTGTGTTCAGGTTACTGATTTGCCGAGCTGTATAGTTTTTGGTGTAAATCTGATGATTTGATCCTGAGATATTAACCATTTATCAATCAAATTAGACACTCCTCCAATCCATTTCTATATGTACCCATACCATGTATGGTGTACATAATGTCGGCATCTGTGGTGGCCCTCCGTTATACAGCTTTCTACTTGTTGTGCATATGGGTACACATCTGACGATTTCATTGGCCTATTTTTTTGTCTGTGCGCCTCATATTTCATGTTTGGGTTATCAGATTTCAATGAAATTTGGAATGAAAATTGTTTATGGGAAAGGCTTTCAAATGAGTCATGTCCCTGCAGTAAAACAAACAAAAAATACATGCAAATCACCTCCCCACATGTGGCATTATGTCTTTGTTCTATAAGGTTTGGGTCATCAGATTTCAATGAAATTCGGAATGAAGATTGTTTGTGGGAAAGGCATTCAAGTGAGTTATGACCCTGCAGTGAAACAAAGAAAATACATGCAAATCACCTCCCACATGTGGCATTATGTCTTTGTTCTACATCTCTTATGTGGATGGTCCGATTGTCACTAGACTCCAGTAGC
This sequence comes from Pictodentalium vernedei, assembly GCA_031216915.1. Classification (NCBI taxonomy): domain Eukaryota; kingdom Metazoa; phylum Mollusca; class Scaphopoda; order Dentaliida; family Dentaliidae; genus Pictodentalium; species Pictodentalium vernedei. The sequence goes on along the minus strand of CM062296.1, from coordinate 686,177,156 downwards.
CGGTGTTTCTGACATTCACAATTACCTTGCTGTAAGACAAAGACAATAATTTTGCCATTTGCCTGGTAAAATAGTCAATTTTTGTCTGTTTGCCTCATATCTCTGGTTTGGGTTTAGCGGCTCTCAATGAAATTTGGAATGAAGATTGTTTATGGGAATAGCTTTCGGAGTATCATGGTTCATTTCTTCTTTTGTCATTGTTTGGTGGTATCCACCGTGGGGGTATGCCCTGGGGAATGCCCCCCCCCCCTCTTGTTGTTATTTATTTATTTATTTATTGGGGTTTAATGCCCCTTTTGACCTCCATGGTCACTTCATGTCAAGACAGTTTTATAGGTGGAGGAAGTCAGAGTATCTGGAGGAAACCACAGAGCAATGGCGAGCAACCCTCAGACTCCCCAATGAACAAACTCTACACAAGCAGGGTCAGCATTGGTTGAAGACAAGTGCACCAAGTGGCTCAGTATTTACAGCATTGGGCTTCAAACCAAAAGGCCCATTGTTCGATCCCCACCAGGGGTAACTACGTTGTGTCCTTGGGCAAGGAACTTAATCCTGATTGTGGGGCATGGTGGCGCTGTATACTAAGTCATACTGCACGTCGATGGTGCACATGTCATTAACCAATGCTAACTCTGCTTGTGCGGAGTTAGTACTTTGGGGAGTCTAATAGTTGCTTGCCGCTGCTCTCCAGGTACTCTGGCTCTCTCCACCCATAAAACAGTCTGACACGCAGTGACCCTCACTGTCATGTGTCATTAAACCCCAATAGACAGATGAATACCCTTTACCAAATGCACAGGATATCAAAATTTATTATTTTAATTATTGTTTTTTTATGCCCTCATAGGGAGTCATCTTAAATCCTGGTTGTCCATCCTTCTGTCCATTTGTCCGGAGCCATAACACTATAATGCTTTGGTGGATTTCCATGGAACTTCATACAAAGATAAAGACCAATGGAAAGTCTTTTGCAGAGCAACACCATGCTCGAGTGACAAAGGTCAAAGTAAAAGGAATGGGAAAATTTAATTATCTCACAGACTGTATTTGTCCGTCCAGAGCCATAATTCTACAATGCTTGGCTTACAAAGTTATCTGCTTACACATTTTCATCATTTGCAATTCCTGTGTGCAGGGTTTCATTGTTTAAAAGGTTAATCTATATCAGTTAACCTTTTATCCAAGAAAGTTTTTTTTTTTTCAAATAAACTAAATTCCACTCATGGGAGAGAAATTTTATCTCCATTTTCCAATAAATCTATTCAGAAATCATTGTCAAAAGAACTTTCACATTAGAGTACAGGTTGAAATAAGCTGTAACACAACTGCAATAAACTAAGTACACTGCTGCTTGTGCACTGATAAGACCAGAATTTGACAACATTTTCGGGAAAACTCTCTTGCGAGCTTTCCAGAAAAAGATGTTAGTTTCTGGTCTTATCAGTGTATAAAGATACATAGTTTATAGCGGTTATCCTACAACTTTATTTTACAACACACACACACACACACACACAGATGGACATACAGATGGACGCTCCAACAAATCAGGTTTATGTGGCTAAAATATTTGAGAAATTTAAAATGCATGGACAACCACTAAAAACTCCCTTTTAAGTCTAATTTCTGGGCGGTAGCAAACCCAGACCCTTTCAGCTCACTGACCCCAACCTTAACCCTCACCCTTACATAAAATCCCTGAAAATACAATACCCACTTTTTGTCACTTATAAACCATTTTAGCCGCATAAAAAAACTTTTTAGCCACATAACTCAGTTTTTTAGACACATTTGTTAGTTCAACTTTATGTGGCTACCGGGTAGTTACATAAATCATACTAGACACATAAAGTGTTGTGAACTAACAACTAGGCACTTAAACCTGCTTGTTTGCTCAAATGGATGGATGGATGGAGATAGAGACAGACAGACATATGTGTACCCCTAATCTCTTCAAAAGTGGGGATATAATTAGAATGTTTCTTTTGATATGCTATCAGTCTGCACTACTCAAGTTTTTGTGATCTGTGTTTAGAACTTTTTTTTAAACGCTTTACCTAACATGACAGGAAGACAACACTTGCAAACAAAATTCTTCAACAACTAATTTTTTTTCATTTTTTGCATCAAAAACACAGCGTATAATCCCACAATTGTAAGAGCTCAATGAGCTTGTTCCAATGAGGGGTCATACCATAAGCTATGTTTTTGCTGACCGGTTTTGGTCGTTATGCTGAAATGGGATTTGGTGAACAGGCAGTACCTACCAGTATATTAACACCATACCTTTGCAAGAATATCAGATACAATTTGTGATGCAGGTGCAACTGTACATTAATTAACTGATAAGATGGCAATGGATAAACCCCATTATGTGTACCATGACCCATGCTTCCAGGGAAGAAAAAGAAAGCGAACAACTACATTACTCCCTTGTGCCAAACAATAATGACATCGCTGCTGGTCGAGTGCTAAATTATTTTTGACCATCAAAATTTGTTGTCTTTGCCTTGTTATAATTCATGGGAGAGTACCTGTAGGCACTCTCCCTTCAATTGTAAAAAGGCAAATCCTAACAGACTAAATAATATCACATCAAAGATAATACGAAGCATAGCCACTGAATTAGAAGCCTTTGAGTTACAGTTCCTGCACTTTGGAATAGAGCCCAAATTTCCAGCACTCAACTAGTTAATAATCATGGAACAAGTCACTGGTATATATGGTTATGAGATAAAAGTGGCTATAACATTTATCTTCATCTAATCTATAGGTGCAGCATTTCTCTTATTAGGGAGTCACTGTTGTTTGGCAGGGTAGAGCAGAAGACATGCAATTATTGACCCTATAATGGAGTTGTCCATGAAACATGCTCTACATTACATATTATGATTTAGCCCTTTTAGGAGGGAATACTTAGGTGATGCAGAGTACACTCAAACCTCTGCAACTGGGAAATATATTCATGGACAGTGGTGAGGATTTGTGTATTTTCTGCACCAGACTTATGGTATCGCGGAACTAAATATTGAAATTAGAGTGAACCGCCTTAAAATGTTGCACTCGGAAATGACGCAATCTCTAAAAATAAACAGCCTTGGGAAAATCCGTTGTTTCAATAAAAGTTTGAAACATTCTATTGACATCTTGCATTATTGTTGAATATTCCTGATAAAAAAGAGGGTGATTTGATGACTTTTGGACCTAAAAAATACAATTTACTTTTTGTGTGTTTTTGTAGGGTATTCCCTGAAAAATATGTGCACGTGACCGGTACTTCCCTTTGTGTCAGTTTTTCTCTCTTATTTGTTGCATGACCCCCTGTTTTCAGATCAGAAAAAGTTGTCTGAAGGGCTATACTTGACAGAGATATTTGAATGCCAAAATTAAAGTGATGCGATCATATTTTTTTCCACCTGAACGTTATAATGGTCGCCTATGGGAAAATATTTAGTTCTGTGAGACCTATAGGAAATATGTTTTTTGGCTTCCAGACCAGATTCAGTTATTATTTTGGGGGATTATTTCACATTTAAATATTTATTTGGGGACCATACACCTTACCAAACCATTTTATTGTTTTGAGAAGTTACATTTTTGTCACAGTCAGCAATTAAAGCTATATATTTCCAAAACTAAGGTTGTTCATGCAAGAAAATTCACATCTTGAGCAAGTGTATTCCCCAGGAGCACACTATAACCTCTGGCAGCTGCTAACTAACAGCCTATCTTACCCTATTAACATATTTATTTAAACCATGGTTTCTCCTCATATTTCTAGGGGCAGGGAGGATTCCAAATCTTCCAACCCCCTCCCAAATCACCATTCAAACACAGACAGAAAACCTACTCTGCCCTTCTATTCACTATTATTTAGAAGTTTTTCTCTTCTATATTATGCTCTTCAAAATGTTGGAAAACAATTCCTTCATTGAAAGAGTATCCTGGAACACAAATTTGAGGAGGGGGTTGGGCTACAGTGGAAAATAACATAATAAAATTACAAATGTGAGTGAATGGCATTTGTGCATAGCTACCAATATAGTTGTCTAGTACTAGTGCTGCCATGGTTCCCCTGATACAGCATAAATTTACAGTGATAGTTGTGAAATATTGCTCTTTTCCTGAACCAAGTCCTCTCTCCCACACATATTTAACCCTTCTGCTGATGATAAACATTTGGAAAGACTGAACAGCATGTTTTTAGAGACTGAAGTTAGTATCATACACTTTCAGTTTCTTATGATTTACTTTGAGGCTTCAGCACTCATGGTCCACTGAGCTATTTTTCAATTTAACAACCTTGCCCTGGCTCTTCCACTATATTTTTCATTGTATGCCATTCAGTACTCTCATGTAGACCTCCTACATGTGTGACTGCAAGCCTATCTGTTTGTCTGTGTGTCTGTCTCTTCATCAGACATGGTGTTTCTTTGCTTTTCACTTGCCTGGATCTACATTTTCAATAATTGGCAGCTGACTAACTTTCACCCCCCCCCCCCCCCCCCCCCCCCCCCACACACACACACACACACAAGTATATTAAACATCAAATACCACTATATTCTTGAAGCAAATGTCTGATTCATCCTCTTTGGAAACATGTTTTCAACAATTTCAATCTTTTTGCCAGAATGGGTGTCTGTGGGGATTAAAACAAAGGTTATGAAAGTGCACTTATGGGAACTTGCAGCATAAGCATAGCACTATAGAATCAATATTTGATGGTTTTAGGCATCTTATCAGTTTTATGAGATATCACAGTAGCAGGTACTGGTCATTCTTTTGGAAAAAAAACACTGTTTTATGTTTTGTCAGTGCCATACCAATGACTCTATGTGCCTTTACTGAGAAAACTGAGGCTTTTCCTTTACAAAAATTGAAAAATATTCATCAAATACAATGTGAAATGCCTTCAGATGCCAGATTGTGATTTAAAAACTATTACAGATGGGAAAGTTCATATCACACTAGGTTTGTTTTGGGTCAATATCTATTAAATTATGAATTATATCACATATTTTGATGAAAAGGGGCATACCGGGGGGTCCTATTCAGGGCAAAATTTTACTACATCAGATGGTGGAATAAAATTTGACATCAGTTGTTAGGATAAACTGGTAGAGTCCTCTCATATTGGTGAAATATATAGCTGCATCCCCAGTTTTGGAAACAAAATTGACATCCATATTGTTCCATGGGGGTTGGGACACTGTTTTGCTTGCAGTATGGTTAAATGAGACAGATTTTTTCTAAAAATATTTTGTGCTGATGCAGATGTTAGTTTTATTTTGGGATCAGGGTAGTTTTTTAAAGAAAGCTGTAAATTCTCATCCTTCTCAGTTAATTTATAAAGTAACAGGATAGAAAAATCTTTTGGAGGCAATACCAGTTTTCAAGCCCACTTGACAAAGTTTGGACACTTTTCCTTAAAAGAGCAAATTTTCCATGTTTTTGACTCAGCCAAAGCCAAAAGTTGGATTCTAATGCAGAAATGACTCTTTTATCTCATGGAAGTGGTAAAATGTCTCTTTGGTGGGTTTGGGGATGATTATAGGTATCGCGGAACTAAATATTGAAATTAGAGTGAACCGCCTTAAAATGTTGCACTTGGAAATGACGTAATCTCTAAAAATAAACAGCCTTGGGAAAATCTGTTGTTTCAATAAAAGTTTGAAACATTCTATTGACATCTTGCATTATTGTTGAATATTCCTGATAAAAAAGAGGGTGATTTGATGACTTTTGGACCTAAAAAATACAATTTACTTTTTGTGTGTTTTTGTAGGGAATTCCCTGAAAAATATGTGCACGTGACCGGTACTTCCCTTTGTGTCAGTTTTTCTCTCTTATTTGTTGCATGACCCCCTGTTTTCAGATCAGAAAAAGTTGTCTGAAGGGCTATACTTGACAGAGATATTTGAATGCCAAAATTAAAGTGATGCGATCATATTTTTTTCCACCTGAACGTTATAATGGTCGCCTATGGGAAAATATTTAGTTCTGTGAGACCTTATTGGGATTTCCATACAAGAGACACTGGACATTTAGGGCAATCATTTCTAAATGATCAATCAAACACTCTCTACAGTGATTAAATAAAGGACATGATAATAAACAAGAGGCCTGAGGGCACTCACCTGACATGGTAGTCCAAATATGAAACCGGGGACTTGACTTGAATAAGCTGCATACGCCCCTCCTAAGAAAAGCATATACCAATTAGATTACATAATACACAGGATTTTCCTTCTATTTTCAGTTCTTGCACTTTTACATCCCAAAATTGAGATAAACACATAAAAAACAAATTTTTCTTTATTTTTGTTCGGAAATTTTCGAAGTTCCAAACAAAATATTTTCAGCCTAAAATTTTTTTTTTCTTCTTAAAATTGACCAAAATGCATAAAAAAACCAAAAAACTAATTTCCGGATCAAATCCCACCCGGCCCCCAAATTTTCAGTGTAAAAAAAAAAAAATTTGTCTTAAAATTGACCAAAATGCATAAAAAAACAAAAAAAAAAATTTCCAAGTCCGGAATGGGACACCTAATTTTCAGCTTAAATATGAACCCAAGGACGTGGCTTGAACAAACCTGAATCCCCCCCCCCCCCCCCCCAAGGGTGCTGCATACAAAATATCAAAAGATTTTTATTGGCAGATCTGAAGAAGAAGATTTTTAAAGAAAAGTCCTCATATTGCACAAAGTTAAAATTCGGGCTCCCATAGGGAGTCCAAATGTGAACCCAGGAACTCGATTTGTACAAACTTGAACCTGACCTCCCTGGAGATGTTGTATACCAAACATGAAATGATTCTGACTGGTGGATCTGAAGAAGAAGATTTTGAAAGAAAAGTCCTCATATTGCACTAAGTTAAAATTCGGGCTCTCATAGGGAGCCCAAATGTGAACTCAGGAACTCGATTTGTACAAACTTGAATCTGACCTCCCTGGAGATGTTGTATACCAAATATGAAATGATTCTGACTGGTGCATCTTAAAAAGATTTTGAAAGAATAATCCTCATTTTGCACCAAGTTAAAATTTGGGCTCCCATAGGGAGCCTAAATTTGAACCCAGGGACACAATTTGAACAAACTTGAATCTGACCCTAGAGATGATGTATACCAAATAGGAAAGAATGCTGCCTGGTGGATCTGAAGAAGAAGATTTTTTTGAATTTTGGAAAGAAATTCATGGGTGCTATCAGAGTTATGCCCTTTGTGTTGCCCCCTGTGGGTGCGGCAAGTTTATTTGTACAAGTTTGAATTGACATATGATAGGGAACATGCACACCAAATTTAGTTCAATTTGATCCAGTAGTTTGTGAGAAGTCGATAATATAAAGTTCACGACGGACGACGATGGCGGACAGCAAGTGAAAAGTTAAGCTACCTTTGTTGAGCTAAAAATGTTCAACATCCTCATATGGAAATCCATATCTGCATGGTGGATCATCAGTTAAGAATCTGTTAAACTTATGTCTTTATAGGTCTCTGCGTTGCAATCTAAGTCTGCAGTGAAGAATCTGTCCTTTTCTCTCCCCCGTACTTAGGGACGACTTCATCTTCACGAGCTAACTTCTTTTTAAATACATGTATTGACGAGCTGGTCTGTAGCTCGACATTAAGGCAATTCCAAAGTATTACAGAATTTACAGGAGGAACGAGTTCGCAAAACATGAAGTATTGCATTTGATGTCGCACAATAAATGTTATGACCTTCAGGGATATGTGGTAATTTCAGAAATGGCTCATGGTATGAGTAATCTCACATAATCAGGTACGTCCGTGAACATGATTCTCTAACAAGTCACAGGTTTGTGTCATTTTCTACATTCTTTCAACATAATAAAACCTAACTCTTTATAGATGAGTTGATGACTTGTGCCCCTTATTACACCTATAATTGTATGTTGTGCATAAAGATGGAGATTTTCAAGATTTTTTTTTATCAGTGCAGTTATCGTATATAACATTTGCATAATCAAACAAGAGGCTCAAGTGAGTCTAAAATGCTCCCCTGTCTCAAGTTGTCAAAAGAGATAAGTGCATCTCAGTAAGTGATCAGCAGCAAGAGCAATTTTTTGATTTGCAATGACACAACCAAAGTCAACTTTTTTGGTCCTTGATTTCTGCTGGTCCTAGGAAAGCTTGCTAGCAAGGTCTGTTTTTGTTTTGTTTTCACCTACTGTGGTTCTCGCTAACCACCCCCCCCCCCCCCTCCTCCCCCAAAAAATAATAAATTCCGGCATAAATGAAATACTTATGACCCAGTTATATACTACATGATAAATTTGGTTCACATCTGCCCACTGGATCTGAAAATATAAATTTTGATTGTATCCCAAATTTGGGAGTCCAAATATTGACTTCCTGAGTTTCTTTGAAAAAAAGTGAATCTGCATCACAAAAGTAAGTCCCAAACAAGAAGCCTAAGCATTACTGCAAGTCGCTCATAAAAAGAGGATTTTAAAAGCATATTAGGCTTATGGAGCATTAACCACACCCCAAAGGATATGGTAATTTGAGGGGGGGGGGGGGGGGGTCAGAAGAGTAAATTTCACCAGCCTTAAGATGGCAGCAGCTTCATTTGAACAAAGGAGAAAAGGTTTACTCCAAAGATGGCCTGTGCCATAAATGAATGAATTTGGCCCAGTAGCTTTAAAGAATAAGAAAAATTTCAGACTAGAGAAACAGAATTTTATTGCCACCAGTAAATTCAAGACTGTGTGAAAATGGTTAAAGAATTAAAAATAAACAAAACAGAAAGAGAATTTATGGAGACTTATTTCTGGGTGTAAAATATGTTTAAAGAAATCGGAAAAAGGTTTTCATTAACAGTATTACATGAAATAAAATCTTTGGAATCCACATTGAAGTCTTGAGAGGGTTATATTAAAGATATTCATGCAGGAATCAGATACATTTTTCCAAGAAACCAGAAAAGAAACGTGCACAGCATTGAGAGGGTTTGATCATGGCATCAAGAAAATCTATGGAAATCACAATGCAGTCTTGAGACGGTTAAAGTAAAGATATTCATACAGGAATCAGATAAATGTTTCCAAGAAACCAGAAAAAACATATATGTGTAGAGCATTGAAAGGATTCAACATAAAATAAAATATTTGGAAAACACACTGAAGTCTTGAGAGGGTTAAATTAATGCTATTCATACAGGAATCCGATAAATTTTTCCTCTACCATTTCAGGAAGTCTTGAGAGGGTTGAGCATTGTACAGAATTATTTCATTCCATTAAGCTTAAAATAATATAGAGAACGTGTGTTTGACAGGTGACAGGAGTCTCTCCTGTCGCTTGTTGACATAAGTGATGATAATAGTAAACAGTCTGAAGAACTCTTAACTTGTATACGGAAAAATATTACTGCAAAAATGCTGACTCATCATGTTTTCTTTGCCTCCTACCACACACCCTAACATAACCAAGGGCAGTGTTTCTTAACCATTCCATTCTACTGGTCCCAAGGATGCTTCATACCAAATAAAAGTTCTCTGTTCCATGTGGTTTGGGAAATATGGGCTTTTGAATTGTTTTCCACTTTTAGCCCCTGGGGTTTGCCACTGGAGAGTGAATTTTTTTTGCGGGCATCAGTCAATTACTTCGGACCCACTTATACTATATGCCAAATTTGGCTGAAATTGGTCCACTGGTTCTTGAAATAGAAATTTTGAGCAGAGCCCAAAATGGATATGCCCCCACAGAGAGCCCAAATATTGACCTACCAACTTCCTTTGAACAAACGTTAATCTTAACACCAAAGGATGTTCCATACCAAATATCTAGGCATTCCCTCTGGTGGTTCGTGAGAAGATTTTTAAGCTTTTGGGGCATTAACCAGAGCCCGAAGATGGCAGCTGCTTCATTTGAACAAAATAGAAAGGGTATACCCCATGGATGGTCTGTGCAATATATGTTCAAATTTGGCCTAGTGGTTGTGAAGAAGTCAAGTTTGCAAAAGTTAACGGATGCTGGATGCCAAGTTATGGCAATAGCTCCCACTGACTTCCAGTCAGGTGAGCTGACAAAGGGAGAATAAAATATTGATATAGTTTTTTCGAGAGGTGATCAGGATAACCTATATTTCAAACTTCTGAGACAGTTAATCATGGGGCTCACCCTTTTAAGTAAATTGTCGATGTGCAAGTTCCAAGAACCTATCTCACAAAATATTAGACCAAGATGTTTGTGCCAATTCATTTCTTTCATTTCTTGTACTTGCTCATCAAGCAAGTATATTGGAGGGTGAGACATTGGTTTTGTTTACACAAGATATTCAAGGTTTAAGTTTTTGGGGGATTGAATTGAACTTGCCAGGTGTCAGACCATTCAGTATTTTTATTGCCCTGCCAATTTTGCGAAGGGGCATTAAGTGTTATCCTTGTCCGTCCGTAAGTACATCCCAATATGGTTTCCAGGCGATAACTATAGTTTAAATGAAATGAAACAAACTTTTATACATAGCTTATAACCATATATACTCTCCCCCAAAAAAGTGTGCATGCTAAAAAATAACACTAAAAAAAGATATATATCATTTTCATTCATGGAAATTTTATTCAATCACAGATGAATCAATTTGTGATCAACACGAGAAAGTTCATTACGCTACGACGAATACTCTTGGTGCCATGGAGAGTCAAAGTCACTAAGGGTCAAACACAAAAGTCACACACTCAATATCTGGTATGACCTCCGTCTGCATCGACTACTGCTGTGCATCTATGCCTCATGGAAGCGAACAAGTTAGCATGGAAGTGTTGTGGGATGTTGTTCCATATTCTGATAAGCTGTCTTTGGAGTTCCACAAGCATTAACAGTGCATGAGGAAGCCGGCGTAGCTGACGTTTCATTTCGTCCCATACGTGCTCAATGGGCGAGATATCGGGCGAATTTGCAGGCCAGGGAAGAACATCCACTTGTTGTTGCTGCAGATACTGTTGAACAACACGAGCTGCGTGGGGTTGGGCGTTGTCCTGCTGTAGAATGACGCCGGGGCCATGACGTTGCAGAAATGGGACAACAACAGGTGTAAGCACTTCATCACGATATCTGGCTGCATTGAGATTGCCATCAATAATGACCAGTTCAGTTCTGTTACGGGCAGTGATGCCACCCCACACCATGAGAGACCCTCCCCCATAACGGTTTCGCTCCACGACTCATGGATCTGCGTAGCGTTCGTTTCGACGTCTGTACACTCTCTGGCGGCCATCTGATGATGAAAGATGGAAACGACATTCATCTGTGAATAAAACACGTCCCCACCAGTGTAAGGGATGTCTGAGATGTTGTCTACACCACTGCAGTCGAGCACGACGATGATGTAACGTCAAAATCGGACGAATTGCAGGTCTTCGAGGAAGTTTGAATGTGAACGATAGGAATGCCTTACTTTAGTGTTTAAATACCCAAGGATTCACACTGCTGCATGAATTTTCAGACTCTCCACGTGTAAAACATGCCTTTTCACAAACGTGCAGCACATCATTTAATGTTAATGCAATTTTAACGGGGAAAGCTGTTTTTGTGTTCAAAATAACTTATTCATGAACAGGTTAACACTCTTTACACCTACGAAATTATTTTTTTGGAGTTTGATCAATTTCTGCAATGCACACTTTCTTTTTTGGGCGAGTATAATACAGGTTGGGATTGATCGTGGGCTTGGTCTGATTTTTTTGGCAAAATTCTGGCCCTTTTCCAACTTAAAAGACATATTGATATTGGTTTCCAGATGGTAACTTGACTTGTAAGTGTCCGATTTCAATCAAACTCGGAATATAGTTTTCTGTAGACAACTGTAGATGGGTTTGCTTTTGAGTGTGGTGCAATAATTTTTATCTGAGTTATGGCCCCTCTTTGAACTTTGTTAACCACTGTAACTGAAGTTCCTCTACATCAATTTTAACCAAACTTGATTTGTGGCTCTTGTACCATGAGAGGAAGAACTTTATTTATTTTGTGGTTGTGGGCCCTAAGGTCAAGGACACTATGACTCCATGGGAATGTTCATCTCAAAAGTGGTTTCCAGACAAATAGCTTCAGTTTGACTGGACAGAAGTTACGTAATGAAACAAAATGTTATTTTTATATTTTTTTTAAAATTTAAGATTAGCCTAAAACAAAGTGATTAGAAAATTGGCCTTCAAACCAAAAGGTCCATGATTCAATCTGGACCAGTGGTAACTGCATTGTATCCTTGGGCAAGACACTTTATCCCGATTGCCCATGTGGGAGCATGGTGCTGCTTTGTACGAAGGCAGCCTGGATGTTAATGGTATACTTCCCTTCAACTGCTGCTACCTCTGGTTAGTATGTTAGAGGGTGACAGTTGCTCGCCGCTACACGGTGGTTAGAGCATTGGAGTGACAGTTGGTCACTGCTACTAGGTCCCTTCTCTCTGGGTACTCTCCACCCATAAAAAAACTGTCTGATATGACATGACTCTGGCTATTTAAGGTGCCATTAAACCTCAATAAACAAACAAACACTTTTTCTTAAACCAAGATAATGGACTTCTAGTACAGAACCAGGCAAATGTCTACTGCTGAAATTCCCTATCTGGACCCACCATAGTGAAATCTTAATAATCTCTGGGTATGCTTCACAATTAGTAAGAAGCAAACAATATTTTGTTAGCGATTATTTTTTCGTTACAATCTATGGAAAGTCTAAAATATGGTTCATACAGAATTATCATTTAGAAGTTCAAGGAATGTTTAAGGTCTTTTTATGATCTGATGTATAAAATTTCGCACCACTCTTTGTCAACAATAATAGTTAAAAAAGAACCAATTCTTTTAATCTTTACACAACACAAGATGCAAACTATCTACTAATATTCCAGGAAACTATAAATGAAAACAATGTTCCTTTTGTTTTTTTTTAATGTAATACTCTTAGGCCTAAACAAGTTAAAAGTTTGTTTTTCAGGCCCTCCTGAATGGTCATTTTGGCTGCTGCATGCTCTCTTTTTATAACCAAAGTAAACTTGAAAAAATAAGAATTAAATGGTTTATGACTGATATTTTACCAAAGTTAATAAAATTGATAAATTTGTCCCATGAGTGCAACAAGGTTTTCCAGTGCTTTAGCATTGCAAAGCCTTCTTGCACTCAAGGGACGAAATACACCACCACCACCCATGCTATTCTGTAGATTCTGAGGCTTAAAACAAACCAAGAACAGGAACTATTGATGACAAAGAAATAATTACAAGAATGAAAGTGTCATTGACACTGTAGCTTAACTTGTGTGTTGTGTTTGATGAAAAGGATAATGTTTAATGTTTATGAAAGGATTATGAAATAAGACAAGAATTGTGATAATTGGGAATATGTTCATTTCTGTTCCCTGTATGCTATGTTTTTGATAAAAATATTATGAGGTGTACACTGTACTAAAGAGCTGAGGGGTGGGTTAATATGACCTCACAGTTAATGTATGTGGTCCTCACAGTTAACATATATCAACGAAAGTTACAAAGTTACAGTGAAATTATTCCAAAACAAGTCATCCTATCAAGTTACATTGAAATCCCTTCATAAATATGGCCTGCAGACTGTGCTAAAGGTTTTCGGGCTGTGGGCCCCTGTAGCCGTCAGTTTCCCAATTGCGTCCAAAGGGGACGTTCTCATCTAGACATTATATGAAGTCAGCCTACCAAGTTACAATGAAATCCCTTCATAAATATGACATGTAGACTGTGCTAAAGGTTTTTGGGCTTTGGGCTCGGGCAGCCATTATGGTTGAATGATCACAACCAAAACGGGACATTCTCATCTGGACGTCATCTGGAGTGATCCTACGAAGTTACAATGAAATCCCTTCATAAATATGACCTGTAGACTGTGCTCAAGGTTTTTGGGCTTCGGGTCCCTGAAGCCAACACAGTTGACCAATCACGACCAAAAGGGGATGTCATCATCTAGGCATTATATGTAGCCAAACTAACAGGTTACAATGAAATCCTTCCATAAATATGACCAATAGACTATGCTAAAGGTTTTGGGCTCTGGCAGCCATCAAGGCTAAATGATCGCGGCCAAAGGGGGACGTTCTCATCTAGGCATTATTTGGAGTCATCCTACCAAGGTACAATGAAATCCCTTCATAAATATGACCTGTAGACTGTGCTATAGGTTTTCTGGCTTCAGGCCCATGTAGCCGTCACAGTTGCCCAATCATGTCCAAAAGGGGACATTCTCATCTAGACATTATATGAAGTCAACCTACCAAGATACAATGAAATCCCTTCATAAATATGACCTGTAGACTGTTCTAAAGGTTTTCAGGCTTTTGGCTCAGGCAGCAATCATGGTTGAATGATTGCAGCCAAAAGGGGACATTCTCATCTGGGCATCATCTGGAGTAATCCTACGAAGTTACAATGAAATCCCTTCATAAATATGACCTGTAGACTGTGCTCAAGATTTTTGGGCTTCGGGCACCTGTAGCCATCACAGTTGACCAATCACTACCAAAAGGGAATGTCATCATCTAGGCAGTATATGGAGTCAACCTAAAAAGTTACAATGAAATCCTTCCATAAATACGACCTATAGACTATACTAAAGATTTTTGGGCCCGGGCAGCCATCAAGGCTGAATGATCACGACCAAAAGGGGACGTTCTCATCTAGACATTATTTGGAGTCATCCTACCAAGGTACAATGAAATCCCTTCATAAATATGACCTGTAGACTGTTCTAAAGGTTTTAGGGCTTCGGGCCCCTGTAGCCGTCACAGTTGCCCAATCATGTCCAAAAGGGGACGTTCTCATCTAGGCATATGAAGTCACCCTACCAAGTTACAATGAAATCCCTTCATAAATATGACCTGTAGACTGTGCTAAAGGTTTTCAGGCTCGGGCAGACATCATGGTTGAATGATCGCAACCAAAGGGAACAATCTCATCTGGGCATCATCTGGAGTGATCCTACAAAGTTACAATGAAATCCCTTCATAGACATGACCTGTAGACTGTGCTCAAGGTTTTCAGGCTTCGGGTACCTGTAGCCATCACAGTTGACCAATCACGACCAAAAGGGGATGTAATCATCTACGCATTATATGGAGTCAACCTAACAGGTTACAATAAAATCCTTCCATAAATATGACCTTTTGCCTATGCTAAAGGTTTTTGGGCTCATGCACCCATCAAGGCTGAATGATCACGATCAAAATGGGACGATCTCAGCTGGACATTATTTGGAGTCATCCTACCAAGTTACAATGAAATCCCTTCATAAATATGACCTGTAGGCTGTGCTAAAGGTTTTTGGGCTTCGGGCCCCTGTAGCCGTCACAGTTGCC
The DNA here is from genome assembly GCA_031216915.1 of Pictodentalium vernedei. Taxonomy (NCBI): domain Eukaryota; kingdom Metazoa; phylum Mollusca; class Scaphopoda; order Dentaliida; family Dentaliidae; genus Pictodentalium; species Pictodentalium vernedei. Next base: position 686,161,810 of record CM062296.1, on the reverse strand, counting down.
CAATCACGTCCAAAGGGGGACTTTCTCATCTAGACATTATATGAAGTCAACCCACCAAGTTACAATTAAATTCCTCAATAAATATGACCTGTAGACTGTGCTAAAGGTTTTCGGGTTTTGGGCTCGGGCAGTCGTCATGGTTGGCAAATCACGCCCAAATGGGAAATTCTCATCTAGACATCATAAGGAGTCATCCTACCAAGTTACAATGAAATCCCTCCATATTAAACATGACCTGCAGACTGTGCTAAAAGTTTTTGGGTTTTGGGCTTGGGCAGCCATCACGGTAGACAGATCATGCCCAAAAGGGGACATTCTCATCTAGGCATTATACAGAGGCATCCTACCAAGTTACAATGAAATCCCTTCATAAATACGACCTGCAGACGGTGCTAATGGTTTTCGGGTTTTGGCTCGGGCAACCATACCAGTTGACAGATTGCGACCAAAAGGGGACGTTCTCCTCTAGACATTTCGCGACGATCAGGCAAGAACTGCAGGGTGTAGCCCGTGCTAAAGGAAAATGTGAACACACTCACGAACTCACAGACTTCCACACGCATGATGGCAGCAGCTTATCTTGACTTTGTCAAGTTAACTAAAAATAAAATGAAATACCACCCGCCCACCCGCATGCAATTTTACAAAAAATGGCCTTAGAAACAGATCTACTTTGTAGGGCCTTAAAACAATAAATACAGGCCTGAGGCACATGATTATAGCTGAATCCTGTTAACTCTTTCATGACACAGTTGTCATTTCTGAACATTATCCACAAACTTGCCACCCAAACTTTATAATTAATCCAATTTTTGCCTCCTAAATATATCATAGGACCCTTCATAGGAATGAACTTGTTGAGTTACGAATGTAATGAACATGTGGAGTTAAAAATGTTCTAATCACTAAGCATGATGGCAGAGAATTTAGCCACAACAGAAATTATGTCCACCGACAGCCTTTTGTCACTCAACCTTAACAGTGACTCTAATACTACCATTGTCCGTGTGGGAAACAGCCACGCATCCAAACGACAATGAAAAGACAAAGAGGTACACGGAGGCTCTACCAGTAGAAAAACTGTAAAAATCAAACCAGAGAACATTATTCTGTATAAGAAAATCAGAAACATATGAGTGAAAGAACTCCGACACTACCTTTGCCAACCAGTTCTTCACAGACTGCGACAATCCCAACTCAGAATTATCCACAAAACTCAGAAAGGAGACGAAAATCGACTGGATTTACCATCTAAGGACACTCATCCCATTTGAGCTAAACAAAAGGGTTTTTTAATTTGTTTCCAGTTGAACTTGTTGAGTTAATTCAAACAAAGTGCCATAAGTTATATTTCGGAGGCAAAAAATTAAAAATTGTAGTTATTCAAAAATTTTCAAGTGTTGTTTTCTGGCTGTGTTATTCAACTCTCAAAGGCCTGCAAATGTTTTGCTACACTTTGAGATTCTCGATCCTGTGGCTTTGCAGTTTCTAAGCATGTTCTGGATGCTTATATAGGTGGCCAAAACATGCTGAGAAACAGCTGCCAAGGTGCTTAGAATGTGCCTTGCAAGTTTATAGAGAGACAGAATGTAAGAATATCTGTTGTACTGCACCAACCCTTTACCTAAATGAAAGTGTCAATGACACTGTAGCTTAACTTGTGTGTTGTGTTTGATGAAAAGGATAATGTTCAATGTTTATGAAAGGATTATGAAATAAGACAAGAATTGTGATAATTGGGAATATGTTCATTTCTGTTCCCTGTATGCTATGTTTTTGATAAAAATAATATGAGGTGTACACTGTACTAAAGAGCTGAGGGGTGGGTTAATATGACCTCACAGTTAATGTATGTGGCCCTCACAGTTAATGTATATCAACGAAAGTTACAAAGTTACAGCGAAATTATTCCAAAATGAGTCATTCTATCAAGTTAAATTGAAATCCCTTCATAAATATGGCCTGTAGACTGTGCTAAAGGTTTTCGGGCTTCGGGCCCCTGCAGCCGTCAGTTTCCCAATTGCGTCCAAAGGGGACGTTCTCATCTAGACATTATATGAAGTCAACCTACCAAGTTACAATGAAATCCCTTCATAAATATGACCTCTAGACTATGCTAAAGGTTTTTGGGCTTTGGGCTCGGGCAGCCATCATGGTTGAATGATCGCAACCAAAAGGGGACATTCTCATCTGGTCATCATCTGGAGTGATCCTACGAAGTTACAATGAAATCCCTTCATAAATATGACCTGTAGACTGTGCTCAAGGTTTTTGGGCTTCGGGCCCCTGAAGCCATCACAGTTGACCAATCACGACCAAAAGGGGATGTCATCATCTAGGCATTATATGGAGTCAAACTAACAGGTTACAATGAAATCCTTCCATAAATATGACCTATAGACTATGCTAAAGGTTTGGGGGTTTTGGGCTAGGGCACCCATCAAGGCTGAATGATTGCGACCAAAAAGGGACGTTCTCATCCAAACATTATTTGGAGTCACCCTACCAAGGTACAATGAAATCCCTTCATAAATATCGCCTGTAGACTGTGCTAAAGGTTTTCGGGCATCAGGCCCCTGTAGCCATCACAGTTGCCTAATGGTGTCTAAAAGGGGCTGTTCTCATCTAGACATTATATGAGGTCAACCTACCAAGTTACAATGAATTCCCTTCATAAATATGAACTGAAGACTGTGCTAAAGGTTTTCGGGCTTTGGGCTCAGGCAGCCACGATGGTTGAATGATCGCAACCAAAAGGGGACATTCTCATCTGGGCATCATCTGGAGTGATCCTACAAAGTTACAATGAAATCCCAACATAAATATGACCTGTAGACTGTGCTCAAGATTTTCGGGCTTCGGGCACCTGTAACCATCACTGTTGACCAATCACAACCAAAAGGGGATGTCATCATCTTGGCATTATATGGAGTCAACCTAACAAGTTACAATGAAATCCTTCCATAAATACGACCTATAGACTATGCTAAAGGTTTTTGGGCTCGGGCAGCCATCAAGGCTGAATGATCGCGACCAAAAGGGGACGATCTCATCTACACATTATTTGGAGTCATCCTACCAAGCTACAATAAAATCCCTTCATAATTATGACCTGTAGACTGTTCTAAAGGTTTACAGGCTTCGGGCCCCTGTAGCTGTCACAGTTGCCCAATTGTGTCCAAAAGGGGACGTTCTCCTCTAGACATTATATGAAGTCAAACCTACCAAGTTACAATGAAATCCCTTCATAAATATGACCTGTAGACTGTGCTTCAGGTATGCAGGCTTTGGGCTCGGGCAGCCATAATGGTTGAATGATCGCAACCAAAAGGGGATATTCTCATCTGGGCATCATCTGGAGTGATCCTACGAAGTTACAATGAAATCCCTTCATAAATACGACCTGCAGACTGTGCTCAAGATTTTCGGGCTTCGGGCACCTATAGCCATCACAGTTGACCAATCATGACCAAAAGGTGATGTCATCATCTAGGCATTATATGGAGTCAACCTAACAAGTTACAATGAAATCCTTCCATAAATACGACCTATAGACTATGCTAAAGGTCTATGGGCTAGGGCAGCCATAAAGGCTGAATGATCGCGACCAAAAGGGGATGTTCTCATCTAGACATTATTTGGAGTAATCCTACCAAGCTACAATGAAATCCCTTCAAAATGATGACCTGTAGACTGTTCTAAAGGTTTTTGGGCTTCGGGCCCCTGTAGCCATCACAGTTGCCCAATCATGTCCAAAAGGGGACGTTCTCATCTAGAGATTATATAAAGTCAACCTACCAAGTTACAATAAAATCCCTTCATAAATATGACCTGTAGACTGTGCTAAAGGTTTTCAGGCTCGGGCAGTAATCATGGTTGAATGATCGCAACCAAAAGAGACAATCTCATCTGGGCATCATCTGGAGTGATCCTACAAAGTTACAATGAAATCCCTTCATAAATATGACCTGTAGACTGTGCTCAAGGTTTTCGGGCTTCAGGCATCTGTAGCCATCACAGTTGACCAATCACAACCAAAAGGGGATGTCATCATCTACGCAGTATATGGAATCAACCTAACAGGTTACAATGAAATCCTTCCATAAATATGACCTTTTGCCTATGCTAAAGGTTTTTGGGCTCGGGCACCCATCAAGGCTGAATGATCGCGATCAGAATGGGACGTTCTCATCTAGACATTATTTGGAGTCATCCCACCAAGTTACAATGAAATCCCTTCATAAATATGACCTGTAGACTGTGCTAAAGGTTTTCGGGCTTCGGGCCCCTGAAGCTGTCACAGTTGCCCAATCACGTCCAAAAGGGGACTTTCTCATCTAGACATTATATGAAGTCAACCCACCAAACTACAATGAAATTCCTCAATAAATATGACCTGTAGACTGTGCTAAAGGTTTTAGGGTTTTGGGCTCGGGCAGTCATCACGATTGGCAGATCACGCCCAAATGGGGAAATTCTCATCTAGACATCATAAGGAGTCATCCTACCAAGTTACAATGAAATCCCTCCATATTAAACATGACCTGCAGACTGTGATAAAAGTCTTGGGGTTTCGGGCTTGGGCAGCCATCACGGTTGACAGATCATGCCCAAAAGGGGACGTTCTCATCTAGGCATTATACAGAGGCATCCTACCAAGTTACAATGAAATGCCTCCATAAATACGACCTGTAGACTGTGCTAATGGTTTTCGGGTTTTGGGCTCGGGCAGCCATATCAGTTGACTGATCGTGACCAAAAGGGGACGTTCTCATCTAGACATGACCTCAAACCTGCATATGAAATTTTGTGACGATCAGACAAGAACTGCGGGGTGTAGCCCATGCTAAAGAAAAATGTGAACAGACTAACAGACTGACAGACTTCGCCACGCGTGATGGCAATAGCTTATCTTGACTTTGTCAAGTTAAGCTAAAAATCAACCACAAATTCAGCATTTGTAAAAAAGTTATTTTTCAAAAAATTTCAACAAAACCGTATCATTCAGCTCATTCCAATTGGGGGGAGGGGGGGGGGCACCTATATGGTTTTGTTTACATTTTTAATTTTTGGAAAAATTTGAAAAGATAATATTTAAAATAAGAAATTTGGATACTGTCTGTGTTAGGTCAAGGGTTAAAACTTGGTCAAACCAATACAAACTAGCCTTTAAGGGTTAAATGGTTTACTGAATCATAAACTTCTCTGCAAAAATAATAAAATTTTGTGGATATTCCACGGAGCTTACAAAAAGTGAACGTCCATTTCTAAGAGCCACCCACATTAGCCTTTTTATTGAGCATGTTATCTATCATCTCTGGAAATTTTTTTAGACAACTCTTTATTGTTTCATGTCATATAAACTCCCTTAAACAATCAACAATCATTCCTCTCTTATCTGTTTTGCATACTATTTTGAAGATTATGAGACTTGAAAACATTAAATAAACCTTGAATAGATAAGGAAAATCAAATTTAAAAACTCTAAAACAGCTTGCCCAAAAGTATTTCTGACAAAAAAAAAGGCCGAGAAACAAATTTTCTTAATTATCTGCTATCTGATTATAATAAACTAAGTATTTAATTATTTATTTTTGTTTGACATAGTTTAGGGGCGTCTATCAGATGAGAGGTAATGCACTCACTTCATGAATGACCATACCAGATAGGTCATCTGCACAAAAGATACATATGTTATGCAAAATACATTGGTAGTTATTTAAGATGTGCAGGGTGTTTTCAAGTATGAAAAAAGCAATTTGATAGGCCATCAAATGTGTAAAAATGTTATTGCTTCTAAATAAATGCACCCCTTCCGAAATCACAGATGCTAGGAACAAGCTCAGATCTGAAATCACAGGTGCTAGGAAAAAGGTCGGAAATCTAAAAAGTATACCTCATACTGTTTTTTTGATCAATTTTGAAGATCAACTGTAATCAGATATAAAAAGAATGGTCTAATACATATATTACAGCCCAGAAACAAAAAGAAGTTTATTACTAGTAATAGTGCAGTGTACTTTTTAACTACAATAATGATAACCAAAAGAGTTATTTTTTATATAAGGGTACCTGCCCTGTAAATTTGGTGGATATGTGCAAATATATCAGAAGTTATTGCCTGGGAACAAATTTCTGACAAAGTTCAATTTGTAGTAAAAAATAAGCCCATTACCTTTACAGGGTTTCTGCATTAGAATGAGTAGGCATTTCGAGGAGTTTCAACATCTTCCCAATAAAATTACAAGGAGTAGAGAGGCATTCAAGGATCTTGAACAACAGCTTTTTCGGGCAAAAACAAAGGAACTAGCTTCTATTTGGTAGAAAAGATCTATTCCAGCAATATTCATCTTGCTGCAAGACGAGATGAATATTGCAGAGCCAAATCTTCTCTGATCACAATGTCGCATTTGTCCAGGATTTTCAAGGAAGGTTTCAATATTCAAGAATTTTCCAGGTCCTTGAAAAGTGGTGCTGGGACGTGTTTCGGTTCATGTTTTTTGCTGCAAAGTGGAAAACCGAACTGCAAGTCCCAGCAAAAATCAACCGAACAGTTGTACTTTGTATGTGGATAAACTGATCAAACTATCTTTCTGGGAAGGAACTGCAATGGTGGCCCATATGGACTCTCGTCACTTAGTCTATCAGACAAAGGGGTGAATATGTTGTGTTCTCACTGTCTATTTTCTCCTTTATTGACTCACCCACCTGACAAGTTAATAAGGGAGTAAATGTGACACTGAGAACACAACATAGATTAGATGAACTTTATCAGTTGTTGCCCAAATTTAGGTGTTTTCTGGCTAAACAGGCTTGGCAACTGATCCCCTAGAACCCATAAGAATGATTAAAGGGAAGTTAGGTTGAACCCAAAGGAGAAACTTACAAGGCTTTTTGTGGTGAGTGGTGTCATAAAAACTATTGTGGAGCCTGAAGAGTTGTTTACTACACATAGAAAAACTGAACCAAAACCAAGGTTTTTTCCTGAAACTGAACTGAAACTGTATCTGAAGAATCAAAACCGCTCAGCTCCATTGGCAAGGGATTTCTATATTCCCAAACATTTGTGGCATTAGAGGAGCAATGGAAACTCTACTTTCACCATACAGAGTAGAGTTCTTCTCTTTCCAAATGCAAACAATTCTATAAGATTAGTTCAGCTGTGAATACCTGGTAATGGTATTTTCAGTCCTAGTGATCTTGACTTTTTGACAAGTACCCTAAAAATTCTTCTGCAAAAGGGGTACATACCCTGTAAGTGTAGTGGACATGTATTGAATAGAACTAAAGTTATTGGGAGAAACAAAATGTTTACTCACACAATCCTGCCCATATGCTTTCAATGAACTATGAGTTGGGCTTGACTTTGCCAAAAAAACATTATCAAATTGTTTTCAAATGTTTTAACCCTTTACCTACTGAATCAGCTGCATCTTCTCTGTAATTTACAAATTGAGCAGTTGAAAAAAAAAATTGCAACTAAACTATATCATGTGAACCCCTTATTGGAACGAACCCAATGAGCTTGTTCCATTGAGGGGGTCACGATATGGTTTTGTTAAAATGTTCTGAAAAATCCGAGAAAAAAAGGTCATCCAAAATAACAAATTTTGCTTTGGGTAAAGTGTTAATGTATGACTATACAACATACAGGATCAGGCAAAAATGCTGTTAATTAAAAACAATTTCTAAAGTGAGTCCCTAAAGCTTTACTAAACAATTGTAATGTGTTGTAAATGTATACAGCAAACAAAGGTTCATCTGCAGTGCAGATATTTTTTCAATCAAACACTACAACATATGCATTTGATCCATTATACAATATATGATGGATTAAATATTAATTAGATCACCAGAGTATATTGAATATGTGATATTCTGTTTCTCTGAATATTCCTGTTAACTGAATAATTTCTATGGACAAATCTGGTATTCAATTAACTGGTAGGGTGCTGGAAGCCCATATTTGGGCTTTACTCTGAGGTGCAGGTACCACAACTTAAAGGCTTCATATTTGGTGGATTTGCTTCACATTATATTGAAAGTAAAATGATTTTGTCTAGTAGGAAATTGCCATGTTGCAATTTATGGGAGAGTGCCTATAAGCACTCTCCCATACATTGCAACAAAGCAGATACAAGTGAACAAATTTTGATGACCAAAAATAATTTAGCACACCACCAATTAACAGAGAAGATCTACTGTAAACCCTTTGAGCCCTGATGGTATCTTCCATGTCAGTTCATCGGCAGCAGTTGGATGAGTATTCATTATTTCGGGGTAGACCAATATAATAGTTTGAACATGCTGCCTTGGTGCTGCATATTGAAAAAATAATGATTGATCTAATCCGCACATTCACTTATCAGCCATCCTACTTAACGAAATTATGACATATCATGCTTCTGGACCGCTAAAGTGGCCTCTCCTGTTCAAAAGGTTAAAGAAAAGATAATAAGTTAGCTCCGCCAGAGTCTGAAGCTACTTTTAAATCTTCATCAACTGGATTTTGTTTTGGCCATTTTCAGACAACTGTTGTATTGTTAATTTCAGTATAAAGATGCATTAGTTTCAAAATTTATTTTCTGACTGAAGAATTTCTAAGTTTTCAAGTCAGGTGGCCACCATACTGGACGGTGTACTTTTGCTTCATACATTTTTCCATCTTTTCCTTCAACATTGACGGTCTGTTTCACCTGTAACACTCGTAATAAAGCAAGTCCATATATTCCAACTGAATTACGATATTTTCCAATAGCCTGCCCTTCTTCATTCAGGACTCGAGCTCCTGTCTCCAGTTCAGGTAGACTGAAAAAGTAGAAAGTTGAACAAAACTTTTAGGAAATACCTCTAATATTTGAATTTTTTAATATTTATTAAAAAAAAATGGCAATACAGAATAGAAAATAGAAATACTTATATGTTGGGGGGGGGGGGGGGGGGGGGGGATGAAGGACACCATCATCCCCGTCATCATCAGTGCTCTGGGTCATGTGGGAAAAACATTTAAGCACCACACTGAGAACATTCCTAGCAGAACATCGCAGTACAAAATGCAGAAAATTTCCCTACTTTGAAAGGAAAACATCTTGAGAAAGGCACTCTCGGTCACCAGAGTACAGTAAATCTCACAACACGAGATAAAATGCAGCAGTGTGAATAACTCAGTCACATCAAAACATGACTACAACTGGCCACCAACTGAAAGAAATGCCCTGATGCAGCAAAGAGAGCAGGAACCAGAAAAATGTGTAAATTAAAGTAACTATGACCTTGATTTTCAGCAAAAGATATAGGGTTCTTCCTCTCATTCATACCCAACCCACATATCAAGTTTGGTTTCAATCAGACCAGCGGTTTAATTTTGATCAGCCAAGTGGAGCTTTAATTAGAAAGCAGAAAACAGGAAAATTTATAAGTTGAAGGTCACTGTGACCTTGATCTTAGGCATAATGACCCCAAAATACTTAGGGTTCTTCCTCTCATCACACCCAACACACGTCAAGTTTGGCTCTGAGCGGCTCTGTGTAATTTTAATTAGAGAGTGGAAACCAACTCCAGGAAAATTTTCCAGTTCAATGACAACAAAATAAATAGAGTTCTTCTGCTCATCATTTCAAACCCACAGTCAAGTTTGGTGTTGATCGGAGAGCACCTCCAGTAAATTAAAACAATTTATATTTATGAACAATATGTACTAACCATGTAATGTTATCTGTAAACTATGAACCAGAGGAAAAATAATTCAGAACTCTACCAGTTAATTAATAAAACTAAGTATCAAGTGGTGACAGTGGTCAGCTTATTTTCACCATGCCCACCTCCTACCACTAGCCATATTATATGTTTGGTTGAACACTACATGCATTGATGAGGATTCCCCTCAAATCTTTCCCTACCAGTAATGACTATAGCTACCATATTTCAAATTGCACGTGGCATCAAATAACTAATGTGAACGGGTGATGACTTTGAAATTTGAAATGTACTTCCTGGAGGCAGCAGATTTCAAATTTTAGATTGCTCATGTGACAGTCAATCCACTAATCTACTTCATAGTGTTGTTAGATGACATGTAACAGTGGACATTTTTATGTTTTTTTCTGACTTCTCCCTTATGTCCACTCACTTCTCCCTCCTGGACCCTGATTTCTCCCTAAAGTCATTTTTTGGTAAAATCAGCTGCCAGGCTAACCACTGGTTTTAACTATGGTAAAATTTGGCCAAGTATTAAAGTATTTGCCTCTGACATGACATGACGTAATGCACTGCAATGTGGCGTGATGTGACATGCACAACATGGGAGATTCTTATGTACTCCCCCCATCAGAGAAAACACAAACTTTTATGGTTTCTCTTGCAATTACATTGACAAACAACTATCAACTCAATAAATTGACCTAACATAATTGAGAAATTTAGAACTGAAACCTCAGCAAGCATTGTTTGTGTGGTACTCATGTTAGGGTGTAGATTTTGAACAGACCTAAAATTGTTATATATATATGGAAAGATATACACCTGATAAGCAAACACATTTAACTAAAACTTTGTTAACAGAATATTCCTCACTGGTTTCTCTCTCTACTAAGGATACCAGACTCAAAAAGAGCTTTACAAAAATAAAGGTAGAGAGCATAACATTATCAAGAGAGCAGGGCTGAAACGGTTGACTCATTTTCACAACCGACTGACCGAAAGCTATAACCAGATAATATCTGTTTATCTGTGGCCATTATTTCTCGTAATATGGGATCAAAACTATAGGGATTGGAAAGCAGTATTCGCAGAAACTATTCCGTAATCTGTATATAAATGAACGGTGTCCAGTACTCGACAATGTTCGTTTGTATACATACTATGGAATAGTTTCTGCAATTACTCAGTACACATGAAAATTGCGGATTATTAACAAACTTTTGAATGCCAAAGTTGATTATTTCTCAATAAATACAACCTGGCTTCGAAGGGTTGATTATTTCTCAATAAATACAACCTGGCTTCGAAGGGTTGATTATTTCTCAATAAATACAACCTGGCTTCGAGGGGTAATCTATATCAGAGCAAAAGCAGCAGATTTACTACATTGTAACCATGGAATGACTGGTTGACAGTTTTTCTAATCGGTTAGATAGGTATCTGGTTTCAAACCGGTTATCGGTTAACCATTTCAGTACTACAAGAGAGAATGTCTTGTTGCACTTCCCCCCCCCCCCCCCCCCAACTTATTTCTACAGTACTGTAGTCTTAAAATTTTAAATCTTAAATCTTGAAAAATGTACATAGTTCATCCCTTTCAACCCTGGTGGCATCTTCCATGTCAGTTCAATGGAAGCAATTGGAAGAGTCCATATTTATTATTTGGGGGTAGACCAATTAATATTTTCAACAACAGCCTTGGGCTGCCCATTGAAAACATTGAATGGTCTACTCCATGCTTTAACTTAGCAGCCATGCTACTTAATGAAAGAATGACGTACGATGTACTTTGGCCAGAAAAGCAGCCTCTCAGGTTCAAAGGGTTAATAAGTGGTGGCTAAGGTCCAAGAATAATAGAACTGCCATAAGAAGATTGTTACAAATGTCAGTCAAATGCGAATGGAAAGCCTTCTCCATAAAGATAAGTTGTTGTTGACACATAACACTGATGAAAATATTTGTGAAACCAGACTACAGACCTTTGAAATTCCAGAGGCATCAGTCGCTTTCTGATCACTCCAGTATGGTGAGTTCTTGCTGTTAATTCCTGTCCTAAATAGCAACCTTTTTCAAAACTTACTGGAACAAAGATAAAATTCAAATAACTAATTAACTGATAGAGGCTAAATTATTTTTGGCCATCAGAAATGTTTACATGTCATTGCCAAGCCTGAAAATAAGCAATCTGTCATTTGCAGAAAGAGGTTCCCAGAGGGTAAATGTGCCGATGGTATCCGATACAGTGGACCAATGTATCCTCTGGGTACCTCTATCTGTTTAGGTTTGAGACCAAGATTCAGATTGAGGGTCCCAGAGGGTAAATTTAGTGATGCTACCCTGCTGTGCAGGATAGCATCACCAAATTCACCCTCTGGGGACCTCATTTTGCAGATGACAGTCTGTTTATTTTCTGGCATAGTCATTTCCACTATGCAACAACTTTTAAGTCAACAGTCCTAGCAGTAATTCCTTATCAAGTATTGGCTGCCAGCTTTTTGGGAAATCATTCATAAAACTTTATTAAAAATAAAAATGCAAAGATCCAATTACAAGCCAAGGCATTGATGACTATTTATAGAAAATAAAAATAATAACTAAAAACATTTACAACCCACAGATGTTCCTTAATCAAATTGATAAAAATGATAAGAAATTATTAAGATGCTAAATGGTTAACCCATTCCAGTGGGGGCCACTTAACTGTATATTTTTTAACTGAATAACCCTGTTAATTGTATGTAACTTACAAACACTGAACCATTTACCATACCTTCCCCACTCTTGAATAAAATGGGATTACATGTGATCATTCATCTGTCCATCCATCTGTCCATGCATGCACATCAATATCTCAGCAAAGAGTGAATGAATTTAAATGAAATCTAGTATGTATGAGGGATCCTTGTGTCAATATGCTCCTGCACATGTTACAAAAAAGTTGCCCGCATATTTTTCACCAGAATTACAGTCCTTACTTTGTCAATTTTTCATAATTTGTTTCCATCTGCAGCAATATCTCAGCAGTGAGTGGATGGATTTCTATGACATTTGCTATGAGGGATCCTTGTTACAAGCCATTCTTGCAAATGTTTTAAAAAAGTTGCCTGTATATTTTTCACCAGCGTTACAGTCCTTACTTTGTAAATTTTTCATGATTTTTTGGTCCTTACTTTGTTTTTAATTCATTTATGCTTCATTGGTCCAGCACTACAGTGAGGGTATAATTGCCGACAGCAATGACTCCTGTTTTCACCTAAAAAGTTACCAATTAACAGGGTTCCACTGTTAACAAACAGGCAAATAGGCCTGGTTCAGGAAGGAAAACTGTTTCAACAACAGTCTTCAGAACTGGTGATGTATTCAGCAATATCATGACATGTACCATCATAATTTGAGTTTGTGGAGGCATTTCTATGCTTTTCACAAAATTCTAGCAATACCACAACATGTAACATCATAATTTGAGTTTGCAGTGATATTTCTGTGCTATCACATAATTCTAGTGCAATGACTCTACTGAAAAATACCAATGTGAGTTAATACTTTGACCTGTTAAGCTGTGTGTGTTCTCAGTGGATTTTTTTATTGTTTGTGTAATATTTTAGGCATGATGACACTACTGAAGAATATCAATCTGAATTAAAATTTTGACCTCTGAAGCCGAGATCTTATTGGATTTTTGGTTTTGTCTTTGTAACATTTTTAGGTATGATGACACTATTGAAATATACAAATCTGAGTTAATATTTTGCTGCCTACTCTAGAGGGCTTTCACCTCATGCACTGGTTACAGGGTGCTATTTCCCAGTGCAGCAGAACCTTTTTAATAAAAACAGTTGATTGGTATTGTATACATATAAATCAGTTAACCTTAAAATGTAAGGCCCCCAAATTTTCTGATTTTTTTGTGAAACTGCATGTGGACATGTGGTTCTTTACTTTATTTTTTTATTTTTGTAATTATTTCTTTGCCATCAAAAGCTCATGTTCTTGGCTTGTTTCATATTTTAAGCCTCATAATCTACAGAATATCATGGGTGGTGGTGTATTTCAACCCTTGAGTACACCAAGGTTTTGCAATGCTAAGGCATTGCAAAACCTTCTTACACTCAAAAGACAAATTTATCAATTTTATTAACTTGGGTAAAATATCAGGCATAAACCATTTAATTTTTATTTTTTCAAGTTTGCATTGGTTATAAAAAGAGAGCATGCGACAGGCAAAAGGACTATGCAGGAGGGCCAGAGAAACAGATTTTAAACTTTTTTTAAGCCTAATGAACAGAAAATGGAAAGTGCTGTTGCAGATCTATATTTTGCAGTGCAAAATGAATTTGCAATGACCATTTTGAACAAGAGGAAATGTTTTTCAACTTTCCAAAACTGGGTCATTACTAATTATTTTAAAACTCTATTTTCATATATTAGCAAGAATATTTTTTCCCCAAAATTATATAGCATATCAGATTATGTCCTTAATGATATTACAACCATCAATGAAGCTGAGTTATATCCTTGCTTACATCCATAACTTAGTTGGTAAAAAATATTAATGAATTTTTTAACCCCAAAGATTATAATAATGTTTAAAGATATATATTTTTCAGTTGGTTTGAAAGACTTTATTTCATGTTGTTTACATTTGGAATGTAAATTGTTTTGATCCTCAAGAAAATAAATATTACTAATATAAATACACAAAAAAACCCACAGACTGACACAAGATTTATTTTCAAAAAATACATGTATATGGAATTTATTCCTATTACCTACTTGTATCTTTGCAAAATTGCTATCACTTGGCATGTTTCAAAAGTACTGGAAATTCCTTCTTATGTCCTTCAAAAACTTACTTTGGTTGACTAAGAAGGGAGCAAAAATACAAAGAAAGGCACAAAAATGAAAAAATTTATAGTAATTTATATATTTTTTATACTTACCAATGACCCAGACTTAGCTGGTGCTAACCCCAAAATATCTAGGGCCAAACACAAATTTTGCCCCCCAATCCCCAAAATTTGCATGCAAAACTGAAAATTAGAAGTCCTATCTGGCCCTCCATACATTTTACCCTCCGTCCATGCACAGATGCCAGGAAGTCACCAAATCTGGCGCCAATAAAATCATTCTTTGTAGAAAAAAAATTATAATAATTCAGCGGGGAGGTATGAGTGCCCAGTACTGCCCACTCATGGGAGGGCCCTTCCCGTCTGGGTCATTGGAAAGTATAAAAAATATATAAATTACTATAAATTTTTTCATATTTTTATACTGTAACCAATGACCCAGACTTAGCTGAATCGTAAAAAGGCGGAGGACCAAGAACTTCCGAAATAGTAGATCAACATAGATCAAATCCTTCAATCCATGATGAAGAAATTAGAACTCACAGCGTGAGTGTGTGTGTGTGTGGGGGGGGGGGGGGGGAGGGGGGGGATTCGAATATATGTTGAAACCTCCACACCCACATTACTCAATCATTGCTGGTGCAGACAGCAATAATATAGTGACATAAAGCTCTTTCACATCTGAATAATCCGTAATGCCACAGACAGCGAAGAATGACATGAAGAATAAAACTTCCCTTAAAGAAGAAAACCCTCTAATGGGGAAGCTTCTGGCTAATGCTCAATAGCAGACCCCATAACCTCAATGAAATCAATAGAAACAAATGAATTGAAGGATACACATATCCTATCATTCATTCCCATGAAAACGGCTGAGCGTCAATGTATGCGCTCAAAAGCTTTATACTAGTAACACAAATAATGGAAACTATTATTCCCATGCGCCGAAAATTTAACTATCCTTAATAGATCCCACATAAGATCATATAATAGCCAAAGAGTTAGAATATGCACAAGATATAGCCAGCGCTTACTTATGCGCTAAAATATTAAGCACTGACTGCTAATTGGAAGATAAATAACCCAAGCAGTATGAATAGCTAACTGCCTTATTTAACAATAGAATGAACATAAACGTCCCTTCTATTGAAAAATAATGACAACAGAAGCATTACTTCTCTTCTGATAAACTCTCATGCGCATAGAGAGACCCTCGGACTCAGGATTGTAACGCAATATATGAACTCACGTCCGAAATAATTGAGAAAAGCGTAATATATGCCCAAACCTGACCTTATGTTAAAAAATTCTCTAAAACAAAACAGGTCAAGAAGGAAAAACGTCTACCACTCCAGTTAATAACTGGAGTAGACGTGTGTAAGCGACCCATCGAAATAACATTCCAAGCCGCTCCACACAACTCCATCCGGCGCATAAAACTATCGCTGTTAATGAGTCAGATAACAGATAAAAGCAAGTCAAACAGCTGGTTAATTCGCTCTGTGAAACAGATGAACCAGCCAAATGAATAGTGGGATACATGAATTCTATCATAAATCCCATGAGACATCATCTAGTTCACAAAACAAGTGATCTGAAGAACTATACTTGCTACAATTGCCGAATGTTCGCTTATCGACTGAAAGATAATCATAAATAACCTAATTATCCACTTCCAGTCAAAATTGGCCGGACCGAGTTCTATAAGAGCCTCCAACCACCGGCTCAGGTAAATCTGATCAGTAACTCAGTCTGACGAGAAACCCCTATCCAAATGGCTGTATAGACAAACCTAAAGAATTATATATAGGAGAGATACCTATACCTTCGCTATGAGCCTTATAAGCGAAATGAGGATGGGACAAACTCTCCTACTCTTCTGTTGGCTGTGGTCGATTAGACCCCAACTTAAAGAGTCGAGAATAGATGCTTTCTTGTAGTTTAATCCTACAATAATGAAAGCTTACCATCAAAGACTCAGGTATACCTATACCTTTGCTATGAGTCCTTATAGACGATTTGAGTCTAGGGCAACCTCTCGTACTCTTTCTACTGGTGATGGTACATTAGACCCCAGCTTAAAGAGACGAGAATTGATTCTTATCATAAAAATAGGCCGATGAAATCGTCAGATGTGTACCCATACGCGCAACTAGTAGAAAGCTGTATGACGGAGGGCCACCACGGATGCCGACAT
The DNA here is from genome assembly GCA_031216915.1 of Pictodentalium vernedei. NCBI lineage: Eukaryota > Metazoa > Mollusca > Scaphopoda > Dentaliida > Dentaliidae > Pictodentalium > Pictodentalium vernedei. Next base: position 686,145,067 of record CM062296.1, on the reverse strand, counting down.
TATGTACACCATACAAGGTATGGGTACATATAGAAATGGATTGGAGGAGTGTCTAATTTGATGGATAAAGGATTAATATCTCCAGATCAAATTATCAGATTTACATAAAAATAACTATACAGCACAGCACATCAGTAACCTGAATAAATATATAAAGTAACATGACAATCGGATTGATATTTTTTGAGTTATCTCATGCCAAAGGGATTGGAGGAATTTTCAATTTGAAGGATAAAGGGTTAATATGTCCGGATCAAATTATCAGATTAACACCAAAAACTATACAGCTCAGCACATCAGTAACCTGAACACACTTATAAAGTAACTTGACAATCCAAGCAATATTTTTCAAGTTATCAAATGCCAAAGGGGTTGGAGGAATTTTCAATTTGAAGGATAAAGGGTTAATGTCTCAGGATTAAAATAACAGATTTACACCAAAAACTATACAGCTTGGTACATCAGTAACCTGAACACAAATATAAAGTAACTTGACAATCCAAGCAATATTTTTCAAGTTATCGAATGCCAAAGGGATTGGAGGAATTTTCAATTTGAAGGATAAAGGGTTAATATCTCAGGATTAAATTATCAGATTTACACCAAAAACTACACAGCTCGGCACATCAGTAACCTGAACACAAATATAAAGTAACTTGACAATCCACACAATATTTTTCAAGTTATCGAATGCCAAATGGATTGGAGGAATTTTCAATTTGAAGGATAAAGGGTTAATATCTCAGGATAAAAATAACAGATTTACACCTAAAACTATACAGCTCAGCACATCAGTAACCTGAACACAAATATAATGTAACTTGACAATCCAAGTAATATTTTTCAAGTTATCGAATGCCAAAGGGATTGGAGGAATTTTCAATTTGAAGGATAAAGGGTTAATATCTCAGGATCAAATCATCAGATTTACACCAAAAACTATACAGCTTGGCACATCAGTAACCTGAACACAAATATAAAGTAACTAGACAATCCAAGCAATATTTTTCAAGTTATCGAATGCCAAAGGGATTGGAGGAATTTTCAATTTGAAGGATAAAGGGTTAATATCTCAGGGTCAAATTATCCGATTTACACCAAAAACTATACAGCTCGGCACATCAGTAACCTGAACACAAATATAAAGTAACTTGACAATCCAAGCAAAATTTTTCAAGTTATCGAATATCAAAGGGATTGGAGGAATTTTCAATTTGAAGGATAAAGGGTTAATATCTCAGGATTAAATTACCAGATTTACACCAAAAACTATACAGCTCGGCACATCAGTAACCTGAACACAAATATAAAGTAACTTGACAATCCAAGCAATATTTTTCAAGTTATCGAATGCCAAAGAAATGGATACGGATGCCGGACGGACAGACAGATGGACGGACAGACGGATGGACAGACAGACAAAGGATGGATGAACGATGGATGGTCACCCCAGATGCCGGCATTATGTGTACCATACATAGTATGGGTACACATAAAAACTAGAGTTGGAAGACTAAAGCGACCTATGGCAAGTTTTCCACCTAGTCAAATGCAAAGATGAGGACACAAGGCTTCGTTGCATCAGAATAACTCCCACTTAACATTAGTTAAGACCGAGAAATAAATACTAGGTCTGGAAAGAATTTTAAAAGGTACAAACAACCACAAAATTCCTTCCATATAGATTATGTGTCACAGTCCTTAAAATTAAAGTACATAAGGCCATGAGACTAAATTCGCTCTGATTAAGAAATTATCTTCTCAATTGCATCCGAGCGAACAGCTAAATGATGAAGGTAAGGCTAAAACTAGGATCTTAGCCTGCTCAATCAACACTGAGGAACTCTCCACATATTCCCCTGTTGTTTTTAAAAGTATGTGAACCATCACAAACGATTAAAAATGCAGAGGAAGAAGATAAGAAACCTAATTACTTTTTCCCGCAGGAAGTTAAATATGGTGTCATCTACACAATCGAAGACCTGTGACACCTGTGTAGACTTAACCGGAAAGAGATCTTATTACCCTGCTCTTTACCCGGATGAAGTCAGCGTCGAACTACGCTAGCAGTTTCTCATAATTGCTCGCAGCATTTTGAATCACTGGAACAAGTTCAAGGAAATGATAATGTATGGTATCTATATCATCCAAGAGTTGTTCCGGAAGGAAAAGTTATCCTTTCCATCATTCGTTCAAATCAGTTAGAAGCACAGTCACCAGCATCTAAACAGGCAGGTGACTGGACCAAATAAGCATTATGCAACAGCTCAAGATTTGAAACTGACATTGAGTGCTTCTGCCTTAGCAGGAATGTTAAAAAATTTATAGTAATTTATATATTTTTTATACTTACCAATGACCCAGACTTAGCTGGTGCTAACTCTAACAAAACCAGGGCCAAACACAAATTTTGCCCCCCAATCCCCAAAATTTGCATCCAAAACAAAAAGAAATCATGTCCTAAAGGACCTCCATACTACGCCTCTACTGCGCATGCGCAGTGACGCAGACGTCCCGAAATTGGCGCCAATTATCATTCTTACTGACAGTGCCTGGTCAGCGCTATGTACTCAGCGGGGAGGCAAGAGTTCCCAACTCCAGGGAGGGCCATCCCCGTCTGGGTCATTGGTAAGTATAAAAAATATATAAATTACTATAAATTTTTTAACATTTTTATACTGTACCAATGACCCAGACTTAGCTGAATAGTAAACAGGCTGGAGGGCCTAGGACATAGAGGAAAATCCAATAAGCTCAACTATATAGTAAAGAGGTAACCCCTTAAGGAGAAAAGGAGTATTAGGCTTTACATGTATCTTTCTTATTTAATATTAAATTAGAAAGATACACTACCCTTAATAATTGAGCACAATAACATTCATGTTCTCTATTAACATCCAGTATATCCCTTATACTAATTATTTTAAAGTAAGCCAATAAATAAAGTAGTCCAGAGAATTGAGACTCTTTATAGTCATTTAAAAGTGTCCGAGTATTGTATATTAAAGCCCGTTTGACACTTGACATATACAAATGCTTCACACCGAGCTACACTTTAAAAATAAGACATGAATGAATTTTAACATTAATATTACACTTTAAAACCATCCCGGAAGCGACTCAGAAATACTGACTTGGAGGAGGCATTCCCTTGCTTTGCACTATAAAGCAGGTGACCTAAGGGAACACCCGCCCCCCCCCCCCCCTTCCCCTTGCCCTGGGTCAAATAGCCCAGAGCGAAGAGGGCAGCCGGACGGAGTCACTGCCGGAACAGAAAGCCTGCATAACTATAGTTGCAACTGTTTAGTGGACGACATTCTGAGCAACAGATAACGGACCTAAACAATGCAGGTCTCCAGAAATGGACTCAATATTTCTGAGATAAAAATTCGTAAATGTGGATGGCTGAGACCAATAAGCAGCCTTCATTAAATCTGTAATAGCAACACTATTAGCATAAGCCCAAGAAGTAGAAAGAGCTCTTACTTCATGAGCGGAAATCTTAAGCACAGACTGCTGAGAAGAAGATAAACTCTCATAAGCAGTACGGATAGCTAATTGAATCCATCTAGCAATAGAATGGACCGAAATGTCCCTTCTATTAGGCATCAAAGACAGAAAGAAACGTTTCCGTCCCTTTCTGATAAACTGAGATCTCTGTTTATAGATACGTAACGCTCTAACAGGACAGAGTAAAGGCCTACGCCCGTCTGAAGACGGAAGAGCCTTAATAACAATAGGTTCCGGATATTTATTAGGAGCCTGATTCTTAGCTAAAAAACCCACATTAGTAGTGAAGGTGATAGTGTTCCCGACACTACGATAGTGAGAATCATCCACCGACAGTGCATGAAGCTCACTGACTCTTCTAGCAGAAGAGAAAGCTAAGAGAAAAGCTGTCTTATAAGATAAGAATTTGAAATCTACTGTCCCAAGAGGTTCAAATGGCTTTTCCTTCAATTTAAGAAGAACCCAAGCTAAATTCCACTTAGGAATTAATCTAAGAGTTCTGGGTCTATTTATCAAAAAGTTTCTAACCAACTTAGATAAAGAGACATTAGATCCAATTTGTAAACTATCATGATGTGCATAGGTATCAGATAACATAGACCTATAACCCTTTATAGTAACAGGCTGCAGTTTGATTTCGTCAAACAAGTATACTAGAAAGTTTGCAATGTCTGGTATAGAGGGATCGAATATATCTACAGAATGATCCCTACACCAACGACGAAAAACCTTCCACTTAGCCGCAGAGTTTAGCGAAGAGGAGGTCCTCCTACAGTTAGAAATCGCGTCCACTGCTCGTCCTGTAAAGTGTTTGCCATGCAAGAAGGACCGCACAACGGAAAAACGTGAAGGTTGAGACCTTGCGGGTTGTGATGGAGTTGGCGCGATTTCCCCGCGAAAGAAGATCCTCCCGTGGAGGAAACTTTCGCAGTAGGTCCCACAACAGACACCTGAGTAGATTTATCCACGGTCTCTGTGGCGACAGAGATGCTACCAACAGAATCTTGCATTGAGATTGTTTTATCTTTAGCAATACTTGTTGAATTAACGGCGCTGGAGGATACGCATATCCTATCATTCCGTCCCAAGGGATCGACAGAGCGTCTACTGCAAATGCTCTTGGATCCGGACACGGAGACACATACGTCTGCAACTGATTGTTGAGATGTGTCGCAAATAAGTCTATCATTGGCCGTTCCCATTGGTAGCAAATCTGATTGAATACTTGTTTGTTGAGAGTCCATTCCGACGGCAACAAGCGACCCTTTCATGAAAGGGAGTCTGCTAGCACATTCAGACGACCCGGTATGTGACGGACCGAAAGAAGAACGTAATGTTCTAGCGCAAACAGAAGGATTCTTTCCGTTAGATTGAACAACGGAACTGAATGAGTGCCTCCCTGATTCCGTATATACGCCACTACTGTCGTATTGTCGGATAGGATTTGGACATGAGCATCGTGAATAATGTCCATCCAGTGACGTAACGCAAGCCAAATTGACATCATTTCCTTGATGTTTATGTGCTTGCACAGGAATTGCGGATCCCAAAGACCCTGGCATCTCGAATCCGTTGGGATTAATGATGCACCCCAACCTGTTTGACTGGCATCCGTCATAATGGTAAAACTCGTATCCGGCAACTGCAGCGGAACTCCCTGAGTTAACCACTGAATGTTTGCCCAAGTCTGAATCTCTTGTTTCACTTGATCTGACAAGAGAACGTCTACGTCGAGCGAATGAATTTTCACACTCCAATTCTGAGTCAAGAAAATTTGAAGAGGACGTGTGCGTAACCGCCCCATCGGAATGAGATCCGCAGTGGCTCCGCACAGACCTATCAGTCTCATAAATTCTCTCGCTGTGACTTTGTCTGCGTGCAGACAATAGCGAGCGTAACAACTGACTAATTTCGCTCTGGTTAACGGCAGACGAACGAGATTTTTGTGCGTCTCGAAGCTCATTCCCAGATGAGTGAATGACTTGGACGGCACCAGATCCGACTTCTCCTCGTTTACTATAAAACCGAGACGTCGGAGCAAAAGAAGAAGATTCTGAACATCGTTCTGAAGCATTAACTCGTTGCCGTACCTCTGAAGAATGTCGTCCAGGTAGGCCGACGTTACCGCAGACGAATGAGCTCGGAAATAGATCATTACCGAGTTCATTACCCGAGTGAAAGCCCAGGGTGCTAGATTCAATCCGAAGCACATCGCCCGGAATTGATACACCACTCCTAGGACTGCGAAGCGTAGGTACTTTCGGAATGTCGGATGTACCATGACGTGAAAGTATGCATCTTTGAGATCTATGCTTGATGCATAATCGTTCACCCGAATACTCGCTCTGACTGACCGAATCGTCTCCATATAAAACTTCGGAGCGACGATCAGCTTGTTTATCCAGCTCAAATCTATGACTGGACGGAACAAGCCGTCTGGTTTCAGAACCAGAAACAGATGGCTGTAGAATCCCGGAGATTCCTGGTTTTCTACGACCTCTACCGCGTTCTTCATTAAAAGAGACTGCACCTCTGATAACAGAGCATCTCTTTTCTGCGGATTTGACGGAAGATGAGTCCACTTTGGACTTCGAGTTAATGGAGGCTTTCGTTTGAAGGATATCTTTAGACCTTCCGAAGTCACTCCTCTCACCCAAGGGTCGTCCGTAATCGATGCCCATTCTTGTGAAAAGCTCGACAACCTTCCGCCAACCGGTACGCAATAGAGATTTAAGCCATCACCTCCTGGACCTGCGAGGCCTGCGGTAGGAGAAACCACGTCCTCCACGACCCGCACCTCGCCCCGTCGACCTCAGGGCGTCCGACCGATTGTCCCGGCCCGAAGGACGTCCCGAACGAGAGTCGCTACCCTGACGGTCTCTCGAATAAGACCAAGAGGACGCACCGGAACCTCTATAGGAACCTCTCTTGGGCGCATTAGACCCAGAAGTGCCTGTCTTATTCTTGTCTGCTGTATCCGACTTCTTAGAAGCAGATTTGAACAACAGAGAATCCGAAGCTTTCTTTGTAATTTTATCATAAATAGCAGAAAGCTTGCCGTCAAAGAGAAGTTCTCCGGAGACCGAAGCGACTCTAAGAGAGTTCTTCACCTTAGTATCCACTAGTGTGGATGTAGCTAGGGCTGCGTCACGTCTAACCAACTCCAGATTTGCCCATGAAAGGGTGGAGTTACACGTGGAATAAGCTACTGCCCTTGAAAGAAGTCTTAAAGAGGATTGTATATCCTGAAACTCTTTCCCTTGAAGGCGCAGTGATAACGCCTTAGTAAGGTGATCTGCGTAAGATAAGGCATCTAAATTGGCTCTGTTAGACGCAATAGCTGTTTCCAACACCGCGGTTGGAATAGAAACCGACGACGGTAATGATAGCTCTAAGTCTTCCGCCTCGTCGTCCATACGCAGAGGAACTCTCGGGATACCCTGCCCTGCCGTATCGAATTTATTCCTTGCATTAATGAAAGGCAGGTTGAGAGTATTAGCGGACAAGAAACCTGCTTTCCCCGTCTTGGAAGCAAGTTTGAAAATAGCGTCGTTCAATAATTTAAATGTTCTTGCAACATTATTGGACTGCGACGGAAACTCGGGAGCGATGTTCCTGAACCGCTCAAAAAATTCAGAGTCCAATGACGCTATAATCCTCTTGTCCGGAACCTCAGCAGTCTGGCCCGACAGAACAACTTGAGGGAGAAAGTGCCGGATGAAGTCCACGGCAGCTTTATGTTGTTCCAAAAGGGATAGCTCCAAATCATCCGTATCCCTTTCACCATCCGGACGGACCTCATGATGTTCCCTGTCGTCCGCCCCCGATGCTTTGGCGGAGCGTACCGACCCAGCGCAGTCGGATAATTCTCGATCCGACACCGTTTCTGTCGGCTGCTGGGATGCTGCGATAAGCTGTGCTATCTGCACAAGAATGTCCGGCGTCGAGACCTGCGGAGGCGCAGTCTTTCGCTGCTTCGCCGAGGGCAGCTCCGCATCAGATGGCTCCCGCATACTTTTCCTATGCGAACGTCCGGAGTCCATCGGTCTCGAATCCCTGGCTGCCGGATGGTGTGACCTGGTCGCCAAAGAATCCTTGATCGGCGAAGCTGGTAATATATCAGCGGTCACGCAGCCAAGGTGCGGTCGTGTGCGCTGACGAGAAGAGGAAGCCTTAGCAGTCTCCGCGGACTGCCTATACAACGGAGCGTCCCGAGCGACGGACGTATGCTCCGCTAACGACACATTTTGTACCACAACATCTGGTCCCAGATGTTGTTGTACGAGAGAGGGGCCTCTCTCGCTCGCGGCCCGGCTGGACCTGGACGAGCTAGGAACCGGACTCAAAGGCTTCCCCCGTTCTCGCTTACTATCCGCCGTCACTGGGTGTGCATCTATTATGTTTATAGTGCTCGCATCACCCAAAATTTCCTCCTGGACCGCATCGGACGAACCCGGCTGCCGAACCACTCGGTGAATGGACGCTACACCGGGCGAGCTAGCGGACGACATTTGTCTAATCTCCATGAGCACTTTTGCCGCTAGCTCTGAATTCATTTGTGACGACGGACGCACACTTGTAGAAGATAACATGGAAACATCACCCTGTTCTTGTTCCTCTGAAATAGAAACTGAGAGAGTAGAGTGACCTTGCGGAGAAAGAGCCGGCATAGCCCTTTCTCCAGAAACAACATATCGTGAAACACGTTTCCAATGTTTCTCATCCCAATATTCACATATAGGACAGGGATTAATGCGAGAACACTGACTACAATTAATACAATGATCATGAAAGTCAGAGGAAGATTTCTTCCTATTACAATTTGAACAATGTCCCTTCATTGTGAAAGAACAACAACAAGTCCTAGTTACTCGCAAAAACCCCTGACACAAAGATACATAATAACATGATCCATTAATAAATGAAAAAACAATTGCAAATCAAAATAATTTTGAAAAAATATTTTTTCAGCGAAGCCCAAGTTGCTGAAAAGTAACATTGAGCCCCGATGGATCCGATGGCAAAGTGTGGTCAAAAATTTTAAATTTATATTAAATAATTAATGAGACACTTACGGATAATATAAATGTATCTTATAGTGAGATAAACTACAGCAAAGGCAAACAGCCCCCCTCAAAAAAGGCTGTTGCCAATGTAAACAATCAGTGTAAAACACCAGAAAACATGACTCCAGGCACTGAAAAAACTGGCCCGGAATCTGTCATCAAATTACACTCTATCTGATGCAAAACAGAGACTCCCAGGGGAGAATCTGCAGAACATCAGATGGAAGATGCAGAACACAAACGTTATACACCCATGGGTGAAAACGTAACTATGGGGAAAATAACAGAAAACATTCTGTAACCAAGCAACTCTCCCAGGAAATTTTAGAAATGAACTTTCTCAAAAATATGCCAAAAGCATGGGAGAATTGCAAGGGGGGACTTTAGAAGGCTAGGGGAGAGGAAACACTGAATAAGCAGTGCAACATTTAGCAAGAATGACAACAAGAGGCCAATGCCTCGAAAATAGGCAACTTAACATAATTTCATCAAAAAATTTTAAGTACAGCCCTGATTATTTTTTGTCACTTCTTTTTCCTCTCCTCCTTCTATCCTCCTTAGAATCACATTTTCTCCAAAAATTACGTGTCTGGCATCCTTTAAACTGAGATTTACAAGCACAAAGATCAGTGAGATGTTGACTGATGAAGGGCCAAACAGAGAATGATAATTGGCGCCAATTTCGGGACATCTGCGTCACTGCGCATGCGCAGTAGAGGCGTAGTATGGAGGTCCTTTAGGACATGATTTCTTTTTGTTTTGGATGCAAATTTTGGGGATTGGGGGCAAAATTTGTGTTTGGCCCTGGTTTTGTTAGAGTTAGCACCAGCTAAGTCTGGGTCATTGGTACAGTATAAAAATACTGCGATTAGCTGTGCAACTGCGACAGCAAGTCCGTTACAGAGGCCTGAGGAGCAGTGGTCATGAATAGCCTCTTCGCCGGCTGCTCCTAGGACAGGGAGTCCAATATAGTTATTACTGCGGACGACCCGATGAAGCCTCATCTCCTTGGTACTAGATGGTGCGACTTTCTTCACAAAAGATGGACCTTTTGACGATGCAGACTGGAAATCCTGAGTCACTTAGCCAATGTGCAGTCGGGAGTGCTTGGTAGATGCTAAAGAAGCAAAACTGTAGCCGTCCCGGCTAAGAATTGAACTTAGCATACCGGACAATAGCTATGTACGTAAGCTCTGACTAACGCAAGTTCCTACCAACAACACCCGGCTCCAGATGTTGTTGAACGAGAGAGAGGGGCTCCCTCTTGCTGGAGATCTGGAGAGACCTGGATGAGCATATCTCAGAACTTGCCGTTTTCTTCCTTCCATCAACACCAGGTGAGCATGGATTCGATCAACAGTGCTCGCTACGCCCTTATTCTATCTCGACCGCCACGGACATACCCGGCATCACATCACCCACATACGAGTGAGATCTGCCGGTTGAACTAGCTGTTTTTAGACAAGGGACGTAAGCCTCTTTTGAAACCTAGCCCTTGTCGTTATTTTTAAAATCATTGAGCACTTTCCCACTAGCTCTAAATACAATGCATATGCGAAACATCCAGAGTCACGGTCCAAGTATCCAATCTTAACCGTTTAACCGGCGACAGGGAACTGACACCACTCATCAGGTTTTATATCCCTGTGCAATATAAAGATCACTTTGTCCATTATGTAGAGGAAACCATAAGACTAGCCGGCCCCGGCTGACTATTAGACGGGACGTCCCGGACAGGAGGCATGGACGTATACTCCAACTGACGCAAGTTCCTACCAACAACATCTGATGGATGACCTGGACGAGCATACCTCAGAACTTGCCGGTTTCCTCCTTCCGTCGTCGCTGGGTGAGCATAATTGCATATCATATTGTTCGCTCCACCCTATATGATCTCTCTTTTTCTAGCCCGGATAGTATACACCCGGCATTACAGTTCTCAGAGGCCTGAGTAACTACTTCACCGTTCGAGCTAACTTGCGACAATGGACCTGCATGGTTGTGTGTGCTTTTTGAACATAGAGGAAGCTATAAGACTGGCCGGCCCCGGCAGTCTATGGAAGGAGCGTCCCGTGGACGTAAGTTCCAACTGACACAAGTTCCTACCAACAACCTCTGACCCCAGATGCTGTCATAAGAGAGAGAGAGAAAGGCCTCTCTCTTGCTCGCGATCACAGAAGACCTGGACGAGCATACCTCAGAACTTGTCTGACCGACACAAGTTCCTACCAACAACCTCTGACCGCAGATGTTGTAATAAGAGAGAGGGGCCTCTCTCTTGCTCGCGATCACGGAAGACCTGGACGAGCATACCTCAGAAATTGTCTGACTGACACAAGTTCCTACCAACAACCTCTGACCCCAGATGCTGTCATAAGAGAGAGAAGCCTCTCTCTTGCTCGCGATCACGGAAGACCTGGATGAGCATACCTCAGAACTTGTCTACTTCCTCCTTCCCGTGCTCCTCCTTCCCATCATCGCAGGGAGAGCATGTTCGTATGTTTATAGTGCTTGCTACACCCTTATTCCTCTTCTCGATCGCAAAGGACATACACAGCATCGTGTCCCTCACATACGAGTTAGATCTGCCGGTCGAGCTAGCTGGCAACAAGGTCATCAATCCTACTAAGGATCTAGGCACTTGTCTAATACCTGAGCATTTTTGCCGCTAGCTCTTCATTGATTTGCGACGACTACAGCACACTCCATGACAGCATCACGAAGCCACATCATGTTCTTGTTCCTCTGTAAATAGAAACTAAAAAACTATAGTGACTTATTGACGAGAGGACCACAGAGTCCCCTCGCCACGATAGGACCGATAGTGTCCACTCACCTAACACAAACCATGACGCCCGTCATTCAGATTATCAAATCTGATACATGGAGTAGAATTAGTGGTAGTACATCAAGTAAACTCATTACAACGACCAAGTAAATAAAGGAAATGTTTCCTCTATTTGCCATACTATTAGATAAAAATAATTACCTAAAACTAATATATGTCATTGTACCACCACCAAGTTTACATATGATATAAGATAACATTAAATATAATCAATGAAATAAATATATCCAAAAGAAAAACTCTTTCAAAAATAATATAAAAATTTTTGAAAAAATTTTCCAAATATAAGAGCCCAAGTTCCCAAAGGGAACGATGAGCCCCAAAAAGCCTAAGTGTGGACAAAATTATAAAAACTGTGTAATATTAACTACCACACTATCAGAATATTTAATGTTACTTACAACTGTTGTTCCTAAACAAAAATAGGAAACTACCTAGAGTAATGTAATGTAAACAAAACACCGGAATCAAGACCCCAGGCAACACGGCCCGAAGTCAGTAACAGAAACAAGACTATCCGATGTAAAGCAAGATCTTCCTCAGAAGAAAAAATGATACATTTGATGTAAGATGCATGACCAAAATGTCCGAACACCCTAAGGATGAGGACATAACCCTGGGGATGTACAGAATATTCTTCTGCATAAAACGTTAAACTCCCAATAAATTTTATAATTTTTTTTTATTAAAACAAGCCAAAAAGCTTGGGGCAGGGAAGGAATACTAAATAAACAGTGGATAGATCATAATCAATCAGTGATAACGTCAGGCTCATGTCCCGAAATTAGGGAACATGAACTAAATTTAATAAATATTATAAAATTACAGCCCTGAACATTTCAAACCACCGTTTCTTCCTTCCTTCATCCAGTTCTGTCCTTGGATCCACCAATTTAACCATTGATTTGTGTCTGGCATCATTATTAATTGAGATTTAAAAGCACAAATATCAGTTTGTTGTTATCCGACAAGGGCCAAACAAAGAATTATTTTATTGGCGCCAGATTCGGTGACTTCCTGGCATCTGCGCATGCACGGAGGGTAAAATGTATGAAGGGCCAGATAGGACTCTAATTTTCGGTTTTACATGCAAATTTTGGGGATTGAGGGGCAAAATTTGTGTTTGGCCCTAGATATTTTTGGGTTAGCACCAGCTAAGTCTGGGTCATTGGTTACAGTATCAAAATATGTCACAGATACACAATGCTTTTTGAGCCGGGAAGTTTTGATTTTTCCGATTCTGTTTTGAGAAAAAAACCTTGGATGCAGTGCAGTTTTTCTATATTAAGAACATGTAGTTAATAACACTTCAGGCTCCTTAACATGGAAAAAAACACTCACCTCAAAAATCCCTGTCTGTAAGTATTTCCATTGGGTTCAGTTGCTAAGCCTATTGAGTCATAAAAAACATATATTAGGGGATCAAATGAATAAAGTTCATCTGATTAATGTTGTGTTCTCATTGATGCATTTTCTTGCTCATTGGTGGACGAGTCAATAAGGACGAAACTGTGACAATAAGAACATATTTGCCCCTTTGCCAGATAGACTAAGTGATGAGAGTCGATAGCAGCCATTAATTCAGTTCCCTCCCAGTAAGATAATTTGACCATTTGGGTGGGGGGGGGGGGGGGGGGGGGGAGGAGTGGAGGTGTCTTATGGTTCAATTTTTTGGTTTGCTGCAAAACCATAACAAAACCATAAAGCCCCCAAAATGCCTAGCTCTAATGATTTGAGTCCATCAAAGTACACAATATAAATTATTGTGATCTGTTGATGGTAACATGGTCTGAGGTTTGCGGCTTGGAGCTTGTGTTCAACCGAGATGCGAGGTTGAATATATGCTCCGAGCCCCAAACCTCAGACCATGTTACCATCAACTCATCACAATAATACATAATGTATATGTTCCAATAAGACACTGCCCATAGCCTAAAATCTACATCGTGGCTACACGAGAGACTTATTTATTAAATTTATGATCGTTAAAAGTTGCCTTGTTCAAGGCAACTTTTAACTATCACAGGTTTAGTAAATAAACCTCTCGTATATCCCCGATGGCATTCAATAAATAATCAATAAAAGACATAAACTCATTCCTTCTTAAATTGGTTTGTAATTTAAACAACACTTCATCCGGAACACTGTCTGCTGCACACATGAAACATCCAGAAAAATGAAGCGGGTAGCTAGTCATTCCGTTGATGAAGCAGTTGTGAAACGGGTGACGTCATTTCAAATATTTTGCATTGTGACGTCAGACGGTAACATTTGCCACTTGAGCTGTAAACATAAAATATACTACGCAAGCTCTCATCCAATCAGAGGAGGATGATTTTAGTCTTACTGGAACATAGGGCTCAGTGGTAGACTGTTGGACTTTTATGCTAGAGGTCCCGAGTTTGATCCCCATCCAGGACGACCCATGTTGTGTACTTGGACAAGGCACTTTATCCTGGTTGCCTACATGGGGGCATGATAATGCTGTGTACTAAGGCATTCTGCATGTCGATGGTGCACATGTCTTCAACCACTGTAACCCTGCTTGAACGGAGCTTGAACAGAGTCAGAATGTTGAGGAGCTGACAGTTACTCATCAATGCTCAGTGGTTCTCTCTGGGTACTCCGGCTTCCTCCACTCGTAAAACTGTCACAGTCATGATTAGCCATTGTGCATAAGTATGTGACCTTAACTGGTAGAGTGCTGAGTTTTTTTGGTTGTCAAAATTTTGTTCACATGTTATTGCCTTGTTACAATTTATGGGAGAGTGCCAATAGGCACTCTCCCATAAATTGTAACAGGGCAAACCCACTTAAGACTAAATACTATAAAATTAAAATTAATTGAAACACATCTACAGAATATGAAGTCTTTAAGATGTTGTACCCACAATTCAGGATAAAGCCCAAAAGTTAAAAAATTTATAGTAATTTATATATTTTTTATACTTACCAATGACCCAGTCATAGCTGGTGCTAATTCTCAAAAATCTAGGGCCAAACACAAATTTTGCCCCCCAATCCCCAAAATTTGCATCTAAAACCGAAAAATCATGTCCTAAATGGTCATCCATACTTTTTCTCCACTGCTGAGTTGAAGATAGATTATCATAAGCAGTACGGATAGTTAATTGAATCCATCTAGCAATAGAATGGACCGTAATGTCCTTTCTATTAGGCATCAGAGACAGAAAGAAGCGTTTTCGTCCCTTTCTGAAAAACTGAGATCTTCGTTTTTAAATATGTAAAGCTCTAACCGGACAGAGTAAAGGCCTATGCCTGCCTGAAGACGGAAGGGCCTTAATAACAATAGGTTCCGGATATTTATTAGGAGCCTGATTCTTAGCCAAAAATCCAACATTAGTAGTAAAGGTAATAGTGTTCCCGACACTACGATAGTGAGAATCGTCCACAGATAGTTCATGAAGCTCACTGACTCTTCTAGCAGAAGAGAAAGCTAAGAGAAATGCTGTCTTATAAGACAAGAATTTGAAATCTACTGTCTCAAGAGGCTCAAATGGCTTTTCTTTTAGTTTAAGAAGAACCCAAGCTAAATTCCATTTAGGAATTAATCTAAGGGTTCTAGGTCTATTTATCGAGAAGTTTCTAACTAATTTAGATAAAGAGACATTAGATCCAATTTGTAAACTATCGTGGTGTGCATAGGTATCAGATAACACAGACCTATAACCTTTAATAGTAACAGGCTGCAGTTTGATCTCGTCAAACAAGTATACTAGAAAGTTTGCAATGCCTGGAATGGAGGGATCAAAAATATCAACAGAATGATCCCTACACCAACGACAAAAGACCTTCCACTTAGCCGCATAGTTTAGCGAAGAGGAGGTCCTCCTACAGTTAGAAATTGTGTCCACTGCTCGTCCTGTAAAATGCTTGCCGTGCAAGAAGGACCGCACACCGGAAATACGTGAAGGTTGAGACAGAGATGCTACCAACAGAATTTTGCACTGAGATTGTTTTATCTTTAGCAATATCTGCTGAATCAACGGCGCTGGAGGATACGCATATCCTATCATTCCGTCCCACGAGATCGATAGAGCGTCTACTGCATATGCTCGGGGATCCGGACATGGAGACACATACGTCTGCAACTGATTGTTGAGTTGTGTCGCAAATAAGTCTATCATTGGCCGCTCCTATTGGTAGCAAATCTGATTGAATACCTGTTTGTTGAGAGTCCATTCTGACGGCAACAAGCGACCCTTCCGTGAAAGGGAGTCTGCTAATACATTCAGACGACCCGGAATATGACGGACCGAAAGTAGAACTTGGTGTTCTAGAACAAACAGAAGGATTCTTTCCGTTAAATTGAATAATGGAACCGAATGAGTGCCTCCCTGGTTCCGAATATACGCAACTACTGTCGTATTGTCGGACAGGATTTGGACATGTGCTTTCTGAATAATGTTCATCCAATGACGTAGTGCAAGCCAAATTGACATCATTTCCTTGATGTTTATGTGCTTGCCTGGAAACTGCGGATTCCAAAGACCCTGGCACTTCGAATCCGTTGGGATCAATGTTGCACCCCAACCTATTTGACTGGCATCCGTCATAATCGTAAAACTCGGATCCGGCAACTGCAGTGGGACTCCCTGAGTCAACCACTGAATGTTTGCCCAAGTCTGAATCTCTTGTTTCACTTGATTTGACAAGAGAACGTCTATATCGAGCGAATGAATCTTTACACTCCAATTCTGAGTCAAGAAAATTTGGAGAGGACGAGTGCGTAACCGCCCCATCGGAATGAGATCCGCAGCGGCTCCGCACAGACCTATCAGTCTCATGAACTCTCTCGCTGTGACTTTGTCTGAGTGAAGACAATAGCGAGCGTAACAACTGATTAATTTTGCTCTGGTTAACAGCAGACGAATGAGATTGTTGTGCGTCTCGAAGCTCATTCCCAGATGAGTGAATGACTTGGACGGCACCAGATCCGACTTCTCCTCGTTTATTATAAAACTGAGACGTCGGAGTAATAGAAGCAGATTCTGCACATCGTTCTGAAGCATTAACTTGTTGCCATATCTCTGAAGAATGTTGTCCAGGTAGGCCGACGTTACCGCAGACGAATGAGCTCGGAAATATATCATTACTGAGTTCATTATTCGAGTGAAAGCCCAGGGCACTAGGTTCAAACCGAAGCACATCGCTCGGAACTGATATACAACTCCTAGGACTGCGAAGCATAGATACTTTCTGAATGTCGGATGTACCATGACGTGAAAGTACGCATCCTTGAGATCTATGCTTGTAGCATAGTCGTTCACCCGAATACTCGCTCTGACTGATCAAAGTGTCTCCATATAGAACTTCGGAGCGACGATCAACTTGTTTATCCAGCTCAGATCTATGACTGGACGGAACGAGCCGTCTGGTTTCGGAACCAGAAACAGATGGCTGTAGAAACCCGATGATTCCTGGTCTTCTACGACCTCTACCGCATTCTTCTTCAGAAGAGACTGTACTTCTGATAAAAGAGCGTCTCTTTTCTGCAGATTTGATGGAAGCTGAGTCCATTTTGGACTTCGAGTTAATGGAGGCTTTCGTCTGAAGGATATTCTTAGTCCTTCCGAAATTACCCCTCGAACCCAGGGGTCGTCCATAATTGACGCCCAATCGTTTATAAAACTCGATAATCTTCCGCCTACCGGAACACGATAGAGGTTCAAACCATCACCTCCTGGACTTGCAAGGCTTGCGGAAGGAGAAACTACGTCCTCCGCGACCCGCACCTCGCCCCGTCGACCTAGGGACGTCTGACCGGTAATCTCGGCCAGAAGAACGTCCCCCACGAGAGTCGCTGCCTTGACGGTCTCTAGAATAAAACCTAGAGGACGCATAGGAACCTCTATAGGAACTTCTCTTGGGCGTACTTGTCCCAGAAGTGCCTGTCTTACTCTTTTCTGCTGTATCCGGCTTTTTGGAAACGGATTTGAAAAGCAGAGAATCCGAAGCTTTCTTAGTTATCTTATCATAGATTGCTGAAAGCTTGCCGTCGAAGAGAAGCTCTCTGGAGACCGAAGCGACTCTGAGAGAGTTCTTCACCTTACCATCCACGCGCGTGGATGTAGCTAGGGCTGCGTCACGTCTAACCAACTCCAGGTTTGCCACTGAAAGGGCGGAGTTATACGTGGAATAAGCTACTGCCCTTGAAAGAAGTCTTAATGAGGATTGTATATCCTGGAATTCTTTCCCTTGAAGACGTAATGATAACGCCTTTGTAAGGTGATCTGCATATGATAAAGCGTCAAAGTTAACTCTGTTAGACATTATTGTCATTTCCAACGTCGTGGTTGGAATTGACATAGATGACGGTATAGACAATTTGAAGTCTTCAGCCTCGTCGTCTAGACGCAGAGGAACTCTTGGTATGCCCTGTCCTGCCGTTTCGAATTTATTCCTTGAATTGATGAAAGGCAGATTTAGGGCATTTGCGGATAAGAAACCAGACTTGCCCATTTTGGTAGCAAGCTTATATATAGCGTCGTTCAATAATTCGAATGTTCTTGTGACCTTATTGGACTGTGTCGGATACTCAGGGACGATGTCCCTGAACCGCTCAAAAAATTTTGTGTCCAATGACGCTATCAGTCTCTTATCCGGCATCGCAGCATTCTGGTCCGACGGAACAACCTCTGGAAGATAATGCCGGATAAAATCTACGGCAGCTTTATGTTGTTCCGAAAGGGAAAGCTCCAAATCCTCCAAATCCCTTTCGCCATCCTGTCGGACCCTATGAAGTTCTCGGTCGTCCGTACCCGATGCTTCGGCGGAGCGTACCGACCCAGCGTCGTCGGATAATTCCTGATCCGACAGAGATTATGTCGTTTGCTGGGATGCTGCGATAAGTTGTGCTATTTGGGATAGCATGCCCGTCACTGAGGCCTGTGGAGTTGCGGTCTTACATTGCTTTGCCGCTGGAAGCTCCGTTTACGTTGACTCCTGCATACTTCTTTTATGCGAACGTCCGGAGTCTACAGGCCTCGTGTCCCTGGCTACCGGATGGCGTGACCTGGTCACCGTGGAATCCCTGATCGGCAAAGCTGGCTGGATATTCGTGGTCACGTACACAAGGTGCGGTCATGTGCGCTGCCGTGAGGATGAGGAAGCCTTATCGACAGTCTCTCCGGACTGTCTATATAACGGAGCGTCCTGAGCGGCGGACGTATGCTCTGAATGCAAAACGTTTTGTACCACAACATCTGGTCCCAGATGTTGTTGTACGAGAGAGGGACCTCTCTTGCTCGCAGCCCGGATGGACCTGGACGAGCTAGGAACCAGACTAATAGGCTTCCTCCGTTCTCTCCTCTGATCCGTCGTCACTGGGTGTGCACTTTGTCTTATTATAGTGCTCGCATCACCCAAATCTCCTTCCTGGACCGCAATGGACGAACCCGGCTGCCGAGCCATTCGATGAATGGTCGCTACACCGGGCGAGCTAGCGGATGCCAATGCCGTCGATCCTACTAGGGACCTCTTAGGCAATTGACGTATTTCCATGAGCACTTTTGCCGCTAGCTCTTCATTTAACTGTGATGACGGAGGCACACTTTTGGAAGACATCACAGAAACATCACCCTGTTCTTGTTCCTCTGAAACATA
Source organism: Pictodentalium vernedei (assembly GCA_031216915.1). NCBI lineage: Eukaryota > Metazoa > Mollusca > Scaphopoda > Dentaliida > Dentaliidae > Pictodentalium > Pictodentalium vernedei. The sequence goes on along the minus strand of CM062296.1, from coordinate 686,126,017 downwards.
GATTGATAAACTAGAGTGACCCTGCGGAGAAAGGACCGGCATGGCCTTTTCCCCGCTAACAACATACCGTGACATACGTTTCCAATGTTTGTCATCCCAATTGACACATACTGAACAGGAGTTAGTGCGAGTACACTGACTACAATTAATACAATGATTATGAAAGTCAGAGGAAGATTTCCTCTTATTACAATTTGAACAATATCCTTTCATTGTGAAAAGAACACAAAAAGACCTAGTACTCGCACCAACCCCTGAAAACAAAGATACATAATAACATGATCCATTAACAGAGAAAAAATAATTGAAATCAAAAAAATATTTTGAAAAGTTAAAAAATTTATAGTAATTTCTATATTTTTTATACTTACCAATGACCCAGACATAGCTGGTGCTAACTCTTAAAATACAGGGCCAAACACAAATTTTGCCCCCCAATCCCCAAAATTTGCATCGAAAACCAAAGAAAACATGTCCTGAATGGCCCTCCACACTTCACCTCTACTGCGCAAGCGCAGTGTCAAGGACGTTCCGAAATTGGCGCCATTAATCATTCTAATAACCAGTGCCTGGTAAGCGCTATGTACTCAGCGGGGAGGCAAGAGTTCCCAACTCCTGGGAGGGCCATCCCCGTCTGGGTCATTGGTAAGTATAAAAAATATAGAAATTACTATAAATTTTTTAACATTTTTATACTGTACCAAGGACCCAGACATAGCTGAATAGTAAAAAGGCTGGAGGGCCAAGGACATAGAGCAAGATGGAATACGCTCAATAATATAAAATAGAGTCATCCCCTCTAGGGAAAAAGAAGTAATATGCCTTACATGTATCTTTCTTATTTATGATAAATTAGAAAGATACAACACCTTCCAAAATTGAGCATCATACATCCATGTACTCTATTAATATCCAATATAATCTTTATACTAATAATTTTTAAAGTAAGCCAATAAATAAAGTAAGTCTAGAGAATAGAGACTCTTATACTCCTTAAAAGTGTCTGAGGATTGCATAATCATGTCCGTTGACACGTGCTATATTCAAAAGCTATACTTTAAAAACTAAGACTTGAATGAATTTTTAAAACATAAACTTCTCACTAAACAACCATCCCAATAACAGCTCAGAATTACTAACTCCGGAGGAGGTATCCCCTTGTTTTCATAGTAAAACAGGTGACCCAAGGGAACACCCTCCCACCCCCCTTTTTTTTGCCCTGGGTCAAATAGCCCAGAGCGAAGAGGGCAGCAGAACGGAGTCACTGCCGAAACAGACAGCCTACCTAGCTATAGTAGCAACTGTTAAGTGAATGACATTCTGAGCAGTAGATAATAGACCTAACAATAGAGGCCTCCAGAAATGGACTCGATATTTCTGAGATAAAAATTCATGAATGTGGATGGCTGAGCGCAATGAGCAGCCTTCAAAAATCTATAATAGCGACACTATTAATGTAAGCCCCAGATGTAGAAGAACTCTTACTTCATGAGCCGAAATCTTAAGCACAACTGCTGAGTCAATGATATACCATAAGCAGTACCGATAGTTAATTGAATCCATTAGCAATAGAATGGAGCGTAACGTCCTTCTATTAGGCATCAAAGACAGAAGAAGCTTACGTCCGTAGTAATAAACAGATATCTGTTTATAAATACATAAACTCTAACCGGACAGAGTAAAGGCCTATGCCCGTACGAAGACGGAAGGACCTTAATAACAATAGGTTCCGGATATTAGGAGCCTAACTCTTATGCAAAAATCCAACCTAAATAGTAAAGGAAGTAGTGATTCCGAAACTACGAAAGTGAAAATCATCCATCGATAGTGCATGAAACTCACTGACTCTTCAGTAAAAGAGAAGCCAACAGAATTACTGTCTAAAAGGTCAGAATTTGAAAACTACTGTTTCCAGAGGCTCAAATGATTACTTAGCTAGATAAGAACCGAAGTTAAATTCCATATAGGAATTTAATCTAAAGATTCTAAATCTATTTATCGAAAAGTTACTAACTGACTTAGATAAAGAGACATAAGACTCAATTGTAAACTATCATAGAGTGCATAGGTATGAGGTAACATAAACCTATAACCTTAACAATAACAGGCTGCAGTAGATCTTGTCAAACAAGTATACTAAAAAGTTGCAATGAGTAGTATGGAGGGATCAACAATATGAACATAGTGATCCCTACACCAACGAAGGAAGAGCCTCCACTTTAGCCGCAAAGAATAGCGAAGAAGAGGATCTCCTATAGTAAGAAATCGCGTCCAAAGCTCGTCCAGTACAATGCTTACAATGCAATACGGACCACACAACGGAATACGTGAAGGTTGCGACCTTGCGGGTTGTGATAAAGATGACACGATTTACCCAGCGAAAAAAGATCCTCTCATTGAGGAAGATTTCGCGTTAAGTCCCACAGTAGACATCAGAGTAAATACCCACGGTCTCTGTGAAGATAGAGATGCTATCAACAGAAATGTATTGTGGTTGTTTATCTTAGCAATACCTGCTGAAACAACAGCGCCGGAGGATACGCGTATCCTATCATTCCGTCCTATTAGATCAATAGAGCGTTAACAACATTAGCTCAGAGATCCGGACAAGCCAACACATACGTCTGCAATTGATTAGCAAGCTGTGTCGTAAATAAAACATCATTGGGCGCTCCCATAGATAGCAAATCTGATTGAATACTTGTTTGTTGAGAGTCCATTCTGACGGCAACAAGCGACCCCTAAGTGAATGGGAGTCCGGTAAAACAATCAGACGACCCGGAATATGACGGACCGAAAAGGAACTTGGTGTACTATAACCAACAGACGGATTCTTTCCATTAAATTGAATAACGGAAACGAAAGAGTGCCTCCCTGGTTCCGGAGATACGCCACTACTGTCGAATTAACGGACAGGATTTGGACATGCGTTTCTGAATAATGTTCATGCAATGACATAAAGCAAGCCTAAAAAACATTATTCCGCGGAAGATAATTGGTTGCTTAGAGACTGCGGAACCCAATGACCCTGGCACTTCAAATCCGTTGGGATCAATATTATATCCCAATCTGTTTGACTGGCAACCGTCATAACTATAACACTCGGATCCGGCAACTGCAGTGGCACTCTCTGAGTCAACCACCGAATGTTTGCCCCAGTCTGAATCTCTTGTAACACTAGATAGACAAGAGAACGTGTAAATCGAGCAATTCACGGATTGCTGAAAAGTTGCCGTCGAAGAGAGGCTTCTCCGAGAACGAAGTGACTCTGAGAGAGTTCTTTACCTTACTATCCACGCGCGTGGATGTAGCTAGAGCTGCGTCACGTCTAACCAACTCCAATCAGCCACTGAAGGGCGGAGTTATACGTGAACAAACTACTGCCCTCAAAAGAAATCACATTGAGAATAATATCCCGTAAATCTTTTCTTGAAGACGTAATGATAACGCCTCAGTAAGGTGGATTACGTATGATAAAGCGTCTAAGTTAAGTCTACTAGACATCATTGTCGTTTCCAACATTGTGGTTGGAAAAGACATAGACGGCGAAAAAGAATATTTCCAGTCTTTGACCACGCTGTCTAGACGCATATGAACTCTCGGTATGCCCTGATCTGCCAAAATAAATTATTCGTATAAATGATAAAACGGCAGAAATGAGCAACGCGGACAAGAAACTAAACTATCATGCTTGGTAGCAAGCTTGTATGCATATAGAGCGTCGAAAAATAAAACACATGTTGTAATGACATTATTGGACTGCGTCGGTAAGTCAGTGACAATGTCCCTGAACCGATCCAAAATTCCGTGTCCAATGATGCTATAAGTCTCTTATCCAACATCGCAGCAATGTAGTCCGAAATAACAATCACTGGAAGATAATGCCAGAAGATATGAATGGCAGCTTCCGATGCTACGAAAGGGAAAACTCGAAATCTTTCGAATCCCTTTCGCCATCCTGTCGGACCCTATAAAGCGTTCGGTCGTCCGTACCTGATGCAACCGCGGACCGCACCAACCCAGCGCCGTCAGATAATTCCTGATTCGAGTAAGAAACTGTCAATTGCTGGGATGCTGCGAAACAACTGTGCTAACTCGGATAGCACGTCCGTCACTGAGGCCTGAGGAGAAGCGGTCCTACAATGCATTGCCGCTGGAAGCTCCGTGATCGTTACCCCGTGCATACTACCAATATGCGAGCGAACGGAGTGTATAGGCCTCGTGTCCCCTGGCTACCAGATGGCATGACCTATTCGCCGTGGAATCACTGAATGACGAAACTGATCGGATACTCGAGGTCACGTAGCCAATGTGCGGTCGTGTGCCCTGCTGTGAGGATGAGGAAGCATTATGGACAGTCTCTCGGACTGTCAATATAACGGAGCGTCCCGACCGACAGACATATGCTCCGAATGTAAAATATCTGAACCACAACATGCGGTCCCCTATGTTGTTGGACGAGAGAGGGACCTCTCTCGCTCACAGCCCGAACGGACCTGGACAAGCCAGGAACCGGACTAACAGGCTTCCTCCGATCTGTCCTCAATCTGCCGTCACTGGGTGAGTACTAAAGTAATTATAGTGCTCGCATCACCCAAATCTCCTTCCTAGACCGCAACGGACGAACCCGGCAGCCGAACCATTCGATGAATGCACGCTACACCGGGTAAGCTAGCGAATGTCACTCCGTCGATCCTACAAGGGATCTCTTAGGCGATAGACATATTCCATGAGCACTTATTGCCGCTAGTTCTTCATTAACTATGACGACAGAGGCACACTTTTGAAAGACATCTCCGTAACTTTGCGAACAAGAAACCAGAAATGCTTGGTTATAGCAAGCATATAATAATAATATATATAGCGTCGTTCAATAATTCGAAAGTTTGTGTGACATTATTGGACTATGTCAGAACTGAGGGACGATGTCCCTGAACCAAACCAAAAATTTCTAAGTCCACCGACGCTATCAGTTTCTTATCCGGCATCGCAGCATTCTGGTCCGACGAAAGAAGCTGTAGAAGATCAAGTCAGATGACATACACAACAGCATATGTTGTTCCGAAAGGGAAAGCTTGAAATCCTCCAAATCCCTTTCGGTATCCCGTCGGACCGGATGAAATTTTCGGACGTCCGTAACCGCTTCCGCGGAGCGTCCCGACCCAGCATCGTCGGATAAAAAATATGCGACAGATTCAGTTGATGCTGGGATGCTGCGATAAACTGTGCTATTTAGGAAAGCACGTCCGTTCCCGAGGCCTGTGCAGTAGCGGTCTTACGATGCATTGCCACCGGAAGCTCCGTGTACGTTGACTCCCGCACACTTCCTATGCGAACGTCCGGAGTCTGCAGGCCTCGTGTCCCTGGCTACCGGATGGTGTGACCTGGCCGCCTATGATTCTCTGACTGGCGAAGCTGACTGGATATCCGAGGTCACATAGCCAAGAGCGGTCGTGTGCGCTACCATGAGAATGAGGAAGCCTTATTGACAGTCTACTCCGGACTGACTATATGTCGGAGCGTCCCGAGCGACGGACGTATGCTCCGAATGCGAAACATTTTGTACCACAACATCTGGGGCCAGATGTTGTTGTACGAGAGAGGGGCCTCTCTCGCTCGCCGTCCGGATGGACCAGAACGAGCTATGAACCGGACTAAAAGGCTTCCTCCGTTCTCCCTCTAATCCGCCGTCACTGGGTGTGCATTTGGTTGATTTATAGTGCTCGCATCACCCCAAAACTCCTTCTAGACCGCAACGGACGAACCCGGCTGCCGAACCATTCGATGAATGGACGCTACACCGGGCGGGCTAGCGGACGTCAAAGGCCGTCGAACCTACTAGGGTCCTCTTAGGCAATTGACGTATTTACATGAGCACTTTTCCGCTAGCCCTTCATTAATTGTGACGACGGAGGCACACTGTTGGAAGACATCACAGATACATCACCCTAATCTTGATCGTCTGAAATAGAAATTGATAAAGTAGAGTGACCCTGTGGGGAAAGGACCGGAGTGTCCAATTCCCCACTAACATACCGTGACATACGCTTCCCATGGTGTCATCGAAATCATACGATACAGAACAGGAGTTAATGCGAGTACACTGACCACATATAGAATGATTATAAAAGTCAGAGGAAGACTTCCTCTTATTACAATTGATCAAAATCCTTTCAATGTGAAAAGAAAACAAGTCCTTGTACTCGCACTAACCCCTGGCAATCAAAATACATAATAATAATATGATCCATTAATATAGAAAAAATAATTGAAATCAAAATATTTTGAAAAAATATTTTTTCAGAACAGCCCAAGTTTCTGAAAAGTAACGTTGAGCCCCAATGGATCCCAAGCCTAAGTGTGGACAAAAATTTTAAAAATATTTTAAACAATTTATTCAACACTTACGAACAATAATAATGTATCTAGTTATGATTAAAATAACATCAAGATATTATTTTCAAGAAATTCCCCCCTCACACAGAGGGCTGTTGTAAATGTAAATGAAAGTGTCAATGACACTGTAGTTCAACTTGTCAAGACAAAGACATGTACATGTATAGTATGTGACACAGCAATGACAAACATCTAGGTAATGACCTGATAACAAAGGTACATATAAAGTATTGTAACGGTCTGTACATGAATACTGACCGTTGCCTGTAACAAATGTATAGGTAAAGTATTGTAAAGGTGGGTGACAGTCAGATGCTGAACTAGAAAAAATCTTTGAGTCCCAGAGTGGGTCTGACTGAACCCCAAAATATTTGTTCTCATAGCACAGTGATAACAAAGGCACCCCAAAACACACTCGTTCCTGTCCCAAGGTGAAAACAAAAGTACTCAAGAAGTTTTGTGAAGATCAGTTCATAAATACGAGCTGTATAGAACTTGTGACAAAAAACTGATTGGACCTAATTTCGGTACAAAATGGCCACTGGCAGCCATCTTGAATTTTGGACCGTACCCAGAAACACTCATTCTCATCCCAAGGAGATAACAAAGGTACCCAAGAAGTTTTGTGAAGATCGGTTCATAAATACAGCCTCTACCCTGAGCCGTATTGACATGTGTGCTTACATTGTGTAAGTAGCACTGAATAAATCAAAGTTCATCTAATTTGCATAATTTCGGCACGAAAAAAAACCCCTTACAATATGTGATGTATTCCATGTTACTAAACATTCATACAAAAATTTATTCAAATCAGAACTTTCATACAGAAGTTCTATACAAAAGACTGATTGCACTAATTTTGGTACAAAATGGCTGCTGGTGGCCATCTTGAATTTCGGACCACACCCAAAAACACTCGCTCTCATCCCACGGTGATAACAAAGGTACCCAAGAAGTTTCGTAAAGATTGGTTCACAAATATGGCCTCTAGTCTGAGCTGTATAGAAGATGTGTACAAAAAACTGATTAGACCTAATTTCGGTACAAAATGGCCACTGGCAGCCATCTTGAATTTTAGACCGCACCCAGAAACACTCGTTCTCGTCCCAAGGTGATAACAAAGGTACCCAAGACATTTCGTGAAGATCAGTTCATAAATACAGACTCTAGTCTGAGCCGTATTGACATGTGTACTTACTGTGTGTAAGTCACACTGAAAAAATCAAAGTTCACCTAATTTGCATAATTTCTGCACGAGAAAAAAACCCGTATTATATGTGATGCATCCCATGGTACTAAACATTCACACAAAATAATTATTCAAATCAGGGCTTTCATATGGAAGTTCTGTGCAAAAATCTGATTGCACCTAATTTTGTACAAAATGGCTGCCATCGGCCATCTTGAATTTCGGACTGGACCCAAAAACACTCGTTCTCGTCCCACGGTGATACCAAAGGTACCCAAGAAGTTTCGTAAAGATCGGTTCATAAATACGGCCTCTAGCCCGAGCCGTATTGGCATTTGCACTTACAGTGCTGAAAGTAACCCCAAAAAACATCAAAATTAGTCTAATTTGCACAATTTACGTACGAGAAAAAAACCCGTATTATATGTGATGTATCCCATGGTACTAAACATTCATACAAAAAATTATTCAAATCAGAGCTTTCATATGGAAGTTCTGTACAAAAAACAGATTTCTGCATCGTTGGTACAAAATGGCGGCTGGCAGCCATCTTGAATTTCGGACCGCACCCAAAAACACTCGTTCTTGTCCCACGGTCATAACAAAGGTACCCAAGAAGTTTCGTAAAGATCGGTTCATAAATACGGCCTCTAGCCCGAGCCATAGCAGCTTGGCACTTACAGCTCTGAAAGTAACACTAAATAAATCAAAGTCAGTCTAATTTGCATAATTTACGCACGAGAAAAAAACCCGTATTATATGTGATGTATCCCATGGTACTAAACATTTATACAAAACTTTATTCAAATCAGAACTTTCATACAGAAGTTCTGTACAAAAAGTTAAAAAATTTATAGTAATTTATATATTTTTTATACTTACCAATGACCCAGACATAGCTGGTGCTAACTCTTAAAATATAGGGCCAAACACAAATTTTGCCCCCCAATCCCCAAAATTTGCATCTAAAACTAAAGAAAACATGTCCTGAAAGGCCCTCCACACTTCGCCCCTATTGCGCATGCGCAGTGTCAAGAACGTTCCGAAATTGGCGCCATTAATCATTCTAATAACCAGTGCCTGGTAAGCGCTATGTACCCAGCGGGGAGGCAAGAGTTCCCAACTCCTGGGAGGGCCATCCCCGTCTGGGTCATTGTTAAGTATAAAAAATATATAAATTACTATAAATTTTTTAACATTTTTATACTGTACCAATGACCCAGACATAGCTGAATAGTAAAAAGGCTGGAGGGCCAAGGACATAGAGCAAAATGGAATACGCTCAATAAAATAAAATAGAGTCATCCCCTGTAGGGAAAAAGAAGTAATAGGCCTTACATGTATCTTTCTTATTTATGATAAATTAGAAAGATACAACACCTTCCAAAATTGAGCTTCATACATCCATGTACTCTATTAATATCCAATATAATCCTTATACTAATAATTTTTAAAGTAAGCCAATAAATAAAGTAAGTCTAGAGAATAGAGACTCTTATACTCCTAAAAGTGTCTGAGGATTGCATAATCATGTCCATTGACATATGCAATATTCAAAAGCTATACTTTAAAAACTAAGACTTGAATGAATTTTAAAAACCTAAACTTCTCACTAAACAACCATCCCAATAACAGCTCAGAATTACTAACTCCGGAGGAGGTATCCCCTTGTTTTCATAGTAAAACAGGTGACCCAAGGGAACACCCTCCCCCCCCCCCCCTTTTTCTTGCCCTGGGTCAAATAGCCCAGAGCGAAGAGGGCAGCCGAACGGAGACACTGCTGAAACAGACAGCCTACCTAGCTATAGTAGCAACTGTTAAGTGAATGACATTCTGAGCAGTAGATAATAGACCTAACAATAGAGGCCTCCAGAAATGGACTCGATATTTCTAAGATAAAATTCATGAATGTGGATGGCTGAGCGCAATGAGCGGCCTTCAAAAATCTATAATAGCGACACTATTAATGTAAGCCCAAGAAGTAGAAGAACTCTTACTTCATGAGCCGAAATCTTAAGCACAACTGCTAAGTCAATGATATACCATAAGCAGTACCGATAGTTAATAGAATCCATTAACAATAAAATGGAGCGTAACGTCCTTCTACTAGACATCAAAGACAGAAGAAGCTTACGCCCTATGTAATAAACAGATATCTGTTTATAAATACATAAACTGTACCCGGAAAGAGTAAAGGCCTATGCCCATACGAAGACGGAAGGACCTTAAAATAATAGGTTCCGGATAATAGGAGCCTAACTCTTATGCAACAATCCAACCTAAATAGTAACGGAAGTATTGATTCCGAAACTATGAAAGTGAAAATCATCCATCGATAGTGCATGAAACTCACTGACTCTACAGTAAAAGAGAAACCAACAGAATTACTGTCTAAAAGGTCAGAATTTGAAAACTACTGTTTCCAGAGGCTCAAATGATTACTTAGCTAAATAAGAACCGAAGTTAAAATCCGTATAGGAATTTAATCTAAAGATTCTAAGTCTATTTATCAAAAAGTTACTAACTGACTTAGATAAAGAGACAAAAGACTCAATTGTAAACTATCGTAGAGTGCATAGGTATGAGGTAACATAAACCTATAACCTAAATAATAACAGGCTGCAGTAGATCTTGTGAAACAAGTATACTAAAAAATAGCAATGAGTAGTATGGAGGGATCAACAATATGAACATAATGATCCCTACACCACGACGGAAGAGCCTCCACTTTAGCCGCATATATAGCGAAGAAGAGGATCTCCTATAGTAAGAAATCGCGTCCAAAGCTCGTCCAGTACAGTGCTTACAATGCAATACGGACCACACAACGGAATACATGAAGGTTGCGACCTTGCTGGTTGTGATAAAGATGACACGATTTACCCAGTGAAAAAGATCCTCACATAGAGGAAGATTTCACGTTAAGACCCACAGTAGACAAGAGAGTAAATTACTCATGATCTCTGTGAAGATAGAGATGCTATCAACAGAAATGTATTGTGGTTGTTTATCTTAGCAATACCTGCTAAAACAACAGCGCCGGAGGATACGCGTATCCTATCATTCCGTCCTATAGATCAATAGAGCGTTAACAATATTAGCTCAGAGATCTGGACAAGCCAACACATACGTCTGCAATTGATTAGCAAGCTGTGTCATAAATAAATCATCATTGGGCGCTCCCATAGATAGCAAATCTGATTGAATACTTGTTTGTTGAGAGTCCATTCTGACAGCAACAAGCGACCCGTAAGAGAACGGGAGTCAGATAAAACAATCAGACGACCCGGAATATGATGGACCAAAACTGAACTTGGTGTACTATAACCAACAGATGGATTCTTTCCATTAAATTGAATAACGGAAACGAAAGAGTGCCTCCCTGGTTCCGGAGATACGCCACTACTGTCGAATTAAAGGACAGGAATTTGGGCATGCGTTTCTGAATAATGTTCATGCAATGACATAAAGCAAGCCTAAAAAACATTATTCCGCGGCAGTTAAACTGATTGCTAAAAGACTGCGGAACCCAAAGACCCTGGCACTTCGAATCCGTAGGGATCAGTATTATATCCCAATCTGTTTGACTGGCAACCGTCATAACAGCCACACTCGGGTCCGGCAACTGCGGCAGCACTCTCTGAGTCAACCACCGAATGTTTGCCCCAGTCTGAATCTCTTGTAACACTAGATAGACAAGAGAACATGTAAATCGAGCAATTCATGGATTGCCGAAAAGTTGCCGTCGAAGAGAAGCTCCTCCGAGAACGAAGCGACTCTGAGAGAGTTCTTAACCTTACTATCCACGCGTGTGGATGTAGCTAGGGCTGCGTCACGTCTAACTAACTCCAATCAGCCACTGAAGGGCGGAGTTATACGTGAACAAACTACTGCCCTCAAAAGAAATTACATTGAGAATAATATCCCGTAAATCTTTTCTTGAAGACGTAATGATAACGCCTGAGTAAGGCGGATTACGTATAATAAAGCGTCTAAGTTAAGTCTACTATACATAATGTCGTTCCCAACATTGAAATTGGAAAAGACATAAACGGCGAAAAAGAATATATGCAGTCTTTAATCACACCGTCTAGACGCATATGAACTCTCGGTATGCCCTGCTCTGCCAAAATAAACTATTTGCATAAATGATAAAATGGCAGAAATGAGCAACGCGGACAAGAAACTAAACTATCATGCTTAGTAGCAGGCTTGTATATATATATATATAGCGTCGAAAAATAAAACACATGTTGTAATGACAATATTGGACTGCGTCGGTAAGTCAGGGACAATGTCCCTGAACCGATCGAAAAATCCGAGTCCAATGACGCTATGAGTCTCTTATCCAAGATCGCAGCAATGAAGTCCGAAATAATAATCACTGGAAGATAATGCCAGAAGATATGAAAGGCATCTTCCGATACTACTAAAGGGAAAACTCGAAATCTTTCGAATCCCTTTCGCCATCCTGTCGGACCCTATAAAGCGTTCGGTCGTCTGTAGCTGATGCAACCGCGGACCGCACCGACCCAGCGCCGTCGGATAATTCCTGATTCGACCGAGAAACTGTCAATTGCTGGGATGCTGCGAAACAACTGTGCTAACTCGGATAGCACGTCCGTCACTGAGGCCTGAGGAGAAGCGGTCTTACGATGCATTGCCGCTGGAAGCTCCGTGATCGTTACCCCGTGCATACTACCAATATGCGAGCGAACGGAGTGTATAGGCCTCGTGTCCCTTGGCTACCGGATGGCGCGACCTATTCGTCGTGGAATCACTGAATGCCGAAACTGATCGGATACTCGAGGTCACGTAGCCAATGTGCGGTCGTGTGCCCTGCTGTGAGGATGAGGAAGCATTAAAGACAGTCTCTCGGACTGTCAATATAACAGAGCGTCCCGACCAACGGACATATGCTCCGAATGTTAAAAATCTGAACCACAACATGCGGTCCCCTATGTTGTTGGGCGAGAGAGGGACCTCTCTCGCTCACAGCCCGGACGGACCTGGACAAGCCAGGAACCGGACTAACAGGCTTCCTCCGATCTGTCCTCAATCTGCCGTCACTGGGTGAGTACTAAAGTAATTAAAGTGCTCGCATCACCCAAATCTCCTTCTTAGACCGCAACGGACGAACCCGGCAGCCGAACCATTCGATGAATGTACGCTACACCGGGTGAGCTAGCGAATGTCACTCCGTAGGCGATAGACATATTCCATGAGCACTTATTGCCGCTAACTCTTCATTAACTATGACGACAGAGGCACACTTTTGAAAGACATCTCCATAACTCTTCGAACAAGAAACCAGAAATGCTTGGTAAGCAAGCATAAAATAATAATATATATAGCGTCGTTCAATAATTCGAAAGTTTGTGTGACATTATTGGACTATGTCGGAACTGAGGGACGATGTCCCTGAACCGAACCAAAAAATTCTAAGTCCACCGACGCTATCAGTTTCTTATCCGGCATCGCAGCATTCTGGTCCGACGAAAGAAGCTGTAGAAGACCAAGTCAGATGACATACACAACAGCATATGTTGTTCCGAAAGGGAAAGCTCGAAATCCTCCGAATCCCTTTCGGTATCCCGTCGGACCGGATGAAACTTTTGGACGTCCATACCCGCTTCCGCGGAGCGTCCCGACCCAGCATCGTCGGATAAAATATATGCGACAGATTCAGTTGATGCTGGGATGCTGCGATAAACTGTGCTATTAAGGAAAGCACGTCCGTTCCCGAGGCCTGTGCAGTAGCGGTCTTACGATGCATTGCTGCCGGAAGCTCCGTGTACGTTGACTCCCGCACACTTCCTATGCGAACGTCCGGAGTCTGCAGGCCTCGTGTCCCTGGCTACCGGATGGTGTGACCTGGTCGCCGAAGAATCCTTGATCGGCGAAGCTGGTAATATATCGGCGGTCACGCAGCCAAGGTGCGGTCGTGTGCGCTGACGAGAAGAGGAAGCCTTAGCAGTCTCAGCGGACTGCCTATACAATGAAGCGTCCCGAGCGACGGACGTATGCTCCGCTTGCGACACATTTTGTACCACAACATCTGGGGCCAGATGTTGTTGAACGAGAGAGGGGCCTCTCTCGCTTGCCGTCCGGATGGACCGGAACGAGCTATGAACCGGACTAAAAGGCTTCCTGCGTTCTCCCTCCGATCCGCCATCACTGGGTGTGCATTAGGTTAATTTATAGTGCTCGCATCACCCCAAAATTCCTTCTAGACCGCAACAGACGAACCCGGCTGCCGAACCATTCGGTGAATGGACGCTACACCGGGCGAGCTAGCGGACGTCAAAGGCCGTCGAACCTACTAGGGTCCTCTTAGGCAATTGGCGTATTTACATGAGCACTTTTCCGCTAGCCCTTCATTAATTGTGACGACGGAGGCACACTGTTGGAAGACATCACAGATACATCACTCTAATCTTGATCGTCTGAAATAGAAATTGATAAAGTAGAGTGACCCTGCGGGGAAAGGACCGGAGTGTCCAAATCCCCAACAACATACCGTGACATACGCTTCCCATATTGTCATCGAAATCATACGATACAGACAGGGGTCAGCCTGGCAGCTGATTTTAGGGAGAAGTGACTTCTCCCTCCAGAGACTTTAGGGAGAAGTCTGGATCCAGGAGGGAGAAGTCAGTGGACATGAAGGAGAAATCAGAAAAAAAACATAAAACGTATATGACATTGTGACAAAATAAATGAACATAGAGGACACAATTGTGGAGAAAAAAATAAATAAAAGTTATACAAACATACATACACACACAAAACTAAGTCAGATGGTATATAACAGAATGTAGGTTAAAATCCCCCCCCCCCCCCCACCCCCAAAAAACTGTATCGTTCATGGTTTCTGAATACCCCCTAACTCTTTGCCTAACAGAAATGACTAAGGTTACCATGCAGTTGATTTTGTATTTGCCTCAACAAAGTGGATTTGAAATTTAGTATGACCCATGGTGAGAGTGTTCTTCTCTGTAATAGAAGGTATATTCTTTTTAAAAAAAATATTTAAAGTGTTTAAAATAAATTCCAAGTTCATTTAAGAAGCTGGGTCATTCATGGTTTCTGAATGCCCTAACTGAGTTGAAAAGCGTAGTTAAAAAAGTTTTCGATATCCTTCGTAAATTAAGCGTTATTGACAATTTGAGTTAATTTATTTCTCATGTAAATGACAAAATATTTCAGTTGTCTCCCTTCCCGGCTGCGCTGGGTAATAAAACACTGTTCAGAAAACTGACAATTTCTGCCAACCATCTTACACTGACACGTGCGATTGGTGCTTTGAAGGTCTGCCATTCTTATCCATCCAAATACCTGTGATCTCTATTGTAGCCTTATTACATTTAACGGTTAACCCCCTTCCAACACAACTTCGCAAGTTTTCAAAGAAAAACATTCAATGCAAATTGCGGGGCGAATTTCAATGCAACCAATTTTTCAGTGGAACAGAGCCGGCGTAACCGCAAGCAATTTCGATATGGACGAACTGTCTCCAATGCATTTTTGTTTGTTTTGAAACGGTGGTTAACTTTAATAAATTCTAATTAACTCGATGCGTGTCTTGTGTGATTCGTTGTTTTGGCTGGCACTTTGTTTTCAAATAGCCATTTTGTGCTGGTTGCTATCAGTTGGGGCGAATTGTTCGAACGTCTACGCCATTACAATTCTTTTCAGAAATATAAAATTGGGCTAGTTTAGGCTATTTTCATAGCCGTGTGGCGGACTTTAACAGCAGCCGTGTTTACTTTTTTTGCGAATGCGGAAGCGGGTGTTTTTAAAAAATAAAACATAAGAAAATACAGTAAACTGCCATGTCTCCCAAGGAAGTTTTGGAGGGCGACTTGAATTTCGCCCCCAATGTAAGCCAAGGCGACTTGAGGAATGACAAGGCGACTTCTTCGCCCAAGTCGCCCACTCGGCTGACCCCTGGATACAGAACAGGAGTTAATGCGAGTACACTGACCACATATAGAATGATAATAAAGTCAGAGGAAGACTTCCTCTTAAAACAATTGATCAATATCCTTTCAATGTGAAAAGAAAACAAGTCCTGGTACTCGCACTAACCCCTGGCAATCAAAATACATAATAATAATATGATCCATTAATATAGAAAAAATAATTGAAATCAAAATATTTTGAAAAAATATTTTTTCAGAACAGCCCAAGTTTCTGAAAAGTAACGTTGAGCCCCAATGGATCCCAAGCCTAAGTGTGGACAAAAATTTTAAAAATATTTTAAACAATTTATTCAACACTTACGAACAATAATAATGTATCTAGTTATGATTAAAATAACATCAAGATATTATTTTTTAGAAATCCCCCCCTCACACAGAGGGCTGTTGTAAATGTAAACAATGAGTGTAAAAACACTAAAATAAGACTCCAGGCACCCAGGCCCGAAATCAGTTACCAAAAATACACTATCTGATGCAAAACAGAGACTTCCAGGGAAGAAACTGCAGAACATCAGATGGTAGATGCAGAACACAACGCCTAACCACCCGTAGGTGAAGACGTAAACATGGGGAAAGAACAGAATTCATTCTGTTATTCAGCTAAAACTCCCAAGAAAATTTAGTAATAATAATTACAAAAATTATGCCAAAAGCATGGGAGAATAGCAAGGGGGAACTTAAAGGACAGGGAGAGAGGAAAACACTTAAAAAACAGTGTAACTAAATAATCAGAATGACAACAAAATGGCTGCTGCCTTGAAAATAGGTAACTTAACATAATTTCATTAAAAAATTTTAAGTTACAGCCCTGATAATATTCTGTCACACATTCTTTTCCTCTCCTCCTTCTCTATCCTCCTTAGAATCACCATTTCACTAATATTTATGTGTCTGGCATCATTTAAACTGAGCTTTATAAGCACAAAGATCAGTCAGATGTTAACTGATGAAGGGCCAAACTTAGAATGATTAATGGCGCCAATTTCGGAACGTCCTTGACACTGCGCATGCGCAGTAGGGGCGAAGTGTGGAGGGCCTTTCAGGACATGTTTTCTTTAGTTTTAGATGCAAATTTTGGGGATTGGGGGGCAAAATTTGTGTTTGGCCCTATATTTTAAGAGTTAGCACCAGCTATGTCTGGGTCATTGGTACAGTATAAAAATACTGATTTTTGCATCATCGGTACAAAATGGCCACTGGCAGCCATCTTGAATTTCGGACCACACCTAAAAACACTCGTTCCCGTCCCAGGGTCATAACAAAGGTACACAAGAAGTTTCGTAAAGATCGGTTCATAAATACGACCTCTAGCCCGAGCCATACCCAATTGTTGACGTACGGCCAGACGGACAGATGGCCAGACGGATGGACGGACAGACAGTCAAAGTTGAGCTAACAATGAATGTAAAAACACTAAAATAAGACTCCAGGCACCCAGGCCCGGAATCAATTACCAAAAATACACTATCTGATGCAAAACAGAGACTTCCAGGGAAGAAACTGCAGAACATCAGATGGTAGATGCAGAACACAACGCCTAACCACCCGTAGGTGAAGACGTAAACATGGGGAAAAGAACAGAATTCATTCTGTTATTCAGCTAAAACTCCCAAGAAAATTTAGTAATAATAATTACAAAAACTATGCCAAAAGCATGGGAGAATAGCAAGGGGGGACTTAAAGGACAGGGAGAGAGGAAAACACTGAAAAATCAGTGTAACTAAATAATCAGAATGACAACAAAATGGCTGCTGCCTCGAAAATAAGTAACTTAACATAATTTCATTAAAAAATTTTAAGTTACAGCCCTGATAATATTCTGTCACACATTTTTCCTCTCCTCCTTCTCTATCCTCCTTAGAATCACCATTTCACTAATATTTATGTGTCTGGCATCATTTAAACTGAGATTTACAAGCACAAAGATCAGTCAGATGTTAACTGATGAAGGGCCAAACTTAGAATGATTAATGGCGCCAATTTCGGAACGTCCTTGACACTGCGCATGCGCAGTAGAGGTGAAGTGTGAAGGGCCATTCAGGACATGTTTTCTTTGGTTTTAGATGCAAATTTTGGGGATTGGGGGGCAAAATTTGTGTTTGGCCCTATATTTTAAGAGTTAGCACCAGCTATGTCTGGGTCATTGGTACAGTATAAAAATACTATTTTTTCAGAAAAGCCCAAGTTTCTGAAAGTAACGTTGAGCCCCAATGGATCCCAAAAAGCCTAAGTGTGGACAAAATTTTTTAAAATATTACAAAAAAATTAATGCAACACTTACGTATAATAATAATGTATCTTGTTATGATTAAGCTAATACAAAGACAAGAAAATCCCTCTCAACAGAAACCATTGTCAATGTAAACAAGAAGTGTATAAACACCAGAAACATGACTCCAGGCACTGATAAACATGGCCCGAAATCAGTTACCAATAACACACTATTTGATGCAAAACAGAAACTTCCAGGAAAGAAACTGCAGAACATCAGATGGTAGATGCAGAACACTACGCCTAAACACCCATGGGTGAGGACGTAAACATGGGGAAAAGAACAGAATTCATTCTGTTTCCCAGCTAAAACTCCCAAGAAATTTTTGTAATAATATTACAAAAAATATGCCAAAAGCATGGAAGAATAGCAAGGGGGACTTAAAGGAAAGGGAGAGAGGAAACATTGAACAAGCAGTGTAACTTTATAGCAAGAATGACAACAACAGGCCCATGCCTTGAAATTAGGCAACATAACATAATTTCGTAAAAAAAATTTAAGTTACAGCCCTGATTATTTCCTGCCACTCATTTTTCTTCTCCTCCTTCTATTTCCTCTTTAGATCCACCATTTCTCTAATATTTATGTGTCTGGCATCATTTAAACTGAGATTTACAAGCACAAATATCAGTCAGATGTGAACTGATGAAGGGCCAAACAAAGAATGATAATTGGCGCCAATTTCGAGACCTCCTTGACACTGTGCATGTGCAGTGGAGGAAAAGTATGGAGGACCATTTAGGACATGAATTTTTTGGTTGCAAATTTTGGGGATTGGGGGGCAAAATTTGTGTTTGGCCCTAGACTTTTGAGAATTAGCATCAGCTATGTCTGGGTCATTGGTACAATATAAAAATATGGGCTTCCAGCACTCAACCAGTTAAAAACCAATAAATAAATAAATAATTGGAACATATGAGCATAAAACAAAAGAGAAGCAGTACCAAAATAACCATCAATCCAATCCCTGAAATCTCAGGAAACTTTTAGAGGTCTAATCAAGCTGTGCTTGCACTTTGATATTTGATTACACACAAATACTATATAGCCTCATAATAGAACAGCTCATGGCAGTAACCCTTATTCAGTCTACTGACAATGTACTTTTAAAGCAATAACTCAAATAATTTCACCTTACCTCCATTCAAAAGAACAAGATTGCTTTCAAGTGGAGTGCAATTTCCAAAGGGGAAATCCAGCATTCCTTCACCTATCCCAAACTCATATCGCTTCATATGGTAGGATGTCTCTGTATCTTGGCTGCAATTCTTTAGAATGCTGGAATCTGAAAAGTAAGTTGCACCAGTTTGTTACTAAACTGTAACTGCAGAAAATATTCACCAAGTTCAAACAGAGTGAACCCCCCCTCCCCCCCCCCCCCCCCGAGTCTCAGACACCAATGCATGATTGGATAATGTGTGTTGAGGGGTCCACTTGGGGGTATTCAGCCCCTTTCCCAATGGGAAAAAGGTAAGTTTTTTTTTCCCAATTTGGTGTCCAAATTTCCCAAATGTCATCAAGTACTGTCAAGCAATAAACACCAGCTGTTATTCATATTGGCAATTAGAATTGAATTTGAGCATAGTTAATGGCATAACATTACGTGAACAGCATTTAAAAGTAGTGCTGGGTGATATTAGCCAAAATAATAATAACGGTTTGGGGAAAAAAGGTCATGATTAATGAAACACATGTAATCACGATATTGTTCTCTTATGAAGGTTGTGTTTATTCTAGTAAATAGTGTCTTTGTGTATGAATGCAATAGACACAGCTGTATTAACCAGATATGTACTGTGCACATATACTTAGTGTCTCAGTTTAATAATAACTTTGATATAAAACGTGTGTTGTGAACTTGTGTCTATGCATGGTCTACAGATAAGCATCTGATGTATAAGAACATAATGGTAATTTTTCAATTTTTTACCTCCCTTGATGTGTTTTTCCAATTTTACTTTTTATTTATTTATTGGGGTTTAACAACACTTTCGACAGCCAGGGTCACCTCATGTCGGACAGTTTTACGGGTGGAGAAAGCCGGAGTATCCAGAGAGAACCACTGAGAAATGTTGAGCAACTGTCAGACTCCCCAACGTACTAACTCCACACAAACAGGGTTAGCATTGGTTGAAGACAAATGCATCACCAACGTGCTATATGCTTTAATACACAATTTCACTGTGCCCCCACATGGGCAATTGGGATTAAGTGTCTTCCCCAAAGACACAAAGCAGTTGCCACAGGTGGGTTTTGAACCGAGGACCTCTCATCTTGCAGCCGGCATCTCTACCTACTAAGCCCCATGCTCCCCAATGTTTACTGAAATACAGTCAACATTGGAGAGACACATCCAGGGGTAACATTATTTTTTTATTTATTGATGTTTAAGGTCACATATTTATGCACAATGGCTAATCATGACCGTGACAGTTTTACGGGTGGAGGAAGCCGGAGTACCCGGAGAGAACCACCGAGCAACGACGAGCAGCTGCCAGCTCCCCAACATCGTAACTCCGCACTGCAGCACAGGCAGGGTTAGATTGGTTGAAGACATGCATACCATCGACGTGCAGTACGCCTTAGTACACGGCGTCATCGTGCCCCCACGCGGGCAATGGGGATAAAGTGTCTTGCCCAAGGACACAACGCGGTTGCCGCAGGTGGGATTCGAACCGAGGACCTCTCGGCTTGCAGCCTGCACCTCTACCTACTGAGCCACCGCGCTCCCCCCGGGGTAACATAATTGAACCATGAAATTTGCTTACTGAAACGGGTCCCAATGTATTGCTGCAATGGATTAGTTCTGTTAACAGATTAAACATGTAAGTAAACTATTATATGAAGCTTTCCAATTTTTTCAAGTTTTGGTCCTTACGATGCAAAAATTCACAATGAAAAAAAAAAAATACTAGAATGATTCTGCATTTCAGACTTGAAACAGTGTTTTACGCTAAGTATTATTTTCCAATAAACATTGCCAGCTTTGCAAAATAAAGCACCACATTCACCTTTATGGAATGTAGGTAAGAATCATTTGTTTCATCCCGCCAGCCACTCTGAGTCACTCACAACATACATATGCAGGCCTGGCATTCTTAAAATGCAGGAGGGCTAACAATCGCCCCCCTTGTATGGCCTAGGGGAGCGATTAGATCTCCTAAACTCAACCTTACAAAAGTGTCAAAATGAAGTTTTTCTATTAATGAATTCTGCCTTGTGGGTTTTGTACATTTTTTTTGGTGCTGCTAACAAGGTAGGCTCTGTGAGATGGCTACACTGCCCCACCCACACCTCTGGGCCTCGGCAAGTCCCAGAGGTGTGGGAGGGGCAGTGTGGCCATCTTACAGAAACCACTAACACAGCAGAGATCTGAAAAGATATGAGTATCAGGAATAGGCTGTTATGGTAATCATTTCTTTCTAAGGCCTGGAGGGCTAGATTTTGCCCTCCTTAATTTTTTTAAGGTGAGCATTACGCAAGCGAATAAATCACTCTCCTGAAAATGCCAGGTCTTCATATGTATGGTTTTCATCCAAGAAAAACAGCTTTAGGAAATGTAAACCCACTGACAATTTTTCAGAGAACTAGATTTGGAATAAAATTTACTCTGATTCATAATGGCAGTAATTATTTATACTAATCACTACTTAATTTGACAAATAAAAGTTATGAATGAATAAATTATCTGTCAGTTTCAAGTTTGAATAGTTCATGGTTTGAAAACAGATAAGCCAAATAAATCAGACATGTATGTCTTGATATTTCAGTGTAGCTTGTGACTATCCTATAACTGTAAGCATCCATGAATGATTCTTTCATTTGAAACGATGATAACGGTTTATGAGTGATAAAATTCTTATAAAGAAAATAGGAGGCAATGTCAACCAGTCAGTACCCAATTTTTTTAATCCACACAAGGAGTCTTGGTTAGCTGTTACTGCCACAGTGTGAGTAAAGTGGTTGCAAAGCAATTAATTTTGTTTGTGTTTTTGAAATGAAATGGACATTGTTCAGTTAACAAAACACACCAGAAACCATTTTGATCATTTCCACCGATAAGTCTGAAAAAACAATTTAAATACTTCAAAACTGAACTTGGCCTAGATATTATTATTCAGTAATGAATGCTTGCATGAAATCAACCAATGTCAAAGAGTCATTCAAAAGTTATTGGGTGGAATAAAAAAATTCTCAAAACTTCCAAGTCCATTTTGACAAGATATCAAGAAAAAGAGGTTGAAGTTGTTCAAATCAAACTTGGCCTCAATAGTGTTAAGTTTTATTTTATATTATTTATACTTAACTGGACATGCGGTTTGAAGGGTTGAAATATTCTATTTGATGGAAAGCACATCATAAGGATATGGGCAGTCCACTTAGAAGAAGTGAGAGCAACATTGTCATCACACTGTATGTCCATTTGTCCACCTGAAATTCTTGTGTACATAACTCCTACATTTATGAACCGATTTTGATGAAACATCTCAAATATGACCACTAACAAGTGAAACTGCTCATATTCCAAAAGTTTCAATCAGAAACAATTTTAAGAGTCAACGGATTCTATATGAAATTCTTATGTGCAACTCCTCCTGCTCTTTCTAGACATGAAGACTAGCCTGGTTGGATAAGGCCATTCTTTAGCAAAAATGTTAATTGGAGGTTAAAGATGTCAAACACATCTGCCTTTGATCATACTTAATGATTTTAGCCTCCTGCTACAATGCTTATTTTCAAGATGGCACCCAAAATTCAAGATGACAGCCAGAGTTAATTGATGAATGCTTACACAATGCATAGAAATGTTTCAGAATGCTGCTAGAAAGCAAGTGACAGAACAAAATGAGTTAATATTCTGCCACAAAATAGATTTCTGACTAGGAATTTCATTGAAATTATTAATTGTTTCAATATGGACACCATAACCCAAGATGGTGTCCATAATTCAAATTGGTCAGCAATGAGAATATAATCTGGTTTATGGATGATAAAAGATGTTATCTGATTTGGGATAGTTATTATAGTTTGGGTATTATACGATAGTTTAAAGGTAACCAGAGAAACTGGTGCATTTGGGTTGCTTGCTTTTATCTCAATTCAATGACGCTTTTTAAATAAAGTATTGTTTTCTCAGGTTTCGACATTTGGGGATTTTTTTTTATGCATTTAGATATTTTCACCAGACTCATTAGATTTTATTCTGGACAAATACACTAAGAGCTCTCAATAACACTATCACTACTGTTGACTATATATCAACCATGGGGATGTTGCACCCCTTGACACAACACAGACAGACTTCTGCTATACAACCCAAGTGCTCATGTTTCAGGAGGCATGTGCATATCAACAATGGCACATATACTAATAGAGCAACAAACAGAAGGCTGTCCTTGGCAGACTTATTCAAAAACACTCAATCAGATCTATATCACATCACATCACAAACAACCTGCATGAATTTGAAAACAATATTCCCAGTGATAATGATGATCTAGACCAGATACTGTGTAACATACCTTCTTTCATCACAGTCCAACAAGTCACAATCCAGCTTGAAAACTGAGGTGTCCTAACACCTTTGTGATCAGACCTCTAACATAAATTAGAGGCCAAAACTTATCTTCCTAGAGGTTTTCAGAAATATCATACAACAATTGTCCTCTGCTGATCTTGCCAGTCAAGCTAACAAGAAATGATACCAAGAGATCATGGCTAAAACTTTGCAAGCAACTGAACACGTTCTCATGACTGCGGAGACCTCTACTGTAACCCTTCGAGCATGAGACACCAATCCACTTGTCAGATGTTATAACACCTGTCCCCCAAAGAAAGTCTCCAGTCAAATGCAACAATCATGCAATCTGACAAAGGGCTACTCTACAAAAGTAATCTTCCATTTTCCAGCCTTCAAAAAGTCGGACTCGACCACTTGAGGACCCACACAAGCTTCTACTGGCCAATTCACCATAAACAGGGCACAACTGACAGCCAATCCTCCTTCTTCCATAGACCCTCCCCCCCTAGCACATGAAAACCAATTCTCCAGCAAGGGGCCAAACATACAAACACGTAAACCCCTACAGGATTTGTTTGTACCCTATACAAGACAAGCATCCTTAACACTTCTATACTGTCACTCCAACAGGAAGAACTACAATGACTCGGCCGACCCAACCCTATTGATGATACAGAATCAACCTTTGTTGCATAGTTTTGGAATCACCTCTGGCATTCAAACCACAGGCTTACCAATTTGGCTGATTGGGCTGACAAGCACATTACCAAACTTTTCACTCAGATATTCCGTAACTATGAAAAATTTGTATAAAGTAAATGACTGAGTGTACACCAATAGGCACAAAATCAAGAAACTTCCTTCTATATAAAGAGATGATACCAAATTCCTTCATATTAGAAAACTATAAACATCATTGTTCCATTATCACAAATAGTGTAGCTCTTTTTACCTGGGGCAATATACATTTCAGGGCTACCAAAGAACGCCCTACTCTTTCCTGATAGGAGCAGCCAGATTGCTGGACCACTGCAGAGACATAGCTCTTTCCTACTAAGAAAAACATTCAGCTGGGCCACCACATACAGTATAGTCCATTCCTACAAAGAGCAACTGGCCTCCTGGGCTGCTGCAGAAAGCATAGCTCTGTCCTACAGAAAGTATGTCTCTTTCCAAGTAGGGACACCAAGCCTACTAGGGCACCAGGTAGTGTGGCTCTTTTGAACCAGGGGCAACATGCCTGCTAGGCCACTACAGACAGAATGTCTCTCTCCATGCAGCACAACTATGTCAGATATGGACAAGAAATGATTGAAGAGAATGGTTGGGTGCATCCTTTTCACTCCTTTTCTCTAGCAATTCAGCGGTCAACGGGAACACTATTTCCATAAAGTGATCACATTTACTCAAAGTACCAAAACTACCAGTCTTATGACTATATACCAATAATTATCCAAACAATTTCCTTCTACCAGTGATTAGCAAGCAAAGACATTCAAATGTGTAGTATCACACTGCATACAAGGCACCACAACTTTAATCCTTGAACCACCAGGTCCAAGACTGCACACCAACAGTTGTCACAACAATCACTGCTAATAGTGTTTAGAAAGTACAGGCATCAATCAGCGATGGGTTTCATTCCAATAACCACAAACCAAGTTGCTTACAAGTTTGTACCTCAGTTCGCTTTGGGTTCCTAAGTTCTGCATTGTGATTTTCATAAAATGGATTGAATTCTGACTCATTTACAGAGTCTACCCACAAAACTGAAGCCATGTCCCTATCAGAGTTAATCCTTTAACCTTTTACCTAACATAACGGCCAAACACGTCCATAAAATTGACCAAAATAAGCCTACCACCACAGGCCAAAATCTTTTACAAATGTCTTGATAAAACTATACAAATGTGGATATCATTAGAATGGCTCCTTGTGCTGGTTCTAAGGATATCCATATTTGTATGTTTTGGGGGAAAATTGTGAGAATTGTTTTTGAAAAGTTAAAAAATTTATAGTAATTTCTATATTTTTTATACTTACCAATGACCCAGACATAGCTGCTGGTGCTAACTCTTAAAATATAGGGCCAAACACAAATTTTGCCCCCCAATCCCCAAAATTTGCATCTAAAACCAAAGAAAACATGTCCTGAATGGCCCTCCACACTTCACCTCTACTGCACATGCGCAGTGTCAAGGACGTTCCGAAATTGGCGCCATTAATCATTCTAATAACCAGTGCCTGGTAAGCGCTATGTACTCAGCGGGGAGGCAAGAGTTCCCAACTCCTGGGAGGGCCATCCCCGTCTGGGTCATTGGTAAGTATAAAAAATATAGAAATTACTATAAATTTTTTAACATTTTTATACTGTACCAATGACCCAGACATAGCTGAATAGTAAAAAGGCTGGAGGGCCAAGGACATAGAGCAAGATGGAATACGCTCAATAATATAAAATAGAGTCATCCTCTCTAGGGAAAAAGAAGTAATAGGCCTTACATGTATCTTTCTTATTTATGATAAATTAGAAAGATACAACACCTTCCAAAATTGAACATCATACATCCATGTACTCTATTAATATCCAATATAATCCTATACTAATAATTTTTAAAGTAAGCCAAA
Source organism: Pictodentalium vernedei (assembly GCA_031216915.1). Classification (NCBI taxonomy): domain Eukaryota; kingdom Metazoa; phylum Mollusca; class Scaphopoda; order Dentaliida; family Dentaliidae; genus Pictodentalium; species Pictodentalium vernedei. The sequence continues at coordinate 686,100,026 of CM062296.1, read as the reverse complement.
AAATAAAGTAAGTCTAGAGAATAGAGACTCTTATACTCCTTAAAAGTGTCTGAGGATTGCATAATCATGTCCGTTGACACGTGCTATATTCAAAAGCTATACTTTAAAAACTAAGACTTGAATGAATTTTTAAAACATAAACTTCTCACTAAACAACCATCCCAATAACAGCTCAGAATTACTAACTCCGGAGGAGGTATCCCCTTGTTTTCATAGTAAAACAGGTGACCCAAGGGAACACCCTCCGCCCCCCCCCCCCCTTTTTCTTGCCCTGGGTCAAATAGCCCAGAGCGAAGAGGGCAGCAGAACGGAGTCACTGCCGAAACAGACAGCCTACCTAGCTATAGTAGCAACTGTTAAGTGAATGACATTCTGAGCAGTAGATAATAGACCTAACAATAGAGGCCTCCAGAAATGGACTCAATATTTCTGAGATAAAAATTCATGAATGTGGATGGCTGAGCGCAATGAGCAGCCTTCAAAAATCTATAATAGCGACACTATTAATGTAAGCCCAAAATGTAGAAGAACTCTTACTTCATGAGCCGAAATCTTAAGCACAACTGCTGAGTCAATGATATACCATAAGCAGTACCGATAGTTAATTGAATCCATTAGCAATAGAATGGAGCGTAACGTCCTTCTATTAGGCATCAAAGACAGAAGAAGCTTACGTCCGTAGTAATAAACAGATATCTGTTTATAAATACATAAACTCTAACCGGACAGAGTAAAGGCCTATGCCCGTACGAAGACGGAAGGACCTTAATAACAATAGGTTCCGGATATTAGGAGCCTAACTCTTATGCAAAAATCCAACCTAAATAGTAAAGGAAGTAGTGATTCCGAAACTACGAAAGTGAAAATCATCCATCGATAGTGCATGAAACTCACTGGCTCTTCAGTAAAAGAGAAGCCAACAGAATTACTGTCTAAAAGGTCAGAATTTGAAAACTACTGTTTCCAGAGGCTCAAATGATTACTTAGCTAAATAAGAACCGAAGTTAAATTCCATATAGGAAATTAATCTAAAGATTCTAAGTCTATTTATCAAAAAGTTACTAACTGACTTAGATAAAGAGACATAAGACTCAATTGTAAACTATCATAGAGTGCATAGGTATGAGGTAACATAAACCTATAACCTTAATAATAACAGGCTGCAGTAGATCTTGTCAAACAAGTATACTAAAAAGTTGCAATGAGTAGTATGGAGGGATCAACAATATGAACATAGTGATCCCTACACCAACGACGGAAGAGCCTCCACTTTAGCCGCATAGAATAGTGAAGAAGAGGATCTCCTATAGTAAGAAATCGCGTCCAAAGCTCGTCCAGTACAATGCTTACAATGCAATACGGACCACACAATGGAATACGTGAAGGTGGCGACCTTGCGGGTTGTGATAAAGATGACACGATTTACCCAGCGAAAAAAGATCCTCTCATTGAGGAAGATTTCGCGTTAAGTCCCACAGTAGACATCAGAGTAAATTACCCACGGTCTCTGTGAAGACAGAGATGCTATCAACAGAAATGTATTGTGGTTGTTTATCTTAGCAATACCTGCTGAAACAACAGCGCCGGAGGATACGCGTATCCTATCATTCCGTCCTACTAGATCAATAGAGCGTTAACAACATTAGCTCAGAGATCCGGACAAGCCAACACATACGTCTGCAATTGATTAGCAAGCTGTGTCGTAAATAAATTATCATTGGGCGCTCCCATGGATAGCAAACCTGATTGAATATTTGTTTGTTGAGAGTCCCTTCTGACGGCAACAAGCGACCCCTAAGTGAACGGGAGTCCGGTAAAACAATCAGATGACCCGGAATATGACGGACCGAAACAGAACTTGGTGTACTATAACCAACAAACAGATTCTTTCCATTAAATTGAATAACGGAAACGAATGAGTGCCTCCCTGGTTCCGGAGATACGCCACTACTGTCGAATTAACGGACAGGATTTGGACATGCGTTTCTGAATAATGTTCATGCAATGACATAAAGCAAGCCTAAAAACATTATTCCGCGGAAGATAATTGCTTGCTTAGAGACTGCGGAACCCAAAGACCCTGGCACTTCGAATCCGTTGGGATCAATATTATATCCCAATCTGTTTGACTGGCAACCCACATAACTATAACACTCGGATCCGGCAACTGCAGTGGCACTCTCTGAGTCAACCACCGAATGTTTGCCCCAGTCTGAATATCTTGTAACACTAGATAGACAAGAGAACGTGTAAATCGAGCAATTCATGGACTGCTGAAAAGTTGCCGTCGAAGAGAGGCTTCTCCGAGAACGAAGCGACTCTGAGAGAGTTCTTCACCTTACTATCCACGCGTGGATGTAGCTAGGGCTGCGTCACGTCTAACCAACTCCAATCAGCCACTGAAGGGCGGAGTTATACGTGAACAAACTACTGCCCTCAAAAGAAATCACATTGAGAATAATATCCCGTAAATCTTTTCTTGAAGACGTAATGATAACGCCTCAGTAAGGTGGATTACGTATGAAAAAGCGTCTAAGTTAAGTCTACTAGACATCATTGTCGTTTCCAACATTGTGGTTGGAAAAGACATAGATGGCGAAAAAGAATATTTCCAGTCTTTAACCACGCCGTCTAGACGCATATGAACTCTCGGTATGCCCTGCTCTGCCAAAATAAATTATTCGTATAAATGATAAAACGGCAGAAAAGAGCATTGCGGACAAGAAACTAAACTATCATGCTTGGCAGCAGGCTTATATGCATATATAGCGTCGAAAAATAAAACACATGTTGTAATAACATTATTGGACTGTGTCGGTAAGTCAGGGACAATGTCCCTGAACCGATCCAAAATTCCGTGTCCAATGACGCTATAAGTCTCTTATCCAACATCGCAGCAATGTAGTCCGAAATAACAATCACTGGAAGATAATGCCAGAAGATATGAATGGCAGCTTCCAATGCTACGATAGGGAAAACTCAAAATCTTTCGAATCCCTTTCGCCATCCTGTCGGACCCTATAAAGCGTTCGGTTGTCCGTACCTGATGCAACCGCGGACCGCACCGACCCAGCGCCGTCAGATAATTCCTGATTCGAGTAAGAAACTGTCGATTGCTGGGATGCTGCGAAACAACTGTGCTAACTTGGATAGCACGTCCGTCACTGAGGCCTGAGGAGAAGCGGTCCTACAATGCATTGCCGCTGGAAGCTCCGTGATCGTTACCCCGTGCATACTACCAATATGCGAGCGAACGGAGTGTATAGGCCTCGTGTCCCTTGGCTACCGGATGGCGTGACCTATTCGCCGTGGAATCACTGAATGACGAAACTGATCGGATACTCGAGGTCACGTAGCCAATGTGCGGTCGTGTGCCCTGCTGTGAGGATGAGGAAGCATTATCGACAGTCTCTCGGACTGTCACAATAACGGAGCGTCCCGACCGACAGACACATGCTCCGAATGTAAAATATCTGAACCACAACATGCGGTCCCCTATGTTGTTGGACGAGAGAGGGACCTCTCTCGCTCACAGCCCGGACGGACCTGGACAAGCCAGGAACCGGACTAACAGGCTTCCTCCGATCTGTCCTCAATCCGCCGTCACTGGGTGAGAACTAAAGTAATTATAGTGCTCGCATCACCCAAATCTCCTTCCTAGACCGCAACGGACGAACCTGGCAGCCGAACCATTCGATGAATGTACGCTACACCGGGTGAGCTAGCGAATGTCACTCCGTCGATCCTACAAGGGATCTCTTAGGCGATAGACATATTCCATGAGCACTTATTGCCGCTAGCTCTTCAATAACTATGACGACAGAGGCACACTTTGAAAGACATCTCCGTAATTTTGCGAACAAGAAACCAGAAATGCTTGGTTATAGCAAGCATATAATAATAATATATATAGCGTCGTTCAATAATTCGAAAGTTTGTGTGACATTATTGGACTATGTCGGAACTGAGGGACGATGTCCCTGAACCGAACCAAAAATTTCTAAGTCCACCGACGCTATCAGTTTCTTATCCGGCATCGCAGCATTCTGGTCCGACGAAAGAAGCTGTAGAAGATCAAGTCAGATGACAAACACAACAGTATATGTTGTTCCGAAAGGGAAAGCTCGAAATCCTCCAAATCCCTTTCGGTATCCCGTCGGACCGGATGAAATTTTCGGACGTCCGTACCCGCTTCCGCGTAGCGTCCCAACCCAGCATCGTCGGATAAAAAAATATGCGACAGATTCAGTTGATGCTGGGATGCTGCGATAAACTGTGCTATTTAGGAAAGCACGTCCGTTCCTGAGGCCTGTGCAGTAGCGATCTTACGATGCATTGCCGCCGGAAGCTCCGTGTACGTTGACTCCCGCACACTTTCCTATGCGAACGTCCGGAGTCTGCAGGCCTCGTGTCCCTGGCTACCGGATGGTGTGACCTGGTCGCCAATGATTCTCTGACTGGCGAAGCTGACTGGATATCCGAGGTCACGTAGCCAAGAGCGGTCGTGTGCGCTACCATGAGAATGAGGAAGCCTTATTGACAGTCTACTCCGGACTGACTATATGTCGGAGCGTCCCAAGCGACGGACGTATGCTCCGAATGCGAAACATTTTGTACCACAACATCTGGGGCCAGATGTTGTTGTACGAGAGAGGGGCCTCTCTCGCTCGCCGTCCGGATGGACCAGAACGAGCTATGAACCGGACTAAAAGGCTTCCTCCGTTCTCCCTCTAATCCGCCGTCACTGGGTGTGCATTTGGTTGATTTATAGTGCTCGCATCACCCCAAAACTCCTTCTAGACCGCAACGGACGAACCCGGCTGCCGAACCATTCGATGAATGGACGCTACACCGGGCGAGCTAGCGGACGTCAAAGGCCGTCGAACCTACTAGGGTCCTCTTAGGCAATTGGCGTATTTACATGAGCACTTTTCCGCTAGCCCTTCATTAATTGTGACGATGGAGGCACACTGTTGGAAGACATCACAGATACATCACCCTAATCTTGATCGTCTGAAATAGAAATTGATAAAGCAGAGTGACCCTGCGGGGAAAAGACCGGAGTGTCCAATTCCCCACTAACATACCGTGACATACGCTTCCCATGTTGTCATCGAAATCATACAATACAGAACAGGAGTTAATGCGAGTACACTGACCACATATAGAATGATTATAAAAGTCAGAGGAAGACTTCCTCTTATTAAAATTGATCGAAATCCTTTCAATGTGAAAAGAAAACAAGTCCTGGTACTCGCACAAACCCCTGGCAATCAAAATACATAATAATAATATGATCCATTAATATAGAAAAAATAATTGAAATCAAAATATTTTGAAAAAATATTTTTTCAGAACAGCCCAAGTTTCTGAAAAGTAACGTTGAGCCCCAATGGATCCCAAGCCTAAGTGTGGACAAAAATTTTAAAAATATTTTAAACAATTTATTCAACACTTACGAACAATAATAAAGTATCTAGTTATGATTAAAATAACATCAAGATATTATTTTCAAGAAATCCCCCCCCTCACACAGAGGGCTGTTGTAAATGTAAACAATGAATGTAAAAACACTAAAATAAGACTCCAGGCACCCAGGCCTGGAATCAGTTACCAAAATACACTATCTGATGCAAAACAGAGACTTCCAGGGAAGAAACTGCAGAACATCAGATGGTAGATGCAGAACACAACGCCTAACCACCCGTAGGTGAAGACGTAAACATGGGGAAAAGAACAGAATCCATTCTGTTATTCAGCTAAAACTCCCAAGAAAATTTAGTAATAATAATTACAGAAACTATGCCAAAAGCATGGGAGAATAGCAAGGGGGGACTTAAAGGAAAGGGAGAGAGGAAAACACTGAAAAATCAATGTAACTAAATAATCAGAATGACAACAAAATGGCTGCTGCCTCGAAAATAGGTAACTTAACATAATTTCATTAAAAAAATTTAAGTTACAGCCCTGATAAAATTCTGTCACACATTTTTCCTCTCCTCCTTCTCTATCCTCCTTAGAATCACCATTTCACTAATATTTATGTGTCTGGCATCATTTAAACTGAGATTTACAAGCACAAAGATCAGTCAGATGTTAACTGATGAAGGGCCAAACTTAGAATGATTAATGGCGCCAATTTCGGAACGTCCTTGACACTGCGCATGCGCAGTAGAGGTGAAGTGTGGAGGGCCATTCAGGACATGTTTTCTTTGGTTTTAGATGCAAATTTTGGGGATTGGGGGGCAAAATTTGTGTTTGGCCCTATATTTTAAGAGTTAGCACCAGCAGCTATGTCTGGGTCATTGGTACAGTATAAAAATATGAGAAATTAATTTTTTTTAAAGTTGTGTTAGGTAAAGGGTTAACCATTGCATCTCATTTCTGGCAGGATTGACACTATGATAGCATCCTTTCACAATGATGTGCAATCCTTATTTCCATACAAGTCCAACCTAACCTACGCTATCTCTCAGTTAGTTTACCTCTGCACTGCAGGCTGATATTACCTCCTATTATGTCAGTATTTATGTCATTATTAAAGGCCATACAGTCACCTGGCAATCTTTCTGATCTATTCCCTACATGATTCCCATACCAGAAGCCTTTTGGTAAATTCTGTTGCCATTGTGTCCACACCATAAATCTTTTTGAATTCAGTGTATTAAAGCTGTTCTGGATGCATTAAGCTTTAAGACTAAATAAATGTCTTTAACATCATCAGCTGAAGGTGTTTGAACTTTCATATCTATTTGCTAGCACTAGAACATACATTTTAATCATTCAAAAGGGTGTGTTAAAACACGGAAAGGTTCTTTTTTATTATTTTTTTATTTTTAATTACTCATTTTTCAATAACAAACAATATTTCTGCATTTTCACTTCTTTTAAATAAAGTTAAGAAACGTTTAATGTTGCATTTTTCTGGTGGCAATCTTGGATTTTGGTAGCCATATTGAATGAAAGTGTCAATGACACTGTAGCTCAACTTGTCAAGACATGTACATGTATAGGATGTGACACAGCAATGACAAACATCTAGGTAATGACCTGATAACAAAGGTACATATAAAGTATTGTAACGGTCTGTACATAAATACTGACCGTAGCCTGTAACAAATGTATAGGTAAAGTATTGTAAAGGTGGGTGACAGTCAGATGCTAAACTAGAAAAGAAATCTTTGAGTCCCCGAGTGGGTCTGACTGAACCCCAAAATATTTGTTCTCATAGCACAGTGATAACAAAGGCACCCCAAAACACACTCATTCCTGTCCCAAGGTGAAAACAAAGGTACCCAAGAAGTTTCGTGAAGATCAGTTCGTAAATTCGAGTTGTATAGAAGTTGTGACAAAAAACTGATTGGACCTAATTTCGGTACAAAATGGCCACTGGCAGCCATCTTGAATTTTGGACCGCACCCAGAAACACTCGTTCTCGTCCCAAGGTGATAACAAAGGTACCCAAGAAGTTTCGTGAAGATCGGTTGATAAATACAGCCTCTAGCCCGAGCCGTATTGACATGTGCATTTACAGTGTATAAGTAGCACTAAATAATCAAAATTTATCTAATTTGCATAATTTCTGCACAAGAAAAAAACCCGTACTGTATGTGATGTATTCCATTTTACTAAACATTCATACAAAAATTTATTCAAATCAGAACTTTCATACAAAAGTTCTGTACAAAAGACTGAATGCACTAATTTTGGTACAAAATGGCTGTTGGTGGCCATCTTGAATTTTGGACCACACCCAAAAACACCCGTTCTCATCCCATGGTGATAACAAAGGTACCCAAGAAGTTTCGTAAAGATTGGTTCATAAATAAGGCCTCTAGCCTGAGCCGCATAGAAGTTGTGTACAAAAAACTGATTAGACCTAATTTCGATACAAAATGGCCATTGGCAGCGATCTTGAATTTTGGACCGCACTCAGAAACACTCGTTCTCGTCCCAAGGTGATAACAGAGGTACCCAAGAAGTTTTGTGAAGATCGGTTGATAAATACAGCCTCTAGCCCGAGCCATATTGACATGTGTACTTACTGTGTGTAAGTAGAACTGAAAAAATCAAAGTTCATCTAATTTGCATAATTTCTGCACAAGAAAAAAACCTGTATGATATGTGATGTATCCCATGGTACTAAACATTCACACAAAAAATTTTTCAAATCAGCGCTTTCATATGGAAGTTCTGTGCAAAAATCTGATTGCACCTAATTTTGTACAAAATGGCTACCATCGACCATCTTGAATTTCGGACCGCACCCAAAAACACTCGTTCTCGTCCCATGGTGATACCAAAGGTACCCAAGAAGTTTCATAAAGATCGGTTTATAAATACAGCCTCTAGCCCGAGCCGTATTGGGATTTGCACTTACAGTGCTGAAAGTAACACTAAATACATCAAAGTTAGTCTAATTTGCAAAATTTACGTACGAGAAAAAAACCCCGTATTATATGTGATGTATCCCATGGTACTAAACATTCATACAGAAAATTATTCAAATCAGCACTTTCATATGGAAGTTCTGCGCAAAAATCTGATTTCACCTAAGTCTGTACAAAATGGCCGCCAGCTGCCAACTTGAATTTCGGATCGGACCCAAAAACACTTGTTCTCGTCCCACGGTCATAACAAAGGTACCCAAGAAGTTTCGTAAAGATTGGTTCATAAATACGGCCTCTAGCCTTAGCCGTATTGAATTGTTGACGGACAGGCGGACAGATGGACGACTGGCCATGGCATAAGCTCAAATTTGGCTTCGCCAGAGTTGAGTTAAAAATGAAGAGACTAAAGATGGCTCCGGTGCCAATATTAAATGAAACCATGAAAAGAGTTTGCATGCCAAATTTGGTGCCGTTATCTACCAAGTGATGTTTTTTGCATTTATCCACCCTTTTGCAAGAGGACATGTGCAGATTCCCAAATTTTCAAGCCACAACAATTGTGATAGTTGTCTCCTCTTGAACTTAAATTTAGAACCTTAAAAAGGGAATGTGAATTATTATTACCAATTATGAATTTTTAACTAACTAAGATCCTCTTGAACTCCGCTTTAATGTACAACTCTATAGGAAATTCTTGTGTACATAACTCTTTCTACACTTAATGACATCAAAAAAAAAAAAAAAATCCTACATTTATTCGAATTAGGTGAAACATTTTGTACATCATGTCGAGCAACTGGCCATGTAGTTTCCCAAATTTTCTCTGAAGAGAACTGATTACATTATTTTGGTTGGAGATGATCAATAGGGGACACAACTCTGTACTTTTATGGACACCAGGATTGTGTTCCATGCACTTTCAAACCATTGTCTGTCTGGTTAAGCTCATTTTTTGTCTTTCAACATTTTACCAATCCTTTTAGGGCTTTGACCCTGAGGGACTTTTAATTGTCACATTTTTCATGCTAGAGATGCGCATATCCCTTTGGTTGACTAGCAGATTGTGTTGACCAATTAAAATCATCCTCATCGCAAATTGCACACATGTCATGAAAAACTGCTGTTTACATCTGCTTCCCGATAAATTTAAGATTGTATAAATGGTCATACTTGAAAGGGATGAAATTTAGCCAAACAAAAGGACTTAGGATAGTTAGTAGAACCAACTGTATATCAAATAATCACCTTCTTCAGTTGATATAAAAGTAAGAGTGGTTAAAGCTCGAGTACTGATTCAAATGAGTAGCAGTAATTTGGAAAAAAATTGGGAGAAAATTCCAATTTCTGACTTTATGAGGTACGCTGTGAAAAGAATTTTGTATTTTATGAAAAAATTTACCAATTTTTTAAATAATATTTAAAATCGACTTGGTGTGATGAGTCATAGTAACAGTATGAATGCTATAATAGTCTTTGAAAATCATAGACAAAACCCTTGAAAAGTGTTTAAATAGTGTTTGAATTTGATTCTCGATCAGATATCTGTACAAAAACAGAGCCATGATCCCAAAATTAATTTGTTTGAATTACTAAACAATTCTCACCATGGATAACAAAACCACTAATCACATTTTTCAGAACACAATGCTCCCTGGTACAATAAATTACTAAAAACAAGTTCAAAATAGGCCATTTTTGTACATATATATCTGTATTTTCAGATGTTCTACTCTACACAAGGATACAATAATGGTGAACCTTTTTACCTAACATGGCAATTAAATGATAACTGAAAAAGAAATTCTAGAATATCTGTAAATTTCATTTTTTCTTAATGAGGGGTCGTGAACTATATTTTGAAAGCAGACTGTTATGTAGGTAAAGGGTTAAAGTTACAGAGTACACAGGGTGATCAGATACTTGGCAAGATGAAGAGAGGACATTTACCTTTGGACACACTTACTACACCAGTGGAAACTTGGCGACCCAACAAGCAATTCTGAAGCTTATTGCTCACTAATTTGTCTGCTTGGTGGACGACGAACTATAAATTTGTTTGTTTCGTCAAATATTTACTGGTCTAGCAAATGTAAGTATATGGTTTCATGTCCATCAACATGATTGCCAAGTATCAAACAGCCATGTGCACACTGTATATAACTGTCACAAAACTGACACACTCTAGATAGTGGGCAACAATAATACCAAGTACCACTAACATTCTTTTAGTCTATAAATAGTTTTGAGGCAGACACGACTATGTATATTTGGATATGGGTATGTGAAGTTAAAATAAGTTTGTGACCTTGACCTTGAGGACAGACATTCCAACTTTATTCACGACACACTCCCTGAAGGTGGACAACAATAATATCAAGTACCATTATCCTTCAGGACATTCAAAAGTTCTGTGCTCGACATGTTATAGTTGGATATGGATGTGGAGGTATGTAAACTTGAACTAAGTCTGTGATCTTGACCTTGTAGACAGGCATTCCAACCTTTTTTGTGACACACCATATTAATATCAAGGCCATCAAAAGTTCTGAGCCGTACACGACTTGTTAAAGTTGGATTTGAATGTGGGAGTAAACTTGAACTTAGTCTGTGACTGGGGCTGCAATGATATAAAGCTGCTTGCCCCAAAACTGTATGATGATTTTGTGTGGGTGGATATTAGATTTTTCCCTCTACTCACAAGGAGGCCTCAAGAAGCAAATCTCAGCTTCTTGTGTCCTCACTTTTTGATGATTGACGAGTGTATCGTGATATGCATTGAATCATGGGGATCGTATGGTGATATGCATCGTATCGTGTGAAAACATTTCAATAAAATTAGATTTCTCAAACTTCTTGACAACAAAACATTGTGACACACTCTTCTGTTTCCTTGGAATTGGTGATTTGTTGGATCATAGTATATGAAGATTCAAGAACAATTAATGGTTTGTGCTATTCAAAGCTAACAAATACCCGAGAGCAATGTAAATTTAGACTTCTACAATCCCGATTTCATAGGTAAACTACATATAATAGATGCGAATAGTCAACAATGAGGCCATTTTTGAAGTGTCAATATTCATTAACACAATGTTCATGAAATTTTGGGTCCACATGTATTGTGATACAGTGCAAGCAAATCATGATACACATTGTCAAAGATTGAATCACGATACATTCATTTCATGATTAATCGTTGCAGCCCTATCTGTGACCTTGACTTTGTAGACAGGAATTCCAACCTTATTCGCAACACCCCCTCTGGAGGTGGGCAGCATTAATACCAACTATCATTAATATCCTTCAAGGCATCAAAAGTTCTGAGCCAGACACGACTAGCACGGACAGACGGACCGACAGAGGCATGGATAGACAAAGTGATTCCTATTTCTTGTATTCTAGAGAAAAACTCAGCAATTAGTCTATTATACCTTGTTTGACAGAACTCGTGGAGCTCTGTCAAATAAGACACAATACAGTTAAAACTAGAAGTCCTGTCACGAAGTGTGTGGATGCGCATAGGAATTGCGTGCAATTGCCATATCGAATGGCATCCAAAGCATGACAGGTTCTCCTGGTTACTCATAGCAAACACAGGCAATGTTTCTGCCAATGAACCCCTGTGTTACCCGGAGGACCATTGACTGAAACATTGCTTGTACACAGGCCATATGTACAGAATTTGATAGCCTTACTATGGTCATAACGCATAGATTAACGCGCTGATCGACATACTATTTGTGTGCATTTCATGACAGGACTTCTAGTTTTAAATGTAGATTAGATGCCTGTATTTAATGGCATATAAACAAGGGGAATTCAGTGATTGTCAGGGTAATTTCTTGACATTTACAAAATTTTTCATTCAGTTAACTGTTTACTTTATAACTCAGAGAGATGGGCAATATACGGAAAAAAAAGACCAATACTGATATCATGGGCATATGGAAAAATCAAACCGAACCAATCATTGAATACCAAAACTGTCGGAATTTTCCAATTTTCCTACATTCACTATTTATATGGCCCTGTTGAGGCTTGATAGCAGTTGAAGGGTTCATTTTCATGAAAGAAGTGGCTGATTTTCTTTTCAGTTTTATTAACCCTTTGATACTTTTGTACATCTTATGACGTACGAAATTAAAGCGCGTTGATACTTTGTGGCCATTTGTTTTGTTATTATTTTTTGATTTTTTAAAGTTGTAACCTCAACTCCTATTTTCTCCCGAATAGTGGTAAGTGGCAACCATTGAGCCAAATGTTATCGCAACTTAAAATACTAACAGAATCCTGCTGTCAAGACTTCTTAATCACTAATGTGAAAAATATCCTGTTATTTGTAGTTTCCGATGTTTGACGTCGTATTTTGAAAAAAATGAAGAAACTGAATTCACAGTGACGTTTGAACGTCAGGATAATTAAGGTCTCAAAGGGTTAACCCTCAGGGGCCTGGGCAATTGTCCTGAATTCTCACTAAACTACAAGCTGTACATGTCCAGCTTGCAGTGATTTCTGGCCATGTCTTGAAATCACTGCCCAGATACTTTTGTCTAATGTCAGCAGGACCTCTTGAAGATGGCATGATCGGGGCACATGCTCTGAGATTGCATATGCCTGATATAGGGCTTTAACGGTCAAGGTGTTTATTTATATTTATTTATTGGTGTTTAAGGTCACATACTTATGCACAATGGCTAATCATGACCATGACAGTTTTACAGGTGGAGGAAGCCTGGAGTACCCAGAGAGAACCACCAAACAGCGACAAGCAACTGTCAGCTCTTCAACATTCTTACTCTGTTCAAGTTCCGCTCAAGCAGGGTTACAGCAGTTGAAGACATGTGCACCATCGACGTGCAGTACGCCTTAGTACACAGCATTAGCGTGCCCCCATGTAGGCAATTGGGATAAAGTGCCTTGCCCAAGGAACAACGTGGGTCATCCCGGATGGGGATCGAACTCGGGACCTCTAGCATGAAAGTCCAACAGACTACCACTGAGCCGCCACGCTCCCCAAGGTGTGTTTAGAAAAAGTCATAAAATTACTGTAGATATGATTTGTGTTTGTAAAAAAATGTTACCGTTGAGGTCATTGGCACTGGCATTTGTGGCACTGTGGTAGAATATTACAAGAACAACTTATTCTTTATTTTCCTAATGTGAATTCCCCTTTGCTACTATCATCAAATCTCAGTCATGTCAGATACTGAATCGATACCCCCTTAAAATGAAAGTGTCAAAAAACCTGTACCCGTACTATATGTGATGTATTCCATGTTACTAAACATTCATACAAAAATGTATTCAAATCAGAACTTTCATACAGAAGTTGTGTACAAAAGACTGATTGCACTAATTTTGGTACAAAATGGCTGCTGGTGGCCATCGTGAATTTTGGACCACACCCCAAAACACTCGTTCTCATCCCATGGTGATAACAAAGGCACCCAAGAAGTTTCATAAAGATCGGTTCATAAATACGGCCTCTAGCCTGAGCCATATAGAAGTTGTGTACAAAAAACTGATTAGACCTAATTTCGGTACAAAATGGCCACTGGCAGCCATCTTGAATTTTGGACTGCACCCAGAAACACTCGTTCTCGTTCCAAGGTGATAACAAAGCTACCCAAAATGTTTCGTGGAGATCGGTTCATAAATACAGACTCTAGCCCTAGCCGTATTGACATGTGTACTTACTGTGTGTAAGTAGCACTGAAAAAATCAAAGTTCATCTAATTTGCATAATTTTTGCACAAGAAAAAAAACTGTATTATATGTGATGTATCCCATGGTACTAAACATTCACACAAAAAATTATTCAAATCAGAGCTTTCATGTGGAAGTTCTGCGCAAAAATCTGATTGCCCCTAATTTTGAACAAAATGGCTGCCAGCTGCCATCTTGAATTTCGGACCACACCCAGAAACACTCATTCTCATCCCACGGTGATAACAAAGGTACCCAAGAAGTTTCGTAAAGATTGGTTCATAAATGCGGCCTCTAGCCCGAGCCGTATTGGCATTTGCACTGACAGTGCCAAAAGTAACACTAAATAAGTCAAAGTTAGTCTAATTTGCATAATATAAGCACGAGAAAAAAACCTGTATGATATGTAATGTATATCATGGTACTAAACATTCATACAAAACATTATTCAAATCAGAGCTTTCATATGGAAGTTCTGTACAAAAAACAGATTTCTGCATCGTCGACACAAAATGGTGGCTGGCAGCCATCTTGAATTTTGGACCGCAACCAAAAACACTCATTCTCGTCCCACGGTCATAACAAAGGTACCCAAGAAGTTTTGTAAAGATCGATTCATAAATACAGCCTCTAGCCCGAGCTGTATCAAATTGTTGACGTACGGACAGACAGGCGACGGGCCATGATAAAAGCTCAAATTTGGCTTTGCCAAAGTTGAGCTAATAACCGAACCGATACCGAACTAAAAATTCCAATACCGCCCATCTCTTGCCCGTATGCAATTAACCCATCAAATTTGTACTGAATGCAGTGTTCACGCTGGCCTGAAACTGTCTGGTGTCAAAGTATTAGTCATTCTGGATATCTTAGTGCCAAACAAAGTGTTTTAGTGCCAAAAACACTAATGGGATGGGAGGGCTGTTTTTTGCTGCTTGATCCAAATAAATTGAGTTTTGAAAAATGAAGTGGCAATTATTTCAACAGTCAGGGAAAAATCAGACAAAACTTGATCGAAAGTTCAGACGAAATCCTTGGTGGATGAAAAAGGTTGCCACCTAAGTTATATCTATGCCACTGGTTCAATTAATGGACAAGCTGAATGATGTTGGTATGTACATTTGTTGTTGCACTTAGATAATAACAAATTGTCGACTAATTACTTTTAATCTACGGGGGCTTTACCCATGATGGCATTAAGTATTTGTCTAATTAAATGTAGTCCTTTGTTAAGTCAGGGTTTCTTCTAGGAATAAATTAGGTCTGGTAGGAGTGGAAACACACAGCTTGCCTGGCATGACCATGGTTCATGCCGGGCGCAGAAAATTTTTGAATTGAACACTGCTGGAAGGCCATTTCCTTGCATCTGAGATGGCGATTCACGATTTTGTGAGAATAATTATGTCGAATCTTTGGGGTAACACCCAAAGCTATCACCGTTTCATCATTAAAATCGGCATGTGACATCTTACCTAATTGGCAAATGGCAGAAAATAGCGACAGTTTCCGAATGACACTCGACAATCCTAAGTTGCAGAATGCCAATTCAGGAAACGGTGCTCCTAAAAGGTGTCAACTTTGTTGGGAGAATGACCACGTCTTGACTAGAATTTTACGGCGTCATGTTGTTTGTTTTTTCGACCAGATTTTATGCTTTATCAGTAAGTGATCAGCAGGGGAATGGGTCAGGTTGATGGACCCTCAGCTGTGGAAGCGGAAACCCTGGTTAAGTTGATAACCTATAATGTTTTAATGAAGAAAAAACAATGCCTCATTACCGCTCACTGGCAATTAACGTTGAAAGTTTGTCCAAACACTATTTCTAACACTTTATTGAGAGTGTTTCATAAAAATCATAAATTTAAAGTAATTTGTGTATTTTTTATACTTACCAATGGCTCAGACTAGCTGGTGCAAACTCAACAGAATTCAGGGCCAAACACAAATTTTGAACTCCCCCACCCCCCAACCCCCCCCCCCCCCCCCATTCCTCAAAATTTGCATACAAAACCGAAAAATTCAAGTTCTATCTGGTCCTCCATACTTTTGTTAACTGCACATGCGCAGTAACCAGGAAGGTACCGAAATTGGTGCCAACCATCATTCTTTCTATAGTGCCTGCTAAATGTTATAATCAGCAGGGGGCCATTGGTAAGTATAAAAAATATACAAATTACTTTAAATTTATCATATTTTTATACAACAACCAATGGACCAGACCAGCTGAATCCTAAAAAGGCTGGAGGGCCTAGGACTTACAGGAAAATCCATTCTCTCAATTACTTTGATAAAGAATAGCTCCTACAGGAGATTAGTAGAAGACATAGGGATTACGAAAAAAAAGAGAATGACATAACACCAACAATGTAATTGAGAATTACATAATTTCTCCATTTAATGCCAGCATAACCCATTATGCTAATTCGATGAAGGAAATCAATTATAAAGCTAGTCCAGAGAATGAGACGCTTTATACTTATTTAAAAGTGTTCGAGGATTGTATAGAGATGCTCGTTTAACACCTAACATATACAAATGTTTCACAGTGAGCTACTCTTTAAAAACAGTACATAAATAAGACATAGTTATTGCTTCACACTGAGCTACACATTAAAACCAACCAGCACCAACGCTGGACTACTGTCTCTGGAGGAGGCATTCCCTTTCTTTTCACTATAAAGCCAGATAACATAAGGGAAAAACCGTCCCCCCCCCCCCCCCCTCCCCTTGTTCTGAAGGACAATTCCTCAGAACGACGAGGGTAGCGGAACGGCGTCAGTGTTCAAGCAGACTGCCTAAACATCTTCTAGATGTAATATTAATGGATGACATTCTGAGCAACAGAAAGAGGACCCAAAGATCTAAGGTCACCGAAGATGGACTCTAAATTTCTAAGGTAAAACTTGGTAAATGAAGAGGGCTGTGTCCAGTATGCCGACACCATAAGATCAGTAATGGGGTATACTGTTAGAATAAGCCCAAGTAGTGGACAGTGCTCTAACCTCATGCGCTGAAATCTTGTTGACAGAACGTTGATCTGAAGATAGACTTTCATAGGCAATACATATTGAATCCATCTAGCGATAGAATGAACCGATATATCTTTCCTGTTAGGAATCAATGAAAGAAAGAATCTTTTCCTTCCCTTCCTAATATAAACCGATCAACGTTTATAAATGCGCATTGCTCTAACTGGACACAGCAAAGGTCTATGGTTGTCCTAGGACGGTAAAGCCCTAATGATAATAGGCTCCGGCCGCTTATCTGGAATCTGATTCTTAGCCCAAAATCCCATTTCCGTAGTAAGGGTAACAGTTTTACTCACACTACGGTAATGGGAATCATTGACAGATAATGCATGAAGTTCACTAACTCTTCTGGCAGACACAAAGGCTAAGAGAAAGGCCATTTTATAGATCAAGAATCTGAACTTTACATCGTCTAACGGCTCAAAAGGAGCTTCTTGAAGCTTCAACAGAACCCAAGCCAAATTCCATTTGGGAATTAATCTGAGGGTTCTAAGTCTATTAGAGAAATTTCTAACTAGTTTGGATAAAGAAGAATCTGATCTAATAGCCAAGATATATCATGATGAGCATAAGTGTCAGACAACATAGACCTATAGCCCTTAATAGTGATGGGAAGCAAGTGGGACTTCCCCTGATATAGAAGGTCCTTTCGAGGAGGAAGCTTCCGGGGAATGTCCCATAATGGACACCTGAGAAGATTGATCCAGGGTTTCTGTGTCGACAGAGGTGCTACTAGCAGGATTTTGCAGTGAGACTGTTTGAATCTGCTGAATCAATGGAGCAGGGGGATATGCATATCCCATCATTCCGTCCCATGAGGTTGATAAAGCGTCTACTGCCTACACTCGATGATCTGGGCATGGCGACACAAATGTCAGTAACTGGTTGTTCAGGTGTGTCACAAAAAGATCTATCATGGGGCAATCCCACTGGTAGCAGAACTGACTGAATACTAGCTTGTTGAGAGTCCACTCCGATGGTAACAGGTGACCTTTTCGTGAGAGCGAGTCTGCTAGTACATTCAGACGACCCGGTATATGATGGACTGAGAGATGAACATAATGACTCATAGCTAATAGGAGAATCTTCTCCGTTAATTCGCATAATGGTTGAGTGCAACCTTGGTTCCTGAAATAAGCTTCTACCGTTGAATTGTCCGACAGAACCTGAACATGGGCGTTCGTTATTTGAACAATCTATTGTTGTGGTGCTAACCAGATAGACATCATCTCTTTGAAGTTTATGTGCTTCTCCAGGAACTGGGGGTCCCAAAGACCCCGACACTTCAAGTCTGCAGGACTTAGGGATGCACCCCAGCCTGTCTGACTCACATCCGTCATAATCATGAAAGCCGGATCCGGTAGTTGAAGCAGAACTCACTGAGTCAACCACTAGAGATCCATCCAAATCTGAACCTTTTGTTTTACAAGATCCATTAAAACAATCTGGGTTTCGAGCGAATGCGTCTTCACACCCCAATTCTGAGTAAAGAATATCTTGGAGGGGATGCATGCGCAGGTGGACCATCGGAATGAGATCTGCAGCCGTTCTGCCCCATCAGTCACATAAACTCCCTCACAGTCACTGCGGGAGAGTTTAGACAAAAGCGAGCATAACAACTGACTAATTTTGCTCTGGGTAATGGCAGATGAACCAGATTGTTATGAGTCTTGAAACTCATTCCCAAGTGAATAAAGGACTTGGACGGAGCTAGGTCCGATTTTTTCTTTTTCTTGTTTACTATGAAAGCGAGACATTGGAACAAGTGAAGCAGCCTCTGAACATCGTTCTGAAGAATAATTCTGTTGCCATATCTCTGAAGAATGTTGTCCAAGTAAGCCGACGTTACCACAGATGAATGAGCTCGGAAGTATGACCTTACCGAGTTCATTATTTGAGTGCAAGCCCAAGGAGCTAGGTTCAGACCGAAGCACATTGCTATGAACTGATAAACCTCTCCTTGCACAGCAAACCGCAGGTACTTTCTGAATGCCGGATGTACCAGGACATGAAAGTAGGCCTCCTTTAGATCTATGCTTGCCACATAGTCGTCCACTCGAATGCTCGCTCTTACCGACCGAATGGTTTCCATACAGAACTTTGAGCTATGATCAACTTGTTTATCCAGCTCAAGTCTATTACTGGTTGGAACGATGCGTCTGGCTTCGGTACGAGGAACAGGTGACTGTAAAAATCTTGAATTTTGATTCTCGACGACCTCTATTGCTTTCTTTAATAAAAGAGCCTGTACCTCTGCAAGGAGAGACTCTCTTTTGGAAGGATCTGCCGGAAGATTTGTCCAACATGGACATCTTGTAAGTGGGGGCTTTGCTCGGAATGATAGCCACAGGCCTGCCGAAACTACATTTCTCACTCATTGATCTTCCGTGACTTCCATCCAGTTTTTTGTGAAGTTTGATAACCTTCCGCCAACTGGAAAGGTCTAGACCATCACCTGTACGACTTACGAAGCTTGCGGGAGGAGAAACTATGTCCTCCCTGTGAAGGCGTCTGACCTATAGTCTTGATCAGACCTGCGCCACTTTCCTCGTGTCGCTATATTGACGATCTCCGGATTAACCACAAGAGGGTTTCCTGTACCCTCGCGAGGTGTTCCCTTTTGTTGATTGTGAAGTGGAACAACCTCGCCTACTCCGGTCTGCTGAAGCGTGTTTTTGAGACGCAGATTTCAATAGCAGTGCAGTGGAAGCTTTCTTTGTAGCCTGTTCATAAACTAACGGAAGCTTGTCTTCAAATAGTGTGTGTCTGGAGACGGAGCAACTCGGAGAGAGCTTTTCACCCTGTCATCGATAAGTGATGACGACGCAAGGGCTGCATCACGTCTAACCAACTCCAAATTTGCCACTGTCAGGGTGCAGTTGTACGTAGCATACATGACTGCCCTGAAAAGAACTGTTAGCGAGGAACAAATGTCCTCAAATTCCTTCCCATTTAGACGTTGTGCCATAGCCGTGATATGGTCTGCGTAGGACATCGCATCCAGACTTGCTCTATTAGATGAAATAGCAGATTCCATCACGTCTGAGCGTAAATTGAATGATGTAGGTAGGGACCTATCCAAATCCCCGGCCTGCTCATCTAAATGCAGAGGAGCTCTCTGGGCATCTTCTCCAACCGTTTTAAAAGAACGTGGTCCAAGGAACGGTATATTGATCGGCATGTGAGCAGGAGAAAATGAAAAAAAGAGGAAAAGGCATTTGTTAGTATCCAAGCCTGACAAAGGCAGACCGCACAGCACAGCCACGTTTGGGGGAGAGAGCAGGAGGGGGGGTCCTCCTGTCACTGGAAAATTTGTCTAAATCTGGACACCAAAACAGGCCATTTCCTGGCACCTAGGGATAAAATTTGGAATATTTCTCACACAAAATCTCTCAGAATTTTGATGGAGAAAGACTTTCTCCATCAAAATTCTGAGAGATTTTGTGAAGGGTGCTTTAGATAAAAACAGATTATAGGCAGATAAATAAAAAAATTTGGAGATGCAAAGACTGAAGAGAAAACTCATCAAATTGAAAAGAAGCAGCTCTTCACAGATTAGGTACAGTTCAGATGGAATTGATAGCATCACTGTACAAGTATTTACATTTTATTTCCAACAAAGATTTCCATCAATATTGAATCAGTGCCTACTGGCACCACCTCCCAGTTTGCCAATGGAAGACTTCTTACTGACAGTCTTTCTATTTATATTTTCAGCCATCTGTGCAGAATACACCAACCTTGCTCTCTTTTTTTCTCAACCTTTCTCACTACCTTGGACATCTTATACTGTTGGTATGCACCTCTCATGTTTTTGCACAAAGCAGGGTTCACAGGTTCATGCAGAAAGTCCTTCTTTGGGTAGTTAGTCATTGAAGATAGTTTTGCTGCCCTGAGAAAATACTTCACTGACTGAATGTCACTGTATGTGGCAACAATGTTTGCTGGCCGTTGTTCAATGATGTCCTTCATAATGTTAAAACTTGATTCCACCTGTGGACCATGAAAAATGGAAAGTGCAGTGAACACAACTTTTGTTAATGTTGGGTACCTTCCAGTCTTTGCCATTTTGGCCCACCAGGTGTCAATCCAGTTGTTTTCCTCATATTCAGGCAGCATTGGATCACGTTGGTACTTCCTCACCTCCTTATCAAATTCATCCATCTGGCATTCCTTGAGAACATTTGGAAAATATTTCGACAGCACCTGCATGCATTGCAGCACTACTACATTTCCTCTGCAAATTGAATCGATGGATGACAATGCAATCAACAGTTTATTGTTAAGTGGCATTTTCCGTTGGAGCACTTTTGTGCATGCAGTGAAAGCCTCTGCTACCTGTCCCATGAAGTCCGTGTTCTCCTTCTTCTTGGATGATTCCAATAAGCCAAATGTTTTGCTGCCAATGAACCAATCTTTCTTTCTCAGATATATGTCTGGATCATCTAGGTCAATTTTTGTCAACTTTGCTCCAGACAGGTTACATCTATTGATCACTTCAGGTTTGACAAAGCATCCTAGAAAGTCTGCAAATAATTCCAATTGCTTATCATTCAGTTTATGCACAAAGGGCTCTTTCATTTGAAATATCATAATATAATTTTTTAGTAATGGCATCACGGCAGCATAGAAGTTCGCAACAAGTTTCACGTGTCTGCAGTCCTGGAAGAGCCCTGTTGTTATTTTGTTCTTCCTCCTTACACCATCATCCATCATCTTCTTTCCAGCCAGGGTATTTCTGATAAGCCTCAAATTGTCTCTTGCCTTCTCACTGACCTCTCTTCGGTGGTATATTTCAACTGCCACATACGTAAATCAAATGCAAATATTATTAATATTCAGTTGTTCAGGGTTTGTTAATTTATTGGTTTTTAGGGTCACTTATTGCACCAAAGACTAAAAGATCACCTTAACCCTTCAACCAATGTAATGACCAAAAGTGGTCATTATTCACAAAAATCCACACTTTTGATTAAAAAATACTCAGGTTTTAATTAATTAATTAATTGCCCTCACCAACTCCCCTTCTGGACTTATTCAATGGTCAATGCCAGAAAATCTTCTTAATTTTTTATCCAACTTCACAGAATAGTCAATTTTTAAAATTGTGTATTTACCCCAAACAAGTTTTGTTACATAGCAGCTATTAGCTCCTTACCTTACCCTTAGACACGAACCTAAATCTAGGGGAATGACAAGGGAGGGGGCAGTTTGAGAATTCTCCTATTGTCCAAGTGCAGACTGAGAGGGGGGGGGGGGGGGGGGGGGGACTTGCTTGGGGAAGTCTCCTGCATGCATTTTTGTCTGCATGAAATGTAATGCTCATTGAGAAAAGTAGAGCAAACAATCAGTGGTCAGGGTCTTCCATTGAGCCACTTTCTTCACTGAACAAAAATATTTCATTGAAGCAATTAATTTTGGGACTGTGCACATTTTAATTTTTGTTCATTTTGGATTGGGATTACCAAAAAAGTATTGTCCAAAAAAAGGTGGACGTTTTGGCCTTTCAAGAGGGATTCGAATTGGGAGGGTGGGGAGGTGGAGGTGCTTGCAAAACATCCCTGAACGATGTACTATTCCACTGACATCGACACACCAACAATTTCAATCAGTCAGATATTTATTTACATAGAATAAACATTTGACTGGTTGAAATTATTGGTGTATGAACGTTTTGGCCCATTTTTTTTTATTTCTCTCCAGCCATTTTTGGGCTTAACATTTCTCCCAGAATATTTCAATTTAGTATATTACCTGGAAGCCTGGTATTCTCTCCGCCGATTTTTGTATTCTGGTGATGCTTTGCAAAGTTGAGGTGGTCATCTAAAGCCACTTTTCCATGTTTGGCGTAATTTATTTCTTTTCGACAAACAAGACAATATCAATATTATGCATTTCAATAAGCCAATCAGAGAGCAGCTTCTTTAAAATGATGGAGTTGCTGCGGGAGATACAAAAAGTAGGAATGTTTTTTTGAGGTAACGGATAAAAAAAAAATACGAAAATGCGGAACCGTACCGGAATTATCAAAAACGCGGATCTGCGGAAGTCTCAAATGCCTGATTGATTGAAGATGCAGATAAGAAACCACCTTTCTTCTTGGCACTTGCTAGGTTGAATATGGTGTTGTTAACATGGCCGAAGCCCTCCGACACGTGCCAAGATTGTTTTTGGAAGGAAAGAACATGATCTTTCCTTTGCAAGAAATCTTTGTCCAGAGACGACAGTGGTTTTTGCCTAGCAGTCGCAGCTTACTGATCAGGTGGAACAATGTCAAAAAAGTATTGATGAATGAAATTCAACGCTACCATATGCTGTTCCAAAAGGGAAGGGTAATTCTCTTCCTCGTCCCTTTCACCATCCGACTGATTCAGCTGAGAATTTCGGCCAACTGCATCTGTATGTACAGATGACCAGACCGACCCATACAGTCCGACAGCTCACCACCGGAGTCTGCGCAAGGCTGCTCTTGCACTTGCTGAGAAGCTGTGATGAGCTGTGAAATCTGCGACAGCAAGTCCATTACAGAGGCTTGAGGAACAGAGGAGGGGGTGCGGTGGCTCAGTTGGTAGAGGTGCAGGCTGCAAGCCGAGAGGTCCTCGGTTCGAATCCCACCTGCGGCAACTGCGTTGTGTCCTTGGGCAAGACACTTCACCCCCGATTGCCTACATGGGGGCACGATGACGCTGTGTACTGAGGCGTACTGCACATCGATGGTGCGCATGTCTTCAACCAATCTAACCCTGCCTGTGCTGCGGTGCAGAGTTCAGAGTTACGATGTTGGGGAGCTGACAGCTGCTCGTCGTTGTTCGGTGGTTCTCTCCGGGTACTCCGGCTTCCTCCACCCGTAAAACTGTCGCGGTCACGATTAGCCATTGTGCATAAGTATGTGACCTTAAACACCAATAAATAAATAACAATAAATAATATGAGGAACAGAGGTCTTCTGTTTTTTCGCCGCTTGCTGCTCCTGGGACAAATCCATACATACATCTCTTCTTTGCACATCCCAATGAATGAAGCCTTGGATCACTAGCTACCGGATGGTCTGACTTCATGGGCGAAGACTGGATTTGTCTTTGCGCAGCTGCCTGGATATCCAAAGTCGGGTAGCTAGCATGTAGTCGTGTGTGCTTTTCTGAAGTTGAGGAGGAAGCCGTGACTTTAGCCGACCCCGGATGCAGTCTAGATGGAGCGTCCCAAGAAGCAGGTGTGGACGTTAGCTCCAGCTCAGGCAAGTTTCTCAAAACAACATTTGGCCCCAAATGTTGCTGGGTTAGAGAAGGCTCTACCGCTCACAGTCTATCAGACCTCGCCAAGCTTCCTGAAGAGAAACTTGCAGACTTTCTCCCTTTTGCTGTTGTCGCTGAGTGAGCTTTAGTTTTTTGAGGTGCTCACTCTACCCAATTCTACACTTCCTTTGACCGCAATGGACTTACCCAGTGTTATGGCTCCCAATATCAGGTTGGCCGCTTCACGAGTCGAACTGGCTGCTGAAATAAGAGGCCTTATTCCTTGTTTAATATTCAGGAGCAACTTAGCAGCCAGTTCTGTTTGCTCATCAGAGCGTGACAATGGCAGCACATTTTGGATGGGTGTCACAATACCATCACCATGTTCTTGTTCCTCTGAAAAAGACACTGAAAAACTCGAATTATTCTGCAGTGAGAGCTCCGGCATAGGAATCTTACTGCCAACAACGTACCGCGTCACCCGTCTCCAACGTCTGTCATCCCAATGTTCACAAGTAGGACAAGAATCAATAGGAGTGCACCGACCACAGGCAAGGCAACAAGCATGTAAATCTGAGGAAGACTTCCTCGACTTGCATTTAGAGCATTAAGCTTTCAGAATTACAATCAAAAGACAAAGTCGATAGCACTCCTACAAATTCCACAGCAAAAATACATGATAAGGATACATGAATAATAGCAATGAAATTAATTTCGAAACAATTATAAAAAAGAATTTCGAAATTTTTTTTGAAAATGCCTAAGTTCCCAAAGGGAACACCATGAGCCCAAGGGCATCCCAATAGAGCCTAAGTGTGGACAAAATCCAAAATTTTTGGGCCACACTACCGGAATCATAATCAATGTATCCTACAGTAATTCTAAAGTATTATAATACTAAATACTACATGTTAAGGGCGTTGGCAAATGTAAACAAAGTCAATAGAAAAGAACGGAAACAAGACAACAGGCAAATTTGGGGGATTGGGGGGTTCAAAATTTGTGTTTGGCCCTGAATTATATTGAGTTTGCACCAGCTAGTCTGGGCCATTGGTTGCAGTATAAAAATATTGCTTATTGTTTCCACCTTTTTTGCCAGCTGACCATTTTCTTGTACTGGAAGTACTAAAAATAATAAAATATTTTTGTTTGTTTGTTTTGCCATCGAACGCACTTTCAACTGGTGCAATGGCATTCCTTCACAAGTGAAAGGAAATTTTTTGGTGCCAAAACTTTAGCCATTGTTGATTTTTTCAATCAAAATTTTATTGCAATTGGCTAAACTGGTACCCAACAGCATGAACTCTGACCGAAGGTATGGTAAATGGTTTTGTTTGGAAGTTATATTCAATTAACAGGGTTGTTCAATGAAAACTTTACCCAATGAATCAGCTGCATCCATCTGCATTAGTTTCAACTTGAGCAGTTGAAAGAAAATTATTTTTTTTTTAAATTTCAACAAAAACCATATCATGTGACCCTTTAATGGGGTGACATGCTTGTTCCAATGAGGGGGTCACATAATATGGTTTTGTTGGAATTTTTTGCAATATTTAAAAAAAAAAAATTAAAATAATAAATTTTAATATTGTATGTATTGGTAAAGGGTTAAGAGATATCCAAATATGTGGGCCCCCACCTAACTCAATTCTACAAGCTGTGATGACTCTAAAGAATGAATAATGTGAGCTCAAACAGCTATCAGTGTCCAAAATGGCCAAAGTTGATGCTTAGTTACAAAATTTTACCTAAAAAATTATTGGTTGCAATAATTCTAGATCCAAAATCTTTGACTCTTGGATCATCAAAAAGACACACTTCATCACTTCCCAAAGATGAGTCCTTCTCAACAAGGTTAAATGCAGCATAAATCTTGTAAAGATCCGATACATTGCTTATATCAACCTATAAGGAAAATACGAAAAAATTTGAAGTAATGTATATATTTTTTATACTTACCAATGGCACAGACTTAGCTGGTGCTAACTCAAAAATATCTAGGGCCAAACATAAATTTTGCCCCCCCCCCCCCCCCCAATCCCCCAAATTTGCATGCAAAACCGAAAATTAGAAGTCTTATCTTCTTATCTGGCCCTCCATACATTTACTCTCTGCACATGCGCAGATGCCAGGAAGTCACCGAAACTGGCGCCAACATCATTCTTTGTAAAAAGATTATAATATAATAATTCAGCGGGGAGGTATGAGTGCCCAGTACTGCCCACTCATGGGAGGGCCATTCCCGTCTGGGCCATTGGTAAGTATAAAAAATATATAAATTACTTTAAATTTTTTTCATATTTTTATACTGTATACCAATGGCCCAGACTTAGCTGAATCGTAAAAAAGGTGGAGAGCCTAGAACTTCCGAAATAGTTGATCAACATAGATCAAATCCTTCAATCCATGATGAAGAAAATTAGAATAATTAGAATTTACATGTATGTCTCTTTTTACTATAATAGAGGAGACATATCCTAATATGGATCCCAATTATGTAAATCCTAAATGTGAGCATGAAATCATGCTAATTAGGATGTAACAAGTTCACAAATTTTTAAGGCTAGTCTGGATTAAGCCCTAAAAATTAGGATGGCATATTTGAGAATGAGAGAAAATTGCCCATAAACCTATGCCATACAATAATACTACAGCTGAACGCCGAATATAGTACAGACAAAACAGCTTCCTTCATAGTTACATACCCAATAAGCCAGAGAAGTGGAGAAAATGACCTCCCCCACCCCCACACTTTTTTGAACATATCTTCAAAAGAAAGAGGGGAGAGCTCTGGAATCAATAAGCAGTACCAGGAAACAATATAAATAAATATCGATCAGGCACTCAGGAATTAATTCATGAATAATAAATGGTGCTTAACGCCACTTCACAAGCCAAGGCTATAGTGACGATTTTGGTAAATAACATTATATGCTACAAAATATGCACTGCAGACGGCATATACAGGTACGACGAAATCAGTGAAATAATAATATAACATACATACTGGTATATTAAAACGAGATACGATGAACAATCTCTGCAGAGAAAACACGCTTCAAAGATCATTCTGTACATTTAACTCCGGTAAGAACACTCTTCAACATGTACTATTTGGTATCTACAACTATAAACACGTGAGAATATGCGATTTGAGAACCGACAAAATAGAGACCAGGATCTAGAAATGGAGGTAGGTATGATTAACCGGCTCCAACCCAGACCGCCCCGAAATATATAATAATTTCAAGGTCCACCAAAGCGATAGCGTAATAAAATATTGTGCGAGTGCATAAGCAACTCATCGAAATAACATTCATAGCTGCTCCACACAACCCAATCAGACACATAAAATCTTCCGCTGTTAATGCGTCTGATAAAAGATGAAAGCAAGCCAAACAACTGGCTAATTCGCTCTGTGAAACAACAGACGAACCAGCTTGTTGAAAATGAATTGTAGGATATGTGTATCCTATCATTCATCCCATGAAACGTTATCTAGTTCATTATTCAAGAGATCTAAAGAACTATACTCGCCACATCACCGATCATACGAACGCTCGCTTTTCGACTGAAAGGTTATAAATAACCTAATTATCCAGTTCCAGTCAAAATCAGTCGGACCGAGCTCTGTAAGAGCCTCGAGCCACCGGCTCAGGGGTGTCTGATCAGTAAACTCAAACAGACCTAAATCCCCTATCCAAGTGGCTATATAGTCAATCCCTAAAGTAATATATAGGAGGGATACCTATACCTTCGCTATGAGTCCTTATAGATGATCTGAGTCTAGGACAACCTCTCCTACTCTTTCTGCTGGTGTTGGTCGATTAGACCCCAACTTAAAGAGCTGAGTATTGATGCTTTCTTGTAGGTTAATCCTACATTAATGAAAGCTTACCATCAAAGACTTAGTGTCTGGAAAACTAAAGCGACCTGTAGCAAGTTTTCCACCTCGTCAAATGTTAAAGATGACGATGCAAGGCTTCGTCACATCAGAATGGCTCCCACTTAACATCTGTTAAGACAGAGATATATATGATAAATAGGCCTGGAAAGAATTCTTTTAAAAGGTACAAACGTCCACAAAATTCCTTTCCAAATAGACGTTGCATCACAGTACTTAAAATTGAAGTACATAAGACCGTGAGTCTAAATTCGCTGTGAATAAGAAATTATCTTCTCAATTGTGTCTGAGCGAACAGCAAAATGATGAAGGAAAGGCTACCTGCTCATTCAATGCTGAGAAACTCTCAACTCATCTTCCCTGGTCGTTTTTTAAATGTATGTGATCAAAAAATGCTTAAAAATACAGAAGATGATAAGAAACCGTATAACTTCTTCCCACAGGAAGTTAAATATGGCGTTCTCTACATAATCGAAGACCTGCGACACCCGTGTAGACTTAACTGGAAAAGAGGTCTTATTATCCTGCTCTTTGTCTAGATAAAGTCAGCATCTAACAACGCTTGCGGTTTCTCACAATTACTCGCAGCATTGTGATTAACTGGAACAAGTTCAAGGAAACAATAATGGATAATATCCATATCATCCATGAGTTGTTACGAAAGGGAAGGTATCCTCCTCTGTATCCCTTTCATCATTCGTCTAAATCAGTTTATAATCACAGTCACCGGCATCTGAACAGGCAGATGACTGGACCGATCAAGCACCATTCAACAGCTCACGTTTTGAGACTGACCTTGAGTGCTTCTGCCTTAGCAGGAATACTGCGATGAGCTGCGCAATTGTGACAGCAAGTCCGTTACGGAGGACTGAGGAGCAGCGGTCATGTATTGCTTGTCCGCCAGCTGTTCCTGGGACAGTGAGTCCGAGATGGCTCTTAACTGCGGACATCCCGATGAATGAAGCCTCATCTCCTTGGCTCCTAGATGGTGTGACTTTCTTCAAAGAAAGTGGACCTCTCAACGATGCAGACTAGATATCCTAAGTCACTTAGCCATGGTGCGGTCGGGAGTGCTTGGTGGACGCTGAAGAAGCCAAACTGTAGCCGCCCCCGGCTAAGAAATGAACTGAGTGTACCGGACAATAGGTATGTACGTAAGCTCCGACTGACACAAGTTCCTACCAACAACACCTGGCCCCAGATGTTGTTAAAAGAGAGAGAGGTGTCTCCCTCTTGCTTGCAGTGCTGATAGACCTAGCCGAGCGTAGCTCAGAACTTGCCAGCTTCTTCCTTCCATCGATGCAGAGTGAGCATGATTGGATTTTATAGTGCTCGATACACCCTTGTTTCTCTCTCGACTGTTGAATCTGACCCCCATAGAGATGTTGCATATCAAATATCAAAGCATTCTGACTGATGGATCTGAAGAAGAAGATTTTTTTAAATTACCCTCCATATTGAACAAAGATAAAATTTGGGCTTCCTACGGAGACTTAGTTTGAACAATCTAGAATCTGACCCTCATAACAATGATGTATACCAAATATTAAAAGATTCTTACTGGTGGTTCTGAAGAAGAAGATTTTTAAAGAATATTCCCCATATTACCCTATGTTAAAACTTCGGGCTCCTGCAGAGAGCCCAAATATGAACCAATGAGCTTTATTTCAACAAACTTTTATCTGACCCCCCTATGAATGCTGTATACCAAATATCAAAAGATTCTGATGATTGGTTCTGGAGAAAAGATTTTTTAAAATTTTTGCAAATATGCTGACTCAGCATTTTTTCGATGCCCATTACAGAACACCCTAACATAACCGATGGCAATTTTTTTTTACCACTCAATTCTACTGGTCATAAGGATACTTCATACCAAATAAAAGCTCTCTGTTCCGTGGGGTTTGGAAAATATGGGCATTTGAAAATATTTCTATTTTTAGCTCCCAGGGTTCCCATGGGGATGCGGGAATTTTTTTTTTTGCATGGGTCAAGTACTTATGACCCAATACTACCACAAACCAAATTTGGTTCATACCAGACCATCAGTTCAGAAAATAGAAATTTTGGGCGGGGCCAAAAATCTTACCTCTCCTATTACAAAGCCAAATATTACTTCACGAACTTCGTTTGAACAAACTTGATTCTACACCTCATATGGAAGCTTCATTGCAAATATCAAGTCATTGTACACACTGGTTCTTGAGAAAAAGATTTTAAAAATATTTTGGAGCATTTTCCCCCACTCCCTGCCTATGGGGCTGGGCATGCTGAGTTGAACAAAAATGAAATGCCCCTTTGGGACCATCACTCACACAAACTTTCACTTGAATTGGCCCACTGGCTTTGGAGGAGAAGACCAAAACATGGTGCTGACGGACGACGGACGGAGAGCGATGAGATTAGCTCAGCTTGACTTTGTCAAGATGAGCTAAAAATTTCAATAGAACAAGCCAAAAAGCTTGGGAGCTTAACTGGGGGGATCAAGGGAAGGTTGGGAAGGAATACTAAACAAACAGTGGACAGATCATTATCAATCAATGATGACGTCAGGCCCATGACCCGAAATTGGGGAACATGAACTAATTTTTATAATTATTATAAAATTACAGCCCTGAATGTTTCAAATCACCGTTTCTTCCTTCCTTCATCCAGTAGTGTCCTTGAATCCACCAAAATAACCATTGATTTGTGTCTGGAATCATTAAAACTGAGATTTAAAAGCGCAGATGTATGTCAGTTTGTTGTTATCTGACTGAAGGGCCAAACAAAGAATGATGTTGGTGGCAGTTTCGGTGACTTCCTGGCATCTGAGTCTGCGCATGCGCAGAGAGTAAATGTATGGAGGGCCAGATAGGACTTTTGATTTTCGGTTTTGCATGCAAATTTGGTGGATTGGCGGGGGGGGGGGGGGGGGGGGGGGGGGGGGTTTGGTGGGGGGGGCAAAATTTGTGTTTGGCCCTAGATACTTTTGAGTTAGCACCAGCTAAGTCTGGGCCATTGGTATACAGTATAAAAATACTTAATGTACAATGTAAAGATGGAAAGGGTAAGCTCTTTTAAACAATGATTGTTGTGTGTACCCAGAATGACCAAACTGTTTGTACAAATATTTCAAAATGTGAAAAAAATGTTTTTAACCCTGACGGGCCTGGATATTTTTATACATTTTCGCTACACATTGAAAGTCTATGTCCAGCTTCTTACAACTGACAAGGCACTTAGAAAATAAGTTCTGAGTTTACCCAAACAATGCATGTTGGGGCACCTGTTCCTTTGCATTAAAAAGTTATCAAAGTTGGAATTAGACCCTTAAGGATTAAACATCATAAAAGTTGGAACAATTATCAATTGGTCACAATAATTATTGTCACAAATTTGGGAGGATTTAAAGGCCTGCTTATAAGAGCAACTAGGGTCATGTGCCTTAATCAAAGACAATATAGGTCACCTTTGCTAGATCTGAACTCATTCATGATCTCTTAATCAGAAGTTTTGCATGCTAATCAGCCAACCATTTTCTGCATTTCCAACATATTAGTGCACTTGTAAAGAGGAAGACTGGTAAAAAATATAAAATTTGTAATAATATTTAATTTTACAGGAATAATTGATTTAATTATACCTCATTTTAAGACACAATCTTGTTTTTCTCTATTCCATGATACTACACATTGTAAAATGTTCCCTCTCATTAAACACTACCAGTCAACAATTCATACAATATTACCTGCCGACAGTGCCGAGTCTGAGATGTTCTGAAAATGCTCATGGAAATTTTGATGAAGTATAAAACCAAGCACTCAGAAATTCTTCATAGAATTTGACTGGTGGCTTGAGGACTTGATATAGCATATGCATTCAGCCCAGTGACTTAACCCTTAAGGACCTGGAGATTTTTATACGTTTTCGCTACACTTTGAAAGTCTACCTCCAGTGGCTTTGCAGTTGTTTCCTGTCAAGTCTTGGCGGCGTACAGAGGCAGCCAAGACTTGCTCAGAAACACTGATAAGGTACTTAGAAAACAAGTTTTGAGTTTAACCAAACAATGCATGTTGGGTACATGTTCCATTGCATTAACCCTTGGAACACTGGTTGGTATCTTCCATTTCAGTACAACTTCAGCAATTGGAAGAGTCTATATTCATTATTTGAGGGTATTTGGGGGTAGACCAATTAATATTTTCAACATGCAGCCCTGGGTGCTGCTCGTTGAAAATATTGATTGGTCTACCCCACACATTCACTACAAAGACATCCTACTTAATGAAATTACGAAGTATCATTTGTTGGGGCCAAAGGATTAAAAAGTTATCAAAGTCGGAATTAGGCCCTTAAGGGTTAAACTGCTCAATGACTTATAAAATCTGCACTAACATGCTCACAAAGGTTGTTGGTAGTAAGGGAAAATTTTCCGATATATTAACGTGTGATTTGAAAATTTAATTGAAGCAAAAAACAGTAAAAGCACAAAACTATGCATCAAGCACAGCAAACAACTGTTCAATGATTTGTTTGCCATTTTCCAAAATAAAAAGACTGCGTGGGACAAAGTGGTGTTTCTGTATAAAGAAATGCAAACCATGTGTGTCTGCATAAACCATTTTGACAAACACGTGGCATCCTAACAGTTACTTACATCTTTATTCAGCAAAACAGAGGAAATGATGGCCGAGCTTGAGGGAACACGGTCTCTTCTCAGAATAAAGATGGGTAGTATACCTAAAATTTGGAATGGTATCGGTACTGAGTAGATACCGATATCTCACACTGAAGCAATTAAAAGTTACAGAATTTTTCAGTATGTTTGAATTCCTTCCTCAAACACAAAGTAGGAACAATTTCTTTGCAACCTTAATGAAAAAATAATGGCAGATATGCCACCAAAACACTGTAAATTCAACACATACTGGGAATGAGGGCAGGTGCTGACCTCATAATAAGTGGCGATATAAGGCAATGTTATCGCAAGTGCTGCTTCAAAAAGCTGTATGGCAGCATTTCTGGCCATCACAAAGGGTAACTACAAAATTTTTTCACTTGGTCCAAATACCTCTTTCCAACAAAATCAGTCATCCAACATCAAATAAAAGATTTTTGAAACGTATATCTGATAAAAAAAAAAAATCTACATTCAATATTGAGCAGAATTTACTATTATTAGTATGAACATCTGTTTGTTTAAAAATGTTCCAATTCCAAAATTTTCAACTTGATAAAGCCCATAAAACCCCAGTGATTCTGAATGCAATTCCGTCACTTCGATGTCATAAAGCACATAAATAGAATGAGTCAAATACATTTGCTGACAAAAAGAAGAGGGGAATTCCATAAAATTTTCTGTAATAAACATTATAGCAGTTGTATTGGCTAGGAACAAAGTTAATATTGTGCATGCACACATGCTAGTGCTGAAACGGTTAGCCGGATAACTGGTTTGCAACCAGTTATCGTCATAACTGGTTTGAAAAGCTGTCAACTAGGTAACCGCTATACCTATAGATTACGGTATAGCATCTGGAAAGTTAAAAAATTTATAGTAATTTATATATTTTTTATACTTACCAATGACCCAGACATAGCTGGTGCTAACTCTTAAAATATAGGGCCAAACACAAATTTTGCCCCCCAATCCCCAAAATTTGCATCTAAAACCAAAGAAAACATGTCCTGAATGGCCCTCCACACTTCACCTCTACTGCGCATGCGCAGTGTCAAGGACGTTCCGAAATTGGCACCATTAATCATTCTAATAACCAGTGCCTGGTAAGCGCTATGTACTCAGCGGGGAGGTAAGAGTTCCCAACTCCTGGGAGGGCCATCCCCGTCTGGGTCATTGGTAAGTATAAAAAATATATAAATTACTATAAATTTTTTAACATTTTTATACTGTACCAATGACCCAGACATAGCTGAATAGTAAAAAGGCTGGAGGGCCAAGGACATAGAGCAAGATGGAATACGCTCAATTATATAAAATAGAGTCATCCCCTCTAGGGAAAAAGAAGTATTAGGCCTTACATGTATCTTTCTTATTTATGATAAATTAGAAAGATACAACACCTTCCAAAATTGAGCATCATACATCCATGTACGCTATTAATATCTAGTATAATCCTTATACTAATAATTTTTAAAGTAAGCCAATAAATAAAGTAAGTCTAGAGAATAGAGACTCTTTATACTCCTTAAAAGTGTCTGAGGATTGTATAATAATGTCCGTTGACACATGCTATATTCAAAAGCTATACTTTAAAAACTAAGACCTGAATGAATTTTTAAAACATAAACTTCTCACTAAACAACCATCCCAATAACAGCTCAGAATAACTAACTCCGGAGGAGGTATCCCCTTGTTTTCATAGTAAAACAGGTGACCCAAGGGAACACCCCCCCCCCCCCCTTTTTCTTGCCCTGGGTCAAATAGCCCAGAGCGAAGAGGGCAGCAGAACGGAGTCACTGCCGAAACAGACAGCCTACCTAGCTATAGTAGCAACTGTTAAGTGAATGACATTCTGAGCAGTAGATAATAGGCCTAACAAAAGAGGCCTCCAGAAAAGGACTCAATATTTCTGAGATAAAAATTCATGAATGTGGATGGCTGAGCGCAATGAGCAGCCTTCAAAAATCTATAATAGCGACACTATTAATGTAAGCCCAAGATGTAGAAGAACTCTTACTTCATGAGCCGAAATCTCAAACACAACTGCTGAGTCAATGATATACCATAAGCAGTATCGATAGTTAATTGAATCCATTAGCAATAGAATGGAGCGTAACGTCCTTCTATTAGGCATCAAAGACAGAAGAAGCTTACGTCCGTACTAATAAACTGATATCTGTTTATAAATACATAAACTCTAACTGGACAGAGTAAAGGCCTATGCCCGTACGAAGACGGAAGGACCTTAATAACAATAGGTTCCGGATATTAATTAGGAGCCTGACTCTTATGCAAAAATCCAACCTAAATAGTAAAGGAAGTAGTGATTCCGAAACTACGAAAGTGAAAATCATCCACTGATAGTGCATGAAACTCACTGACTCTTCAGTAAAAGATAAGCCAACAGAATTACTGCCTAAAAGGTCAGAATTTGAAAACTACTGTTTCCAGAGGCTCAAATGATTACTTAGCTAAATAAGAACCGAAGTTAAATTCCAAATAGGAATTTAATCTAATGATTCTAAGTCTATTTATCGAAAAGTTACAAACTGACTTAGATAAAGAGACATAAGACTCAATTGTAAACTATCATAGAGTGCATAGGTATGAGGTAACATAAACCTATAACCTTAATAATAACAGGCTGCAGTAGATCTTGTCAAACAAGTATACTAAAAAGTTGCAATGACTAGAATGGAGGGATCAACAATATCAACATAGTGATCCCTACACCAACGACGGAAGAGCCTCCACTTTAGCCGCATAGTATAGCGAAGAAGAGGTTCTCCTATAGTAAGAAATCGCGTCCAAAGCTCGTCCAGTACAATGCTTACAATGCAATAAGGACCACACAACGGAATATGTGAAGGTTGAGACCTTGCAGGTTGTGATAAAGATGACACGATTTTACCCAGCGAAAAAAGATCCTCTCATGGAGGAAGATTTCGCGTTAAGTCCCACAGTAGACATCAGAGTAAATTTACCCACGGTCTCTGTGAAGACAGAGATGCTATCAACAGAAAAGTATTGTGGTTGTTTATCTTAGCAATACTTGCTGAAACAACAGCGCAGGAGGATATGCATATCCTATCATTCCGTCCTATTAGATCAATAGAGCGTTAACAACATAAGCTCAGAGATCCGGACAAGCAAACACATACGTCTGCAATTGACAAGCAAGTTGTGTCGTAAATAAATTATCATTGGGCACTCCCATTGATAGCAAATCTGATTGAATACTTGTTTGTTGAGAGTCCATTCTGACGGCAACAAGCGATCCATAAGTGAACGGGAGTCCTGTAATACAATCAGACGACCCAGAATATGACGGACCGAAGCAGAACTTGGTGTACTATAACAAACAGAAGGATTCTTTCCATTAAATTGAATAACGGAAACGAATGAGTGCCTCCCTGGTTCCGGAGATACGCCACTACTGTCGAATTAACGGACAGGATTTGGACATGCGTTTCTGAATAATGTTCATCCAATGACATAAAGCAAGCCTAAAAAAACATTATTCCGTGGAAGATAAGTGCTTGCTTAGAGACTGCGGAACCCAAAGACCCTGGCACTTCGAATCTGTTGGGATCAATATTATATCCCAACCTGTTTGACTGGCAACCGTCATAATTATAAAACCCGGATCCGGCAACTGCAGTGGCAATCTCTGAGTCAACCACCGAATGTTTGCTCCAGTCTGAATCTCTTGCTACACTAGATAGACAAGAGAATGTGTAAATCGAGCAATTCATGGATTTCGAAGAGAAGCTTCTCCGAGAACGAAGCGACTCTGAGAGAGTTCTTCACCTTACTATCCACGCGCGTGGATGTAGCTACGGCTGCGTCACGTCTAACCAACTCCAAGCAGCCACTGAAGGGCGGAGTTATACGTGAACAAACTACTGCCCTCAAAAGAAATCACATTGAGGATAATATCCCGGAATTCTTTCTCTTGAAGACGTAATGATAACGCCTCAGTAAGGTGGATTACATATGATAAGGCGTCTAAGTTAAGTCTATTAGACATCATTGTCGTTTCCAACATTGTGGTTGGAAAAGACATAGACGGCGAAAAAGAATATTTCCAGTCTTTAACCACGCCATCTAGATGCATATGAACTCTCGGTATGCCCTGTTCTGCCAAAATAAATTATTCGTATAAATGATAAAAGGCAGAAATGAACATTGTGGACAAGAAACTAAACTATCATGCTTGGTAGCAGGCTTATATATATATAAAGCGTCGATAAATAATACACATGTTCTAATGACATTATTGGACTGTGTCGGTAAGTCAGGGACAATGTCCCTGAACCGATCCAAAATTCTGTGTCCAATGACGCTATAAGTCTCTTATCCAACATCGCAGCAATGTAGTCCGAAATAACAATCACTGGAAGATAATGCCGGAAGATATGTATGGCAGCTTCCGATGCTACGAAAGTGAAAACTCGAAATCTTTCGAATCCCTTTCGCCATCCTGTCGGACCCTATAAAGCGTTCGGTCGTCCGTACCTGATGCAACCGCGGACCGCACCGACCCAGTGCCGTCAGATAAATCCTGATTCGACCAAGAAACTCTCGATTGCTGGGATGTTGCGAAAAAACTGTGCTAACTTGGATAGCACGTCCGTCACTGAGGCCTGTGGAGAAGCAGTCCTACGATGCATTGCCGCTGGAAGCTCCGTGATCGTTACCCCGTGCATACTACTAATATGCGAGCGAACGGAGTGTATAGGCCTCGTGTCCCTTGGCTACTGGATGGCGTGACCTGTTCGCCGTGGAATCACTGAATGACGAAACTGATCGGATACTCGAGGTCACGTAGCCAATGTGCAGTCGAGTGCACTGCTGTGAGGATGAGGACGCATGATCGACAGTCTCTCGGACTGTCAATATAACAGAGCGTCCCGAGCGACGGACATATGCTCCGAATGTAAAATATCTGAACCACAACATGCGGTCCCCTATGTTGTTGGACGAGAGAGGGACCTCTCTCGCTCACAGCCCGGACGGATCTGGACAAGCCAGGAACCGGACTAACAGGCTTCCTCCGATCTGTCCTCAATCCGCCGTCACTGGGTGAGTACTAAAGTAATTATAGTGCTCGCATCACTCAAATCTCCTTCCTAGACCGCAACGGACGAACCCGGCAGCCGAACCATTCGATGAATGTACGCTATGTTGTTCCGAAAGGGAAAGCTCGAAATCCTCCCGTGGGACCGGATGAAATTTTCGGACGTCCGTACCCGCTTCCGCGGAGCGTCCCGACCCAGCATCGTCGGATAAAACATATGCGACAGATTCAGTTGTTGCTGGGATGCTGCGATAAGCTGTGCTATTTAGGATAGCACGTCCGTCCCCAAGGCCTGTGCAGTAGCGGTCTTACGATGCATTGCCGCCGGAAGCTCCGTGTACGTTGACTCCCGCACACTTTCCTACGCGAACGTCTGGAGTCTGCAGGCCTCGTGTCCCTGGCTACCGGATGGTGTGACCTGGTCGCCGATGATTCTCTGACTGGCGAAGCTGACTGGATATCCGAGGTCTCGTAGCCAAGAGTGGTCGTGTGCGCTACCATGAGAATGAGGAAGCCTTATTGACAGTCTCTCCGGACTGACTATATGTCGGAGCGTCCCGAGCGACGGACGTATGCTCCGAATGTGAAACATTTGGTACCACAACATCTGGGGCCAGATGTTGTTGTACGAGAGAGGGGCCTCTCTCGCTCGCCGTCCGGATGGACCAGAACGAGCTATGAACCGGACTAAAAGGCTTCCTCCGTTCTCCCTCTAATCCGCCGTCACTGGGTGTGCATATGGTTGATTTATAGTGCTTGCATCACCCCAAAACTCCTTCTAGACCGCAATGGACGAACCCGGCTGCCGAACCCATTCGATGAATGGACGCTACACCGGGCGAGCTAGCGGACGTCAAAGGCCGTCGAACCTACTAGGGTCCTCTTAGGCAATTGGCGTATTTACATGAGCACTTTTCCGCTAGCCCTTCATTAATTGTGACGACAGAGGCACACTGTTGGAAGACATCACAGATACATCACCCTAATCTTGATCGTCTGAAATAGAAATTGATAAAGTAGAGTGACCCTGCGGGGAAAGGACCGGAATGTCCAATTCCCCACTAACATACCGTGACATACGCTTCCCATGTTGTCATCGAAATCATCAGATACAGAACAGGAGTTAATGCGAGTACACTGACCACATACAGAATGATTATAAAAGTCAGAGGAAGACTTCCTCTTATTACAATTGATCAAAATCCTTTCAATGTGAAAAGAAAACAAAGTCCTGGTACTCGCACCAACCCCTGACAATCAAAATACATAATAATAATACGATCCATTAACATAGAAAAAATAATTGAAATCAAAATATTTTGAAAAAATATTTTTTCAGAACAGCCCAAGTTTCTGAAAAGTAACGTTGAGCCCCAATGGATCCCAAGCCTAAGTGTGGACAAAAATTTTAAAAATATTTTAAACAATTTATGCAACACTTACGAACAATAATAATGTATCTAGTTATGATTAAATTAACATCAAGATATTATTTTCAAGAAATCCCCCCCTCACACAGAGGGCTGTTGTAAATGTAAACAATGAGTGTAAAAACACTAAAATAAGACTCCAGGCACCCAGGCCCGAAATCAGTTACCAAAAATACACTATCTGATGCAAAACAGAGACTTCCAGGGAAGAAACTGCAGAACATCAGATGGTAGATGCAGAACACAAAGCCTAACCACCCGTAGGTGAAGACGTAAACATGGGGAAAAGAACAGAATTCATTCTGTTATTCAGCTAAAACTCCCAAGAAATTTTAGTAATAATAATTACAGAAACTATGCCAAAAGCATGGGAGAATAGCAAGAGGGGACTTAAAGGACAGGGAGAGAGGAAAACACTGAAAAATCAGTGTAACTAAATAACAAGAATGACAACAAAATGGCTGCTGCCTCGAAAATAGGTAACTTAACATAATTTCATTAAAAAATTTTAAGTTACAGCCCTGAAAATATTCTGTCACACATTTTTCCTCTCCTCCTTCTCTATCCTCCTTAGAATCACCATTTCACTAATATTTATGTGTCTGGCATCATTTAAACTGAGATTTACAAGCACAAAGATCAGTCAGATGTTAACTGATGAAGGGCCAAACTTAGAATGATTAATGGCGCCAATTTCGGAACGTCCTTGACACTGCGCATGCGCAGTAGAGGTGAAGTGTGGAGGGCCATTCAGGACATGTTTTCTTTGGTTTTAGATGCAAATTTTGGGGATTGGGGGCAAAATTTGTGTTTGGCCCTATATTTTAAGAGTTAGCACCAGCTATGTCTGGGTCATTGGTACAGTATAAAAATATAGTATTTGACCGCGAGACATTAGAATTCTTTTGCTGACGCAAGCATTGTCAACATTATGTGTACATCACCTGTATGAAAGCTGTCTCCAGAAACCCCAGTAATTATGTATGATTACATTATGCAATCAATATTTGTCCAGATCAATTATGGTCATGTAATATATTTATGGAGGTACTACTTATTGGAGGTATGGCTAATTAATCGGGTTTTCCATCTCAGTGAATGACAATCAACACATTCCAGTTATCTCAATGACTCTTTTATTATACATTGTAAATAAACCAGAAATGACAGAGTATGAATATTATGTACAAGGAAATGAAAGAGTAGCATAAATACAATTAAATCAATATTTTTTAGTTTATTATTTTTTTCGGGCCTTTTTGAAATTGTATTGTGTATGCATGCTTGCTTAAATATATGTTCGAGAGGGATGAGGCATGTGTGTGCGCATGTACATATATTGGCATCTATGTCACTGACATCAACGTTGCA
Source organism: Pictodentalium vernedei (assembly GCA_031216915.1). Lineage (NCBI taxonomy): Eukaryota > Metazoa > Mollusca > Scaphopoda > Dentaliida > Dentaliidae > Pictodentalium > Pictodentalium vernedei. The sequence continues at coordinate 686,059,224 of CM062296.1, read as the reverse complement.
GTGACAAGTTTGCACGTGAACATATATCGGGGGGAGGGGGTACTGGCACCAACATATATGCTGCACTTTGCTCATATATTTTTTATCCTTTTGAAAGTTTTAATAGTATGTATTCCACGTCTTCTAACTTTTTGTGTTGGTAGGTGGAATTGGTAAAGCAGATCTTCGGATAGTCTAGAACAGGACCAGTGATGCAAGGGGCGTAGACTGGGCCATAGGGGGTGATAAAAGGGTAAAACATATATTCTGTCGACTCCACCCCCTTAATACAACAGCACGAACGCATGAACCCATGAATACCATATCAAAAACAGTACAATATGTAACACAGATACTAGTTCAGACAACAACATAGTAACTCCTATAGTGATACCACATGAAAGTATCAAAGAACACCTGCATCGACATACCAAGGTTCATGGACCAGGAAACACACCACCTGTATTATTTGTTTGTATACACCACACATTAATACATTGTTCTTCAAAACATAACCAAGGTTCATGGACCACGAAACAAATCACCTGTATTATTTGTTTGTATACAATTCACATTAATACATTGATCTTCAAAACATTACCAAGGTTCACATGCCAGGAAACTCACCACCAGTATTATTTATTTGTATACCATGCACATAATACATGGTTCTTAACAAATAACACTTTATTATATTCACATAAATAAAATACTTTGTCAATTGCCAACAATTAAAGGGAAATTTAACATATACATTACAGTTTCATCATAAGCTGCCCAAGTCAATATTGGTAAAGAAATAAAAGGATGATCTACCCTTTTCACAGAAAATCCATCATACAACTGATCCAAAATACAATACTGTCTCGTAATGCAAAATACACTTAAATGTAACACCCATGAACATTGCAACTATTCACTTAAGACAGAAATAGAGGGAATACAAATGTGTCAAATGTTCAGCCTTACAGCCTCAAAGAATAAATATTAAAATATCTGAGTCAAGTAACAAAATTGTAAACAAATATAAATTATATGTATGAAATTATTACTAAAAAAAAAATATTTTAAAATCTTGCATTTCAAAATTTGTTTTTTCAATGGTCAATAATTTCTTACCACACCACTTTTATGATTCGCAACATATTCATTCCTGCCAGAAAATTCATTGCAAGGAATAGGTAAATGTAAACATGGAATTGTTTGTGATATTTGTCTCAGCAGTGAACAGAAAAAGATACTTAAAAAATTTGGAGTACATATTCACCTATGATCACATCAAATTGAAGCCACTCAAGGTAAAGGGCTCTCTGCTAATGCAATTATCTGTGCCTAACTACAATTTACCGCTTAGAAAATTCTTAACTAATATTGATGGCAGTCGTTCCTCACTCCAAATGCATACCTGTGAGAACAAATCGCACACACAAACTTTGTTTCAGGTACCCGACATGTCTGGTTTTGTGATGGGCAAAGCAGGGTGAACACGGTTACAATGTATCATCACTATTATGTGGGACCATTGCAGTCATATAAATTGTTAGCGATCATAAGTTGCACTCGATATTCGTTTTTTACATTTTGCGGAAATCAGGTGGCAGTGTTTTGAACTGTTTTCTCGCCATTCCTTACTGATTTTGCATCACAGACAATGCAATAATATCAGCAGTTGAAATTAACGGATATCTGGTTGAAATCCGGTTATTCCTGGCAGTTAGTCGTTTACAAAAATGGACCAACAGTTTCAGCACTAATACATGATCCCCTTGAAAGAGTCACATTCCTGCTGTGTTGAATGTACTGGGTTGAAAACAATCAATCTGTTTAAAAAATAAAACACGCCCCCCAAGCCATGCAGTATATCCACCCACATAAACTCATCATAAAGCAAGCTGTTTGGTTTTTGTGAATTGAAGGGACATTCTCATCAAATATTAATCATGTTTGAAAGTTATTAGTCAATATGCATCCTGGTCAAGTCATGGTTGTTTTAGAAATGCCCAAGACTTTGTTGCATCAGATGCTTTGCTGTCTAAAATTGGAAGGTGTTTCACTCCAAAATTGGATATTTTGGCAGTTGAACATTTTGTCCACAGCCCGATTTAATGGTTTCAGTAGTATTATGGACATCCCCATCTAGAATTTTGTTGTGTTACTGGAAATAAAGTTTGTCTGTTTTTATTCTTATACCTAATTAGAAGTGAAGTAGGAAGTTGCTTTTATTAATTTTTTATGTTCACTTTCAAGTTTGGGTTTGTGAACTTTATGTACTGCTCGGCGACAGCTCTTTCTGATCAAGCAACCATTGCAATGTGCCCTGTATGGCATTGTGTGCTATTGAAGGGGGAGGGTGGGAAGGGGGGGGGGGTGGGTGTGGTGGGGTGGGGTGGGGTGGGGTGGGGTGTGTTAAAATGGCAGAAAGAAGACACAACCTGTGCAGATTATCAATTTCTCTGTGGCATTATAGAGTATGGAGTCAAAAGAAATGAGGAAGGGGCATTCTCAATATGTTCACAACTCACAGAAACCCACATTCTCATTATATTATCTGACCCCCCCCCCCCCCCCCCCCCCACACACACACACACAGAGTCTTGTCTACCCTACATACCGAGGTACCCCATTGTTTGTCCTTTGTGTGGACTAACGGTTTCTACCTCGTTTTGCCGGTACAGTTCTGGGAAAACAACCGAGGTAAAGGGTTTCTTTTGTCTTTTCTACCTCGGTAAGGTGAAACACGCAAACTCTTTTGTCTAGTTACCTCGTCAAGTTGGTAAGACAAACCCACACACACACACACACACACACCACCACCACCTTTACACACGTGATGGTAATGGATTATGGAATAATACCAAACCTTACCATAGTATTTCATAGAAAAAATACTGATACCGAAATCAACTTTTCAATACTGCCCATCTCTATCTTGGAATCATTATCTCCTGAGGCATTAGGCTCGGCAAATAATTGTTCCTCAGGGAGACAAAATACAATGTTTCTCTCAAGCATGGTCAACATTTCAACCCAAGAAAACTTTGACAGAAAAAGTGTTTCGGACGGACTGATGGACGGTACGACGGACGGACTGATGGACGGACTGATGGACAGAGTCGAGCGGTTACTAGACATGCTCTGCCGCTGGCGACGCAGGTAATGACAATTATAAGGTTATATATCCCAAATCTATTTGCAAACTAATGCTCTATTCTCATTCTATTGGACAGAGAAGATTCATTCCGATAATATTCAGCTTGCTTTGAGGCAAGCAAATGACTGCTGAAATTAATCTCTGATGACTGCCTGATAACGCATTTTTCACTGGGTTTCAATAAAGGTTCTGATATTCAAGGACTTTGCAGTTGTTAGGGGATTTTAAAGCTCAATGACTTTCACAGAATTCAAAGAACCACATGAACCCTGATTATTCTTGCAATCTCATATCCTTCCAAAGAATTCAGAATAGGTGATGATTGTGACATTCAAATACATAATATTTTTTGAAAACAGAGAACAATAACTCCCCCCAAAAAGCAAAAACTTAATTTGGGGTTATTTCACTATAGTTATGCTTTATGAAAAGTGTTTTTTCCCAGAGATGATCCAGAATCTTTACCTTTGGGGACACACTCTTAACTTGGCATGAGGTAAAATGAAGCAACTGAAAAAATAAAAATTTTCAGTAATTTCTGTATTTATCACACCAACCACTGGCCCAGACATGCTGGAACGCCATTCATTAGAATTCAGTTCAAATGCTTAATTTTGACCCCTCCCCCTACCCTCCCCTCCCCTACCCCCCCCCCCCCCCCCAAAAAAAAAAAAAAAAAAAAATTAAGCCACATCAATAAAAACTGGATGGTGTCATTTGTGTGCAAAGCACACTATTGTATATCCCTGCATTATTGGTTAATGCTTGAACCAACAGAAATGAAAAGGTATATAAAATCTGAAACATTTATGCACAATTAGAGACCCTACCTGGAAATATGAACACACTTTTAATGTTTTGAATTAAACCACCTAGGAATTTTTTGCAGGAAACTGATTCTCTAATGACAAATGTGTCACAACGGGTGCCATATGGTGCCAAATCAAAAATATGAAACTTTTATGCACATCATCTTGAGACCCTACTGAAACCTATGAACACATTTTCAACATTTCGAATTAAAATCCCTAGGAGCCTTTTGCCACAAACCGATTGTCTAACAACAAAAGTAGCCACATGAGGCCGGATCAAAAAACCAAAACCGTTATGCACATCTAGAGACCCTAACTGAACATATGAACACACTTTAAGCATTTCAATTAAAAACCCCTTGGAATCTTCCACAGTGGTGCTATGGGAACCACATGGGGCTGAATTAAAAATAATAAACCTTTAGGCACATCTAGACATCCTACTGAAATATATGAACACACTTTCAGCAACAACCGTGACGTCAATTCCAAATTTCCGCCAACGAGAAGTTTGTGATTTAGCGGGGAGGCAATGATATCAAAGATATGCCCAAGGAGGGTGGGCCTCCGGTAAACAATTGAGGTAGGTATGTTTAGAAACAAATTTACTAAAAAATTTTAATTTCTTCTCAATCTACTCACAATTGTTTACAGTTGTCTGAATAAACAATAGGAGGAGGTGAATCACAAAACCAAATACCAACAAGCACAGCAGAAAGAAATGCAGATGGGAGGAGGTACCAAATCAGGAAGTTGATTCTTGGTCAGAAAAGAGCAATCAGTAGTGAAGGTTACACTGTTGGCCTCATTTCTGAAGAAAGCAGAATCAACAGAAAGCGCATGAAACTCACTGACACGTCTGGCAGAAGCAAATGCTAGAAGGAAAGCAGTCTTATATGTGAGAAAACGCATATCGGTCTCAGATAAAGGCTTGAATGGCGCTCCCTCCAAACATACAAACATGTAATACCCATGCCAAGTTCCATTTGGGTGTAAGATGCAAAACTTGAGGCCTCTTCAGAGAAAAGTGCCGAATCAGTTTGGAGAGAAAGAGATTACGACTGATGCACCGCTTTCCCACATAAGAGAAAGTATCTGACAGCATAGACCGATAACCCTTAATAGTAACAGACTGGAGGCCCTTGGAGTCAAAAAGGTATACCAGAAAATCCGCAATTTGAGCGATTGACGGATTACGGTAATCCACATGTTGAGCTGTATACCAGCGGCAGAAAACCTTGTCTATGGCTTATTGCCAGACATTCAGCCTCCAGATTTGCCGATTTGCCAACACAGGCTGCAGCAGATTGATCCACACCCACAGCGAGGAATGTCGCTGTGATGCAGAAATGCACTCCACTGTTTGTCTCGAAAAACCTCTATGTCGGAGACAGGACCTGATAAAAGACAGGAGTGAAGGGACATGCTCGCCAGGTTGTTGTGATACTTCCTGGGCCGACCCTGGGAAAGAAGATCATGGCGCAGAGGTATACGGATGGGCCGATTTGCCAACACAGGCCGCAGCAGATTGATCCACACCCTATGTGGAGACAAGCGTGCGATCAGAATGACCCTGCAACTGCAAGCGCCAATCTTCGCCAACACCTGAGAAAGAATCGGTGCAGGAGGGAAGGCATAGCCGATCCAACTTGTCCAGTCCAGAGACAGAGCATCTACCGCAAAGGCTAGTGGATCCGGACAAGGGGAGACAAAGGTCTCTACCTGATGATTCCAGCGAGTGGCGAAAAGGTCGACAAGAGGACGCCCCCACCGCTTGCAAATCACTGGAAACACCAACTGATGCAGCATCCATTCAGTGGGATGGACACTGTCGCATCGGGACAGGGAGTCTGCTAGGACGTTGAGACGTCCGGGAATGTGCCGAATGGCCACCCGAGCATTTACATCCCGTGCCAACAGCAGAAGATCCCAAGATAGCTGATACATGGGAATCAAATGTGTGCCACCTTAATTCCTTATGTAGGCCACCACTGTCGAGTTGTCCGAAAGAAGCAGGACTGTGTGGTCCAACAGGTGAGAGATCCATTGCTGAAAACTCAACAGAAGAGCAAGGAGCTCCTTCTGGTTGATATGAAGGGCTATCTGCTCACTGTCCCACTCACCGTGAGTAGACAGACAAAGAGGATCCAATGTCGCACCCCAGCCCCGATCGCTGGAATCTGCAGTAAGGATCGGTAAGGATCGGAACAAGGGTGGATCCATTGCTGAAAACTCAACAGAAGAGCAAGGATCTCCCTCTGGTTGATATGAAGGGTCATCTGCTCGCTGTCCCACTCGCCGTGAGTAGACAGACCAAGAGGATCCAATGTCTCACCCCAGCCCCGATCGCTGGAATCCGCAGTAAGGATCGGTAAGGATCGGACCAAGGGTGGAAGTGACAAAGCAGGGACCGAGGAAATGGAAGTTCCCGGTCCAGATGATCCACATTCGGATGCCAATGATCCAACAGGAAGTGTTGGAGAGGTTGGACAAACAAGCAACCCAGCAGAATGAGATCTGTCACTGAACTGCAAATGCCTAACATCCGAAGGAAAGTCCTGGCCGAGACCGAGGGGGATCGGAGCAGGTTCCAAGTCAAGGCGGAAAGGATCATCGCCTGAGCATTGGAAACTGACACCACATTGTGAAGAGTGTCGAAATCCATTCCCAAATGACGAAATTGCTGAGAAGGAAGGAGATCCGACTTCTCGTAATTGAGGCCAAGCAACTGTCGAACATCGGACTTCAGGACTCCAGGATAGCAGCATTGTGGTGCCGTTGGAGGATGTCATCCAGGTAGGCTGATGAAGTCACAGCCGACTGAGTACGGTGAAAAGCGAGCACATGTGACATCAGTCGGGTGAAGGCCCAAGGAGCCAGGTTCAAACCGAACGGGAGAGCTCTGAATTGATAGACTCGATCCTGAAATGAGATGAATGGGTACATGGAAATAGGCATCCTTCAGGTCGATACTGGCTGTAAAATAGCCCTGATGAATCGAACATCGAACCGACCTGAAAGCCTCCATGCTGAAACGAGGTGCTATGACGGACTCGTGATGGATATTCAGATCGATGACAGGACGAAACTGCTCGTTTTTCTTCAGCACCAAGAAAAGTCTCGAGTAGAACCCTGGAGAAAGGGGGTTCCTGACCACCTTGATCGCCCCTTTGGAGAGGAGATTGTTGATCTCCTACACCAGAAGGTCCTGACGCTGAGGATCGGAAGGGACCCGAGTCAGAAGGGGCACCCGAGATATACAGGGGTGCCGATGGAAGGACAGTTGCAGACCGGATTGGATGACGTTGAGGACCCAAGGGTCTGACGTTATCTCTGTCCAATGGTCAAAAAACAGCGACAGCCTTCCCCCGATTGGAGGCGAATCGAGGTGAGGACCTTCATTTGTGGCCTCGGGAAGCAACAGAGTCCTGAGACTTTCCTCCCTGAGGCTGCCAGCGAACTTGGCCGCGACAGCACTTCTTCTGAGCAGAAGGAGCGGATGGAGCCAAAGGCATGGCTGATGCAGCTGGGCGCTTGGCGGGCCTGAACGACCACCACCCGCAGCTGCAGGTTGGTCCTGTAACAAAAGCTGGTCCTTCGAATGACGAAGAACCTCACCACGGACAGTTCCCACGGAACCATGGAACGCCTGAGGTCCAACCAAAAAGGAGACCTAAAAACAGCACGCTGTTCAGAAGGAAGGAATGGAGAAGTGTCCAACACTGCATCCCGACGTGCAAGCACCAAATTAGCCGTGTTGTAGGCGTGAGCATGTGTCAGGTTCATAAGAGCCTGCGACAAAACACACAAAGGCACCTGAGCATCATCAAACTCCTCTGGCAGCCAGTACAGCGACAACATTGTCCGTGAGAGATAACATGCCCACCATAGATTCAACGACCAACATCGGGAGAACTGCCGACTTAGGCTTAGTCAACCCGAGGGAAGAAGAATCTTCATTCACAGTAGTCATCCCTTGGAAGACTGGTGGACAGATGCTAGACACAAAACCGCGATGGAGGCAGAAAAGCATCAGATCATGAAAAGAAAGAACCCTTCAAGGCCTTGGAATGCATTTTGGCATCCAGGCCCTGGAAGGACTCAACAACCTGAGCCGATTGCAGAGGGGGCAAAACCCCAGAGCTAGAAGGCTCAACAGGGTTGCGGCGCTCCACAGAGGACTGCAGCAGTATGGTCACTGATGGCTGGTCTGGAGGCTGAATGTCTGGCAATAAGCCATAGACAAAATCTAAAGCCTACCCCAAGACTGACGAGGGGGGCCCCTTGCCTTCAAACAAATCGTCATCCTCTGTGGCAGAAGAGAAGTAGCCCAACTCGGGCTGACCAGCAGAAACCTCTTGTGAATGCTGAACAGCATCCAAAGGGCCAGACGAGGAATCTCTGCTACCGACCAAAGGAGGTTGTGCCTCTGGAGGCACAGGGAAGCTAACCTGAGGGTTGCTAGAAAGCACTGGGTGAGCGCCAGAACGGCCTGCCTCAGCTCACCCTAAGAATCCATCATAGCAGCCACGCCCGACTGAGTGTCCTCCCAATGGACCCTTCTAGAAGAAGAACCCAAATCCTCAGAAAGGACCGACGACGAACGTCGATCAGCAGACAGAGTAGGGAGACGGTGAGAAGACACTGGAGGACCGTCCCAAGAGTGACGCCCAGGGGCATTCACTGACCTCTGCAAAACAGAAGGCCCTGTCTGCAAATACTCTAGAGAGACTGACGGCATACGTCGATCGGTAGCTGGACCTGGGACACGATGAGAAGACACCGGAGGATTGTCCCAAGAATGACAGGAACCTGCCATTGGCCTCTGCGTGACAGAAGGCCCCAACTGCCCATCCTCTGAGACCGACGACAAGCATCGATCGACAGCCAGACTTGGGACACAGTGAGAAATCACCGGAGGAAGGTCCCAAGAGTGACAGCTAACAGGAGCCGTCACTGGCCTCTGCCGAACAGCAGGCTCTGGATGCCTATGTCCCAGCCCCATCCTGCTAGTCGACTCACCAGCAGGGGAAGGCGGAACAACAAACGATTCGCTCGAGGGACGAGGAAATGCTGCCGAAGCGACCGAGCGTCCCAACCGACCAGGAGTAAACCTAGCCAGATGAGACGGGGCAGCCAGCAAACTCGTACAGCTTCTCTGAGAAGCCAGGGAAGACTGGAAGCCCAGTGACACACCACCAGATACAGACTCAGACCCCCGAGACTGTATACCATCCCCGGGAGAGATGGCAGAAGCATTATCATGAAAGATAGGACCAGCAGGAACAATTTCCTCAGCAATGCCGATGATGCAGGTGGCAAATCGGAGAGAGTGACCAAGCTGACCTCGGAAAAACTCTCAACGAAAACAGTCGCCTCAAGGGTGACTTCCGGAGCCAAAGGAAAAGAGATGAGTCCCCACTTCAGGCATCCCAGCACCAGCACCGCCAACAGTTGCAAAGGAACTTGCTACCGAAATAGGCTGTCCAACATCCTGCGTGACTGAGTCACCACATGCACTTCAGAAAAATCTGAAGAGGCATGGCTACCTTTGCCCTGAAAACAAGGGGTTCTAGCTCTAGTGAGAACCACCTTGTTCACGGAAGCCCAGAACTTGGAGGACCAAACCCCACAGGGATGAGCCTGAGAGCAATTGCTGCAAGTGACACAAGTACCGTGAACATAATCTACATGTTTCACCTGCATACAAGATGGACAAGGAATAGTTTTAGGCATTGTCCAAAAAGGTGGCAGAAGAATTTCTATTGGGAAAAAAAACCCCCAAAATATCCAAAGAATCATTCTTCCCACCGACGGAAAACCGAACAACGCGGGTCGCGTTTTCGCGGGTGGAAAAAGCAAGACACGTAAAGAAAATACAAGCGAAAATGAGCATAAATATAATAAAATACAATCAATTTAGAGCTTGAGTAAAGGATACAATCCACTTTGCACAAATAACAATAATAGCTAGCGAAATAATCAAGTTGTTCATGAAGGAAACAATCTGAGCAGCACGAGTCACAAAACTTCTGACCATGCAGGAAGGCAGAAAAAAAGGAATTGACGTCATGGTTGTTGCGCATGTGCTCGGTAAATGCAAGAGGTGTGCAGAGAGAGTACCTGTAATGTCGAGCGCCGGTCCCACTTGACCCCTTTTCAATCTTTTTTTTCGTGCTTTTGCACTCTTCCGCTTTTCCAACTCGTTTGGAAAAGTTTATTAGCTTGAGTTAGTTCCGAAGTAGGGCTTGCTCTTATGTTACAGCCAATTGTGAGTAGGTTGAGAAGAAACTGACTTTCTAACAACAACAATAAAAGTGGTTCCACTGGAACCACTTGGGGCCAAATCAAAATTACGAAACTTTTATGCCCATCTTCAGCATAGCATGTTCACCTCAGAATAGTTTAAATGTTTCGAATTACATATGCTTATAGATATGAAGTTTGGACGTACGGATGGGACAGACAGGATGGACAGGATGAATGGGATGGGCGGGACGGAGATAATCACAATATCCCTGCTTTTTTTTTAAAAATGCAGAGATAAAAAACTAGAGTCCTGTACAATCCTCTATACACGGCTTCTGCACATTTGCAGAGCCAAAGGCGTGTCCTCAATTCCTGCCAATAACCATTCTCTTGTGATGCCTTTTGAGTGTACAAGTTCTAATGCAGGAAGATGGGAGTGAATAACTCACAGAAGGGCACTTCCTCTCTGGGTTAGTGGAAGGTATGATAAATACAGAAATTACTTGAAATTTCCATTATTCATCCACAATTACCACTGGCCTAGACATGCTGAATAGATAATAAGATGGCGAGCTATAGAGATGAGAGATTAATCGGTGTAACATTGGCACTCGGCCGATAAGCGCCCATCAGTTCACCATCGGCACTCGATGATTCAATATCGGCCCTCGCCGATTGTCTGAAACTCAGTGAAAGTGTTATGGATGATCTGTAACTTTCTTCCCCTTCATTGGACAACCAGTGGCAAGCAATCAGGACGTCACTCGTCTGTTACTGATATCAGGTAAGTGATCGTTAGGGAAAGAAAAGGCAGAATATTATATTAAAGATTTTGATTGTGTAACTGTGTACCGAGTTGTCACAATATTTCTTTCAACCATGCTCATCGTCTCATTAAATATATAATGGCATTCTTTATTCCCATTTTGGACAGATAATTCCTCCATATTAGTAATCCGTGTAAACTGTGAGAGGTTTGGGTGCAATGAGTTTAATATCGGGCCATTCGGGGTGGGATTTATCAACACAAAGCCACTGAATTTTTCTCATGTTGAAATGTGCGGAGCACATGATTAAAACGTCATGACTAGTGTGACACAATCCCATATATGGGAAACTATATACAATGAAAGTATCAATGACACTGTAGCTCAACTTGACAAACTTGAACTTGGTAAGTTATAAGTGAAATGGCAAAATTAAAGATCATTGGTACCAATGTTATTTGGTGAAATTTCAACATTGTGTGTGCATAACATCAGAGTAATCCATGCATTTTTAAATGTAAACTGTAAGACTGGCTAAAGGAAGAATGTTGATACACAAATGCAGTAAGTTCAGAGGTTATTGTAAATGGCAACTTTTTTCACAGAAATGAATGCTAATCAATAGCTCTTATCTAAAGGTCTCGCCTAATGAGCACACCAAGTTCAAAAACAATCCTATGATAAATGTGGCCTGTAGGACATGTCAAAGAAGAATGTTGATGCACAAATGCAATAAATTCAAAGATTGCTGCTAACAGCAACAGTTTTTGATGGAAATGAAAAGAAAATTGATAGCTCCAATCTTTGTCACCCTGCATAAGCATACAAAGTTTCAAAACAACCTGATAATGAATGCGCCCCCTGAGGCATGCAAACAGAAGATGTTAATGCACAAATGCACTAAGTTTGAAGGTCATTGCTTGTGGCAATGTTATTTTCTCTCTTTTTTATGGAGATTCATAAATATACTCTGCAGAGAGTTCAAAAGGGATAAGTTGCTGCACAAATGCAGTAAGTTCAAAGGCAGGTGATAACGACAATAATTTTTTATGGAAATGAAAAAATAGCTCACATCTAGAGGTCACCCCGAACACACATACCAAGTTTCAAAGTGATCCGATCGTAAATGTGCCCTGAAGGGTGCGCCAAAGGGAAATTTTGAAGCCTGACTACACTAAGTTCAAAGGTCGTTGCCAGCAGCAACATTTTTTACAGAAATGGAAGAAAACCGATAACTCCCATATAGATATCACCCCATACATGCACACAAAGTATTCAAGCGATCCAATCATAAATGTGCCCTGCAGGGTGTGTCAAAGGGAAATATTGATGCATAACTGCACTAAGTTTTTACTAAGTTCATCAGAGGTCGTTGCCAATGGCAACTATTTTTTCAGAAATGGAAGAAAATCTAGAGGTCACCCCAAACAAGCACACCAAGGTTCAAAGTGATCTGGTCAAAAATGTGCACTGCAGGTTGCGCCAAAGGGAAATATTGATGATTGACTAAATTAAGTTCAAAGGTCATTGCCAGCTGCAACCTTTTTTGATGGAAATGGAAGAAAATCGAAAGCCCCCATCTAGAGGTCACCCCAAACAAGCATGCCAGGTTTCAAAACAATTTGATCATAAATGTGCCCTGTAGGGTGTGCCAAAGGGAAATATTGAGGTCTGACTTAACGAAGTTCTAAGAACGTTGTCAGCGGCAAGATGGTTTGCCGGAAATGGAAGAAAATCGATAGTTCCCATCTAGAGGTCACCCCAAACAAGCATACCAAGTTTCAAAGTGATCTGGTCAAAAATGTGCACTGCAGGGTGTGCCAAAGGGAAATATTGATGCAAAACTGCACGAAGTTAATCGAAGGTCGTTGCCAGCGGCAACATAATTATTTGGACGGAAATCAAAGAAAATCAATAGCTCCCATCTAGAGGTAACACCAAACAAGCATACAATGTTTCAAACCGATCTGATCATAAATGTGCCCTGTAGGGCATGCCAAAGGAATATATTGATGCCTGACTAAACAAAGTTCAAAGGTTGTTGCCAACAGCAACATTTTTTGATGGAAATGGAAGAAATTCAATAGTTCCAATCTAGAGATCACCACAAACAAGCATGCCAGGTTTCCGAGCAATCCGATCATAAATGTGCCCTGAAGGGTGGGCCAAAGGGAAATACTGAGGTCTGACTACACTAAGTTATAAGAACATTGCCAGCAGCAACATGTTTTGACAGAAATTGAAGACAATCGATAGCCCCCATCTAGAGGTCACCCCAAACAAGCATACCAAGTTTCAAAGCGATCTGATCATAAATGCGACCTGTGGGGTGTGCCAAAGGAAATTGTGAACTTACATACGTACGCCTACAGACAAGAAGTGATGGCAATAGCTCAGCTTGACTTTGTCAAGTTGAGCTAAAAATGTACAATATATCAAACATTGGTAATAATTGTGGTCCACCGTAATCAAGAGAGAAGCATAGGCTATTCACTATAAAGACAAACTGTATGCAAGAATACCGTCCCCCCTCCCTGGTTTACAAGACAGACTTTCCAAACAAAGAGGTATGCCACAAGAAATGTCAAGCGGCACAATGCATAAGCTTGAAATTTGAATTATAGAACTTTCTGAGCAGCAGACTGGGTACCTAGATCTCCTGCCACAGATTCTAGATTCCTCAGGGCGAAAGAAGTGAAGGTAGGCGTATGCGTTCAGTAAGCATGACTCTGTTTTACAAAATGGACAGAGCCTCTACTGCGTTCAGTAAGCATGACTCTGTTTTACAAAATGGCAAGAGCCTCCACTGCGAGGGCTAATGAATCCAGGCATGGTGAGACGAACATCTGGAGCTGTTTGTTCCATCTTATGGCAAAAAGATCTATTAGAGGACATTCACACAGGTTGTTAATATCTAGAAAGACTTTCCTTTTGAGAGTCCATTTTGTTGGCAGAATACGTCTGTGCCTGGACAGAGAGTCTGCGATCACATTGAGTTTACCTGGAATGAGGCGGATTAAAAGAGAGATGTTTTGAGTCTGAGTGAACAAAAGAATCTTTTCTGTTAGAGTGAGCACTGGAAAGGAGTGGGTCCCACCTTGTTCCGCAGATAAGCTACAACTGTTGAGTTGTCTGAAATAATCTGAAACCAAGAGTTTACAAGGTGATTTTTCCAGTGAAAAAGACTTAGAATAGCCAACATCTTCTAATTTATATGTAGAAGGGCCTGTTGATGATTCCACTGACCAAGGCAATTTAGATTCCCCGGAACCAAGGTAGCACCCTATCCTTGATCGTTTGCTTGTGACATAAGAGTGAATGATGGAAAGGGGGTGTAAACAAATACTAACAATGGTATCCCCTACATCATCCACTCCACGTTTGTCGATATTTGAATTTTCTCCCTGATAGCCGGAGAGAGGCAAATTACGTTATCCAGACTGTTGACTGCAAGCTTCCTTTTTTCTATAAAGTAAAACTGGAGAGGCCGGGTGAAGTGATGTCCACATGGAATCAAGTCTGTTACTGCTCTGCACAGACCCACAAGTCTCATGAATTCCCTTGCAGTTGTTGTCTCCGCTTGAATAATATAGAGGAGAATGTTCTTATGAGACGAGCTCTTGCATGGGGGAACACGGACAAGATTCAGATGAGTCTGAAATTCCATTTCAAGATGCCAAAAGATGGTTGATGGGGTTAGATCCAACTTCTGTATGTTAGTGTGAAACCCCAGTGACTGCAAGAGTGTTAGAAGCTTTTGAACATCCTGGCGAAGAAGTTCCTTGTGGACCCAGGGACTTGGCTTGAACAAACTTGAATCTCACCTCCAGTGGGATGCCGTTTTCCAAATATCAAAAAATTCTGACTAGTGGATGTGAAGAAGAAGATTTTTGAAGATTATTCCTCATATTGAACTGAGTTATAATTCAGGCTCCCACAGGGAGCCCAGATATCATCCCAGGGACTTGGCTTGAACAAACTTGAATCTCACCCCCCTAAGGATGCTGCATGCCAAATATCAAAACATTCTGACCGCTGAATCTGAAGAAGAAGATTTTTAAAGAAAAATTCCTCATATTGAACTAAGTTATACTTTGGGCTCCCACAGGGAGCCCAAATATGAACCCAGGGACTTGGCTTAAAACAAACTTGAATCTCACACCCTAAGGATGCTGCATACCAAATATCAAAATATTCCGACTGCTGGATCTGAAGAAGAAGATTTTTAAAGAAAAAAAAATTCCTCATACTGAACTAAGTTATAATTAGGGCTCCCACAGGGAGCCTAAATATGAACCCAGGGGCTTCGATTTAACAAACTTGAATCACACCCCCCTAAAGATGCTGCACACCAAATATCAAAACATTCCGACTGCTGGATCTGAAGAAGAAGATTTTTTAAGAAAATTCCTCATTTTGAACAAAGTTACAATTCGAGCTCCCACAGTGAGCCCAAATATAGATCTAGGGACATGGCTTGAACAAACTTGAATCTCACCCCTCTAAGGATGCTACATACCAAATATCAAAACATTCCGACTGCTGGATCTGAATAAGAAGATTTTTAAAGAAAATTCCTCGATTTGAACTAAGTTATAATTCGGGCTCCCACAGTGAGCCCAAATATGAACCCAGGGACTTGGCTTGAACAAATTTGAATCTCACCCCCCTAAGCATGCTGCATACCAAATATCAAAAGATTCTTATTGGTAGATCTGAAGAAGAAGATTTTTAAAGAATATTCCTCATACTGCACTAATTTAAACATTTGGGCTCCCATAGAGAACCCAAATATGGACCCAGGGAATTGATTTCAATCAACCTGTGAAACAATCTTCCAAAGATGTTATATGTGAAATTTGAAAGCTTTTGGAGCTGTGGTTTGGGAGAAAAGTAGTTTTAAATGTTTTCTCCATGACCCACAGTGTTAAAAAATGCTGACTCAGCACTTTTTCAAAGTCCCCAAAAAGTACTCCATGATAAAACCGATAGCAATTTTTTTTACCATTCCATTCTATTTTGTTGGACCTAAGGAAGCTTCACACCAAATAAGAATTCTCAGTGCCATGTAGTTTTGGAGATATGTAGTGCCGTGTAGTTTTCTATTTTTAGCTCCTGCAGTTCCCATGGGGTGACGGGAAAAATTTTTTTGGCATAAATTAAGTACTTATGACCCAATAAGCCCTCATATCACATTTGGTTCAAATCAGCCTCTCGGTTTGAAAAATAGAAATTTTGGGCGGGGCAAAAATTCTTGCCCCTCCCATAACGAAGGCAAATATAACTCCTCGAACTTCTCTTGAACAAATGTGAGTCTACACCTCAAAAGGAAGCTGCACACCAAATATCAAGTTTCTGCTACGGCTGGTTCACGGGAAGAAGATTTTTTAAGATTTAGCACACTTTTTGAGCGTGGCCCTACCGAGGGGTGGATCAACTTGATTTGAACAAACTTGAATTGACATATGATAGGGAACATGCACAGCAAATTTTGTTGAATTTGGTCCAGCAGTTCGTGAGAAGAAGTTGATAATGTAAAGTTAATGACGAACGACGGACAGAAAGTGATCAGTAAAGCTCCCCTTGAGCTTGAACAAACTTGAATTGACATATGATAGGGAACATGCACAGCAAATTTTGTTGAATTTGGTCCAGCAGTTCGTGAGAAGTCGATAATGTAAAGTTAATGACGAACGACGGACGACGGACAGAAAGTGATCAGTAAAGCTCCCCTTGAGCTTCGCTCAGGTGAGCTAACAAGCTAAACAAATATTCAAAATTAAGCCTTTGAACTCCAGAGGCTGTTTTTCTGGAAGGGTCACAAGCTACATCAAAATGTCATTGGGGGTGACTGCAAAGTAAATGTGTGGTTAATTGGTCTACCCCCAAATAATAAAAATGGACTCTTCCTATTGCTACCATGGAACTGACATGGAAGATAACACCAGGGTTCAAAGGGTTAAGGATCAGTAATTTTTTTTATCTCAAGAAATTTTGGTCTGAAAAAGAAATTAATGTGTTTTTTTTTAAAATGGCCATATGTAAATATCATTTTCTATTTTACCTTTTTGCGAATTTTGTACATTTTCATCATTTTCATCAGATCGGGAATAATATTTTTTTGACATTCCATGAGGATTTTGTTGTTATCGGAAGCATCTGACATCTTATACAACAAAAGATCATACAATACTCTTCCCTGGAAACAAAAATAAAATTTAATATATTATCAAACAGAAACAATATTTATACCATTTATAGAAAATATATTGGATATTATGGGTTTTTAATGTTACAAAGCTGAACATATATCACCTTCATAACTATTCCATGCCTTTAACCCCCTTCACACTGATGTCAAAATATCAAATTTTCAACCAACAAAAATTTTTTCCATAAAGGAACTAGTAATAGTAACTTAACTAGTTTAACAGTGCTCATCTATCTCTATGAAACAAGACTGAACTGGTTCAATTCCTAGCTGCATCAAAGAAAAAATTTCTACTTGAAATGTCTGTATTTTGACATCCGTGTGTAGGTGATTAAAAAAATCAAGGAAAGTATTGTCAAACAAGGGTGGCTATGTGCCCCCCCCCCCCCCCCCCCCCCCTAATGCCAAGCATGAGTTTCTGGTCATTTATCTTAGTTGATATTGAATTAATAAATATCTTATCTTGTCTCCATTAAACTATAGCACTAATACCACAGGCTACCAAATGTGTCCATGGGACACTAATGCCCCCGCTTTATGATAAACTATATTTAGTGGTTAATGTCAAAGAAGGGGCCATAACTGAGATAAAAATTACCGTACAATACCCAAAATCAAACCCCTCTGGGATATTGTCTACAGTAAGCTGTACTTCAAGTTTGATTGAAATTGAACACCTATAACTCAAGTTACCATCTGGAAACCAATATGTCAACATGTCTTTTAAGTTGGAAAAGGGCCATAACTCTGTCAAAACATATTGGATTATGCCCACTATCAATCCCAACCTGTGTTATGTGGTCATAATCCTATGTATAAAATTTTGTTTCATTCCGTTCAGTGAAACTAAAGTTATTGTCCAAAGACCAATATCAACATGTCTTCCAAGTCAGAAACATGTCATAACTCTGTCAATAATATCGGAGCAACCCCACTATCAAGCACAACATGTATTATATGGTTATAAACCTATGTGTGAAATTTTGTTTCATTTCGTTCAGTCAAACTAAAGTTATCATTTAGTAACCATATTCAGGATGGAAAGTTATTGTCCGGAAACGATATTCAGGATGGACATACGTATGTATGGATGGATGGATGTGGGTGGATGGATGGATGGATCGATGGATGGACAGTCATTGGACAAAGGAAACACTTAATTCCCCCAGCCAAATTGGTGGGAGCATAAAAATATGGATACAAAAAGTACATTTATTGCAAAAATGAAAGTGTCAATGACACTGTATCTCAACTTGTTTAAGACATGTACATGTATAGTATGTGACACAGCAATGACAAACATCTAGGTAATGCCCTGATAACAAAGGTACATGTAAAGTATTGTAACGGTCTGTACATAAATGCTGACCATAGCCTGTAACAAATATATAGGTAAAGTATTGTAAAAGTAGGGTGACATTTAGATGCTAAACTAGAAAAGAAATCTTTGAGTCCCAGAGTGGGTCTGACTGAACCAAAAAATATTTGTTCTCATAGCACAGTGATAACAAAGGCACCCCAAAACACTCATTCCTGTCACCAGGTGATAACAAAGGTACCCCAAGAAGTTTCATGAAGATCAATTGATAAATACAGACTCTAGCCCCAGCCGTATTGACATATGCACTTACTGTGTATGAGTAGCACTGAACAAATCAAAGTTCATCTAAGTTGCATAATTTCTGCACGAGAAAAAAACCTGTATTATATGTGATGTATTCCATGTTACTAAACATTCATACAAAAATTTATTCAAATCAGAACTTTCATACAGAAGTTCTGAACAAAAAACTGATTGCACAAATTTTGATACAAAAAGGCTGCTGGTGGCCATCTTGAATTTTGGAGTGCTCCCCAAAACACTCGTTCTCGTCCCACGGTGATAACAAAGATACCCAAGAAGTTTCGTAAAGATCAGTTCATAAATACAGCCTCTAGCCTGAGCCGTATAGAAGTTGTGTACAATAAAACTGATTGGACCTAATTTCAGTACAAAATGGCCACTGGCAGCCATTTTGAATTTTGGACCACACCCAGAAACACTAGTTCTCATCCCAAGGTGATAACAAAGGTACCCAAGAAGTTTTGTGAAGATCGGTTCATAAATACAGCCTCTAGCCCGAGCCGTATTGACACATGCACTTACTGTGTATAAGTAGTACTGAATAAATCAAAGTTCATCTAATTTGCATAATTTCTGCTTGAGAAAAAAACCTGTATTATATGTGATGTATTCCATGTTACTAAACATTCATACAGAAATTTATTCAAATCAGAACTTTCATAAAGAAGTTCTGTACAAAAAAATGATTGCACTAATTTTGGTACAAAATGGCTGCTGGTGGCCATCTTGAATTTTGGACTGCACCCAAAAACACTCAATCTCGACCCACGGTGATAACAAAGGTACCCAAGAAGTTTCGTAAAGATCGGTTCATAAATACAGCCTCTAGCCTGAGCGTATAGAAGGTGTGTACAAAAAACTGACTGGACCTAATTTCTGTACAAAATGGCAACTGGCAGCCATCTCAAATTTTCGACTGCACCCAGAAACACTCATTCTCGTCCCAAGGTGATAACAAAGGAACCCAAGAAGTTTAGTGAAGATCGGTTCATAAATACAGACTCTAGCCCAAGCCGTATTGACATGTGCACTTACAGTGTATAAGTAGCACTGAATAAATCAAAGTTCATCTAATTTGCATAATTTCTGCACGAGAAAAAAACCTGTATTATATGTGATGTATTCCATGTTACTAAACATTCATACAAAAATTTATTCAAATCAGAACTTTCATACAGAAGTTCTGAAAAAAAAACTGATTGCACAAATTTTGATACAAAAAGGCTGCTGGTGGCCATCTTGAATTTTGGACTGCACCCCAAAACACTCGTTCTCGTTCCACGGTGATAACAAAGGTACCCAAGAAGTTTCGTAAAGATCGGTTCATAAATACGGCCTCTAGCCTGAGCCATATAGAAGTTGTGTACAATAAAACTGATTGGACCTAATTTCAGTACAAAATGGCCACTGGCAGCCATTTTGAATTTTGGACCACACCCAGAAACACTAGTTCTCATCCCAAGGTGATAACAAAGGTACCCAAGAACTGAAGATCGGTTCATAAATACAGACTCTAGCCCGAGCCGTATTGACACATGCACTTACTGTGTATAAGTAGTACTGAATAAATCAAAGTTCATCTAATTTGCATAATTTCTGCTCGAGAAAAAAACCTGTATTATATGTGATGTATTCCATGTTACTAAACATTCATACAGAAATTTATTCAAATCAGAACTTTCATAAAGAAGTTCTGTACAAAAAAATGATTGCACTAATTTTGGTACAAAATGGCTGCTGGTGGCCATCTTGAATTTTGGACTGCACCCAAAAAACACTCATTCTCGACCCACGGTGATAACAAAGGTACCCAAGAAGTTTCGTAAAGATCGGTTCATAAATACAGCCTCTAGCCTGAGCGTATAGAAGTTGTGTACAAAAAACTGACTGGACCTAATTTCTGTACAAAATGGCAACTGGCAGCCATCTCGAATTTTCGACTGCACCCAGAAACACTCGTTCTCGTCCCAAGGTGATAACAAAGGAACCCAAGAAGTTTAGTGAAGATCGGTTCATAAATACAGACTCTAGCCCGAGCCGTATTGACATGTGCACTTATTGTGTATAAGTAGCACTGAATAAATCAAAGTTCATCTAATTTGCATAATTTTTCTACGAGAAAAAAACACGTATTATATGTGATGTATTCCATGTTACTAAACATTCATACAAAAATTTATTCAAATCAGAACTTTCATACAGACGTTCTGTACAAAAAACTGATTACACTAACTAAAGAACAAAATGGCTGCTGGTGGTCATCTTGAATGTTGGACTGCACCCCAAACCACTCGTTCTCGTCCCATGGTGATAACAAAGGTACCCAAGAAGTTTCGTAAAGATCGGTTCATAAATGAGGCCTCTAGCCCAAGCCGTATTGGCAGTTGCAGTTACAGTGCTGAAAGTAACATAAAATAAATCAAAGTTAGTCTAATTTGCATAATTTACGCACGAGAAAAAACCCCGTATTATATGTGATGTATCCCATGGTACTAAACATTCATACAAAAAATTATTCAAATCAGCGTTTTCATATGGAAGTTCTGCGCAAAAATCTGATTGCACCTAATTTTGTACAAAATGGCTGCCAGCGGCCGTTGGGATTTCGGACTGGACCCAAAAACACTCGTTCTCATCTCACGGTGATAACAAAGGTACCCAAGAAGTTTCGTAAAGATCGGTTCATAAATACGGCCTCTAGCCTGAGCCGTGTGTACGTCGCACGACAGACGGAAGATGGACAGATGGACGACGGGCCATGGCAATACCTCAAATTTGGCTTCGCCAAAGCTGAGCTAATGATGCGATTTCCAGACCTTGACAGAAAAGGGCCAATGCTGAACCAAAAGATGCCTTTCATTTATTTTTTATACAGTTCACTTGTGCCTTGCATAATGAGCGATACAATTTCTTTACACTGAATATAAGATTTTAGGAATCCGAATTTAAAAATAGGGCTCTTTTATTTAAAAGAAAGGGCTCCTTATATTTAAAAGAAAAGGCTTCTTTTATTTAATGCTCAGGCATCAATTCACGCTGAAAAATTAAGTCATATTCCCCTGTCGGTCGGCAAAACGAAATATCAAAATGATATTTAGAAATCGATATTTCATCGTAGGTTCGGATGACGAATCACATGTACTTTAAACGAGTCAGCACATCAGTAATGAATTCCAGAGTCCCAAATACAAACGAATTCGAATAATTGATAGTGACAGTGACTAAATCAATTCATTAAATCAGCGGTTTCAAAGTTTGACTTTCTCATTCACCTTCCAGCGAAAAGCCGAAATCACTTTCAAATTTCTTCAGTTCAACTTCACACGTCTTCAGTGCATTGAGTTCAAAAAAAATAAAATGACGTGTCTTGTTATTGAAAATAAGAAAGTGGTGTTTTTTGTTATTGTTCTATTTCTTCGAAACACATTGCGATTATTTCAATTCGCCAGCCTTGGTAAATCATAAAGTTAGGGGAGAAATAAGACGGGACTACTTTTTGTGCGGATATTCACACATTCCAATGGTTGGAGTTTGGTTGTTGTAATTTTTGTATGGACGCCGGTTCGGCACATAAATTTTGCACCTTAATGGCAAATAAAGGCCACAAATTGGAGAGTTTGTAGTCGTAGAGCATTAAATAAAAAGAAAATTCACGAAAATTTGATGAATACCGAAAATATCTCGTTCGTGGCTACAAGAAATATGAGGATCTTCACTCGCGACTGCGTCGCTCGTGAAGATCCTCATATTTCTTTGTAGCCACTCACGAGATATTTTCGGTATTCATCAAATTTTCGTGAATATCCTCTATATATTTAAATTTATCTAAATCTTTTTACTTTCTGTGATTCAGTAAATTTTACTAGGCTTCTTTGGGTATTTAGGTAACTGATAAGAAGTAAGTGAACATTGAACTTAAACGAAAAGCACATTTTGGGGTTCAACTAGGGGTGTGACAATTCCAGATGGGCCTGTCCATAATAATTCTTAGACAAAAAGGGGCATAACTCTAGCAAAAAAGTTCAATCAAAACTATAAACACAGGTGCACAGATTTCCATGGTAGTGAACATCCATACCAAATTTCAAAAGGAATCGACCTTAGTGTTGTGCAGTTAACCGGTTTTGTGAGTCGGTTTCGGTTTGGCTCTAAAACCAAAACCATGTAATTGTTAAATCAGTACGGTTTTGGTTTTCTCTACAAAATGTTGGAAACTTGTGTTTACACCGTTCAGTTTGCATTGTCAACGACTTAAAACTAAATCCGTAATATCAACTGATAACTCTGTCGTCAGTATTCATGTATTCAGACTCCAGAGAAACAAACACTGTCTGACAGGAGTCACTGTTGCATTAGACGATTGATCACACATCCCAAGAAATTTTTGTATGATGTATGATAACTCTTGTCCAATTAAACAGCACTGTTACAAAAGTGGGTTGGTTTGTTCTGTCAGAAATTCTCAGAATGACAATCAGAATGACAATCTTGACACACCTACAAATGTCAAAATGAGCAACTTGGAGACTTCGCAAGTGGCTTCGTATCTGCATATGTTTGGGTGTATTAATTACCTAACAACAAAATCGTGAATAAAATCAAGGAAAAAATGGTCTTTGTTTTTTTTAAATGGCGGATTACTGTGAAAAACAAAACATACTTGTCGTGTGGGTTTCCCTGACACATGCTTAGAATTTAACGTTCAACATTGTCACCTCCCTTGATGCATTTATCCAATGTATGCATGCGAGCGCATACCACAATGGAATGTCCCAGCACCTATTTAGTATTTACCAGCAGAGTGCAGACCATGCAAACCCGCGAGGCCTAAAATCACCTGCACACAATTAAATTGAACATTTTGCCTATAATACAGAACTGAATTTAGTTTCGCTAGCAACAAATGGAAATTGAAAGTGGAACACCAACTTCGAAAGGCAAATGGCAAACGGAAAAAAGGTACAGTTCAAAACATTGCAGATAAAAACTTGTCTGTGTAAATTATGGTTGTTCTAAAAATCAAACGAGCATGGCACCTTCTGGCGGTGACTGGGCGCGGAATTTAAGAGGAGTGTGTGGGAGTCTGGGTTACCAATGGAAAGGATGTGGTGTCGACTGTCGAGCACAATCATCCCACCCACCGCAAATATTGCCTCCCCATTCCAAACTACCAGTTACGGTTTCAAATCTGGTTATTAACTGATGAGCGGGAGGGTGGGGGGTGGGGGTCTGGGGGGCTACCTGTACTGAGAGCAACCTATACTCTATATCAATGTAACAATGTGCAACTGGTCTTAGAAGTGATCATTCTCAGATGGCATAGTTTAGAGTATATTTTTTCAAAAATATCTCTGTGTGTGTGTGGGGGAGGGGGGGGGGGGAGGTGGGGGGTAGGCCAGTACTAGGTTAGTAGGTCCACCTGGATTTTGAGACCAGGAGAGCTAGCAGTAGCAAGGAGTCTTCCAGTAATACCAGAGTCTTAAGGTCAGCAGTAGATTGGGGGAAGTCCTTGGAGAGACGCAATGCAGCTTTACTCGCCCCACAATTTACTTGTTCCCTCAACTTTTGTTGGCACCGCTCCTGCCTTGAGTCTTTTAAAGTATTTTTGTGGGGTGGGGAGGGTGGAATTGGACATGTCCACCTACGTTGGAGATTTGTGTTGGTGTGTGTGTGTGTGGGGGGGGGAGGAGGAGTGGGGGAGGAGGAGTGGGGGGGGAATAAATTGATGCTAGCCTTAGCCAGATAAATTATCATTTAAAATATGACAGAATATGTATTTTTATTGCCACGGTGTGATATTTTTCAAGTCTACAATCTATTTATTGCAAAAACCGAAAACCGACCTAAAAACCAAGTTTTTTGGACAAAACCGAACCAAAACCGACGTCAGAAAAAAAAAAAAAATGCACAACACTAATTGACCTATAAACATCTGAGAAAATCTCCAGACAAAATTCAAGCATTCTAAAATGAAAAGGGGCATAACTCTGGCAAAAAAAAGTCTGATCGAAACTACAATAGCAGGTGCACAGGTTCCTATGGTAGTGAACATCCATATCACTTCTGAGAAAATCTCTGGACAAAATTCCCGCATTCTAAGAAGAAAGGGGCATAACTCTGACAAAAAAGTCAGATCAAAACTATAATCACAGGTGCACAGGTTCCCATGGTAGTAAACATCCATAATAGAGCTGGACAATAAACCAGTATTTTGATACGGTTCGATATAATTATTGTAAAATATTGCTTGTCTTGAAAAATTACCAATATATCAAAACTTTCGGATTTTGGAACAAAGGGGTCGATATTTATATTCTTGGACTTTTATTCACAAGTTGTCTTGCCTGAAAAACTAAACAGAAATATTGTGGAAATATAATTAATAAAACAACATTATTTGCAAACTCGTTCTTTATTTATTGATGGGTAAGTATTGTTTTCCTTATCAAAATGATATGTCTGACGAACTGATCAATCAAATTTTGTTTTTTCAAACCATGTACTTTCAACTCCTTTGGGAATTGGGAAGTGAAAACCCACAAATATTATGTTGCACTGACCTTAAATAATGACAATAATTGAAGGGTCCCATAAATAAATCCACATAATGCAGTATAGACCAAGCCCCATCAACCGAACAGGGTAATTATCGCTTTGAATAAACACATTCACAGTGCAGTCAATTGTACTGAACTGCAACAAAATTCCCCTACCTCTGAACAGTGTAAGCTTGCCTGGTCATTTGTATCATCCATCTGAAGTGCTCATTAGAGGAGGTGTTAATACATATAACTTTCAGTAAATGCAGACAAGCAGTCAGGATGCTTCTACTACTCCTGGCTCTTTCCATGCTTCTTTTTCAAGTTGTCAACGGATTCTCGTGTACATGACTCTAAGCTGAGGTTTGGGTCAGGTCATCAAATTTTGGTCATATACACAATACCAGATCATGCCATTATGATTTTGATCTGATTCCTGCATGCAGTTTTATGATTCTTCACTTTCAGTTCACAGTTAGTTTGTGGTTTGCAGGAGTTATTACAGATCTTTTCTCTCTACTTAAAAGATCAGGTCGTTCTATTTTTTTTCTATGGAACACTGTATAGAATGGAATTTTAATACTGCTGCTTCCTTTTCCATTCTTTTAATTTCATTGCTTTTACCATTAACCCTCTTTTGCTTCTGACTCTAATGGAGTGGGTGCTTTTGCTAACTCTGATTTGGCTTGCTCCGTTATGCTGTCATCTGGTCCAATTACTTTCTATTTTGATGCATTTCATGGCTTTTTTTACATATTTTGCTTTAGGGTGTCAATTTTGCCTTTTTCGACCATTCAGATTGTTCTCCTTCAATGATACAGTGTAAAATATATGTTTGTTATGGTGATTTTTGTTATCATCTGGTATCTAGCTTCCGCAGTCAAACATTCTCTCTTGCAGAGGTAGAGGATAAGCTAGTAGCAAAGGTAGTTTTTTTCCTCTTTGAGACTCATAAGCCAGTACTATATACCGGTCACCTCGTCTGGGAATTATCACCTGCATTTTCCATTATCTGCTTTTTTATCAGATTTTAGCAGAGTGTCTCTGTCCACCCCTAGTTTGTGGCTCTATTCAATAGCATTACATCTCAGCTTTACACATTCAAGTGTTTATTCAGTTCTAAGAATTAATCTTCCTCAGGCTTTTCCATCGGCAGCCCTTTTTAGTGTTAGGATGACTGCCCCTATCTCATTCTATACGGAGTATATTCATATTACAGTGGACCCTGTTAATTGAATAGCCACTTTGCCAATGAAAATTATTCAATTAACACGAGTATTCAATTAATAGGGGTTGTGTAACTTTCCTGCATTTTAGAGATAAACTTAGCATTTATTCTATTATATCTTGTTTGACAGAGCTCCATGAGCTCTGTCAAACAGGATATAATAAATTAAATGCCTGCATTGGATGTACTGAGGCTAAATAGGTCTATAAACAAAGGAAAACTGTGGCAAGTCAGGATAATTTCTCGACAGGTTAAACGATTTTTTATTTAATTAACTGGAGTTTACTCTATAACCTATATTAAATTAACAGGTCAAATTTGTACTGGAGGTGTGGTAAATGGTTTTGTGTTGGGAAATTATATTCAATTAACAGGGTTATTCAGTTAAGCGATATCGAATTAAGTGGGCTCCACTGCATTAACCTACTATGTTTTTTGCTGGTACGTCTGGTCCACCATACTCAGTTTTTATCCACTATTTTCTGACCTGAATTAGTTTAACTGATCAATTTTTTTCTGTGCAAGTCTGTTGCCTATTGTCTTTGGGTCTTCTTTGGCTCCCTTTTTAGGCCATGTTGGGTGCTATTTCAGGTAACTATGCACTGATTCTTACACTTACCTTTCTATCAGATGAATCTCATTAATATTAAATGGTTTTCAGCATGAAATGGTGGCTACCACCCTTCCAGGCTTTTTGCCATTGCTGCTTGTCTCATAAGATCTTATGATCTACTTCATTTCATGTCTGATGTTAATTGCGCTGTTCTGGACTACTATGCGGTCTATTTTGATACTTTTTATATTGATTTAGTTATATTTCTTGTGTTCAGAAATGTAAAAAAAACTATAAACAGTAATTTAGATGAGATTTTAGGCTGTTTAATATTTTATATCCATCTTCCTTAGATTGTCGTTTGATTTTTCTTTCGGGAGATGGGGGTGTGGGGGGGGGGGGGGGGGGGACATGTATGAATGTAATGTCCCTTTGTTTTATTACATTACCCTTCTCTTAGGTTAAAGAGTTCAATTCTGAAATTCTTCTGTTACTTGTTTCCTCTAGGTTAGACTCAGTCAAGTGGACAGGATTCCTAATGATATTACTGATTAAGAATTTTGTACTCTGTCATCTTCAATAGCAGTACTAGCTTATATGTCATTTTATTTTAGAGTTATTCTTTCCCTATCATTATAGAATGAATATTTACTATTATGCAAATTAGTTTAATTGTAAATATTGTGGGGGCACTATTTTCTGTATGTCTTGCAGACAAGTTTCCTTCCTTTCTCAGATATATATTTGAATCTAAATTCAAACAGATTCAAATTCTATTGTCTGTAGGAACAGGTACTAATAAGCCTGCCAGGCTTTATCGTTATTGTTTGTGAGAATTGAATAAACCATTCACATATTTTATATTGTGTTCTGGTTATATGTTCAAGTTACATTTTCTTCATTTTCCCATGTAACCCTGTTCTTGGGAAATGCTCAATTTTTAATTACTACATGTATTGTCATTATAGCATTAATTCCCTCTCATGCTTAAATTACATTATATCTATTAATCAGACACAACACACATGATACTATGGAATCCTGTTAATTGAATAGCCACTTTGTCAATGAAAATTATTCAATTAACAGTATTCAATTAACAGGGATTATGTCACTTTCCTGTATTTTAGAGATAAACTTGGGATTTACTCTATTATATCTTGTTTGACAGAGCTCCACAAGCTCTGTCAAACAAGATATAATAGATTAAATGCCTATACTGGATGTACTGAGACCAAATAGGTCTATAAAGAAAGGAAAACTGGGGAGAGTGAGGGTAATTTCTCGACATGTTACAAGATTTTTTATTCAATTAACAGGAGTTTACTCTATAACCTGTATTCAATTAACAGGTCAAATATTAACCCAGGCTCTTGATTTGAACACAGTTGAATCTGACTTCCCTAGATATGTTGTGTACCGAATATGAAAGCATTCTGACTGTTGGATCTGAAGAAGAGAAATTGTAAAGAAATTTCTTCGAATTGGGCTACCATAGCGAGCCTAAATATTAACCTATGGGTCCGATTTGAACAAACTTGAATTCAATTAACAGGTCAAATTTGTACTGGAGGTTTGGTAAATGGTTTTGTGTTGGGAAATTATATTCAATTAACAGGGATATACAATTAAGAGATATCCAATTAAGTGGGCTACACTGTACTCCCTCTGCCTATTTGTAATTCAGGCACTTGTGTTACTTTGGTAAGACTGGAAAAAATTAAAATTTTATACCACATTTTATTTTTTATTATACTTTCCAAAGAAACACAAAATTATTGCCCTCCTGGCAATATAAACTGTAATCCCTATATTCCGATAAATTCTGTCTTTCGATTGGTCAGATGCCTTGGACAAATAGACATGGTAAAGGGCGCACCCAACATCCAAGGTATATGAGAGCATGCAACATCTAGGTTTAAGCGCATGCAAAACATCGGGAGTATATGGTTTAAATGAAAGCCTTTTGCTTTTGCTCACCTCGATATAAAAATTGAACAAAAAAAAAACGGAAAATAAGACACAAATATCATCAGATTTCCGATAATTCGGTCATATTTTGCTGTTATAAATTAAATTGTCGAATAATTAAATCAAACAACTCGAGAAAAATGAAATAAGAGCAAATCTAATAATAACAAGAGGCCCCTGGGGCCTGAGGCGCTCATCTTGAACAGAACACAATTTAAACAGAGTCCAACAATGAGTCTACATTAAGCAAGCCATCTCCATAGGCTACACTGTTAATCCTTGAGTTCCTCAGGAGTGACAAAAATAATCTGGGCATCATGCCTTTTCTTCAGTTGATCATAAAGTAAAATGTAGAGCTCCCCTATGAAGCCCCTTGATACAACCTATGTGGATTAATCTTAGTTACACACCTCTAGAGGGTACTGAATACAAAATTTTTAATTCTTCAGCAAAATGGCCAATTCCGGCTCCCATAGAGAGCCCAAATATTAACCCAGGCTCTTGATATGAACACAGTTGAATCTGACTTCCCTAGAGATGTTGTGTACCAAATATGAAAGCATTCTGACTGTTGGATCTGAAGAAGAGAAATTGTAAAGAAATTTCTTCGAATTGCACTAAGTTCAAATTTGGGCTACCATAGCGAGCCCAAATATTACTATGGATCCGATTTGAACAAACTTGAATCTGACCCCCCTGGAGATGGTGTATACCAAATGTGAAAGCATTCTGACAAGTGGATCTGAAGAAGAAGATTTTTGAAGAAATTCCCTCATATTGTACTAAGTTAAATTTCATGTTCCCATATGGAGCCCAAATATTAACCCAGGCACTCGAATTGAACAACCTGGAATCTGACCCCCCTAGAGATGTTGTATACCAAATATGAAAGCATTCCGACTGGTGGATCTGAAGAAGAAGATTTTTAAAGAAATTTCCTCATATTGCACTAAGTAAAAATTTGGGCTACCATAGTGAGCCCAAATATATACCTAGGGATCTGATTTGAACAAACTTGAATCTGACCCCGTTAGAGATGTTGCATACCAAATATCAAAGCATTCTGACGGGTGGATCTGAAGAAGAAGATTTTTTTCAATTACCCTCCATATTGAACAAAGATAAAATTTGGGCTTCCATAGGAAGCCCAAATATTAACCTAGGGACTTGGTTTGAACAATCTTGAATCTGACCCTCATAACAATGATGTATACCAAATATTAAAAGATTCTGACTGGTGGCTCTGAAGAAGAAGATTTTTAAAGAATATTCCCCATATTACCCTATGTTAAAATTTTGGGCTCCTGTAGAGAGCCCAAATATGAACCAATGAGCTTTATTTCAAAAAACTTTTATCTCACCCCCTATGAATGCTGTATACCAAATATCAAAAGATTCTGATGATTGGTTCTGGAGAAAAGATTTTTTTAAATTTTTGCAAATATGCTGACTCAGCATTTTTTCGATGCCCATTACAGAACACCCTAACATAACCGATGGCAATTTGTTTTTACCATTCAATTCTACTGGTCATAAGGATACTTCACACCAAATAACAGCTCTCTGTTCCGCATGGTTTGGGAAATATGGGCGTTTGAAAATATTTCTATTTTTAGCTCCCAGGGTTTCTGGGGATGCAGGAATTTTTTTTTTTGCATGGGTCAAGTACTTATGACCCAATAATACCACAAACCAAATTTGGTTCATACCAGACCATCGGTTCAGAAAATAGAAATTTTGGGCAGGGCCAAAAATCTTACCCCTCCTATTACAAAGCCAAATATTACTTTCCGAACTTCATATGAACAAACTTGATTCTACACCTCATATGGAAGCTCCATTGCACATATCAAGTCATTGTACACACTGGTTCTTGAGAAGATTTTGAAAATATTTTGGAGCATTTTCCCCCACTCCCTCCCTATGGGGCTGGGCATGTTGAGTTGAACAAAAATGAAATGCCCCTTTGGGACCATCACTCACACAAACTTTTACTTGAATTGGCCCAGTGGCTTTGAAGGAGAAGACCAAAACATGGTGTTGACGGATGACGGACAACAGATGACAGACGAAGAGAGATGAGATTTGCTCAGCTTGACTTTGTCAAGATGAGCTAAAAATAGCCAATATGTTTATGCATTTCCAAGGAAAAGGTGTGTAACTCTATCAAGTTGTCTTTTGTGTTTGTAAAAACAAAACAATAATTCACGTGCTTGGTCCAACTGATTGCAGAGCGTGCGAAATGCGTCCATAAATTTGTTTCCATTATGTTTCTACTGTGTTTCAAATGGGGTAAAAACGTTATCTCTGCCAACATGTATGGTATATGGAGATTTAATACCTGGATGTCTCATTTAAACACATTGCCTGCAGCTCGGTGTTTAAAAACCGACATCCAGGTATTAAATCTCCATATTCCGTACATGTTGGCGGAGATAACTTATATTATTTATTATATGTCCTTCCTCCCCACTCTCATGTATCCAAGTGTCATGTCTTTGAAATTCAGAAATTGAAATCTGCACATGATGGGCAGGAACTAGACAATAGGTCACTGTTCTTTGTAGGATACTGGTCTCCAGGTTTTGTGTATCTACACAAATTGGTACCTGGTGAACTTGGTTAGGTATAAATTTTGACTTATGGCAATTTTAACCCTACTAAAAGATTTTTCTTTTCCATTTGAGAGTAAGGAAGGTGAACAGGCACTTGTGTTGCTTTGGTAAGTTTAATAAAATTTGGAATAAAATTTCAATTCCGAACGTAAACAATGACAATAAAAATTTGAAAAAGTAATTAAAAAATGACAAAAGCTGTAGAAACAGCTGGGGTAACAGGAAAGGCAAGGGAAATACTGAGTGGACATTGTAAATGAGATAACATGAATGGGTATATATCAGGAAGAGATCCAAATAAGGGTAACACAGGATTATAAATCTTTCCCCAGTTATAATTTAGAAAGAACTGTCTTGATTTAATTTGTTTTCATCTGCCATCTTTCTTTTAAACATTATCGATGTTCTTGTAATGCATTCATGTGTGTGATCCGGCATTTAAGGTTCCCCTCCATAACAAATAATAAGTTTCCAAGAGCTGGTAAACATCCAACTGTGTACACTGAAGGCCTCACAAAAGAATGGTTGTTGGAGGGATGAACAGCACTTCCTGGATCTCAGTGCATACACAGACATCATGTATGGAGTACCATACAGGACTTTCATTGGTGTGTTACATAGGCTTAATTTTAGGGGGGGGGGGGGGTTGTTTCAAAATTATGCTTTTGGTCTGTATTCTTACAAATAGAGCATCCAGAATGTCTGGGCCTATAGTATTGGTAGAAAAATATAGATTTTCCGAGGTGCATGTTATGGTTAACAAAGGACCCAATGGAGTAAAATCTATCACATGCCTGATATTTGAAGGCTTGCCAGAGGCCTATCCCCATAACACATTCCCTGTGGCCTGCATCTGCAGCCTTGAAACTCCTTAGTCCCATTGGTCATGTAGCCAGGATTCTCTAGTAGAGGGTTCATGCCAGTTGGTGGGGGGGGGGGGGGGGGGGGGGAAGAGCATACAGGATATTCAGAAGGTTGTTTTGGGGATCTCCACCTGAGAAAATTTTGTAAAATTCAGTGCTCTATGAGCAAACCTGAGACCTTTGTAGCATGTGTAGGACTATATTGGGGACCATTTTGGGGCACTTATATATAATGTTAAGTGAAACCAATTGTGGGTTGGCCTATATTGGAGACCATTTTGGGGTTGTTATATATAATGTTGTGTGAAACATGCACTGGACCAATATCCAATATTGTTTAGAAGGGGAGGAAATGAGGCAGTTGAGCAGATTTTGGAGCCCCCCCCCCCCCCCCCCCCCCCCGGGTATTATGTCACTGAGTCAAGTCATTGGAACACTGCTAAACTAGTTATAGTTATTACCTGAGTATTGAGAAGCATGGCATACAATGTCTTTCTCTGATTGTCAAATAATGAGATGTCATTTGTGACCAGTCCCTGCAGAAGACCAACTGCATCCTTACCAGAAATTTGAACAAGTCCTCTACTCTCTAGTGGATGGATGCTGCATGTTGAACTTGAATGAAGAGAACTTGAACAGTTCCTGACAACATTCTGGCAAGACCTTCGTGCAGGTGCAACAACTGCTTTTGCATTATAACCTCGCAGATATAACTGCCTATTCTGCTTCAGAATTTGAATTTGTATTCTTTTCATCCACATTCTTTGTAGCCATGTCATGATTGACAGTAATCAGCCATTGTAATCATCCAGGGCAGACTGTAAAAATAGAATAACATACAGGTTAACCCTTTACGCAATGCATACAATATCAGAATTTGATATTTTAACCCATTACCAACTCATTACCCAATGCACAGGATGTCAAACTTATTATTTCAATTATCATTTTTTAAAAATTTTCAAAACATTTCAACAAAAACATATCATGTGACCATCTCACTGGAATGAGCTCATTCCAATGAGGGGTAAAATATATTTTTTTTAACTGCCAAATTTGTAAATTACAAGGGTGGATGACTGAATGTGGAATGTGGATGATTCATTAGGTAAAGAGTGAATTATTATTTTTTCCAAAATATTTCAACAAAACAAGCTTGTTCCAGTGAGGGGGTCACATGATATGATATTGTTGAAATTTTTCTAAAATTTTTTTTTACTTGCTCAATTTGTAAATTATGCAGGCAGATGTGGTTGATTTTTGGGGGTAAAGGGTTAACTACTTCATTTTACTAGTGGATATTCAGAATTTACTTGGACTTAGATTAACCTAAAGACCAGAAGAGGTGCACAAATTTCAAATTTGCAGGACCCAACAAAGGGTTCTGTTAAGTTATTCAAGACCCAGGTTGATTTCTAGAAGCCATTTTGATTGAACTTAATTTCCAAGAGTTTTGAAACAAAATATTTCAATAAAATCAGATCGTGTGACCCCTCCTTTGAATGAGTCCGACCAGCTTATTCTTATGAGGTGTGTCACATGACATGATTTTGTTGATATTTAAACAAGAGGCCCCACGGGGCCTGAAGCACTCACCTTGAACAGAACACGATATAAACAAAGTCCAAGAATGAGTCTACATTAAGCAATCCATCTCCATTGGATACATTGTCAATCCTTGAGCCCCTCAGGAGAGACAAAAATAGTCCGAGCATCATGCCTTTTCGTCAGTTGATCATAATGTAAAATGTAGCGCTCCCCTATGAAGCCCCTTGATACAACCTATTTGGATTAATCTTAGTTACACTCCTCTAGAGGGTACTGAATACAAAATTTCAAATTCTTCAGCTATATGGCCAATTCCGGTTCCCATAGGGAGCCCAAATATTAACCCAGGCTCTCGATTTGAACAAAGTTGAATCTGACCTCCCTAGAGATGTTGTATACCAAATATGAAAGCATTCTGACTGTTGTATCTGAAGAAGAAAAATTTTAAAGAAATTTCCTTATATTGCACTAAGTTAAAATTTGGGCTACCATAGCAAGCCCAAATATGAACCTACGGACCCAATCTGAACAAACTTGAATCTTACAAACCCCCCCAATTCCGGTTCCCATAGGGAGCCCAAATATTAACCCAGGCTCTCGATTTGAACAAAGTTGAATCTGACCTCCCTAGAGATGTTGCATACCAAATATGAAAGCGTTCTGACTGGTGGATCTGAAGAAGATTTTTAAAGAAATTTCCTCATATTGCAAAGTTAAAATTTGGGCTACCATAGCGAGCCCAAATATATACCTAGGAACCCGATTTGAACAAACTTGAATCTGACTCCCCTAGAGATGTTGTAAACAAAATATGAAAGGATTCTGACAGGTGAATCTGAAGAAGATTTTTTAAGAAATTCCCTCATAGTGAACTAAGTTAAAATTTGGGCCTCCATAGGAAGCCCAAATATTAACCTAGGGACTTGGTTTGAACAATCTTGAATCTGACCCTCAATACAAAGATGTATACCAAACATTAAAAGATTCTGACTGGTGGTTCTGAAGAAGAAGATTTTTAAAGAATATTCCCCATATTGCCCTAAGTTAAAAATTCGGGCTCCTATATTGAGCCCAAATATGAACCAATGGGCTTTATTTTAACAAATTTGTATCTGACCCCCCTATGAATGCTGTATACCAAATATCAAAAGATTCTGACCACTGGTTCTAGAGAAATGAGTTTTTATTATTTTTGCAAATATGCTGACTCAGCATTTTTTCGATGCCCTCTTCAGAACACCATAACATAACATAACCGATGGCAATTTGTTTGACCATTCAATTCTATAGGTCCTAAGGATGCTTCATACCAAATAACAGCTCTCTGTTCCATGTGGTTTGGGAAATATGGGCATTCAGGCCTGGTTATAATTTTATTTGGTGCATCGGTCATAATGACCAGCTCCATAATGATCAGATCGGTCACACATTAACCCGGGTCGGTTATATTTTTTGGCTTCCAAATCAAACATTAACTAGGACTAAACCCATGTAAATTATGTTGGGCTAACGTCGTAACGATATACAAAATATTAGGGCCTACCTGCGTTCAATTTTATTGAAATGACACTTAACTTTTATAACATTAAACTGCATGACAGGGATGTCTTCAGTCCACAAATCACTTTTTTTTTCTTAAAACGTAACAACTGGACTCCAATGCGACAATTTCTTTGAAATTGGATGCTGAACATCTCGGCACCTGGAGCCTGGACGTCTCATCACTGGGAAATCTGGCACCTGGTCAAAACCAACCCCATCATTTTTGGCACCAGGTAACCTCAGAACTAAATAAAATCAGCACTTGCACATCTGTCACCTGAGTTAAAACTGGTTATATTTTTCTGGAAGTGTTACTGAATTACTGTAAAGCTTTCAGGAAATTATGACAAATTCTGCTCACAGTCTTCAGAGAAAGTATATTACACAAAGGAAAGGAAAGAGGAGTGGATCATCTGGTTCGATTTGAAGAATATACACGGAAAAAATAGAGTACAAATGAGTTTCAGTTTCGATTGCAAAAGGAGCGTCTCTCATTTATAAATCTGTCTTGTGTTTTACGATTTTGTATTTGTATTTATTTTAGAGAATATATTCGAATGTGGAAATTAGTCACCATCAACATCCATAATTAATGATTCAGAACACAAGGTCTCATGTGAAAAATTAATATACTTGGGAGAAAAATACACCAGTCAATCATGACCGGTTGGATACAGTTAGTGCCGGTCACATCGATGTTTCGTGCTGGTCACTGTCCGTGACCGACCACTTATTTACAGGCCTTGGCGTTTGAAAATATTTCTATTTTTAGCTCCTGGGGTTCCCATGGGGATGCAGGAATTTTGTTTTTTACACAAGTCAAGTACTTATGTCCCAATAATATCACATATCAAATTTGGTTCAATTGGACCATCGGTTCAGAAAATAGAAATTTTGGGAAGGGCCAAAAATCTTACCCCTCCAATTACAAAGCCAAGTATTGCTTCACGAACTCTGTTTGAACAACATTGATTCTACATCTCAAAGGAAGCTCCATAACAAATATCAAGTCATTGTACCCACTGGTTCATAAGAAGAAGTTTTTAAAAATATTTTGGAGCATTTTCTCCTCCAACCCCCTCCCTATGGGGCTGGGCATGTTGAGTTGAACAAAACTGCAATGCCCCTTTGGGACCATCACTCACACAAACTTTCACTAGAATTGGCCCAGTGGTTTTGGAGAAGACCAAAACATGGTGTTGTCTGACGATGGACAGACGATGGACAACGGACGGAGAGTGATGAGATTAGCTCAGCGTGACTTTTGCAAGGTGAGCTAAAAAAAAATTGCAACTGCTCAATTCGTAAATTGCACAAGAGGATGCGGCCTAAAGGTAAATAACTAATTTTATTTTTGAACTTATTTCTGAATTAGGTAAAAGGTAAATAATTAATTTTATTTTTGAACTTATTTCTGAATTATATTGGTTTTTATGTATAGAGTGACTGGAGGGTGTGTGGGTAGTAGGTGATACAATTAAGAGGGTTAGTAGCTTATTACTGACACTGAGAAGGGTTCATGGATTATCCTCTGTACTAAAATATAAAATCCACTAAAATCTTCCTAAGTCCACTGGAATCCACTATATTATAATAATTTTTGAATCTGAAAAAGTATAAATTTGTTTTTAAAAACAATTGTGTGAGTATGGTGACAGGTGAAAAATAGTGGTTTTGCTGTGAATTACAACTACAAGTAAATCTGCAACAACTGATCCACCTGTTTTAACATACAAAGACTTATGTTTTACAGAAATTAAGAGAAAATCATTGTTATGTTCTGGGACTTCTGAGGGGTTTATGCAATTGGGCTTGGGAGCATTTTGGCCTGGTCATTTTGGCAGAATTGTTTTAGCCAATTTAGGCTATAATAAAACATTTTCAAAAACTTCATGGAAACCAACCGACCACTTTTGGTTCAGGTACCAGTAACATGAAATCCTTAAAATTTCTAAGGGACATCCTTTGGCAAATAGAGAAAACACCCTGTGAAGCCTTGTTGGAACCAACTGAGGCTCCTAAGTGGGCCCGAGTGGTAGTTGGGGCATTGTCCTCTTGCTCATTTAAATGAAAGTGTCAATGACACTGTAGCTCAACTTGTTAAGACATGTACATGTACATATGTGACACAGCAATGACAAACATCTAGATAATGGCCTGATAACAAAGGCACATATAAAGTATTGTAACGGTCTGTACATAAATACTGACCGTAGCCTGTAACCAATGTATAGGTAAAGTATTGTAAAGATGGGTGACAGTCAGATAAAACACACTCGTTCCTGTCCCAAGGTGAAAACAAAGGTACCCAAGAAGTTTCGTGAAGATCAGTTCATAAATACAAGCTGTATTGAAGTTGTGACAAAAAACTGATTGGACCTAATTTCGGTACAAAATGGCCACTGGCAGCCATCCTGAATTTTGGACCACACCCAGAAACACTCATTCTTGTCCCAAGGTGATAACAAAATTATCCAAGAAGTTTCGTGAAGATCGGTTGATAAATACAGCCTCTAGCCCGAGCCGTATTGACATGTGCACTTACAGTGTATAAGTAGCACTGAATAAATCAAAGTTCATCTAATCTGCATAAATTCTGCACGAGAAAAAAACCCGTACTATATGTGATGTATTCCATGTTACTAAACATTCATACATAAATTTATTCAAATCAGAACTTTCATACAGAAGGTCTGTACAATAGACTGATTGCACTAATTTTGGTACAAAATGGCTGCTGGTGGCCATCTTGAATTTTGGACCACACCCAAAAACACTCGTTCTCATCCCACGATGATAACAAAGGTACCCAAGACGTTTTGTAAAGATTGGTTCATAAATACAGCCTCTAGCCTGAGCTGTATAGAACTTGTGTACAAAAAACTGATTAGACCTAATTTCGGTACAAAATGGCCACTGGCAGCCATCTTAAATTTTGGACCGCACCCAGAAACACTCGTTCTCGTCCCAAGGTGATAACAAAGGTACCCAAGATGCTTTGTGAAGATCGGTTCATAAATACAGACTCTAGCCCGAGCCGTATACTTACTGTGTGTGTAAGTAGCACTGAAAAAATCAAAGTTCATCTAATTTGCATAATTTCTGCATGAGAAAAAAACCTGAATTATATGTGATGTATCCAATGGTACTAAACATTCACACAAAAAATTATTCAAATCAGCGCTTTCATATGGAAGTTCTGTGCAAAAATCTGATTGCACCTAATTTTGTACAAAATGGCTGCCATCGGCCATCTTGAATTTCGGACCGGACCAAAAAACATTCGCTCTTGTCCCAAGGTGATACCAAAATTACCTGAGGAATTTCGTAAAGATCGGTTCATAAATACGGCCTCTAGCCTCTGGCATTTGCACTTACAGTGCTGAAAGAAAGTAGCACTAAATACATGAAAGTTAGTCTAATTTGCATAATTTACGCACGAAAAAAAAACCCCGTATTATATGTGATGTATGCCATGGTCCTAAACATTCATACAAAAAATTATTCAAATCAGCGCTTTCATATGGAAGTTCTGCACAAAAATCTGATTGCACCTAATTTTGTACAAACTGGCTGCCAGCGGCCAACTTGAATTTCGGATCGGACCCCAAAACATTTGTTCTCGTCCCACTGTCATAACAAAGGTACCCAAGAAGTTTCGTAAAAATCGGTTCATAAATACAGCCTCTAGCCTGAGCCGTATTGAATTGTTGACGGACAGATGAACAGACGGACGACTGGCTATGGCATAAGCTCAAATTTGGCTTCACCAAAGTTGAGCTAAAAATCATAAGATGCAGCCTGGTTCTTCACTGTCAGTGGGTGGGTGGGAGGGCACTTGGCGTGGAGTGTTATTTGCACTGGCAGAGACCAAAACAAGTTGGTATCTTCAGATAGTAATGGACTTATAATAGTGCCAAAATCCTGTGCACACAAAAGAAACCAGAACTCTGAAAAAGACAAAGAGAAAAAAAACTGCTTCTGCTCATAGAGTAATATTTAAATGAACTCCTTGATCATTATGAGCACAAAATATGAGAAACACATTTGTTTTAAATCATCTGATTCATTTTTTTTATATAATAAGTACTGTATATATATGTGCTTATCTGCAGATGGCTCAACAGTTTTCTACATTACTGTTAACAGCCAGTAATGAAGTAAAAACAATGTCAAGAAAAAAATGCAGCCTCCCTGTATAGTTGTCATGAAATAAAACTCTTCGGGTGACTTTCTCCAACCTTCTAAAGGCAATAGTCTGTGGCTGTATGGGGACTTGAAGGTTAAAGAGCGATAAAGAGGTTTTTGTGCCACCAGCTTTGTTTTGATTTATTGGGGTTTAATGACACTCTCAACAGCCAGGGCACATCATGTCCAGCAGTTTTATGGCTGGAGGAAGTTGAAGTTACCTAAGAGACCAACTGATTAGTGGCAAGCAACTTTCAGACTTCCCAACATACTAACTCTGCACAAACAGTGGTTGAAGGCAAGTGCACCCTTGATGTGCAGTATGTTTTAGTACCTTAGTCCACAGGCC
The DNA here is from genome assembly GCA_031216915.1 of Pictodentalium vernedei. Taxonomy (NCBI): domain Eukaryota; kingdom Metazoa; phylum Mollusca; class Scaphopoda; order Dentaliida; family Dentaliidae; genus Pictodentalium; species Pictodentalium vernedei. The sequence goes on along the minus strand of CM062296.1, from coordinate 686,019,035 downwards.
CACATGGGCAATTGGGATAAAGTGTCTTGCCAAAGGATACAACACGGGTATTGCAGAACTGACTAAGAGCCAATGCTATAAAACTTTTACAATTGTATTTCTAGAATTGTGTTTTCTACCAATTAATATAACTGACTAGAATGAATCTTTATCATTTTAACGGGGGCACAGTGGCTCAGTAGGTAGAGGTGCAGACTGCAAGCCGAGAGGTCCTCAGTTCGAATCCCACCTGCCGCAACCACGTTGTGTCCTTGGGCAAAGCACTTCACCCCCATTGCCCATGTGGGGGCACGGTGACGCTGTGCATTAAGGCGTACTGCACGTCGATGGTGCACCTGTCTTCAACCAATGCTAACCCCCCTTGTGTGGAGTTAGTATGTTGAGGAGTTGACAGTTGCTCGCCGTTGCTCGGTGGTTCTCTCCGGCTTCTTCCACCCGTAAAACTGTCGTGGTCATGATTAGCCATTGTGCAGATATATGTGACCTTAAACACCAATAAATAAATAAATATCATTTTAACCCTTCACCCAACGTAACAATAAAAAACGGCCAGTGCTATTTTAAAAATCGCCAATTAAATTTTACTTGTTTTGTTTTTCTTGACTCAAAAACATAGGCTATGACCCCTCACTGGACCGTGTTCGTCAAGCTTGTTCCAATGAGGGGTCATAACCTATGTTTTTGATACAACAAAATGAAACAAATTAGTTATTCAAGAATTCTTTTTGGCAAGTGTCATCTGCCTTTCACGTTAGGTAAAGGGTTAAGAGATATGGCAATTTGGCAACTGGCAAATTGCCACATCTTTGAAAATGGTACTGGTTCATCAAGTCATCACTAGAAAATACAATTCTAGAAAATACAATTGTAAAAATTTTATAGTTTTGGCCACTGGTTTGAAGTCCAATACGCTAATCACTAAGCACCACTCTCCCCCATGTCACAAGCTGTGTATTAGTGAAAAAATAAATTCTGATGTGATGCTGCTTTGTTTCCAAATCATACAAAGTTGCATCACATCAAAATGTAGGAAGAAAACAACCTAAGGCAGGAGAAATTGGCACCTTCTTAACTTACAGTACTGGATAAAATTCAAATGAAAGTGTCAATGACACTGCAGCTCAACTTGTCCAAGAAGAGACTGAACTGAACAGAAAATTCCAGTGATGCCAAGTCATTCACTCAAATTTCTACAGAAAAGACATCGGTTTCTGGACATTTCGTAGAAAAACCATTTCGTAGACAAGACGTTTCATAGACAAGTCATTTCATAGAAAGACAATTTCATAAACAGGCGGGGGGACATATCGTAGAAAAACAATGGGCATTTTGTAGAATATTTTATTTCCATTTAATTTTAGTTGTCTGTGTCTCTGCCCACTTTGGTTTGCGATGTTTTCTTGTAACAAGAAAAAAATACTACGCAAAAGTTTGAAATTATTTTTTTTGCAACTACTCTTTGGAAAGCATCTGGCGGTGTTTTTCAATAAATAGTTGAAAAATAATGAGAAGGAAAAAATTCTAACATACGACCTACCAACCATTTAACTGTATATACACGTGTATTAGCACTGTGAGCCAAAGCTTGAAGTTATACATTGGAAAGCATCTTGCAGTGTTTTTCTATGAATAGTTGCAAAATAACGAGAAAGAGAAAAAAAAATGATTGAAAACTCTTTATAGGAAACTAAAAATTTCTCAAATTGAAAAGAGAAACTTATTAATTAAAATTTGTTATGCATGTACTACAATTGTGTTAAATTTAAGGATACTTTAATTTTTTATTTTGAAATAAATTTTGTTGATTCTCAATGCGTTTTGTTTTTTATTTTTATTCCCCCAAGATTCATACATACACCATGGCTGCCTCACTACGTTCAGATTCAGTTTGTGCAAACAAGTTAGAATATTTCCTGGTGATTTGACTGAGAGGTTGGCCAATGTCCAAATACGGGAGATATTCCACCTTGTCTGCACAAACTGAATCTGCACATAGTGGGGTAGCCACGGATTGGAAACTAGAAGCAATTACCCACCCACCCACCCCCTCTCAGCTATAAGATGTCTATGAAACGTCCATAATTTTTCAACGAAATGACCAGAATATGCCTAATAATGTTTTTCTACGAAATGTCCTTATACCAAAGACATCACACCAAAGCTATTTATGAAATCTGAAAAAAATCGGGTGAGGGATGTGGCAGGTAAGATATACTATTAGAATTGTTGACAATTTATATGCCAACTCCAAGATGACCACAGGCAGTCACGTTTTATAATGAAATTCAGAAAAATTTGATAGCTCCCACCTTGACATCACACCAAAGCTACATCTGAAATTCAAAAAATATCGGGTGAGAGGTGCGGTTTGTAGGGTGCGTTAATGGAATTGTTGACAATTTATATGCCACATCCAAGATGGATGCTGGCGGCCATGTTTTTCATCAAAATTAAGAAAAATTCAATGGCTTCTATCAAGATTTATTTATTTATTGGTATTTAAGATCATACACTTATGCACAATGGCTAATCATGACCGTGACAGTTTTAGATGTGGCGGAAGCCTGAATACCCAGAGAGAACCACCGAGCAACGACAAGCAGCTGCCAGCTCTCCAACATCGTAACTCTGCATTGCAGCACAGGCAGGGTTAGATTGGCTGAAGACATGCGTACCATCGATGTACAGTACGCCTTAGTACACGGCGTCATCGTGCCCCCATGCAGACAATTGGGGTTAAGTGCCTTGCCCAAGGACACAACGCGGGTGTCCGAATTGATTGCTCAGGTGGTCACCCATCTGAGGATTAATCGGGCTCGACGTTGCTTAACTTCGGTGATCTGACGAGAACCGGTTACAGCACCGCCACCACACCCCCTTCTATCAAGATATCACACCAAAGGTTGAAATAGATTGTGTGAGAGATGCAGCATGTGGGGTCAGTTAAGGGAATTGTTGACAATTCATATGCCAAATCCAAGATGGCCACTGGTGGTCATGTTTTTCAACGAAATTTGGAAAAATTTGATAACTCACATCAAGACATTACCCAAAAGTTACATAGGAAATTTGAAACTGGTCGGGTGAGAGATGTGGCCTGTAGGGTGTTCTAAAGGAATTGTGGATGGACAGAGAGATGTACAAACAAATATTAGGATGGATGGATAGACAATAGATCACAACCCATCCCAATAGCTCATACTTTGATGTTGTCAAGTTGAGCTAAAATATGGAAGGAAATATGTGAAAACTTTCTAGTTGCACACAGCAGCAGTTCTGGAGAACTGTTGGAAAATGTGTTGAGGGCAAATCAAAGAATGCAATTCAGCCAATTGAAATAGGACCCGATTTGTATGCTCTTGAGGACAAAGATATAGCAGATACTATACAACAGGTTCACATTGACAGACAACATGTAAATAAAGATCTGTTTTATTTACTATGGGCTGAAGAGATAAATGGAAAGGTCAAAGAAATAGTTGACTCCAAACCGAGCCATATGCAAGAAAATGATATATGGAAAATCAAGATATCACAAACAACAAAGTGAATAAAGCAAAAGATGCATGAACACTCGATCAGCACCTGGTCCTTATAATATTTTGCCAGTGATGATTAAAAAAGGAGGAAAATATATTGTTAAAGCTCTATGTGCTTTATTCAATAAATGGTGGCATAATAGGTGCATATCCGATCTATTTCTCAAAAATATATATTAGCAAACATGGCTAGGACAACTAAAATAAACAAGAGGCCACAAGGGGCCTTAATCGCTCACCTGACAAAGAGGTCTAAAGACGTATTTTGGGTCACATTCAGTTAGTAATAGTTCATCAACTCTACAGAGGAATGAAGTCAAGAAATTATTCATAACTCTGGTGTCTATGTCAGATAATCATCTTCCTGGCTGCTTCCAATTCCATAGCTGTAGAGTAGCACTACCAAACTTCTAAAGGTTGTTATGTCACTACAACCCTCCTCCCCCTCCCCCACAATAGAGAGCCCAAATATTAACTGAGGGACACGATTTGAACAAACTTTCAGTCATGAGAAATGGGGGTTCTCTTCAAATTATCACAGCTGGGATTAAAAGGAAGGCTGTTCATGTACATAAAGAACTTCTTGAATAACAGATACATTATTAATACGTAACTTCTTGAATAACAGATACATTATTAATACGATTAATGCCTATGTCATTGAGCCAATACAGACTACAATTGGACTGCCATGAGGTTCTGTCATTAGCCCAATTCTTGTGCTGTATATTCATGATACAGAATCATCACCTAACATTCTCTGCACCAAATTTTCCAATATGACCAACCAAGTTTCATCAAAATCACTCTGTGAAGCAGAAGTAAACATAAACAAGCATTTGGAAAAAACTACAGAACTGTTGTTTTAAATGGAATATATGTATAAATTCTGAGAAGAGTGATTTCATGGTAGAATGCTGGTAGCCCATATTTGGGCTTTATTCTGAAGTGGAGGTACTGCAAGTTAAAGGCTTCAACTTCAGTGGATGTGCTTCATATCTTTGAAGTGATATTAATTAGTGTGTTAGGATTTGCCTTGCTACAATTTAGGGGAGAGTGCCCACTCTCCTATAAACTGTAACAAGTCAAACACATGTTAACAAATTTTGATGGCCAAAAATAATTTAGCACTCTACCAGTTCAAGAATTCACCATAAAGAAAGTATTAGATTTGACAAAAATCTTTCCTTTGAAGAACACAAACATAATGTCACCTCAAAAGCTACCAAAAGCTATCTTGAAAATATCAAGATCTTCTGGAGAAAATGGTATCAACACAAAGTCTTTTTTACATTTGTTTAAAGCTTTTGTCAGACCAATACAAGAATATGTCTTCCCTGCACAGATAACAGCCAATAACACAACAGTAAAATCTTTGGATAGTGTACAATGAACAGCATTGATAAGGGTAACAGGGGCAATGTCATCTAGTTCCAAGGAAGCACCCGAGATCATTACAATACAAATACTCTGCCCTTAAAAAACCATCTCCATGAAACTGCAGCAATGGAATTCATTAGAATGAAATGCAAAGATTCTCACAATTTGCTTTAAAAACAAGTTTGCAAGAGTTACCACAGAATCAGGCATAACCTTGTTGAAACTACTTGAAGAATATACAGAGGAGCCCACTTAATTGGATATCTCTTAACTGAATAATCCTGTTAATTGAATATAATTTTCCAACACAAAACCATTTACCATTCCTTCAGTACAAATTTGACCTGTTAATTGAATAATGGTTATAGAGTTAATTGAATAAAAAATCTTGTAACCTGTTGAGAAATTACCCTGACTCGCCCCAGTTTTCCTTTGTATATAGACCTATTTGGCCTCAGTGCATCCAATACAGGCATTTAATCTATTATATCTAAATTTGACAGAGCTCATGGAGCTCTGTCAAACAAGATATAATAGAATAAATGCTAAGGTTATCTCTAGAATACAGGAAAGTGACACAATCCCTGTTAATTGAATACTCCTGTTAATTGAATAATTTTCACTGGCAAAGTGGCTATTCAGTTAACAGGGTTCCACTGTACTAAGTATCTGCTTGGAACATCACAAATTGACATTGAAGAAGAACCAAAATTTGAAAAAGACTAGTGATGAACCGATTATCAAAACTTGCTATGAGCAGATTACTGATTATTTCTCTGCCATATTCATTAACTGTGATTCGATTCGAAGTTCGATTCGAAAATTTGATTTGAAATTCTTTTTGTTTTCTCCAATTTGATTTGATATTCAATTCAATCGAAATCACCAATCATTATTGGCAGCCGATTATGCCAATTTCGATGCTGATTCTGATGGTTGAAATAGGACCCAGAAGAAAATCTGTTAGTGCCTGTTATACTGCAGAATTGTGTTGATAAATCACCAATTACGAAAGCTTAATACCACATAAGTTCTCAGATTATGCATGTATAGTGCTGGGCAATATTAGCCAAAAAAATATTTGCATTTTGGGGAGTTGGGGTGGGGGGAGATCGTTATAAACAATACAATCACGATATTGTTCTCTTGTGATGATCGTGTGTTATTCTGGTAAATAGTGTTCATACAGTTTTGTGTAAGAATACAATACACTTAGCTGTATTGACCAGGAAGATACTGAGCACACATACTTTGTGTCTTAACTGAATAATAACTTTGATGTTAATGTGCGTTGTGAAGTTGTATAGCACATTGTTTAGATACTCACGCGACGACAGAATATATCATCATTGGAGAGAAACATCAAGGCAGGTAACTGAATTAACTGAAAATGTGTTTGTGACAGTCATTCGACTTACATGTTGTGTAACAATCATCTACCATCGAAAAAAGAGTGTTTTTTTTAGTTTTTCTCCAATTTTAATTTTTATTGTATTGTGATGCTTGCATCATGAAGTACTACAGACTACCGGCTGAACACATTTTATTTATACATGTACCCAATGCAATGTTGTACAGCACCATGATTTAATGGGGAAACTTTATTGAAATGGCCAGGTATCAAAGACTCTCATGCACAAATCAAGTGGACTGGGGGGTCACAAAGGCATCAAAGGCAATGACTTTGCAAACCGAAGAGGCCGAAGAAATGGTGAAATCTTTAGATAACATGCGTTTGGAAACTCTACAAAAACAATGCAGCGGTAAAGAAGCAAGAAAATTATTGAAGAAAAGCAGTCTTCTGAAATGGCAAACATATTGGGACAGTCTTTCTGAAGCTGAACACACACACAAGCTTATCCAATCAGTAATTAATATTCAAGATAAGCGTACATTGAAACTAAAATGCTGTTGAACCATCAAAATAACAAGAGGTGTGCATCATAGATGCATGCATCAAATTATGATGGCAATCAGAGACAGGGCTGGGGCCAAAGTACTCAGTACTCGTACTCATAGAACTGGAGTTAGTGTCGTGTACCACTTTTTTAACAAAGTACTCAGTACTCGTACTTTACTCATATAATTTCAAATACTTGTACTTGTACTCATTACTTTGAAAAAAATGGTCAGTACTCCCGAGTATTTTATGAGTACTTTATGAGTACTTTGTAAATATTTGAATTTTTTTTCAGAATTATGCCATGTTCTACCAGCTATGTATACCTGTTTCAGTTCAACAGAGGCATGTCCCCTAGTTCCTTCACTGAATGAATGAATGAATTCCTTCATTAACAAAGAGCAGCATTGTTTATCAATACAATAGTTCAATGACATGTAAGCTGTTAATATCAAGTCTTGTTTTGATTTATCCTGATCAGTACTGATTAATTAGCTAAGTATACTATTTATTTATTGGTGTTTTTTAGGTCACATACTTATGCACAATGGCTAATCATGACCGTGACAGTTTTACGTGTGCAGGAAGCCAGAGAACCCGGAGAAAATCACCGAGCAACGACAAGCAGCTGCCAGCTCCCCCAACATCATAACTTCACACTGCAGCACAGGCAGGGTTAGATTGGTTGAAGACATGTGCATCATAGACATGCAATACACCTTAGTACACGGCGTCATCGTGCCCTCATGTGGACAATTGGGGTTAAGTGCCTTGCCCAAGGACACAACATGGGAGTCCAAATCGATCACTCAGGTGGTCAGTCGGTCACCCATCCGAGGACTAACCGGGCTCGACGTTGCTTAACTTCGGTGATCTGGAGAGAACCGGTTACTGCAATGCCACCGCACCCCCAGCTAAATATACAATAGCCAGTATTATAAAGTTATCTTTCAGTCAGCAATGAGTTGACAAGCAATCTGGTTTACAACTTGTATGTGATGAGAACAAGCTTGCTAATTAAGTTTGTAAACAGTGTTTGTAGAAGCCAAGTAAGACATAATGAGATTGTTTTTAGTATTCCTTGATATTATTAAGGAGACAACTGAATTTTTATTTGATGTAAATTCATGTAATTATGACAACATTATTATGAAAACAACTCAAGCTTTGATATAATAATAATAACACTTTGGCCGGCTGCTGATTTGTCGCGGTTCTCGGGTGAGAAGGCCTTGGTTACCCCTGTACTCCCAACTGCCTCCCAACTCACTCCCTATTCCCACGCTTCTTCTCTCCTCCCATCACTCGGAGCTGAACTGCTTGATGACACCCCTTGCCCCATTCTTCCCAATCTCTCTGATTAGCATATTAACCCTCTCCCACTAACCACATGTCCTTCATTCTCCCATCCCACTTCCCCTTTATACTCCAAGTGAATCTTATTCTTTTAGGCTGGTATTTTGGGCATTCTAGAAGAAAGTGTTCCAGGGTCTCCACCACGCCTAAATTACACACCTGGCACTCCTTTTCACGGTGTTTCCCAATTTTTCCCCTCAGCTTCAGGGACCGCGACCTCAGCTTGAACAACAGTGCCTCCCCCCCCCCCCCCAAAGGTACCATCAAGGTACTCTTCAAAACCAGGCTTCTCTTTATCACGCAGGCCACCCAAAGACCTCTTTGAATTGACCCCCTCTCGCCAATTAAGGTTACCATCCTCCATGACCCTTTCTCTCTTTTGTTACCCTGGTTTGCCCCAACGTCTAAATCCGAGATCTCCAATGAGTAGTTCTCTATTAGTTCCCTCACTTGGACCATCCACCCTGTCTTGATATTTGAGTTGAAAATTCTCAGGAACATTACTTTACACCATCGGCTGTCGGGGAGATTTACCAAATAATTAAGATAGCCAAGTTTCAATAAGTCTATTCTGTCCTTGATCCTCATCCACCCAAGCTCAACCCTGATTGCTTCTAATGCTGCGGCATTACTCGACCCTGTTATCCATCGGCCTGCATCATTCTGCAGGATTTCCAAGCTCTTTACAGCCGTCTGGTTTAGGGGAACCACTTCCATACCATATGTTATACTTGCCAGACCCACCATTTCCTAAATGGTTTTCCCCATGAAAACCTTATTGAAACTGCTTCTCCCTATAAGTTTCATTTGGTTAAGGATTCGCCTCCCCTTCAGAATCAATTTATTTGTGTTGTTTCAGTAGATGCCTCTTCCTGTAATGTTTATATTTACTCCACAGATACTCGTAGTCACCTGTCTCTCCTACACTAAGAAGTTTGCTGCTACCTTCCAGAATACAGAACTCCCCCACTTTCCACCTTCGAGTGGTGTCCACTTTGTGGTCCATGAGTATAACTTTGCTCTTGCTTTCATTAAGTTTGAGTCTCCATTTGCTACCATATTTCCCAACAATTCCCAGCATTTTCGCTAGCCCCTCTTCGCTTTCTGACACTAGCACCATATCGTCTGCAAAAAATAGCCCTGGGATCTTCAAGTCCCCATCTGCTACCCCCTCGTCGCTATGCAGGAGTTCATCTCCTAAACCTTTGATGTACAATACAAAAAGAATTGGCGAAAGGATACATCCCTGTTTTAGGCCTATCTCCATGGGCACACGTTTTGTTGTTATGTTACCCAGGCTAAGTTCACTCTATACATCTTTATATAATGCTTTTATAATTCCAACAAACTTGCCTTCCAAGCCCAGAGCCTCAAGCTTGCGCCACATACCCTCCCTCCATACTCTATCGTACGCCTTTTTAACATCCAAAAAGGCCATAAACATCTTTTTCTTTTTTGCTTTCGCGGATTCCATCATTTGGGATAGCGTGAAGGGGTCGTCAGTGACTCTCCTTCCCTTCCTGAAGCCATTCTGGATCTCTCCCAAAAAACCCTTCTCCTCAATCACCTCCTCAAATCTCCCACACAGGACTTTACAGAAAACTTTTCCAATGTTGCTACTGACAGAGATCCCTTGATAATTATCCAAAACATCTTTTTCCACCTTTTTGTGAATAAATGTCACTTTGCTTTCTCTCCACTCATTTGGGACCTTTTGTTTTTCTATGGCTAAATTGAATAGGGCAGTTAGGCTTTCCAAGAGTTCCTCTCCCCTTTTTTGATAAACTTGTTAGGAACTTCGTCCACCCATCCCGCTTTTCCATTCCTTAATTTTGAGATCACCTTTCGTACCTCCTCCGTTTTAATTTTGCTGCACACAAAGTTCCTCGACCTGGTTTGGACACTCCGGTGGGTTCCCCATGCCCCATTGCTTATCGTTTACCTTTTCCCAGTGCTTGACTAGTTCTAATGCGATTTGATCTTGATCGTCTGTAACTCTGCCATCTACTTTAATACTCTGTGGGTTACTTCCTTTGTTACGTTTATTCAACCATTCAAACTCGACCCCCCCCCCCCCCCCCCTGTCATTCTTATCGTCCTAATAAGACTGCTATTTCGCACTCTCCAATTATCGTCTTTAATCTTATTTACTTTATTTTGTGCTTGTTGGTGTTCTTCCTTTGCTACTGTGGCCTCGTTGCTTTCCGCCCCCTTAAGTTTTTTACTTCTCCTGTGTGCAGCACATTTAGCTTTTCTACTCTTTATGACCTTTTTCAGTTCTTCATTCACTCTGTACCCAAGTTCCAGTGTTGGCACCCTAATCTTTCCTACACTTTCCTTCCCTGTCTCCACTAGGCTCGCATCTATGGCATCGGCCATCTTCTGGACACTGCCCCCCTTGTGTACGGTTGCAAGCTTTGGTTTCAATTTTTCTTCGAACTTCGCCCAGTCAGCATCCTTATTGAGTTTCCAAATCTCTTTGAAGCTTCCTTTGCTTTTTACTAGGGTTTTGACCCTGAACGTCACTGTAATCAAGTTGTGATCACGATCCACCTCCATTTTACCCTCATCATCCACTTCTACCCCTATCACCTCCCTCCATAAATTAATATCTGTGAGAATATAGTCGATTATTGATTTTCTGTCATTCCTCTCCCAGGTCCATTTCCCCTTACATCTCGCATCCCTGTTCAGAATCTTCAGACCGAGCTCATTTGTGAAGTTCAACAGCTCCCTTCCATTCATGTTGACTTTCTTGTCCCCGCCCTCTATGCCCTCTTCCTTATCACCTATGTGTCCATTAAAGTCACCCATCAGAATTATACCGAGCCCCCTGTTTTCTAGTTCTGTGATATTAGACCTTAGTGTTGAGTATATCAAGTCATTCAACTCGGGTTTGCTTCCCTCCACCGCACAATACACAATCCCAAACACTGTTGAAAATTTATAAATGGACACACAAAAACTACTTCAAATTTTGTAAAACACATTAAGAAGATACACCCAGAAGTTGTGGTATCCAAGAAGACCCTGCAGTTGAATGATAAGAAAACTGAGCAAACCAGCATGCAGACATTTGTTCAAATATCAAACAAATACCCACCTCATCATCCCAACCAAACGAGTATTACCGATTTGCTTATTATGTTTATTACTGGGGATTTGATGCCATTATCTATTGTGGATAGCCCATGTTTTCAAGAACTTGTAAACAAAATGGACACCTGATATTGAAATACCAAGTCGTAAGCACATGACATCAAAACTTCTTCATATCAAAAGCTCATCGATGAAGTCAGACCTAACAGAGAAAATTAAACAGGCACAGAATGTCTGTCTCACCATTGATTTGTGGTCCAATAGACAAATGAAGTCATTTATTGGCATTACTGGGCATTTCATACTTGACTGGGCAATGCATTCTGTTATGCTAGTCTGCAAGGGATTCAAAGGAAGTCACACAGCAGAAATGATCTATCAATAGTATGAGGACACTATGAGTCAGTATGATATAGCTAGTAAGATCATCAATATTATGATGGACAATGCTTCAAACATGACAAGGGCTTTTAGTTTTGATCTACCAGGATATCAACAGGATTCAGCATCTGATAAAGAACCCAACAGTGATTCAGATGATGACTGTTCAGCTTTGGATTCTATAAGTGGCACCATTTACCTGCCCAAGGCTCCTGAGTGGAACCCATGCTTTGCACATACACTACAGCTTGCTGTAAGAGATGGACTAAATCAAACTGGACTCAGTCTACAACGAGTCATTTCAAAAGCTTCAAAGATAGTGAACTTTGTAAGAAAGTCAAATTTAGCTAGTAACTTTCTTAAGGGAGAAAAAAGACTTCAAGCAGCTAACACAACTAGATGGAACTCACAACTAAACATGCTAAGATCCATTCTCTCTGTGCCTCATGATAAACTTAATGGACATGATACTGTTAAACTTACTACATATGAACAAAATTGTTTACAGGAGTTATGTGAAATGCTTAAGCCATTTGAGGTAGCCACCAAAGAAAATTCTGTGTCTGCAAGTTTGGTTGTACCTTGTGTTAGGGGCTTAAAACAGAAAACATAATTACTCAGTGCTAAGTACAATGGTGGCTTAATGGTGGCTAAATGGTGGGTCTGAGGACTGCAGTAGACAAAAGGCTTATACAGTTTGAGCAAAGTGATGTTTACTCAGTTGCAAGTGTGCTTGATCCCAGATTCAAATTGAAGTGGTGTCAACGTGAAGAGGAACCTTCAGTTTTCAAATTAAAACTATTGAGTCTTACTGAGTCTGTAACACTGAGTGAGTCATGTCAAATTTCAGACGTAAAGCCACCACCTAAGAAACGTCAAAAAGTTCAGTGTGACCTTTTAGATTTTATGGAGGACAGTGATTCAGCTGCAGATTCAGCTGCAGATCTGTCAAATGCTCATATAACAGAAGTAATATATACACTTTCCCCAGTACTTTTACTCGTACTTTACTCACACATTTTCAGAGTCTAGTTCTTGACCCAGCCCTGATTCAGAGAGTGTTGCATGTTCATAACCCGGTTATCCATCATATGCCAGTTGTCAAATCTGGAACTTTTGTTCTAGTTATAATGCTAACAAGTTCAGAATTTGTAAAAATTATTTAATTAAGGCCCATAACTCTGGAACAAAGAAGTTGGGCTGAGCCAGCTTTCGAACCCGCTTGAGATATTATTGAAAAACACCTGTATGACACATATTTGTCAAATAAGAAAATGTTTGTTCAAGTTATTGCGCTAACAGTGTGAGGATGCCTGCCTACCCGCACCCATCGACAGTCGCAAAACCATAGGTCTTGGTTGTTAACACAACTCAACCAAAAAAAAACATAAAAGCTCTCTGTAATGAAAAATTGAGACAGGCCAGTTTCAAACTTGCTGAGTTATTATTGCAAAAGACCTGTTTGGCAAATATTAGTCAAATCAGAGAATGCTTGTTTAGGTTATTGTGCTAACAAGCTCAAAATTCATAAAGATTTACTGATTAAGGCCCATAACTCTGTAATGAAAAATCGGGCAGGGCCAGTTTTCGAACTCACTTGAGATATTATTGCAAAAGACTGGTATGGCAAATATTAGTCAAATCGGAGAACGTTTGTTCAAGTTATTGCGCTTTCAGTGTGAGGATGCCTGCCCACCGAAGATGCCCACGCGCCTGGATACACACCGACCATCGCCAAAACATAATCTCCATAAAAGGAGGGTATGGAGAAGCTGATGTGCTGACCGAATACTCAACCTTCAGACATTGAATGGTGGCAATTCTTCATTAAGTTACTATATAAGTAAGGGAAATCTGTTTGCTTTGAAATTCGCACCTCTGATATTTCATAAATTTAAATTAAGTAATTTAGTATTCACAAATTATAAATCAAAATGAAGGTTTTGATGTATAGAACACGAAAGATATATGTAATCAACTCACCGAGTTGACAGCAGGCACCAATGGTTTCTGGAAGTCTGCTACCGTATTTGTACCAGAATGGATAATAAAATAATATTTTAGGCGAACAACTCAAGGCCAAAGGTGCTTCAGATATCCAAGAACAAAGATGGGACATCAAAACTCTTCAAAACGTGGGAGTAAATTCCAAAACTCTCAGCTTTGCTTTCTTTGCTTGTTTGTTTATTTATTTATTTATTGGTGTTTAAGGTCACATCCTTCTGCACAACGGCTAATCGTGTCTGCAACATGGGGATAAAGTCAAGTCATGTCAATCATGCTTGTCTGTTTACATTTTTGGTCAAGGTCATTGTGCTGAAAAAAGCATTGATACTAGGCGCCTTTGAAAATTCGAAGTTTGATTCGAAAATCAATTTGGAATCGGAAATTTAAATATTTTTGAATAAACTTCGGCCATAATCGTGAATATTTATTTAAAGAGCACTATCGGCTGTGTGGTTACACTAATTGATTATCAGACTGAATTCCAGTTGAAAAATCCTATGGTATAAACTTGCAATAACATAAGCATGGCGTGTGAAGTCCCAATTCATGAACTGCATGAGTTCAAGCAGTGGGTCAACATTTCTTGGGTTTCTTAAAAGAAATTACATTGCCTTATCTATTCTTTCTTCAAATTTATATGAAGGTACGAACTGTCAGGTGGTTGGGGGGGGGGGGGGGTATCCCTTATAAAAAAGTACCATGGTAAACAATGGTAAATCCAAAATACCCTGGTAATACCATGGTATACTATGCCATGGTATTACCAGGATATTTTGGGATTTACCATGGTTTACCATGGTACTTTTTTATAAGGGATGAACTGTCAGATACTGCATTGGAGGGGTATTAATTGTCAAGGCAAGAGGTATAAATTATCCATACATCAGGGTACGAATCGTCCAGCAAACGGTACGATTGTCAAGGGTTGAAATCGTCCAGAGTACGGGTTGGGGGTGTCTCACTCCCTTTTCAACAACCAGTGGAGTAACAGGGGAAAAAAACTCTGCAGTATTCGATCTGGGAGAGGCCTTCTCATTCAAATCAGCGACTGGCAGAAAAGTTATTGTTACTCCCATTTCCATTAATTGCAATCAATCTGTGAACATTTTTCAATTACTTCTCTGTAACCCTAACCTGTGTGTGTGTGCGTCTTCAAAAGTTCGATGACTTGCCAGGTCTGACTGTGGAGTATTTCGGTAATTAACTGATCCAATTGACACATAAAAACACCAAAAATTTTATTATCACCCGAGTTATAAATATATGGGAGGAAGAAATAATCATATTTCTCGAAAACGATAATAAAAAATAAATTCTTATTTAAAAATGATGAAAGTACATTTAGTCTTGCGAGAATTTGTAACTTATCACCTATTATCGTTACTGCACTGGACTGTGTTCGATTTCATCCGACTCGATTAAAGAATGAAGACAACATCCTAACCTCCCTGACTTGGGGCATATGTTGAAACTAATACCATGCAAATTGGAGATGCTTTTTTTGGGATCAGATATATGTATTTATACGGAAGCCCATTAGTGCCAACCGAAAAAGAAAAAAAAGTATATTTGCGAATAATCGCAAACCTTTGCTGACCCTATACGCAGTTCTGCATTGATTTTTATGCCCCGCCACTTTGTTAGTGCAAATCCCGCCCCTGGAGAGGTTTTAATGGGCATGGCGTGACAGAGCATGTCAGACCTGAACAGTGCATACATTTTTATGACAAATTAGTATGAACAAGTAAGGGAGACGACTGAACTGACCCACTCTTGTCAGTCTAAAGGCCTCTAGAGGGCAGAATTTTGCGCTTTTGTGCTTAGAATTTAAAAGTTTTCTCCGTCCAGCCAGAACCATGGTCGGCCCAGTGGGTCTAGGGACCCTCACTTAAGTATGTCCAAGGTGCCTCAGTTAACCACGGACCTCCGCTGGCAGTGCTATTCACAAAAAAATTTCCACGCCTCAGTACACAACGCCACCCCCCCCTCCCACGTGGGCAATTGAGAAATCTCAAGTCCCTTGCCCGATGACACAACGCAGATGACGCGGTCAGGATCGAACCGTCGACTTATAGGTTTCAAGCTCTTTGTTCTAATCAATGAGCTACCGCGCCCGACGTATCAATTAGAGACACGACAACGCAAACATTCCTTGGAGTATGACCTCGGTCTGTTTTGGTCAAGTTATACTTGATGCACTTAGTTTGAGGACACTGTTTGAGTTAAGAGAATTAAGAAGTTGTTTGTCAATTTGTGATACTTTAGTACGGCTGCTTGGTAAAATGTTTATCCTATCCTGCATTTATCTTCACAAATCCGGTAAATTTACGCTTTCAACTCTTTATTTTCTATAAGTTTGCCCTCGTCGTCCGCTTAACGGGTTTCTTCAGCGTAGGGACGAAGGAACCGGGAGGAGCATGCCTACCCCCTCCCCCCTCCCCCGAAAAAATGCTTACATAAATAGTTGAGAGAGAGAGAGAGAGAGAGAGAGAGAGAGAGAGAGAGAGAGAGAGAGAGAGAGAAACGCACACAGAAAGACAGCATTTTGACGACTACAGCTTCCGCCAGAGCAATCTTAGAAGCCAGTCACACTCTATAGCAATGATCGAAACAGTAAAATGCCATCCGACGGAAAGGTGAACATTCAAGTCAGTGTTCCTCGCCTTTCTTCGTATTCCTTCCCTTTTTCTTCCCAGCCCTAAACAAACAACCCGCCTCCAAACGATTTACACCCAGTGGTGTATCCATGGGGGTGGGGTGGGGGGGGGGGGGGCTACCCTCCTGAAATTTTCACTGCCCCCCCCCCAAAAAAAAAACCCATTGATCCAATGGAAGTTTCACATAACTTAAAGCCCAAAAATGCATGATCTCCAATATTGGGCTCCACATGATAGGTTCGATAGTCTCAGATTCGATATTAGAACACTGAACTTTGCAAAACCTTTTTGGGGGCGGGAGGCCTAGTCCTAACTAGGACACCCCGATCCTTACCCCCAACCTCTCTCTTTCCTTCAGGGAAGTGGGGAGATGGGGGTAACGACGGGTTGGGGGGTCCTAGTTAGGACTGGAGGAGGACCTCCGATACCCTACAACTATCTTCCAAATATCATGGTTGCCCCCCCCCCCCCACCCTCACCCCTAAAACTGGCTAGGGCCTTCATCATGCAATCCTGGCTAGGCCCCTGTTTTAACCCCATAGAGCATATATTTGCACCCCCACACTAGAGCTGGGCGGTATATCATATGCAGGCCCACTGAACCAAAAGTTAAGGATCATGGCATATTTTTTAGATAATTTTACGGAGAAAAGAGGTGTCATAAAATATATTGAACACGAATCTGCAATCATTTACTGAGGTATGTACGGTTCACAACATGTCTAAGCTGAATTTTTTTTTTGGGGGGGGGGGGGGGGGGGGGGCGGTCAATAGGGGGGTGGGGTGTACTTTGTCATCGAGTATGGACGTCATGAATACGGAACGAAATAATACGAAACTCGGGAATGGAAGCACATGCGCACGTTTTATGACAGTCCAAGTTTACTTGGAACCAAAGTTCGTAAGTAGTAGTGCTCGTACCTTTCGTGCCAATTCTGGGGGACCCCACTGGGGGCCCTGGGTGTGACGTTATAGTCACTTGACCGGGGGCCGCCATCTTGTCTTGTCATGGTAACCCGCGTGAGCGGCCATGTTGTGACGTCATCCCCATGGTGCTACGTGGTGTCACTGCGCATGCGCAGCGCGTGTTGTTATGGTAATACGATTTTCCGCCGTCCATTTTGTATACAGGTCGCCGTCATCTTATCTTGATTTCTATGGTAGCAAGTGGTTGTTAGGTGACCCAAAACTCTCTAACAGTATGGGGGTATGTTTCGAGGATATGTTCGATTCAATGGGAATGCAACGAATTACCCAAATGAGCCCGAGAACGACTGTTTTTCACCCCAAATCACCGAAATTGACCCGTATTCTCTTAGAATACTCCTAGTATATGACTCAAAGGCCTCTAATAAGCCGGGGTATGTTCGCAGGGTATGTTCTATCGTATTGGACCCGACAACGAGCGGAAATCATCGAAACATACCTTTTTTGATACAGCTTCTCTCTGTTACAGACCCATCTCTACCGGAAAAAAGTAGCACGTTGTGCGACGGGCGACGGAGGGTCTGCTTCCCAACTTCTCGTTTGCAACCCCAATACTACTACTACTCCTACTGCTACTCAATACTACTACTACACTACTACTACTACAGTACTGCTACTATTGTTACTACTACTACTACTACTACTACTACTACTACTTACTACTACTACTACTACTTACTACTACTACTACTACTACTACTACTACTACTACTACTAGTACTACTAATACTACTAGTACTACAGTACTGCTACTACTACTACTACTACTACTATGACTACTACTAATACTAATACTACCTCTACTTCTACTACAGTACTACTACTATAATAATTATAATAAGGGAGTTTTATATAGCGTAAAATCACAAGCTGTGCTCTAAAACGCTGTACAACAAAATAAAAAATCGAGCTCCTGACCATCAAGCAATTTACAGAGTGAGAAAGAAGGGGGTCAAAAATTACATATCACCAAAGCCTCTCTAAAAAGATGAGATTTCAATTTTTTTTGAATTGATCAAGATTTTCTGATGCCTGAACTTGATCAGGTAAAGAATTCCAAAGTGCAGGTCCAGCGAATGAGAAAGCTCTGTTATTCACAAGAGCTGACCTAGAGAAGGGCATCTGAAGCTTAATTTGTTTGGAAGAACGTAAATTTCTTTCAGGTTTTTTAATTGTCAAAAGGTCTTGTAAATACTTTGGTGCCGAGCCATGAATGCATTTAAAGACAAATACCAAAATTTTGAAACTAATCCGCTGTCGTACAGGAAGCCAATGCAATTGTTTGAGTACTGGGGTTATATGATCGTAGCGTCTAGAGCCTGTGATGATGCGTGCAGCTGTATTTTGAATGGTTTGCAGTTTTGAAATATATGACTGCGGCAGGCCAATTAGAAGAGAGTTGGAAAAATCTAAGTGGGATGATATAAAGGCATGAACTACAGTTTCCAGTGACTTTGGTGTGAGATAGCGACGAAGATAGCTCACATGCCTGATTTGCATAAAGCAGCGCTTGCAGATTGCGTTGACATTTTGCTCCATCGAAAGGTGAGAGTCAAATATCACCCCAATATTGCGAGCACTGTTTGATACATTTTGTATGGAATTTCCTATGGCCAGTGACTTGATTTCTAAATTGGGTGGAAACTTTGTGCGTGATATGACTAGTACTTTGGTCTTATCATCGTTCATTTTAAGTCTGTGACAGATCATCCAGTCACGAACTTTGTCTATACATTCTTCCATCTTGGCTACTGAAACATTAATGTCAGATTCAATTGAAGGATTTAATGACAAATACAACTGAGTGTCATCAGCATATAGATGGTAGGGAACACCCATCTCCCTTAGCGATTTTCCCAATGAGGCCGTATATAGTGTGAACAGTATGGGACCAATAACAGAGCCTTGGGGAACTCCACATGTGAGTAATTTACTATCAGAATTTGTTTTCGAAATGGTCACTTGTTGTTTACGTAATGAGAGATAGGATTAGAACCAGGCAAGAACTTTACCGTCAATTCCGAGCTGTTGCATTGTGGATAAGAGAAATGAATGATCAACCGTATCGAAAGCAGCGGAAAGATCCAATAAGACCAGAATGACACATCTACGTTCACCTGACGAACATATTATGTCATTACAAACTCTTAAAAGAGCCGTTTCTGTACTATGATTTGCCTGGTAGGCCGATTGATAGGGTTCTAAGAGGCAATTTGTGGAGAGGTATTGCATAAGTTGTTTGGCAACCACCTTTTCTAGAATTTTAGATATAAAGGGTAGATTGGAAACTGGACGATAATTTTTCAGGATGTCTGGATCAAGAGACGGTTTCTTGATTAAAGGTGAGACCAGTGCTATCTTCAGCTCTGTTGGTACACAACCTTCCTGGAGCGAAGATTGAATAATGCTTGTGATGGTAGGTGATAGACAATCAACTGATGCTTTAACCAGGAATGTAGGGATTGGATCTAAATCATTCGTCTTGTTAGGACTCATCAAAATTAATTTCTTTACTTCAAGCTCATTCACTGGGCTAAACTCTGACCATGTGCAACTAATAAACAAATCATCAAAAGCTGGCTCAGTTGTAGCTTCAATGCTTTTGTTTATCAGCGCCACCTTATTGATAAAGTAGTTCCCAAAGCGATTTGCCAATTCGGAGGCGGTAGTATGCTCTGGTAATTGGTTCATCTTTCTTTTACCAAGGAGATTGTTGGTAACTGAAAAAAGGATTTTGCTGCTGGTGCATGCATCGATGCACCCATTATAATAAGAACGTTTTGCTGACTCAATGAGTCTATTAAGAACAATCTTTTGTTCGCAAAGCATTTGACGATGAACTGTTAATTTTGTCTTATTGAACAGCCTTTCTAACCGACGTCGTTTCTGTTTGTTTTCTTTTATTTCTTCGTTGAACCAACTAGATTGTTCACGAGGACTGAATCGTTTGGTCTTAACAGGGGCATGCCTGTCCAACAACTGGGATAACACCCCATTGTACTGTTGGACCTTGGTGCTCACGTCTTGTGACACATCCCACGATGATAGTGTTGAGGCATTAACGTCATTTACAAAACTGCTGATGTTAATTTTCTTAAGGTTGCGCATCTGTATGCCTGCTGGTTTGGCAAAAGGTTTTGACAGTTGAAGTGCTGCCAGGACAGCAAAGTGATCCGAGATGGAAGAGTCCCAAGTTGAAATGTTTTGGATGAGTGACTTGTCACACGATCTGGTGAACATAAGATCCAAAGTATGGCCCTTTAAGTGTGTTGGTTCATTAACGTGTTGTGAATATCCAAAAGAATTTGTCAATTTCAAGAATTGGTTTGCATCTCTGTCATCAGGTTTATAAACATGAAAATTAAAGTCACCGATTATTAATAAATTCCCACCGTATGTGGCATAACCTGCCAGAAAATCTGAGAACTCAGACAAGAATTGCGTTGTCGTGAATTTGTTTGCTTTTGATGGTGGTGATCTATACACAATAACAAGACGAAAAGTAGTCTCATTAGTTACGAGGCAGTCCAAAAATTCAAAAGAAGTCATTTTGATTTCAGAATTGGGCTGGTGTTTTACTTTTAAACCACCTTGATATGCTAGTGCGATGCCCCCTCCTCTGCTACCGCGTGCTATATGCACAGTGTTGTAGCCTCTGGGAACCAGTCTGGCTAAAGCTGGTTTGTCTCTGTCGTCGCCATGCAACCAGGTTTCCGTTATTGCCAGCAAGTCTACTGATTTATCCTCTACAAAATGGCAAATATCAGTAGTCTTTTCTTTGAGAGACCTCACATTATAAAGAGCCAATGTTGTGGAGGTTTCAGTCAATGTGTGGTCAGATTGGATAATGTTAACTGGAATCAGGTTGAGCCTGTTGATGCCTCTTCTAGGAGGAGTGTGTGAGTATCTGCGGTATTTGACACACATAATGTTCTTCACCTTGGACCTCTGAGAATTATTACAACAATATTCCGGCCTCAGGAGTCGTAATCTTTTAATATTTTTAGTTCACTGAATAAATCCATATATATTGAAAAACACATGATACAAATTTGAGAAAAAACATCCATCCATAAACTAGAAAAATTGCAAAGAATACCAAGAGCTCAAAAAGTTATGACCACAGTGATCACATTACAAACAGTATCTACTACTACTACTACTACTACTACTACTATCTACTAGTTCTACTGCTAACCGTACTGATACTACTTCTACTTCTAGTACATCACATACAGCACATAGGCACATACAACGAAAAGGGGCGCCAAAGGCAACCCTGTTCTAGGATGGGGTGCCAAAAGGGGTTCTGTAATTGGGATTCTGTATAAATAAATAAATAAATGTATAAATAAAATAAATAATTAAATAAATAAATAAATAAATAAATAAATAAATAAATAAAATAAATATATGAATCAATATATTAAATAAATAAATAAATATAATAAATAGATAATAAAATATAAATAAAAAGTGCCACAGGTCAGAAGTAATGATTATACGGCATTTGTTGGATAAACATGCTGTGTTGTTACAAATCAACAATAACGGTGGAAGGCTCCAACAAAGGACAAATAGTAATATTTATTCGGATATACCCTCAGTGGTGTTATAAGTCGACAGTAATGGTTAAAGCCCCTAGTATATGGTAGAGAGTTGTAGTCGTGGCGCCACCGGACAGCAGAAATGGATTCTGTGAAAGGGATTTCACGGAACGTGGAATTGGTGTCTGATGGAATGTGATGGTGTGCTGGTTCCTATAGTGCGTACATCACATACTAGCACATTATGTCGTGCAAGGTGCGCTATATGTGCTTGTGTGCTAGTTCACAATGTGGGCACATCACATACAGCACATAGGCACATACGATGAAAAGGGGCGCCAAAGGCAACCCTGTTCTAGGATGGGGTGCCAAAAGGGGTTCTGTAATTGGGATTCTGGATAAATCTATATAAATAAAAGTGAAAGCCTGTCTGTCCGTCTGACTGCTATCTCCTTCCAGGTCCTTGGTCCGATTTTTACCAAACTAGGCACAAGTATGCAGTTTGAACCGAGAAAAGATCTTGAGGGGTCGAAAAATGCAACGTCCCTATATATATATATTTTTACCAAAATTGGCGCGGCTATGTAGTCTGACTCCTAGATTGCCCCTGGGGGGTTGAGAAATGCGACGTCCCTTTAATTTTTCTTCAATTTTTATTTTATTTTTTTTATTTTTAAACGAGTATCGTCCCTATTTTTTTTTCAACGGGTATCGACGGCCCCTGCCCGAAGTGCCATAGGGCGGGCAGGGTCCAGTAATGCACCGTCCCTATGTTTTTTTCCTTTTTATCCTTTTCATATTATGACCCCTATATTTTCCGTTTGAAGGACGGGTATCCCAGCTAGTAAATAAATAAATACATAAATAAAATAAATAAATATATTAATTAAATAAAAAAATAAATATAATAAATATATAAATAAATATATTAATTAAATAAATAAATAAATAAATATATAAATAAATATATTAAATAAATAAATAAATAAATAAATAAATAAATAAATAAATAAATAAATAAATAAATAAATAAATAAAAAGTGCTACAGGTCAGAAGTAATGATTATACAGCATTTATTGGATAAACATGCTGTGTTGTGACAAATCAACAGTAACGGTGGAAGGCTCCAACAAAGGACAAACAGTAATATTCATTCGGATAAACCCTTAGTGGTGTTATAAGTCGGCAGTAATTGTTGTAGTCGTGGTGCTACCGGACACCAGAAATGGCTTCCATGGAACGGGGACTAGTGTATGATGCGATGTGCTTGTGTGCAACGTGTGCAAGCGCACAATGTGCTCACACCACATACAACGTATAAGCAACCATTGAATGTGCTGATATGTGCTTGTGTGCAAACGCATAATGTGCGCACATCACATACAGCACATAGACACATAAGAAGAAAAGGTATTCTATGGACACAGTCAAAGACAAGAAATGGATTCCATGCACGGAAGGTGGGACTGATGTATGATGCGACGTGCGTGTGTTCTACGTGAGCAAACACACAACGAGCGCACATCACATACAGCACATAGACACATATGAAGAAAAAAGGATTCTTTAGACATAGTGAAAGACTAGAAATGGATTCCATGTAACGTAGGACTGATGTATGATGCGATGTCCTTGTGTGCTACGTGTGCAATGTGCGCACATCACATACAGCACACAGGCACACATTGAATGTGCCGATATGTGCTTGTGTGCAAACGCACAATGTGCGCACATCACATACAGCACACAGACACATACGAATAAAAACAGATTCTATAGACATAGTCAATGACTAGAAGTGGATTCCATGGAACGAGGACTAATGTATGATGCGATGTGCTTGGGTGCAACGTGTGCAAACGCACAATGTGCGCACATCACATACAACACATGAGCACACATTGAATGTGCCGAGATGTGCTTGTGTTCAAACGCACAATGCACGTACAACACATACAGCACATAGACACATACGAAATACGAAGAAAAAAGGATTCTATAGACATACTCAAAGACTAGAAATGGATTCCATGGAATCCATTTCTGGTCTTTGACTGCGTCTATACAATCCATTTCTAGTGTCCGGTAGCACCACAACTACAACCATTACTGCCGACTTATAACACCAAAAAGGGTTTATCCGAATGAATATTACTATTTGTCCTTTGTTGGAGCCTTCCACCGTAACTGTTGATTTGTCACAACACAGCATGTTTATCCAATAAATGCCGTATAATCATTAGTTCTGACCTGTAGCACTTTTTATTTATATATTTATTATATTTATTTATTTAATATATTTATTTATATATTTATTTTATTTATTTATTCATTTAATACATTAATTAATTAATTAATTTATTTATTTATTTATTTATTTATTTATTTATTTATTTATTTATTTATTTATTTATTTATCCAGAATCCCAATTACAGAACGCCTTTTGGCACCCCTTTTCATCGTATGTGCCTATGTGCAGCATGTGATGTGAGCACAATGTGAACTAGTATACAAGCACATATTAGCACATCTTGCACGACATAATGTGAAAGTTTGTGATGTACGCACTTTATGAACTAGCACACCATCACATTCCATCAGACACCAACTCCACGTTCCGTGAAATCCCTTTCACAGAATCCATTTCTGGTGTCCGGTAGCACCACTACTACAGCTCTCTGCCTTATACTAGGGCCTTTAACCATTACTGCCGAGTTAAAACACCACTAAGGGTTTATCCGAATGAATATTACTATTTGTCCTTTGTTGGAGCCTTCCACCGTTACTGTTGATTTGTAACAACACAGCAATTTTATCCAATAAATGCCGTATAATCATTACATCTGACCTGTGGCACTTTTTATTTATATTTTATGATCTATTTATTATATTTATTTAATATATTAATTTATATATTTATTATATTTATTTATTTATTTAATATATTATTTATTTTATTTATACATTTATTTATTTATACAGAATCCCAATTACAGAACCCCTTTTGGCACCCCATCCTAGAACAGGGTTGCCTTTGGCGCCCCTTTTCATCGTATGTGCCTATGTGCTGTATGTGATGTACTAGAAGTAGAAACAGTACGGTTAGCAGTAGTACTAGTAGATAGTAGTAGTAGTAGTACTGTAGTAGAAGTAGAGGTAGTAGTAGTATTAGTAGTAGTCGCAGTAGTAGTAATAGTAGTAGCAATAGTAGCAGTACTGTAGTAGTAATAGTACTGTAGTAGTAGTAGTAGTAGTAGTAGTAGTAGTAGTATTGTAGTAGTAGTAGTAGTAGTAGTAGTAGTAGCAATAGTAGCAGTACTGTAGTAGTAGTAGTAGTAGTAGTAGTAGTAGTAGTATAGTAGTAGTAGTAGTAATAGTAGTAGTAGTAGTAGTACTGTAATAGTAGTACTGAGTAGCAGTAGGAGTAATAGTAGTAGTATTGAGGTTGTAAACGAGAAGTTGGGAAGCGGACCCCCCGTCGCACAACGTGCTACTTTTTCCGGTAGAGGTGGGTCTGTAACAGAGAGAAGCTGCATCAAAAAAGGTATGTTTCGATGATTTCCGCTCATTGTCGGTCTAGTACAATAGAACATACCCTGCGAACATACCCCCGTCTTATTAGAGGCCTTTGAGTCATATACTAGGAGTATTCTAAGAGAATAGGGTCAATTTCAATGATTTGGGATGAAAAACAGTCGTTCTCGGGCTCATTTGTGTAATTCGTTGCATTCCCATTGCATCGAACATACCCTCGAAACATACCCCCCCCCCCCCCATACTGTTAGAGAGTTTTGGGTCACCTAGCAACCACTTGCTACCATAGAAACCAAGATGGCGGCAACCTCCCCCTCCCCCCGCCCCTGGCTACACCCCTGGGTGTAAATCGTTTCGAGGCGGGTTGTTTGTTTAGGGTTGGGAAGAAAAGGGAAGGAATACGAAGAAAAGCGAGGGAAACTGACTTGAATGTTCACCTTTCCGTCGGATGGCATTTTACTGTTTCGATCATTGCTATAGAGTGTGACTGGCTTCTGAGATTGCTCTGGCGGAAGTTGTATCGACAGGATGCTGTAAGTGGTCTCATCTTTGGTCGTATCTTGCGAAATGATTAAAAACTCCGTCATCAAAATGATGTCTATCTGCTGTCTGTCTGTCTGTCTCCCCCCCCCCCCCTCTCTCTCTCTCTCTCCAACTATTTATGGAAGCATTTTTTTCTGGGGGAAGGGGGGGGGGGGAATAGGATTATTCCTCCCGGTTCCTTCGTCCCTACGCTGAAGAGACACGTTTGGCGGACGGCAAGGGCAAACTCATAGAAAATAAAGAGTTGACAGCGTTAATTTACCGGATTTGTGAAGATAAATACAATATTAGGATAAATATTTTACCAAGCAGCCGTACTAAAGTAAGACAAACTGACAAACAACTTCTTAATTCTCTTAACTCAAACAGTGTCCTCAAACTAAGTGCATCAGGTATAACTTGACCAAAACAGACCGAGGTCATACTCCAAGGAATGTTTGCATTGCCATGTCTCTAATTGATACGTCGGGGCGCGGTAGCTCATTGGTAAGAACATAGAGCTTGAAACCTAGAGCTTGAATCGACGGTTCGATCCTGACCGCGTCATCTGCGTTGTGTCCTCGGGCAAGGGACTTGAGATTTCTCAATTGCCCACTTGGGGGGGGGGGGGGGGGGGCGGTGGCGTTGTGTACTGAAGCGTGGAGATTTTTTTGTGAATAACACTGCCAGCGGAGGCCCGTGGTTAACTGAGGCACCCTGGACATACTTAAGTGAGGGTCCCTAGACCCACCGGGGCGACTATGGTTCTGGCTGGACGGAGAAAACTTTTAAATTTCAAGCACAAAGGCGCAAAATTCTGCCCTCTAGAGGCCTTTAGACTGACAAGAGTGGGTCAGTTCACTCGTCCCCCTTCCTTGTTCATACGAATTTGTCATAAAAATGTATGCACTGTACATGCCTAACATGCTCTGTCACGTCATGCCCATTAACACCTCCCTATGGGCGGGATTTGCACTAACAAAGTGGCGGGGTATAAAAATTAATGCAGAACTGCGTATAATGTGGGATAGTGGAACCCCGACACGCGTGCAGTTCTGCATTAATTTAGATGTTTGCGAATAATCGCAAAGGTTTGCGAATATTCGCAATGGTTTGCGATTATTCGCAAATGTATTTTTTTTTCTTTTTCGGTTGGCACTAATGGGCTTCCGTACATTTATGATCACATATGGCTGAAAATGATTGGTTTCGGCATTTTTTTCATGCAATTTTCCAGGTTGAGGCCTTGCATTTGACAGCAAATTATTTCACCCACATTGATTGTTTATTTCTACTTAACCAGATAGTGGTGTATGTTTTTTTATGAATTTGTAAAATGTAATTCATTTTATGGGTTAGATAACTAAATTCAAGAATATTCGCGTTTAAAGAGAGTGTATGGCATGGAACTACCCACCATCCCCTTTTTGGAAGGAATTTTTTTTCATTTTTAGCTCACCAACTTTGTGAGCTTATGCCATGGCTCGATCGGTCGGCGTCGGCGTCCAATAATGTTAAAGTTTCTGTTTAGATCACTTACTCGCCCTATTTCCACATCATGGCCTTTATAATGCTGCTATATGATGCTATTATCATTCTACCATGATTTAACCCCTCACACCCTGCATTTTAAACATTTATCTTGACATCTTTAGTTGCGTTTAGTTTTCTGTTCAGCTCAGAATTTCATGTTCAACTTAGTGTTTAGGTCATTTGCTGTGTTCCTTCTCTTCCTACGGCACTTATATTCCTCATACATAATCCTCATTATCATTGTTCCATGATTTAACCCTTCTTCAGTGAATTTCTTCAAATATTTCATCAAATTTTGAACGTTAAGTTTTCTGTTCAGCTCACACTTACATATTTTCAGTGTGTTAAAGTTTTATTTTAGTTCAGCTGTCGACACCCTTTTCATCCCATGGCCATTATATTGCATCTATATGGTGCTTATTATCATTCTATGAATTTCTATAATTATTTAACCCTCGCTCAGTGCATTCTAAACCTTTTTCTTACCATTTTTAGCTACGTTTACTATTCTGTTTAGCTCAGATTTTAGGTTTAACTTTGTGTTCAGGTTAGCCGCTGTGTTCCCTCTCTTCTCATGGTGCTTATATTCCTCATACATGTTCCTCATTATCATTCTAGCATCATTTAACCCTGGTCCACTGAAGTTCTTCAAATTGCTCCATCAAATTTCTAACGCTCACACTTACACACTTTCAGTGTGTTAAAGTTTCTGTTTAGGTCAGTTGCCGACACCATTTTCATCCCATGGCCTTTATATTGCTTCTATGTGGTGCTTATTATCATTCTACCATTATTTCATCCTCACCAGTGTGTTTTAAACCTTTTTCTTAACATTTTCTTGTTGTGTTTACTTTTCTGCTTAGCTCAGAATTTCATTTTTAACATAGTGTTTAGCTCACCTGCTGTGTTCCTCCTCTTCCCATGGTGCTTATATTCATCATATATCTTCTTCATTCTACCATGGTTTAACCCTTGTCCAGTGAATGTCTTAAAAACGTTCTTCCAATTTTGAACGTTTAGTTTTCTGTTTAGCTCACACTTCGACGTTTTCAGTGGGTTAAATTTTTTGTTTACATCGACTGCTGACACCCTTTTCATCACATGGCGTTTATAATGCTTCCATATGGTGCTTATTATCATTCTTCCACTATTTAACCCTCACCTAGTGTGTTTTAAGCGTTTCTCTTAACATTATTTAGTTACGTTTACTTTTCTGTTCAGCTCAGAATTTCATGTTTAACTTAGTGTTTAGGTCAGCTGCTGTGCTCCTTCTCTTCCCATGGCACTTATATTCATTATACATGTTCCTCAGTATCATTGTTCCATGATTTAACCCTTCTCCAATGAATTTCTTTAAATTTTTCACAAATTTCGAACGTTAACTCTTCTTTTTACCTCACACTTACACATTTTCAGTGTGTTACAGTTTCTGTTTAGGTCAGCTGTCGACACCCTTTTCATCCCATGGCCTTTATATTGCTTCTATATTGTTTTTATTATCATTCTACCACTATTTAACCCTCGTCCAGTGTGTTTTAAACCTTTTTCTTACCATTTTTAGGTTCGTTTACTTTTCTGTTTACCTCAGAATTTCATGTTTAAGTTTGTATTTAGGTCAGCTGCTGTTTTCCTTCTCTCCCCATGGTGCTTATATTTCATCGTACATGTTCCTCGTTATCATTCTAGCATCATTTAACCCTTGTCCAGTGAATTTCTTCAAATTTTTCATCCCATTTTTAATGTTAAGTTTCCTGTTTACCTCACACTTAGACATGTTCAGTGTTTCAAATTTCGAACGTTAACTCTTCTTTTTACCTCACACTTTCAAATTTTCAGTGTGTTACAGTTTCTGTTTAGGTCAGCTGCCGACACCCTTTTCATCCCATGATCTTCATATTGCTTCCATGTGGTGCTTATTATCATTCTACCATTATTTCATTCTCACCCAGTGCATTTTAAACCTTTTTCTTAACATTTTTTAGTTACGTTTACTTTTCTGTTTAGCTCAGAATTTCATGTTTAACTTAGTTTTTAGGTCATCTGCTGTGTTCCTTCTCTTCCCATGGTGCTTATATTCCTCATGTATGTTTTTCATTATCATTGTACCATGGTTTCACCCTTGTTTAGTTACGTTTACTTTTCTGTTTAGCTCAGAATTTCATGTTTAACTTAGTGTTTAGGTCACCTGCTGTGTTCCTTCTCTTCCCCATGGTGCTTATATTCCTCATATATGTTCTTCATTATCATTGTACCATGGTTTCACCCTTGTCCACTGAATTTCAATTCAAATTTCTCTTCAACTTTTGAACGTTGAGTTTTCTGTTTAGCTCACACTTAGACATTTTCAGTGTGTTAAGGTTTCTATTCAGGGCAGCTGTCGACACCCTTTTCATCCCATGGCCTTTATATTGCTTCTATATGGTGCTTATTATCATTCTACCACTATTTAACCCTCACCCTTTAAACCGTTCTCTTAACTTTTTGTATTTATTTACTTACGTTTAGTTTTCTGTTTAGCTCAGAATTTCATGTTTAACTTAGTGTTAATGTCAGTTTCTGTGTTCCTTCTCTTCCCATGGCCTTTATATAAATCATACATGTTCCTCATTATCATTCTGCCATGATTTAACCCTCATCCAGTCAATATTTTTCAAATTTATTTCCACATTTTTAACATTAAGTCTCTGTTTAGCTCACACCTAGACATTTTCAGTGTGCTAAAGTTTCTGTTAAGGTCTGGCAACACCATTTGTAAAAAATCATTTCCGAGGTTTCTCATATGATCAACAATTAATAATCTAATTGTGCCATGTTGATTTTCTTCACCAGTAATTACAAATGATAGTGCACGGAAAAGGCAGTTTCCATCACTACATACTTTTTTTTTAAACAGAGGGTTCTTCCATTTCTCTATGTAGTGTACTATCAGGTATCTGATAAGTCACAGCTTTTTGAAAGTTTAAATCAAACATAGTACACTGAAGCATCTGCCAATGGAGGGTGGTTGGTTCAAAGTAATACTTCTCACTTAATAATGTGGCCATTACCCCTTCTACTGTTAAAATTATTATTTTTTTCAGTTTGACTTTTAAGAGGTTGTGTTTAGGTCAGCTTTATCGCATGTTATGTAAGGGGCGCCATCCCTCTATTTTTATTCCTTATTAATGATATCATTAAATGAATTGGTGATATCACTATTTCATTTAATGATATCACAAATTATTTAGTGATATCACAAAATGATTTAGTGATATCACTAATTCGATTTTGTGATATCACAAAATGATTTTATGATATCAATAATTCGATTTAATGATATCACTTAATGTTGTCGATTTAGTGATATCACTTATTCGATTTCGTGATATCAATAGATCATTTTGTGATATCACTAAATCGAATTAGTGATATCACTAAATCATTTTGTGATATCACTAAATATGAAAATGGCATATCAGCCAATTTCATTACCCGATTTAGTGATATCACTAAATCGAATAAGTGATATCGCTAAATCGACAACATTTAGTGATATCATTAAATCGAATTATTAATATCATAAAATCATTTTGTGATATCACAAAATCGAATTAGTGATATCACTAAATCATTTTGTGATATCACCAAATTGAGTGAATTAGTGATATCACAAATTCGATTTAATGATATCACTAAATTATCCGATTCCATGCAGTGGCGCCTCCTTCTAATCGCTGTACATATCACAAAAGCAATTTTGTGATATCATAAAATTGTCGGAATTAAATGATATCATAAAATCAATTTGTGATATCAATAAATCGATTGAGTGATATCACTAAATCATTTTGTGATATCACTAAATTCATTTAGTGATATCATTAAATCCAAGTGATTATACATATCAATAATTCGATTTTATGATATCACAAAATATTTTATGATATCACAAATTATTTATTGATATCACAAAATAGTAACTTACACACGAATTATTGATATCACGAAATGATTTAGTGATATCACTAATTCGATTTAATGATATCATTAAATCATTTTATGATATCATTAAATGGATTTTGTGATATCACTAAATAGAACGGAATTAGTGATATCATAAATTCGATTTAATGATATCATTAATTCATTTAATGATATCACTAATTCATTTAATGATATCATTAAATAGGGAATAAATAGAGGGATGGCGCCCCATAGTTATGAGCTGTTTGATACAGTTATTGTGTTTGCCAAAGTTACTATCAAAGAGGAATGTTGGTAAGCTATAGGGCGTTGGCGTCCTTCTTGTTCATATGGGGACCCACCCCCTTCAAGCCAGTTCAACCCCAGAAATGAATCCTAAAAAAACAACGAAAACTAGAGCAGATTTTGAACAAAAACCAGAGATAAATAAGGTAAATAATTCATGTCTGCAATAATTTAATGATACCCATTTGTTCCAAATTATATCTTATAGTGTTTTAGCATGGGTTATTGAGCCGACAACGTCAATTATATTCACTAACTTGAGTAGAAGTGTAGGATGTAGCTTCCTGACACAATTTTGTCATTTATTTTCTTGCCACTCGTGTAATATACAACAAAACCTAGCAATATTAAGTCATCCTTAGAACACTTGG
Source organism: Pictodentalium vernedei (assembly GCA_031216915.1). NCBI lineage: Eukaryota > Metazoa > Mollusca > Scaphopoda > Dentaliida > Dentaliidae > Pictodentalium > Pictodentalium vernedei. Next base: position 685,986,972 of record CM062296.1, on the reverse strand, counting down.
AATGACCATTAGAATCGAACTTAGATTCATTAGGATCTTGGAGGTGAGTTGAGATGGGTTGATGGGGTAGAAAAAGGCAACAACCTATATGGCATACATCTACATTGTACATTGTATTGGTGCTATCTATCTAACCCGCCAGCGACAGCCAGCACAATGATTTTGTGGAGAAATTGACAAACTTGATCATATACCCCGACTTGAACCCTAACCAAATATCAAATTCATCGTCAATCATGGGTTACCGGTACAGCACAACTCTGTGGACAGTCGGTGGGCTGCTTAAATTTATAGTGAAACACCATGCAGTTACCGATGCCAGTACCTTTATATAATGTAGTAGGCTCCATTGATTTCCGGCCTCGCGCTTTTCGGCCCAGTTGTATTTTTATCGCTTTTTGGCCTCGTGTTGGACCGAAAAGTGCCACTTTTGGGACCGAATAGCGACAATAAGTCATTTTTAGCCGAATAGTTTGTATATTTTACGTACACTCCGGTTAATTTTTCTATTCAAATTGTTTTTAAATAGTATTTTTTATCTTATTATTATTAATCTAGAGTTTGTTTAGTCATAATCCACAATGTATCTCTGTAGATTTTGTGGGTGCCAAGTAAGGCCAAAACAGCACGCTTTTTCATGCGACAACTGTGAGGAATGCCGGCAGCACCGCAAATGCGACACTGGAATCACATTATAAGTCTACAGAGAAGTTATGGAAGGGAGGCGCACTTTAAACTTTCTTTGCTTCGAATGCAGAACAATGGACGATGACAGGGTCCAAATAAAAAAAATGGACAACTTATGTCGATAAATGCATTTAAAAGATTATGTGCATGTTTTTGGAGGCCGTACTACACAAAACTGACGGAGATCCGTTGGTGGAAAATGTTGTTTTAGACATCGAGCGAGCTGCATGGCAGGGTGTTAAGAGATGTATTGCCAGCAGTTACAATTAAGGGGTCCGTTTTTCAATGGAGTTTATAAAAGAGATGAGAAATTTAGGCCTAGCCATTACCTACAGACAAAACAAGGCAATTCATTCATATGTAAGACTTTTGATGGCTCTACCTTTCTTACCTGCTGGTCACATTCCTGACACATTCGCTAACTTGAAAGCTAAAGCAGATTCAAGTGACAATGCAGCATTAAAATCTTTGTTATCCTATACAGATAAACAATGGATAAACAATACCACTTTTGATATTCAGTCAGTGAGTGTGTTTGAACATGTTAAAAGAACGATCAACGACCTTGTACTATTTAATGGAAAAACAAATAAAATGCTTAAATTAGCAAAGACTAACATTAGACTGCTAAAGCTGGGATCCTTTTTACTTACACGCCTGATCGGGGTAAACTCCAATGTAGTTCAGTGTGAGTTTTAATCTACATCACACAGGGCAGTGCCGCGAGAGATAATCTCAAGCACTTCTCTGAAGAAAATAGGCTGCCATGAGCGTGAATACCGGGTATATCACTTCAAAATCCAAGAGCCCTTGGAGGACTAGAATATATGGGATTACTCAGGGAAGGATGGGGATGCGATTATACATGTATGAACCAAGCTAGGCCTAATAAGGATGGCCCACAATCTGGGCCCATTTGTACATGTAGCTCTCATATCTGTAGAGAAACATATTTTTTTGTATAAAATTTCAGATCCATATTCTTATAAATATATACTGTGAACGCGAAGAGTATTTGTCCTTGCATCTTAGTTTGGGATGTAAAAAGATGTAAAGTTGATTTTTTGCAATTCAGTTTTCTAATACATTCTCATTTTGTACTGATCCAAAAAAAAAAAAACTGTTGAGAGTGCAATGTGCAAACAACAGAGAAGTGTAATGTAGAAATGCGGTGTATTGGACAAGTACAAGAAGATTAAAACCCAAGGGCAAAATATGATCATATTTTCATGTTTTCACAAGTGTCTTTCCTCATTATTTGTTTGTTATTATTGTTTTTTTGTTACGTAAATGAGTTACTGGATTGAACATTCGATTTTTTTTTCTTTATGTTTCATGGTCACCATTTCACCAAATGTGAGTTACAGCAGCTAGTTATCAGTCATGCTACTATGCCACACATGTACTAACTACCTAAGAGTCTATCTAGATAGATTAAAACAGAAAAATGCGAACATTTGATGAGAGAAAAAAGTGGCTTTTTGCGGTGGTACGACCCACCCACCCGGCCCTGTCTTGATATTTTTTTTTGAAGAACCCCCCCCCCCCCCCCCCCCCCCCACCTGTTGGGACTGTTCAAAGAAATTGGCAAAAATAATATTACTTTCAGGGAAAAAATGCCAGGCAAGTAGTAGAGCTCGCACATTTCGTCCCCTATCTTCTGGACCTCGGAAGTGACGTCATGTCACATTACCCAGTGGCGCCATGTTTGGTTGTCATGGTAGCTCGCGTAAGCAACCATCTGGTGAAGTCGTATCCATAGTGATACTTGGTGTCAGTGCGCATGCGCGGCATGTGTTGTTAGGGTGATACGTGTTTCCGCCGTCCATTTTGTATATTGGAGGCCGCCATCTTAGTTTCTAGGGTAGCACGTGGTTGCTACGTGACGCAAAACCCTCTAATAGGAAAGGGGTATATTCGGGGAGTATGTTCGATTAAACGGGAGTGTATCTAATTACCACAAACAACCTGACAATTCCCCTATATCACCAAAATCACTTTATCTGGTAAGGATTCTTCTCCAATAATAGGCGTCTTCGTTTGTATAAGAGTCAATCTAATTACCCAAATAGACCCCACAATTTCCTCAATCACCCAAATCTTTCTAAAATCACTGAAACGGACTTGGCGAATCCCCATTTTGGACTTATTAGAGTGTCACGTAGTGCTATAAGGTGCATTCAATTAAACTGGAGTATTTTACTGGTTTGGTTTTCCCAGAAACCTGTTTTTTCTGCCTATTACAGACGCTATTCCAGCTACTCTAACCCTAGATGTTCATCTAGTCCTAGCTACTCTTGACTACCCCTTGTTACGACCTATACCCTCATCCAAGTCAGATTGCTTGATTTCCCATAATCTGTACCTAACCATACAGAGTTATCTCTCTTGTGTACAACAAAGGCCTCTGTGATTCTCAAACCCAAAGACAATCGAGCAGGGATAGTTATTACTGGAACGACTCGAATCTCATCAAGCAAATTGGCTGTCGAGCAGTTGCTCCATGAGCAAATGCTCGAATGACTCGAACCCCATCGAGCAAATGAGCTATCGAGCAATTGCTCGAACGAGTGACTCCATACTGCTCAACGACTCCTCTCCGTATTTGAGGATATCTATGACATTGTGATGTAGTACTGGAGGATACCTGTTGATGATACCTTTTCGAGAATACCATTTGCAGGATATTTATCAAGATATTTATGGCTCCCAACCCAGTTCAACACCTGGCTTCTAGACCATCCACCACTTTCCTAGCTTCAAGACCACTACTTGTCCACAGTCACCACCATCTGTCCTATCATCAGTCTGCTTTGTATTCACCTTTAGTATGGTGTTCTACCAATATTACAGCCTCGAACCATTACTGCCTTGTGTCATTACTATTGGGTACCACTATTCTGTCCTGCGCTAGAGTCCCACCATTACTGACTTGTGGTACTAATCTGGCTCTTACTACACTACTGCCACTACGGGTCCCAATTCATATCACTATCAAAGTTGTCTTCTACTACTCTTTGCTGGAACGACTCGAATCTTATCGAGCAAATGATCTATCGCTCAATTGCTCGAACGATAAATTCCACGTACAACTCTTAAGCTCATCTTGGAAAAGGGGATTCCACAACCACAGTCGTTTTCAAAAAGGGATCCCGTAAGTGAAATTGCAAGATCCTTTACAGCTCCTGGCAGTTACCATCGGTTTTCACCTTGTCTGGAACTATCTGTCCTTTAATTAGCCTCAACTGTACTCATCCAATGCTATAGTCTTCTACCACCCTTATAGTTGTGATACTACGACAGTTTTCACTATGGCTTGCTCGAACAACTTTTTATACCAATTCCAAGTTCCCCCAATAAGCTATCGAGCAGTTACTGAAAAGTCATTGCTCGAACGACTCGAACCCCATCGAGCAAATGAGCTATCGAACTTTTGACTTTTGCCCTGTTTCTTTAACTCCGTTGATATTTCCACTCCCCTGTAATTTTTCCGCAATCATGTTCAGTCTCTCTAGTTGAGCTGTAATCCTTTCCATGTCACGGCTAGCTTCTGTTACCAGATCAAGTATAACTTTTCTCTGCAGCCAATTGACCCGTGTAACGGGGCGCTCCCAACTCTATTACTAGATGAACGGCTGCGTCAAGGTTTGAAGGACAAGAGTGTTGTATTTCCGTCCAAGATGTCAATGTCCTCATGTAGAACATCACAAAAATCGTCGAGAGTTAATACGTTCTGGATCTCAAGTGTTGCAGATGGGTAGGCGAGCTCACTTTCCTTATAATCACTTGTCCTACTCCGGCAGTGTCTCACTTGTGCCTCTCCGGCGAGCTCGTAGCTTCGCTCGATGTAACTGAGTCTGATTTAAAGGAAGAGCTCGATTTCTCAGCGCTTTAATAAGTTTTGTATAATCTCTGCGCTCAGATCTCCTCGACATGGACAACACTTGTTAAGCTAACCCCTTCAAGATGTCAGCCAGATACAGATCTTTTTCCTCTTTTGCGCCATTGATTTGGCTCTGCACAAGCGTCAAAATGAATCTCGTAATCCACGATGAATGTGGAGTCATCATGTGGTTGAGGGTTAAATAGGGGCCTTCTACGAATGTTATCTACTTTTCCAATTGGGGTCTAGCCTCCAAGCAACTGGCTCATCCCCAGTGGTTGACTGCAGGCGACTCGTATGTTGACACTGCGACGGCCCCACATGTTGAAAGCAACAACGGCTCGCTGAACTGCGCTCTGCCCGTCCAATTTCTAACCTGCACGTGTATGCCGGCTCGTTTCCTCGAGCTGTCGATCCCAAATCTGGGCCCTTGTTGAACAAAACATCAGTTTCATAACTTGGTGTCCTTGCTCTCTGTGTAGCATTACCCACTCCTCCAAACAGCTCCAACTTCTTTCATTCAGCTTCAGTAAACAGACGCTCTCCTCGGCGAACAACTTCTGGACGAGCTGAGTGTTGCAAAAATATTCCTGGCGCTTCTGATATCTTCCATCATATTCCCCTCCTTTCAGCCTAGGACTAGCTGTCGTTGTCTCTTAGAATTGCATCCCTCACTCTACAGAAAGCTCAGTTGACTTTCTCCCGGTCTCTTGAGGGAGTTCAGGTAATTGTCTACAACTCATTGTTGGAAATGCACGAAGCCGCACATGGCTCGTCGAGGGAGCTCCACTTCCAGCTCGTTTACCACTTTTTCAAAACTCATTTCATGAACACTCGAGTGCTATTCGGCCATTCCCAGTCTTCTTAAATTAATCCTGTCCTTCGTCTACGAATGTAGCGTTCTTAAACCACAATATAAAGTTCTCTCACAACAGGGTCACAGCCTCTTCCGATAGGATTCTCCAAGGCGTTGGTAGAGTGGAAACTCAGGGTATCACAAATAATCTAAGGCTACCCTTAGAGCTGAAACGGTTAAGGGGTTTTCTTGATCGATTAATCACGTGGATTAACCTTGGTTAACCGATTCATCACTTGTCCAAATAGATGTGTGAATAATTGCCATACCGTTGATGATTTACAGCATGAACCCTATACCCAACGTAACAAACAAAACCGACTAGGTCTATATACAAAAATCTCCATTCAAACTTATTATGTTTTCAATTTTTGTCTCAAAAACATAGCTTATGACCCCTCATTGGAACGAGCTCGTTGAGCTCGTTCCAATGAGGGGTCATAAGCTATGTTTTTGAGACAAAAATTGAATTTTTTTAGTAATTCATGAATTTATTTTGCAAGTATCGTCTGCTGCCCCCAATGGGTAAAGGGTTAAGAATGGCCATTTCCAGCTACTGATACAGTATGATGATCATGCAGGTAAACAAGTATGTCAGCAAGAAACCTGCATGCTTTACTTTGTCTCATATAATTGATGTGAGTCAGTGTGACAATGTCTGTCTGTTTTGGAGCAAGTTTGTTCCTTTGTTAACCCATAAAATACAGTTGTTCAAAAGTAACGGCCAATCGATCAATTACTTTTTGGATCGATCAAGATGTTGATCATTGATTAATCGATTAATTGGTTAACCGTCTCAGCTCTAGCTACCCTATCTACGGGTCCCATCTGCCGAAAGGAGAAGATTGTCTAAAGCTGGACACTGTCACCATCAATATGGACGTCCAACTTGATGAGTGAAGCAGTATTCAGCATTTTCAAAGTTTCCTTGACCTGTGCCCTGTGGTGTGAGGAAACCCATCACTAACAGAAATGAAAATTACCCCTTTGAAGAGAATCGAATCGAATCAAAATGGTTTTAGCGCGCCGAAGACGCGCTGGGACGGAGTGGGGAAAGCCCCTTTCGACCCTCGTTTACTGTATAATATTATTCCTTTTACTTTTTGTCGTGCGCCATGTCTGATCGTGTCAAAGGAGGAAAGGGAAGGAGAGAAAGTTAGCGGCGTCTGTGTTTCTTGCTTCTCTTCTTGGAGGGGGAGACTGTGACGGTGATAATGTGGTTGATGTAGTTGTATAGTTGTAGCAGTTGGAGTGCTTGTTGGTGAAGGGTTGTTGTATTGTTCTGAGAGGCGCTGTGCTGTTCTAATTCCGATCGGAGTTGTTCGAATGCTTCAATATTCTGTTCTTTTAATTTTCTTATAGCTGCCATTGTTTCTTCCCAGCTTGGAGTTTCTTCTGTCTCGGTTTCTTGTTCTGTTTGGGTGGATTCGGCATCTTGGTCTTGGCTTTCTGGTATTGAAGGGAGAGGCGAGTGGGGATCGGGAAGTGGCGAGAGGACAGCTTCCATTTCCATCTCAGTCTCCACAGGACTTTCCACATCCGGCCTTTCCAGCTGCGAAGCTGGGGGTAGGATGGATGTTTTTGTGGGAGTAGGAGCGGAAGTGATGGCTGCCTCTGGCTCTTTCCTTTCCTCACCTTTCTCTCTCTCTTCATCTCCAAGAAAGCCTCCAAGCGTCGGTAATCCCCCCTCTTGGTGGACGGGCTCTTTTTCCTTATCTTCCTCTCTTCAGGGCCTCCTGACCTCATCGGGTGAGGCCTAATTTGAGAGGAGATCCTCTCTCCAAAGGTACTACCTCTCCCCGAGGAGGGTGGTGTAGTGGTGTCTTCTACTCGAAATTCCAATGTCAGTTGGAGGCTCTTGCCCATTTCCTGGATAGTCCAGGAGATGGGGCGAGAGACGCCCAGAGCTGAGATGGCATTCTTCAGTCTTGTTGGTATTTCCAAATTATCCACGATATCAATTAGGGTGTTTGCACTCTGTATTCAGATGTGCGAATGTCCTGTCATCAATTCCTATTACAAGTCTCTGAAAAAAAAAAAAAAACTTTTAAGAGAGTGAAATTTCGGGATTTTTATATCCATTGCAAACAGCTATTAATTGTAATAGCTAGTTATAAGATTCTGTTATATCACAATATTTTAATAGTTTACATAAACAAAAACACAAACATTGAGTAATATTTATAGCACCTAATGCGTGCTGATTTGAGCTTATTCTTTAGTAGTGCCTGTTTCGCAACTAGTTATTATATTCTTTATATTAAGTAAACATCACTGTTCGATTTCTAATTTTCCATACCTCTTGGCATCCAACTAAGTATACAATTATCTGTCGAAAATAAAATTAAAATTTTAAAACTCACAGTATGTTTGCACGTCTTATCGGCGAAAAATGGGTATATTTTTATGAAGTAATGGTTTTTATATAGTAAGAACAAAGCTTATAAGTTGATTTTTGAGGGGGACAAAATCACTTTTGTAGTGGGTCGAAATCACTTTTGTGGGCCGAAACCACTTTGGGTCGAATTCTCTGCAGTGTGACGAATTAACTTTGTTAGGGCGAATTCACTTCGGGTCGAATTTTCAGTAAGCTGAACTGGTATTCAACAGAATCCAGTTACATTCAATGGGAATCCCCTGCTTCCTCCAATCTATTTTTGGATCACCGCGCACCAGTCAAGGGGGAATTCCACTCTCACTGTATTCTGGGTAAGAATTTTTCGCTCGACAACTTCCCCAAGAAGATGGTTGCTTTCGTCTAAGTCCTTTGGACTTAGTTTAAAAGTAGATCTTGAAATAAGGTAACTGGGTTGAACATATTCGGCCTCCTCTGCATAAAGCGTTTGATGGGATATTGAAAAATCTAGTTTCGATTTTAATAACCGCCCGAAAAAGAGAATATCGATCGATTGAATAGGAATCACCTAATTTATTTAGTCACACTCGCTCTGAACTCGTCACCCCCTTCTCTCGTCATTGCCATTACTCATTTCAAGTTTGCAAACTTATTCTGTCATTGCCACGGTATATCACAACATTCGTTACATTTCGAGACGCCAGTTCTTTCAAAATTATGTGAGGTTTTCAACCGTGAAAAGTAAAAGTATCGTTTTGCTTAATTGGCATGCAAAGAAATTCGGCATTATGAGTATGACGCCTGATTGACGGCCAGAATAAGTTTGAACTTGAAATTGAAGACTTTGAGAATGAGATAGCCAGCGTTAGAAGTGCAGCGCATTTACAATTACATGTATCTGGACATTTGAAAAACGCTGTAAAGCATAAACGTTGACTCACCAGCCACTAAACAACTTGAAAACAGGTTGTCTGAAGATTTCTGTTGCTTTTCCAGATTTTAAATATGAGAGGTAAATTTCTGAAAAGCGGTAAAGGTAAAGACAAGAATAGGAGACTGCAACTTATGCAAAAAATACCTGAAAGTAATGTTCAAATTGATGGTTTCTAGACAACTCGTACCCACGGCAACTCGTACCAGTCAAGTCGTACCCAAAATTGGACGACTCGTACCCATTTTCGGCTGGACAACTCGTACCCACAATTGGACAACTCGTACCCAAGGTTGGACAACTCGTACCCATGGCTGGTCAACTTGTACTTGGTGTTTTAATTGTTTGGGCGAAGGCCGTTAATGGCCTAAGAACTATAGAAGCAGGGTTTTTGCTTTTGTTTGATCCGTTTAAGGTGCAATAATAGTAATGGAAATCAGTTTACTTTGAAATTCCTTCGTCAGATATTCCATGAATATGAATGAAATATACACAAATTTTACGTCTAAATGACGGCTGTGATACACAGAATAGGAAACATATATTCATTGACCGTACTTTGTTGATAGCAGGCACCAGTGGTTCCTGAAAGTCTGCAATCGTATTCGTACGAGAACTGGGGTGAATGACACCCCTCCCCCCAACCCCAACACCCGGTTTCTGTGCTTCAATATTGGGAAATAGAGTACTGGAAAAAACTAAAAGGCCTTGCATCTGGGCCTAGGCTCTTCAAATTATCAGGGTGAAAACCATAGCCTTCATCGCATTAACTCTTGCCTTTCCTAATTAATAATGCCACTCTCCACCTTTAGATTATTTTTCGTGTGGCAAAGTTACATCACTGGTGAGGCGCCACTCCGGTCAGTCGAGAAAGGATTTCATTGTAAATTGAGAGTCCAGTCGGATTTTGTACTTGAAGCGTAGCACATTTACCCGCTCAAAAGAAAAACGGCTAACAATGACCAGTGATAGACTGAATCAAGAAGATCACAAATGATGTTCATTTTAAAAAAAAAATCCAATTAAAAATCTCTAATACATCTCTCTCTATGAGTCCACCAGCTCGCATCAACTGATTTCTGTCGGAAATTTTATGGTCAACACCGACACACCTGAAAACTCGACAGTCATTTAATTTAGACTTACCCGGCAGTGACAGGTGTGAGATCATGAAGAATTATTTTCTATCGTCTGTTACCTTATAGTCGATTGGTGTTTAATTTTCTTCCAATTATCTGTGCATATTATTATCGCCAATTAAGTTAATCTTCCAGTTGGGAGGTGTGTTTTTCTAACAATTATCTTCCATGACAATCATGAAAATTAAATGATAATTAGCATTTTTGTAAGGTTTGCAGTTAGACTATAAATGTGAAATGTGAATAAAAGTGAATCTCTCTCTCTCTCTCTCTCCTGTCTCTCTCTCTCTAGGCACCTGACTCTCGTGCCGATCGAAACAAAAATTGGCACAGGTCTATATAGATGTAATTTGACCAGGAAAGGACTTCTGATGGGCCACGATCGCGTCCGTCATCGCGTTAATCCTTCAACCAATGAAGGGGTGGGGGAATGAGCCCCGAACGCATCTGATTTTGCGTTAACCCTGAAATACGTGAACTGCTGGGTATGAGTTGGGGGGGGGGGGGGGGGGGGGGGTGTCGTCTCCCGTATCTACACCACTGTATTACTATATAATTTAAATATTTCCTGTTTCCTTCGAATTGCTCTCTTGATGAAATGTTCATACCGGCGAAATTGATTTTCGGCGAAGTCTGTTAGGACTGTTCTGCTGAGATAAATGCTAAAAATGGAAAGTTTTTGCCTTTATGCACACCCATTGAAAGCAGACACTCATCTTCTCAAGTCCTTTAGCCAATATTCGCCTTCGCCCATACAATTAAAGACCAGGTACATGTTGACCAACTGTGGGTACGAGTTGTCCAATTGTGGGTACGAGTTGTCCAGCCGAAAATGGGTACGAGTCGTCCAATTTTGGGTACGACTTGACTGGTACGAGTTGACGTGGGTACGAGTTGTCCTGATACCCAAATTGATAATTTGTGAGAACAGAAGACTGTTCCCACAAAATTTTTTGGTGAGAACTACATGTATGTTGAATTTGCAAGAATGGTTTTGTTGTGAGGCACTCTTTATACACCATTTGTGAGAACGATTATAAGTTCAGCAAATTGTATTTTGCATGAATAGTACTAGTGTGAGAACAGAACAACCGTTCTTGCTATTTAAACATTCCTGTCCGATCTCAATTTTTCTGTGTTTACTTTCATTTTATATCAAATAATCACTGTTTTCAATCTATCAGTCTCATATTTGTTTGTAATACTGTTAGTTATTGTAATACCTATTGACGTTTTGTCATAGTTTTTTATTTGTAAAGTTAATATACAGAAAAACAGAATCACCATCTTGAAGTGAACTCAAATTGGAAAATGTCCAGAATGGTTTAGGATCAGTGCAGTAAGGTTAAGGGTTTGCAGTGGCCTGCTAACCCTTACCTTTACTATGCAGCGGTTCTACTATTTAACGAACACAAATGAACAGAAGAGAAAATATAGGAAATACAAGTTAAAAATGGTTGAGGGTGCATATGCAGGTATATGTGGGTATATATTATTCGTTTGTAAAATTTTATTCACTTCTGATGAGTATTTTGATGATTAATAAGGTTTATAAAATGTACAACGGTGCGAAATTCTTGTGTTCGTTAAGTAGTAGCCTGCTTGAAGCTGTCGACAAGATGCGACAGAGGTGTGAAATCAATTAGCTGTCTATCTGAGGAAGAATGTCGCTGAGGAAAACAGCGAAATTTAGGTTTAAGAGGATGGCAAGCACCTATTTTAATCGTGTGTAAAATTGTATCCACGTCTGATGAGTATTTTAGTGATAAATAAAGATTATAGCCATTATTTGGATTGACAAACATGCATCAAACTCTCGCTTTGGATTCCGAGGATGCATCACGGCGAGTCGAGGGCAAACCATGATCTACCCTTAGAAAGCGGAGCAAGACTCGGATACATGGAGCATATTGTACACACACATAATGATAATAATCTAAAGATCTTACAATATCTTGGGGATAAGTCATTAAAGCCCAGTTTAAGCTTTCCTGAAAACTTTCCCCCGAACAGGCTCACCCTCCATCAACGCAGGCTCCCACTAACGAGAGAGGACAACCAGGCACGTAGCCAGGAAAAAGTTTCCTAGGGGGGGGGGGGGGGATAACTGGCGGGGGGGGGGGGGGGGGGGTATAGCCATCAGATGCGGGAAAGGTGGGGGTCTGGGGGTCCTTCCCCAGGATTTTTTTTGGGGGGGGGGCTGGGGAAAATTTCCCAGGAAAATTTTAAAATCTTAGTCTAACTACTGGCGGGAAAAATTTGGAAGGGGGTACAGCTACATTTTGGGGAGGGGGCACCCACCCCCTGTGGGAACGACAAATCCTGGGACACCTCCACCCACAGACTCTCACCAACGAGCCCCATCCACCCCCGGTTCTTTCCAGGAAACGCGTTCCGTGATACAGTAGGCCTAACCGCTTCGCGATAAATGTTAGCCCAATAATATTAGCCTTCGCCTGTGCTCTGAATTTATTTTTTTTTTTTTTTTTAATATGTCGCACAGGTGCGACATATTAAAAAATAAAAAAATAATAAATTCGGAGCACAGGCGAAGGCTAATAGTATTGGACTAGATAAATGTTAAACTCCCCTCATCCTTTGCCCAGGCTTGGGACCGGCAGACTTAACAGAGTCAAGTGAGGCAGATTTAGAGGTTTTTTCCAATTTTTTTTTTTTAGTAATAAATTTTACCCCACCCACCGGCAGACTTAACAGAGTCAAGTTAGTCGGATTCAGAGTTGTTGTTTTTTCCAAAATGTTTTTTAGCTCATCTCGACAAGGTCAAGCTGAGCTAATCTCATCGCTCTCCGTCCGTCGTCCGTCAACACCATGTTTCAGTCTTCTCCTCCAAAGCTACTGGGCCAATTCAAGTGAAAGTTTGTGTGAGTGATGGTCCCAAAGGGGCATTTCATTTTTGTTCAACTCAGCATGCCCAGCCCCATAGGGAGGGAGTGGGGGAAAATGCTCCAAAATATTTAAAAAATCTTCTCAAGAACCAGTGTGAACAATGACTTGATATTTGCTATGGAGCTTCCATATGAGGTGTAGAATCAAGTTTGTTCAAACGAAGTTCGTGAAGTAATATTTGGCTTTGTAATAGGAGGGGTAAGATTTTTGGCCCCGCCCAAAATTTCTATTTTATGAACCGATGGTCTGGTATGAACCAAATTTGGTTTGTGGTAGTATTGGGTCATAAGTACTTGACCCATGCAAAAAAAAAAATTCCCGCATCCCCATGGGAACCCTGGGAGCTAAAAATAGAAATATTTTCAAACGCCCATATTTCCCAAACCCCACGGAACAGAGAGCTTTTATTTGGTATGAAGTATCCTTATAACCAGTAGAATTGAATGGTTAAAAGAAATTGCCATCGGTTATGTTAGGGTGTTCTGTAATGGGCATCGAAAAAATGCTGAGTCAGCATATTTGCAAAAATTAAAAAAAATCTTTTCTCCAGAACCAATCATCAGAATCTTTTGATATTTGGTATACAGCATTCATAGGGGGGTCAGATAAAAGTTTGTTGAAATAAAGCTCATTGGTTCATATTTGGGCTCTCTGCAGAGCCCAAAGTTTTAACATAGGGTAATATGGGGAATATTCTTTAAAAAATCTTCTTCTTCATAACCACCAGTGAGAATCTTTTAATATTTGGTATACATCATTGTTATGAGGGTCAGATTCTAGGTTGTTCTAACCAAGTCCCTAGGTTAATATTTGGGCTTCCTGCGGAAGCCCAATTTTTATCTTTGTTCAATTTGGAGGGTAATTTAAAAAAATCTTCTTCTTCAGATCCAGCAGTCAGAATGCTTTGATATTTGGTATGCAACATCTCTATGGGGATTAGATTCAAGTTTGTTCAAATCAGATCCCTAGGTATATATTTGGGCTCACTATGGTAGCCCAAATTTTTACTTGGTGCAATATGAGGAAATTTCTTTAAAAATCTTCTTCTTCTGATCCACCAGTCGGAATGCTTTTATATTTGGTATACAACATCTCTGGGGGGAGGGGAGTGGGGGGGGGGGGGGTCAGATTCCAGGTTGTTCAATTCGAGTGCCTAGGTTAATATTTGGGCTCCATATGGGAACATGAAATTTAACTTAGTACAATATGAGGGAATTTCTTCAAAAATCTTCTTCAGATTCACTTGTCAGAATGCTTTCACATTTGGTATACAACATCTCTAGGGGGGTCAGATTCAAGTTTGTTCAAATCGGATCCATAGGTTAATATTTGGGCTTGCTATGGTAGCCCAAATTTGAACTTCGTGCAATTCGAAGAAATTTCTTTACAATTTCTCTTCTTCAGATCCAACAGTCAGAATGCTTTCATATTCGATACACAACATCTCTAGGGAAGTCAGATTTAACTGTGTTCAAATCAAGAGCCTGGGTTAATATTTGGGCTCTCTATGGGAGCCGGAATTGGCCATTTTGCTGAAGAATTAAAAATTTTGTATCCAGTACCCTCTAGAGGTACTAAGATTAATCCACATAGGTTGTATCAAGGGGCTTCATAGGGGAGCTCTACATTTTACTTATGATCAACTGAAAAGGCATGATGCCCAGATTATTTTTGTCTCTCCTGAGGGACTCAAGGATTGATAGTGTAGCCTATGGAGATGGCTTGCTTAATGTACATGTAGACTCATTCTTGGACTCTGTTTAAATTGTGTTCCGTACAAGATGAGCGCTTCAGGCCCCGTGGGGCCTCTTGTTTGTACACAACTTCTATACGGCTCAGGCGAGAGGCCACATTTATGAACCAATCTTTACGAAACGTCTTGGGTACCTTTGTTATCATCATGGGACGAGAACGGGTGTTTTTGGGTGCGGTCCAAAATTAAATTCAAGATGGCCTCCGGCAGCCATTTTGTACCAAAATTAGTGCAAACAGTTTTTTGTACAGAACTTCTGCATGAAAGTTCTGATTTGAATAAACTTTTGTATGAATGTTTAGTAACATCGAATACATCACATATAATACGTTTTTTTTTCTCGTGCAGACATTATGCAAATTAGATGGACTTTGATTTATTCGGTACTACTTATACACAGTAAGTACGCATGTCAATATGGCTTGGCCTAAGGTCTGTATTTATGAACTGATCCCCCGTGGGAACCCCAGGAAGTGAAGCAGTGCTTTTTACTGTGGTAAACAAGCTCTGTTTCACTGGTAAAATAGTACCCAGTCACTAATGCTTGGGGTGCAAGTCCTCTAAAATAGGCAACATGGGGTATAAACGATTGACTGACCTTGACTTTATTTCCATGTTGTGGTCATGATTAGCCATTGTGCAGAAGTATGTGACCTTAAACAACAATAAATAAATAATAAATAAATTATGAACTGATCTTCACAAAACTTCTTGGGTACCTTTGTTATCACCTTGGGACGAGAATGAGTGTTTTAGGGTATGGTCCAAAATTCAAGATGGCTGTTGGTGGTCATTTTGTACCAAAATTAGGTACAATCAGTTTTTATGTGTACCCATACTATGTATGGTACACAAATGCCGGCATCTGGGGTGACCATCCGTCATTCGTCCATCCTTTGTCCGTCCGTCTGTCCGCCCGGCATCCGTATCCATTTCTTATCAACCTACCTCAATTGTTTACAACAGGCTTGCACTACAGTGGAAGAACCTAACTCGGATAAAATACTCTCTATTTTAATCTTTCCCAAGATTTGGGAAAGAAAAGTGGTGTAAAAACACCACGAAAAAATAAGCCAAAACTGGGCCGAGCGCCATCGGCGCACACCCAGTATGGGACACTCTTCCATAGTACAAATCCATGACTAACGTCACAGTGCGCAGTGCATCAATTCGCCATTCTTTTTCTATCCGAAGCATGAGCAGGATGTGTTTCTGCCATATGCATTATGAAACAGTGATAATTCAACTCGTGGATAATGGTTTTCCAGTGACTGGAATTATGGATCTGAAGATCGTATAATAACAGGACTGTGTTTTATATATTCTCGTTTTTTCAACCACATTCTCATTGTTTATTAATTACTATTCCGTTTTCGCGAATGTTTTGCGACATCGGGTCATCGCGATTCGACAATGAATTTTTTCGGTTGATAAAATTTTTTATTGGAGTAGGTGTCGGCCGTCTGGGTTCTGCCACCTTCTCTCGTAGCTGAGGGTGTTCTTCTACTTTCTGTTTCTGTTGAGTTCACCTTTTTCTTCTACTGCTCTCACCCCTGTTCTTTCCAGTTCGGTTCCTTTAGGGCAATTCCTTTTGCCCTCGCCATTGGTGCGTTCTCGTGTCCGTTTCGTCCGCACTCGCGGGTGGTGTGGAATGCAGTCGTTTCGGGAGCCTCCCGACTCGACCACGTCTGATGTGAGTTTACCCCCTCCGTGGGGGATGTGCAGGGGGGGGGCACTGTCATTTCGGGCCCCCCCCCCCCCCCCCCCCCCCGACTCGACCACGTCTGGTGTGAGTTTGACCCCCTCCATGGGGGATGTGCAGCTCCTCCCGCTCCCGCGGGGGGTGGTGAACGCTTTCGTTTCGGGTCACCCGATTCGACCACGTCTGATGAGAATTGCTCCTCCTCCGTGGGGGATGTGCAGCTCCTCCCGCACCAGCGGGGGGGGGGGGGGGGGGACTGCTTTCGTTTTGGGGCTTCCAGATTCGACCATGTCTGGTGAGAGTTATTCCCCTTCCGTGGGGAATGTGCAGTGTTTTACCATGGTGGATACTGCGGGAGCTGTTGGTTTTCTGGTGTAGAGATGCCTGGTTCTGGGACTATGCGCCCTCTCCAGTCGACATCTGAGGCTGTCACTAGGGTTGTGACTCCTCCTTTGGAGGCCGAGCTTGGTGGCTCTCTCCGTTTTTCCGCCAGTTCCAACAGCTCCCGTCGTATCTGCTGCTACTGCTGTTCCGTCTACAACGTCATTGGGCACCGTTTTTAGCCGGCCTCGGCTTCTCCCTGCCAGGGCCTGCAGGGATGTCTGTAGTGTGGTTGTGGGGTTTCGGCCTCAGCCTTCCCAGACTTCCACTCGGCGAAGTCAAATGGGGCTGCCGACTGAACCCCATACTGTGTCCTCTCAGCCATTGAGCACAGTAGTTTTATACCTGCAGTGGTCTGCTGCGGTGTCTGGTTGTGTAGACGTGGGGGTATCGGCCTCAGCCTTCCCTGACTTCAACTCGGCGAAGTTGGAAGTGGCTGCCGGCCGGACCCTCTCCTGTGGTCTCTGCGCCGTTGAGCACCACAGTTGTCATTGGATTCGGTTGTTCTTAGTGGTACACTATGAAGTCTGTGGCATTTCCGTCCCTCATTCTGGCCACACGACCAGTTTTGGGGGTCAAACGTCTTTTGTGCAGCCTGGACCTTCTGCCCTGCAGAGGTCAGCGGTGACTCTCATGAGTTCCTGCTATGTTGATCCTCGGGGTGTGTCACACCCCTATACACGTCTGGCTTCAGACGTTTTCGGCTGCCGCCCGTCGTCCCACGTCGGGTCTTTTTGGAGGATCGTGACCCTTCGCTGGTTCAGAGGGTCAGCGGTGAAGCCACTTTGCCGGTTCGTTCCCCTGTCGAACCGGCCAGTACGGGCAGTGAGCTTAGGGAGGCCCTCTCCTTACTCACTCAGGTTCTGTCAACGAGCCTTCCTGTTGCTTCCAGCGAGGCAGCGAGTGGTTTCCAGGCGCCTCCTATGGCGCCGCCTCCTGGGATTGGAAACAGGCCGCTTTCTGATTCCCTGGTGTTCCGATACCAACCATGGGAGGCGTCGGCTGGTTTGCCCACGATGGGCTATGTGTCTTCCGACTCAGGGGAAGAGTCAGACATGCTTGATGTCGAGAGCCAGCAGTCTTCGGACTTGGGGGCAGCTCTTGATTTCGTGTTTGGGTTCCTTCCAGATCTCAAACCATCTAACCAGTCGACATTGTCAGCCAGGCCGCGATCATCGGTCGCGCACCATCAGTCTATGGAGCAACCTGCTTCTGGGCGTCTTCGACCGTGCCCTTCGGTACAGTTGGTTGAAGCATTTTCAGCCTTGGACTCCAAGCTAAGTTCCAAGGCTATGAAGGCTCCGTTCTTCACCAGGGTTGACACCTTTTTGCCTCCAGCGCGTTATCGTTCCTACGATTCCGCCAATCCGTCAGTCTGCCAGACTTTGACGGTTTTGGATCAGGACTCCAATTCCCTCGGGCTTTCCAAGTCCAAGTCTGCCGTCATTCCGATGACCGGATGACGACTCTGGAGTCCACATTGGGCTTATTGAGAGAGATGCTTGGTATGCTTTCTCTCTCCGATCACGTCGTCTCAGCTTTTGCTGCTTATCTGCCTTCAGATAAGATTGACTAGGTACAGGCTCCTTTGCGTGTGCTGTCCAAGGCGCTCATGCATCTTACTCACACGCATGCCTGTAACACGGCTAATCTGGAATTAGTTCGAAGGGACTCTGTGCGGGACACAGGCCGATCCCTTCCTTAGGAGCAGTACGCTGCTCTTCGATCTGCTTTTTTGACAGGTCCGCAACTTTTCCATGATTCTGTGTTGACGGTCCGGGATGACGTCCTACGTCATTCCAACGATCAGCTGCTGTTTCTTCAGCTTGATCAGCCTTCTAGGGTAGGCACGGGCCGTTCCAAGCCTAACAAGTACCCTCTGCTTCCTCTGCGAAGCAAAAGGGGCTGATCCTTCTGCCACCACTTCTGCTTCTTACTCAAGGGGTAAGGGTAAGCGTCGGCAGTCTTGAGGGAACTCCCAGGATTCTTCATTCAGTAGAGGTGTTTTCTCCTCTCGCGAGCCTCGTCGGGGTTCGCAGTGAAGGTCCTCACCTCGACTCGTCCCAGGTTGGAGGAAGGATAGCAGAGTTCGCAGACCGTGGGCCACCATCACATCCGATCCTTGGATGTTAGATGTTGTTTGGTCCGGGCTGCGAATATCCTTCCGACGGCACTCCACTCTGTCCGTGATGCCTTTTCCAACCACAGTTCCTTCAGACATTTTACGTCGGGAACTTTTGTCCACGGAGATAGACAATCTCCTGACAAAGGGGGCGATTGAGGTCATCAAGAACATTAGGTCAGTGGGTTTCTATTCCCGCCTGTTCTTGGTGCCGAAGAAGGACGGCCGACTCCGACCGGTTCTCGATCTGAGTTTCCTGAACCAGTCTATCATTGCTCCCAAGTTCAGCATGGAGACTTTCAGGTCGGTCCTCCGTTCCATTCACCAGGGAGATTTCGCTTCCAGCTTCGACCTGCGAGACGCTTACTTTCACGTTCCGATTCATTGGGCGTTACGGAAGTATCTCAGGTTCATTTTTCTGGGGCGAGTTTACCAGTTCAAGGCCATGCCTTTCGGCCTCAACCTGGTTCCTTGGTCCTTCACCAGACTGATGTCGCATGTGATAGCTTTCCATCGCACACAGTCCAGGGTGACTACTTCGGCATATCTGGACGATATCCTCCAGGGGCATTCCAATGCTGCCTTCTGGAGTCGGATGTCGGCACTCTGTTGAGCTTGCTCACGTCGCTACGTTTCAGAGTCAACGAGGAGAAGTCGGACCTGGTCCCTTCTCAGTCGTTTTATCATCTGGGAATGGCTTTCCGCACTCAATTCAATTTGGTGGCGGTTCCCCAGGCCAAGACTGTGATTCTCTCAGCTTTTGCTCCGACTCTGTCCCAGTCCACATCCACGACAGCTCGTAGTTTTCTCCGGCTAATCGGTCTCTGCTGTTCGGTGAGGGATCTCATTCCTCTAGGTCGGCTGCGAGTCAGACCTCCCCAACACTTTCTGCTCAGTCGTTGGAGGCCGAATGTAGATTTTCTGGATCTGGTGCTTCAGTTTCCAGACTATCTTTATCCTCACCTTCTCCTCTGGGTGGATGTCCAGTGGCTTTCGCAGGGTGTTCCGTTGGACTTACCCACGTCCGATCGCATTCTGACGGCAGATGCCAGCGATCTCGGATGGGGTGCGACGTTGGATCCTCCAGGTCTTTCCATTCACGGGATGGTGGACCAGGATCATGCAGCTCTACACATCAACCAGAAGGAGCTTCTTGCTCTTCTTCTGCGTTTCAGGCAGTGGATCCCTCACCTGTCGAATCGCCAGGTCCTTCTGTTGTCCGACCATTCGACGGTGGTTATTACATTCGGAACCAGGGCGGCACGCACTCTGTTCCAATGTACGAATTGGCTTGGGATCTTATACTGCTCGCTCAGAATGTCCACGCCGGGGTGGCTGTTCGTCACATTCCCGGTCGCCTGAACGTCCTAGCCGACTCCCTGCCCCATCGGGGCAGGGTCATTTCCATCAGGGGGATGCTCCACATGGCGGGTTCCATCGATCTCTTGTGACTAGTTGGAACCATCCGGTGGACACTTTCGTGTCTCCGTGTCCAGATGCTCTGGCTTTCGCCGTGGACGCTCTGGCCCTCCTTTGGGATGGTCTTGTCGGCTACACCTTCCTACCGGTTCCGATTCCGCCTCAGGTTCTCACCCAGATATGAACCTGCTGTCGTCGAATCCGGGTGTGGATCAATCTGCTCCGCTCTCTGTTAGCGGCGGTTCCGGCATGTCTCCCTCTACCTCGCGACTTTCTTTGCCAAAGTTGCCCGGGAGGTTTTCAAGTTGACCCGACTTCATTGTGCCTTCGCACGTCTTTTATCGGGTCCTGTCTCCTCCGTAGTGGTTTTTTGAGACATGCAGTGGAGTTGCTTTTCTTCAAGGAGGCACTCACTCCACTGGTTTAGCCTCTGTGGCTAAGTGGAAGGTTCTTCTGTCGATGGTGTGCAATCACTCTGTTGCTTCTGTCACTCCTTCGATCACACTGCTTGCGGAGTTTTCTGGTATATGTTTGTTTCTGGGGGTCTCCAGCAATGTGTTCTTGTCCATGCTTCGGAGACATTTTTTCCTATGTGATACCGCATTGTTTCGACACTCATCCTTTCCTCTCCAAGCTTGTTCAGCTCTTTTCCTTGAAAAGGCCTAGGACTTTGCAGTTTACTCCAAGATGGTCACTTTCTTGGGCGCTGCTCTGCTTGGGGGTTGGGGGCGTTCACGCCTTTATCCTGGATGAATATGCGTTTTCCCACATGCCAGATCTCTCCTGCATCCATTTCTTGATGGACTTGTCTTGCTATTCGTGCAGCTTCCGCTCGTCTAGCTACTGGTGATTGTATTACCAATTGTTTTTTCTGCCACGAGGTGCGTGCATTGTCTTCCTCTTTTAATAACTCTGTCATGTTGTCGGATGACTGATGTTATACTGGCAGCCTTCTGGAGAAATGCTACATTCTCCTTTTCTCTGCGACAGTTGCAGGAGCCGACAGAGACCCTTGGGGCCCTCTTTCTTCGGCTCGGGATGTTGTCTATCCAAGCTTTTCAGCTTTTTTCAGGGTCGGTTCCAGCTTTGTGCTGTTACTGCCCTTTCTGTCTGTGCGTCGCACTTCACCATACGCCTCATCTTTCATTGGCTTTTCTAATGTTTGTGATGCTATGGTTTGATAGGCCTAGGGATCTCTTCCTCTGTCCATGGTCCCAGTGCTATTGAGTTATGTGTGGGTTGGTTATGTGATTCCCTCCAGCCTTTTGTCTATTCAGCCTGTTGTAAACAATTGAGGTAGGTTGATAAGAAGTATAAATTTTATAGTAAATTTCCTTTCTTATTATACCTACCGAAATTGTTTACATGGAGGCCCTCCTGTCTTCTTATTCGGGTAAGAATCCTTCCTCCCCGCTGATCACATAACTCCTGTGTTGTTCGGAATCAAAAGAATGACGAATTGATGCATTGCGCACTGTGACGTTAGTCATGGATTTGTACTATGGAAGAGCCTCCCATACTGGGTGTGCGCCGATGGCGCTCGGCCCAGTTTTGGCTTATTTTTTCGTGCTGTTTTTACACCACTTTTCTTTCCCAAATCTTGGGAAAGATTAAAATAGAGAGTATTTTATCCGAGTTAGGTTCTTCCACTGTAGTGCAAGCCTGTTGTAAACAATTTCGGTAGGTATAATAAGAAAGGAAATTTACTATAAAATTTATACTTCTTTGGCATTCGATAACTTGAAAAATATTGCTTGGATTGTCAAGTTACTTTATATTTGTGTTCAGGTTACTGATGTGCCGAACTGTATAGTTTTTGGTGTAAATCGGATAATTTGATCCTGAGATATTAACCCTTTATCCTTCAAATTGAAAATTCCTCCAATCCCTTTGGCATTCGATAACTTGAAAATTAATGCTTGGATTGTCTAGTTACTTTATATTTGTGTTCAGATTACTGATTGCCGAGCTGTATAGTTTTTGGTGTAAATCTGATAATTTGATCCTGAGATATTAACCCTTCATCCTTCAAATTGAAAATTTCTCCAGTCCCTTTGGCATTCGATAACTTGAAAAATATTACTTGGATTGTCAAGTTACTTTATATTTGTGTTCAGGTTACTGATGTGCCGAGCTGTATAGTTTTTGGTGTAAATCGGATAATTTGATCCTGAGATCATATTAACCCTTTATCCTTCAAATTGAAAATTCCTCCAATCCCTTTGGCATTCGATAACTTGAAAATTATTGCTTGGATTGTCTAGTTACTTTATATTTGTGTTCAGGTTACTGATTTGCCAAGTTGTATAGTTTTTGGTGTAAATCTGATAATTTGATCCTGAGATATTAACCCTTTATCCTTCAAATTGAAAATTTCTCCAATCCCTTTGGCATTCGATAACTTGAAAAATATTACTTGGATTGTCAAGTTACTTTATATTTGTGTTCAGGTTACTGATGTGCCGAGCTGTATAGTTTATGGTGTAAATCTGATAATTTAATCATGAGATATTAACCCTTTATCCTTCAAATTGAAAATTCCTCCAATCCCTTTGGCATTCGATAACTTGAAAAATATTGCTTGGATTGTTAAGTTACTTTATATTTGTGTTCAGGTCACTGATGTGCCAAGCTGTATAGTTTTTGGTGTAAATCGGATAATTTGATCCTGAGATATTAACCCTTTAGCCTTCAAATTGAAAATTCCTCCAATCCCTTTGGCATTCGATAACTTGAAAAATATTGCTGGATTGTCTAGTTACTTTATATTTGTGTTCAGGTTACTGATGTGCCAAGCTGTATAGTTTTTAGTGTAAATCTGATTATTTGATCCCGAGATATTAACCCTTTATCCTTCAAATTGAAAATTTCTCCAATCCCTTTGGCATTCGATAACTTGAAAAATATTGCTTGGATTGTCAAGTTACTTTATATTTGTGTTCAGGTTACTGAAGTGCCGAGCTGTATAGTTTTGGGTGTAAATCGGATAATTTGATCCTGAGATATTAACCCTTTATCCTTCAAATTGAAAATTCCTCCAATCCCTTTGGCATTCGATAACTTGAAAAATATTACTTGGATTGTCTAGTTACTTTATATTTGTGTTCAGGTTACTGATGTGCCGAGCTGTATAGTTTTTAGTGTAAATCTGATGATTTGATCCCGAGATATTAACCCTTTATCCTTCAAATTGAAAATTTTTCCAGTCCCTTTGGTATTCGATAACTTGAAAAATATTGCTTGGATTGTCAAGTTACTTTATATTTGTGTTCAGGTTACTGATGTGCCGAGCTGTATAGTTTTTGGTCTAAATCTGTTATTTTGATCCCGAGATATTAACCCTTTATCCTTCAAATTGAAAATTCCTCCAATCCCTTTGGCATTCGATAACTTGAAAAATATTGCTTGGATTGTCAAGTTACTTTATATTTGTGTTCAGGTTACTGATGTGCCAAGCTGTATAGTTTTTGGTGTAAATCTGATAATTTAATCCTGAGATATTAACCCTTTATCCTTCAAATTGAAAATTCCTCCAATCCCTTTGGCATTTGATAACTTGAAAAATATTGCATGGATTGTCAAGTTACTTTATACATGTATTTGTGTTCAGGTTACTGATGTGCTGAGCTGTATAGTTTTTGGTGTTAATCAGATAATTTGATCCTGATATATTAACCCTTTATCCTTCAAATTGAAAATTCCTCCAATCCCTTTGGCATGAGATAACTCAAAAAATATCTATCCGATTGTCATGTTACTTTATATATTTATTCAGGTTACTGATGTGCTGTGCTGTATAGTTTTTTATGTAAATCTGATAATTTGGTCTGGAGATATTAACCCTTTATCCATCAAATTAGACACTCCTCCAATCCATTTCTATATGTACCCATACCTTGTATGGTGTACATAATGTCGGCATCTGTGGTGGCCCTCCGTCATACAGCTTTCTACTAGTTGCACGTATGGGTACACATCTGACGATTTCATCGGCCTATTTTTTGTACTGAACTTCTATATGAAGGTTCTGATTTGAATAAATTTTTGAATGAATGTTTAGTAACATGGAATACAACACATATAATACAGGTTTTTTTCTCATGCAGAAATTATGCAAATTAGATGAACTTTGATTTATTCAGTACTTGAACACAGTAAGTTCACATGTCAATAGGGCTCGGGCTAGAGGCTGTATTTATGAACCGATCTTCACGAAACTTTTTCGGGTACCTTTGTTATCACCTTGGGACAGAAATGAGTGTTTTTGGGTGCCTTTGTTATCGCTGTGCTATGAGAAAAAATATTTTTTGGTTCAGTCAGACCCACTCTGGGACTCAAAGATTTCTTTTCTAGTTTAGCATCTAACTGTCGCCCACCTTTACAATACTTTACCTATACATTTGTTACAGGCTATGGTCAGCATTTATGTACAGACCATTACAATCCTTTATATGTATATTATCAGGTCATTACCTAGATGTGTGTCATTGCTGTGTCACATACTATACATGTACATGTCCTACACAAGTTGAGCTACAGTGTCATTGACACTTTCATTTTCTCGTGCAGACATTATGCAAATTAGATGAAATTAGATGATTTATTCAGTGCTACTTATACACAGTAAGTGCACATGTCAATACGGCTCGGGCTAGAGGCTCTATTTATGAACCGATCTTCACAAAACTTCTTGGGTACCTTTGTTATCACCTTGGGAGGGGGCGCGGTGGCTCAATAGGTAAAGGTGCAGGCTGCAAGCCGAGAGGTCCTCGGTTCGAATCCCACCTGCGGCAACCGCGTTGTGTCCTTGGGCAAGACACTTCACCCCCATTGCCTACGTGGGGGCACGGTGACGTTGTGTACTAAGGCGTACTGCACGTCGATGGTGCACATGTCTTCAACCAATGCTAACCCTGCTTGTGTGGAGTTCGAATGTTGGGGAGCTGACAGTTGCTCGCCGTTGCTCGGTGGTTCTCTCCGGGTACTCCGGCTTCCTCCACCCGTAAAACTGTCGCGGTCATGATTAGCCATTGTGCAGAAATATGTGACTTTAAACCAGGCCTCGAAATAAGTCGCGAACGGTCGTTCAGGTTACGTGGAGGTTACGACGTTTGAAAACAGCGTAACCTCCCGACCGTTCGCGACGATGTTCAGTCGTGAACGGAGTGAATAATGCAAACAAAAAATCGTTCTGTTGAGAAAGATAAACAAAGGGTTACTGTATAATCACGCTGATTAATTCTGTTATAGCGATCGCTTATCTGATATCAGACCCTGTTATTCAAACTAGTAGCCCCAAAGCGGGTTCGCTACACGTGGTGCATGCGGTAAATTTGGAACACTTGACAACTGTTTCTGAATTATTTGTGCCACTTTTTCATTACTTTTACATGCCCTTTCAAATATTCCATATTATCTACAAAATGTGAATTTCATATATAATATAAAATGTTTGAAGACCCCCCACCCCCCCCCCCCCCTCCACCCCCGTTGAACATCCTTTACGTGTCCCTGTTAGCCTACCCATGTAAACCTTTTTTCGCATGATTGACCCCTCAGATATTTATTTCATATTAACTAACTTGCTCGAAGTGACTCAAGTAAGTTCTCATATTTTTTCTACACTCTCGGTATTTTCCGTTTCATTGGCTTGACAGTGAAGGGAATCTCACGACAGTACGTCACGCACGTGCAGTTTAAATATCATGGCCAACCTTTTTCTCATGTTATGTTTTTATTGTGAACTTACCTTGGATTTTCGCACCAGTTAATCAATGCTGCTTCTCACATCAGCGGTACCATACGGATTAAGGGCAGTTTATAAAAGGTACGAAGTAATTTAATACCACTTTCATTTTTAATAACAACAAACATAGACTGATACTAGTTGAATGACGGGGAATTTGGCAATATAAATTCCCATTTTTATGTCACGAGGATAACGGGTTACGATAGGTTACGATGAAAAATTTTGCCGTAACCTATCGTAACCTGTTTTTAGGTTGCGATACAAAAATGAGCGTAACCTGTGAATGGGTTGTGATGAAAATTCTTATTTCAAGGCCTGCTTTAAACCCCAATAAATAAATAAATAAATAATATCACCTTGGGACGAGAATGATTGTTTGTGGGTGCGGTCCTAAATTCAAGATGGCAGCCGACGTCCATTTTGTACCAAAATTAGGTACAATAAATTTTTTTGTACAGACCTTCTTTCTGAAGGTTCTGATTTGAATAAATTTTTGAATGAACAGGGCTCTCAAGGAATGGCAAGTGACCACTCTCACTCCCCTATTACTCGCCAAAACATCCAAAGCGGCGAGTGATCATCACTCACCTCTAAAACCCATAAAATCATCCTTTAACCCTTTACCCAACACAGCTTTGTTGAAAAATAAATTAAATTTCACATTTATCGAAGGGATTCTCTCAATGTTTCAATAAAACCATACAAATATGGATATCTTTAGTACCGGCTTGATGAGTCAGTTCTAATGATATCCACATTTGTATAATTTTATTGAGACATTTGTAAGATATTTTAGGCTGTGGTAGGCTTACTTTGGTAAATTTTCTGGCTGTTTTCCCACTATGTTTGGTAAAGGTGTTAAAAGGCTAATTGCAGTTTCAATTACTCGCCATCACTCGCCTAATTTCAGCTGTAGGTGAGTGACGTATCACTCGCCACCAATTTGCTCCTTGAGAGCCCTGAATGAATGTTTAGTAACATGGAATACATCACATATAATACAGGTTTTTTTCTCATGCAGAAATTATGCAAATTAGATGAACTTTGATTTCTCAGTGCTACTTATACACAGTAACTGCACATGTCAATACGGGTCGGGCTGGAGGCTGTATTTATGAACCGATCTTCACAAAAATTCTTGGGTACCTTTGTTATCACCTTGGGACAGGAACAAGTGTTTTGGGGTGCCTTTGTTATCACTGTGCTATGAGAACAAATATTTTTGGGTTCCGTCAGACCCACTCTGGGACTCAAAGATTTCTTTTCTAGTTTAGCATCTGACTGTCACCCACCTTTACAATACTTTACCTATACATTTGTTACAGGCTACGGTCAGTATTTATGTACAGACCGTTACAATACTTTATAAGTACCTTTGTTATCAGGTCATTACCTAGATGTGTGTCATTGCTGTGTCACATACTATACATGTACATGTCTTACACAAGTTGAGCTACAGTGTCATTGATAATTTCATTTATTTCTTTAAATTTACCGTACATGAAAATGGTCTGAAGGACCATTTTCATGTAAATTTAAAGAAATAAAATGCCAATAGAAGCATTATTTCTACAGGACATTTAATTGGGGACGTCTTAAAGCTTGACCTTGAAATCTTTCCCTCTATGCAAACATTATTTAAATTTTTTTCATCAGGTCCCATTCATACCCCAGATAAAAGGATCTACATATATACAGATGGATCTAAAGATGGTGATACAGTATAGCCTTTGATGCTGATGTAGCATTAATCACTAATAAATAAATACATCCCATCAGGATTGCACTGAAACTGTAACTAGAACTACCTGACATGGTTATTGGGGAATTTTTTTTGGCACCAGTATCCGCAGCTTTGAACACAGAACTACCAAACCTCAACAAGTCTAGTTCCAAAAAATATCTAAATTTTCAGGCCAGTTGTAGTCGCATCATGATCATAAACTATTCCGATATTAATAATGACCACTTACATGGACATCAGTAACAGTAAGCTACTGCAAACTAACCGCTTGGCATATCTATTAACATTCTCTTTGGAAGCCCCAGAAGTGGAGCACTTCTTGTTTAATGCAGTAAACAAGTTCTGCTTTACCGGTAAAATAGGACCACAAACCATGCCTTTGATGGAAGTTCTCTAAAGTGGCAGCATAGGTATAAATGATTGCCTAAACTTGGCTTCATACATATGATGCAGTCATGATACAGCCAAAGATACTGAAAGTAACCTTAAACACCAATAAATATCTTGGTAACATTAAAAATACAACAGCTCATAAGATGGACCAAACAATGGAGAACAAAATAGGATGCATATTGCCTGCAAACCATAACAGATGTTAATTAATATTCATGAACAAATGAAACTAAAGATGGAAATGACAAATTATAGCATGTTGTTTTCAAAGAAAAAGGGTTACAGCATGTCACTGTAATTTGCATTGTGGTGAGCTGTCCATATCTTATGATTTTAAATCAAAATATACAGTAACACTGTACATGTTTACATGAAAATGCTTTATCAAAAGTATTAGTTTCAAGTTTATCACAAAAAATGACATTGTCAATGGTTTACAAAGTAATTTACCAAGTATATTGCCAAAATTCCTCACCGCCAAAATTGGATATCTTCCCAATGGATGTATAAGATACACCCTTAATTTAGGGTTCATTTTATGAGGGAAAAAGGTGGGACTTGTACACTTGCTGGTCCTTCACAATTCTATTGCTGGAGAACCTGCATAGGAGGATATAATTGTTTTAGGAAAAAAAGATAGTGAACTATAACCAAAGTCCCCCTACCCCAACCCCCCCCCCCCCCCCCCCCCCCAAAAAAAAAAAAAACCCCAGAAACTGAACCGTAAATTTCATTGCTGACCATGTCTACAGTTTTACGGCTTGTGGTTACTACCCTCAGTAGAATCTAATGCAAATCATACACAGTTTGTTTTCTTGCCTAACCAGACCTAACACATATTTTTGGTATGTATAGTACCAAAATTAAAAGAATTAAACTGCAGTATGAAATAGTTCCACATGATATTTGCAACTTGTCAATGAACGGCAACATGTTGCACTCTATTTTTTAGAGTTCAAAGAGTGAAATCAATAACACTAATAATGAGATAACTGGCACAGACTTTGAGATCAAAGTAGAGGTGAAAGTTAACTGTGTTGCATCAGCACCTTTGAATTCTTTGACTGCGTCGCACTGCAGATGTCTTAATACTGTTAATGGTGTAGGTTTTGAACTAGTCTCCATGCAATAAAATTTCTGTTAATACAGAGATTCCCATGCCATTTAATTTATTATGTATATGTGAACGACACAACAGGTTGATGATTACACCAGCTTTTGTTTCTTACATACTTTTGTAATGGTTTCTAGTTAATCATATACCAAAACTTCCGATGTGTGGGGGCATTTCAAACTTACAGGGCAAGTTGCTATCGACAGTCAGAAAATTGAAAGCTATGTTGTAAATCATTCACCAAGATTGCTCCCATCATCTGCGGTTGATTGTATCTTAAATTGAATCAGTAATCTTATACGCAAGTGTCTAATGAAATGGACATTTTGTTAACAACTTAACACCAAAATATCATACAAATATAGCCCATCATACCTACAGTACTGTCACCGTGGACTGGTCACTTTACATGGGTGCCCAATATTTCCACGAATGCAATAATATTAGATTCCAAATACTAATTATAGGAATAATCAACAAAACTTTAAAGAAGCAGTTTCTGAAGCACTGGGTACAACCTGGTGCTTCATTAGTTAAAATTTTGCTGCTGATGATTTTTATTACCTGGAAAACGCATGTGTGGACATCACTGTCCAAGTGTGGATTACGACCAGTCCACATTGACTAATGTATGTATGTCACCCATGAATCAACATCAAAAAAGTGCACAAGTGGCAAAAAATATGCAACTCAACTGCAGATGTATTGCTGTGTAAATCTTTGCGACAGATAGTGGGTTGCCGACTAGTTGACTTCGACTAGACTTTTGGGTGTCGACTAAATGACACCAGGATCCCAGAGTTGTTTCAACACAACTGAAAGCCCTGTATGGATTTGCCTTGCTACAATTTATGGGAGAGTGTCTATAGGCACTCTCCTATAATTGTAACAATGCAAAGCCATGCACATGAAGAAATTTTGGTTATGAAAATTAATACTCTACCAGTTAAATTTACTACTCATTGAAGGGTACATGTACATGTAGGAACCCTGATTGAAAAAAAATTAAGTTTAAATGGAAATAGCTTAAGTCCTACTCCATTGAAATCAGTATGTTAAATTGTGATACAGGTAGAACTAATATGTTTATTTTGATACATTTTATATCATTCCAAATATTATTTATGAAGATGGAATATTAGAATTGTTTTTTATTTCTAGATTTTAGATGCATGTTTTTTATCACAAAAGCTTTATATTTTGAGTGTGTTTATGGCAGAAACGTCATCACTCTTAACATTTCTATTTCAGATCCCAAGACAAGAACACTGAAACTTTCGAATCCGCCTTATTCTAACTCTGTATATCAAAACAAAAAATTTTCGATCACCATGGCTGATGATCCAGGGCACAAAGCTATGTTATATTTTCTGGAGATTCTCATGAACAGCTCTGTTCCTTTGAGCATCAGTCAATTAGCAGGGAGATTTGGGAGTCGCACTTTCACTCCTGAAATGCGACAATCTGCTGGTGGAAATGAGGCAGGATTGAAGAAGTTTCTGTTAAAATATCCATCTTTGTTTTCCGTCAATGGAAATTTTGTAAGTTTGAATGATGGAACCGCTTCTCTTGGGAGTAATTTTCGTGAAAGCAGCCCTGCTTCAACATCCTCAAGTAAAAGTCTTCCAGAAGTCTCTGTTGAAACAGAGGCTGTTCAGTACTTTCGTAGCAAGATGATTAGAAAAGATGAGAAATGGATCATAATCAAAAGTATCGCTGGCCATCTCTCACAAGCTTCTGCTGATGTTCGTGATTGTGTTGGTCCTCAGAGTGAGTTCCGTGACTGGTTACTAAAACACCCCTTGATATTTGCTGTGAATGGCGACATGGTTAGTCTTAAAGACAATGTGACCTATAGTGCTGTTAATCCTAATGCCGAGCCAATAGATGATGTACATCTACGATATCCTGTTGCAGACAAAGATACTCCAAAGTTAAAAAGAAGACCAAAGTCACTTGATATAAGTGCCCCAAAAGCTCCACTTCAGCGGACAGGTAGTTCTGCTGGTACAAAAGCAGGCCCCATTGCCATGACTGCTAATGAATACAAAGCTGTGATGTTTATTAAAGGTATATTAGAGAAAAGAGGAGACATGACTTTGGATGGTTTGTGTGGACATTTTAGTCAAGCACCAGAGAGCTTGAGAAATACTACTGGATGGAGCCAACCAGAACTAAGAAAATTTTTAATTGATCACAACAATATATTCGTCATTGATTGTGAAGATATTGTTACAACAGTCAAGAATGCTAGATTGAATGTAATTATCACCGGTAGCCGACCTCAAGCTCAGACAAAGCCAACTGTGATTAACAGGAAGGGGAAGATATACCATGTTGCAAAACTGTGGGCTATCATTGATTTAGGTAAGCATGAACATGTCTTCATCGACAGATGCATATTTGGTAAACATGTTGATGATCTAAATAGGTACTTAACCACTGGTGAGTTGGTCTCTTTCAATGCCATTCCAGCTATGAAAGGCAGTCGAGCAAAATGGAAAGCTACAAAGGTTTGGAAAGAACATGAATCTTTTGAAGATCTAATGGAGAAAGTAAGTCTTAAGTATGATACAACAAAAGATCCAGTCACACCTGGAAATTTTAATATCGATGAAGAAATGCAGAAATTCATACCAGAACTTAATGATAGTGTCATAGCATCATCTCCAGTCACCGTTGGTGGCCTGAAGTATGCCTTTTCCGATGCTGCTCCAAGTGGAGCTGGTATCATACCTGTTTGGAACTATGCTAAACATTCAGAACTGGATGGCCTGAAGGATGTAGATGACTTAGATTTAAGTGATGACTTGGACGGTGATTTAGCAAATGTCACAATGGTTGCCGAAAGGTTTCAGATGAATCGATCGGTGTTAGGTGATAGCCCCCGACTGAAAGATACCAACATTGTGATAAATGGGGACAAAGGATCACCAACAGAACATTCAGATACTGAGAAGAGTCTGATACAAGATTCAAAACCCAAAATGGTTGATTCTTCTTGTCAAACTATTGTAACGGGTGATGTTCTAGCAACACAACTCTGTCATGAAGAAATATAGATAATTCAATTTCAGGGAATGATTTACTTGAATATTTTATTTTTATTTTCCCAAATACACAGTTTTAGATCTTCCGTTACATTACATTGCCCTTCTGTTATATCCTATTCTTCAGTGTTGAGAGCAGAAAAGTGAACAGAGAATTTCGTCCAGACCTCTACCAACATGTAGTTCATGCATGTACAAATTAGAAATTAAGCTGACCTGACAAAAGGGTACCTCAAACTTATTCTGGCTACCCATTTTCTTTTAGATAACCCGTTTTCAGATTTTGTAGGGAAGAGAAAGGGCAACGTGATACTATAAGTACACTTAGTGTAAGTGCTGGCACCCATATAAGCAGCCTAGAACACTACAGTTTATTTCATGACTTTCTTTCAACAATTTGATGATATGCTGTGATGTAACTCACTGGAAGAAAGGGCTCAGATACATCTTTCCATCAGTGTGTTCCATCACAGCAATTCATCATTACAGTCAAATACCAGTAACATTACATTTTATTATCTTTATACACTACATGTAGATCATGGTTCTTTAGAGTGAACAAATGAATACAATAGCAAATTAAGTAAAGATATTTAAGATGCTTGTCTAAGATTCAGTAAGGCCTAAAAAAGATAAAAATCTGTTTCTCAGGCCCTCT
Source organism: Pictodentalium vernedei (assembly GCA_031216915.1). NCBI lineage: Eukaryota > Metazoa > Mollusca > Scaphopoda > Dentaliida > Dentaliidae > Pictodentalium > Pictodentalium vernedei. The sequence goes on along the minus strand of CM062296.1, from coordinate 685,954,128 downwards.
TGCATGGTAATTTTGACTGTATCATGCCCTCTTATCATCTATGAAAATGTGAAAAAAATATAAATTATTGGTTTATGTCAGATAAATTACCCATTTTATTTAAATAGATATAATATTCAACTGCCCATGTTATTCTGAAGATTATGATGCCTAAAACATGAAATATATGGACCTTGGCTGGTCAAGAAATAAGGATTGAAAAGATATATAAAATAAAAAATGTCCACCAACATGCATTTTAAAAAAAATAGCCGGGAGTGTGGTGGGTCAGTAGGTAGAGATGCAGAATGCAAGCCAAGAGGTCCTCAGTTCGAATCCCACCTGCGGCAACTGCATTGTGTCCATGGGCAAGACACTCAATTCCCATTGCCCATGTGGTGTTGTGTACTAAGGCATACTGCACGTCGATGGTGCACTTGTCTTCAACCAATGTTAACCCTGATTGTGTGGAGTTACATGTAGTACTTTGGGGAGCCTGATAGTGGCTTGCCATTACTTGGTAGTTCTCTCTGGGTACTCCAGCTTCCTCCACCCATAAAACTGTCCGATACAAAGTGACCTTGGCTGTTGGAAGTGTTGCTAAACCCCAATAAATAAATAAATAAAAAAATAGCTTGAGAAACAGAAATCTACTTTGTGTGGCCTACATGCAATGGAGGTGTATGAAAACCTGTTCGCTCTATTTTCTTTAGATGAACAAAGCCATCATTTACCCAATTTGTACAAGCCTGTAGTTGTGATGTGGAGCCTTTACAATAAAACTTTTACAACTGTATTTTCTAGAATTGTATTGTCTAGTTATGGCTTTAGATTGGTTGAAATGAACCATTAGCATTTTGAAAGATGTGGCAATTTGCCAGATGGCAAATTGCCATATCTTTTAAAATGCTAATGATTCATTTTAGTCAGTTATATTAATAGGTAGATAATACAATTCTAGAAAATACAGTTGTAAAAGTTTTATAGTATTGGCCCCTGGCCAGAAATTCCCTGTCTGCTTTTGTAATAATACTGTTCACAGTTTTTTTTATATTACTCTCGAACATTACCCATTTGTTGTATCCTTTTAGAAATAGTCAGCCTTTTGTGCTGATGTTTTATAGAAGTGCATGTACCATAGATAAACAAATTTTATGTCAACAATGTTATACTTTTATTATGTGTCGAGTAACAGTTCAAATTAATTATAATCACACTTGTAATCTAAATGCTTTTTTTAAGACATAATTTCAAAGCTGTAGTCATTTTACAACCAGGGGGCATTATATTTGTATCGGTGAAAAACAAATGAATGACAGTCATTTTTAAAATTTGTTGTCCAAAATTGTGTTCCAGAAAATTTCATTGATGAAAGCACTTTTATATATGGATCAGTTGGCTTCTACAAGTGAAGAAGACATCGGGCAATTTTAAAGTTTGTTTTTCTTGTTGGGATTTTTGTGTGTGTGTTTCTGGGGTCTATTTTGGAGTTACCATAATTTACAGAAACTCATAATTTTTTCATTTTTATACCAAGCCATTGTGAATGTCAGTCATTGATTTTCAGATTAGAATTTTATTGAATAGTTTTTCAGTTCCTGGAAAATGACTGAATTTTACTGAAAACATTCGTTAATATTTATTATTGACACTTCAAACTAACCTGATTCACTAAAACTTATTCACAAATATTTTTTATTTTTTCTCTTTATGATAAATTTTATGCCCCTTCATGGAACAAGATCAGCAGACTGTAAAGTTGACCCAATGAGAGCTTACATGTATGTTCTGAAAAGCAAAAATGAAAATTATCAAAATATGAATAGGAGATTTATCATACACTGGTGGGTGGTTTTGATTTAATAGTTAATTGCTGAGTGAAATTGGAACATGCACACAGCCTGCAATGGAATTTACATAGTGTAGAGTTTCATCAGAAATTCGGATACACATATTTATTATACACTAAATGATAGATTATCAAAAAAATTGCGGAAAGATAGTCATTGTATTCCCCATTGTGAAGATATAGAAATTTTCTCTTTCACAGTATCAGTCAAAATGGCGGCTTTCAAAGCATCACTTCAAGGTGAATACGAGTCAAATTATCACTGGAAATGATCAATTTGTTCTAAAAACGTATCTAGTGTTTTTAAGTGGATACTGATCATGTCCAGCAATAATTCAACACATATTCACTTTGAATTGATGCATGAAACCCACCAGCTGAATCAGATCGCAAGATGCTACCTGTTCCGAATATCGATCAAATCACTTCTGAGTTATCAATGTGCTGTTTACTTTCATGCATCAATTCAAGGTTGAAACGAGTGGAATTATCGATAGGAATGATCAGATTCTTATAAAAAGGATATAATAAAAAGAAAATCTAGTGTTTTTGAGTGGATTTTTATCCCCTCTTTCTGATCTTGAGAATTTCAACTCTTGTCATCATTCTTTGAATGAAACAGGAGTATTTAATTTAGGAAATTTGCCTCAGCAAAAAAAACATCATTTGCCTAGTCAATTTTTAATAAAGTAAATTATGGTTTATATACAGGTTTCATACAGCTCTTGAAAAACCCTTGAAAATTAGTTATTTCTTGAAAAACCCTGGAATTTGAAATTAGCCCTTGAGAAACCCTTGAACTTTCAGAAATCTCTTGAAAAACCCTTGAATACCAAGCTATTTCCTGGGCATTGTAAATATATGTGTACTACTCGCCTTTTACTTGTTTGTTGCACTCGTGTCGCTCAGTTAAAAAAAAAACATAAGAAAGTATGGAACATTTTACCAAGATTACTGTAACACAGATCACACTTTATACCAGTACTTCCTGACTTCCAAAGTCAGATCCGTGTCACATGAATCTTAGATTTTTAGAGCTCAAACAACAAGCTGGATAGTATATGTAGCCCTTGAAAAAAAAGAGAAGCCCTTGAAAAACCCTTAAACTTTGTGAGCAAATTTTTGTATGAACCCTGATACATTAGTTCAAAAAATTAAATCAACAAAATTGGGTTTGATGGTCTTTTGTTTATTACATACCACAGTAGCCTGTCAACTGAACAGATCATGAGATGGCATTTCAGTACATTCAGTGGATTTACCTCAAATCTCAACAATACTGTGAATTATGTTTAGACATCAAAACCAATTTTTAATGTGATAATCCTTTGAGTTTGGTGTTCCCTACAGGAAAAAATTTGAACATGTGCTTAAAAATCGCAACATTCATGAAAATGCCACGGCAAATTTATTACCTAGGAAAATGGATTTTAGGTCGGCAAATACCTCGGCAATGCATATTGCCTAGGGTTAATTAAATGCCCTGTGTAACCCAAGAAATGATGCCAGTGACTGATATTATCGAAAGTGGAAGTAGGTAACAGTACTTTCTCTTGTGGTTATCCTATAACTACGGGGGCGCGGGGGCTCAGTTGGTAGAGGTGCAGGCTGCAAGCGGAGAGGTCTTCGGTTCGAATCCCAACTGCGGCAACCGCGTTGTGTCTTTGGGCAAGACACTTCACCCCGATTGCCTACACGGGGGCACGATGACGCTGTGTACTGAGGCATACTGCACGTCAGTGGTGCGCATGTCTTCAACCAATCTAACCCTGCCTGTGCTGCGGTGCAGAGTTCAGAGTTACGATGTTGGAGAGCTGACAGCTGCTCGTCGTTGCTCGGTGGTTCTCTCCGGGTACTCCGGCTTCCTCCACCCGTAAAACTGTCACGGTCACGATTAGCCATTGTGCATAAGTATGTGACCTTAAGCACCAATAAATAAATAAATAAATATCCTATAACTACACATATACTATTTGATTTTGTTCAAGTTTATCTACATGTAGCTGCTGTTGACCTGAACAGCAACTCACTCATCTTGAAAAGAAAATTGAAACCACCAGCAAATAACTAGTGTTCTGACATGAAGAAACTTCCACTTGAACTTCTTATTTCGAGTTTCTTCAATTTCCTTTGATTCAGATAGTGTTTGTAACTTTGTACATGTACATTTAGTTTTCTACCTCACACGTTACCAAATATACAATAAGTCTTGAGTTTTTTTCTGTTTACAGATCCAAAGAATATGATATTCTAGGAGCTATGCTGCAGAGTTTTGTCTTTCTTTTTTTATATTTTTAGAAGATATACGTTGGCTATATTGAAGTGCAGTTATTTACTTTATATCTGCAGTCTAAGGAGTAAAAATGTAAAGTTGAGTAGTCTTTCAGCAACTCCAGATTTAAATAATATTAGACACCATGAGATTATAACACAAAACCAGTGCAATAATCCTTTCCTTTTACCATATAAATTAAACAATTCCATCTCAAAATTAACCCATTCCATCTCTCATTTTTCAACAGGAATCTGGGAATCCTATTCCCATAATACTTATATAAAATTGACAAAAAAAATTGATCTGATTCACATCCACTCCAGTAATGAAATCTAGTAATTTGTGGCTTGATGTATTTAATTATGAACTGGCAACAATTGGTTTGTTGAGAGTGGGAACCCCCGGAAGTAGAACTGTGCTTTTTCACTAAAGGGTAATTAGGCTGTGTTTTACTAGTAAACTTGGACCAGTCACCAATGCTTGGGGCGGAAGTCATGTAAAATGGGCAACATTGAAAAAATTTGACTTTACCTCCATGTTCTGGTCATGTTCAGCCATTGTGCAGAAATATGTAACCTAAAACATCAATAAATAAACAATTCACTTTTAATTTTTTTTTTTGTGGGAAGGAGGGGGGGGGGGTGGGGTGGGGAGGTGATATTTTAGAAGGCAGTATAAACATCACATCTTTCGGGGACAAAAAAAAAATTTTAAAGTTATATTTTTCTGTGTTGTAGGTGTTTGCAGGCTTTGCCTTAAAACTTTAATTTGGTTGAGTGATACCAGTATGAAATTGGGAATAAGATTGTTACCTTATACATACATGTACATGCTGCTTGAACTTTTTATTGTATATTTTGAATGCATGTGGAGTCTGTAGTGTGAATCTTGTATATTGTTCCCTGAAATTTTTATATATCTACTTTCATGACATTTTTTAACTTTGTAACTATGCAGTTTTGATTTGTCCATACTGTGATGGTTTTAATGCAGTTGTGAATGCCTTTGACATTGTCGTTGCATAATGTTTTACAGTTTTTGTGATAGAAAAGTAATTAAATGTACAGATTAACTGCTGAGATAATACTCCATAATCAATTACAGTACATGAGGAGTGGAGGACTGCAGAATTGTGAAAGTGGACAGAGAATTTCGACCAGATCACTATCTGGTCTAAATTCTCTTTACGCTTTCTCTCTACAGCACTGTGAAATTTCACTCCTCAGAAAAGAAATAAGAGAACAGTGAATGTGGGATGCCATTTTTCATTTGTTTTTTGTTTTTTATTCCTTCATAATGTCGCAATCTTTTATTTAAAAAAATGAGATCTGCTGTGTGCAAGTGGGTTAGGATCAGGTTGTAATTTGACCGAGAAAAATACCACTATTGTGATCCTAATAGTGTATGTGCACTGAAACATCATTGAAGTGGAGTTCCTATCCTGATAATAGATTGAATTTCTGTGAGGCCCTATTCACCTCATTCCAAACAGGCATCACATAATTCCTCTGAAGAAATGACAGCACCTCATGAAGGAGGCCTTTCCCCTCCCTTTGTTTCACACTAGTAGAGTCTCTCTGAGTCACAATTACTACCAAACAGTCTCTATCTTCACTATCAGTGCTAAGACAAACCAACAGAAAAGAGCTTAACAGCACCACACAATGCTGTAATTACAAAAGTGAACAGAAAATTTTTTTTGACAAGACTGCGACTGGGTTGTGATCTTGTCAAAATTCTATGTTGGCTATGTTGCCAGCAACACTACATTTAGAACCTCACTTGTCAAAAACGTCATCTGATCAAGAAAAGGACTGCTTTTGCAATCGCAGCACTAAAAGGCTATCTGTCTACATGAATCATCATGCAAAGGGATCAAAATCAGTGTTTAACCTGTTGAACTCTGGGTTGATTCCAAACGTCTATTCACTCCAGCATTACATTGTGGAACAGTGTTTCTTTCTCCTTTTTTCACCTGATTTTAGAATAATATCCTTGTTGAAACTACACACAACAGCAGTTTCCAAAATAATCCATACTTTTTTGTCATGCTTGGAATGAATACTATAAATAATTGTGAGTTTTAATGATGCGGACCTTATGGGACTGCCATTGGTGGTCCAGTAAAAAAAAATAGCAGCCTGATAACAGTCCAGTACAAGGGTATGTGGTCCAGTTTTTCCCACTGGACCAGTCCAAGGCAGTCCACTACAGTGCTTTGGATTTTTAACCAATGCGGAGCATTATGATGCCTTCTGTGTCTGCAAGTTTTTAATGGATATCTGACATACTTGATAAACTGCCTGCAAAATGAAGAATTCTATAAGGCATGGCTTTATAACAAGCCAATTTCATACATTCTTGTGTTGACAGTGAGTGCAACACAGCACTGTCTGCAATGCATCAGCATTCCAGATGGCATCTTGATGCATTCAAGGGACGATATTTATTGTGTCACTTATGCCTTCATTTGTAATGTGCAGGAGTCTCCAATCTGGAATGACTTGGATCTTAAACTGTGAGGGAAGCATGTTCAGTTGGAAGGTCAAGTCCAAAAATGAGCATTGTTTTCCCCTGGACCAGAGCTCCAGCTCGAATTGCAGTCTGATCGGCAACACTAGTGGGTTTTCAAAAAAAAACAAAAAACTCCTTTACATACATCCTGTTGCCCAAGTTGTGTGTCATTATACTGTCAAATAGAGGTTACATGATGGCCAATGGCCAAAAAAATGTTATTAAGGCATTAATTACTCACCTGGGATTGCAGTGTCTCATTTATAAGACTTGAGATTGAAATATTAATGGCTCTATTCTGACCAGCATCATCTGCATTGCAACTTTGGGAAAGAACACCACTCCGATTGCCTGTGTGGGAGCATGGTGTTGCTGTGTGCTAAGGTTTTGTGACTTATGCTGGCCTTCAATCAATCCTAACCCTGCTCATACCAAGTTAGTAAGTTGGAGAGTCTGACAGATACTTGTCATTGCTCAGTTCTCACCGGGTATTCTGGCTTCCTCTTCCCATAAAACAATATGACTATGCCACTATGCCTGTTGGAAGTGTTAAAAACCCAAATGAGTAAACAAACATGTACAGTCAATTACAAAGTATACTATTCGGCAACATTATTGCCTTTATAATTCCAGAGTATTGTCTCATTATTGCCAGATTGCAAGAGAAATCTGGCAATAATGTGGGAATAATCTTGTGTTATGAAGATAATGTTCTGTGATGTTATAATCTGTTGCCTTTCTATCAGAAAAAAGGCAATTTGTAGAAATGTTCCCCTTAAATTACTGAAAGTAATTATACATATGTCATGTTTCAAAGCCTGATCAACACTCCTTTTACATCCTGCTACCCAAGTGTTTCATCAAGTTTTGTTTTCTAAATACCGTCACATTGTGGTAACATTACAGCCAAAAAATGATGTTATTAGGACTTTAATTTACCCACCAGCTTTATAGGCTGTAGTATATAAATAACAATATATGAACTTCAAATTTTTAATTTCAAATGTCAACAACACTTGTCGAGTGGCTTGTCAGAGTTGGTTGTTTTATTGGATAAAAATTGATGAATAATATAATATGCAGAAAGTGAAAATGTTTTAGCAAAAATATATACCTGTATGTCTGTCAAATTACTTGTATATTCATATGTCAGTGCACATGTACATCTCTTGCTTTTTTCTCCACATTCAATTTCATTCAGTATTTGATAGCCTTTCATTTGCAGATATGTACTTGTAACATTATTGTGCATGTAAAGTGTGAGTCATTTTACAGGACAAAATCTGAAATAATTTGTCACCATGCAGCTGCACCATGTTGAAAATTTGGAAAACTGATTTCTGTTTATGCCACTTCAATTTCAAAGCCTACTGCTTGTTGTTAGTCTTATAAAGACCTTAAATGATTACATATATCAGATTGGAGACTTAAACCTAATTTACAGGGTTTTTTTCTGTTTTTTTTTTGGAGCAATATACCACTTGAGCAAATATTGTCTACATCATAGGCTAAGCTATCATACACATATACAGCCTCTAGATTGTGGATTATCGCAAACAACCATGGCATGGAGTTTCTTTCCCAATTAATGACCAGGGTTTGTATGAATCATGGAATCCTGGAAAAGTCATAAACAAAAATATTTTTAAAGTTTGGAAATATTTTAGTGTTAACAATGCAGTATGCCATTTCCCTGAAAAATCATGCATTAAAATCCTGTAAAAGAGAGTGTGGTAGTTATACAAATGATGGAAAAGTCATGGAAATGGGGTAGAAAGCTTGGTCAAGTCATGGAATTTGAAAAATTGTACAAGCCCAAAATAATTCATTTTTTTTTTGTCTGAAAGGGCAAAGATGCTCAAGAAAAGCTTCAGTCAAAATGATCTCTGAGTTGAGCCTGATGGTCAAATCGGGTCTATTATTCAGAATCAAATCGAATTGTGAATCGATTTCTGGCCATCTTGAAGATGACCTGTAAGGGGGAGGGGGGGGGGGGGGGAGTCGACTGTAAACTTGATTTTTCAGACTGTGACAACTCAAGTCCTGACTGATAAAATATTCCAGCTACATCATTAAGGCACATCTTCCTGGAAGGAATGCCTTGATGATGTAGTTGCAGTATTAACCAGGAATGGGTGTTAAGCCCTGCATAGGACTAGCTGCTAGCAACAGCTCATCATCGACATTGTTTGGAAACTTTAACTTTGTTTTCAACATTGGTAGAGACTAGTGAGACTGGAATTAACATGGGAGGTGGCATGGGTCAGATGCTCTTTATGTTGATATAGATGAAATTACACGCTGTCTTTATTTTCAGCATTATTTACGCACAAACTCCATCTGAACTGAACTATATACATTTTGTGACACAACGACAATGACTAATACCAGACAATAATCCTGTGTAAAAATTCGAAAGGAAACGAATTGCGCAGCTGATTTCGAATCAAGTCAAATATCAACTTAAGATTCAAAATATAATTAAATCTCGAAGCTTCACACGGCCCCATCCTACGGTTTCATGTCAAGGTAGCTTCTCCAGTGTCGCTCTCCCATAAAATTGTCAAACATGCTATGACCATTTCTGTTGAAAGTATCATTAAACCCCAGTAAATGCACAAATACTAAATAAGTAAAAATAATAGATTAATACTAATGATGCATTAGTAATAGTGTGCTGAAAGTGATACATAGCATCTGTTTCACACTAGAAGACAACATTGATGAGTGTAGATTTGCTGTTTGTTTTTATTTATTTTGTAGTAACTTGTGAAGAATTTTCGAAGTGGCCTTAAATTTTTCTTTTCCTACATCATGTATTCATTGTGTGTGTGATGTTTGCCTGTCATGAATTTCTATTTTTTATGCTGTTTGGGCTTATGTTTGTAAAAAAAAAAATTTGTTTTTTTTTAACCCTATCACCCAGTAAATGGAGGGTGAATGTTTGGGTTTTCTAGTATGTCTATCTAGAGATTTCATATTGGACTTGTAGATCCCAGATTCCAGATTTATGATCAGTTCAGTACATTGATCTTTGTTGAAAATGTGAGATTAAATACTTCAGATTTCAACATTGATCAATGTATAATCAAAGGAACGACAAAAATAACCTACATTTCTGTTCTGCTCATAATTCCATTATAGGTAGGAATGATATGGTCATAGATGCTGAACGTGACTTCAAGTACCAGTAAGTTAATATAAATAATTGACAGGCTTCTGAACATATAATACACAGAGAATGGAAAATCACAGAAACACTCCCAGAGTGGAGTTGCCAAACAGACAATAAGAAAAAGACCAGAAATGCAAACAAAATTTCTGCCAATGGATACCCTTGAATTCACCCTTAGATCCATTGGCTGAAGCATTCGAGTTTCTTTTGATTTGTCACAGAAAATAGGTTATGACAGTATAAACTCTGCACCACAGGTGTTTTTATCCCCTGATGAAAGGAAGCAGGGCTTGGGGGAGGGGGTGGGGGGCATAAAGCAATCAGATCCAGGAAGTGGCACTAGTTACTCTGATAAACAAGTTCTGCATTGCTAGTAAAAATGGTACCCTGGTAAACAATGCCATAGGAAGTCCTCTTAAATAAGTGATTAGATATAAACTATTGGTTAAACTTTGTTTAATACTTATCATGACATAGCCATAGATGCTGAAAGTGACTTTAAATACCAATAAATAAATAATAATAAGCTGTCCTTCTGTATACAAAAAAACAACCCAAATTGAATTAATTGAAGGTCAGTTGTTAATTCAATGGTATTTATTGACAAGTTGAAGAGGATATTAAGTTTTGGAGTTTGGTAGTCATAAACAATTACCACCAGTGACAATTTTGTTCCAAGAAAGGGCAAGTATTCTTTTTGAGCAAGAATGCTACATGCCACCTTATCTCCTTGTATGCATCTGGCGGATATTCCTGCCCAGGACAGGATCTCTCTTTACATTAAAATAAGTAAAATACAAGGATATTTAACCAAATTTTCCCCTGTAAATTGACGACTTTTTGCCCAATGATTTCTCAAGTTAAATTTTCAGGAATTTTTCATCAGATCCAATCATGGCAGCTGTGAAGCAGCCTTGACTAAATTTGATGAAAAACATTTTAATATTACCTAGCAGGTTAAGAGTTAAACACCAATATACAAAAACATAACAAATATTATGATTACTGTGTACATTTATATTGATAGTTCAGAGGTCTCTGGGATTTACAACCCACAGTTTATTTTCACTCCGTGTATTATATAGGACAGATTTAACAAACTCTGAATTGTTTCTGTATATAAAATATAGATATTTATTGTTTTAAAAAATGTAAATGACAAAAGTTATTTTATTCTCTAGTTTAGTCTGCATGGTGTTGGCAGAAAGAAAATAGATGATATTGATGTTTTAGAACCATTATTTTTAGGCTGTTTCACTCTGGGCAGATGTGATTGATAAAGTATTGATTTTTAATTTTTCTTCTCAGTTTGCAGTACAGTGGAGCCCAGTTAATTAGCAGGCCCACCCTAGAAGCCCTCACCTGCACAGCAGAACATTTCTAACCGAATGAAATGACTGAATCACAGACTTTACATTTACATAATGGATAAATGATCAGCTTATGTGTCTCCAGAATACAGCGAAGTGACCAAATCCCTGTTAATTGAATATTCCTGTTAATTGAATAATTTCATTGGCAAGTGGCTAATCAAGTAACAGGATTCCACTGTACACTTTATGGCACCTCAAATCTAAGCCTGTGAAAACTGAAAAATTTTGATACAACAAATTGTTGCCTCAAAATTATATTTAGTGATAGTATGTATCAGTTTATACATTGGACTCAGTTCAGCTATGGATTATCTTTGTTTAAAAGCATGGCTCAAATCAGGGACATCACTATATCTTATGATTGCAAACCAGGAAGAAAAGTAATCAATTACCTTATCTCAAAGCTCACATCACGGCCAGTGTAAAGAGCTTTAATTGTACAACAAATAGCTTATTGTTATATAACCCACCCCTCTGTGATAAACACAGTTTTTTTAAACCAACTGCACCAAAGACATTTTCACACTGTAGTTTATATTTTCAAAAACAGTAAGTGAACTACTCTTGTAGTGATTCCTGGGAGACTGAAGCCAGTTTGGACAGTTTATTTCTGCCTCAATATCATAGTTCATGGCCCCTCATTGGAGCAAGTTCATTCCAATGAGGACTCGAGCTATGTTTTTTTAGGAAGAAAATAAAATTTAGTTATTCCAAAAAAGTTTTAGCCAGTGTCATCTGCTATTTGTGGTGGTTAAAAGGTAAAGAAGTGTCTTACAATAAGTAGAACTAGTTGAGATGTAAATTTTAAAAATAATGTCTTACTTGTTTCCTCATAGACAATATCATCACCCATCATTGATGCTTAAAAGTATCTTTGCAGAGCATTGTGAGGATTGATATCTAGTTGTAGGTACAATTTATTTTCATCGCAAAAAATGATAGCAGTGTTACTGAAATCGTTCTACAATTGTGCTTGATTCAGAACATGGATTTTTATTTTGTGAAAAAGTACATGTTTTGGGATAAAAAATTGAATTATGAATAAATAATTATATGAATTTTTATTCAAATCCTTTTAACCCTTTACCCAACATAACGGCCAAAACAGGCCACCACTATTCACAAAATTCACAATTCAATTTTTATTACTTTTTCATTTTTTGTCTTAAAAACATAGCTTATGACCCCTCATTGGAACGTGCGCAGCGAACTCATTCGAATGAGGTTCATAAGCTATGTTTTTGACGCAAAACATAAAAAAATGAGTGCTTCAAGAATTTTATTTGCAAGTGTTGTTTGCTTTTCGTGTTAGGTAAAGGGTTAAAATAAAGGTTGTATTTAGTATGTAAAATAGAACCTGGCGGATTTGCTTTTAAAGTGGGCAGTGGGCAGCATAGGTATAAATATTTGGCTTAAATTGACTTCATACCTACATTGTGGTCAGGATATAAGCATAGTCACCTTAAAACCAATAAATAAATTAATTCAGCATGTTAAAACAGACTTTTAAATGTTAAAGTTGTTTTATGATTTACATGTAGAAGGATTGTGTGATCTGGGAGTTAAAAACTGAAAGGTTTTTGGGGGTGCAGTGGCTCAGTAGGTAGAGGTGTAGGCTGCAAGCCGAGAGGTCCTCAGTTCAAACCCCACCTGCGGCAACTGCATTGTGTCCTTGGGCAAGACAGGGTGTAGACAGGGTGGTGCAGTGTGCTAAGGCATACAGCACATCGATGGTGCACCTGTCTTCAACCATTTGTAACCCTGTTTGTGTGCATTTAGTATGTTGGGGAACTGACAGTTGCTTGCCATTGCTTGGTGGTTCTCTCTGGGTACTCCGGCTTCCTCCACCCGTAAAACTCTCGTCATGATCAGCCATTGTGCAGAAATATGGACCGTAAATGCCAATAAATGAAATGAAATGAACTGAAAGGTTAATGGAATATTTCACGTGTGAAAATGGAAATTAGTGGATTAAAAGTGGGAAAATGTTGAAACAGGATATGTTTGTTCAAAAATTTGATTATTTTTATAAGATAGGAAAGAATACATGTAAATTGATGCCAAATTTCTGGGTATGCTTGTTTTGTTTTTTGTTTTTTTTTGGGGGGGGGGGGGGGGGGGTTACAATTGAATCTGAAAAATTTCATAAAGATTCATTTGCAAATTTCCACAAAAAGTTGGTAAACAAACAGCCCATAACAGTGTCAACAGAATTAGACTAGTGGCACAAGAAATTGGGTTGAACCTGGAGGTCCAGTGGATTTGAGTTGTCATCATGGGCCAGAATGCCACTCTGTATATGTTTAGCAAGGCCTAAAAAAGTTTTAAAATCTGTCTCTCGGGCCCTCCAGCATGGTCCTTTTGGGTGCCGCATGCTCTCTTTTTATAACCAATGCAAACTTGAAAAAGTAAAAATTTTTGACCCATGTTAATAAAATTGATTACCATTGCAAAGCCTTCTTGCAGTCAAGGGACGAAATACACCACCACCCATGCTAATCTGTTGATTATGAGGCCTAAAACATAAACAAAAGTTATTGTATGAGTGGATTATCACCTCATGGGTGTTCAGTAGTAATCCACTTGCTTGTACATATGAACATGCTAAATCTTGTCAAGAACGTCCAGTAATAAGAAATGAATGTTTTAATTCATAATATCATTCAAAGCCTGTGTATCTTATTTCACTGATTGAAACTTTGGAAAGCACACTAAGTAGAGAAGTGCATTGTTACTGTTGTATATAAGTTCTGCTTTACTGGTGTAAAACCCCTCTGTAACCAATTCCAGAGATGAGAGTGGGAAGTACATTTAACCCTTTTCTCAATGTAACAGCCAAAAAAGTACCATTCAGTTTTCAATATTTTGTCTCAAAAATATAGCTTATGACCCTTCATTGGAATGGCTCATTCCAGTGAGGATCATAAGTTATGTTTTTGATGTAAAAAATGGAAAAAATTAGTTATTCAAGAATTTTGTTTGCAAGTGTTGTCTGCCTTTCGTGTTAGGTAAAGGATTAAAAAAAAGTTGGCTGAACTTGACCATATCCTCATATTGTGGTCCTTATATTCAGTATATTTCCAAAGATGCTGAAGGTAACCTTAAACACACACAAATAATTAACAACTGGTTGAAACTTTTTTTTTTGCCAAGTTATGAGAGGAACATTTCTACTCAAGGCACATTCTGGCTGCAGGTTTCTTGTTTCTTCACAGAAGAATGATAGTTCATTAACTGAGACTTTGGTTCAGTCTGAGAATCTAGTTACCAAGTAGATATGTGGGTAAAAGGTGTATTTTTTCAAAAACATTGTTCATTCATTAAAATCTCTTTTTTAACTACGGTACATGTAATGTTTTATAAAAATGGCTGTTCACAATTTTCTCTGATGCTTTTATCTTGAGCAGTTTTCAATATTGGTGTTCTTATTGCATGTTATGTAGAATTGCGGCACATTGTTGAAATGACCCCATTTTACCTCATCTTCATGTAGGATTTGAGACTTACATCGTTAGGATTTCATATTCATTTATACAACTAACACTTTTGTATAAGTAAATAAAAAAAAATGTGTATGGTATACTCAAATGGTGGTTTTGGAATGTATACGAAATAGTTAAACTCAAATATTATTATTTATTTTTCTTACACACTTTTATAATATATAAAAAAGACAACCAAAGGTAGCAATGGTTAGATTCTTTGAGAAATGGCTGAATAGAGTTTTGGTTCATATAAGTTTGATTTTGCAGTTGAAGATTATTTATAGAACTCCTGTGCCTTAACCCTTTGAACATTGGTGGTATCTTCCATGTCAGTTCAATGGCAGCAACTGGAAGAGTCTATATTCATTACTTAGGGGTAAACCCATTAATATGTTCAACGCGCAGCCTTGGGTCTGCATGTTGAAAATATTGATCTACCCCACACACTCTCTTCGCAGCTATCTTACTTAATGAAGTTATGACATATCATATCCCTGGGACGGAAAAGTCACCTCTCAAGTTCAAAGGGTTAAAAAGTGCAGCATTTCAATAGTCAACTGTCTGATGCTGTTGGAAAGAGAAATTTCACAGTGGCCATGCTGATAGGTGGACATCTCTTTGTATCGTTTCTTGCTAGTTTAGTAGCAACTTGAGAATCCAACAAGTCAATCTGCAGCTTATAAACCACTCAATAGTTTGACCCTTTACCTTTACATTGGGAACTCTAGGAAATGAGGCAGTGCTTGTTGGCTGTGATTGACAAGTTAGTTTCACTGGGAAAAAATATGATCAGCTTACTAACACCCGGAATGGAAGTTCTCTAAAGTGGGTTGAATAGGTATAAACTAAACTTGACATCATATAGCCATGGATGTGACCATAAACAGCAATAAATAAATAAGCTTTTACCTATTGTAATGGCCATGTTCAGTCAGTTCAATCCACAAAAATGGCCATTGTAATTTTATATTTTAAATTGTTGCCTCTAAAACATAGCTAATGTCCTCTTATTGGAACGAGGTTGTTGACCTGTTCCAGTGAGGAGTCAAGGTATGCTTTGTAGATAAGAAAATCGATTCAAGAAAAGAAAAGTGCTGCATATGTCCTCTAGCCATGTTAGGTAAACGGTCATGAATTGCACATTTGCTTGTCTTTTAATAAGAGGTTGTTTTAGACTAGCAAGTTGTGTTAAAGGCAAATACCCTCCATTGGGTGGTCAAGTACCAATTCACCCTTTACTGTGTGTGGGAACATTTTCTTTAACCTGGGTAAATGAACATGATGCTTTTTAAATTCTTTGGGGCAATGCATTTTGACCATTTGAACAGAAAATGTCCATCTGTTTTCACAAAAATCACAGCTGACAATTCCCATCATCAGTTGGTAGAATCAAGCACCAGATCAATCCGATATATTAGAAACATTTACATCTCACGCTAAGAAATCTGAGCCAATAGAATAGTATGTTGGAGAAGGTCATCTGGCACTTATACAGTATGATAGATGGTTCTCGTGACCGACAAGTCGTTTCATGTTATCAACTAAATTGAACTAATGGTAGAGGTCGTTAAGTGAGGAGTATTTAAATGGCTGCTCAGCGAGTTTGTAGGATAGATCAATGAATCTCTTCAATCTCCAGTCTTAAAGCTGCTGATTCAAAATAATAACAGACCCTTGCCACATTTTCAAAATGAACTGTGCCAAGTTTTGTCATTTAATTGGTCAGGGAGATACAATTCTGAAAAATGTAGTTCTAAAGGGTAAAAATATGATTTGCCAGACAACCGTTGTTGCTGTTTTTGTCATTAATATGAATAAAAGATGTTGAAAATATTTGGTTTGTTTTCTTACTTTTTAGCTCAACTTGACAACGTCAAGTATGAGCTATTGGGATGGGTTGTGATTCGCCGCACATCCTTATGTACATCTGTCTGTCCACAATTCCCTTAGCACACGCTACAGGCCAGAGCTCTCACCCGATTAGTTCCAAATTTCACACGTGGCTTTGGGGCAATGTCTAGATGGGAGCTATTGATTTTTTTTTTCATCGAAAAACATGGCCTCCAGTGGCCATCTTAGGTTTGGCATATAAATTGTCAACAGTTCAATTAGCACATCCTACAGGCCGCATCTCTCACCCAATCTTCTTCAAATTTCCTATGTAGCTTTGGTGTGATGTCTTGATGGGAGCTATTGAATTTTTCTGATTTTTGTTCAAAAACATGGCTGTCAACAGCCATCTTGGATTTGGATATAAATTGTCCAACAATTCCTTTAGCACACCCAACAGGCCGTGGCTCTCACCCGATCAGTCCCAAATTTCATATGTGGCTTTGGGGCAATTGTCTAGATGGGAGCTACCGATTTTTTCGAATTTCGTTGAAAAACATGGCCGCCAGTTGCCATCTTGGATTTGGATATAAATTTTCCAGCAATTCCTTTAGCACACCATACAGGTCACAGCTCTCACCCGATCCGTCTCAGATTTCATTTGTAGCTTTTGGGCAATGTCTAGATTGGAGCTATAGAATTGTTCCGAATTTCGTTAAAAACATGTCCGCCAACGGTCATCTTAGATTTGGCATGTAAATTGTCAACAATTCCATTAACACACCCTACAAGCCGCATCTCTCACCCAATCTTTTTCAAATTTCATATGAGATTTGGTCTAGATGGGAGCTATCGAATATTTCCGTTGAAAAACATGGCCGCCAGCAGCCATCATGGATTCAGATATAAATTGTCAACTTTCCATTAGCACACCCTACAGGTCTCATCTCTCACCTTATCTTTTATGAATTTCATATATAGTTTTTCTTGGTGTGATGTCTAGATGGGAGCTATCAAATTCTTCAGAATTTCGTTAAAAAATATGGCTGCCAGCGGCCATCTTGGATTGGGATTTGAATTGTCAACAATTCCGTTATCACACCCTGCAGGCCACATCTCTCACCCAATCTTTTTCAAATTTCATATGTAGTTTTGGTGTGATGTCTAGATGGGAGCTATTTTGGATTTGGCATATACATTGTCGACAATTCCAGTAGCAGACCCTACAGGCCGCACTACTCACCCGATCTTTTTCAAATTTTATATGTGACAATGGCATGATGTCCAGGTGGGAGTTATCAAATTTGTCTGCATCCCGTTGAAAAAGATAGCCACCACCGGCCATCTTGGATTTGACATATAAATTATCAACAATTCCATTAGTATACCCAACAGTCCCCATCCCTCGAACGATTTGTTTCAGATTGCATTTGTAGCCTTGGTGTGATGTCTTTTCTGCAGAAACGTGAGTGAGTGAGATGGCGTTACTGGATCTTTCTATTTAGTTCAGTCCATTCTTGGACAAGTTGAGCTGCAGTGTCATTGACACTTTGAACAACATTTATTCAAGAAGTATACAATGGCACAACAGGGCAGTGACAGTTAATATAGTTGTATACAATATAACAATAATGGTGATAATAAATGAGTAAGTAGACAGGGATTCGACAGAAAGCCTTGGGCTTATACGAGTCATCTTGATTGCAAATGTTGGCCACCGTTTCTGGACGAAATAAATTAGACTAGATCTTTTTTTCTGCCATGATGAATTTGTATTTTATATAGGCCTACCATGCGTTAGACCAGAAAAAAACCCTAAAGAAACACTGCTATAAACTTCAGCTGCTATAGTACAATTAGAATAATGAGGATTACGCCATGCATAACGCAAGAACGCAATACCATGACACTAGATCTCGATTCTGGGTCATATATCAACTTGTCCTAATGGACTCCCCAATATATGCTCAGAGACGAGGTCTCGACCTCGGTTATACAATAACATGATTTTCGAATGCGAACAGCTATTAGATGCCTATTATTGGAAAAAGGATCATTCTGTGGGAATTCGTACCAACTAAAGTGATTTTGGTGATTGCTGGGTATTTTTCGGTAATTAGATAAATTCCCATTTAATCGAACACACCCTTGTCTTATTGGAGGGTTTTGGGTCACAGCAACCACAAACCAAGTACACAAACCAGTATACAAAATGGACGATGGAAACGTATCTCCTAAACAACACGCGCTCTGTATGTGTACTGACACCACTTATCACTATGATAATGACGTCAGAACATGGCCGCTCACGTAGGTCATTTGATATGATGTCACTTCCGGGGTTCACAAGATCAGAGTCGTCCGGGTACATGATTTACTACTCTCAAACTTCCGAACGCTTAGAACATTCTGAACTAAAAAAATTATTGCCGACTTTTCAACAAGTTAAAAAACAATGCAAAGCAATTTATTAAGAGATATCTTACGGGCAAATAAAAGTGACATGCGGAAAACATGGCAAATCCTAAATGAAGCAATGTATAGTATAGCAAAATGTACAGCTGCACTACATTGTTTCACAGCAATGAAGAAATAAAAGCTCCCTGATTTCGGAAAACTAACATCAGAACAAATTAAAAAAAACAGATTATATGAAAAATAATTTTCCAGTCCTCCAGAAGTTAGTTTTGCTCTAAGCAAACTAAAATCCAAATCGACAAAAGACGGCGATGGTATCAAAATTAAGGCAGATGAAATTGCAGAGCCCATTCCACACATTGGCAATAGCTCATGCAGAAATTGCATTGCGCCAAACAAATCGAAAACTGCCGTAGTGATACCTATATTTAAAGAAGGTGATGAACATTTCTTCAGTAATTATAAACCCATCAGTTTGCTACCTACATTCTCAAAGGTTTTGCTAGACTTGAAAATTTCCTGGACAAATTTAATATTCTTCATCCTCATCAGTACGGTTTTAGAAAAATTCAAAGTTCTATAGACCCTATCCGCCAACTTTTGAACAGCGCGGCATCAAAAACAACGTAGCATCAGAAAACGATAAACACATTAAAAAACTAGAAAAACAATGAGCACTGCTCACTAAATGATACCACCCTGTTACAACCAGTAGTGTATAAATTTACCAGTAATGTCGAAATCAACCAGTAATGTCGAAAAAATTAACCAGTAATGTCGAAATCAACCAGTAATGTCGAAAAAATCGATCAGTAATGTAAAAATCCGTAATGTCGAAAAATTAACCAGTAGTGTCAAAAAGTGACGACCAAAATGAGGAGCACTAACACTTGCCGACGGGGGAGGGGGGTATACCCCCCCCCCCCGATGACACCCCTGGTCGTGTGCTTTAATGACTGACTATTATAATGTCAGTCACTACCCGATATTTGCAACATGTCTATCATCTAGTTCTTCCAATTTGCTACCTGTCATTTTACCTACATCCATCAATCAGTCAGTCTGCGTCACCCGCATGTACCCGCATGTACGTAGGGAGCACTATTAGCTCAATCGAGAAATTGCCTCGCAATTCAATTTGATGAATATTCGGGTTCCATACCTGACGAGGTCAGTTAAGTTGTGTCCTTGGGAATGACACTTTATCCCATGTGCACGTTGACTTCGTTTGCCAAGCCACATGCCGAAATGACACGTGTATGGTGCGCGTGCTTTAAACTAAGTGTCGTAAACGAAATCAATCAATCAATCAACCAGCCAATCAATCTTTGTATGTAGGTCTGCCTGTCTTTCCGTCATTCAGTTGTCTATCCACGTCAGTAGTAGTGTAGGTGCCCGATCTTGCCTGATTACCCGGAGCTTTGGGGGAGCAACTAGTGTTAAATTCCCATAGGAACCGGAGCCGTTTGGGGGAGCAAAAATACGGCTTCTTGCAGCTAGATCCACCAAATGGTGTAGGTACTGCATATATGGTATACTATGGCATGTATAGTGATATATGTACGCATGGGGCTATAGGTATATATTATGGGTAAGTGGTGGAAAGATGATGGGGAAAATTGGGTTTTCTTGAAAGTTTTTCCCGCGAAACGGTTGACGTTGCTATTGACGTCGTGACGTCATGATACGCACGCGACGCCATAGAGATGCTGACCACTGTTATTGTCCAGTATACAATCTGACATAACGTTATTCGGGTCAGGGTATGGCGGACTTCTCGTATGGGGTGGCGGTGATATGGTAGTAGTGGTATATATGCATGTATGTCCCAAGTTAGCCCTTAATACTATTAATCCACGTTGTGCTTCATATTATCCAATGTCTGATGTATAGCTAAGTCAAGCAGTAGGGTGGGTGGGTGGTAGTGTGGTATTGCGAGATAGTCATTGGTGATTTAGACTGGCAGTACAGGATGAATGATCTGTTGGTCTATTACCCCCCCCCCCCCCCCCCCTTTGTACTATTAACCTACCGAATCCTTTATAGTATCTTATGGCTGGTATTGGTAGTTTAGTGTTAGGCCAGGCAGTATTATACTAGGTTGTTTAGAACGGGTGGCATAGGATGCATGGTATATACCACTGTAGGTCCAGTCCTCGATATTATTAACCAGCCGATTGCTTTGTACTATTCAATGACTGGTATAGGGAGTTCGTTATGGCAGGTCAAGTGGTATTGTTGGGAGGGGGTGGGGGTAATGCCTGACAGTATAGAACAGCAGTATAATAAGCAGTATAATATGGACGATATATACCTCTGTGGGCCCCTGCAGGGCCCATGTTAGCCCTTAGTACTATTAATCCGCCTGATGCTTCATGTTATCCTATGACTGGTATAGGTAGTATGTAATGCTAGGCCAAGAGGTACTGTGGGTAAGGGTAATGCCCGATGTAAAAACACGGAATCCATATTTTATGGACTCGGCTAGGAATCTCAATTATGGAATGCCTTATATGTATACAGGGGAAATCTGATTGATCATTTTGAAGCCTTGGGCGAAGGTATAGCTAGGAAGTAATGGATGAGATATGGGGCAGAATAACAGAAGTACACAGATGTAAGGTTTCTACAACAGGTATCCTCCAACAATACCAGACCATAGGTATCCTCAATTTAGTATCCTCAAAAGGTATCCTCAACTGATACGTAGCCATGTCATAGGTATCCTCAAATACTGAAATGAGTCTAAGAGTCGTTCGAGGAGTCACTCGAACGAGCAATTGCTCGTTGGCTCATTTGCTCGATGGGATTCGAGTCGTTTGAGCAATATGCCGAGTCACTCGATCGACTCCTCGAACGACTCTTAGACTCATTTCAGAAAAAAAAGGGATTCCATGGCCATAGGCGTTTTCGAAAAAGGGATTCCACAAATGGGATTCCAAAAAGGGATTCCAAAAGTGGGATTCCGTCTTATGTCGAGTGACTCGCAACTATTGCTCGAACGACTCGAATCCCATCGAGCAAATGAGCCAACGAGCAATTGCTCGTTCGAGTGACTCCTCGAACGACTCTTAGACTCATTTCAGTATTTGAGGATACCTATGACATGGCTACGTATCAGTTGAGGATACCTTTTGAGGATACTAAATTGAGGATACCTATGGTCTGGTATTGTTGGAGGATACCTGTTGTAGAAACCTTACATCTGTGTACTTCTGTTATTCTGCCCCATATCTCATCCATTACTTCCTAGCTATACCTTCGCTCAAGGCTTCAAAATGATCAATCAGATTTCCCCTGTATACATATAAGGCATTCCGTAATTGAGATTCCTAGCCGAGTCCATAAAATATGGATTCCGTGTTTTTACATCGGGCATTACCCTTACCCACAGTACCTCTTGGCCTAGCATTACATACTACATATACCAGTCATAGGATAACATGAAGCATCAGGCGGTTTAATAGTACTAAGGGCTAACATGGGCCCTGCAGGGGCCCACAGAGGTATATATCGTCCATATTATACTGCTTATTATACTGCTGTTCTATACTGTCAGGCATTACCCCCACCCCCACCCAACAATACCACTTGACCTGCCATAACGTACTCCCTATACCAGTCATTGAATAGTACAAAGCAATCGGCTGGTTAATAATATCGAGGACTGGACCTACAGTGGTATATACCATGCATCATATGCCACCCGTTCTAAACAACCTAGTATAATACTGCCTGGCCTAACACTAAACTACCAATACCAGCCATAAGATACTATAAAGGATTCGGTAGGTTAATAGTACAAAGGGGGGGGGGGGGGGGGGGGTAATAGACCAACAGATCATTCATCCTGTACTGCCAGTCTAAATCACCAATGACTATCTCGCAATACCACACTACCACCCACCCACCCTACTGCTTAACTTAGCTATACATCAGACATTGGATAATATGAAGCATAAGGTGGATTAATAGTATTAAGGGCTAACTTGGGACATACATGCATATATACCACTACTACCATATCACCGCCACCCCATACGAGAAGTCCGCCATACCCTGACCCGAATAACGTTATGTCAGATTGTATACTGAACAATAACAGTGGTCAGCATCTCTATGACGTCGCGTGCGTATCATGACGTCACGACGTCAATAGCAACGTCAACCGTTTCGCGGGAAAAACTTTCAAGAAAACCCAATTTTCCCATCATCTTTCCACCACTTACCCATAATATATACCTATAGCCCCATGCGTACATATATCACTATACATGCCATAGTATACCATATATGCAGTACCTACACCATTTGGTGGGTCTAGCTGCAAGAAGCCGTACTTTTGCTCCCCCAAACGGCTCCGGTTCCTATGGGAATTTAACACTAGTTGCTCCCCCAAAGCTCCGGGTAATCAGGCAATATCGGGTACCTACACTACTACTCACGTCTAGGGGTTAATTTTCACACGCCACATTGCTATCTGTCTGTCTGGATTTCTGTCCGTCTGCCTGGATGCTGCCAACCTGCCTGCCTACACACTTGCCAGCCTACATGTGTGACTGTATGTCTATCTGTGCGAGCGCTAAATACTAGACTAAATATTTCAGCGTCGTATCAATTCATTATCTATCCAGAGAGAGAGGGGGAAGGAGGGAGAGAGACAGAGAGAGAGGGGAGACAGAGACAGAGAGAGAGAGAGTTGGACAAAGACAGAGGGAAAAGGCGATAGGGAGAGAGCGATAGAGAGAGAAAGAAGGAGAAAGAGAGAAGGAGAGATAGAGGTAGGGGCAAAGATATATATATATATATATATATATATATATATATATATATATATATATATATATATATATATATATATATAGAGAGAGAGAGAGAGAGAGAGAGATAGATAGATAGATAGATAGATAGATAGATAGACAGACAGACAGACAGACAGACAGACAGACAGACAGACAGACAGACAGACAGACAGACAGACAGACAGACAGACAGACAGACAGATAGATAGATAGATAGATAGATAGATAGATAGATAGATAGATAGATAGATAGATAGATAGGGTAAAGGCAGAGTGAGAGAGAGAGAGAGAGGGGGGGGGGAGGATGGGGAAAGAGAGCTGGGCAAAGACAGGCGGAGAGGGGGATAGAGAGAGAGAATGACGGAGCGAGATAGGGTGGGTGGGGAAAGAGAGCTGGGCAAAGACAGACGGAGAGGGGGATAGAGAGAGAGAATGATGGAGAGAGAGAGAGAGACAGAGAGAGACAGAGAGAGATGGGATAGAAAGAGAGGGGGGATAGATAGAGAGAGAGAAAGAGAGCAAATAGGATGGGATACGTTGTGCATATGAAAGAGGGAAATAATTGTTAAACATAAAATTCCATATTTACTGGGGTAAATGTGTTTAAACATGCGCGAAAATGGTTAAAAGTCGATAAATATAGGCAAAAGTACAATTTGAGCAACCCGAAAAAATATTGAAATTTTTGCGAAAAATCGTCATTTTGGTCGTCATTTTTTGACACTACTGGTTAATTTTTCGACATTACGGATTTTTACATTACTGGTCGGTTTTTTCGACATTACTGGTTGATTTCGACATTACTGGTTAATTTTTTCGACATTACTGGTCGATTTCGACATTACTGGTAAATTTATACACTACTGGTTGTAACACACCCACTCCCGCCAAGAAACATTTTACCACAGTAAAAGTGTGTTTAATGTAGAGAGCACAAACACTGACACCCCTACCCACCCCCATACCTCCACCCGAAGCTTGGATTGACAAAGTGCGGAGTTACGATGTTGGGGAGCTGGCAGCTGCTCGTCATTGCTCGGTGGTTCTCTCCGGGTACTCCGGCTTCCTCCACCCGTAAAACTGTCACGGCCATGATTAGCCTTTGTGCATAAGTATGTGACCTTAAACACCACTAAATAAACTAGAAAAACTGAGCACTGCTCTCTAAATGATACCACCCACTCCCACTAAGAAACATTTTACAACAGTAAAAGAGTGTTTAATGTAGAGAGCGCAAACACTGACACCCCCCTCCACACACACACACCTTCACCCCGAAGCTCCCCGAAGCTTGAATTGACAAAGCCCATTTTTCAATATGTGAAACTGTAAAAATGAAAATATCTGAAAACAAAATAGAAGGTACACATCTTCACTGTATGTAAAAGAATGTTTGAAGGTTTCATTGAAATCCATTCACTAGTTTAAAAGAGGTCGCGGATAGCAAATGTCAACACCCCCCCCCCCCCCCCCCCCCCCCCCCCGCGCAAGCTTAACTTGACAAAGCCCATTTGTAAATATGGGAAACCCTAAAAATGAAAATATCTGAAAACAAAACAGGAGGTGCACATCTTCAATGTATGTAAAAGAATATCTGAGAGTTTCAATGAAATCCGTTCACTGGTTTAAGAGGAGTTGCGGATAGCAGATGTGTACCCCCAGCCCCCCCCCCCCCCCCCCCAAGCGTAACACCCCTATAGCATAAAGGACGGACGGACGTATGTCGGAATATGAAAATATCTGAAAGCAAAATAGGAGGTGCACATCTTCAGTGTATGTAAAAAAATGTCTGAGAGTTCCAATGGAGTTTGTTCAATGGTTTAAGAGGAGTAGCGGATTGCAGATCTATACCCCTCCCTACTAAAACCTGAATTGACAAAGACCATTTTTAGCTCAACTTTGGCGAAGCCAAATTTGAGCTTATGCCATGGCCCGTCGTCCGTCTGTCCGTCAACAATTGGATACGGCTCGGGCTAGAGGCCGTATTTATGAACCGATCTTTACGAAACTTTTTGGGTACCTTTCTTATGACCGTGGGACGAGAACGAGTGTTTTTGGGTGCGGTCCCAAATTCAAGATGGCTGCCAGCCGCCATTTTGTACCGATGATGCAGAAATCTGTTTTTTGTACAGAACTTCCATATGAAAGCTCTGATTTGAATAATTTTTTGTATGAATGTTTAGTACCATGGGATACATCACATATAATACAGGTTCTTTTCTCGTGCGTAAATTATGCAAAGTAGACTAACTTTGATGTTTTTGGGTGTTACTTTCAGCACTGTAAGTGCAAATGCCAATACGGCTCGGGCTAGAGGCCGTATTTATGAACCGATCTTTACGAACCTCCTTGGGTACCTTTGTTATCACCGTGGGACGAGAACGAGTGTTTTGGGGTCCGGTCCGAAATTCAAGATGGCCGATGGCAGCTATTTTGTACAAAATTTGGTGCAATCAGATTTTTGCACAGAACTTCCATATGAAAGCGCTGATTTGAATAATTTTTTGTGTGAATGTTTAGTACCATGGGATACATCACATATAATACGGGTTTTTTTCTCGTGCAGAAATTATGCAAATTAGATGAACTTTGATTTTTTCAGTGTCACTTACACACAGTAAGTACACATGTCAATACGGCTCGGGCTAGAGTCTGTATTTATGAACCGATCTTCACGAAACGTCTTGGGTACCTTTGTTATCACCTTGGGACGAGAACGAGTGTTTCTGGGTGCGGTCCAAAATTCAAGATGGCTGCCAGTGGCCATTTTGTACCGAAATTAGGTCTAATCAGTTTTTTGTACACAACTTCTTTTCGGCTCAGGCTAGAGGCCGTATTTATGAACCGATCTTTACGAAAATTCTTGGGTACCTTTGTTATCACCGTGGGATGAGAACGAGTGTTTTTGGATGTGGTTCGAAATTCAAGAGGCCACCAGCAGCCATTTTGTACCAAAATTAGTGCAATCAGTCTTTTGTGCAGAACTTCTGTATGAAAGTTCTGATTTGAATAAATTTTTGTATGAATGTTTAGTAACATGGAATACATCACATATAATACGGGTTTTTTTTCTCGTGCAGAAATTATGCAAATTAGATGAACTTTGATTTATACAGTGCTCCTTATACACTGTAAGTGCACTTGTCAATACGGCTCGGGCTAGAGGCTGTATTTATGAACCGATCTTCACAAAACTTCTTGGATACCTTTGTTATCACCTTGGGACGAGAACGAGTGTTTCTGGGTGCGGTCCAAAATTCAAGATGGCTGCCAGTGGCCATTTTGTACCGAAATTAGGTCCAATCAGTTTTTTGTCACAACTTCTACACAGCTCATATTTGTGAACTGATCTTCACGAAACTTCTTGGGTACCTTTGTTGACACATTGGGACAGGAATGAGTGTGTTTTGGGGGTGCCTTTGTTATCACTGTGCTATGAGAACAAATACTTTGGGGTTCAGTCAGACCCACTCTGGGACTCAAAGATTTTTTTCTAGTTTAGCATCTGACTGTCACCCACCTTTACAATACTTTACCTATACATTTGTTACAGGCAACGGTCAGTATTTATGTACATACCGTTACAATACTTTATGTGTATCTTTGTTATCAGGTCATTACCTAGATGTTTGTCATTGCTGTGTCACATACTATACATGTACATGTCTTTGTCTTGACAAGTTGAGCTACAGTGTCATTGACACTTTCATTGAATATGGGGAACTGTAAATATGAAAATATCTGAAGAGAAAATAGGAGGTGCACATCTTCAATGTATGTAAAAGAATGTCTGAAAGTTTCAATGAAATCTGTCCAATGGTTTAAGAAGAGTTGTGGATAGCAGATCTGTACAGAATGTTAATTGAATTTGACAAAGTTCATTTCTTATCACCCTACCTTACAATTGTTTACTACGGGCTTGCACTACAGTGGAAGACCCTTACTCGGATAAAATACTCTCTATTTTAATCTTTCCCAAGAGAGTTGGGAAAGAAAAGTGGTGTAAAAAACAACACGAAAAAATAAGCCAAAACTGGGTCGAGCGCCATCGGCGCACACCCAGTAGGGGACGCTCTTCTCTTAGTACAATTCCACGACTTCCGTTAACGAGTGCGCAAGCAGTCATCAAATAATCATTTTTTTGTCCGAGACACGTGGAGGATGTGTCTCCATTTTGCATTACGAAACAGTGATAATTCAACTCGCCGATAATGGTTTTCCTGTGACTGGAATTATGGATCTGAAGATCGTATAATAACAGGACTGTGTTTTATATATTCTCGTTAATATTTTCAACCACATTTTCATTGCATTTTATTTATATATTCCGATTTCGCGCTGATTTTCGACATCGTTTCAACGCGGTCCGGACATAAAAAAATTTCGGTTGATAAATTTTAATATTATTATTGGAGTTAGGTGTCAATGAGGGACTGTATGGACAGGATTTCTTCACTCTGTTGAGGGCTGAATTTGTGTTTTTTAGGTCCCGGTCGGCCGTCTGGGTTCTGTTGTGTTCCCGCCGTTTCTTTTTTCTGCCACCTTTCTCTCGTAGTTGGGGGTGTTCTTCTACTTTATGTATATGTTGAGTTCACCTTTTTTTCTTCTGCTCTCACCTCTGTTATGTCCAGTTCGGTTCCTTTAGGGCAATGCCTTTTGCCCTCGCTTTTGATGCGTTCTCGTGGCTGTTCCTCCCGCACCCGCGGGGGGGGGGGGGGGGGGAACGCTGTCGTTTCGGGGCCTCCCGACACGACCACGTCTGGTGAGAGTTATACTCCCTCCGTGGGGAATGTGCAGTTTTTTACCGTGGTGGATACCGCGGGAGCTGTTGAATGTCTGATGAAGAGATGCCTGGTTCCGGCACTATGTGCCCTCTCCAGTCGACATCTGAGGCTGTCACTAGGGTTGTGACTCCTCCTTTGGTTGCTCTCTCCCCTTTTCCGCCAGTTTCAACAGCTCCCGTCGTATCTGCTGTTACTGCTGTTCCGTCTACAACGTCATCGGTCACCGTTTTAGCCGGCCTCGGCTTATCCCTGCAGGGGTCTGCAGTGATGTCTGTAGTGTGGATGGGGGGTATCGGCCTTAGCCTTCCCCGACTTCAACTCGGCGAAGTCGGAAGTGGCTGCCGACCGAACCCCCTGCTGTGTCCTCTCAGCTGTTGAGCTCAACCGTTTATCCCTGCAGGGGTCTACAGAGGTGTCTGGTAGTGTAGACGTGAGGTATCGGCCGCAGCCTTCCCTGACTTAAACTCGGCGAAGTCGGAAGTGGTTGCCAACCGAACCCCCTGTTGTCTCCTCTCCGCC
Source organism: Pictodentalium vernedei (assembly GCA_031216915.1). Classification (NCBI taxonomy): domain Eukaryota; kingdom Metazoa; phylum Mollusca; class Scaphopoda; order Dentaliida; family Dentaliidae; genus Pictodentalium; species Pictodentalium vernedei. The sequence continues at coordinate 685,925,125 of CM062296.1, read as the reverse complement.
GTTGAGCACAGCAGTTTTATCCCTGCAGGCTTCTGCAGAGATGTCTGGTAGTGTAGACGTGGGGATATTGGCCTCAGCCCTCCCTGAGTTCAAATTGGCGAAGTTGGAAGGGGCTGCCGGCCGAACCCTCTACTGTGGTCTCTCAGCCGTCGAGTACCTCAGTTTTTCTCATTGGATTCGGATGTTCATGGTGGGGTCACCATGAGCTCCGTGGCGTTTCCATCCACGCACTCTGGTCCCATGGCCAGTTTTGCGGGACCAACGCTTTTTGTGCAGCCTGGACCTTCTGTCCCGCGGCAACTCTCCTGAGTTTCTCTGTAGATCCTCGGGGTATGTCATACCCCTATACACATCTGCCCTCAGATGTTTTGGCTGCAGTCCGTCGCCCCGCGTCGGGTGTATTTGAGGATCGTGACCCTTCGCTGGTAAAATGGGTCAAGAGTGAAGCCACTTTGTCGATTCGTTCCCTTGTCGAACCGTTCCGACAGAGTCAGTGAGCTTAGGGAGGCCCTTTCCTTGCTCACTTAGGTTCTGTCCAATAGCCTTTTCCGTTGCTTCCAGCGAGGCTACGAGTGGTTTTCGGGCGCCCCTGTGACGCCGCCTCCCGGGATTGAAAACAGACCGCTTTCTGATCCCCCTGGTGTGCCTACACCATGGCAGGCGTCGGCTGGTTTGCCCATGATGGGCTATGTGTCTTCCCAGGGCTTGATTTAATCTGAAAATTTTGAATAGCAATTTACTATTCACCCTGGAAAATTGATTAGCAGTTGATCCAAAAGCACTTGAAACTAATAAATCTTGAATAGCAAAATTCAGAAATTGGAGAGCAAAGTGCTATGCTAATCCAGTTAAATCGAGCCCTGTGTCTTCCGACTCATGGGATGAGTCCGACATACCCGACGTCGAGAGTCAACAGTCTTCTGACTTGGGGGCAGCTCTTGACTTTGTGTTTGGGTTCCTTCCAAATCTCAAACCGTCAAACCAGCCGACAGTGTCAGCCCGGCCGCGATCATCAGTCGCGCGTCTACAGCCTGTGAAACAACCTGCTTCTGGGCGCCTTCGACCGTGCCTGTCGGTACAGGTGGTTGAAACTTTTACAGCTTTGGATTCTAAGCTGAGTTCCAAGGCTATGAAGACGTCGTTCTTCATCAGGGTTGACACTTTTTTGCCTCCGGTGCGTTATCGTTCCTACGGTTCCGCCAATCTGTCAGTCTGCCAGACTTTGACGGTCTTGGATCGGGACTCCAACTCCCAAGCCGGCCATTTTTCATATGGAGACTCTGGAGTCCATGTTGGGCTTATCGGGACATACCGTTACAATACTTTATGTGTATCTTTGTTATCAGGTCATTACCTAGATGTTTGTCATTGCTGTGTCACATACTATACATGTACATGTCTTTGTCTTGACAAGTTGAGCTACAGTGTCATTGACACTTTCATTGAATATGGGGAACTGTAAATATGAAAATATCTGAAGAGAAAATAGGAGGTGCACATCTTCAATGTATGTAAAAGAATGTCTGAAAGTTTCAATGAAATCTGTCCAATGGTTTAAGAGGAGTTGTGGATAGCAGATCTGTACAGAATGTTAATTGAATTTGACAAAGTTCATTTCTTATCACCCTACCTTACAATTGTTTACTACGGGCTTGCACTACAGTGGAAGACCCTTACTCGGATAAAATACTCTCTATTTTAATCTTTCCCAAGAGAGTTGGGAAAGAAAAGTGGTGTAAAAAACACCACGAAAAAATAAGTCAAAACTGGGTCGAGCGCCATCGGCGCACACCCAGTAGGGGACGCTCTTCCCTTAGTACAATTCCACGACTTTCGTTAACAAGTGCGCAAGCAGTCATCAAATAATCATTTTTTTTGTCCGAGACACGTGGAGGATGTGTCTCCATTTTGCATTACGAAACAGTGATAATTCAACTCGCCGATAATGGTTTTCCTGTGACTGGAATTATGGATCTGAAGATCGTATAATAACAGGACTGTGTTTTATATATTCTCGTTAATATTTTCAACCACATTTTCATTGCATTTTATTTATATATTCCGATTTCGCGCTGATTTTCGACATCGTTTCAACGCGGTCCGGACATAAAAAATTTTCGGTTGATAAATTTTAATATTACTATTGGAGTTAGGTGTCAATGAGGGACTGTATGGACAGGATTTCTTCACTCTGTTGAGGGCTGAATTTGTGTTTTTTAGGTCCCTGTCGGCCGTCTGGGTTCTGTTGTGTTCCCGCCGTTTCTTTTTTCTGCCACCTTTCTCTCGTAGTTGGGGGTGTTCTTCTACTTTATGTATATGTTGAGTTCACCTTTTCTTCTTCTGCTCTCACCTCTGTTATGTCCAGTTCGGTTCCTTTAGGGCAATGCCTTTTGCCCTCGCTTTTGATGCGTTCTCCTGGCTGTTCCTCCCGCACCCGCGGGGGGGGGGGGGGGGGAAACGCTGTCGTTTCGGGGCCTCCCGACACGACCACGTCTGGTGAGAGTTATACTCCCTCCGTGGGGTATGTGTAGTTTTTTACCGTGGTGGATACTGCGGGAGCTGTTGGATGTCTGATGAAAAGATGCCTGGTTCCGGCACTATGTGCCCTCTCCAGTCGACATCTGAGGCTGTCACTAGGGTTATGACTCCTCCTTTGGTTGCTCTCTCCCCTTTTCCGCCAGTTTCAACAGCTCCCGTCGTATCTGCTGTTACTGCTGTTCCGTCTACAACGTCATCGGTCACCGTTTTAGCCGGCCTCGGCTTATCCCTGCAGGGGTCTGCAGTGACGTCTGTAGTGTGGATGGGGGGTATCGGCCTTAGCCTTCCCCGACTTCAACTCGGCGAAGTCGGAAGTGGCTGCCGACCGAACCCCCTGCTGTGTCCTCTCAGCTGTTGAGCTCAACCGTTTTATCCCTGCAGGGGTCTACAGAGGTGTCTGGTAGTGTAGACGTGAGGTATCGGCCGCAGCTTCCCTGACTTAAACTCGGCGAAGTCGGAAGTGGTTGCCAACCGAACCCCCTGTTGTCTCCTCTTTTTTATCCCTGCAGGCTTCTGCAGAGATGTCTGGTAGTGTAGACGTGGGGATATTGGCCTCAGCCCTCCCTGAGTTCAAATTGGCGAAGTTGGAAGGGGCTGCCGGCCAAACCCTCTACTGTGGTCTCTCAGCCGTCGAGTACCTCAGTTTTTCTCATTGGATTCGGATGTTCATGGTGGGGTCACCATGAGCTCCATGGCGTTTCCATCCACGCACTCTGGTCCCATGGCCAGTTTTGCGGGACCAACGCTTTTTGTGCAGCCTGGACCTTCTGTCCCGCGGCAACTCTCCTGAGTTTCTCTGTAGATCCTCGGGGTATGTCATACCCCAATACACATCTGCCCTCAGATGTTTTGGCTGCAGTCCGTCGCCCCGCGTCGGGTGTATTTGAGGATCGTGACCCTTCGCTGGTAAAATGGGTCAAGAGTGAAGCCACTTTGTCGATTCGTTCCCTTGTCGAACCGTTCCGACAGAGTCAGTGAGCTTAGGGAGGCCCTTTCCTTGCTCACTTAGGTTCTGTCCAATAGCCTTTTCCGTTGCTTCCAGCGAGGCTACGAATGGTTTCCGGGCGCCCCTGTTGCGCCGCCTCCCGGGATTGAAAACAGACCGCTTTCTGATCCCCCTGGTGTGCCTACACCATGGCAGGCGTCGGCTGGTTTGCCCATGATGGGCTATGTGTCTTCCGACTCATGGGATGAGTCCGACATACCCGACGTCGAGAGTCAACAGTCTTCTGACTTGGGGGCAGCTCTTGACTTTGTGTTTGGGTTCCTTCCAAATCTCAAACCGTCAAACCAGCCGACAGTGTCAGCCCGGCCGCGATCATCAGTCGCGCGTCTGCAGCCTGTGAAACAACCTGCTTCTGGGCGCCTTCGACCGTGCCTGTCGGTACAGGTGGTTGAAACTTTTACAGCTTTGGATTCTAAGCTGAGTTCCAAGGCTATGAAGACGTCGTTCTTCATCAGGGTTGACACTTTTTTGCCTCCGGTGCGTTATCGTTCCAACGGTTCCGCCAATCTGTCAGTCTGCCAGACTTTGACGGTCTTGGGTCGGGACTCCAACTCCCAAGCCGGCCATTTTTCATATGGAGACTCTGGAGTCCATGTTGGGCTTATCGGGAGAGATGCTGGAATGCTTTCTTTCTTCGATCACGTCGTCTCTGCTTTGCTGCTTATCTGCTCCCAGATAAGTTTGACGACGAACAGGTTTTTTGTGTGTGCTGTCAAAGGCGCTCATGCATCTTCTCACACACATGCCTGTAACATGGCTAACTTGGAATTAGTTCGCAGGGACGCTGTGCTGGACACATGCCGTTCCCTTCTTGAGGGGCAATGCGCTGCTCTTCGATCTGCCTAAATCGGCGGGTCCCCTACTATTCCATGGTTCCGTGGCGACGGTCCGGGATGACTCCTTGTGTCATTCTATAGATCAGTTGCTGCTTCGTCAGCTTGATCAGCCTTCTGTTGGAGGTAGGGGCCGTCCAAAAGCTTAACAAGTACCCTTCTACTTCCTCTGCGAAGCTAAGGGCTGATCCTCCTGCCGCCACTTCTACTCACTCACAGGGTAAGAGTAGGCGTCGGCAGTAGTCACCTCGAATTCGTCCCAGGTTGAGGCATTCCACTCAGTCGAGAGTGCCTCTTCCAACACAAATCCCTTTCAACGTTACACGTTGGGAACTTTTGATCACGGAGATAGGCAATCTTCTGTCAAAGGGGGCGATTGAGGTTATCAAGAACATTCTTTCAGTGGGATTTTATTCCCGCCTGTTCTTGGTGCCAAAGAAGGACGGCTGACTCAGGTTATCGATCTGAGTCTCCTGACTCAGTCTATCATTGCTCCTCAGTTCAGCATGGAGGCTTTCAGGTCGGTTCGCCTCTCCATTCCCCAGGATGTTTTCCAGTTCAAGGCCATGCCATTTGGCCTCGACCTGGATCCTTGGGCCTTCACCCGTCTGATGTCGCATGTGTTAGTCTTACATTGCACACAGTCCAGGGTGTCTTCTTCGGCATATCTAGTCGATATCCTCCAGAGGCTTCCCAATGCTGCCTTTCTGGAATCGGATGTCCTCACACTGTTGAGTCTGCTCACGTCACTAGGGTTCAGAGCCACCGGGAAGAAGTCGCACCTGGTCCCTTCTCCATCGTTTTGTCATTTGGGATGGGCTTCCGTACTCAACTAGGATACGGTGGCGGTTTCCCAGGCAAGGGCTGTGCTTTTCTTAGCCTTTTGCCCTGACTCTATCCAAGTCTACGTCCGCAAAAGCTCGGGGTCTTCCCCGCTGCTCGGTCTCTGCGGTTCGGTGACGGATCTCATTCCTCTGGGTCGGCTGCATGTCTGACCTCTCCAACACTTTCTGCTCAGTCGTTGGAGGCCAAATGTTGATCCTCTGGACCTGGTGCTTCAGTTATCGGAGTCTCTTCCTCGTAACCGTCTCCCCTGACAGATGTTCAGTGGATTATGCAGGGAGTTCCATTGGACTTCCCCACGTTCGATCGTGTTCTGATGGCAGTCGCCAGCGATCTCTGATGGGGTGTGACGTTGGATCCTCTAGGTCTTTTCCTTCACGGGTCATGGAACCAGGATCTAGCAGATCTTCACGTCAACCAGAAGGAGCTTCTTGCTCTTCTTCTGAGTTTCCGGCAGTGGATCGCCCGCCTTTCGAATTGTCAGGTCCTTCTATTGTCCGACAATTCGACAGTGGTTGTTTACATTCGGAACCAGGGCGGCACGCACTATGTTCCCATGTACGAATTGGTTCGGGATCTTCTACTGCTCAGGATGTCAACGACGGGGTGGTGGTTCATCACTTACCCGGTCGTCTGAATATACTAGCCGACTCCCTGTCCCGACGGGGCCGGTTCTTTTCCACCGAGTGGATGCTCCACATCCCGGTGTTCCAGTCTCTTTGCGATCTCTGGGGTCTTCCCCACATCGATCTCTCTGCGATTCGTTGGAACCATCAGGTGGACACTTTCTTGTCTCCGTGCCCAGATGCTCTGTCCCTCCTTTGGAACGGTCTTGTCGGCTACGCCTTCCTGCCGGTTCCGATTCTACCTCAGGTTCTAGCCCAGATACGAACCTGCAGTTGTCGAATCATTTCGATCGCACCCCTGTCGCCTCAGTGGGTGTGGATCACTCTGCTCCGCTCTCTATTAGCGGCGGTTCCGGCACGTCTCCCTCTACATCGCGACCTTCTTTGCCAAGGTCTCACGAGGAGGTTTTACGTCGACCCGACTTCATTGTGCCTTCGTGCATGTCTTTTGTCAGGTCCTGTCTCCTCCGTAGTGTTTTTTTCGAGACGTGCAGTGGAGTTGCTTTTCTTCTTCAAGGAGGCACTCCACTGGCTCAGCCTCTGCGGCTACATGGAAGGTCTTCTGTCGATGGTGTGCGAATCACTCTGTTGCTTCTGTCATTCCTTTAATAACACAGATTGCGTAGTTTCTGGTATATGTTTGATTCTGGGGGTCTCCAGCCTGTTTCCACCAATGGGTACAGGTCCCTGCTTCGGAGACCTTTTCGTATGTGGGACAGTGTCGTATCGACACTACTCCATGCCTCTCCAAGCTTGTTCGGCACTTTTCCTTGAAAAGGCCTAGGACTTTGCAGCTTACCCCAAGATGGAATCTTCTTCGGTGCTGTTTTGCTTGTGGGGCGCCGTTCGAGCCTTTATCCCAGGTGGATATGCGTTTTCTCACATACAAGACGGCTTTTCTGGTGGCTTTTGCCTCAGCCAGACGGGTTAGTGAGCTTTACTCCCTCTCGGTTGACCTGGCCTTTTTCTGGAGCTTTCTCACCAGTGTTATGTTTACCAGTGATTGCTCCTTTCTGGCCAGGAATCAGATACCGGAAACTACTCCGCCTCCTATCAGTATTGGGACTCTTCCTTCTGCTCATTTGGAAGGGTATGATCGATTTTCTGTCCCTTATTCCTGGTCGACAGACGATCTCTCCTGAATCCATTTCTCGATGGATTTGTCTTGCTCTTCGTGCAGCTTCCGCTCGTCTAGCGACTGGCGATTGTATTACCATCGCTTTTCTGCCACGAGGTGCGTGCATTGTCTACCTCTCGGGGCTTATACTAACTCCGTCATGTTGTCGGATGTTATGCTGGCAGCCTACTGGAGAAATGCTACCTTCTCCACTTTTCTGCGACAGTTGCAGGAGCAGGCAGAGAACCTTTGTTCTACAGGCCCTCTTTCTTCTGCTCAGGCTGTTGTCTATCCCAGCCATTCAGCTTCTTACAAGGTCATTTCCAGCTCCGTGCTGTTACTACCCTTTCTGTCTGTGCGTCACACATCACCATGCGCCTCATCTCTCATTGCCTTTTACTAATGTTTGTGATGCTATGGTTTGATAAGACTATGGATCTCTTCCTCTGTCCAGGGTTCCAGTGCAATTGAGTTATGTGTGGGTTGGTTATGTGATTCCCTCCATCCTATTGTCTATTCAGCCTGTAGTAAACAATTGTAAGGTAGGTTGATAAGAAATATAAATTTTATAGTAAATTTCCTTTCTTATTATAATTACCGCAATTGTTTACATGGAGGCCCTCCCGTCTTCTTATTGGGGTAAGAATCCTTCCTCCCCGCTGATCACATAACTCCTATGTTGGCGGACTCAGAAGAATGATTAATTGATGACTACTTGCGCACTGGTTAACGGGAGTCGTGGAATTGTACTAAGGGAAGATCGTCCCCTACTGGGTGTGCGCCGATGGCGCTCGACCCAGTTTTGGCTTATTTTTTCGTGGTGTTTTTTACACCACTTTTCTTTCCCAACTCTCTTTACTTGGGAAAGATTAAAATAGAGAGTATTTTATCCGAGTTAGAGTCTTCCACTGTAGTGCAAGCCCGTAGTAAACAATTGCGGTAGGTATAATAAGAAAGGAAATTTACTATAAAATTTATATTTTTCAATATGGGAAACTGTAGAAATGAAAATATCTGAAAACAAAATAGGAGGTGCACATCTTCAATGTTTTTACACGAATGTCTGAGAGTTTCAATGGAATCCGTTCACTGGTTTAAGAGGAGTTGCGGATAGCTGATGTGTACACCCTTAAAGCGTAACGGATGGACGTACGGACATCGAAATATGAAAAAATCTGAAAGAAAAATAGGAGGTGCACATCTTCAATGTATGTAAAAGAAGGTCTGAGAGTTCCAATGGAGTTTGTTCAATGGTTTAAGAGGAGTAGCGGATAGCAGATCTATACCCCTCCCAACTAAAACCTGAATTGACAAAGACCATTTTTGAATATGGGGAACTGTAAATATGAAAATATATGAAAAGAAAATAGGAGGTGCACATCTTCAATGTATGTAAAAGAATGTCTGAAAGTTTCAATGAAATCTGTTTAATGGTTTAAGAGGAGGAGTTGCGGATAGCAGATCTGTACAGAATGTCAATTGAATTCGACAAAGTTCATTTTTCAATATGGGAAACTGTAGAACTGTAGAAATGAAAGGATCTGAAAAGAAAATAGGAGGTGCACATCTTCAGTGTATGTAAAAGAATGTCTGAGAGTTTCAATGAAATCCCTTCACTGGTTTAGGAGGAGTTGCGAATAGCAGATGTGTACCTCCTAAAGCGTAACGAACGTACAGACGGACATAGTGAACACTATATACCACCCACTTTTCATAATGTTCTTAAACTGGTACCACCAATTTAAACCTCTGTGGGCTGCTGTGGGCCCCAATCTACAAATAACAAGCTGTTCTTTATCAGGCTCGGCCAGATCAGGTGTACATATACGGGAACAAATTTTCATTTGAATTGTTCTGTCAGTATTCTCAGGTGTTTGCTACTTTCCTCTTCTATCCATACAAATTCTATTAATAAATAAATAACTTGGGTTGAATTTAGTGCATCAGAGAGAATTTTCCCAAAATACTGTCTGCACATTTTCTACATTTCGAACAAGACACCCACCCCCTACTAACGTGTGACATTTTCCCAGATTAAGCCCAATATTCTCACATATAAAGCTTCCTGATGTTGTACTTATGTTAAGAGTGTGATGTACAACATCATCTTTAAGGTTTGAAACACAAATGATGGTATATATTAGCTGATATATTGATATATTTTTTAAAAATTAAAAAAAATGCACAAGTTGGAAATGCACATTTTTGGCGCACTCAAGAGACCCACCCACCCACACGTCACGTCTTGCAAATTTTTGGTGCCCCCCCCCCCCGGGTGGTATAATAATAATATACTACTCAAAGTTTGCTAAGCACCAAATATTTGACGCATCATTGTGAAATTTGCTTGCGGCATATTTGCGATATTTTTGGTGGATATAATTGAGGAATGTATTGAGATGGTCCCCAGTGTTTTCATTAGCTCTCTTGACAGGCAGACTTTTCGAGACAGTCGTGGAAAGCATGTACCCCTTGATTTTCATAATGTTTTCGTGCACTGTCCACATGTACATGACATGTGTAGGGCATTCAATCTTCATTTCAACACAAACTCTTATAATTTAATGATTGAATATGGCAAATGCAAATGTAAGAAGACATTTGTCTGAAGCAGAAATGTGGCGAGCTGTAGGGTGGTGGAGCAAAGGGGCTACTCATCGCCAGGTTGGTGAAGCCCTTGGTGTGCACCATACAGTGATCACCAGAGCCTGGGCAAGATTTCAGCAGTGTGGCACACCAGTAAGACGGCATGGTGGTGGCAGAGACAGGGCAACATCTGCAGCTGAAGTTTTTGATCATTCAGGCCCGTAGGAACCGCTTTGCCACTGCAACCCAGCGTCGCAGTGACCTTCAGAATGCATCCGGGGTAAATGTTTCGACGCAGACTACCCGGGCAAGGTTGCACGAATGTGGTCTCCGATCGAGAAGACCATGCATTCGCATTCCGCTGTCCCAGAACCACCGCCAGGCACGATGTGAATGGGCCATGGACCACGTTGGATGGCCCAGAGAAGATTGGCGACCTGTCCTTTTTACGGATGAGTCAAGGTACTGAAGTAGACAACACAGATATGCGTTCTAGGGTATGGAGAAGACCAGGAGAGCGATTCCATGCAGCCAACATTGCTGAGCATGACCGCTATAGTGGAGGGTCAATAATGGTCTGGGCGGCATCAGCTGGGATGGACGTACAGAGTTCTGTGTCCTTGACCGTGGTACATTGACTGCACAGCGGTATATTGATGAGATCCTGGATGCCCACGTCAGATTGTATGCAGGTGCAGTGGGTGATATATTCATTCTGATGGATGATAATGCCCGTCCTCGTGTTACCCATGCTGTCCGGGAGTACCGACAGAGGGAGCGGATTGAGCGTATGGACTGGCCAGCAAGATCCCCTGACCTCAATCCAATCGAACATGTCCAGGAGCATGGTGCCATGCAGGTCCAAGAATGGAACAACATCCCACAAAGGACCATCTGGAACCTGATTGGGAGCATGAGAAGGCATTGTCAAGCTGTAATTAACAATAATGGGTCTCATACTCGATATTGAACCCATATCAGTTCACTCCGTCAACTTTTTGGCAAATTTGAAAAATTTCCTCTTTTACCAATAATATCCATTTTCCATGGTTATCGTATTCAAAAGCTCAAAAATAAAGTCAAACACAAATAAAATCCTAATTTCTGTACTTAAATCATTAAAGATAAAATTAAATAAAAAATATATACACTGTTCATAACAATATTTCAACTAAAACGTAAAACAGGTAGTTGGATATACTTGGTGCTTAGCAAACTTTGAGTAGTAAATTTTCATCATGGCTGTAGTTAAAAATTCATTCAGTTAAACTTTGTTCAGTTCAAGGGTGTTAATATTATTTACATATAGTGCATTCAAACAGTTCAAAGAGCTTAAACTGGGTTATATTTTCATTAGGGTTATAGTTAAAAATAGAGTTCATTCAGTTCAAGCGGGTTAACATAGGGTTATATTTAGGGGTTATAGTTCAAAACTTAGTTCACTTTCTTATGTTCTATTCACTTCGAGCTTAGTGTGTTCGATCAGATCAGTTCGATCTTTTTCACTTCGTTATATTCTGTTCACTTCGATCTTGGTTGTGTTGGATCTTCGTTGACTTTGTTCTGTTCAGTCTCTTGCAATAATAATTGGGTGTTACCAACCCCTTTCCATACCCACGAGTGTTAAACTTTTAAAAAACGGAATCCAACTTTACGGAATCGGCTAGGAATCCCACTTACGGAATGCCTTATATAGCCCGTTTATATGTGTACAGGGGAAATGAAGCAATCTGATTGAACATTTTGAAGGCCTGACCGAAGGTATAGATTGGAAGTTGTGTTGCAAGTCAATATTAATGGATGATAGTATAGCCAATAGTACTGGTACAAGGCCGCAATGGCACAAGACTACTGTAGAAGCTAATGATAGGACAGGTAGACCATAGACAAGTAGTGGCTTTGGAGATAAGATGGAAGCCGTTGGTAAGACTACCCGTGTAGGAAGTGTATAGGAACCATATAGGAAATAGGAGCTGTATAGGAGCTGAATCATAGGTATCCTTAAATACCGAAATGAGGCTAAGAGGGTTGGTAAACAAGACCTCATTGAGGGATTTTTTCATGGCCCTCATGGCCTCAACAGAAATGAGGCTAAGAGGAATAGTAGAATAGACCTCATTGAGGGATTTCTCATGGCCCTCCTGGCCTAATACGACAAAAAAGGGATTCCCCAAAAGGATAGGTATCCTCAGATAATACAATACCAGGCCATAGGTATCCTCAAATGCCGAAATGAGGTTAATAAGGATAGTAAATTAGGCCTCATTGAGGGATTTTTTCTTGGCCCTCAAAAGAAATGAGGTTAAGAGGGATAGTAAATTAGACCTCATTGAGGGATTTTCTCATGGCCCCATACGACAAAAAAGGGATACTCCAGAAGGTATCCTCGATAGGTATTCTCAAATAATACAATACCAGGTCATAGGTATCATCAAATACCGAAATGAGGCTAAGAGTCGTATGTGCGAGTCACTCGAGCGAGCAATTGCACGATAGCTTATTTGCTCGATGGGGTCCGAGTCGTTCGAGCAATGACTTATCAGTAACTGCTCGGTAGGTTCTTGTCTTTAGGAATCACATAGGCTTTCATTATACGCAAGGGAGATAACTATGCATACAGGTTACGAAACATCAAGCACTGATGATTATAAGACTTGGACGAGGGAACCAGAGATAGTGTGGACTATATGAAGTTCTAGGGTTAGAGTAGCATCTGTAATAGGCAGAAAAAATGGGATTCTGGGGAAATCCGAACCAGAAAAAAAAAATACTCTAGTTCAATCGAACTTACCCCTGGGGGCCTCTCGGTACCGTGGTATGGCGGTCCTAAAAAGGATTCTGGGGGAAATCTGTATTAAATAAAGTCGTTTTTGTGATTTGGAGGGATTGTCGGGTTTATTTGGGTAATTAGATTTACTCCTATTCAATCGAACTTACCCCCGGTGCCCCCTCGGTACTATAGCACTACGTGCTACTCTTATAAGCCCCAAATGGGGTTTTATATCAAATAAAAGTGGATTTTGGTGATTTGGAGGGATTGTCGGGTTGTTTGTGGTAATTAGATTTACTCCTGTTCAATCGAATACACCCTCCGATACCACTATCCTATAAGAAGCCTTTCGGTAACATAGCAACCACGTGCTACAATAGAAACCAAGATGGCGGCTTCCGGTATACAAAATTGAGGACGGAAACACGTATCACCCTAACAACACGCGCTGCGCACTAACACCACATGTCACTATGGTAATGACGTCACAACATGGCCGCTCACGCGGGTTACCATGACAACACAACATGGCGCCACTGGGTCATGGGTCACGTGACTTGACGTCACTTCCGAGGTCCCCTTGATAAGGGTCGTCCGTGTACATGACATACTACTGATGCGATAACTCGAACAAATGTCAGATTTTGATGAAGCTTGGTGTGGGCACTCACTATGAGAATATCTCGAATGAGTTCGATATTCATTGAATTTCGTTCCTTTTTAGTGCCGAGTTATGCCCTTTTTCCCACAATTGTCGGTATTTGGAAATTAATGATATATTGTGAACGCGATAATTCGAACAAATATTATCGAATTTTGATGAAACTTGGTATGGGCACTCACTATGAGAATATCTCTGCCTGGTGATTATAAGACATGGACGAGGGTAGAGGTCGTAGCAAGGGGTAGTGAAGAGTAGCTAGGACTAGATGAACTGTTAGGGTTAAGATTATCTGGAATAGCGTCTGTAATAGGCAGGAAGATTGGAAGTATGGGAAAATCCAAGCCAGCAAAGACGCTCTAGAAAAAACGCCAGTAAAAATACTCTTTTGCACAGGAATAGCATTACGAGCTACTATTTTAAGCTCAAGATGGGCCTTCTCCAAGTCAGTTTCGGTAGTAATGGTTGGTTTTTGGTGATTTGGAGAAATTGTCGAGTTGTTTGTGGTAATCGGATATACTCCCATTCCATCGAACACCTCCCCCCCCCCGGACATACCCCCCCCCCCCGCTCCTCGTCCTACTAGAGGGTTTTACCAACCGAGTACCACCATAAAAACCAAGATGGCGGCCTCCAATAATTATATACAAATGGACGACGAAAACACATAACCCCAAGAACACGCGCTGCGCATGCACACTGACAACCCATATCACCATGGGGATGGCGTCACAAGATGGTCACCCACGCGGATTACCATAACAACCCTTCATAGCGTCACTGAGTCGCGTGACTATGACGTCACTTCCGCATCCCCATCCCCCCAAAGGCAGGCCCTGTCCCGACATACTACTGGTATTAATAACATGGTTTGTGATTCTCACCAAACCTGCTGTTTTGTTTATTTGAGCAACAAAACTTTAATATCTTCCAATACCATATGATTATAACCTGTCCTCTTATAATATTTTAATACAATTTAATATGGGTTCTAATGACACCATACCCGGCACAATTCTACTTCTGTGGACTAAATGTTGCAACACAACTGCCAAGTGACTTACCCAATCAATGTTCCCATGTAAACTGACCAGTTTACCAGAAATAACCGTAACTAAAACGCATTTGAAAGCAGAGCATTTCCGAAAAGTTTTTCCGGGATCAAATGGCGGCAGATTATATTCCACGAATAAAAAAAAATAGCTCTGCCCTCATTGGCCCAACGCAACTTTCACGCAACATAGAGCACCAGAATGGTCACCAATATAGGGGCTGTACACCAACAAATTGCGGATATTATTGTCACTTTCAAATTCATTTTTAGCCCGTCAAGCTGAGTTACTGCCGTCACTTCTCCTCCGTCGTCGTAATAGGTCCACAATTTCCTTTGGCACACCGCACAGGTCGCACTTATGATCGGATTGTCTTGAAACTTGGTATGCTGGTTTGGGGTGACCTCCAGATGGGAGCTATCCATTTTCTTCTATTTTCATCAAAAAATGATGCCGTTGCAAACAACCTATGAACCTACCTTCGTTAGGCATCAATATTTTCCTTTGGCACACTCTACTGGGAACATTTATGATCAGATCGCTATGAAACCTGGTATGCCTGTTTGGGATGACCTCTAGTTGGGAACTATCGATTTTGTTCCATTTACATCGATAAACATTGCCGTTGGCAACGACCTGTGAACTTACTTTAGTAAAGCATCAATATATTCCTTTGGCACGCCCTACAGGGCACATTTGTGATCAAATCACTTTGAAACTTGGTATGCTTGTTTGGGGTGACCTCTGGATGGGAGCTATTGATTTTAATTCATTTCCATCAAAAAATGTTGCCGTCGGCAACGACGTTTGATGAACTTAGAGCAGTTATGCATCAATATTTCCCTTTGGCACACCCCGCAGAGCACATTTATGATCGGATCGCTTTGAAACTTGGTATGCTTGTTTGGAGGTGACCTCCAGATGGGAGCTATCGATTTTCTTCAACTTCTATCAAAAAACGTTGCCGTTGGCAACGACCTTTGAACTTAGTTTAGTTAGACACCAATATTTCCCTTTGGCACACACTACAGGGCACATTTATGACCTGATCGCTTTTAAACCTTTCACTTCAATTTTTTTTTCATTTCCGTCAAAAAATGTTGCCATTGGCAACAACTTTTGAACTTAGTTTAGTTAGGCATCATTATATTCCTTTGGCACGCCATACAGGGCAAATTTATGATTGGATTACTTTGAAACTTGGTATGCTTGTTTGGGATGGCCTCTAGATTTTCTTCCATTTCCGTCAAAACAAGTTGCCGTTGGCAAAGACGACCTTTGATGACCTTAGTGCAATTATGCCTCAATATATCTTATCAACCTACCTAACAATTGTTTACAACAGGCTTGCACTACAGTGGAAGTCCCTAACTCGGAAAAATACTCTCTATTTTCTTCTTTCCCAAACGATTTGGGAAAGAAAAGTGGCGCAAAAGCACCAAGAAAAAATAAACCAAAACTGGGCCGAGTGCGACCGGCACACACCCAGTAGGGAATACTCTTCTCCGTGTACTAATCCACGGCTTCCGGAACCAGTGCACAGACGTATAACCAAAGTGTCATTCTATTTTTTCCACCATCTTACAAGGATGCGGATCGTCTCGCTCTTCAGCAGTGATACCTTTTGACTCGATGTTAAATATGTTTCCTGTTCTGATATGTGGATTCATAGCTGTGTCTTCACTATCCAGATATACAGGGCTGTGTTTATATATATTCTCTCGATTATTCACTGTATTTTTCGTGATAAATTGCTATAGCGATTTCGCGTACCGTGCCGTTTCGGTCTTTTGTTCATTAATGCTAACCCTTTGGGTTCTGCTTTTAACTGAGTTAGGTTTCAACTGGGGGCGGTTGTGGCAGCTTTTCTCCTCTCTGTTGAGGGTTGAATTTTAGCCAGTTCCCTTTTGGCTGTTGGGGTACTTTTCTGTTCCCTTCGGTCCTTTGTTTCCTGCCACCTTACTCTGTTAGCTGGGGTGTCATGATTTATTTTTTCTTTGGGTTCACCTTCCCATCTGCATTGCTCTCGCCAGATATGCCTAGGACGATACCTTGCGGGCCATTGTGTTGTTTTAGCATGTTGAAGTTTCCCATTATTCATGCTCCACTTTATTTGAGTGTTCTATTGAACGTCTGTGGGCTGGGTGGTCTTCCACCTTCCACCTTTTATTGTGTAGTTCGGGCACGTGACGTTTTCCTCCTGCGCCCGTGGGAAGTCGAACGCAGTCCTTCGGGGCCTCCCAATCAATTCGACTCTGTCTGGAGAGTTATACCCCCCTCCTGGGGGTTTTGCATTCCTTTTATGGCGTGGATACCGCGGTATCCGCTGATGTTCTGGCGAAGAGATGCCTGGTTCCGGTTCTACTGTCCCCCTCCAGTCGACATCTGAGGCTGTCACTAGTGTAACAGGGGTGCGGTGAACGATTCCCCAGGGGCTAAAACCCTAGCCGAAATCTCCCTGTTGTTCTTCAGATTCGTGAGGATTTCATGTCCATTTCATATCATACTATTTTTTTGGCTTCTTAATAAACCACGTATGAACTGTTTTTCCATTTTATTGTGAATTCATCCAGACCACAACAATAACTTAATGGTTATTCTGCCTCTACAGTTGAGTTATATTTTATCCATGGTTTGCTAGTTGACCCGAATGAATGACGGATCAAAAACCACGGGCCCACTACACTTTCAACCAAAAGGGGTTTAAATTCCACCCAACATATGTTCAGTAAATGTGGATGCTTCGCCCAGAACTGGGACCTGGAGAGAATCACTGTCAGAAACCTACCTAACAATTGTTTACAACAGGCTTGCACTACAGTGGAAGTCCCTAACTCGGAAAAATACTCTCTATTTTCTTCTTTCCCAAACGATTTGGGAAAGAAAAGTGGCGCAAAAGCACCAAGAAAAAATAAACCAAAACTGGGTCGAGTGCGACCGGCACACACCCAGTAGGGAATACTCTTCTCCGTGTACTAATCCACGGCTTCCGGAACCAGTGCACAGACGTACAACCAAAGTGTCATTCTATTTTTTCCACCATCTCACAAGGGTGCGGATCGTCTCGCTCTTCAGCAGTGATACCTTTTGACTCGATGTTAAATATGTTTCCTGTTCTGATATGTGGATTCATAGCTGTGTCTTCACTATCCAGATATACAGGGCTGTGTTTATATATATTCTCTCGATTATTCACTGTATTTTTCGTGATAAATTGCTATAGCGATTTCGCGTACCGTGCCGTTTCGGTCTTTTGTTCATTAATGCTAACCCTTTGGGTTCTGCTTTTAACTGAGTTAGGTTTCAACTGGGGGCGGTTGTGGCTGCTTTTCTCCTCTCTGTTGAGGGTAGAATTTTAGCCAGTTCCCTTTTGGCTGTTGGGGTACTTTTCTGTTTCCTTCGGTCCTTTGTTTCCTGCCACCTTACTCTGTTAGCTGGGGTGTCATGATTTATTTTTTCTTTGGGTTCACCTTCCCATCTGCATTGCTCTCGCCAGATATGCCTAGGACGATACCTTGCGGGCCATTGTGTTGTCTGTGGGCTGGGTGGTCTTCCACCTTCCACCTTTTATTGTGTAGTTCGGGCACGTGACGTTTTCCTCCCGCGCCCGCGGGAAGTCGAACGCAGTCCTTCGGGGCCTCCCAATCAATTCGACTCTGTCTGGAGAGTTATACCCCCCTCCTGGGGGTTTTGCATTCCTTTTATGGCGTGGATACCGCGGTATCCGCTGATGTTCTGGCGAAGAGATGCCTGGTTCCGGTTCTACTGTCCCCCTCCAGTCGACATCTGAGGCTGTCACTAGTGTAACAGGGGTGCGGTGAACGATTCCCCAGGGGCTAAAACCCTAGCCGAAATCTCTCTGTTGTTCTTCAGATTCGTGAGGATCTGGGTCAACTAGCAAACCATGGATAAAATATAACTCAACTGTAGAGGCAGAATAACCATTAAGTTATGTGTTGTGGTCTGGATGAATTCACAATAAAATGGAAAAACAGTTCATACGTGGTTTATTAAGAAGCCAAAAAAATAGTATGATATGAAATGGACATGAAAATGAATGACGGATCAAAAACCACGGGCCCACTACACTTTCAACCAAAAGGGGTTTAAATTCCACCCAACATATGTTCAGTAAATGTGGATGCTTCGCCCAGAACTCGGACCTGGAGAGAATCACTGTCAGAAACCTTGATTCTCACCAGGGCAGAGTTGAACGGGTCCAAAAATTACGGAACCCATTACGGTTAACCTTTTTACAGGTTACAAAGTGTCCCCATAACTAACCTCAACAGGCAGCTGTGCTGGCGCAGCTGAATTAGAGCTTTAATGCCAAGACGTGGGCGGCGAATTATGAGCGAGACCGCTCTTATATAGGATAATTTCGCGGGGAAAGATTTCGAATACTGGAATCTGATTGATCCCTCGCTTTCACCTCGACGAATGAAACAACCACACAATGCACTACGGCGTGAACCAATTAGGTACATCGATTCATTTTAAACATGGAAATGACTTGTAGCCAACAAAAATAGAATTAAACCTCTGTTATGAGCAGACGAATTATAACAGAGTAATTTAGAACTTCTGTTGTATATTATATTTCAACTGCTGTTACCAAATCCGTTACAACTGGGGTTGTGACTCCTCTTTTGGAGCCGAGCTTTTCCGCCTTTGTCAACAGCAACTGATGTATCCGCTCCTGCTGCTACTCCGTCGGTGGCGTTATTGGTCTCCGTTTCAGTCGGCCTCGGCTTATCCCTGCAGGGGTCTGCAGGGATTTCTGCTTCTTTGGACGTGGGGGATCGGCCTCAACCTTCTCTGGCTTCAACTCGGAAGTGGTTGTCGGTCGATCCCTCTGCTGTGGTCTCTCGGCCGTCGAGCCCAGCAAGTTTTGATTTGGATTCAGATGTCCATGGTGGGGTCACCGTGGACTCTGTTGCGCTTCTGTTCACGCACTCTGGTCCTTCGACCAGTTTTGCGGGACCGGTGCATTTTTGTGCAGCCTGGACCTTCTGTCCCGCAGAGGTTCACCGCGACTCTCCCGAGTTCCCGCACTTCAGATCCTCGGAGTATTTCATACCCATATAAGCATCTGTATTCAGATGTTTTGGCTACCACCTGTTTCTCCGTGCCAGGTGTTTTAGGGGATCGTGGCCCTTCGCTGATTTAGAGGGTCACATGCGAAGCCACTTAGCCGGCCGTTCCAACGTCGTACCGGCATATACGGGTTGTGAGCTTAGGGAGACTCCTTCTTGCTCACGCAGGTTCTTTCCAAGAGCCTTCCCGTTACCTCCAGCGAGGCTTCCGGGTGCCCTTCGCGGCGTCACCTCCCGGGATTGGAAGCAGGGCGCTGCTTTCTGATCCCCATGGTGTTTCTACACCATGGGAGGCATCGGCTGGAATGCCCGACATGGGCTATGTGTCTTCCGACTCAGGCGATGGGTCAGTCACACCTGACGTTGAGAGCCATCAGTCTTCTGACTTGGGGCGGCTCTTGACTTTGTGTTTGAGTTCCTTCAAACCGTCAGACCAGCCGGAGGTTTCAGCCAGGCCGCGATCATCAGTCACGCGCCTACAGTCTGTGGAGCATCCTGCTTCTGGGCGGCTTCGACCGTACCAGTCGGTATAACTGATCGAAGCTTTTGCAGCATTGGACTCAAAGCTGAGTTCCAAGGCTATGAAGACTTCGTTCCTCACTAGGCTGATACCTTTTTGCCCCCTGTGCGTTATCGTTCCTACGATTCTGCCAATCCGTCGGTCTGCAAGACTTTGACGGTCTTGGATCAGGACTCCAAGCCAAGTCGGCTGTTATTTCCATGGCGACTTTGGAGTCCATGTTGGGCTTATTCAGAGAGATGCTAGGCATGCCTTCTCTCTTGGAAAACGTCGTCTCTGCTTTGGCTGCTTATCTGCCTCCAGATAAGTTCGACGACATACAGGCTCCTTTGCGTGTGATCTCTAAGACGCTCATGCATCTTACTCACGTATGCCTGTAACACGGCTAATTTGGATTTAGTTCGCCGGGTCGCTGTGTTGGACACAAGTCGTTCCCTTCCTGAAGGGCAGGGCGCTGTTCTTTCATCCGCTTCTTTGGTGGGTCTACGATTATTCCGTGATTCCGTGGCGACTGTCCGGGATGACGTCCTGCGTCATTCCAAAGATCAGCTGCTGCTTCGCCAGCTTGATCCGCCTTCTGTTGTGGGCCCGGGCCGTTCCAAGCCTAACAAACGCCTTTCTGCTTCCTCTGTGAAGCGTAGGGCTGATCCTCCTGCCGCCCCTTCTTCCAATTACTCACGTGGCAAAGGTAAGCGTCGACAGTCCAGATGGAGGTCTCAGGATCCTTCATCTAGCAGAGGAGGTGGTTTCTCCTCTCACGGGCCTCGAAATGAAGGTCCTCATCTCGATTCGTCCCAGATTGGAAGAGGGATATCCGAGTTTGCAGACCGCTGGGCCACGATCACATTCGATCCTTGGGTATTAAGTGTTCGGTCCAGTCTGCGGATTCTCTCGGCTTTCGCCCGGACTCTGACCCAGTTCACGTCCGCTCGGAGTATTCTCCGGCTGCTCGGTCTCTGCGGTTTGGCGTTGGATCTCATTCCTCTAGGTCGGCTGCATGTCAGAGATCTCCAACACTTTCTCAGTCGTTGGGGGCCGAATGTCGATCCTCTGGATCTGGTGCTTCAGTTACCAGCATCTCTTTATCGTCACCTTCTCCCCTGGACGGATGTTCAGTGGATTATGCAGGGAGTTCCGTTGGACTTGCCCATGTCCGATCGCGTTCTGACGATTGATGCCAGCGATCTCGAATGGTGCGCGACATTGGATCCTCTGGTCTTTCCCTTCACGGCGTATGGGACCAGGATCAAGCAGCTCTTCACATCAACTAGAAGGTGCTTCTTGCTATTCTTCTGAATTTCCGGCAGTGGATCCTCCACCTTTCGAATCGTCAGGTCCTTCTATTGTCCGACAATTCGACAGTGGTCGCTTATATTTGGAACCAGGGCGGCACACACTCGGTTCCCATGTACGAATTGGCTCGGGATCTTCTACTGCTCGCTCAGGATATCAATGCCGGAGTGGTGGTTCGTCACATTCCCGGTCGTCTGAACGTCTTAGCCAACTCCCTATCCCGATGGGGCAGGTTCATTTCCCCCGAGTGGATGCTTCACAGTGCAGTGTTCCAGTCGTTTTGCGATCTCTGGGGTCGTCCCCACATCAATCTTTTTGCAACCCGTTGGAACCCTCAGGTGTACACTTTCGTGTCCCTGCGTCTAGATCCTCTGGCTTTCGTCGTGGATGCTCTGACACTCAATAGGAACGGTCTAGTCAGCTACGCCTTCCCCGCCGGTTCTGATTCTGCCCCAGGTTCTAGCCAAGATACGAACCTGCAGTTGTCGAATCATCTGATCGCTCCCATGTCGCCTCAGCGGATGTGGCTCAATCAGCTCTGCTCTCCGTTGGCGGCAATTTCGGCACGTCTCCCTCTACGTCACGACCTTCTTTGCCAAGGTCACCCGAGGAGTTTTCATGTCGACCTGACTTCATTGTGCCTTCACGCATATCTTTTGTCAGATCCTGTCTCCTCCGTAGAGGTTTTTCGAGACGAGCAGTCGGTGCTTTTCTTCTTCAAGGCAGCACTCCCCTGGTTTAGCCTATGCGGCTAAATGGAAGGTCTTCTGTCGATGGTGTGCTAATCACTCTGTTTATTATGCCGATCCTTAGATAACACAGATTGCAGAGTTTCTGGTATATCTGTTTGTTTCTCGGGGTCTCCAATCTATTACCATCTAAGGGTACAGGTCCATGCTTTCGGAGACCTCTTCGTTTGAGGAAAGGCGACGTATCGGCACTAATCCGTACCTCTCCAAGCTTATTCGGCTCTTTTCTTTGAAAAGGCCTAGGATTTGGCACCTTACTCCAAGATGGTATATTTCTTGGGTGCTGCTTTGCTTGGGGGTGGGGGGGGGGCGCCTTTCGAACCTTTATCCGAGGTGGATATGCTTTTTTCTCACATGCAATACGGCTTTGTCTGATGGCTTTTGCCTCAGCCAGAAGGGTTAGTGAGCTTCACGCTCTCACTATTGATCCGCCCTTTTTCAGGAGCTCTTCCAACAGTGTTACTTTACCACTGATTGCTCCTTTCTGGCCAAGAATCAGATGCCACAAACTACTCAACCTCCAATCTGGACCAGGGCTCTTCCTTCTGCTGGGGGTAATCACCCTTTGCTCTGTTCGGTACGTGCAATTCGCATTTACTTCATCCGGACGCAGTTCATTGGGAAAGACGGGAACAGATATATTTCTGTCTCTTATCCCTGTTCGACAGAAGATCTCTCCTCAATCTATTTCTAGATGGATTTGTCTTGCTATTCGCGCGTCATACGCTCGTCTAGCGACTGACGATTGTATTACCAATATTTTTTCTGCCCACTTTGTGCGTGCATTGTCTACCTCCTGGGCTTATGCTAACTCCCTCAGTTGTTGGACGTTATGCAGGCAGACTACTGGAGAAATGCTTTGCCTTTCTCCACATATCTGCGTCAGTTGCAGGAGTAGTCTGAGGACCTTTTTTTCTTTATGCCCTCTTTTTCTTCTGCTCTGGCTGTCATCAAACCTACCCAATAGGGTTCTTGCAAGGTCAGTTCCAGCCCTGTTCTTGGTACTGTCCTTTCTGCCTGTGTGTCACACAGGGCCATACGCCTCATCTCCCATTGCCATTTACTAATGGTTGTGATGCTATGGTTTTATATGCCTGGGGAACTCTTCTTCTGACCACGGTTTCAGCGCAGTCAGGTTATGTGGGGGTAGGTTATGTGATTCCCTCCGCCTGTTGTCTATTCAGCCTGTTGTAAACAATTGTAAGGTAAGTTGATAAGAAATTTAAATTTTATAGTAAATTTCCTTTCTTGTTATACCTATCGCAATTGTTTACGTGGAGGCAGTCCCGTCTTCTTTTTCGGGAAAGAATCCTTCCTACCCGCTAATCACATAACTCCAATGTTGGCGGATTCAATAGAATGACACTTTGGTTATACGTCTGCGCACTGGTTCCGGAAGCCGTGGATAAGTACATGGAGAAGAGTGTCCCATACTGGGTGTGCGCCGGTCGCACTCGACCCAGTTTTGGCTTATTTTTTCTTGGTGCTTTTGCACCACTTTTCTTTCCCAAATCGCTTGGGAAAGAAGAAAATACAGAGTATTTTTCCGAGGTAGGGACTTCCACTGTGGTGAAGCCTGTTGTAAACAAATGCGGTAGGTATAATAAGAAAGGAAATTTACTATAAAATTTAAATTTCCATTTGGCACACCCTGCAGGGCACATTTATGATCGGATCGCTTTGTAGCTGGGTATGTTTGTTTGGGTCGACCTCCAGATGGGAGCTATCGATTTCCTTCCATTTCTGTCAAACAACTTTTGCCGTTGGAAACGACCTTTTAACTTAGCTTAGTTTAACATCAATATTTCCCTTTGGCACACCCAACAGGGCACATTTATGATCGGCTCGCTTTGAAATCTTTCAATTTTCTTCAATTTTCGTCAAAAAATGTTGTCGTTGGCAACGACCTTTGAACTTGGTTTAGTCAGGCACCAATATATTCCTTTGGCACGCCCAATATGGAACATTTATGACTGGATCGCTTTGAAACTTGAAATGCTTGTTTGGGGTGACCTCTAGATGAGAGCTATCGATTTTCGTCCATGTCAAAAATGTTGCCATTGGCAATGGCCTTTCATGAACTTAGTGCTATTGTGCTTCAATGTTCCCTTATATATTCCTTTGGCATGCCCTGCAGGGTAACTTTATGATTGGATTGCTTTGAAACTTGGTATGCTTGTTTGGGGCGACTTCTAGATGGTACCTATCAATTTTCGTCCATTTCTGTAAAAAACATTGCCGTTAGCAAAGACCTTTGAACTTAGTGAAGTTGTGCATCAATATATTCCTTTGGCACGCCGCACAGGACACATTTATGATCAGATCGTTTCGAAACTTTGTATGCTTGTTTGGGGTGACCTCTCGATGGTACCTATCGATTTGTCTCCATTTCTGTTGAAAAAACATTGACGTTAGCAACAACTTTTGGACTTAGTGAAGTTGTGCATCAATATAATTATTCCTTTGGCACGCCGCATAGGTCGCATTTATGATCGGGTTGCTTTGAAACTTGGTATGCTTGTTTGGGGCGACATCTAGATGGGAGCTATCGATTTTCTTCCATTTTCGTCACAAAAGTTGCCGTTAGCAAAACCCTCAAACTTCGTGCATTTATACATCAGCATTTTCCTTTGGCACGCCCTACAAGGTACATTCATGAATCACCTTTAAACTTACTGCACTTGTGTATTAGCATTCTTCCTTTAGCCAGCCCTACAGTTTACATTTAAAAACACATGGATTGCTCTGATATTGCGCACACACAATGCTGTTATGTTGAAGTTTCACCAAATAACATTTGAACCAATGATCTTCACGAAAGCGTTGTGTCCTTGGGCAAGACATTTCACCCCCATTGTCCACGTGGGGGCACGGTGGATTTGTGTACTAAGGCGTACTGCACCTCAATTGTGCACTTGTCTTCGACCAATGCTAACCCTGCTTGTGTGAAGTTAGTATGTTGGGGAGCCTGACAGTTGCTCGCCGTTGCTCAGTGGTTCTAACCGGGTACCCCGGCTTCCTCCACCCGTAAAACTGTCCGACATGAGGTGACCCTGGCTGTCGAAAGTATTGTTAAACCCCAATAAATAAATATAAATAAATAAATGATCTTCAATTTTGCAATTTCAAGTTGCGCTGCAGTGTCACTGACACTTTCATTTGAATTGAAACGTTCTCAGTCGAATATTTATAACTTGTATTCATTGTCTGTGCGTAATGTGAACCGGTATTTATATTGTCGGTTGCAAAACCAAAGAAAGAAAAAAAAGAACAATGTGTTCCACTTCGTTATGTCCCATTCTACACCACTTCGTTTAAAAATAAAGCTTAATAATATTTTTCAGTGTTTTATTTTCATTTTCTCTGTCAGTAAGGCCACTTTATAATGCAAAAATGGTATTTTACCTAAAAAATAATAGGGCGACTTATCTCAAAATGTCGGGGCGTTTTGTTTCAGGACAAGTCTGGGGATTTCTCTCATCCCCTTCCAAACAATGCTGTAAAACTTGTGTATGTGATCAAAAGTGCATTTTAAAAAAGAAATATACCCCCCTCTCTCAGTTAACTAACTACAGTTTGTTGGACAGTTTTCCAAGTAACTCATCCCAACAAATGTATAAATGAATTGATTTCCAGCAATTCTGAAAAATGCACTCAATGACCCCTAGGTGACCTTCGTGACCTTGACCCATATTTTGAATCTCCATCAAGTGTCGACTCATTTGGTGTTGGTCCCAGGTCCATACGTCATACCATGCCTGAGATATGGGCGTGACCCACTTTCAAAAATTTTGACCACGCCCACTTTTTTAGGTCAAAATGAATGTGTGTACGTCAAGAATACTTTAGGGGGTCAAAAAATGTGATTTCCAGCAATTCTGAAAAATGCACTCAATGACCCCTGGGTGACCTCCGTGACCTTGACCCATATTTTGAACCTCCATCGAGTGTCGACTCATTTGGTGTTGGTCCCAAGTCTGTAGGTCATACCACGCCTGAGATATGGGCGTGACCCACTTTCAAAACACCCCTACAGACACCCCTGATACCCCAGAAATCTGAAAAACATAGGTGGCTGACAACTTGTGACTGTCTATCAGCATGCCAAAAATCAACGAGATAGGGCAATTCGTTTTCGAGTTATCTTGCGGACAAAAAAGTGATGAGAAGACAGAAGACAGAAGAAGAAGAAGAAGAAGAAGAAGAAGAAGAAGAAGAAGAAGAAGAAGAAAAAGAAGAAGAAGAAAACTTGAGAAACAGAATTTACTGCATCCAGTAAATTAAAGTCTGTGTGAAAAGGGTTAAAGTATCAGGAATAAACTCTACAGAAAGAGAATTTATGGAGGCTTATCTTCTGGTGTAAAATATTTTTTAACAAATCAAAAATGGGTTTTCGTTAACAGTATTTACAGATATTCATACAGGAATCAGAACAATTTTTATAAGAAACCAGAAAAGGCATATATGTGACCAGCATTCAAAGGGTTCGATACACGAATCAGAAATGGACAATTTTGGCTTTGCCCACTAATTTGAGTGATGAAATACATTCATAAACTTTAGAAATACATTAAGGGGTAAATGCATTTCCCAGTCTTTCTGAATAATATGCACTTGATGACCTCATTCAGGTGGACCGTATATTGAATCTCCAGCACTTTTTAACTCAGTCGGTGTAGTCCCATGTCTACATCTACACTGAAGAATGAGCGCAACCCACTTTGAAATAATGGCTCCACCAACTTCAGATCTGTCATCTGTCATTCAGATGGAAAGGGTGAAAAAAACATAGATGAGTGCAAACTGGCTATTGTCAACCTGCATGCCAAAATGCATCGAGATAGGACGATCCGTATTTGAGTTGTCGCGCTGACAAAGGGTGCACAGACTCTATGTCGGAGATATTGTCATAAAAACCTTAAAAAACCCAAGAGCTCATTTGAAGGCCTGCTCATAAAAGAGCATCTAGTGACATAAACAAGGCATACATACAACTAGAACTTCTCTAATAAATTAATTTTAAACAGTCATAGCACTAACACAGTTAACAGTACAGTCAACTATGTCAGTATTGCATATTTTACCAGCATCCTGACAGTATACAATTACATGTACACCTGAATTCTTCATGATCAAGTTGTTTGTTTTTATATTAACTTGGTTTGGGAATTAATTCTGTGCAATGAGATTAAATAAATAGATCATGTTATTGTATGTAACAGTCACAGCTTTCTCCCTACTGCTTTTTGTGAAATCTTTCATAGAGTAAATATTCATACAGGAATCAGAACAATTTTCTAAGAAATCCGAAAAGGCATATATGTGCACACCATTTATAGGGTTCGATCAAGGAATAAGAAATGGACATTACTGCCGCTGCCATTTGTTTGAATGATGAGATAGATGTATAATCTTCAGAACTGCATTAACTGGTATAAAATGAAATTCCTAATAGGTCGAAAAAGTATGCATTTAATGACCTCTCTTGACCGCATAGAGGTGGACCACATTTTGAACCTCCAGCAAGTTTCAACTCATTTGGTGTAGGTACCATTACTATTGGTCATACCAAACCTGATGTATGAGTATAAACTACTTTGTAAATATTGGCTCCACCAACTCCGGATCTGCCATATTTGTAGATGATGGCAAATGTTCATATTAGCAAGGCAATGATGAAGTGCATGCATGGGACCTCTGGAAAATATATTGCAAGTAAAAAGGTTCAGTAATGTTGGAATGTAGACGTTGAAAGGCCTTAAAGACCCCCGAGAGCCTGTCTGAAGACTTATTGGCATTGTCAAAATACCGAGGTCCCATCTATATCCATGTGTGTTTAGAACAACACTGTGAGAATGGAAATGGTTTTCATTATTCTCAATGATTTTTTCGAAGAGAGGTGCACCATCGAAGTGCAGTACGCTTTAGTACACAGCGCCACCGTGCCCCCATATTAAGATCTTCAGAGGGTTAAAATATTCGCTTTAAATATTCCATTTTAATCCTTTAACCCTTTACCCAACGAATCGGCCGCATCCGCCCGCGTAATTTGCAAATTGAGAAGTTGAAAAAATATTAGTTCCAACGAGGGGCCCATGATATGGTTTTGTTGAAATTGTTTGGAAAATTTGAAAAAAAATGATATTTGAAATAATAAATTTTGCTATCGTCTGCGTTGGGTAAAGGGTTAAATGGGGGCGCAGTGGCTGAGTTGGTAGAGGTGCAGGCTGCAAGTCGAGTGGTCCTCACACTGTCCTTGGGCAAGACACTTCACCCCATTGCCCACGTGTGTGCATGGTGGCGATGTGTACTAAAGCGTACTGTACATCGATGGTGCACCTGTCTTCAACCAATGCTAACCCTGCTTGTGTGGAGTTAGTATGTGGGGAATCCGATAGTTGCTCGCTGTTGCCCGGAGGTTCTCCCCAGGTACTCTGGCTTCCTCCACCCGTAAAACTGTCCTGGTCATGGTAAACCACTGTGCAGAAATATGTGACATTAAACACCAATAAATAAATAATCCTTTAAAAATGAGCTCATTCCAATGAAGGGTCATAAGCTATGTTTTTCAAGCAAAAATGAAAAAGTAATTAAAACTGAATAGACATTTCTGTGTATAAAGCTGACCGGTTTTTGCCTTTATGTTGGCTAAAGGGTTAAGAATCCCTTAGTTTGGAAAGCACACTGAAAAGGTGTCCAATTCCACATAGAATTAAATGTTTCAGAAAAGAAAGCGAAAAACATTCTGTAGCCATGAGTTATATTAAAGATATTCACATCGAAGTATTAAGAGGGTTAAAATCTGACCATTCAAATATTCCATTTTATTACTTTGTAACTGTGATAGGTGTTTCGAGAAAGCCACACACCACTCCATCCCAAAACCTCTAAATCCTGAGTTAGGATTGAGAATAAATAGATTTTTAAAAAAAAATGCTTTGAAAAGTGAAGGTTTCTCTCTCTCTTCAATGATTGAGACTGAAGTTTTGTAACATGATACAACATTAATATACAGTGCTGTTCAATATAACAAAGAATTCTATCTCAGCTTTCTCTCTGGAGATTTCTGTTTTAGATAATGGTTACTGCTTCAGCTAACTCAATTCCCAGTAAATGTTGTAAACATATTTTTAACATCTAGAGTCCGAAGGCCCCACATGCCTCCAAATCATAGATGACCAAGTACCAATGGCAGGCAGTCTATCAGTATACCAAAAACATTGAGATAGGATTGATTGTATTTGGGTTATCATGTTGACAAACAGTGCATAGAAGACATTCTATGAATATTATTAATTTATTGGGGTTTAATGACACTTCAACAGCTAGGCTGCCTCGTGTCGTACAGTTTTTATGGATGGAGGAAACCAGAGAACACAGAAAACCACCAAACAACAACAACAAGCAACTGTCTGGCTCCCCAACATGCCAACTCCACACAAGCAGGGTTAGTGCAAGTGTATCATCGACATGCAGTATGTCTTAGTACACATCATCACTATGCCATTATGTGGGCAATGGGGGTGAAGTGTTTTTGCCTAAGGACACAAGGCACTTGCCGCAGATAGGATTCAAACTGAGAACCTCTCGGCTTGCAGCCTGCACCTCTAACTGCTTAGCCACCGTGCCCCTCTATGAATGTAATGGGAATACTTTAGAGGCTTAATTTGGGGATAAAATAGTTTTAAAGAAATAAGAAATAGGTTTTCAATGACAGTATTTATAGATATTCATTCAAAAATCAGATAAATTTTTCCAAGAAACCAGAAAAGGTATATATCTTCACAGCATTCAAAGGGACCAATCAAGGGAATGCACAAGGAGGTTCAAAAATATGATTTCCAGCAATTCTGGTAATAGCCCTCGTGATTCCTGTTCGACCTTGGCCCAAATTTTGAATCTCCATCGAGTGTCAACTCGTTTGGTATTAGTCCCAGGTCCATACATCATACCATTCTTGAAATATGAGCATGACCCACTTTCACAAATTTTGGCCACACCAACTTTTTACGTAAAAATGGATGTATGGACTTCAGGAATGCTTTAAAGAGTCAAAAAATGTGATTTCCAGCAATTCTGAAAAAATGCATTCAATGACCCCAGGTAACCTCCGTGACCTTGACCCACATTTTTGAACCCCCATCAAGTGTCAACTTATTTAGTGTTGGCTCCAGGTCCATGCATCACACCATGCTTGAGATATGAGCTTGACCCACTTTCAAAAATTTTGGCCACACCCACTTTTTTCATGAAAAAATGCACATCTGAATTTTTAGGAAGCATTTGGAGGGCAAAAAATGTGATTTCCAGCAGTTATGAAAATTGCACTCATTGACCCCTGAGTGACCTCGGTGACCTTGACCCATATTTTGAATCTCCATCGAGTGTCGACTCATTTGCTGTTGGTCCCAGGTCCATATGTCATACCATGCTTGAGATATGAGCGTGACCCACTTTCAAAAATTTTGGCCACGCCCACTTTTTTACGTCAAAATGCATGTGTGTATGTCAGGAATGCTTTAGGGGGTCAAAAAATGTGATTTCTAGCAATTATGAAAAATGCACTTAATGACCTAGGTGACCTATGTGACCTTGACCCATATTTTAAATCTCCATCGAGTGTCGACTCATTTGGTGTTGGTCCCAGGTCCATACGTCGTACCATGCTCGAGATATGAGCGTGACCCACTTTCAAAAATTTTGGCTACGCCCACTTTTTTTTACGTCAAAATACATGTGCGTATGTCAGGAATGCTCTAGGGGGTCAAAAAATGTGATTTCTAGCAATTATGAAAAATGCACTTAATGACCCCTAGGTGACCTCCGTGACCTTGACCCATATTTTGAATCTCCATCGAGTGTCGACTCATTTGGTGTTGGTCCCAGGTCCATACGTAATACCATGCTTGAGATATGAGCATGACCCACTTTCAAAAATTTTGGCCACGCCCACTTTTTTACGTCAAAATGCATGTGTGTATGTCAGGAATGCTTTAGGGGGTCAAAAAATGTGATTTCTAGCAATTATGAAAAATGAACTTAATGACCCCTAGGTGACCTCCGTGACCTTGACCCATATTTTGAATCCCCATCGAGTGTCGACTCATTTGGTGTTGGTCCCAAGTCCATACATCATACCATTCTTGAGATATGAGCGTGACCCACTTTCAAAAATTTTGTTCACGCCCACTTTTTTATGTCAAAATGCATGTGTGTATGTCAGGAATGATTTAGGGTGTCAAAAAATGTGATTTCTAGCAATTATGAAAAATGCACTTAATGACCCCTAGGTGACCTCCATGACCTTGACCCATATTTTGAATCTCCATCGAGTGTCGACTCGTTTGGTGTTGGTCCCAGGTCCATACGTCATACCATGCTTGAGATATGAGCGTGACCCACTTTCAAAAATTTTGGCCACGCCCACTTTTCTTATGTCAAAATGCATGTGTGTACGTCAGGAATACTTTAGGGGGTCAAAAATGTGATTTCCAGCAATTCTGAAAAATGCACTCATTGACCCCTAGATTACCTCCGTGACCTTGACCCATATTTTGAACCTCCATTGAATGTCGACTCATTTGGTGTTGGTCCCAGGTCTGTAGGTCATACCACGCCTGAGATATGGGTGTGACCCACTTTCAAAACACCCCTACAGACACCCCTGATACCCCAGGAATCTGAAAAACATAGGTGGCCGAGAACTTCTGGCTGTCTATCAGCATGCCAAAAATCAACGAGATAGGGCAATTCGTTTTCGAGTTATCTTGCGGACAAAAACGTGATGAGAAGACAGAAGACAGGAGAAGAAGAAGAAGAAGAAGAAGAAGAAGAAGAAGAAGAAGAAGAAGAAGAAAAGAAGAAGAAGAAGAAAAAGAAGAAAAAAGAAAAAGAAACCGTGCAAAAACAATAGTCTGTGTGTTTCACACAGACTAAAAAAGAAAAAAACTAGAGAAACAGAATTTACTGCATCCAGTAAATTCAAATCTTTGTGAAAATGGTTAATGTATCAGGAATAAACTCTACAGAAAGTGAAATTATGGAGGCTTATCTTCTGGTGTAAAATATTTTTTAACAAATCAGAAATGGGTTTTCGTCAACAGTATTTACAGATATTCGTACAGGAATCAGAACAATTTTTATAAGAAACCAGAAAAGGCATATATGTGACCAGCATTCAAAGGGTTCGATACACGAATTAGAAATGGATAATTTTGGCTTTGCCCACTAATTTGAGTGATGAAATACATTCATAAACTTTAGAAATACATTAAGGTTTAAATGCATTTCCCAGTCTTTCTGAATAATATGCACTTGATGATCTCATTCAGGTGGACCGTATATTGAATCTCCAGCACTTTTTAACTCAGTCGGTGTAGTCCCATGTCTACATCTACACTGAAGAATGAGCGCAACCCACTTTGAAATAATGGCTCCACCAACTTCAGATCTGTCATCTGTCATTCAGATAGAAAGGGTGAAAAAAACATAGATGAGTGCAAACTGGTTATTGTTAACCTGCATGCCAAAATGCATCGAGATAGGAGGATCCGTATTTGAGTTGTCGCGCTGACAAAGGGTGCACAGACTCTATGTCGGAGATATTGTCATAAAAACCTTAAAAACCCCCAAGAGGTCATTTGAAGGCCTGCTCATAAAAGAGCATCTAGTGACATAAACAAGGCATATATAAAACTAGAACTTCTCTAATAAATTAATTTTAAACAGTCATAGCACTAACACAGTTAACAGTACAGTCAACTATGTCAGTATTGCATATTTTACCAGCATCCTGACAGTATACAATTACATGTACACCGGAATTCTTCATGATCAAGTTGTTTGTTTTTATATTAACTTGGTTTGGGAATTAATTCTGTACAATGAGATTAAATAAATAGATCATGTTATTGTATGTGACAGTCACAGCTTTCTCCCTTCTGCTTTTTGTGAAATTCTTTCATAGAGAAAATATTCATACAGGAATGAGAACAATTTTTCTAAGAAATCCGAAAAGGCATATATGTGCACACCATTTATAGGGTTCGATCAAGGAATAAGAAATGGACATTACTGCCGCTGCCATTTGTTTGAATGATGAGATACATGTATAATCTTCAGAACTGCATTAACTGGTATAAAATGAAATTCCTAATAGATCGAAAAAGTATGCATTTAATGACCTCTCTTGACCGCATAGAGGTGGACCACATTTTGAACCTCCAGCAAGTTTCAACTCATTTGGTGTAGGTACCATTACTATTGGTCATACCAAACCTGATGTATGAGTATAAACTACTTTGTAAATATTGGCTCCACCAACTCCGTATCTGCCATATTTGTAGATGATGGCAAATGTTCATATTAGCAAGGCAATGATGAAGTGCATGCATGGGACCTCTGGAAAATATATTGCAAGTAAAAAGGTTCAGTAATGTTGGAATGTAGACGTTGAAAGGCCTTAAAGACCCCCCGAGAGCCTGTCTGAAGACTTATTGGCATTGTCAAAATACCGAGGTCCCATCTATATCCATGTGTGTTTAGAACAACACTGTGAGAATGGAAATGGTTTTCATTATTCTCAATGATTTTTTCGAAGAGAGGTGGACCATCGAAGTGCAGTATGCTTTCGTACATAGCGCCACCATGCCCCCATATTAAGATCTTCAGAGGGTTAAAATATTCACTTTAAATATTCCATTTTAGTCCTTCAACCCTTTACCCAACGAATCCGCCGCATCCGCCGCGTAATATGCAAATTGAGAAGTTGAAAAAATATTAGTTCCAACGAGGGGTCCCATGATATGGTTTTGTTGAAATTGTTCGGAAAATTTGAAAAAAAAATGATATTTGAAATAATAAATTTTGCTATCGTCTGCGTTGGGTAAAGGGTTAAATGTGGGCGCAGTGGCTGAGTTGGCAGAGGTGCAGGCTGCAAGTCGAGCGGTCCTAACTCTGTCCTTGGGCAAGACACTTCACCCCATTGCCCACGTGTGTGCATGGTGGCGATGTGTACTAAAGCGTACTGCACATCGATGGTGCACCTGTCTTCAACCAATGCTAACCCTGCTTGTGTGGAGTTAGTATGTGGGGAATCTGATAGTTGCTCGCTGTTGCCCGGAGGTTCTCCCCAGGTACTCTGGCTTCCTCCACCCGTAAAACTGTCCTGGTCATGGTAAACCACTGTGCAGAATATGTGATATTAAACACCAATAAATAAATAATCCTTTAAAAATGAGCTCATTCCAATGAAGGGTCATAAGCTATGTTTTTCAAGCAAAAATGAAAAAGTAATTAAAACTGAATAGACATTTCTGTGTATAAAGCTGACCGGTTTTGCCTTTATGTTGGCTAAAGGGTTAAGAATCCCTTAGTTTGGAAAGCACACTGAAAAGGTGTCCCATTCCACATAGAATCAAATGTTTCAGAAAAGAAAGCGAAGAACATTCTGTAGCCATGAGTTATATTAAAGATATTCACATCGAAGTATTAGGAGGGTTAAAATCTGATCATTCAAATATTCCATTTTATTACTTTGTAACTGTGATAGGTGTTTCGAGAAAGCCACACACCACTCCATCCCAAAACCTCTCAATCCTGAGTTAGGATTGAGAATAAATATAATTTAAAAAAAAAAATGCTTTGAAAAGTGAAGGTTTCTCTCTCTCTTCAATGATTGAGACTGAAGTTTTGTAACATGATACAACATAAATATACAGTGCTGTTCAATGTAACAAAGAATTCTATCTCAGCTCTCTCTCTGGAGATTTCTGTTTTAGATAATGGTTACTGCTTTAGCTAACTCATTTCCCAGTAAATGTTGTAAACATATTTTTAACATCTAGAGTCCGAAGGCCCCACATGCCTCCAAATCATAGATGACCAAGTACCAATGGCAGGCAGTCTATCAGTATACCAAAAACATTGAGATAGGATTGATTGTATTTGGGTTATCATGTTGACAAACAGTGCATAGAAGACATTCTATGAATGTTATTAATTTATTGGGGTTTAATGACACTTCAACAGCTAGGCCGCCTCGTGTCGTACAGTTTTTACGGATGGAGGAAACCAGAGAACACAGAGAACCACCAAACAACAACAACAAGTAACTGTTTGGCTCCCCAACATGCTAACTCCACACAAGCAGGGTTAGTGCAAGTGTATCATCGACATGCAGTATGTCTTAGTACACATCATCACTATGCCATTATGTGGGCAATGGGGGTGAAGTGTTTTTGCCTAAAGACACAAGGCACTTGCCGCAGATAGGATTCAAACTGAGAACCTCTCGGCTTGCAGCCTGCACCTCTAACTGCTTAGCCACCGTGCCCCTCTATGAATGTAATGGGAATACTTTAGAGGCTTATTTTGGGGATAAAATAGTTTTAAAGAAATAAGAAATAGGTTTTCAATGACAGTATTTATAGATATTCATTCAAAAATCAGATAATTTTTTCCAAGAAACCAGAAAATGTATATATCTTCACAGCATTCAAAGGGACCAATCAAGGGAATGCACAAGGAGGTTCAAAAATATGATTTCCAACAATTCTGGTAATAGCCCTCGTGACTCCTGTTTGACCTTGGCCCAAATTTTGAATCTCCATCGAGTGTCAACTCGTTTGGTATTAGTCCCAGGTCCATACGTCATACCATGCTTGAAATATGAGCATGACCCACTTTCACAAATTTTGGCCACACCAACTTTTTACGTAAAATGGATTTATGGACTTCGGGAATGCTTTAGAGGGTCAAAACATGTGATTTCCAGCAATTCTGAAAAAATGCATTCAATGACCCCAGGCGACCTCCGTGACCTTGACCCACATTTTTGAACCTCCATCAAGTGTCAACTTATTTAGTGTTGGCTCCAGGTCCATGCATCACACCATGCTTGAGATATGAGCTTGACCCACTTTCAAAAATTTTGGCCACACCCACTTTTTTCATGAAAAAATGCACATCTGAATTTTGGGGAAGCATTTGGAGGTCAAAAAATGTGATTTCCAGCAATTATGAAAAATGCACTCATTGACCCCTAGGTGACCTCCGTGACCTTGACCCATATTTTGAATCTCCATCGAGTGTCGACTCATTTGGTGTTGGTCCCAGGTCCATACATCATACCATGCTTGAGATATGAGCGTGACCCAGTTTCAAAAATTTTGGTCACGCCCACTTTTTTTACGTCAAAATGCATGTATGTATGTCAGGAATGCTTTAGGGGGTCAAAAAATGTGATTTCTAGCAATTATGAAAAATTCACTTAATGACCCCTAGGTGACCTTCGTGACCTTGACCCATTCATATGTGAAACGATTCAGTACATTTTTCACATTCTTCAACTAAACTATTTAATTAGTCTATTGTTTTTGCACGGTTTATTTTTCTTTTTCTTTTTAGTCTGTGTGAAACACACAGACTATTGTTTTTGCACGGTTTCTTTTTCTTTTTCTTTCTTCTTCTTCTTCTTCTTCTTCTTCTTCTTCTTCTTCTTCTTCTTCTTCTTCTTCTCCTGTCTTCTGTCTTCTTCTTCTTCTCTTCTTCTTCTTCTTCTTCTTCTTCTTCTTCTTCTTCTTCTCCTGTCTTCTGTCTTCTCATCACTATATTGTCTGCAAGATAACTCGAAAACGAATCGCCCTATCTCATTGATTTTTGGCATGCTGATAGACAGCCAGAAGTTCTCGGCCACCTATGTTTTTCAGGTTCCTGGGGTATCAGGGGTGTTTGTAGGGGTGTTTTGAAAGTGGGTCACGCCCATATCTCAGGCGTGGTATGACCTACAGACCTGTGACCAACACCAAATGAGTCGACATTCAAGGGAGGTTCAAAATATGGGTCAAGGTCATCTAGGGGTCATTGAGTGCATTTTTCAGAATTGCTGGAAATCACATTTTTTGACCCCCTAAAGTATTCCTGATGTACACACATGCATTTTGACGTAAAAAAAAGTGCGCGTGGTCAAAATTTTTGAAAGGGGGTCACGCTCATATCTCAAGCATGGTATGACGTATGGACCTGGGACCAACACCAAACGAGTCGACACTCGATGGAGATTCAAAATATGGGTCAAGGTCACGGAGGTCACCTAGGGGTCATTAAGTGCATTTTTCAGAATTGCTAGAAATCACTTTTTTGACCCCCTAAAGCATTCCTGACTTATACACATGCATTTTGACGTAAAAAAAATGTGGGCGTGGCCAAAATTTTTGAAAGTGGGTCACACTCATATCTCAAGCATGGTATGACGTATGGACCTGGGACCAACACCAAATGAGTCGACACTCGATGGAGATTCAAAATATGGGTCAAGGTCACGGAGGTCACCTAGGGGTCAATAAGTGCATTTTTCATAATTGCTGAAAATCACATTTTTTGACCTCCAAATGCTTCCCCAAAATTCAGATGTGCATTTTTTCATGAAAAAAGTGGGTGTGGCCAAAATTTTTGAAAGTGGGTCAAGCTCATATCTCAAGCATGGTGTGATGCATGGACCTGGAGCCAACACTAAATAAGTTTACACTTGATGGAGGTTCAAAAATGTGGGTCAAGGTCACGGAGGTCACCTGGGGTCATTGAATGCATTTTTTCAGAATTGCTGGAAATCACATGTTTTGACCCTCTAAAGCATTCCTGAAGTCCATACATCCATTTTTACGTAAAAAGTTGGTGTGGCCAAAACTTGTGAAAGTGGGTCATGCTCATATTTCAAGCATGGTATGATGTATGGACCTGGAACTAATACCAAATGAGTTGACACTCGACGGAGATTCAAAATTTGGGCCAAGGTCGAACAGGAGTCACGAGGGCTATTTCCAGAATTGTTGGAAATCATATTTTTGAACCTCCTTGTGCATTTCCTTGATTGGTCCCTTTGAATGCTGTGAAGATATATACCTTTTCTGGTTTCTTGGAAAAAATTATATGATTTTTGAATGAATATCTATAAATACTGTCATTGAAAACCTATTTCTTATTTCTTTAAAACTATTTTATCCCCAAAATAAGCCTCTAAAGTATTCCTATTACATTCATAGAGGGGCACGGTGGCTAAGCATTTAGAGGTGCAGGCTGCAAGCCGAGAGGTTCTCAGTTTGAATCCTATCTGCGGCAAGTGCCTTGTGTCTTTAGGCAAAAACACTTCACCCCCGTTGCCCACATAATGGCATAGTGATGATGTGTACTAAGACATACTGCATGTCGATGATACACTTGCACTAACCGTGCTTGTGTGGAGTTAGCATGTTGGGGAGCCAAACAGTTACTTGTTGTTGTTGTTTGGTGGTTCTCTGTGTTCTCTGGTTTCCTCCATCCGTAAAAACTGTACGACACGAGGCGGCCTAGCTGTTCAAGTGTCATTAAACCCCAATAAATTAATAACATTCATAGAATGTCTTCTATGCACTGTTTGTCAACATGATAACCCCAGTATAATCAATCCTATCTCAATGTTTTTGGTATACTGATAGACTGCCTGCCATTGGTACTTGGTCATCTATGATTTGGAGGCATGTGGGGCCTTCGGACCCTAGATGTTAAAAATATGTTTACAACATTTACTGGGAAATGAGTTAGCTGAAGCAGTAACCATTATCTAAAACAGAAATCTCCAGAGAGAAAGCTGAGATAGAATTCTTTGTTACATTGAACAGCACTGTATATTTATGTTGTATCATGTTACAAAACTTCAGTCTCAATCATTGAAGAGAGAGAGAAACCTTCACTTTTCAAAGCATTTTTTTTTAAAATCTATTTATTCTCAATCCTAACTCAGGATTGAGAGGTTTTGGGATGGAGTGGTGTGTGGCTTTCTCGAAACACCTATCACAGTTACAAAGTAATAAAATGGAATATTTGAATGGTCAGATTTTAACCCTCCTAATACTTCGATGTGAATATCTTTAATATAACTCACGGCTACAGAATGTTTTACGCTTTCTTTTCTGAAACATTTAATTCTATGTGGAATGGGACACCTTTTCAGTGTGCTTTCCAAACTAAGGGATTCTTAACCCTTTAGCCAACATAAAGGCAAAAACCGGTCAGCTTTATACACAGAAATGTCTATTCAGTTTTAATTACTTTTTCATTTTTGCTTGAAAAACATAGCTTATGACCCTTCATTGGAATGAGTTCATTTTTAAAGGATTATTTATTTATTGGTGTTTAATGTCACATATTCTGCACAGTGGTTTACCATGACCAGGACAGTTTTACGGGTGGAGGAAGCCAGAGTACCTGGGGAGAACTTCCGGGCAACAGCGAGCAACTATCAGATTCCCCACATACTAACTCCACACAAGCAGGGTTAGCAATGGTTGAAGACAGGTGCACCATCGATGTGCAGTACGCTTTAGTACACATCGCCACCATGCACACACGTGGGCAATGGGGGGAAGTGTCTTGCCCAAGGACAGAGTTAGGACCGCTCGACTTGCAGCCTGCACCTCTGCCAACTCAGCCACTGCGCCCCCATTTAACCCTTTACCCAACGCAGACGATAGCAAAATTTATTATTTCAAATATCATTTTTTTTTCAAATTTTCCAAACAATTTCAACAAAACCATATCATGGGACCCCTCGTTGGAACTAATATTTTTTCAACTTCTCAATTTGCATATTACGCGGCGGATGCGGCCGATTCGTTGGGTAAAGGGTTGAAGGACTAAAATGGAATATTTGAAGTGAATATTTTAACCCTCTGAAGATCTTAATATGGGGCACGGTGGCGCTGTGTACGAAAGCGTACTGCACTTCGATGGTCCACCTCTCTTCGAAAAAATCATTGAGAATAATGAAAACCATTTCCATTCTCACAGTGTTGTTCTAAACACACATGGATATAGACGGGACCTCGGTATTTTGACAATGCCAATAAGTCTTCAGACAGGCTCTCGGGGGGTCTTTAAGGCCTTTCAACGTCTATATTCCAACATTACTGAACCTTTTTACTTGCAATTTATTTTCCAGAGGTCCCATGCATGCACTTCATCGTTGCCTTGCTAATATGAACATTTGCCATCATCTACAAATATGGCAGATATGGAGTTGGTGGAGCCAATATTTACAAAGTAGTTTATACTCATACATCAGGTTTGGTATGACCAATAGTAATGGTACCTACACCAAATGAGTTGAAACTTGCTGGAGGTTCAAAATGTGGTCCACCTCTATGCGGTCAAGAGAGGTCATTAAATGCATACTTTTTCGATCTATTAGGAATTTCATTTTATACCAGTTAATGCAGTTCTGAAGATTATACATGTATCTCATCATTCAAACAAATGGCAGCGGCTGTAATGTCCATTTCTTATTCCTTGATCGAACCCTATAAATGGTGTGCACATATATGCCTTTTCGGATTTCTTAGAAAAATTGTTCTCATTCCTGTATGAATATTTTCTCTATGAAAGAATTTCACAAAAAGCAGAAGGGAGAAAGCTGTGACCTTCACATACAATAACATGATCTATTTATTTAATCTCATTGTACAGAATTAATTCCCAAACCAAGTTAATATAAAAACAAACAACTTGATCATGAAGAATTCCGGTGTACATGCAATTGTATACTGTCAGGATGCTGGTAAAATATGCAATACTGACATAGTTGACTATACCGTTAACTGTGTTAGTGCTATGACTGTTTAAAATTAATTTATTAGAGAAGTTCTAGTTTTATATATGGCTTGTTTATGTCACTAGATGCTCTTTTATGAGCAGGCCTTCAAATGAGCTCTTGGGGTTTTTAAGGTTTTTATGACAATATCTCCGACATAGAGTCTGTGCACCCTTTGTCAGCGCGACAACTCAAATACGGATCGTCCTATCTCGATGCATTTTGGCATGCAGGTTAACAATAACCAGTTTGCACTCATCTATGTTTTTTTCACCCTTTACATCTGAATGACAGATGACAGATCTGAAGTTGGTGAAGCCATTATTTCAAAGTGGGTTGCGCTCATTCTTCAGTGTAGATGTAGACATGGGACTACACCGACTGAGTTAAAAAGTGCTGGAGATTCAATATACGGTCCACCTGAATGAGATCATCAAGTGCATATTATTCAGAAAGACTGGGAAATGCATTTACACCTTAATGTATTTCTAAAGTTTATGAATGTATTTCATCACTCAAATTAGTGGGCAAAGCCAAAATTGTCCATTTCTAATTCGTGTATCGAACCCTTTGAATGCTGGTCACATATATGCCTTTTCTGGTTTCTTATAAAAATTGTTCTGATTCCTGTATGAATATCTGTAAATACTGTTAACGAAAACCCATTTCTGATTTGTTAAAAAATATTTTACACCAGAAGATAAGCCTCCATAATTTCTCTTTCTGTAGAGTTTATTCCTGATACATTAACCTTTTTCACAGAGACTTAAATTTACTGGATGCAGTAAATTCTGTTTCTCTAGTTTTTTTCTTTTTTAGTCTGTGTGAAACACACAGACTATTGTTTTTGCACGGTTTCTTTTTCTTTCTTTTTTTTCTTCTTTTTTCTTCTTCTTCTTCTTCATCTTCTTCTTCTTCTTCTTCTTCTTCTTCTTCTTCTTCTTCTTCTTCTTCTGTCTTCTCATCACTTTTTTGTCCGCAAGATAACTCGAAAACGAATTGCCCTGTCTCGTTGATTTTTGGCATGCAGATAGACAGCCAGAAGTTCTCGGCCACCTATGTTTTTCAGATTCCTGGGGTATCAGGGGTGTCTGTAGGGGTGTTTTGAAAGTGGGTCACACCCATATCTCAGGCGTGGTATGACCTAC
This sequence comes from Pictodentalium vernedei, assembly GCA_031216915.1. Lineage (NCBI taxonomy): Eukaryota > Metazoa > Mollusca > Scaphopoda > Dentaliida > Dentaliidae > Pictodentalium > Pictodentalium vernedei. Next base: position 685,883,665 of record CM062296.1, on the reverse strand, counting down.
AGACCTGGGACCAACACCAAATGAGTCGACATTCAATGGAGGTTCAAAATATGTGTCAAGGTCACGTAGGTCATCTAGGGGTCATTGAGGGCATTTTTTTAGAATTGCTGGAAATCACATTTTTGACCACCTAAAGTATTCCTGACGTACACACATGCATTTGGCGTAAAAAAGTGGGCGTGGCCAAAAGTTTTGAAAGTGGGTCACGCTCATATCTCAAGCATGGTATGACGTATGGACCTGGGACCAACACCAAATGAGTCGACACTCGATGGAGATTCAAAATATGGGTCAAGGTCACGGAGGTCACCTAGGGGTCATTAAGTGCATTTTTCATAATTGCTAGAAATCACATTTTTTGACCCCCTAAAGCATTCCTGACATACACACATGTATTTTGACGTAAAAAAAAGTGGGCATAGCCAAAATTTTTGAAAGTGGGTCACGCTCATATCTCAAGCATGGTACGACGTATGGACCTGGGACCAACACCAAATGAGTCGACACTCGATGGAGATTCAAAATATGTGTCAAGGTCACATAGGTCACCTGGGGGTCATTAAGTGCATTTTTCATAATTGGTAGAAATCACATTTTTGACCCCCTAAAGTATTCCTGACGTACACACATGTATTTTGAAGTAAAAAAAGTGGGCGTGGCCAAAATGTTTGAAAGTGGGTCACGCTCATATCTCAAGCATGGTATGACGTATGGACCTGGGACCAACAGCAAATGAGTCGACACTCGATGGAGATTCAGAATATGGATCAAGGTTATGGAGGTCACCTAGGGATCATTAAGTGCATTTTTCATAATTGCTAGAAATCACATTTTTTGACCCCCTAAAGCATTCCTGACATACACACATGCATTTTGACATAAAAAATTGGGCGTGACCAAAATTTTTGAAAGTGGGTCACGCTCATATCTCAAGCATGGTATGATGTTTGTACCTGGTACCAACACCAAATGAGTCGACACTCGACGGAGATTCAAAATATGGGTCAAGGTCACGGAGGTCACCTAGGTCATTAAGTGCATTTTTCATAATTGCTAGAATCACATTTTTTGACCCCCTAAAGCATTCCTGACATACACGCATGCATTTTGACGTAAAAAAGTGGGCGTGGCCAAAATTTTTGAAAGTGGGTCATGCTCATATCTCAAGCATGGTATGACATATGGACCTGGGACCAACAGCAAATGAGTCGACACTCGATGGAGATTCAAAATATGGGTCAAGGTCACCGAGGTCACTCAGGGGTCAATGAGTGCATTTTTCATAATTCCTGGAAATCACATTTTTTTACCTCCAAATGCTTCCCCAAAATTCAGATGTGCATTTTTTCATGAAAAAAGTGGGTGTGGCCAAAATTTTTGAAAGTGGGTCAAGCTCATATCTCAAGCATGGTGTGATGCATGGACCTGGAGCCACCACTAAATAAGGTGACACTTGATGGGGGTTCAAAAATGTGGGTCAAGGTCACGGAGGTTATCTGGGGTCATTGAATGCATTTTTTCAGAATTGCTGGAAATCACATGTTTTGACTCTTTAAAGCATTCCTGAAGTCCATACATCCATTTTTACGTAAGAAGTTGGTGTGGCCAAAATTTGTGAAAGTGGGTCATGCTCATATTTCAAGCATGGTATGATGTATGGACCTGGGACTAATACCAAACGAGTTGGCACTCGATGGAGATTCAAAATTTGGGCCAAGGTCGAACAGGAGTCACGAGGGCTATTACCAGAATTGCTGGAAATCATATTTTTGAACCTCCTTGTGCATTCCCTTGATTGGTCCCTTTGAATGCTGTGACGATATATACCTTTTCTGGTTTCTTGGAAAAAATTATATGATTTTTGAATGAATATCTATAAATACTGTCATTGAAAACCTATTTCTTATTTCTTTAAAACTATTTTATCCCCGAAATAAGCCTCTAAAGTATTCCCATTACATTCATAGAGGGGCACGGTGGCTAAGCAGTTAGAGGTGCAGGCTGCAAGCCGAGAGGTTCTCAGTTTGAATCCTATCTGCGGCAAGTGCCTTGTGTCTTTAGGCAAAAACACTTCACCCCCATTGTCCACATAATGGCATAGTGATGATGTGTACTAAGACATACTGCATGTCGATGATACACTTGCACTAACCCTGCTTGTGTGGAGTTAGCATGTTGGGAAGCCAAACAGTTACTTGTTGTTGTTGTTTGGTGGTTCTCTGTGTTCTCTGGTTTCCTCCATCCGTAAAAACTGTACGACACGAGGCGGCCTAGCTGTTGAAGTGTCATTAAACCCTAATAAATTAATAACATTCATAGAATGTCTTCTATGCATTGTTTGTCAACATGATAACCCAAATACAATCAATCCTATCTCAATGTTTTTGGTATACTGATAGACTGCCTGCCATTGGTACTTGGTCATCTATGATTTGGAGGCATGTGGGGCCTTCGGACTCTAGATGTTAAAAATATGTTTACAACATTTACTGGGAAATGAGTTAGCTAAAGCAGTAACCATTATCTAAAACAGAAATCTCCAGAGAGAGAGCTGAGATAGAATTCTATGTTACATTGAACAGCACTGTATATTTATGTTGTATCATGTTACAAAACTTCAGTCTCAATCATTGAAGAGAGAGAGAAACCTTCACTTTTCAAAGCATTTTTTTTTAAAATCTATTTATTCTCAATCCTAACTCAGGATTGAGAGGTTTTGGGATGGAGTGGTGTGTGGCTTTCTCGAAACACCTATCACAGTTACAAAGTAATAAAATGGAATATTTGAATGATCAGATTTTAACCCTCCTAATACTTCGATGTGAATATCTTTAATATAACTCATGGCTACAGAATGTTTTTCGCTTTCTTTTCTGAAACATTTAATTCTATGTGGAATGGGACACCTTTTCAGTGTGCTTTCCAAACTAAGGGATTCTTAACCCTTTAGCCAACATAAAGGCAAAACCGGTCAGCTTTATACACAGAAATGTCTATTCAGTTTTAATTACTTTTTCATTTTTGCTTGAAAAACATAGCTTATGACCCTTCATTGGAATGAGCTCATTTTTAAAGGATTATTTATTTATTGGTGTTTAATGTCACATATTCTGCACAGTGGTTTACCATGACCAGGACAGTTTTACGGGTGGAGGAAGCCAGAGTACCTGGGGAGAACCTCTGGGCAACAGCGAGCAACTATCAGATTCCCCACATACTAACTCCACACAAGCAGGGTTAGCATTGGTTGAAGACGGGTGCACCATCGATGTGCAGTACGCTTTAGTACACATCGCCACCATGCACACACGTGGGCAATGGGGTGAAGTGTCTTGCCCAAGGACAGAGTTAGGACCGCTCGACTTGCAGCCTGCACCTCTGCCAACTCAGCCACTGCGCCCCATTTAACCCTTTACCCAACGCAGACGATAGCAAAATTTATTATTTCAAATATCATTTTTTTCAAATTTTCCAAACAATTTCAACAAAACCATATCATGTTGGGTAAAGGGTTGAAGGACTAAAATGGAATATTTAAAGTGAATATTTTAACCCTCTGAAGATCTTAATATGGGGGCACGGTGGTGCTGTGTACGAAAGCATACTGCACTTCGATGGTCCACCTCTCTTCGTAAAAATCATTGAGAATAATGAAAACCATTTCCATTCTCACAGTGTTGTTCTAAACACACATGGATATAGATGGGACCTCGGTATTTTGACAATGCCAATAAGTCTTCAGACAGGCTCTCGGGGGGTCTTTAAGGCCTTTCAACGTCTACATTCCAACATTACTGAACCTTTTTACTTGCAATATATTTTCCAGAGGTCCCATGCATGCACTTCATCATTGCCTTGCTAATATGAACATTTGCCATCATCTACAAATATGGCAGATACGGAGTTGGTGGAGCCAATATTTACAAAGTAGTTTATACTCATACATCAGGTTTGGTATGACCAATAGTAATGGTACCTACACCAAATGAGTTGAAACTTGCTGGAGGTTCAAAATGTGGTCCACCTCAAGAGAGGTCATTAAATGCATACTTTTTCGATCTATTAGGAATTTCATTTTATACCAGTTAATGCAATTCTGAAGATTATACATGTATCTCATCATTCAAACAAATGGCAGCGGCAGTAATGTCCATTTCTTATTCCTTGATCGAACCCTATAAATGGTGTGCACATATATGCCTTTTCGGATTTCTTAGAAAAATTGTTCTCATTCCTGTATGAATATTTTCTCTATGAAAGAATTTCACAAAAAGCAGAAGGGAGAAAGCTGTGACTGTCACATACAATAACATGATCTATTTATTTAATCTCATTGTACAGAATTAATTCCCAAACCAAGTTAATATAAAAACAAACAACTTGATCATGAAGAATTCCGGTGTACATGTAATTGTATACTGTCAGGATGCTGGTAAAATATGCAATACTGACATAGTTGACTGTACTGTTAACTGTGTTAGTGCTATGACTGTTTAAAATTAATTTATTAGAGAAATTCTAGTTTTATATATGCCTTGTTTATGTCACTAGATGCTCTTTTATGAGCAGGCCTTCAAATGAGCTCTTGGGTTTTTTAAGGTTTTTATGACAATATCTCCGACATAGAGTCTGTGCACCCTTTGTCAGCGCGACAACTCAAATACGGATCGTCCTATCTCGATGCATTTTGGCATGCAGGTTAACAATAACCAGTTTGCACTCATCTATGTTTTTTTCACCCTTTACATCTGAATGACAGATGACAGATCTGAAGTTGGTGGAGCCATTATTTCAAAGTGGGTTGCGCTCATTCTTCAGTGTAGATGTAGACATGGGACTACACCGACTGAGTTAAAAAGTGCTGGAGATTCAATATACGGTCCACCTGAATGAGATCATCAAGTGCATATTATTCAGAAAGACTGGGAAATGCATTTACACCTTAATGTATTTCTAAAGTTTATGAATGTATTTCATCACTCAAATTAGTGGGCAAAGCCAAAATTGTCCATTTCTAATTCGTGTATCGAACCCTTTGAATGCTGGTCACATATATGCCTTTTCTGGTTTCTTATAAAAATTGTTCTGATTCCTGTATGAATATCTGTAAATACTGTTAACGAAAACCCATTTCTGATTTGTTAAAAAATATTTTACACCAGAAGATAAGCCTCCATAATTTCTCTTTCTGTAGAGTTTATTCCTGATACATTAACCTTTTTCACAGAGACTTAAATTTACTGGATGCAGTAAATTCTGTTTCTCTAGTTTTTTCTTTTTTAGTCTGTGTGAAACACACAGACTATTGTTTTTGCACGGTTTCTTTTTCTTTTTTTTTTTTCTTCTTTTTTTTTTCTTCTTCTTCTTCTTCTTTTCTTCTTCTTCTTCTTCTTCTTCTTCTTCTTCTTCTTCTTCTTCTTCTCCTGTCTTCTGTCTTCTCATCACTTTTTTGTCCGCAAGATAACTCGAAAACGAATTGCCCTATCTCGTTGATTTTCGGCATGCTGATAGACAGCCAGAAGTTCTCGGCCACCTATGTTTTTCAGATTCCTGGGGTATCAGTGGTGTCTGTAGGGGTGTTTTGAAAGTGGGTCACACCCATATCTCAGGCGTGGTATGACCTACAGACCTGGGACCAACACCAAATGAGTCGACATTCAATGGAGGTTCAAAATATGTGTCAAGGTCACGGAGGTCATCTAGGGGTCATTGAGGGCATTTTTCAGAATTGCTGGAAATCACATTTTTGACCCCCTAAAGTATTCCTGACGTACACACATGCATTTTGACGTAAAAAAAGTGGGCGTGGGCAAAATTTTTGAAAGTGGGTCACGCTCATATCTCAAGCATGGTATGACGTATGGACCTGGGACCAACACCAAACGAGTCGACACTCGATGGAGATTCAAAATATGGGTCAAGGTCATGGAGGTCACTTAGGGGTCATTAAGTGCATTTTTCATAATTGCTAGAAATCACATTTTTTGACACCCTAAAGCATTCCTGAAATACACACATGCATTTTGACATAAAAAGTGGGCGTGACCAAAATTTTTGAAAGTGGGTCACGCTCATATCTCAAGCATGGTATGATGTATGGACTTGGGACCAACACCAAATGAGTCGACACTCGATGGGGATTAAAAATATGGGTCAAGGTCACGGAGGTCACCTAGGGGTCATTAAGTGCATTTTTCATAATTGCTAGAAATCACATTTTTTGACCCCCTAAAGCATTCCTGACATACACACATGCATTTTGACGTAAAAAAAGAGGGCGTGGCCAAAATTTTTGAAAGTGGGTCACGCTCATATCTCAAGCATGGTATTACGTATGGACCTGGGACCAACACCAAATGAGACGACACTCGATGGAGATTCAAAATATGGGTCAAGGTCACGGAGGTCACCTAGGGGTCATTAAGTGCATTTTTCATAATTGCTAGAAATCACATTTTTTGACCCCCAAAAGCATTCCTGACATACACACATGTATTTTTACGTAAAAAAAAAGTGGGCGTAGCCAAAATTTTTGAAAGTGGGTCACCCTCATATCTCAAGCATGGTACGACGTATGGACCTGGGACCAACACCAAATGAGCCGACACTCGATGGAGATTCAGAATATGGATCAAGGTTATGGAGGTCACCTAGGGATCATTAAGTGCATTTTTCATAATTGGTAGAAATCACATTTTTGACCCCCTAAAGCATTCCTGACGTACACACATGTATTTTGAAGTAAAAAAAGTGGGCGTGGCCAAAATGTTTGAATGTGGGTCACGCTCATATCTCAAGCATGGTATGACGTATGGACCTGGGACCAACACCAAATGAGTCGACACTAGATGGAGATTCAGAATATGAATCAAGGTTATGGAGGTCACCTAGGGATCATTAAGTGCATTTTTCATAATTGCTAGAAATCACATTTTTTGACCCCCTAAAGCATTCCTGACATACACACATGCATTTTGACGTAAAAAATTGGGCGTGACCAAAATTTTTGAAAGTGGGTCACGCTCATATCTCAAGCATGGTATGATGTTTGTACCTGGGACCAACACCAAATGAGTCAACACTCGATGGAGATTCAAGATATGGGTCAAGGTCACGGAGGTCACCTAGGACATTAAGTGAATTTTTCATAATTGCTAGAAATCACATTTTTTGACCCCCTAAAGCATTCCTGACATACACGCATGCATTTTGACATAAAAAAGTGGGCGTGGCCAAAATTTTTGAAAGTGGGTCACGCTCATATCTCAAGCATGGTATGACATATGGACCTGGGACCAACAGCAGATGAGTCGACACTCGATGGAGATTCAAAATATGGGTCAAGGTCACCGAGGTCACTCAGGGGTCAATGAGTGCATTTTTCATAATTGCTGGAAATCACATTTTTTGACCTCCAAATGCTTCCCCAAAATTCCGATGTGCATTTTTTCATGAAAAAAGTGGGTGTGGCCAAAATTTTTGAAAGTGGGTCAAGCTCATATCTCAAGCATGGTGTGATGCATGGACCTGAAGCCAACACTAAATAAGTTGACACTTGATGGGGGTTCAAAAATGTGGGTCAAGGTCACGGAGGTTACCTGGGGTCATTGAATGCATTTTTTCAGAATTGCTGGAAATCACATGTTTTGACTCTTTAAAGCATTCCTGAAGTCCATACATCCATTTTTACGTAAAAAGTTGGTGTGGCCAAAATTTGTGAAAGTGGGTCATGCTCATATTTCAAGCATGGTATGATGTATGGACCTGGGACTAATACCAAACGAGTTGACACTCGATGGAGATTCAAAATTTGGGCCAAGGTCGAACAGGAGTCACGAGGGCTATTACCAGAATTGTTGGAAATCATATTTTTGAACCTCCTTGTGCATTCCCTTGATTGGTCCCTTTGAATGCTGTGAAGATATATACCTTTTCTGGTTTCTTGGAAAAAATTATCTGATTTTTGAATGAATATCTATAAATACTGTCATTGAAAACCTATTTCTTATTTCTTTAAAACTATTTTATCCCCAAAATAAGCCTCTAAAGTATTCCCATTACATTCATAGAGGGGCACGGTGGCTAAGCAGTTAGAGGTGCAAGCTGCAAGCCGAGAGGTTCTCAGTTTGAATCCTATCTGCGGCAAGTGCCTTGTGTCCTTAGGCAAAAACACTTCACCCCCATTGCCCACATAATGGCATAGTGATGATGTGTACTAAGACATACTGCATGTCGATGATACACTTGCACTAACCCTGCTTGTGTGGAGTTGGCATGTTGGGGAGCCAGACAGTTGCTTGTTGTTGTTGTTTGGTGGTTTTCTGTGTTCTCTGGTTTCCTCCATCCGTAAAAACTGTACGACACGAGGCAGCCTAGCTGTTGAAGTGTCATTAAACCCCAATAAATTAATAATATTCATAGAATGTCTTCTATGCACTGTTTGTCAACATGATAACCCAAATACAATCAATCCTATCTCAATGTTTTTGGTATACTCATCGACTGCCTGCCATTGGTACTTGGTCATCTATGATTTGGAGGCATGTGGGGCCTTCGGACTCTAGATGTTAAAAATATGTTTACAACATTTACTGGGAAATGAGTTAGCTGAAGCAGTAACCATTATCTAAAACAGAAATCTCCAGAGAGAAAGCTGAGATAGAATTCTTTGTTATATTGAACAGCACTGTATATTAATGTTGTATCATGTTACAAAACTTCAGTCTCAATCATTGAAGAGAGAGAGAAACCTTCACTTTTCAAAGCATTTTTTTTTAAATCTATTTATTCTCAATCCTAACTCAGGCTTGAGAGGTTTTGGGATGGAGTGGTGTGTGGCTTTCTCGAAACACCTATCACAGTTACAAAGTAATAAAATGGAATATTTGAATGGTCAGATTTTAACCCTCTTAATACTTCGATGTGAATATCTTTAATATAACTCATGGCTACAGAATGTTTTTCGCTTTCTTTTCTGAAACATTTAATTCTATGTGGAATGGGACACCTTTTCAGTGTGCTTTCCAAACTAAGGGATTCTTAACCCTTTAGCCAACATAAAGGCAAAAATCGGTCAGCTTTATACACAGAAATGTCTATTCAGTTTTAATTACTTTTTCATTTTTGCTTGAAAAACATAGCTTATGACCCTTCATTGGAATGAGCTCATTTTTAAAGGATTATTTATTTATTGGTGTTTAATGTCACATATTTCTGCACAGTGGTTTACCATAACCAGGACAGTTTTACGGGTGGAGGAAGCCAGAGTACCTGGGGAGAACCTCCGGGCAACAGCGAGCAACTATCGGATTCCCCACATACTAACTCCACACAAGCAGGGTTAGCATTGGTTGAAGACAGGTGCACCATCGATGTGCAGTACGCTTTAGTACACATCGCCACCATGCACACACGTGGGCAATGGGGTGAAGTGTCTTGTCCAAGGACAGTGTGAGGACCACTCGACTTGCAGCCTGCACCTCTGCCAACTCAGCCACTGCGCCCCCATTTAACCCTTTACCCAACGCAGACGATAGCAAAATTTATTATTTCAAATATCATTTTTTTTCAAATTTTCCAAACAATTTCAACAAAACCATATCATGGGACCCCTCGTTGGAACTTATATTTTTTCAACTTCTCAATTTGCATATTACGCGGGCGGACGCGGCCGATTCGTTGGGTAAAGGGTTAAAGGATTAAAATGGAATATTTAAAGCGGATATTTTAACCCTCTGAAGATCTTAATATGGGGGCACGGTGGCGCTGTGTACTAAAGCGTACTGCACTTCGATGGTGCACCTCTCTTCGAAAAAATCATTGAGAATAATGAAAACCATTTCCATTCTCACAGTGTTGTTCTAAACACAGATGGATATAGATGGGACCTCGGTATTTTGACAATGCCAATAAGTCTTCAGACAGGCTCTCGGGGGGTCTTTAAGGCCTTTCAACGTCTACATTCCAACATTACTGAACCTTTTTACTTGCAATATATTTTCCAGAGGTCCCATGCATGCACTTCATCATTGCCTTGCTAATATGAACATTTGCCATCATCTACAAATATGGCAGATCCGGAGTTGGTGGAGCCAATATTTACAAAGTAGTTTGTACTCATACATCAGGTTTGGTATGACCAATAGTAATGGTACCTACGCCAAATGAGTTGAAACTTGCTGGAGGTTCAAAATGTGGTCCACCTCTATGCGGTCAAGAGAGGTCATTAAATGCATACTTTTTCGACCTATTAGGAATTTCATTTTATACCAGTTAATGCAGTTCTGAAGATTATACATGTATCTCATCATTCAAACAAATGGCAGCGGCAGTAATGTCAATTTCTTATTCCTTGATCGAACCCTATAAATGGTGTGCACATATATGCCTTTTCGGATTTCTTAGAAAATTGTTCTGATTCCTGTATGAATATTTACTCTATGAAAGAATTTCACAAAAACCAGTAGGGAGAAAGCTGTGACTGTTACATACAATAACATGATCTATTTGTTTAATCTCATTGCACAGAATTAATTCCCAAACCAAGTTAATATAAAAACAAACAACTTGATCATGAAGAATTCAGGTGTACATGTAATTGTATACTGTCAGGATGCTGGTGAAATATGCAATACTGACATAGTTGACTGTACTGTTAACTGTGTTAGTGCTATGACTGTTTAAAATTAATTTATTAGAGAAGTTCTAGTTTTATGTATGCCTTGTTTATGTCACTAGATGCTCTTTTATGAGCAGGCCTTCAAATGAGCTCTTGGGTTTTTTAAGGTTTTTATGACAATATCTCCGACATAGAGTCTGTGCACCCTTTGTCAGCGCGACAACTCAAATACGGATCGTCCTATCTCGATGCATTTTGGCATGCAGGTTAACAATAACCAGTTTGCACTCATCTATGTTTTTTTCACCCTTTACATCTGAATGACAGATGACAGATCTGAAGTTGGTGGAGCCATTATTTCAAAGTGGGTTGCGCTCATTCTTCAGTGTAGATGTAGACATGGGACTACACCGACTGAGTTAAAAAGTGCTGGAGATTCAATATACGGTCCACCTGAATGAGATCATCAAGTGCATATTATTCAGAAAGACTGGGAAATGCATTTACACCTTAATGTATTTCCAAAGTTTATGAATGTATTTCATCACTCAAATTAGTGGGCAAAGCCAAAATTGTCCATTTCTAATTCGTGTATCGAACCCTTTGAATGCTGGTCACATATATGCCTTTTCTGGTTTCTTATAAAAATTGTTCTGATTCCTGTATGAATATCTGTAAATACTGTTAACGAAAACCCATTTTTGATTTGTTAAAAAATATTTTACACCAGAAGATAAGCCTCCATAAATTCTCTTTCTGTAGAGTTTATTCCTGATACTTTAACCCTTTTCACACAGACTTTAGTTTACTGGATGCAGTAAATTCTGTTTCTCTAGTTTTCTTCTTCTTCTTCTTCTTCTTCTTCTTCTTCTTCTTCTGTCTTCTCATCACTTTTTTGTCCGCAAGATAACTCGAAAACGAATTGCCCTATCTCGTTGATTTTTGGCATGCTGATAGACAGCCACAAGTTGTCAGCCACCTATGTTTTTCAGATTCCTGGGGTATCGGGGGTGTCTGTAGGGGTGTTTTGAAAGTGGGTCACGCACATATCTCAGGCGTGGTATGACCTACAGACTTGGGACCAACACCAAATGAGTCGACACTCGATGGAGGTTCAAAATATGGGTCAAGGTCACAGAGGTCACCCAGGGGTCATTGAGTGCATTTTTCAGAATTGCTGGAAATCACATTTTTTGACCCCCTAAAGTATTCCTGACGTACACACATTCATTTTGACCTAAAAAAGTGGGCGTGGTCAAAATTTTTGAAAGTCGGACATGCCCATATCTCAGGCATGGTATGACATATGGACCTCGGACCAACACCAAATGAGTCGACACTTGATGGAGATTCAAAATATGGGTCAAGGTCACGGAGGTCACCTAGGGGTCATTGAGTGCATTTTTCAGAATTACTGGAAATCACATTTTTTGACCCCCTAAAGTATTCCTGATATTCACACATTCATTTTGACGTAAAAAAATGGGCGTGGTCAAAATTTTTGAAAGTGGGTCACGCCCATATCTCAGGCATGGTATGACGTATGGAACTGGGACCAACACCAAATGAGTTGACACTTGATGGAGATTCAAAATATGGGTGAAGGTCACGGAGGTCACCTAGGAGTCATTGAGTGCATTTTTCAGAATTGATGGAAATCACATTTTTTGACCCCCTAAAGTATTCCTGACGTACACACATTCATTTTGACGTAAAAAAAGTGGGCGTGGTCAAAATTTTTGAAAGTGGGTCACGCCCACATCTCAGGCATGGTATGACGTATGGACCTGGAACCAACACCAAATGAGTGGACACTTGATGGAGATTCCAAATATGGGTCAAGGTCACGGAGGTCACCTAGGGGTCATTGAGTGCATTTTTCAGAATTGCTGGAAATCACATTTTTTGGCTCTCTAAAGTATTCCTGACGTACACTCATGCATTTTGAGGTAAAAAAAAAAGTGGGTGTGGCCAAATTTTTTGAAAGTGCGTCACGCCCATATCTCAAGCGTGGTATGACCTACGGACCTGGGACCAACACCAAATGAGTCGACACTCGATGGAGGTTCCAAATATGGGTCAAGGTCACGGAGGTCAACTAGAGGTCATTGAGTGCATTTTTTCAGAATTGCTGGAAATCACATTTTTTGACCCCTAAACTATTTCTGACGTACACACATGCATTTTGACGTAAAAAAAATTGGGCGTGGCCAAAATTTGTGAAAGTGGGTCACGCCCATATCTCAGGCTTGGTATGACCTATGGACCTGGGACCAACACCAAATGAGTCGACACTTGATGGAGATTCAAAATATGGGTCAAGGTCAGAGAGATCACCTAGGGGTCATTGAGTGCATTTTTTCAGAATTGCTGGAAATCACATTTTTTTACCCCTAAAGTATTCCTGACGTACACACATGCATTTTCCTTGTGGAAGAGGGATAGATTCGGATGCTGATGCAGCTGAGGGTGGATGTCTTTTTTACATAGTTCAACATGGACGTGTGTCTTTTGGCTGGTGGTTCAATCACTGTATCGCAAATGTCTTTATGGTGCCTCTTAAAATGTTTTTTTTAAAGCTGAACGGGCCCCCACCACCTTTTTTCATTTTTGTTTTCTCACATTTTACACATCGGAAAACACCAGCTGCAGCATCATTTTCTGAATACAAATACCCATATACCGGGAAAGAATATTTTGCCAGGCGCGCGTCCCGTAGTGCCTTGTGTTTTGGTATCATTCCTATACTTGTCGCTGTATTAGAATTACTGGGCGATTCACAAATTTCACTAGATTGAGTAACATTCGACTCTCTAGAAGGCTTCATTATTATTTTAAATTTTAACAACTGGTTATGCTATATTTTAAACAAACGACCGGTAGGTAGAGTTACAGATGTAACAGGATGGAGCCAACGAGTCTCTCAACTTCTCAAGGTCACCCCGAGTGTACAATTTTCTGTTAAGTACAACCAGAATCGATGGATTTGGAGCTTTCCAAGAGACAGGAAGAAATAAAAAAAAACAGGAATGAATTTTAACTTTGTTTTATGAAATGAGAAACAAAACATAAATATGAACACAAAAAAAAAACAATGTGGAATTTCACAGCATGATTATTAAACCACGGACCCCCTAATTTTTGTTAGCATTGCCAAAAGCACAACATACACTAAAACAGCCTGTATTGCTTGGGGCGGTTTATACTGGGCCCGTTTTCAACGGGGTGAGAAAATACCCATTAACATAGCTTCAAAACAATAAGTACATAACTACAAAAAAAAATAATTTAAAAATTAATTTGTTTCCTGCAGTGAGCGCTTCCGCCGAGGAGAATCACGCTAGTAACGTTTTTCTCACCAGCGGATGCGCTCCATGCAGAGGAACGATTCCTATAGGAAACTCCAGTAGAAGGAGTATTCACTCAATTAAGAAGAATGACACCCAGTACCAACCTTTTACGGTAAGCTTTCACTGCAGCACAGCAAGATCGTTGGCAAGATCAATGCTTAACGCTATAAGCCCATTGCCGATTAGCCATCTTTGACGTTAATGATATGCAAGGTCAGAGGTAGCTTCGGGTAAACACTTTGATCAGACAATCTATCAAGACTGTCATACATGCGATAGAAACAACCAAAATGTTTCGCTTGAAACGAGAAAATGTGCATTTTCGATTTAATACAATAAAGATAGAAAAAATAACACACTTTCAACACTCCATTTAATGGACAGGGCAAAATAATATTGATTTTTTTAGTGAAATGAATACAGCAATGGACCCCTTCCAACAAGCGAAGGTAGACTCGGCATCGTGGTTTTGTTTTGTTGACGAGTGAGAAAACGGCAGATATATCAATGAAATGACACAAAAATGCCTGCGTGGGTGAAACTACAATTCAAACCCTGGGTATCCAAACATCCAACCCATACAACTATTTCAAGCATAACACACAGATGTTCCAGCTGGAAGAGGTTGGGTGGGGGGGGGGGGGGGGGGGGCTAAAAAAGTGAATAAAAATCGTTTGCTAGTAGCAGCGTCGCTTGTCTACTAATAATATTTTGTCCATATACAGCACAAGTCAAAATGAGTTGAAGAATAACCACTACTGGTATAAACTATAGATGTAATGTTTCCTTTACTAATAACACAAGAATCGGACATAAAAATAAATGTACGTGTACATGCATTCTGTAACCATTTTTAACATGTTTTGGGTTTATACACAGCACTTGAAATGGTTAATTGCATTGGAATTCCTATTGTATTGTATTTTCCAATGCATAGAAATTCAAAATGTAATTTATAATGCCCACGAAAGAATATTATTTCAGGAAAACTAATTTTTTTGGTTGGCGTAGCTTTGATATGCCAAAAAGCATATCCATGAGTGGTGTTAATTTACCCTTCTGGTACTGTTATTTTTTTTCTAAAACATTGGAAAATGGATTGATAAGAAGCTCCATAATCCACACACCTCACTGCCTAACCCTTAATTAACAAATTGACTGAACTACACATATAATTCATGAATTAGCAGGTAAAAATGTTTTTTAAAAAGTTTTGTACAAGCTACATAATGTGATCTATCATCGGAACAAGATTGTTCCAGTTTTAATGTTATCTGTGAAAAAAAAGGTTTAAAAAGTAAAGTACAAAATATATTATACAGCTTTTTTGTGATCAGAGTTCTACAATTGTAGATTATTTCAGCAAGTCAAAACTTCTTATTTTAAATTTGTTTTGTAATCACGAAATATTGAAATGTGATGGCTACAGTCCAATAATTTTTAATATTGAGAACTAATCTGTTACTGAACAATTATTTATTTAATAGCCAAGTATGAAATGTCTGGAAAAAAGACTTCTTATGAATATAAATGCATGGTACAAGGTAGAAGCTAATGTTCAAGTCTACAAATACTGTATGAATCAAAATAAGTCGTAGCATAACTGCAATGAACAAAGTAGACCACTGCCATTACACCAATAGCACAAGAACCCGAAATCATTTTCCGGAACGTTTTCTGTGAGAGCTTTCCCAACAATGATGTCAGGTTCTTGTGTTGTTAGTGTAGTTGAAGATGCATACTAGTAGTTTATAGTGGTTATTCTGCGACGTATTTTGACCTTTACTGTAAGTCAAGTGATTTATGAATTCCACTCGGAGGTCCGCTGGCTGGAATTTTGCTTGTGCAAAACAATGCACATGGGCATCAACCACTGACCATACCTGACAGCCAGTAAAAATTTGTAACTCACAAAGCAAATTTGCAGTTTAAGGAGCACTGATACGTTAGTTATCTAGTGGTCCATAAATTGCAGATTAGCTTGTTGAATCCCAAACTTTCTCCAAACTGGCAAGAATATGTTAATATATGTATATACATTCACCTACTTAGAGAAGTACAAAATCACCCTGTGTGTTCTGTAATACAATATCCATGTCTGTACATTTTTGGTCATGTAACTGGGGTCGGGGAGAGGGTGTAGCCCATGGTAGTAACCCTCAGAGCCTGGACTGGAGGGGGGAGGGCAGGAGTCAAGGATCTTGGTTTCGCCTGCCCACACTCTAGTCAAAACATGACCCGAAAGACTGTATTTTATTTTTTTGGTTCGGTACGTCCTTTCAAAGGGCGTTCCAAAACAAAAAATTAAAATACGGGTTTTTAGGCCACGTTTGACTTAGTCCCCCTCCCCCAAGGTTCTGACTCCTGTGCCAACAGTTAGGAAGGGGACTGTATCGTGAATGAAGCTATACACCTGACCAACGGCTGTAATTCTGGACTTCATGATTCTTGAAGTAATAACTTTATTTAATCCACTTGACGTAACCAAGTTATCACTTCCAGAATTGTGCAGTCAATATAGCTATGGGCGGTAGGTCATTGGATACTCATTGATCAACTTGGAAATTTGAAACATGCTGCTAAAAAACGTCATTTTGACGGCAAAAAATAACGTGATTTTTTATTTCAAAAGCCGCCAGAAGACTCCGTTTAATAACTAATTTAAAAATTTTGTTGGAGGAAAAACGTCTCCCCCTCCAAGTTCCAACCACTCTGTGATCGATCGCGCCTGCGGCACTCGCTGCAGATGCCTTTATCATCTGTGCAATATTCCGACATTTTTTAGGGTCCGTGAAGTCAGTTAGCAGTTAGCAATTCGAAATGTGAAGTCAGCAAGCAGTTAGCAGTTAGCAATTCGAAATGTGAAGTCAGCAAGCAGATAGCAGTTAGCAATTCGAAAGGTGAAGTCAGAAAGCAGTTCAAAATGTCAAGTCGCAGATATTAGATGTGTCTTGACGATTCGCCCAGAGGACGTTTCGTACCTAGACATTTCGTACCAACAATGCTTTTTGTAAACCTGAGAAGGACTGTGAGACAGAGGGATTTGCCTTCCCCGCTTGTTCTTTCGGTATTCAGAAAAAAGTCAGTAAGCAGTTAGCAATTCAGAATGTCAAGTCAGAAAGCAGTTAGCAATTCGAAATCTGAACTCAGAAAGCAGTTAGCAATTCGAAGTGTGCAGTCAGAAAGCAGTTAGCAGTTAGCAATTCAAAATGTCAAGTCACGGATATTAGATGTTGTCAAGTCGCGGATATTAGATGTGTCTTGACGATTCGCCCAGAGGATGTTTCGTACCTAAATATTTCGTACCAACAATACTTTTTGTAAACCTGAGAAGGACTGTGAGACAGAGGAATTTGCCTTCCCCGCTTGTTCTTTCGGTACCGGTACTCAGAAAAAAGTCATTAAGCAGTTAGCAATTCAGAATATCAAGACAGAAAGCAGTTAGCAATTCGAAATGTGAACTCAGAAGCAGTTAGCAATTCGAAGTGTGAAGTCAGAAAGCAGTTAGCAGTTAGCAATTCAAAATGTCAAGTCACGGATATCAGATGTTGCCAAGTCGCAGATATTAGATGTGCCTTGACGTTTCGCCCAGAGGACGTCTCGTACCTAGACATTTCGTGCCAACAATACATTTTGTAAACCTGAGAAGGACTTTGAGACAGAGGGATTTGCCTTCCCCACTTGTTCTTTCGGTACGCAGAAAAAAGTCAGTAAGCAGTTAGCAATTCAGAATGTCAAGTCAGAAAGCAGTTAGCAATTCGAAATGTGGACTCAGAAAGCAGTTAGCAGTTAGCAATTCGAAGTGTGAAGTGAAAAAGCAGTTAGCAATTCAAAATGTCAAGATGTGATATTAGATGTTGTCAAGTCGCGGATATTAGATGTGTCTTGATTCGCCCAGAGGACGTTTCGTACCTAGACATTTCGTACCAACAATACTTTTTGTAAACCTGAGAAGGACTGTGAGACAGAGGGATTTGCCTTACCCGCTTGTTCTTTCGTTACACTGAAAAAAAGTCAGCAAGCAGTTAGCAATTCAGAATGTTAAGTCAGAAAGCAGTTAGCAATTCGAAATGTGAACTCAGAAAGCAGCAGTTATCAATTCGAAGTGTGAAGTCAGAAAGCAGTTAGCATTTAGCAATTCAAAATGTCAAGTCACGGATATTAGATGTTTCTTGACGTTCCGACCAGAGGACGTTTCGTACAAAGACAGTTCGTACCGACAATACTTTTTGTGAACCTAAGAAGGACTGTACGTGATTTGCCTTCCTTCTTTTGTACCTAGGACGTTTCGTAACCAGGACGTTATCCACGACGAAGTAAGCAAGCTGTTCGGGAATATGTTTTGTTAACCAGCACCTGCCGCTTACCTCGCATGCTTCTGTCGCTCCTAAAAAGCCAGTAAGCAGTTGTCAGTTAGCGATTCAGAATGTGTAGTCAGCGAGCAGTTCGCAATCTGAAATATGATGTCAACAAGCAGTTAGTGGTTAGTAATTTGAGATGTGAAGTCATCAAGACGTTCACAGTTAGCAATTCGAAATGTTGCAGATATTGAATGCTTCAAGACATTTCATACACAACGCGTTTCGTAAATTTGTGATCAATCCAGATCCGAATCTGTGGTCGTTTCGTGCAGGAGATTGGACGTTGTTTACCCGTATGTTGGTAGGAGGGGGTGTACAAAATGTTGAAAACACAGAACACGAAAGGTACAGATCATTGAGTATGAATTTCCAAAGATGAAATGGAATAAAATCGGTAATCGGAAAGGCTGTACGGATTACGAACCTTCTTACTTTTAACTCTTTTCCCAGCAAAGTGGGGGAAAAGCTCGTAGAAATATCCCTGAATAAACCTGCCAAGGTTAAAGTAACTGTTTACTGTCACAACAAAACCACACAAACTTGGATATCGTCAGAACCGGCTCGCCAAGCCATTTCTGGTGATATCCATGTTTCTATGGATTAACTGAAATATGGCATTGAAACACTGAGAATTTGGGGGAAATAAGAAAAGTTACCACACTGTCTGGCAATGCATTCCATTTGCGGATCGTTTGAGGTACATATGCATATTTATAAGTGCCAGTGTTGCACGTAATTAGTTTTACTAATTCAGAGTTAGTGTGGCGTTATCTACATTTGTTCAATTTCAGTATTTTGTGGGATGGAGTGGCTACCAGGTCGTACAAAATGTAGTAAAAAAAATCAACGCGTTGGTCTCGACGACGTTCCTATGATGGTTTCCAGTTGAGGTTTTTTATCAGGCTTGAAACACCACTCCTCTAATGTAGTCGTTACAAACGAATCTCACTATCCGTCGCTGAACACATTCAGTTCCATTGATATCTTTTTATAGGTATGAGTTGTTCCAGAGTCTTGGACTAGCTTTAAAACGTGGTTATTTAGTGTGGTTGTATGCTGATGGCTCTTTTTTTCCTGCTGATTGACAAAAAATAACATTTTGGTTGAATTTTATCCCCCAATTGTTCGCCCATTTTGTTAGTGATTTCAGATCCATTTGAAGTTCAAGATGATCTTGGAATAATTTTATTTGCCGATATACTAGCAGGCAATCGTCCGCGAATATGCATACTTGTGATGTAATACCTCTGGGTAGATTGTTTATGTAAGATTACTGAAGTAGACCAACGTCGAACTAGGTTAATTAGTCTGTGGTTGGGCGACCATTTTCAAATTAATTCGGATTTCCTCGCGGTGTCCTTGGACAAAACACTTCATCACGATTACCCACATGAGGGCACGGTGGCGCCGTGTGTTGAGACGTTCTGCATTCCGAGGTGCACATTTTCAACCAATCTTACTCTGTGCTGTGTAGTGCGTAGTACTAATATTTATTTATTTATTTATTTATTTATTTATTTATTTATTTATTTAGTGGTGTTTAAGGTCACATATTTCTGCACCTTGACCAATCATGACCATGACAGTTTTATGGGTGGAGGAAGCCGGAGTACCCGGAGAGAACCACCGAGCAACGGTGCATAGTATGGTCTGATGTTATGACGCTGAGAGCTAGCAGGTGCTCGTCGTTATTCGATGGTTTTCCCTGGGTAGTCTGGCTTTCTCCGCCTATAAACCTGTCACCGACACAACATGACCCTGGCTGTTAAAGTGTCGTTAAATACCAATCAATGAATAAAAAAATCGTTCATGTAGCACAAAAATAGTAAAGGTCCAAGAACTGTCTCTTGTAGGACTCCAAATTCAACTCGGGAAGAAGATGAGGTCACCCCTCAACAATCACTCTATGTGCCCGTTCCATGGGGAAAAAAGAACCAGTTCAGGATCTTACCACGTATGCCATAATTGTCATGGAGAAGTTTTAGATGGGGAGCCGTGTCGAAAGCTTTAATAAAGTACAAAATCGCCATTATTATGTCTATTTGTTTCGCCCAGAGGACGTTGGATACGTCCTCTGCAATTCAAACAAAGTAGTTTTTTAACGCCCCAGTTTATAATTTATATATGTGTTGATAAAAAAACCTCAACTGGAAACCATCATAGGAATGTCGTCGAGACCAACGCGTTGATTTTTTTACTACATTTTGTACGACCTGGTAGCCACTCCATCCCACAAGGCTTCATCCAATCTAACCCTGCCTGTGCTGCAGTGCGGGAGTTGTTGTTGTTGTTGTTGTTGTTGTTGTTGTTCTTCTTCTTCTTCTTCTTGTCATTCATTTTCACATCGAAGATGGTGATGATTATTTAGCTTTCGCAAGAGTTGCCGTGTACTTTTCCAGATGATCAAAGATATGGCGAGAAATGGTATGTTGTAATGTTTTACAACAAACATTTGTAAATGATACCGGTCAATAATCGCTTGCCTCATGGGCATTTCCTTTCGTGAATTTTGGTGAAATGTTGGCATTCGTCCAGTCCGAGGGCAGGGTGTGGGTGGAAAGACCCCCTCCTGAAGATATGATGGATAGCAGGAGCCGATTCCTTAAAAACACTGCCGAAGAATGTGGTTAAGAATTTTGTCCAGGCCGCCGGCTTTTTAACATTAAATTTATTCAGTAGTTTTTTCACGCCCCAGGTTATAATTTACATATATGTGTTGAAAACGAATTTTATTTAATTTTGGTTGAGATGAGTTTGGAACTTCTCTTGAAAACACAGATTTGAAGTGGACCTTCTTACGTCTAATTCTTTACTCCGGAAAGTGTAGAAAAGCTGCTATAAATGGCTCCAAATAAACCCCCGAAGTCTGCACTCGGCAGTAACTGTTTACTACCCCACTGAAAATGCACAAACATTTTCATTGCATTTTCAGTGGCGTAGTAAAAATGTTTGTGCATTTTCAGTGGGGTAGTAAACAGTTACTGCCCCAATGAAATAGTTACAGCGGTGGCTCAGTAGGTAGAGGTGCAGGCTGTAACCCGAGAGGTCCTCGGTTCGAATCCCACCTGCGGCAACCGCGTTGTGTCCTTGGGCAAGACACTTCATCTCCATTGCCCGCGTGGGGGCACGAGGACGCCGTGTACTAAGGCGTACTGCACGTCGATGGTACGCATGTCTTCAACCAATCTAACCCTGCCTGTGCTGCAGTGCGGGAGTTACGATGTTGGGGAGCTGGCAGCTGCTCGTCGTTGCTCGGTGGTTCTCCCCGGGTACTCCGGCTTCCTCCAGCCGTAAAACTGTCACGGCCATGATTAGCCATAGTGCATAAATATGTGACCTTAAACATCAATAAATAAATAAATGAATACAGCTCTCCAACGTCATAACCCAGACCATACATTCTAATGCTATCCAGGTTTGTATGGGTTTATTGAAATATGTCGTTTAAACATTCATAAGTTGGAGAAATAGAACAGAAAAATTCAATTTTTGTTAAAGATGTGTCAGGTATAGTGTCCGGTGGGGTTCGACACATTTTTTTCGTAAAATTTCAAAAGTAGTAGGATGGGAACGAGAACCCGCTGAGTTGTCGCTTTTTGAGAACCTGAAAGGCACTGTTGGGTGGAGTGACTTGCCTACCTCACTCACTTCTGTCGATACTTAGAAAAAAGTCAGTGAGCAGTAAGCAATTTAGAATGTGAAGGCAGCTAGCAGTTTGCAATTCAAAATGTGGAGTCAGCAAGTAGTTAGCAATCGAGCTGTGAAGTCATCAAGGCGTTTAGAGTTAGCAATTAGCAGTTCGAAATATGAAGTCACCAAGCAGTTAGCAGTTCGAAATGTAAAGTCGCAAAGAAGTTTGTTTAAAGTCATGGGTGTTTAGGTTTTTTCTAGACGTTTTGGGCACAGGGTGTTCAGTGCCAAGACATTTCGCACCCACAGTCGGCGTTTTTCACCCGAAGTCGTGGTCGCTCCCAGACCATTGTCACTGTTGTTTCGTGTACGCGAGTGGACGTTTCGAATCGTTATCTTGAGGCGGGGAGAGCGAAACGTTGAGAACACGACACACGGAACGTCCAGATCACAAGGTATCAAACGACCAAAGGTGAAATGGAATTATATCGTTAATTCCATGGGTTTTGCGGAGTAGTCAGTCGCCTTACTTTTAACCCTTTACCCAGCAAAGCAAAAAAAGTGGCTAGAAATAACTCCCACCCCGATCCGAGGTCCAAAGTTACTGTTCACTGCCCAATAAAACTACACAAACATGGATATTACCAGAAACGGCTCACCAAGCCATTTCTGGTGGTATAAAAGTTTGTATGGTTTTATTGTACTGTGTCATTCAAATATTCAGAATTTCGGACAGAGATGAAATAAAATCAGTTTTTAGGGGGAAGGGTTGTGTAGAGTAAAGAGCCTCCTCACTTGTAACTCCTTTTATCCAACAGTCAAGAAATTATCGTCTTTTCTTTTTGTGAATCTGAGAGGGTCTGTGGAAGCGGAGACTAGTGACATTCGTGAGAAGCGATAAGAGCAAAAACAGCAGACACTGGGTGATTTATCGCAGTATATTTACCAAAATTATTTGTCAATTTATATCAGCTTGGCTGTTGATTACGTTTTTAGGTGTATGTGTGAAGTGTATTTATTAATGTAAGTTCAAAGGGACGTGCAGCCGTAACCCAATAGTCAAGTGGTACAAACTATAGATGGGTTAAGCGTTATTAATATATATATGTGGTGTGAGATACAGGATGGCAGAAGCTCCCTAAAAGTGTGTGTGTGTGGAGGGGGCACAAATTTTTAGGTCACACTGTTATCTATTTATTTGTTTATTGGTGTTCAGGGTCATATATTCCAGTACAAAAAGATATAAACAAATATAAACTCAAGATTAGCCAATCAGTAAAGGTCATATATGCCTACACAAAAAAGGCTAATCATGACTGCAACATAGATATAAACTCAGGTTTAGCAAATCATTTATAACCATGTTGCCCATTGTAGAGGACTTTTACCCAAGGCATTGGTTACTGGGTTCTATTCTACCAGAAAGCAGGGCATGTTTAGCACAGAGAACAAGCACTGCTTCACTTCCCGGGATCCCCACGGGGGTAAGTCGCTCTGTTGGCTGTTTATGAAAGACTTTTTTATCGCTGGAAATTATACTTCCACACTTGGAACGCCTTGGTAGAACGTTTCTGTCGGTTTTGGAGGGGGCAGATTTGTAGCTTGCATCTGCCAGGAAATGGAATATTGTGAGAGAGAGGCCATGGTCTGAACCGGTGATAAAACATTTTGATTTTAAAACCCAAATATATCCTCGCATCTGGACCCCCCCCCCCCCCACCCCCACAACAACAACAACACACACACATACACACTTTGTTTTTGCTCAATCATTGTTTTCTGGTGTTTCTATCCCATTTTCCCCGGAAATGACCCAAAAAGTGGGTTGGGGCACCATATCGCCCACGTAACACCATAGGAAGCAAAAACCTATATGCCTACATTGTTTAACATTTAAATGTTAATGACTATTGAAAATAGTAATGCGTTGACCCCCATCCCTTCGTCATAGGCCCATACCCACGATAATGGCCCGTCAGAAACCTACTATAGGGCCAATGATAAACCGGAAGTCCAATTCGTATGGAAATAAAATTTTAAAAACGTCATGGCGGATTTTCCACTCAACGACATGAGATTGGGGAAAAAAGAATGTTAGTAACTATAATTTATTTATTTATTGGTGTTTAACGACGTTTTCAACAGCCAGGGTTATGTTGGTGACAAATTTTTTTTCATTGGTGGAGGAAGTCGGAGTACCTGGAGAGAACCACCGAGCAGCGACGAGCACCCGCCAGCTCTCCAACGTCATAACCCAGCCCATATACTATGCACCACATAGCAGTACTACGCACTATACATCACAAACGAGGTTAGATTGGTTGAACACATGTGCGCCTCGGCGTGCGGTACGTCTCAGTACACGTTATGGCGCCCCACTATTCTGTATTAGAACAGTCAAATCAGCACATCAAGGCACTTTGTATCATTACCGACCTAACTTCTACCTTATGTTGCCTGGAAAAGCGTAGAATTTGGGAAATAAAAATGGTGTCATGAAATTTTAAAAAATTTCCAACTGCACCTTCGCCCCCCCCCCCCCCCCCCCCCCCCCCCCACCTCCCCAAAAAATAATCCTTCGGTAATCGAATACTAAAATCCAACTTATATATAAAATTCCTATGAATGATCCTACAGCACCACTTTCGCAGCTTACACCAAGGTAAATGAACAAAATCTACAAACGTTTACCTATTCACCGGATTCATTCGGTCCCCGGGGATTGTGTTCGATATCTGTCCCATCTTCCACGTAAGACTAAGTGTAGTGAAAAAAACGTTTGAATCTAGACGGGTGTCATCCCGTTAATTTTTTTTATTTATTTCTATTTGAATATGCTTAAATAATGTGGCCGGTTCCGTGACTCGGTTGTAGTTTCATGAGAGACCACTCGGACTCACAAAATATAGTTTTCCTTGAAATAATCGAGAGTTAATCTTTTGGTTTACCGAAATAATCAATTATTTTAGTGGTTTTGCCACATAAGGTTTTTGCTTATCATGTACGTATATCATGGCGTTCCTGGTGTGGA
This sequence comes from Pictodentalium vernedei, assembly GCA_031216915.1. NCBI lineage: Eukaryota > Metazoa > Mollusca > Scaphopoda > Dentaliida > Dentaliidae > Pictodentalium > Pictodentalium vernedei. The sequence continues at coordinate 685,858,675 of CM062296.1, read as the reverse complement.
GGTGCAGCTTCTAGGTTCAAAGAAACTGCGTCTTTTGGGGTCTGAAATTCAAAAGTTTCTCATGACCGACCACTCGCCCGCCCAAACCTTGATTGAACGATTCGGACTTCAGCGTTCGGTCCCTGGGCAAGGCACTTCACCCAATTACCCGCATGGAGGCACGATGATGCTGTGAGCTGGGGTGCACTACATGCCGATTTGCAGTGTCTCCAGCTTATCTGACCCCCACCTGCTTCAGTTATTTTTTGTGGGTTAACAGTCACTTCGAAAAGGTGACTTTCAGTCTGGGCCGTGATCTAAAAAACGTGGACACTGCGTCATACGTTCAGTCCGAGAAAAAAAAAGGCCCGCAGTCTTGCACCATCGATGTGCAGGTTTTCTCTGAGCACTGATAAATTAATAGCCTCAACGAGATAGTGCCTGTTGGGCACCCAACCAAAACGCATGACCAATTACCAGTACTTTTTCCGATGTGGCGCATTGGCTGAAGGAGATCGTACGCTTTGGGATACCATGTTTATATTACGCATAACAACCTGTGGTAACAGCTTACATATTTCTGGAGACTATGAACCACTTACCATATGAGCGTAGGCCTACACATCTCAAAACAGTAAATATATAAGGGGGCACCAATTGTTGGCTTGGGCATAAGTTGTAAGGGTTGGCCTGTGCGGGTGCACTGTTGGTCCTAGTATTTGCTTTAAAAAATCAGCATAACCTTACACCCCCCCCCCCCCCCCCCACACACACACACTTTTTGATACTATGAGACCGAGCAAGTGTGTATACTGACTCGCTGAGGCCCAACGGTTAACGCCCATGCCCATTCCAGCATGAGGTTTAGCGCCCTGGGTCAGAGTTTTGTCACAATGAAGGTTCCTATTCCATGAAACTATAAAGTGGTCACTGACACTTGAAAACTACAGAAAGTGGCTGAATGAGAAAGGGGAATTAAACATTTTTCTCTTAGTGCGTTAGGGCAAAACTATTTACTCTTGTGTATCTTTCCCTCTCCGTTGGTTCACCATCCCGCCACCTTTCACCTCGATATGATGGGTAATGGTTGTAACACAAGATGTCATAGATATAACATATTATTCAAAAGGCTATGATTACATGTAATTTCAACATAACGCCTACAGAAATGATCAGACCAAGCAACGTTCTATTCCAGTATACACTTCGAATTGCTAACTGCTAACTGCTTTCTGAGTTCACATTTCGAATTGCTAACTGCTTTCTGACTTGACATTCAGAATTGCTTACTGCTTACTGACTTTTTTTCTGAGTACCGAAAGAACAAGCGGGGAAGGCAAATCCCTCTGTCTCACAGTCCTTCTCAGGTTTACAAAAAAGTATTGTTGGTACGAAATGTCTAGGTGCGAGACGTCCTCTGGGCGAATCGTCAAGACACATCTAATATCCGCGACTTGACAACGTCTAATATCCGTGACTTGACATTTTGAATTGCTAACTGCTAACTGCTTTCTGGCTTCACACTTCGAATTGCTAGCTGCTTTCTGAGTTCACATTTCGAATTGCTAACTGCTTTCTGACTTTTTTTCTGAGTACCGAAAGAACAAGCGGGGAAGGCAAATCCCTCTGTCTCACTGTCCATCTCAGATTTACAAAAAGTATTGTTGGTACGGAATGTCTAGGTACGAAACGTCCCCTGGGCGAAACGTCAAGACACATCTAATATCCGCGACTTGACATCGTCTAATATCCGTGACTTGACATTTTGAATTGCTAACTGCTAACTGCTTTCTGACTTCACACTTCGAATTGCTAACTGCTAACTGCTTTCTGAGTTCACATTTCGAATTGCTAACTGCTTTCTGACTTGACATTCTGAATTGCTAACTGCTTACTGACTTTTTTCTGAATACCGAAAGAACAAGCGGGGAAGGCAAATCCCTCTGTCTCACAGTCCTTCTCAGGTTTACAAAAAGTATTGTTGGTACGAAATGTCTAGGTACGAAACGTCCTCTGGGCGAATCGTCAAGACACATCTAATATCCGCGACTTGACATTTTGAATTGCTAACTGCTAACTGCTTTCTGAATTCACATTTCGAATTGCTAACTGCTAACAGCTTGCCGACTTCACATTTCGAATTGCTAACTGCTTGCTGACTTCACATTTCGAATTGCAAACTGCTTGCTGACTTCACGGACCCCATTTTTGAAAGGGGAGCTGTCACAGAATTAACCCCGGATCCGAATTTCATTTCCCCGGCCCTGCATGGACCTTCCACTTCGTGGGTGTTTTTCGTAATAAGACAGCTTCCACTGCCTGACATGTAAGTTTGAGTTGAAGGAGAAAATGGTCAAAAGAAGAATTCTGTATATTTTTATGTGCCGATTCTTGTGTTATAAGAATAGGAAACATTACCTGTGTAGTTTATAGCAGTAGTGGTTATTCTTCAACTCTTTTTGACTTGTACTGTATATGGATAAACTATTATTAGTAGACACGCGATACTGCTACTATCAGACGATTTTCATTCACCCCCAACCTCTTCCAGCTGGAACATCTGTGTGTTATGCTTGAAAAATATTTGTATGGGTTGGTTATTTGGATACCCAGGGTTTGCTGTTTCACCCACGCAGACATTTGTATGTCATTTCAGTGATATATCTGCAGTTTTCTCACTCGTCAACAAAACAAAACTATGATGCCGAGTCTACCTTCGCTTGTGGGAAGGGGTTCATTGTGGTATTCATTTCACTAAAAAATCAATATTATTTTGCCCTGTGCATTAAATGGAGTGTTGAAAGTGTGTTATTTTTTCTATCTTTATTGGTATTAAATCGAAAATGCACATTTTCTCGTTTCAAGTGAAACATTTTGGTTGTTTCTATCGCATGTATGACAGTCTTGACAGGTAGTCTGATCGAAGTGTTTACCCGAAGCTACCTCTGACCTTGCATAGCATTAACGTCAAAGATGGCTAATCGGCAATGGGCTCATTGTGAAGTGGGCGCCTCCAAGAAGTAAAGGCGGTCTTATATACATGTATCCACGAAGGGACGAGATTACTGAAATCTAATTGATCCATCGTTTTGACTCTGACCAACTAGAGGGCCAGGATTGGAATAGCAAAAGTAGCCAGTGAGATACATTTCCGTACACCGGAATTTAGAGTAACACTAACAGGAAGTGGGGAAAACCAAAATAAACAACACGGTAGGAACTTTCAAAAGTTAAATAACACAGTGAAAATAGCGAACTGTTACACACAACTGGAGAAACAGAATTTACTGCACCCAGTAAATTCAAGTCTGTGTGAAAAGGGTTAAAATATCAGGAATATACTATACAGAAAGAGAATTTATGGAGGCTTATTTTCAGGAGTAAAATATTTTTAAACAAATCAGAAATGGGTTTTCGTTAACAGTATTTACAGATATTCATACTGGAATCAGAACAATTATTTATAAGAAACCAGAAAAGGCATATATGTGACCAGCATTCAAAGGGTTCGATACTCGAATCAGAAATGAATGGACATTTTTGGCTCTTCCCACTAATTTGAGTGATGAAATACGTTCATAAACTTTAGAAATGCATTAAGGTGTAATAAAATTCATTCCCCAGTATTTTTGAATAATACGCACTTGATGACTTTGGTGACCTCTTTCAGGCGGACCCCTAGGTGACCTCCGTGACCTTGACCCATATTTTGAATTTCCATCAAGTGTAGACTCATTTGGTGTTAGTTCCAGGTCCATTGATCATACCACGATTGAGATATGAGCATGACCCACTTTCAAAAATGTTGGCTACGTCCACTTTTTTAACGTAAAAATGCATTATGAATCTCAGGAATACTTTAGGGGGTCAAAAAATGTGATTTCCAGCAATTCTGGAAAATGCACTCAATGACCCCTAGTTGACCTCCGTGACTTTGACCCATATTTTGAACCTCCATTGAGTGTCGACTCATTTGGTGTTGGCCCCAGGTCCGTAGGTCATACCACGCTTGAGATATGGGCGTGACCCACTTTAAAACATTTTTGGCCACACCCACTTTTTTACGTCAAAATGCATGTGTGTACGTCAGGAATACTTTAGGGGGTCAAAAAAATGTGATTTCCAGCAATTCTGAAAAATGCACTCAATGACCCCTAGGTGACCTCTGTGATCTTGACCCATATTTTGAATCTCCATCAAGTGTCGACTCATTTCATGTTAATCCCAGATCCATACATCATACCACGCCTGAGATATGGGCGTGACCCACTGTAAAAAATTTTGGCCACGCCCACTTTTTTTACGTCAAAATGCATGTGTGTACGTCAGGAATACTTTAGGGGATCATAAAATGTGATTTCCAGCAATTCTGAAAAAAGCACGTAATGACCCCTAGGTGTCCTCCGTGACCTTGACCCATATTTTGAGTCTCCATCAAGTGTCGACTCATTTAGTGTTGATCCCAGGTCTGTAGGTCATACCACGCCTGAGATATGGGCGTGACCCACTTTCAAAATTTTTGGCCACGCCCACTTTTTTACGTAAAAATGCATGTGTGTACATCAGGAATACTTTAGGGGTCCAAAAATGTGATTTCCAGCAATTCTGAAAAATGCACTCAATGACCCCAAGGTGACCTCTGTGACCTTGACCCATATTTTGAATCTCCATCAAGTGTCGACTCATTTGGTGTTGGTCCCAAGTCCATACGCCATACCACGTCTGAGATATGGGCGTGACCCACTTTCAAAAATTTTGGCCACGCCCACTTTTTTTTACGTCAAAATGCAAGTGTGTACGTCGGGAATACTTTAGGGGGTCAAAAAATGTGATTTCCAGCAATTCTAAAAAATGCACTCAATGGCCCCTAGATGACCTCCGTGACCTTGACCCATATTTTGAACTTCTATCGAGATCGAGTGTCGACTCATTTGGTGTTGGTCCCAGGTCTGTAGGTCATACCACGCCTGAGATATGGGCGTGACCCACTTTCAAAACACCCCTACAGACACCCCTGATACCCCAGGAATCTGAAAAACATAGGTGGCCGAGAACTTGTGGCTGTCGATCAGCATGCCAAAAATCAACAAGATAGGGCAGTTCGTTTTCGAGTTATCTTGCGGACAAAAAAGTGATGAGAAGACAGAAGACAGGAGAAGAAGAAGAAGAAGAAGAAGAAGAAGAAGAAGAAAAAAAGAAGAAAAACTAGAGAAACAGAATTTACTGCACCCAGTAAATTCAAGTCTGTGTGAAAAGGGTTAAAGTATCAGGAATAAACTATACAGAAGGAGAATTTATGGAGGCTTATTTTCAGGAGTAAATTATTTTCAAACAAATCAGAAATGGATTTTCGTTAATAGTATTTACAGATATTCATACAGCAATCAGAACATTTTTTTATAAGAAACCAGAAAAGGCATATATGTGACCAGCATTCAAAGGGTTCGATACACGAATCAGAAGTGGACATTTTTGGCTCTGCCCACCAAGCTGATTGATGACATACGTTCATGAACTTTTGAAATGCATTAAGGTGTAATGAAACGCATTCCCCAGTCTTTCTGAATAATATGCACTGGATGACCTTGGTGACCTCTTTCAGGCGGACCATATATTGAACCTCCAACAATTTTTAAATCAGTCGGTATAGACCCATGTATACACCTACTTTAGAGAAATGGCTCCACCAACTACAGATCTGTCATTTTTGGGCGATGATAGCAAATATTTATTATGATTTAGAAGCCTCTAAGGCAGTCAGCCTACTGTATCACATACAAGGCATCAAACTAACTGAAAAAAAAAGATGAGTGCAAACTGGTTGTTGGTAACCAGCATGCCAAAACGAATAGAGATAGGACGATTCGTATTTGAGTTATCGAGCCGACAAAGGGTGCATAGACTCTATATTGGGGATAGTGCCATAAAAAACTTAATAGCCCCAAGAGCTCGTTTAAAGGCCTACCCTTAAGAGCATCTAGTGCCCTAAACAAGGCATACATAAAATAAGATGGTAGAATCTTGAATCATGGCATTTGCGTAAAGAGTGGCAATATGGCAGGAAGCGTGCAAAAGGTTCGACCGTCATAAGTTAAATGATGTTGTTTGATCTTCGCGGTGAAGTATGAGGAGGGCGGTGAAGTATGAAGAGGGTTAAAGACAGACCATTTAAATATTCCATTTCATTAATTCATAATTGTGATAAGTGTTTCGAGAGAGCCGCTTACCACTCGGCCCGAAACCTGTTGATCTTGAGTTATGATTGAGAATGAAAAAAAAAAAAAAAAAATGCAATGAAAGGTGAAGGGTTATTTATTCAACTACAATTAATCAAGTGTTGTAAGATAGATCTGTATAATAAACAAATTTTCTTGCCACTCAAAGGGTTTTTTTCAACTTGGTTTGGGGATGGAATTTAATTCTGATCTGACAGCTGATAAGAGTAAATATGTGTCAGGCTGTCATCTATAGCAACTTCTCTCTAATTTGATTGTTTAGATTATTCTCTTGTGTATATAAATATAAACAGCTATTTCTTTATGATGCTTTTCTGTTACAAAGAAATTAGGGGGTATAAAAAACTCTGTGGCCCAATGGACCACTCCCAAAGGTTCCCTGATAACATAGCTGGGCCGTACTTGTGACAGGCTACCAGTATGCCAAACAGCCCCAGGACAGATTATTTATTTATTTATTGGTGTGTAAGGTCACATATTTCTGCATAATGGCTAATCAGGACCACGACAGTTTTACGGGTGGAGGAAGCCGTAGTACCCGGAGAGAACCACCAAGCAACGGCGAGCAACTGTCAGTTCCCCAACATACTAATTCCACACAAGCAGGGTCAGCATTGGTTGAAGACAGGTGCACCATCGACGTGCAGTACGCCTTAATACACAGCGTCACCGTGCCCCCACGTGGGCAATGGGGGTGACTTGTCTTGCCCAAGGAGACAACGTGGTTGCCGCAGGTGGGATTCGAACCGAGGACCTCTCGGCTTGCAGCCTGCACCTCTACCAACTCAGCCACCGCGCCCCCCAGGACAGATGATTTGTTTTTGAGTTATCGTCAAGACAAAAGGAAGGGGATAGAAAATATTCATACAGGAATCAGAACATTTTTATAAGAAACCAGAAATGGCATATATGTGACCAGCATTCAAAGGGTTTGATACACGAATCAGAAATGGATATTTTTGTCTCTGCCGACTAATTTGAGTGATGAAATACATTCATAAACTTTAGAAATGCATTAAGGTGTAATAAAATGCATTTCCCAGTCTTTCTGAATAATGCCCCCATACTAAGATCTAATATTCCCTTTAAATACTCCATTTTAATCTTTTAAATGGGGGCGCATTGGCTCAGTTGGCAGAGGTGCAGGCTGCAAGGCGTGAGGTCCTCACTCTGTCCTTGGGCAAGCCACTTCACCCCATTGCCCACATGTGTGCATGGTGGCGATGTGTTCTAAAGCGTACTGCACATCGATTGTGCACCCGTCTTCAACCAATGCTAACCCTGCTTGTGTGGAGTTAGTATGTGGGGGGATCTGACAGTTGCTCGTTGTTGCCCGGTGGTTCTTCCCAGGTACTCCGACTTCCTCCACCTAAAAAACTGTCGTGGTCATGATTAGCCACTGTGCAGAAATATGTGACATTAAACGCCAATAAATAAATAATCCTTTAAAAAATGAGCTCAATCCAATAAAGGGTCATAAGCTATGTTTTTTTCCAAGCAAAAATGAAAAGGTAATTAAAACTGAATAGACGTTTCTGTGAATAATGTTGACCGGTTTTCGCTGTTATGTTCGCTAAAGGGTTAAGAATCCTTACTTTGGAAGGCACACTGAAAAGGTGTCCCATTCCACATAGAATTAAATGTTAAGAAAATAAAGCGAAAAACATTAAGTTTCTCAGTTGACAGTACCTGCTTTTGCACTCCGGAGGGATGGAACGGCACAAATCAGAGACATTCTCTTAATGGCACTTTGACACCAAAGGTTTCTGCACTCTCGGTGAGGCGGGGATGAGCGCAGTGAAAGACTATAGAACTCCTCTAACAAATTAGTTTTAAACAGTCATAGCACTAACACTGTTAACAGTACAGTCGACCATGCCAGTATTGCATTGTTACCGGCACCCTGACAGTTTTGTGATAGGTTTCAACAATTATTCAGTGCAGTTTTTTGGAAAGGGTTAACTTTATTCTGCCTGAAATAAAATATGTGCAATCCACATTGAAGTCTTGAGAGGGGTTAAAAGCATTGAACTGAATAAGATAGGTTTCAACAATTATTCAGTGCAGTTTTATGGAAAGGGTTAACTTTATTCTGCCTGAAATAAAATATGTGCAATCCACATAGAAGTCTGGAGAGGGTTAAAAGCAGTGAACTAAATAATTTACAGTTTATTTCTTTGCAAGGCAAAGGGTTTCTCTCAACTTAGTTTCAGGAACTAACATCCCATAATGATGACAAGGTCAGATTTCATTTTGACAGCTTACTCCACTGGTGTTTACATAGTCTCCAGTGTGAACATAACATCGTATTGCTTGGGGAGAATTTACTGTATCAGGAAATTGGAGGCTGTGAAAACCCTGTGGCCTACTGGGCCATACTGAAAAAATGTGATTTCCAACAATTCTGAAAAATGCACTCAATGACCCCTTGTTGACCTCCGTGACCTTGACCCATATTTTGAACCTCCATCGAGTATCGACTCATTTGGTGTTGGTCCCAGGTCTGTAGGTCATACCATGCCTGAGATATGGGAGTGACCCACTTTCAAAACATTTGGCCACGCCCACTTTTTTACGTAAAAATGCATGTGTGTATGTCAGGAATACTTTAAGGGTCAAAAAATGTGATTTTCAGCAACTCTGAAAAATGCACTCAATGACCCCTAGGTGACCTCTGTGACCTTGACCCATATTTTGAATCTCCATCAGGTGTCAACTCATTTGGTGTTGGTCCCAGGTCCATACGTCATACCACGCCTGAGATATGGGCATGACCCACTTTCAAAAATTTTGGACACGCCCACTTTTTGTTACGTCAAAATGCATGTGTGTACGTCAGAAATAGTTTAGGGGGTCAAAAAATGTGATTTCCAGCAATTCTGAAAAATGCACTCAATGACCCCTAGTTGACCTCCGTGACCTTGACCCATATTTTGAACCTCCATCGAGTGTCGACTCATTTGGTGTTGGTCCCAGGTCTGTAGGTCATACCATGCCTGAGATATGGGAGTGACCCACTTTCAAAACTTTTGGCCACGCCCACTTTTTTAATGTAAAAATGCATGTGTGTATGTCAGGAATACTTTAGGGGTCAAAAAATGTGATTTCCAGCATTTCAGAAAAATGAACTCAATGACCCCTAGGTGACCTCTGTGACCTTGACCCATATTTTGAATCTCCATCAAGTTTCGACTCATTTGGTGTTGGTCCCAGGTCCATACGTCATGCCATGCCTGAGATATGGGCGTGACCCACTTTCAAAAATTTTGGCCACGCCCACTTTCTTCACGTCAAAATCCATGTGTGTCCGTCAGGAATGCTTTAGGGGGTCAAAAATGTGATTTCCAGCAATTCTGAAAAATGCACTCAATGACCCCTAGATGACCTCCGTGACCTTGACCCATATTTTGAACCTCCATCGAGTGTCGACTCATTTGGTGTTGGTCCCAGGTCTGTAGGTCATACCACGCCTGAGATATGGGCGTGACCCACTTTCAAAACACCCCTACAGGCATCCCTGATACCCCAGGAATCTGAAAAACATAGGTGGCCGAGAACTTGTGGCTGTCTATCAGCGTGCCAAAAATCAACGAGATAGGGCAATTCGTTTTCGAGTTATCTTGCGGACAAAAAAGTGATGAGAAGACAGAAGACAGGAGGAGAAGAAGAAGAAGAAGAAGAAGAAAAAAAAGAAAAAAAAAGAAGAAAAAAAAAAGAAAGAAAAAGAAACCGTGCAAAAACAATAGTCTGTGTGTTTCACACAGACTAAAAAGAAAAAGAAACCGTGCAAAAACAATAGTCTGTGTGTTTCACACAGACTAATTACAAATGATTTATTTGGAACTATCTGGCATCTGCCAACGGCCCAACACTCAAGTCAGTAAATGTTTGCCATGTGACATCGTCGTGATTGAAGATTGTTAGTTTCTTACTATAGACTAAGCGCGTTCCAATCCGGGCATTCTCTGAAGCCGGTGGAATCAAAAGACTGAGGCGGTACTCGGTAGTCACTGCCGTTTGATGTCACCGACATCAAAGAATGTAACTGAATGTATCTGACGAGCTGTCATGAGATCTCTCACCAGATGACCAGACATTTGCGACACTGCGTATTGAGTCTATTGACTTGTGATTGGAGCTTCGGATTTCCGTACCAGATAACCCCAGTGCTAAAGCTAGACATACATCTATGTATTAAAGTCTGCGAACCGGTCCAGTACCGGACCGCCATATGTGGACCAGTCCAAAGCGGTCGAATGACCGTGGTCCGTACAGGTTTTTGCGGTTCGGCCCAGGGCTTATATTTCGTCTAAATTTGTGGGAATCCATTTGGATTCTCGTGAAAATGGTTGCGAGAATCCATACCTACTATGAGTGTCCCAGGATCCCATGACGCCACCATGGTTGAACCACTGTTGTGTACTGATAACACACGTTAACTTTTTACCCAACACACCTTTTTAATTTTTAAAACTAAATTTGATAATTTTTAAACAAAAAATAATAAATAAATGATAAAATAATTAAATGAGCAATATTTACCAATGAAATCTTACAAATATGGCTGTCGTTGGAACCGGCTCAATGAGCCGGTTCCAATGACAGCCATATTTGTAAGATTTTATTGACAAAGTGTCAGGATATTTCAGGTCATGTTACCCTTCTATTGGTTAATTTGTTGTCGCTGTGTTAGTTAAAGGGTTAAATTGACTCATTTTTTTCACGCGAATCATAGCAGAGGTGCAGCAAGAATCTACATGGATTCTCGCCGGTTTTATTGCGCGAATATTTATGCGAATCGATTCTCGGATTCTCGTCGAAATTTAAGCCCTGCGGCCCGCATCTCTAACCCACCCCATTTTTATTTTAAAATAACAGAAATATGCCGACCTGTCTATTTCATTTTTAACATCAGGCATTGTAAGTGGTGACGGTAACCTTTGTCGCAGTGAATTAGACCTTGTAGACTAACTACATACAACTGCGTCAGTCAGACCTGTACCAATGCGATCGACCCTTTCAACTAATGTTGGCGGTAAAACCGTATAAATGTATCTGCATGAATCACACGTCCACGCAAACACAGAGTCGTTGGTAGTATAATTATCATACCCCACCTGGTGGTTGCACGGTTTCTTTTTCTTTTTTTTAGTCTGTGTGAAACACACAGACTATTGTTTTTGCACGGTTTCTTTTTCTTTTTTTTTTTTTCTTCTTTTTTTTTCTTCTTCTTCTTCTTCTTCTTCTTCTTCTTCTTCTCCTGTCTTCTGTCTTCTCATCACTTTTTTGTCCGCAAGATAACTCGAAAACGAATAGCCCTATCTCGTTGATTTTTGGCATGCTGATAGACAGCCAGAAGTTCTCGGCCACCTATGTTTTTCAGATTCCTGGGGTATCGGGGGAGTCTGTAGGGGTGTTTTGAAAGTGGGTCACGCCCATATCTCAGGTGTGGTATGACCTACAGACCTGGGACCAACACCAAATGAGTCGACATTCAATGGAGGTTCAAAATATGGGTCAAGGTCACGGAGGTCATCTAGGGGTCATTGAGTGCATTTTTCAGAATTGCTGGAAATCACATTTTTTGACCCCCTAAAGTATTCCTGATGTACACACATGCATTTTGACGTAAAAAAAGTGGGCGTGGCCAAAATTTTGGAAAGTGGGTCACGCTCATATCTTAAGCATGGTATGAGGTATGGACCTGGGACCAACACCAAATGAGTCGACACTCGATGGAGATTCAAAATATGGGTCAAGGTCACGGAGGTCACCTGGGGGCCATTAAGTGCATTTTTCATAATTGCTAGAAATCACATTTTTTGACCCCCTAAAGCATTCCTGACGTACACACATGTATTTTGAAGTATAAAAAGTGGGCGTGGCCAAAATTTTTGAAAGTGGGTCACGCTCATATCTCAAGCATGGTATGACGTATGGACCTGGGACCAACACCAAATGAGTTGACACTCGATGGAGATTCAGAATATGGGTCAAGGTCATGGAGGTCACCTAGGGGTCATTGAGTGCATTTTTCAGAATTGCTGGAAATCACATTTTTTGACCCCCTAAAGTATTCCTGATGTACACACATGCATTTTGACGTAAAAAAAGTGGGCGTGGCCAAAATTTTGGAAAGTGGGTCACGCTCATATCTTAAGCATGGTATGAGGTATGGACCTGGGACCAACACCAAATGAGTCGACACTCGATGGAGATTCAAAATATGGGTCAAGGTCACGGAGGTCACCTGGGGGCCATTAAGTGCATTTTTCATAATTGCTAGAAATCACATTTTTTGACCCCCTAAAGCATTCCTGACGTACACACATGTATTTTGAAGTATAAAAAGTGGGCGTGGCCAAACTTTTTGAAAGTGGGTCACGCTCATATCTCAAGCATGGTATGACGTATGGACCTGGGACCAACACCAAATGAGTTGACACTCGATGGAGATTCAGAATATGGGTCAAGGTCATGGAGGTCACCTAGGGGTCATTAAGTGCATTTTTCATAATTGCTAGAAATCACATTTTTTGACACCCTAAAGCATTCCTGACATACACACATGCATTTTGACATAAAAAAGTGGGCATGACCAAAATTTTTGAAAGTGGGTCATGCTCATATCTCAAGCATGGTATGATGTATGGACCTGGGACCAACACCAAATGAGTCGACACTCGATGGGGATTCAAAATATGGGTCAAGGTCACGGAGGTCACCTAGGGGTCATTAAGTGCATTTTTCATAATTGCTAGAAATCACATTTTTTTGACCCCCTAAAGCATTCCTGACATACACACATGCATTTTGACGTAAAAAAAGTGGGCGTGGCCAAAATTTTTGAAAGTGTGTCACGCTCATATCTCAAGCATGGTATGACGTATGGACCTGTGACCAACACCAAATGAGTCGACACTCGATGGAGATTCAAAATATGGGTCAAGGTCACGGAGGTCGCCTCGGGGTCATTAAGTGCATTTTTCATAATTGCTAGAAATCACATTTTTTGACCCCCTAAAGCATTCCTGACATACACACATGCATTTTGATGTAAAAAAAAGTGGGCGTAGCCAAAATTTTTGAAAGTGGGTCATGCTCATATCTCAAGCATGGTGTGATGCATGGACCTGGAGCCAACACTAAATAAGTTGACACTTGATGGAGGTTCAAAAATGTGGGTCAAGGTCACGGAGGTCACCTGGGGTCATTGAATGTATTTTTTCAGAATTGCTGGAAATCACATGTTTCGACTCTCTAAAACATTCCTGAAGTCCATACATCCATTTTTACGTAAAAAGTTGGTGTGGCCAAAATTTGTGAAAGTGGGTCATGCTTCAAGCATGGTATGATGTATGCACCTGGGACTAATACCAAACGAGTTGACACTCGATGGAGATTCAAAAACCGGCCAGCTTTATACACAGAAATGTCTATTCAACTTTTAATTACTTTTTCATTTTTGCTTGAAAAACATAGCTTGTGACCCTTCATTGGAATGAGCTCATTTTTAAAGGATTATTTATTTATTGGTGTTTAATGTCACATATTTCTGCATAGTGGTTTACCATGACCAGGACAGTTTTACGGGTGGAGGAAGCCAGAGTACCTGGGGAGAACCTCCGGGCAACAGCGAGCAACTATCAGATTCCCCACATACTAACTCCACACAAGCAGGGTTAGCATTGGTTGAAGACAGGTGCTCCATCGATGTGCAGTACGCTTTAGTAAACATCGCCACCATGCACACACGTGGGCAATGGGGTGAAGTGCCTTGCCCAAGGACAGAGTGAGGACCGCTCGACTTGCAGCCTGCACCTCTGCCAACTCAGCCACTGCGCCCCCATTTAACCCTTTACCCAACGCAGACGATAGCAAAATTTGTTATTTCAAATATCATTTTTTTTCAAATTTTCCAAACAATTTCAACAAAACCATATCATGGGACCCCTCGTTGAAACTAATATTTTTTCAACTTCTCAATTTGCATATTATGCGGGCGGATGCGGCCGATTCGTTGGGTAAAGGGTTAAAGGATTAAAATGGAATATTTAAAGCGAATATTTTAACCCTCTGAAGATCTTAATATGGGGGCACGGTGGCGCTGTGTACTAAAGCGTACTGCACTTTGATGGCGCACCTCTCTTCGAAAAAATCATTGAGAATAATGAAAACCATTTCCATTCTCACAGTGTTGTTCTAAACACACATGGATATAGATGGGACCTCGGTATTTTGACAATGCCAATAAGTCTTCAGACAGGCTCTCGTGGGGTCTTTAAGGCCTTTCAACGTCTACATTCCAACATTACTGAACCTTTTTACTTGCAATATATTTTCCAGAGGTACCATGCATGCACTTCATCATTGCCTTGCTAATATGAACATTTGCCATCATCTACAAATATGGCAGATCCGGAGTTGGTGGAGCCAATATTTATAAAGTAGTTTATACTCATACATCAGGTTTGGTATGACCTATAGTAATGGTACCTACACCAAATGAGTTGAAACTTGCTGGAGGTTCAAAATGTGGTCCACCTCTATGCGGTCAAGAGAGGTCATTAAATGCATACTTTTTCGACCTATTAGGAATTTCATTTTATACCAGTTAATGCAGTTCTGAAGATTATACATGTATCTCATCATTCAAACAAATGGCAGCGGCAGTAATGTCCATTTCTTATTCCTTGATCGAACCCTATAAATGATGTGCACATATATGCCTTTTCGGATTTCTTAGAAAAATTGTTCTGATTCCTGTATGAATATTTTCTCTGTGAAAGAATTTCACAAAAAGCAGTAAGGAGAAAACTGTGACTGTCACATACAATAACATGATCTATTTATTTAATCTCATTGTACAGAATTAATTCCCTAACCAAGTTAATATAAAAACAAACAACTTGATCATGAAGAATTCCAGTGTACATGTAATTGTATACTGTCAGGATGCCGGTAAAATATGCAATACTGACATAGTTGACTGTACTGTTAACTGTGTTAGTGCTATGACTGTTTAAAATTAATTTATTAGAGAAGTACTAGTTTTATGTAAGCCTTGTTTGTGTCACTAGATGCTCTTTTATGAGCAGGCCTTCAAATGAGCTCTTGGGGTTTTTAAGGTTTTTATGACAATATCTCCGACATAGAGTCTGTGCACCCTTTGTCAGCGCGACAACTCAAATACGGATCGTCCTATCTCGATGCATTTTGGCATGCAGGTTAACAATAACCAGTTTGCACTCATCTATGTTTTTTTCACCCTTTCCATCTGAATGACAGATGACAGATCTGAAGTTGGTGGAGCCATTATTTCAAAGTGGGTTGCGCTCATTCTTCAGTTTAAATGTAGACATGGAACTACACCGACTGAGTTAAAAAGTGCTGGAGATTGAATACACGGTCCACCTGAATGAGGTCATCAAGTGCATATTATTCAGAAAGACTGGGAAATGCATTTACACCTTAATGTATTTCTAAAGTTTATGAATGTAATTCATCACTCAAATTAGAGGTCAAAGCCAAAATTGTCCATTTCTGATTCGTGTATCGAACCCTTTGAATGCTGGTCACATATATGCCTTTTCTGGTTTCTTATAAAAATTGTTCTGATTCCTGTATGAATACCTGTAAATACTGTTAACGAAAACCCATTTCTGATTTGTTAAAAAAATATTTTACACCAGAAGATACGCCTCCATAAATTCTCTTTCTGTAGAGTTTATTCCTGATACTTTAACCCTTTCACACAGACTTGAATTTACTGGATGCAGTAAATTCTGTTTCTCTAGTTTCTTCTTTTTTTTTTTCTTCTTCTTCTTCTCCTGTCTTCTGTCTTCTCATCACTTTTTTGTCCGCAAGATAACTCGAAAAGGAACTGCCCTATCTTGTTGATTTTTGGCATGCTGATCGACAGCCACAAGTTCTCGGCCACCTATGTTTTTCAGATTCCTGGGGTATCAGGGGTGTCTGTAGGGGTGTTTTGAAAGTGGGTCACGCCCATATCTCAGGCGTGGTATGACCTACAGACCTGGGACCAACACCAAATGAGTCGACACTCGATGGAAGTTTAAAATATGGGTCAAGGTCACGGAGGTCATCTAGGGGTCATTGAGTGCATTTTTTAGAATTGCTGGAAATCACATTTTTTGACCCCCTAAAGTATTCCCGACGTACACACTTGCATTTTGACGTAAAAAAAAGTGGGCGTGGCCAAAATTTTTGAAAGTGGGACACGCCCATATCTCAGACGCTGTATGGCGTATGGACCTGGGACCAACACCAAATGAGTCGACACTTGATGGAGATTCAAAATATGGGTCAAGGTCACAGAGGTCACCTTGGGGTCATTGAGTGCATTTTTCAGAATTGCTGGAAATCACATTTTTGGACCCCTAAAGTATTCCTGACGTACACACATGCATTTTGACGTAAAAAAAGTGGGCGTGGCCAACATTTTTGAAAGTGGGTCACGCCCATATCTCAGACGTGGTATGGCGTATGGACCTGGGACCAACACCAAATGAGTCGACACTTGATGGAGATTCAAAATATGGGTCAAAGTCACGGAGGTCAACTAGGGGTCATTGAGTGCATTTTCCAGAATTGCTGGAAATCACATTTTTTGACCCCCTAAAGGATTCCTGAGATTCATAATGCATTTTTACGTTAAAAAAGTGGACGTAGCCAACATTTTTGAAAGTGGGTCATGCTCATATCTCAATCGTGGTATGATCAATGGACCTGGAACTAACACCAAATGAGTCTACACTTGATGGAAATTCAAAATATGGGTCAAGGTTACGGAGGTCACCTAGGTGTCCGCCTGAAAGAGGTCAACAAAGTCATCAAGTGCGTATTATTCAAAAATACTGGGCAATGAATTTTATTACACCTTAATGCATTTCTAAAGTTTATGAACGTATTTCATCACTCAAATTAGTGGGAAGAGCCAAAAATGTCCATTCATTTCTGATTCGAGTATCGAACCCTTTGAATGCTGGTCACATATATGCCTTTTCTGGTTTCTTATAAATAATTGTTCTGATTCCAGTATGAATATCTGTAAATACTGTTAACGAAAACCCATTTCTGATTTGTTTAAAAATATTTTACTCCTGAAAATAAGCCTCCATAAATTCTCTTTCTGTATAGTATATTCCTGATATTTTAACCCTTTTCACACAGACTTGAATTTACTGGGTGCAGTAAATTCTGTTTCTCCAGTTGTGTGTAACAGTTCGCTATTTTCACTGTGTTATTTAACTTTTGAAAGTTCCTACCGTGTTGTTTATTTTGGTTTTCCCCACTTCCTGTTAGTGTTACTCTAAATTCCGATGTACGGAAATGTATCTCATTGGCTACTTTTGCTATTCCAATCCTGGCCCTCTAGTTGGTCAGAGTCAAAACGATGGATCAATTAGATTTCAGTAATCTCGTCCCTTCGCCTTTACTTCTTGGAGGCGCCCACTTCACAATGAGCCCATTGCCGATTAGCCATCTTTGACGTTAATGCTATGCAAGGTCAGAGGTAGCTTCGGGTAAACACTTCGATCAGACTACCTGCCAAGACTGTCATACATGCGATAGAAACAACCAAAATGTTTCACTTGAAACGAGAAAATGTGCATTTTCGATTTAATACCAATAAAGATAGAAAAAATAACACACTTTCAACACTCCATTTAATGCACAGGGCAAAATAATATTGATTTTTTAGTGAAATGAATACCACAATGAACCCCTTCCCACAAGCGAAGGTAGACTCGGCATCATAGTTTTGTTTTGTTGACGAGTGAGAAAACTGCAGATATATCACTGAAATGACACACAAATGTCTGCGTGGGTGAAACAGCAAACCCTGGGTATCCAAATAACCAACACATACAAATATTTTTCAAGCATAACACACAGATGTTCCAGCTGGAAGAGGTTGGGGGTGAATGAAAATCGTCTGATAGTAGCAGTATCGCGTGTCTACTAATAATAGTTTATCCATATACAGTACAAGTCAAAAAGAGTTGAAGAATAACCACTACTGCTATAAACTACACATGTAATGTTTCCTATTCTTGTAACACAAGAATCGGCATATAAAAATATACAGAATTCTTCTTTTGACCATTTTCTCCTTCAACTCAAACTTACATGTCAGGCAGTGGACGCTGTCTTATTACGGAAAACACCCACGAAGTGGAAGGTCCATGCAGGGCCGGGGAAATGAAATTCGGATCCGGGGTTAATTCTGTGACAGCTCCCCTTTCAAAAATGGGGTCCGTGAAGTCAGCAAGCAGTTTGCAATTCGAAATGTGAAGTCAGCAAGCAGTTAGCAATTCGAAATGTGAAGTCGGCAAGCTGTTAGCAGTTAGCAATTCGAAATGTGAATTCAGAAAGCAGTTAGCAGTTAGCAATTCAAAATGTCAAGTCGCGGATATTAGATGTGTCTTGACGATTCGCCCAGAGGACGTTTCGTACCTAGACATTTCGTACCAACAATACTTTTTGTAAACCTGAGAAGGACTGTGAGACAGAGGGATTTGCCTTCCCCGCTTGTTCTTTCGGTACTCAGAAAAAAGTCAGTAAGCAGTTAACAATTCAGAATGTCAAGTCAGAAAGCAGTTAGCAATTCGAAATGTGAACTCAGAAAGCAGTTAGCAGTTAGCAATTCGAAGTGTGAAGTCAGAAAGCAGTTAGCAGTTAGCAATTCAAAATATCAAGTCACGGATATTAGACGATGTCAAGTCGCGGATATTAGATGTGTCTTGACGTTTCGCCCAGGGGACGTTTCGTACCTAGACATTCCGTACCAACAATACTTTTTGTAAATCTGAGATGGACAGTGAGACAGAGGGATTTGCCTTCCCCGCTTGTACTTTCGGTACTCAGAAAAAAAGTCAGAAAGCAGTTAGCAATTCGAAATGTGAACTCAGAAAGCAGCTAGCAATTCGAAGTGTGAAGCCAGAAAGCAGTTAGCAGTTAGCAATTCAAAATGTCAAGTCACGGATATTAGACGCTGTCAAGTCCCGGATATTAGATGTGTCTTGACGATTCGCCCAGAGGACGTTTCGCACCTAGACATTTCGTACCAACAATACTTTTTTGTAAACCTGAGAAGGACTGTGAGACAGAGGGATTTGCCTTCCCCGCTTGTTCTTTCGGTACTCAGAAAAAAGTCAGTAAGCAGTTAGCAATTCTGAATGTCAAGTCAGAAAGCAGTTAGCAATTCGAAATGTGAACTCAGAAAGAAGTTAGCAGTTAGCAATTCGAAGTGTATACTGGAATAGAACGTTGCTTGGTCTGATCATTTCTGTAGACGTTATGTTGAAATTACATGTAATTATAGCCTTTTGAATAATATGTTATATCTATGACATCTTGTGTTACAACCATTACCCATCATATCGAGGTGAAAGGTGGCGGGATGGTGAACCAACGGAGAGGGAAAGATACACAAGAGTACATAGTTTTGCCCTAACGCACTAAGAGAAAAATGTTTAATTCCCCTTTCTCATTCAGCCACTTTCTGCAGTTTTCAAGTGTCAGGTGAAGGTGCAGTTGGAAATTTTTTAAAATTTCATGACACCATATATATTTCCCAAATTCCACGCTTTTCCAGGCAACATAAGGTAGAAGTTAGGTCGGTAATGATACAAAGTGCCTTGATGTGCTGATTTGACTGTTCTAATACAGAATAGTGGGGCGCCATAACGTGTACTGAGACGTACCGCACGCCGAGGCGCACATGTGTTCAACCAATCTAACCTCGTCTGTGATGTATAGTGCGTAGTACTGCTATGTGGTGCATAGTATATGGGCTGGGTTATGACGTTGGAGAGCTGGCGGGTGCTCGTCGCTGCTCGGTGGGTCTCTCCAGGTACTCCGACTTCCTCCACCAATGAAAAAAAAATTGTCACCAACATAACCCTGGCTGTTGAAAGCGTCGTTAAACACCAATAAATAAATAAATTATAGTTACTAACATTCTTTTTTCCCCAATCTCATGTCGTTGAGTGGAAAATCCGCCATGACGTTTTTAAAATTTTATTTCCATACGAATTGGACTTCCGGTTTATCATTGGCCCTATAGTAGGTTTCTGACGGGCCATTATCGTGGGTATGGGCCTATGACGAAGGGATGGGGGTCAACGCATTACTATTTTCAATAGTCATTAACATTTAAATGTTAAACAATGTAGGCATATAGGTTTTTGCTTCCTATGGTGTTACGTGGGCGATATGGCGCTCCAACCCACTTTTGGGGTCATTTCCGGGGAAAATGGGACAGAAACACCAGAAAACAATGATTGAGCAAAAACAAAGTGTGTATGTGTGTGTGTTGTTGTTGTTGTGGGGGTGGGGGGGGGGGGGGTCCAGATGCGAGGATATATTTGGGTTTTAAAATCAAAATGTTTTATCACCGGTTCAGACCATGGCCTCTCTCTCACAATATTCCATTTCCTGGCAGATGCAAGCTACAAATCTGCCCCCTCCAAAACCGACAGAAACGTTCTACCAAGGCGTTCCAAGTGTGGAAGTATAATTTCCAGCGATAAAAAAGTCTTTCATAAACAGCCAACAGAGAGACTTACCCCCGTGGGGATCCCGGGAAGTGAAGCAGTGCTTGTTCACTGTGCTAAACATGCCCTGCTTTGCTGGTAGAATAGAACCCAGTAACCAATGCCTTGGGTAAAAGTCCTCTACAATGGGCAACATGGTTATAAATGATTTGCTAAACCTGAGTTTATATCTATGTTGCAGTCATGATTAGCCTTTTTTGTGTAGGCATATATGACCTTTACTGATTGGCTAATCTTGAGTTTATATTTGTTTATATCTTTTTGTACAGGAATATATGACCCTGAACACCAATAAACAAATAAATAGATAACAGTGTGACCTAAAAATTTGTGCCCCCTCCACACACACACACTTTTAGGGAGCTTCTGCCATCCTGTATCTCACACCACATATATATATTAATAACGCTTAACCCATCTATAGTTTGTACCACTTGACTATTAGGTTACGGCTGCACGTCCCTTTGAACTTACATTAATAAATACACTTCACACATACACCTAAAAACGTAATCAACAGCCAAGCTGATATAAATTGACAAATAATTTTGATAAATATACTGCGATAAATCACCCAGTGTCTGCTGTTTTTGCTCTTATCGCTTATCACGAATGTCACTAGTCTCCGCTTCCACAGACCCTCTCAGATTCACAAAAAGAAAAGACGATAATTTCTTGACTGTTGGATAAAGAGTTACAAGTGAGGAGGCTCTTTACTTTACACAACCCTTCCCCCTAAAAACCGATTTTATTCCATCTCTGTCCGAAATTCTGAATATTTGAATGACACAG
The DNA here is from genome assembly GCA_031216915.1 of Pictodentalium vernedei. Lineage (NCBI taxonomy): Eukaryota > Metazoa > Mollusca > Scaphopoda > Dentaliida > Dentaliidae > Pictodentalium > Pictodentalium vernedei. The sequence continues at coordinate 685,837,086 of CM062296.1, read as the reverse complement.
TTCAATAAAACCATACAAACTTTTGTACCATTAGAAATGGCTTGGTGAGCCGTTTCTGATAATATCCATGTTTGTGTAGTTTTATTGGGCAGTGAACAGTTACTTTGGACCTCGGATCGGGGTGGGAGTTATTTCTTGCCACTTTTTTTGCTTTGCTGGGTAAAGGGTTAAAAGTAAGGAGACTGACTACTCCGCAAAACCCATGGAATTAACGATATAATTCCATTTCACCTTTGGTCGTTTGATACCTTGTGATCTGGACGTTCCGTGTGTCGTGTTCTCAACGTTTCGCTCTCCCCGCCTCAAGATAACGATTCGAAACGTCCACTCGCGTACACGAAACAACAGTGACAATGGACTGGGAGCGACCACGACTTCGGGTGAAAAACGCCAACTGTGGGTGCGAAATGTCTTGGCACGGAACACCCTGTGCACAAAACGTCTAGAAAACCTAAACACCCATGACTTTAAACAAACTTCTTTGCGACTTTACATTTCGAACTGCTAACTGCTTGGTGACTTCATATTTCGAACTGCTAATTGCTAACTCTAAACGCCTTGATGACTTCACAGCTCGATTGCTAACTACTTGCTGACTCCACATTTTGAATTGCAAACTGCTAGCTGCCTTCACATTCTAAATTGCTTACTGCTCACTGACTTTTTTCTAAGTATCGACAGAAGTGAGTGAGGTAGGCAAGTCACTCCACCCAACAGTGCCTTTCAGGTTCTCAAAAAGCGACAACTCAGCGGGTTCTCGTTCCCATCCTACTACTTTTGAAATTTTACGAAAAAAATGTGTCGAACCCCACCGGACACTATACCTGACACATCTTTAACAAAAATTGAATTTTTCTGTTCTATTTCTCCAACTTATGAATGTTTAAACGACATATTTCAATAAACCCATACAAACCTGGATAGCATTAGAATGTATGGTCTGGGTTATGACGTTGGAGAGCTGTATTCATTTATTTATTTATTTATTTATTGATGTTTAAGGTCACATATTTATGCACTATGGCTAATCATGGCCGTGACAGTTTTACGGCTGGAGGAAGCCGGAGTACCCGGGGAGAACCACCGAGCAACGACGAGCAGCTGCCAGCTCCCCAACATCGTAACTCTCGCACTGCAGCACAGGCAGGGTTAGATTGGTTGAAGACATGCGTACCATCGACGTGCAGTACGCCTTAGTACACGGCGTCCTCGTGCCCCCACGCGGGCAATGGAGATGAAGTGTCTTGTCCAAGGACACAACGCGGTTGCCGCAGGGGGATTCGAACCGAGGACCTCTCGGGTTGCAGCCTGCACCTCTACCGACTGAGCCACCGCTGTAACTATTTCATTGGGGCAGTAACTGTTTAGTACGGTATAGTACCCCACTGAAAATGCACAAACATTCACTGAAAATGCAATGAAAATGTTTGTGCATTTTCAGTGGGGTAGTAAACAGTTACTGCCGAGTGCAGACTTCGGGGGGTTATTTGGAGCCATTTATAGCAGCTTTTCTACACTTTCCGGAGTAAAGAATTAGACGTAAGAAGGTCCACTTCAAATCTGTGTTTTCAAGAGAAGTTCCAAACTCATCTCAACCAAAATTAAATAAAATTCGTTTTCAACACATATATAAATTATAACCTGGGGCGTTAAAAAACTACTGAATAAATTTAATGTTAAAAAGCCGGCGACCTGGACAAAATTCTTAACCACATTCTTCGGCAGTGTTTTTAAGGAATCGGCTCCTGCTATCCATCATATCTTCAGGAGGGGGTCTTTCCACCCACACCCTGCCCTCGGACTGGACGAATGGCAACATTTCACCAAAATTCACGAAAGGAAATGCCCATGAGGCAAGCGATTATTGACCGGTATCATTTACAAATGTTTGTTGTAAAACATTACAACATACCATTTCTCAACATATCTTTGATCATCTGGAAAAGTACACGGCAACTCTTGCGAAAGCTAAATAATCATCACCATCTTCGATGTGAAAATGAATGACAAGAACAACAACAACAACAACAACAACAACAACAACAACAACAACAACAACCGCACTGCAGCAGAGGCAGGGTTAGATTGGATGAAGCCTTGTGGGATGGAGTGGCTACCAGGTCGTACAAAATGTCATAAAAAAATCAACGCGTTGGTCTCGACGACATTCCTATGATGGTTTCCAGTTGAGGTTTTTTTATCAACACATATATAAATTATAAAATGGGGCGTTAAAAAACTACTTTGTTTGAATTGCAGAGGACGTATCCAACGTCCTCTGAGCGAAACAAATAGACATAATAATGGCAATTTTGTACTTTATTAAAGCTTTCGACACGGCTCCCCATCTAAAACTTCTCCATGACAATTATGGCATACGTGGTAAGATCCTGAACTGGTTCTTTTTTCCCCATGGAACGGGCACATAGAGTGATTGTTGAGGGATGACCTCATCTTCTTCCCGAGTTGAATTTGGAGTCCTATAAGAGACAGTTCTTGGACCTTTACTATTTTTGTGCTACATGAACGATTTTTTTATTCATTGATTGGTATTTAACGACACTTTAACAGCCAGGGTCGTGTTGTGTCGGTGACAGGTTTATAGGCGGAGAAAGCCAGACTACCCAGGGAAAACCATCGAACAACGACGAGCACCTACTAGCTCTCAGCGTCATAAGATCAGACCATACTATGCACTGTTGCTCGGTGGTTCTCTCCGGGTACTCCGGCTTCCTCCACCCATAAAACTGTCATGGTCATGATTGGTCAAGGTGCAGAAATATGTGACCTTAAACACCACTAAATAAATAAATAAATAAATAAATAAATAAATAAATAAATAAATAAATAAATAAATAAATAAATAAATATTAGTACTACGCACTACACAGTACAGAGTAAGATTGGTTGAAAATGTGCACCTCGGAATGCAGAACGTCTCAACACACGGCGCCACCGTGCCCTCATGTGGGTAATCGTGATGAAGTGTCTTGTCCAAGGACACCGCGAGGAAATCCGAATTAATTTGAAAATGGTCGCCCAACCACAGACTAATTAACCTAGTTCGACGTTGGTCTACTTCAGTAATCTTACATAAACAATCTACCCAGAGGTATTACATCACAAGTATGCATATTCGCGGACGATTGCCTGCTAGTATATCGGCAAATAAAATCATTCCAAGATCATCTTGAACTTCAAATGGATCTGAAATCACTAACAAAATGGGCGAACAATTGGGGGATAAAATTCAACCAAAATGTTATTTTTTTGTCAATCAGCAGGAAAAAAAGAGCCATCAGCATACAACCACACTAAATAACCACGTTTTAAAGCTAGTCCAAGACTCTGGGACAACTCATACCTATAAAAAGATATCAATGGAACTGAATGTGTTCAACGACGGATAGTGAGATTCGTTTGTAACGACTACATTAGAGGAGTGGTGTTTCAAGCCTGATAAAAAGCCTCAACTGGAAACCATCATAGGAACGTCGTCGAGACCAACGCGTTGATTTTTTTTACTACATTTTGTACGACCTGGTAGCCACTCTATCCCACAAAATACTGAAATTGAACAAATGTAGATAACGCCACACTAACTCTGAATTAGTAAAACTAATTACGTGCAACACTGGCACTTATAAATATTCATATGTACCTCAAACGATCCGCAAATGGAATGCATTGCCAGACAGTGTGGTAACTTTTCTTATTTCCCCCAAATTCTCAGTGTTTCAATGACATATTTCAGTTAATCCATAGAAACATGGATATCATCAGAAATGGCTTGGCGAGCCGGTTCTGACGATATCCATGTTTGTGTGGTTTTGTTGTGACAGTAAACAGTTACTTTAACCTTGGCAGGTTTATTCAGGGATATTTCTACGAGCTTTTCCCCACTTTGCTGGGAAAAGAGTTAAAAGTAAGAAGGTTCGTAATCCGTACAGCCTTTCCGATTACCGATTTTATTCCATTTCATCTTTGGAAATTCATACTCAATGATCTGTACCTTTCGTGTTCTGTGTTTTCAACATTTTGTACACCCCCTCCTACCAACATACGGGTAAACAACGTCCAATCTCCTGCACGAAACGACCACAGATTCGGATCTGGATTGATCACAAATTTACGAAACGCCTTGTGTGTGAAATGTCTTGAAGCATTCAATATCTGCAACATTTCGAATTGCTAACTGTGAACGTCTTGATGACTTCACATCTCAAATTACTAACCACTAACTGCTTGTTGACATCATATTTCAGATTGCGAACTGCTCGCTGACTACACATTCAGAATCGCTAACTGACAACTGCTTACTGGCTTTTTAGGACCGACAGAAGCAAGCGAGGTAAGCGGCAGGTGCTGGTTAACAAAACATATTCCCGGACAGCTTGCTTACTTCATCGTGGATAACGTCCTGGGTACGAAACGTCCTAGGTACAAAAGAAGGAAGGCAAATCACGTACAGTCCTTCTCAGGTTCACAAAAAGTATTGTCGGTACGAACTGTCTTTGTACGAAACGTCCTCTGGAACGTCAAGAAACATCTAATATCCGTGACTTGACATTTTGAATTGCTAACTGCTAACTGCTTTCTGACTTCACACTTCGAATTGCTAACTGCTGCTTTCTGAGTTCACATTTCGAATTGCTAAGTGCTTTCTGACTTAACATTCTGAATTGCTAACTGCTTACTGACTTTTTTTCAGTGTAACGAAAGAACAAGCGGGTAAGGCAAATCCCTCTGTCTCACAGTCCTTCTCAGGTTTACAAAAAGTATTGTTGGTACGAAATGTCTAGGTACGAAACGTCCTCTGGGCGAATCAAGACACATCTGATATCCGCGACTTGACAACATCTAATATCCGTGACTTGACATTTTGAATTGCTAACTGCTTTTTCACTTCACACTTCGAATTGCTAACTGCTTTCTGAGTTCACATTTCGAATTGCTAACTGCTTTCTGACTTGACATTCTGAATTGCTAACTGCTTACTGACTTTTTTCTGAGTACCGAAAGAACAAGTGGGGAAGGCAAATCCCTCTGACTCACAGTCCTTCTCAGGTTTACAAAATGTATTGTTGGCACGAAATGTCTAGGTACGAGACGTCCTCTGGGCGAAACGTCAAGGCACATCTAATATCTGCGACTTGACAACATCTGATATCCGTGACTTGACATTTTGAATTGCTAACTGCTAACTGCTTTCTGACTTCACACTTCGAATTGCTAACTGCTTCTGAGTTCACATTTTGAATTGCTAACTGCTTTCTGTCTTGATATTCTGAATTGCTAACTGCTTAATGACTTTTTTCTGAGTACCGGTACCGAAAGAACAAGCGGGGAAGGCAAATTCCTCTGTCTCACAGTCCTTCTCAGGTTTACAAAAAGTATTGTTGATACGAAATATCTAGGTACGAAACATCCTCTGGGCGAATCGTCAAGACACATCTAATATCCGCGACTTGACAACATCTAATATCCGTGACTTGACATTTTGAATTGCTAACTGCTAACTGCTTTCTGACTTCACACTTCGAATTGCTAACTGCTTTCTGAGTTCACATTTCGAATTGCTAACTGCTTTCTGACTTGACATTCTGAATTGCTAACTGCTTACTGACTTTTTTCTGAATACCGAAAGAACAAGCGGGGAAGGCAAATCCCTCTGTCTCACAGTCCTTCTCAGGTTTACAAAAAGCATTGTTGGTACGAAATGTCTAGGTACGAAACGTCCTCTGGGCGAATCGTCAAGACACATCTAATATCTGCGACTTGACATTTTGAACTGCTAACTGCTTTCTGACTTCACCTTTCGAATTGCTAACTGCTATCTGCTTGCTGACTTCACATTTCGAATTGCTAACTGCTAACTGCTTGCCGACTTCACATTTCGAATTGCTAACTGCTAACTGACTTCACGGACCCTAAAAAATGTCGGAATATTGCACAGATGATAAAGGCATCTGCAGCGAGTGCCGCAGGCGCGATCGATCACAGAGTGGTTGGAACTTGGAGGGGGGGGGGGACGTTTTTCCTCCAACAAAATTTTTAAATTAGTTATTAAACGGAGTCTTCTGGCGGCTTTTGAAATAAAAAATCACGTTATTTTTGCCGTCAAAATGACGTTTTTTAGCAGCATGTTTCAAATTTCCAAGTTGATCAATGAGTATCCAATGACCTACCGCCCATAGCTATATTGACTGCACAATTCTGGAAGTGATAACTTGGTTACGTCAAGTGGATTAAATAAAGTTATTACTTCAAGAATCATGAAGTCCAGAATTACAGCCGTTGGTCAGGTGTATAGCTTCATTCACGATACAGTCCCCTTCCTAACTGTTGGCACAGGAGTCAGAACCTTGGGGGAGGGGGACTAAGTCAAACGTGGCCTAAAAACCCGTATTTTAATTTTTTGTTTTGGAACGCCCTTTGAAAGGACGTACCGAACCAAAAAAATAAAATACAGTCTTTCGGGTCATGTTTTGACTAGAGTGTGGGCAGGCGAAACCAAGATCCTTGACTCCTGCCCTCCTCCCTCCAGTCCAGGCTCTGAGGGTTACTACCATGGGCTACACCCTCTCCCCGACCCCAGTTACATGACCAAAAATGTACAGACATGGATATTGTATTACAGAACACACAGGGTGATTTTGTACTTCTCTAAGTAGGTGAATGTATATACATATATTAACATATTCTTGCCAGTTTGGAGAAAGTTTGGGATTCAACAAGCTAATCTGCAATTTATGGACCACTAGATAACTAACGTATCAGTGCTCCTTAAACTGCAAATTTGCTTTGTGAGTTACAAGTTTTTACTGGCTGTCAGGTATGGTCAGTGGTTGATGCCCATGTGCATTGTTTTGCACAAGCAAAATTCCAGCCAGCGGACCTCCGAGTGGAATTCATAAATCACTTGACTTACAGTAAAGGTCAAAATACGTCGCAGAATAACCACTATAAACTACTAGTATGCATCTTCAACTACACTAACAACACAAGAACCTGACATCATTGTCGGGAAAGCTCTCACAGAAAACGTTCCGGAAAATGATTTCGGGTTCTTGTGCTATTGGTGTAATGGCAGTGGTCTACTTTGTTCATTGCAGTTATGCTACGACTTATTTTGATTCATACAGTATTTGTAGACTTGAACATTAGCTTCTACCTTGTACCATGCATTTATATTCATAAGAAGTCTTTTTTCCAGACATTTCATACTTGGCTATTAAATAAATAATTGTTCAGTAACAGATTAGTTCTCAATATTAAAAATTATTGGACTGTAGCCATCACATTTCAATATTTCGTGATTACAAAACAAATTTAAAATAAGAAGTTTTGACTTGCTGAAATAATCTACAATTGTAGTACTCTGATCACAAAAAAGCTGTATAATATATTTTGTACTTTACTTTTTAAACCTTTTTTTCACAGATAACATTAAAACTGGAACAATCTTGTTCCGATGATAGATTACATTATGTAGCTTGTACAAAACTTTTTAAAAAACATTTTTACCTGCTAATTCATGAATTATGTGTGTAGTTCAGTCAATTTGTTAATTAAGGGTTAGGCAGTGAGGTGTGTGGATTATGAAACTTCTTATCAATCCATTTTCCAATGTTTTAGAAAAAAAATAACAGTACCAGAAGGGTAAATTACCACCACTCATGGATATGCTTTTTGGCATATCAAAGCTACGCCAACCAAAAAAATTAGTTTTCCTGAAATAATATTCTTTCGTGGACATTATAAATTACATTTTGAATTTCTATGCATTGGAAAATAGAATGCAATAGGAATTCCAATGCAATTAACCATCTCAAGTGCTGTGTATAAACCCAAAACATGTTAGAAATGGTTACAGAATACATGTACACGTACATTTATTTTTATGTCCGATTCTTGTGTTATTAGTAAAGGAAACATTACATCTATAGTTTATACCAGTAGTGGTTATTCTTCAACTCATTTTGACTTGTGCTGTATGTGGACAAAATATTATTAGTAGACAAGCGACGCTGCTACTAGCAAACGATTTTCATTCACTTTTTTAGCCCCCCCCCCCCCCCCCGCACCCCCCACCCAACCTCTTCCAGCTGGAACATCTGTGTGTTATGCTTGAAATAGTTGTATGGGTTGGTTGTTTGGATACCCACGGTTTGTATTGTAGTTTCACCCACGCAGGCATTTTTGTGTCATTTCATTGATATATCTGCCGTTTTCTCACTCGTCAACAAAACAAAACCACGATGCCGAGTCCACCTTCGCATGTTGGAAGGGGTTCATTGCTGTATTCATTTCACTAAAAAAATCAATATTATTTTGCCCTGTCCATTAAATGGAGTGTTGAAAGTGTGTTATTTTTTCTATCTTCATTGTATTAAATCGAGAATGCACATTTTCTCGTTTCAAGCGAAACATTTTGGTTGTTTCTATCGCATGTATGACAGTCTTGACAGATTGTCTGATCGAAGTGTTTACCCGAAGCTACCTCTGACCTTCCATATCATTAACGTCAAAGATGGCTAATCGGCGATGGGCTTATAGCGTTAAGCATTGATCTTGCCAACGATCTTGCTGTGCTGCAGTGAAAGCTTACCGTAAAAGGTCGGTACTGGGTGTCATTCTTCTTAATTGAGAGAATACTCCTTCTACGGGAGTTTCCTATAGGAATCGTTCCTCTGCATGGAGCGCATCCGCTGGTGAGAAAAACGTTACTAGCGTGATTCTCCTCGGCGGAAGCGCTCACTGCAGGGAACAAATTAATTTTTAAATTATTTTTTTTGTAGTTATGTACTTATTTTTAAGAAGCTATGTTAAGCTCCTGGAGAATGGGTATTTTCTCACCCCGTTGAAAACGGGCCCAGTATAAACCGCCCCAAGCAATACAGGCTGTTTTAGTGTATGTTGCACATTTGGCAATGCTAACAAAAATTAGGGGGTCCGTGGTTTAATAATCATGCTGTGAAATTCCACATTGTTTTTTTTTTGTGTTCATATTTATGTTTTGTTTCTCATTTCATGAAACAAAGTTAAAATTCATTCCTGTTTTTTTTATTTCTTCCTGTCTCTTGGAAAGCTCCAAATCCATCGATTCTGGTTGTACTTAACAGAAAATTGTACACTCGGGGTGACCTTGAGAAGTTGAGAGACTCGTTGGCTCCATCCTGTTACATCTGTAACTCTACCTACCGGTCGTTTGTTTAAAATATAGCATAACCAGTTGTTAAAATTTAAAATAATAATGAAGCCTTCTAGAGTGTCGAATGTTACTCAATCTAGTGAAATTAGTGAATCGCCCAGTAATTCTAATACAGCGACAAGTATAGGAATGATACCAAAACACAGGGCACTACGGGACGCGCGCCTGGCAAAATATTCTTTCCCGGTATATGGGTATTTGTATTCAGAAAATGATGCTGCAGCTGGTGTTTTCCGATGTGTAAAATGTGAGAAAAAAAATGAAAAAAGGTGGTGGGGGCCAGTTCAGCTTTAAAAAAAAACATTTTAAGAGGCACCATAAAGACATTTGCGATACAGTGATTGAACCACCAGCCAAAAGACACACGTCCATGTTGAACTATGTAAAAAAGACATCCATCCTCAGCTGCATCAGCATCCGAATCTATCCCTCTTCCACAAGGAATTTCTTACGGTGAATCCAAGTTCAGGTCAGAAGAATACTACAAGAAAGATAGTCTTCGATACATGCAATGTAAACGGAATCTTGCTGAAATGATATGTTCAGATATTCAGCCTGTATCTATAGTGAATGACCCTGGATTTCTGCAGTACTGTTACACATTAAATCCAAGACTCATAGTTCCTTCGAGAGACGCAATGGACAATGAGATCACGAAAATATACGACGATGGGAAACCAATGTACAGTGCACAAACTATTTAAAAAAAGACCCATCACACTTCTGTGCCACTTTTGATATATGGACATCTAATGCAATGCATTCGTATATCAGTTTGACTGTACATTTCATTTCAAATTCATGGAAATTAGAGTGTTAGGCTTGGAGTTGTATCTTTTCCAGGAGAACACTCAGGGAAAGTATCGCTGACAAAGTTCTAGAAGTGTTGGACATATGGGAGCTGCCGACAGACAAGTTACTAGCGGCAATATGCGACAATGTCAGTTCAACCATCAAATGTTGCAAAGACTTCTTACATGTTGAACGATTTCCATGCCTCGATCATGCTGTGAACTTAGCTGTACAAGATGGATGAAGTTAGCTGTACAAGATGGACTGTGTGGGGAGTAACTGAAGCCATAGACCGGTGTAAGAAACTGGTAATGCATTTCCACAAGAGCAAGGTCCTGCTTGATAAAATGGAGGCTGTACAACGCGAAAAGAAACTTAAGACATTGAGACTCATTCAAGATGGATGTACCCAATGGAACTCAACGTATCTAATGTTGTCAAGACTTTTGGAACTTAGAGACATTATAAGCACCATTGTAGACGATACCCTACCGCACAGAAATGCCCCCAAAACCCACTTACTTCCCCACTGAAGTTGTGTGGAATCTCATCTGCGAGCTAATTTCACTACTACGACCATTTTATGATGTGACATTTTGGATGGGTTCCTCTTCGTATGTGACAATATCGGCGGTTGGATCAGCTGTAGCAATGTCAGGGCAACACTTGGAAACGAAAGTAAACGACCCACCAGGAATCAAGAAATTCAAGGAGCAAGCAAAACTGAAGATGAACAAATACTTCGATATGAAAGATGAAGAAAATCAAGTGGACCCTCGTTTCCGTGCTTTCGGATCAAGTTGAAGGATAGATCGACTATTGAGGCAAAGGTGACATCAGAACTTACAGGGCTAATCGGGGGTATAAAAGCGCAGGCATCAGATACTTGTGGAGTGGAAGTGATTCCGTGGTGCCAGGTGTTGGGGATCCGACAGCACCGACACCATGCGAAGAGAAAGGACTTGGCCGTCTTCTTGGCACCATGCCTGGAGCACACGTGTCACGTAATTCGAGCAATTCAGACAGTGCAATGACAGAAATAAGTAGGTACAATACCCTGCCGACGATGGGATAAATACTAACCCACTTGATTGGTGAAAGTTACATAAAGATATGCTTCCATACATGTCTGAATTGATGAAAAGGTTGGTGTGCCAAGAGAGTGCTTGTTCAGTGTTACAGGAGACATTATTACTTCAATACGAAATCGTCTATTACCCGATACAGTAGCTAAGTTATCATTTTTGCATAACAATGTTGGGAAGCGCCACTTTCCCCAATACCCACAAGTGCGTAGTTTGTGCAACCGAGGGAATTGCAAGCGTCTCGTCCAAGAAGGATTTGAAAACCATGAAATGCCTGACTGACAAGGAATACATGTGTTTTATGTTTACCGTTTATGTGACTCCAGGATGACAATCAATAATCAACATGATGCAACAAGTTAACAATTGCAAGTGTTTTGGAGTTATTTTTCTGTTTATAATTGCTCATTGACAAGTGGCCAGTTTACAATAATTATGCACAAATATGAGACAATAGTTATAGTTTTATTCTGGTTGGGGCAAATGGGCAAGCGACGATGTCGTCTACAACATACACTATCAATTACAACAAGCCGTTTTATAAAGTCAGACATTACCGCTTTAGAGGTTAGATGTTTAGCAGGACACTTTCTAAAACGCGTTTCATACGTCTCTAAATTGACACTTTGCACCCAGGACAAAAACAACGATCCTTGATTAAACGAAATATAAGCGTTTTACAGAAATATCCTATTTAACCTTTGATCTCTGAAATGCCAAATGTCTGAAATAACGAAACCGCTTATACAATTACCATGATCTTGGCATTTGGGCCTATATCTGACACATTGGGTAATTAGGGTAATACCCAATGTGTCAAAATGTCGAGAACATGGTAGTTGTGTAAGTGGTTTCGTAATTCCAATGGGTAATGCTATGCATATTGCTAGTGACAATGACTGATGTCAGACAAGATAGCGAATTAGGAATCGTTGTCATCTAACTCTCGTAGGCTCATATACATTTCAATGTACTGAAGATGGGTTGCAAATCGCGATATAGCCTATAGTTGACAATACCTAACTCCAAGTCACTGCACCCAATACCGAATACCAGTACGCATGCCTGCATGTCGGAAATTGACCAATCTGTCTAGAATATGTCAGGTGCCAATGCTAAGAACAAAACTCTTTTTGTGCTGAAAGACTTGGAGCATTTGCACTATCTATCTTTAAGCTTTTAACCCAATCATATACTATATAGTGCATGATTAGACTACGCAATTTTCTTCTAGGCTTGAGAATCATAGAGGCCTTTGTTGGACACAAGGGAGTTAACTCTGTATGGTTAGGTACAGATTATGGAAAATCAAGCAATCTCATTAATTACCTGCAATAAAGTGAACTGATTGGATAAATGAAACAAGAACAAGAGTAATTGAAATAGGGTGAGAACCAACCAGAACTAATATTACTAACAGTAACAAAACTGTTCCAACTGGTAGGCTCTTCTACTCTACTGGAGTATATTCCAGAAAAACGAGCAGGGCCGGTAAGACAGAACCTATAGCATAGATAGATAGAAGCAGAGGATTCGGAAAGAATCCGAACTAATACAATTTGTTGGGTCTATTTGGGTAATTCTACGAAGTAAACGAGGATTCTGGGGGGGGGGGGGGTCTGAACAAGAGAAAAACTACTCTAGTTCGATCGAACTTACCCACGGGGGCCCTCTCGGTACTATAGCACTACGTGCTACTCTTGTAAATATGATTCTTGAAGAATCCGAAGTAAATAAAATCGTTTTTGGTGATATGGAGGAATTGTCGGGTTGTTTGTGGTAATTAGATTTACTCCCATTCAACCGAACATATCCCATCTTGTTGTAGGCTTTTGGGAAACATAGCAACCTCGTGCTACCAAGATGACCGGCCTCCAGTATACAAAATGGACGACGGAAACACGTATCACCCTAACAACACGCGCTGCGCACTAACACCACGTATCACTATGGGGATGATGTCACAACATGGCCGCTCACGCGGGTTACCATTACAACACAACATGGCGCCACTGACATGACGTCATATTCAAGGTCCTGCTGATTGGGGTCGTTGATATACTACTTTCGTAGTATTCGAGAAGAGCGAGGCCACGAAGCTGCCGCTACGAAGGTCATCCCACCTGCGCCACTGGGCCAAGGAGAGACGTTAATATAAGTTACATAACTTGTTCGCCAATCCTTGTAAAACAAATAAGATTAAATAAAAAATAAATTCCATAAGTTTTGTGAAGATTGCAAACAAAGTTGGCAATGTTTCAGAACTGGCAGTGCCGCGTCCACAAGAGAGTTTGCCCTCCACAAATGCTGCTATCGCAGTGGGGTCGCAGGTACTCCTGGAAGTCGAGCTTATTCCTCGCAATAAAACGTGGACTTTGTTCACTGATCAAACAGGATATTGAAAATAAATGAATAACCACCTTTCTGATCGGTGTCACTAATACCGAATCTGAATCGTTCTGCGAGCAGAGGAACAATTAATAAGTGAAATATAAATAATATAAATGATCTTACCATATCGAAAAGACTTAGGCTCTAAAATTTAAATGATCAACAAGCAGCAACATCCTTCATAAAAGGTACTCTTGTCAACATTGAACTACAAACCGAGATTCCCCAAACAATAGAATTTCCCGCCAGAACTACAGACAAGCCAGCAACCGACAAACAGTGATCACGAAGAGAATAGCCCTTGAACTAACAAGTCCATGACGCATTAAGCCGTCACGCACAAGAAAACTGTACCTACAATAAATAATCATGAGTAGATCCTGTAACAGGAGAAGAAATAAGTGGGGGAGCCGGGGTTCGAACCGTCGACCTCTAGCACACAAAACGACCGATCTACCACGAGACTAAGAGATCCGGACCAACCAGACTGGTTGGTTGGTAAATGGCCTTTATACGTTCTCGAAGGATTGCCGGCTTCATAGAGGAGCACAATTTAAGAACCCGAACAACACAAAAAAAAACTTTTGTTTATGTTAATGGCTGTGATTCTTCTATTATAGACTTCTTCCTGTTTCATACGTCATTGAACGATGCCATAATATCTGTAGAATGCCTAAATGAGATGGTATCTAATGTCTCTGACCATTATCCAGTACTGATTAAACTACACGTTACTACTACTCATAAGCGTCTACAACAAAAGAATATGATTTTACACCAGAAGCTAGATTGGGTGAAAATTGACAAACGTGAATATGAACATTCAGTTAATGCTCAGATGTCAAAAATTATCATTGAATCTAAGGATGGCATAGCAGGCTATATTCAGCAATTTCATACAGCCTTGAACAATGCTGCATCTAAACTTCTACCAAAAAGACGGATAGACAAGCGCAACCAGAGCTTCAAAATAATGACCCTTGTTATTTGCGCAGCCACGAAAAAAGAAAAAAGAAGCCTTTCACAAAAAAAATGCATAATAGACCTACTGATCCATGCAACATATTTGTTATCCAGAAGAAATTCGCAACTCAAGCGTTGAAACGCGAATTGAGAATTCACCAAGCTGTGAAGAAAGCAAAATTTAAACAAGAGATAATGGAGGCAAGCCCTCATGATATGAAACTTTTTCACAAACTCATAAGGAAGCAACGAAGAGTGGTAAATAATAGTATTGAAGATTTATATGAAGACAGTGATATCTACTCTGGATGTGATATAGTAAATATATGGTTCACTCACTTCCGAAATCTAGCCTCTGTTACACCAGATGATGACATAGATACTAATTACACTTCACTCATGGAAAGAGAACTTAGTATTATACATCAGCTTTGTCTCGAGTCCCAGGACTCGTCATTTCAACCTGTCACTGATGAAGAAATCAATAATGCAGTTAATATGTTAAATCGTGGGGAAGCGACTGACCCATATGGCTTTGCTGCTGAACACCTATATTATGGTGGTAAAAAGATTCTTACCATCATCTCTAACTTGGTGAACACCTTGTTTCTGCTGAAAGCCTTCCAGAATGCCTGAAACTATGTACCCTGAATCCGATTTTCAAAAACAAAGGCGATGAGCGACATTCCTTCAGTTATCGAGGTATCACGATAACTTACGTGCTTTGTCGGATAATCGAAGCCGTATTGAAGAATCGAATTAACCATCACATTCTGAAGACTCAAAATCCAATGCAGCGTGGGTTTACAAAGAATTCTTCGCCAATGAACTGCTCTCTTATCGTCGAGGAATGGTGTCGAAATATTCTTGATTATAATCAACCCTCATACTTTGCTTTTTTAGACGCAAAATCAGCATTTGACGTCGTCATCCACAGTAACCTTCTATGTAAATTATTCATGATTGGAGTAGAGGACTCTGAATGGCTAATGTTAAAAAAAAACTCGATGATAATCCATCAACAGCTGTAAAATGGCAAAATCAACTGTCTGAAGCATGCATTAATCACCAAGGAGTACGCCAGGGAGGGGTATTGAGTGCTGACTTATATAAAATCTATATTAACAGCTTACTGGGTCTGTTACTTTCTAATTGTGCAACACGAATTGGAACAATCAATGTTACCTCTCCAACTTGTGCTGATGATGTCACACTCCTGAGTAACTGTCCTACAAAACTGCAACACCTTATCGACATATGCTGTGACTACAGCCGGAAAGAGGGCTATCTCCTGCAACGGAAGAAAAGTGTTATACTAAATGTAAAAACAACACGTAATAAAAACCAAGAGGAATACGAATGGAATATAAATGGTGATACTATGCCAATCGTCATCCAAACAACACATATGGTAATTCTTCGTGCAGATACCAATCAAAAGGAATCATCTGTTGACGACAACATCAAAAGAGCCACTCGAGCTGCATATGGGCTAATGGGTGCAGGTTTTCATGGCGAAAATGGACTTTATTTCTAAAACAGCATTTGCACTATTTCGAACATATGTATTACCAATCTATACTTATGGTCTTGAAGTTATTCTACCTACTGGACGATCACTGGAAAAATTGGAACAACATCACAGAAAAATGACCCATCAGCTATTATCTTTACCAAATAATGCTGTCAATGTTTCAATCTACATTTTGTCTGGACTTCTCCCACTTATTCATAAAAAAACAATGGGACTGTTTGGAAACATTGCACGTCAATCCAGCAATTCCTGTGAATGTCAACTTGCTATTAGACAACTGCAATCTAAATCTTCGACAAGTCACAATTGGTTTATTGCTATTGAAAAGCTGTTCCTAATGTATGGTCTTCCGGAACCCTTAGAACTGTTACAGAACCCAGCATCAAAATACCAAATGAAATCAATGATCAACAGAGCTGTTCATACCCAATGGCAACAACAAATCATTGCTGAAGCAATATTATATTCATCTCTCAATTACATGTCAAAAATGTTCACTCTTGGCTAGTGTCATCAGGCTATTCAATCATCAGAATGGAGTAGTAGAGATCAATCCCGTATTCCAGTGAAAATTAAAATTCTGTCCGGAACCTATATTCAACAGTCTAACCGGACAAAATTTAATAAGAACGACATTAATCCAACATGTCAGCTTTGTAAGAAAGAACCAGAGACAATCGAACATTTTCTGTTAAACTGTGTCCAGCTTAAATTAGCACGTGCACCAATACTACCACTTATCATAGATATTATTCAGAAAATTAGCTTCAAATCTGCACTGATTCGATCTCCAATATAGTTTTGTTCAACTGATTATAGACCCCCAGTGTATTATCCTCTGAGATGCCCACACTATAGACATCAGCGACGATCTGGCTAACCTGCATTTCCAATCCAGGAGACCATGCTACAACCTCCACACACTCAGATATAAAAGACTAAAATTTTATCAAAAGTCAACGGGGTAACACTCATAGAGTAGAAACTTTTACTTTTAGAGCTTTTTAGAATTTTTTTATACGAGATTTTTAGCTCATGAACAGTGTAAAGAGCTCATCATAATGGTGGTGGTTTTTACTATAAACTAATATCGATGTACTAGTGATTGCATACATAACTATGTCTGTAATGAAAAACCTACGACTTCTGTCGGTGTGTCTATGAAGGCAGAAATTCCAGATAGTAAGTAAGTATACCTCGACCGCTACAATATGGCCTGTAAAATAAAAAGTTGAATCCATTATAAAAATGCAATTTGCTCTCTACCACACTATGGTTATTACAGGCTTGACACAAATTGAAAGCGGTACTTTTACATTTTTTACGTTATTTGTATTGTAACTTCAAACGTTTTGCATTGATCGCAAACAAACTTTGCAAACCTTCAGAACTGTCGTAGCCGAGTCAACAAGCGACGTTTGGTCTATGTAGGTGAGATGGTTGTAGGCGTGATACAATATTTTGACAAGGAGAGTTCAATAGCATGGTCAATATTAAAAGCTGATGAAAATATATGACGTTATTTTGGGTAAAGATTGAAATTTGAAATTGTAACAACTGTATTGAATAGAAACAGGTGTGAAATTCCATAGCTGTGTGTAATATTGATAGAGAGATATGCGTGTCCGGAAATCGGCGTTTTTAATGAAAATGCCATAGAGGTCCCAAAATAGAAGTAACATAAAGACATAAGATGGCGACAAATCTAAAAAAAATGTATCTCTTAGTTTGTTTAACTCTACAACATTGAATTTTGTATGAAAATCGGCCGACATTTAATTTTTGGTGACGGCGACGTCAAAACGTCATGAACGATAATTCGGCCATAACCGCTCAAAATTTCCCAGGTCGGTACCACATTTTTGGATATCCTTTTTGTTGGCTAATGTATTTCCAAGATTTCGAGAGCAAAACTTGAATACTGGAGTTGAAATTAAACGTTTACGAAAAATGCCTAAATTGGGCGCTGTTTGGGGTAAAGACACAGTATCAAAAATCGCAGCCTTAGAGGAGAATTAGAAATAAAGGTCAATCACTGTGCCAAAATTTCATCAGTATTGCTTCGCGGTCAGATCGTGGCAGGAGTTCTAAAAAGGCTAACAATCCAAACAAGTCATTCATTGAATGACTTTAAAAAAAAAAAAAAGCTGACGATCGCAATAAGCTATAAACACTCTTGAATGTGGGGCAGTAATCTGGGACACATATCAAAGGAAATATACAGACAAACTTGAGAGCTGTCACTAAAAAGTGTACTCCGACCCCGACCCCGACTCTGAAATTACCGACTCCACAAATATTTATTTTTATAACTCTTTTATTAATGGATCAATTACACTGAAATTCAACATAAATGTAGAGAATTATGTGTAGTATACATAAAATCATATAAATGTTACAAAAAAATTATAATTTTCATTAAATTGACTTTTATTGAGTTTTGACTCACTAAAAAGTGTACTCGGCGATTCCAACGAAATTTCATTCTCTCATTCATATAATACACTCTTCCAGCTAATTTGTTGCAATATTAAGAATATATTCGTATTTTACGATGTCTAATGCAAGATTTATAATTAATTTGGAAATTAATCGTGCTTAAAATGGAAATTTACTCGAAGATGAGAATCGCCGACTCCGGCTTCATTTGAGGTTGCATGTAAAATTCAAACTTGCACTTGGCGGATCAATAGTCAGAGGTTTTCCCGGATTGTGGTAAGTGACGCGGATAAGGAAATTGTTTTACGACAATCAAGTTTAACACCTGTCAGTAGCAGGGAGGTTTCTAGACAACTCGTACCCACGGCAACTCATACCAGTCAAGTCGTACCTAAAATTGGACGACTTGTACCCATTTTCGGCTGGACTACTCGTACCCACAACTGGACAACTCGTACCCAAGGTTGGACAACTCGTACCCATGGCTGGTCAACTTGTACTTGGTGTTTAATTGTATGGGCGAAGGCAGTTAATTGTCTTAGAACTTTCGAAGCGGGGTTTTTGCTTTTGTTTGATCCGTTTTAGATGCTATAATAGTAATATTAAATTAAAATATTCGATGACCGTACTTTGTTGATAGCAGGCACCAATGGTTCCTGAAAGTCTGCAATCGTATTCGTACGAGAACTAGGGTGAATGACCCCCCCCCCCCCCCCCCACCCCTCCCAACCCCGACACCAGGTTTCTACGCTTCAATATTGGGAAATAGAGTACTGGAAAAAACTAAAAGGCCTTGCATCTAGGCCTAGGCTCTGCAAATTATCAGTGTGAAAACCATGGCCTTCGTCGCATTAACTCTTGCCTTTCCTAATTAATAATGCCACTCTCCACCTTTAGATTATGTTTCGTGTGGCAAAGTTACATCACTGGTGAGGCGCCACTCCGGGCATGCGAGAAAGGATTTCATTGTAAATTGAGAGACAAGCCGGATTTTGTACTTGAAGCATAGCACATTTACCCGCTCGGAAGAAAACGGCAAACAATGACAAGTGATAGACTGAATCAAGAAGATCACAAGTGATGTTTATTTAAAAAAATTCCAAGTAAAAAGCTCTAAAACATCTCTCTCTAGGAGTCCACCAGCTCGCATCAACTGATTTCTGTCGGAAATTTCATGGTCAACACCGACACACCTGAAAACTCAACAGTCATTTAATTTAAATTTACCCCCGGCATTGACAGGTGTGACATCATGAAGAATTATTTTCTTTCATTTATTACCATATAGTCGATTGGTGTTTAATTTTCTTCCAATCATCTGTGCATCTTATTATCGCCAATTAAGTTAATCTTCCAGTTGGGAGGTGTGTTTTTCTAACAATTATCTTCCTTACCTTCCATGACAATCGTGAAAATTGAATCATAATTAGCATTTTTGTAAGGTTTGCAATTAGACTATAAAAGTGAATCTCTCTCTCTCTCTCTCTCTCTCTCTCTCTCTCTCTCTCTCTCTCTCTCTCTCTATTGGCACCTGACTCTCGTGCCTCGACCGTTCGAAACAAAAATTGGCACAGGTCTATATAGATGTAATTTGATGACCAGGAAAGGGACTTCTGATGGGCCCCGATCGCGTCCGACATCGCTTTAATCCTTCAACCAATGAAGGGGTGGGGTAGGGTGGGGGAATGAGCCCGATCGCATCTGATTTTGCATTAACCCCTCAACACGTGAAATGCTGGGTATGACTACCAATACAACAAAATATTACGTAGAAAAGCCCTCAGAAGTCTAATGAAGTATTTTTGGGGAGACGACTTGACTGGTACGAGTTGCCGTGGATGCGATTGTCCTGATACCAGCAGGGAAGGACGTAATTTTTTTCGATGAGAAGTTGGACCCAAAGGTTGTAAAATAATTTCCAGTGCTATATATCTCTGAAGGCATATAGCATTGGGAATTATATTATAACGATAGAGTCTATAGCACCTGTCAGTAGCAGTAATTTTTTCGATAAGAAGTTGGACTCAAAGGCAAATAGCATCGGAAATTATGTTGTGGAGAGAGAGTCTAGCTTCTGTCAGTAGCACGGAAGGTCGTAATTTTTTCAATACGAATTTGAACCCAAAGGTCGTAATACAATTTCCAATGCTATATATCTCGGAAGGCATATAGATTCGGGAATTATATTAACAGTGGTGTCTAACTTCTCTTGGTGGGGGTGTTAAAGGTCAATTTTAAAAATTATGTTGTCTCACAACTTCCACACTAATTTACAAAGTAATTTAATATACATGTAGCTGGTACAATTTAACACCGTTCACACTTGAAATTAATGCTATCAGTGATTGAACTGGAAATATTAGCACACTGTTTATGATACCAGCGACGACAAATGGTGTTGCTACACTCCACCATGTCACCAAAAAGATCAGGAAGTCTACAAGCAACACACGCCAACTCTAAGACAAATGTAATAGGCTTTCTCGGTTTTCTACCTGATCGGACTTCCTTTTTAGGAAATGGTAAAAATCTCCCACTTTCTAAACACGTGCGGACCAGATGTTCTCGCAATTTTTCATTGTCAAATAATATTTCTTTACAGAAAAAACTAAATTTCGCCGGCAAAAATGTTAAACTTTTCCCCCTTATTTCGCAATTATACCAATTTCGTTGTGCTCTATATGTATTTTCCTGTATATTTCACAAATTTCGATGTGCCCTCAATGTATTTTCATGTATATTTCACAAATTTCGATGTGCCCTATATGTATTTTAATATATTTTAAAAAAATGTCGACATACTATATTTATTTTTTCAAGTGTTTCCATTGCTGTGTGCTATATAAATAAACATCTAAAAATAAGTGAAAAAAGCGTCAGAGTTGTTTTTTTTTCTCTCGCCCAACCTCGATTTCTCCGGCGGACGAAGTGGGTAAAATTGTAGCGGACGATTCGGGTTCTCTGGCGGACGATTTGGGTCAAATTGTTAGCGGACCATTTGGCTAGCGGACGATATGGGTGTATCCGACTAACGCAACACGTATGGTACAGCTGTCCAAGTTGGATTTGGATTGAAGCATTAAGGGGACGTCCAACCTAACTTTGGTCAAATTTCATGTAATTTTCTTTCAAGTCTAAAAAAGGTCTAAAATGAATAACCCCAATAAATTGTATACCAAAATGCTTGGAATGAAACATAGAACATGTGGAAACTGAAATTTGCCATGGAACTGCTGCCATGTGTAGATAGCACCACCTGAAAGTCTGCTGTGGCATAAGTAAGAGAACAAAATTTTTACAATAAAATACCTCAAAATAAAATAACAGCTGTATTCTATAAACATTTAAGTACATACTCGAAGAAATCTTTTCCTAATTCATGAAAGTAATAAAGATTGAGACCAAATGTTATAAGTGGAGTGCTCACTGATTGAAGGCAGACATTTTCTTTTGTTTATGTTTTGATTTGGGGAGTTCAACAAAGGTCAACTTGAAGGAGTCCAGCAGAAGAAGCATGGAAGGACAAAAGAGTGTCTCCCAATATAAAGATGTATGTGTTACTGTAATGGTTTGGAAAGAAAATATGATATCCTCCCGTATGTAGAATGCACTGCAAAGTCATACATTGTAGTTGAATAAATATATTTACAAACCCCTTGCACTGTAACCCCTTTTATCCCATGCATCAATTTGATAGTGATTAAATTGTTCAATTTGTCTGGTTTATCAATAAGTATAATAGCTTTGTTTAACTCTTGGACACCAATACACTCATGATATCTGTTGGAGAAGAAATAAGGGTAACTCCAACCTGTCACTGCAATAAACCATCTGATGTACTTAAAAGTACATTGTTATTCAAAACACATCAAATCAACCTTACATAACCATTATTGCATGTACTTTCCCCAAGGAGGCTTATGGGCATATTGAGATCAAAAGGGCACATCCAGAGGGTCTCACATATTATTTTTCAAGAACGCAATACACAAAGCAATCCCCAAAAGGTGACAAGTGAGCTCCATTTGACACAAAAAATTTCCCAGAGGGAGGAGGGGGGGGGGGGGGCTCACTTCCTTGTATGACGCTACCTCCGGCACTCAAGGCATATGCCTTTTTTCTCAAAGTTTAACTCTTTTTTTCTTTTTGAAGATCCTGGCCACACATGTTCCAAACACTATCAGACAGGTAACCCTCCAAATAAGTGTATCTGCAAAAATCATGTTACATTGCAAAACATTCTTTTTAGACTTTTAGTTCTGGACCTTTCATGCTTCTTACATCCAACTATAACACTTAATTTATCGATTAATGGGTGAATAGAAAAGTCCTGCCATAATCAACATTTTGAGTCCCATAAGCCTTCAAAACAGCTCCGATAAAAGTGTCAAACATTAGATTGGTGGCTTTATACAGAATATTCATTAGGTTGTTGCTTGATAAGTAATAGGAACAAAATCTTCACAAGAAAATTCTGTAGCAATACAATTGAGGGTATTAGCAGGCACTTTGCAACAAATTGTAACAAATCAACTAGTTATAAACAAAATTTTCTAACTCAAAAGAGTGAAAAAGTACCACAACTCTGAAAAAATGTGGTAATAAACACATGCTACAGCAGCTACACAGGCATTGTTTCCCCCATGATGCTCGATCACAACACCAAATATCCTTCAAATTGGAGTAGCAATAGTTGAGATACAAGGGAGAATGTTGGTACATGTAATGATGAATGGGTAAGACTAAGATTAAGAGGACAGGGGTCACCACTGCACGGCCCTAGATGCACCTTTGATTTTCCAACTTCTAATGACCCCTAGGTGACCTCCGTGACCTTGACTCATATTTTGAATCTCCATCGAGTGTCGACTCATTTGGTGTGGTCCCAGGTCCTTACATCATACCATGCTTGAGATATGAGCGTGACCGACTTTCAAAAATTTTGGTCATTCCCCTTTTTTTTACCTCAAAATGCATGTGTGTATGTCAGGAATGCTTTAGTGTGTCAAAAAATGTGATTTCTAGCAATTATGAAAAATGCACTTAATGACCCCTAGGTGACCTCCATGATCTTGACCCATATTCTGAATCTCCATCGAGTGTAGACTCATTTGGCGTTGGTCCCAGGTCCATACGTCATACCATGCTTGAGATATGAGCGTGACCCACTTTCAAAAATTTTGGCCACGCCCACTTTTTTTTACTTCAAAATACATGTGTGTACGTCAGGAATGCCTTAGGGGGTCAAAAAATGTGATTTCTAGCAATTATGAAAAATGCTCTCAATGACCCCCAGGTGACCTCCGTGACCTTGACCCATATTTTGAATCTCCATCGAGTGTCGACTCATTTGGTGTTGGTCCCAGGTCCATACGTCATACCATGCTTGAGATATGAGCGTGACCCACTTTCAAAAATTTTGGCCACGCCCACTTTTTTTACTTCAAAATACATGTGTGTACGTCAGGAATGCCTTAGGGGGTCAAAAAATGTGATTTCTAGCAATTATGAAAAATGCACTCAATCACCCCCAGGTGACCTCCGTGACCTTGACCCATATTTTGAATCTCCATCGAGTGTCGACTCATTTGGTGTTGGTCCCAGGTCCATACGTCATACCAAGCTTGAGATATCAGCGTGACCCACTTTCAAAAATTTTGGCCACGCCCACTTTTTTACGTCAAAATGCATGTGTGTATGTCAGGAATGCTTCAGGGGGTCAAAAAATGTGATTTCTAGCAATTATGAAAAATGCACTAATGACCCCTAGGTGACCTCCATGACCTTGACTCATATTTTGAATCTCCATCGAGTGTCGACTCATTTGGTGTTGGTCCCAGGTCTGTAGGTCATACCACGCCTGAGATATGGGCGTGACACACTTTCAAAACACCTCTACAGGCACCCCTGATACCCCAGGTATCTGAACAACTTGTGGCTGTCTATCAGCATGCCAAAAATCAACAAGATAGGGCAATTCTTTTTCGAGTTATCTTGCGGAGAAAAAAGTGATGAGAAGACAGAAGATTTTGGTCATGCCCCTTTTTTTACCTCAAAATGCATGTGTGTATGTCAGGAATGCTTTAGGGTGTCAAAAAATGTGATTTCTAGCAATTATGAAAAATGCACTTAATGGCCCCTAGGTGACCTCCATGATCTTGACCCATATTTTGAATCTCCATCGAGTGTCGACTCATTTGGTGTTGGTCCCAGGTCCATACGTCATACCATGCTTGAGATATGAGCGTGACCCACTTTCAAAAATTTTGGCCACGCCCACTTTTTTTTACGTCAAAATGCATGTGTGTATGTCAGGAATGCTTTAGGGGGTCAAAAAATGTGATTTCTAGCAATTATGAAAAATTCACTTAATGACCCCTTGGTGACCTCCGTGACCTTGACTCATATTTTGAATCTCCATCGAATGTCGACTCATTTGGTGTTGGTCCCAGGTCCATACGTCATACCATGCTTGAGATATGAGCGTGACCCACTTTCAAAAATTTTGGCCACGCCCACTTTTTTTACGTCAAAATGCATGTGTGTACGTCAGGAATACTTCAGGGCGGTTAAAAAATGTGATTTCCAGCAATTCTGAAAAATGCACTCAATGACCCCTAGATGACCTCCGTGACCTTGACCCATATTTTGAACCTCCATCGAGTGTCGACTCATTTGGTGTTGGTCCCAGGTCTGTAGGTCATACCACGCCTGAGATATGGGCGTGACACACTTTCAAAACACATCTACAGGCACCCCTGATACCCCAGGAATCTGAAAAACATAGGTGGCCGACAACTTGTGGCTGTCTATCAGCATGCCAAAAATCAACGAGATAGGGCAATTCGTTTTCGAGTTATCTTGCGGAGAAAAAAGTGATGAGAAGACAGAAGACAGGAGAAGAAGAAGAAGAAGAAACCGTGCAAAAACAATAGTCTGTGTGTTTCACACAGACTAAATAAAAAAAGAAAAAGAAACTGCAAAAACAATAGTCTGTGTGTTTATTAGTCTGTGTGAAACACACAGACTATTGTTTTTGCACGGTTTCTTTTTCTTCTCCTTCTTCTTCTTCTTCTCCTGTCTTCTGTGATAACTCGAAAACGAATTGCCCTATCTCATTGATTTTTGGCATGCTGATAGACAGCCACAAGTTCTCGGCCACCTATGTCTTTCAGATTCCTAGGGTATCAGGGGTGCCCATATCTCATGCATGCTATGACCTACAGACTTGGGACCAACACCAAATGAGTCTACACTCGATGGAGGTTCAAAATATGAGTCAAGGTCACGGAGGTCATCTAGGGGTCATTGAGTGCATTTTTCAGAATTGCTGGAAATCACATTTTTTGACCCCCTAAAGTATTCCTGACGTACACACATGCATTTTGACGTAAAAAAGTGGGCGTGGCCAAAATTTTTGGAAGTGGGTCACGCCCATATCTCAGGCGTGGTATGATGTATGGACCTGGGACCAACACGAAATGAGTCGACACTTGATGGAGATTCAAAATATGGGTCAAGGTCACCTAGGGGTCATTGAGTGCATTTCTCAGAATTGCTGGAAATCACATTTTTTTACCCCCTAAAGTATTCCTGACGTACACACACGCATTTTGACATAAAAAAGTGGGCGTGGTCAAAATTTTTGAAAGTGGGTCACGCCCATATATCAGGCGTGGTATGACGTATGGACCTGGGACCAACACCAACTGAGTCGACACTTGATGGATATTCAAAATATGGGTCAAGGTCACAGAGGTCACCTAGGGGTCATTGAGTGCATTTTTCAGAATTGCTGGAAATCACATTTTTTGATCCCCTAAAGTATTTCTGACATACACACATGCATTTGGACGTAAAAAAGTGGGCATGGCCAAAAATTTTGAAAGTGGGTCACGCCCATATCTCAGGTGTTGTATGGCATATGGACCTGGGATCAACACCAAATGAGGCAACACTTGAAGGAGATTCAAAACATGGGTCAAGGTGACAGAGGTCAACTAGGGGTCATTGAGTGCATTTTTCAGAATTGCTGGAAATCACATTTTTTGACCCCTAAACTATTTCTGACGTACACACATGCATTTTGACGTCAGAAAAAGTGGGCGTGGCCAAAATTTTTGAAAGTGGGTCACGCCCATATCTCAGGCGTGGTACGATGTATGGACCTGGGACCAACACCAAATGAGTCGACACTTGATGGAGATTCAAAATATGGGTCAAGGTCACAGAGGTCACCTAGCGGTCATTGAGTGCATTTTTTCAGAATTGCTGGAAATCACATTTTTTGACCCCCCTAAAGAATTCCTGACGTACACACATGCACTTTGACGTAAAAAAAAGTGTGTGTGGCCAAAATTTTTGAAAGTGGGTCACGCCCATATCTCAAGCGTGGTATGACCTACGGACCTGGGACCAACACCACATGAGTCGACACTCGATGGAGGTTCAAAATATGGGTCAAGGTCATGGAGGTCACCTAGAGGGTCATTGAGTGCATTTTTCATAATTGCTAGAAATCACATTTTTGGCCCCCAAAGCATTCCTGAGATTCATACATGCATTTTTACGTTAAAAATGTGGGCATGGCCAAAAAAATTGAAAGTGGGTCATGCTCATATCTCAAGCATGGTATGATGAATGGACCTGGGACTAACACCAAATGAGTCGACACTTGATGGAGATTCAAAATACAGGTCAGGGTCAAGGAGCTCACCTAGGGGTCATTAACCCTTTACCCAACGCAGGCGATATCAAAATTTATTATTTTAAATATCATTTTTTAAATTTTTTCAAAAAATTTCAACAAAACCATATCATGTGACCCCTCTTTGGAAGCTCGTTCCAAAGAGGAGTCACATGATATGGTTTTGTTGAAATTTTTCGAAAAATAATAGTTTTTCAGCTGCTGAGTTTGCATATTACGCGGGCAGATGCGGGCGATTCGTTGGGTAAAGGGTTAAGTGCATTTTTCATAATTGCTGGAAATCACATTTTGTGACACCCCCCTCCCCCCCCCTCGCCCCCAAAGCATTCCTGAGGTCCGTCCATACATGCATTTTTATGTTAAAAAGTGGGCGTACCCAACATGTTTGAAAGTGGGTCATACTCATGTCTCAATCGTGGTATGATCAATGGACCTGGAACTAACACCAAATGAGTCTACACTTGATGGAAATTCAAAATATTGGTCAAGGTCACGGAGGTCACCTAGGGGTCCGCCTGAAAGAGGTCACCAAAGTCATCAAGTGCGTATTATTCAGAAATACTGGGAAATTAATTTTATTACACCTTAATGCATTTCTAAAGTTTATGAACATATTTCATCACTCAAATTAGTGGGCAGAGCCAAAAATGTCCATTCCTGATTCGAGTATCGAACCCTTTGAATGCTGGCCACATATATGCCTTTTTTGGTTTCTTATAAATAATTGTTCTGATTCCAGTATGAATATCTGTAAATACTGTTAACGAAAACCCATTTCTGATTTGTTTAAAAATATTTTACTCCTGAAAATAAGCCTCCATAAATTCTCTTTCTGTATAGTTTATTCCTGATCCTTTAACACCATTCACACAGACTTGAATTTACTGGGTGCAGTAAATTCTGTTTCTCTAGTAAAACTTGCTTTGGACATCGTAAAATACGAATATATTCTTAATACTGCAACAAATTAGCTGGAAGAATGTATTACATGAATGAGAGAATGAAATTTCGTTGAATTCGCCGAGCACACTTTTTAGTGAGTCAAAACTCAATAAAAGTCAATTTAATGAAAATGATAATTTTTTTGTAACATTTATATGATTTTATGTATACTACACATAATTCTGTACATTTATGTTGAATTTTAGTGTAATTGATCCATTAATAAAAGACTTATAAAAAGAAATATTTTTGGAGTTGGTAATTTCAGAGTCGGGGTCGGAGTACACTTTTTAGTGACCACCAAACTTGAGCGTATTCAAAATCGTGCTGCTCGCTTCATCATAAAAGATTACAAATCAAGAGATAGTGGGTGTGTCACCAAAATGTTGCATAATCTTGAAATGCCATCATTAAAATCCAGACGACAGCAAATTCGACTACAGTAGGCCTACATGTAAAGTGGCTGAGGAGCTGGGCCATCCTTACCCCCAGACCAATTCCTGGAAGCAAAGAAACAAGGCAGGCGTATAACAACAAGGAACCTACCAAGCTATATTATGGTGACAATATAATTGAACGTAATTGAACGTTCAGTAGTAAACAACAACATGGGCTTCACTTCCAAACAGCAAAACTGAACAATACAAAAATTCGTTTTTTATAAAAACAGTGGTGGAGTGGGAGTGGGACCACTGGATAACACAGTTGTCTGCGCAAAAACACCCGAAGAGTTCAATTAGAAACTCGGCAGCAACCTGACAACACCGTAAAGTGTCCTCCTACCCGTTGCAATGGCCCGGGTCTTTTCGGCCTCGGGAACATTCGGCCTCACGTATTTTTCCGGGAACATTCGGCTTCAGCAAATAAAGTTATTCGAGTCGCAAATGATTTCAATCGGATCAGGGACAACCCGCCCCAGGGACAACCCGCCCCAGGCCTATTTTTGGGGCGGGTTGTCCCACTTTTTGGGGCGGGTTGTCCCGATTTTTTTTTTGATATTTGACAACAAATTTTTGGGGGATAGTAATATATAAAAAAGATTTCTACTCACTTTTTTATCGAAAATTACCAAATTTAATCGAAAATTATCCATGCAATCCACATTGATCCGATTTTTTTCTGCTATTTTAAAAAAAGTTTTGGGAAAATGGAAATATATAAAAAAGATTTTTACTCACTTTTTTATCGAAAATTATCCAATTTTAACGAAACTAATCCACAATCCTCTTAACACATCCCATAATAACTGAATCAAACTATTAATACTTCTAAACTGAATTGGTATCATGTAGACACCAGTCAGAATTGGCGTGTTGTTTTAGACATGTTGTTTCAGTCGGGTACCCTACAAGAGGAATGATATTTGTTTGATGCGCAAAAATCAAATGACAGGACATGTTGTTTTTGCGTGATATGTCATTCATTACAGCGTTGATCTTTGCGTTGTTGTCTGTTTATTTACCAATTCGTTCTTTATCTTTCAGCCTGGCACCGACGTATCAATTGTCTGGGGAGCGCCCTGCATTTCTATAAACTTGTTCCAGCCTTCATGAAGGAAGTAGAAGCAGTCAGTCTGAGAGTGCCGGCAGCCGAATTAGAGACTGACACCCGAGTGAGATACACTTTGCAAGCAAAGAAAATCCAAGAGTACTGGTATGACTACATGGCCAATCCTCCAAGAATGTCCACCATAATATAATATAACACTTCGGCCAGCCGCTGATTTGTCGCGGTTCTCGGACGAAAAGGCCTTGCTTACCCCTGTACTCCCAACTGCCTCTCTATTCCCATGCTTCTCCTCTCCTCCCAACACTCGGAGACGAACTGCTTGATGACATCCTTTGCCCCATTCTTCCAATCTCTCCGATTAGCATATTGACCCTCTCCTTTGAGTCTCCCGCTAACCACATGTCCTTCATTCTCCCATCCCACTTCCCCATTATACTCCCAGCGAATCTTATTCTTTTAGACTGGTACTTTGGGCATTCTAGAAGAAAGTGTTCCAGGGTCTCTACCATGCGCAAATTACACATCTGGCACCCCCTTTCACTGTCTTTCCCAATTTTCCCCCTCAGCTCCAGGGATCGCGACCTCATCTTGAACAACAGTGACCTCCCAAAGGTACCATCAAGGTACTCTTCAAAACCTGGCTTCTCTTTATCACGCAGGCCACCCCAAAACCTCTTTGATTTAACCCCCTCTTGCCAATTACGGTTACAATCCTCCATGACCCTTTCTCTGACGATTGTTTTACTCTGGTTTGCACCAACGTCCAAGTCCGAGATATCCAATGCGTAGTTCTCTACTAGCTCCCTCACTTGGACCATCCACCGCGTCTTGATATTTGAGTTGAAAATTCTCAGGAGCATTATTTTACACCATCGCCTGTCGGGGAGATTTACCAAATAATTAAGATAACCGAGTTTCAACAGGTCTATTCTGTCCTTGATCCTCATACACCCAAGCTCACCCCTGATTGCTTCTAGCGCTGCGGCATTACTCGACCCCGTTATCCATCGGCCTGCATCGTTCTGCAGGATTTCCAAGCTCTTTACGGCCGTCTGGTTTAGGGGTATCACTTCCGTACCGTATGTTATACTTGGCAGACCCACCATTTCCCAAATGGTTTTCCCCACGAAAACCTTATTGAAACTGTTTCTCCCCATAAGTTTCATTTGGTTAAGGATTCGCTTCCCCTTCAGAATCAATTTATTTGTGTGGTTTCGGTAGATGCCTCTTCCTGTAATGTTTATATTTACCCCCAAATACTCGTAATCACCTGTCTCCCCTACACTGAGAAGTTTGCTGCTACCTTCCGGAATGCAGAACTCACCCACTCTCCACCTTCGAGTGGGGTCCACTTTGCGGCCCACATGTATAACTTTGCTCTTGCTTTCATTAAGTTCGAGTCTCCATTTGCTACCATATTTCCCAACAATTCCCAGCATTCTCGTTAGCTCCTCTTCGCTTTCTGACACTAGCACCATAACGTCTGCAAAAAATAGCCATGGGATCTTCAAGTCCCTAACTGCTACCCCCTCCTCGCTATGCAGGAGTTCATCTCCTAAATCTTTGATGTACAATGCAAAGAGGATTGGGGAAAGGATACACCCCTGTTTTAGGCCTATCTCCATAGGCACACGTTTTGTTGTAATGTTTCCCAGGGTAAGTTCACTCTGTACGTCTTTATATAATGCTTTCATAATTCCAACAAACTCGCCTCCTAAGCCCAGAGCCTCCAGCTTGCGCCACATACCCTCCCTCCATACTCTATCGTATGCCTTTTTGACATCCAAAAAGGCCATACACAGCTTTTTCTTTTTTGCTTTCGCGGATTCTATCATTTGAGATAGCGTGAAAAGATGGTCAGTAACTCGCCTTCCCTTCCTGAAGCCTTTCCGGATTTCTCCCAAAAAACCCTTCTCTTCAATCACCTCCTCTAGTCTCCCATACAGGACTTTACAGAAAACTTTTCCAATGTTGCTACTGACAGAGTTCCCTCGATAGTTATCCAAAACGTCTTTTCCCCCCTTTTTGTGAATAAATGTCACTTTGCTTTCACTCCACTCCTTTGGGACCTCTTGATTTTCTATGGCTAGATTGAATAGGGCAGTTAGGCTTTCCACGAATTCCTCTCCCCCTTTTTTTTGATAAACTCGTTTGGAATTTCATCCACTCCTCCCGCTTTTCCATCCCTTAATTTTGAGATCACATTTCGCACCTCCTCCGTTTTAATTTCACTGCACACGAAGTTCGATAGGTTTTCCTCGGCCTGATTCGGACACTCAGGTGGGCTCCCCATCGCTTATCGTTTACCTTTTCCCAGTGCTTGACTAGTTCTGATGTGACTTGATCTTGGTCGCCTGTAACTCTGCCATCTACTTTAATACTCTGTGGGTTACTTCCTTTGTTACGTTTATTCACCCATTTCCAAAATACGTTCGAACACGACCCCCCTGTCGTTCTTATCGTCCTAATAAGACTGGTATTTCGCACTTTCCTATTATCGTCTTTAATCTTATTTACTTTATTTCGTGCTTGTTGGTATTCTTCTATTCTTCCTTTGCTAATGTGGCCTCATTGCTTTCCGCCCCCTTAAGTTTTCTACTTCTCCTGTATGCAGCACATTTAGCATTTCTTCCCTTTATGGCCCTTTTCAGTTCTTCATTCACTCTGTACCCAAGTTCCCGTGTTGGCACCCTGATCTTTCCTATACTTTCCTTCCCTGCCTCCACTAGGCTCGAAACTATGGCGTAGGCCATCTTCTGGACATTGCCCCCCTTGGGTACGGATGCAAGCTTTGGTTTCAGTTTTTCATTGAACATCGCCCAGTCAGCATCCTTTTTGAGTTCCCAAATCTCCTTAAATTGTCCTTTGCTTTTTACTAGATTTCTGGCCCTGATCGTCACTGTTATCAAGTTGTGATCACTATCCACCTCCATTTTACCCTGATCATCCACTTCTACTCCTATCACCTCCCTCCATAAATTAATATCTGTGAGAATGTAGTCGATTATTGATTTTCTGTCGTTCTTCTCCCAGGTCCATTTCCCCTTACACCTCGCGTCCCTGTTCAGAATCTTCACACCGAGCTCGTTTGTGAAGTTCAACAGCTTCCTTCCATTCCTGTTGACTTTCTTGTCCCCACCCTCTATGCCTTCTTCCTTATCACCTATGTGGCCATTAAAGTCACCCATCAGAATTATACCGAGCCCCTTGTTTTGTAGCTCTGTGATATTGGCCCTTAATGCTGAGTATATCGAGTCATTCCACTCGGGTTTGCTTCCCTCCACCGCACAGTACACAACCCCAAGGGCAATACTTTTGTTTCTCAGATTGATCCTTACCCATCCAATTTCTTTCGATACATCAGCCGAGGTGCTGACCTCTTCCAGGTCTGTGATCAGCGACGGTTTTAAACCCTCTTTAATGTACATGCCTACCCCCTCCCCCTTTTTCTGGCCTTCCGTTAGTCCTACACCTATCCACACGCACCCCCGTACTTGGTCTACCCGTTCCTCGTGTCTTATCCACGTTTCGGTTAAGCCCATGACGTCAAACTCCTCTGCCTCGATCAATGTAGCAATTTCACTTACTTTCCGGTGGAGACCCTGGATGTTGCTATAACCCACTTTCACGGTATCAAGATTCATTAGCTTCCGCATATTGGTCCCATTATTATCTAGTCCCTGTATGTTTGTATATCCTATTTTGGGTACCTGCGCTTTCCTTGGGATGCTATTCCTATTGAAGTGGATTTTTGGTCCCTTTTCCTTATCCCCCTTATCCAATTTTTTACAACTATGGTTCACTACACATTTCCTGTGTTCATTCCTCCCTTCTCTGTTCCCTCCTCCCCTCCCTATACCAAAAAAGGCTCCACCACCTGCAACATATTTCTTCCTAAAGCCTCTGTACCCCTTGGGCTAAGATGGAGACCATCCCTTCCATACAGGTCCTTTCTGCCACAAAATGATCCCCAATTGTCTACAAAGGGTATCCCAAGTTCCTTACAATACTCCCCCAATTCCTCATTGGCCCCAATGATCCGCGAATTACGCTCGCCCCCACCACCTAGTACTGGGAGAAGCCCCGAAACCACTACCTGTGCATTCTTGGCATTCAGTTGAGTTATTAAGTCCTTTTAAGTCTCAGTAAGCTGAACTGAATTTCTCTCCCTGGTGTTGTTGGTCCCCATGTGTACAACAACCACTGGGTCAGGGCCTGACCCCTTTACTAATCCACCCACTCTGTCCCTTAGGCCCTCCACCCTAGCCCCCGGAAAGCACAAATTGGTCCTGTTGACACTGTCGGGCCCACACACCACCCTATGTAACCCCCGCACAATACTACTCCCTGCAACCACGAACTGCCGCTTTCCTGTCCTACTACCCGTTACCACCTCTGCTCCCACTGGACCGGCTCGCAGTCTTGCATTCCGCCACACTACCTCCAAACCTACGTCCACCTCTTCAGACCCCACATGCTCCTCATAATTCTCGAAATTACCTAACACACTGAATCTATTTTGGACACTGCACTCCACTTTTTGCCCACTCCCACTACAAGCCTCCTTGTCCTCGTTTACCACCTTCCTAACCTTCCCTCTGACTCCTGTCCTGACAGGCGCCACATGGTCATCGCTATCTCCCTCACTATCCGATTCTAAACGAATACGCCTTTTGTCCCCACCCCCCACCCTGACTCACACTACTAGCCTGGGGATTTGACACTCTAGCCTCTACTTCTCCCCTACCATCAACCCGACGCACCTTCCTATTCCCAAAAGACCCACTATCCACGTCAAAATTCCGCTTCCTACTACCCACCACCTTCCAACCCCCATCGAATGCCACCCTAACTGGGGTAACACCAGACTTCCCTGCCTTCCCCAGTTTTCCACCCACCTCCTGCACCTCTTCCTCCAACTTCACATCGGCCTCTAACAGCTGGATTAACTCTACGCAGATAGCGCACATCCCCAACTCCCCTAGCCCACGTCCATCAGCATACACCATATCACAATGCTTACACACATCCGATCGCTGGCCGCCCGTTGATAACTCACTAGCCCCCCCCCCCCCCCCTGTGCTGGCCTCAACCACTGCCCCCATCTGTACACCTATACTAACCGTCTCTACACTGTCTGAACCTCCCGCGTCAAGAAACACTTACCGTCCATAGCAACCATAGCCAAAATTAAAATGAGAGACTTAAATTTTGAAAAAGCGGTCGAAAACGTAAATAAAACAAAACACCGAAAATGACCCGCGCGAAGATAGGGAACACGTCACTTATATCCGACAGAGAAACTAAACTAAACACTAATATAACTATCATTTATTACAAATCACATCAAAACAACGCTAAAACAACATTAAAACAATATATATATCAACACAAACACCTGGAAGAAAAAATTAAGCTAACTTTTGACAACTGAAATGACAATACTCCCTGTTGGTTTCGGAGATGGACATTCGACCAACCTCTTGAAGAAATGTGGAGCGCAATACGCAACAAAAAGGCGCGTACCGAATTCTAGAAGCCAGAGTACCACAGAAACTGGTATCGAATGAAAAAAACTCTGTTAATTAATGTTCATTGTTAATTATTGTTCATTCATTTCATTTTCAAACATGTTATTGTATGGTTATTTGGTTATTTTTTGTTGATGTATTTTTGGTTTTTATTAGATGTTAATTAATTAAATCATCAATTTTAAAGTTGTTGTTGTTTATTATAACACCCATAGACCTCAATATCCCGGCGCGTATTTATTATTATGATCGTATTATAAGTCATAACAGGTGAATAATTCATTCTGAATTATTCACGTGTTATTACGTATAATACAATCATAATTAAGTAAAATGACACGTTATTAGTACTCATAATCCAATCCTAGTCCAATATCATAGTCCAGAAAAATTGGGGCGGGTTGTCCCGGGGCGGGTTGTCCCGTTCCCATTTCAATCTCACATCGTTCCTGTGCGCCTTGCGCGCTGAAACTTTTCGTTCATCAGTCCAACAACATCAATCTTGCTCGCTTACTTGCTTTTCCAACATCAAAAATGTATCCTTGTATTAAATGCGGTTTAGAGGTTAGGCCAAGCCAGCATGCAATTTCATGCGATTTATTTTTGTTTTGGGTTGTAATAAAGATGTATAAACTCATCTTAAACCGCGTCTCTCTGGTCTCCTTAGTTTAAAACGGAGGCTGAATGGTCCCAGGCCAATGTTCCCGAGGCCGAAAAGACCCGCCCCCGTTGCGATTGGTGGAAGTTGATTGCCGCAACGTATAATACAGATTCCGACATTGTTGAAAGGACTTCGACTCCTAAATTGCTTAGGGTGTCTTCTGGCGTGGGGCGACTTCTCTGGGTCCGTATTTACATTGGTAACTAGAGAAACAGAATTTACTGCATCCAGTAAATTCAAGTCTGTGTGAAAAGGGTTAAAGTATCAGGAATAAACTCTACAGAAAGAGAATTTATGGAGGCTTATCTTCTGGTGTAAAATATTTTTTAACAAATCAGAAATGGGTTTTTCGTTAACAGTATTTACAGATATTCATACAGGAATCAGAACAATTTTTATAAGAAACCAGAAAAGGCATATATGTGACCAGCATTCAAAGGGTCCGATACACGAATCAGAAATGGATAATTTTGGCTCTGCCCACTAATTTGAGTGATGAAATACATTCATAAACTTTAGAAATACATTAAGGTGTAAATGCATTTCCCAGTCTTTCTGAATAATATGCACTTGATGACCTCATTCAGGTGGACCATATTTTGAATCGCCAGCAATGTTTAACTCGGTCGGTGTAGCCCCATGTCCACATCTACATTGAAGAATGAGCGCAACCCACTTTGAAATAATGGCTCCACCAACTTCAGATCTGTCATCTGACATTCAGATCGAACGGGTGAGAGATAGGACGGTCCGTATTTGAGTTGTCGCGTTGACAAAGGGTGCATAGACTCTATGTCGGAGATATTGTCATAAAAACCTTAAAAAACCCAAGAGCTCATTTGAAAGCCTGCTCTTAAAAGAGCATCTAGTGACCTAAACAAGGCATACATAAAACTAGAACTTCTCTAATAAATTAATTTTAAACAGTCATAGCACTAACACAGTTAACAGAACAGTCAACTATGTCAGTATTGCATCTTTTATCGGCATCCTGACAGTATTGTGATAGGTTTCAATAACAAATCTCCAGTGTAGTTTTACAATTACATGTACACCGGAATTCTTCATTATCAAGTTGTTTGTTTTTATATTAACTTGGTTTGGGAATTAATTCTGTACAATGAGATTAAATAAATAGATCATGTTATTGTATGTGACAGTCACAGCTTTCTCCCCACTGCTTTTTGTGAAATTCTTTTATGGAGAAAATATTCATACAGGAATCAGAACAATTTTTCTAAGAAACCCGAAAAGGCATATATGTGCACACCATTTATAGGGTTCGATCATGGAATCAGAAATGGACATTACAGCCGCTACCATTTATTTGAATGATGAGATACATGTATAATCTTCAGAACTGCATTAATTGGTATAAAATGAAATTCCCAATAGGTCGAAAAAGTATGCATTTAATGACCTCTCTTCACCGCATAGAGGTGGACCTCATTTTTAACCTCCAGCAAGTTTCAACTCATTTGGTGTAGGTACCATTACTATAGGTCATACCAAACCTGAAGTATGAGCATAAACTACTTTATAAAAATTGGCTCCACCAACTCCGGATCTGCCATATTTGTAGATGATGGCAAATGTTCATATTAACAAGACAATGATGAAGTGCATGCATGGTACCTCTGGAAAATATATTGCATGTAAAAAGGTTCAGTAATGTTGGAATGTAGACGTTGAAAGGCCTTGAAGCCCCCCCCCCCCCCCCAAAGAGCCTATCTGAAGACTTATTGGAATTGTCAAAATACCGAGGTCCCATCTATGTCCATGTGTGTTTAGAACAACACTGTGAGAATGGAAATGGTTTTCATTATTCTCAATGATTTTTTTGAAGAGAGGTGCACCATCGAAGTGCAGTACGCTTTAGTACACAGCGCCACCATGCCCCCACATTAAGATCTTCAGAGGGTTCAAATACTCTCTTTAAATATTCCATTTTAATCCTTTAACCCTTTACCCAACGAATCGGTCGCATCCGGCCGCGTTATATGCAAATTGAGAGGTTGAAAAAATATTAGTTCCAACGAGGGGTCCCATGATATGGTTTTGTTGAAATTGTTTGGAAAATTTGAAAAAATGATATTTGAAATAATAAATTTTGCTATCGTCTGCATTGGGTAAAGGGTTAAATGGGGGCGCAGTGGCTGAGTTGGCAGAGGTGCAGGCTGCAAGTCGAGCGGTCCTCACTCTGTCCTTGGGCAAGGCACTTCACCCCATTGCCCACATGGGTGCATGGTGGCGATGTGTACTGAAGCGTACTGCACATAGACGGTGCACCTGTATTCAACCAACTGCTTAGCCACCGTGCCCTTCAATGAATGTAATGGGAATACTTTAGAGGCTTATTTTGGGGATAAAATAGTTTTAAAGAAATAAGAAATAGGTTTTCAATGACAGTATTTATAGATATTCATTCAAAAATCAGATAATTTTTTCCAAGAAACCAGATAAGGTATATATCTTCATAGCATTCAAAGGGACCAATCAAGGGAATGCACAAGGAGGTTCAAAAATATGATTTCCAGCAATTCCGGTAATAGCCCTCATGACTCCTGTTTGATCTTGGCCAAAATTTTGAACCTCCATCGAGGGTCGACTCGTTTGGTATTGGTTCCAGGTCCATACATCATACCATGCTTGAAATATGAGCATGACCCGCCTTCACAAATTTTGGCCACACCAACTTTTTACGTAAAAATGGATGTATGGACTTCAGGAATGCTTTAGAGAGTCAAAAAATGTGATTTCCAGCAATTCTGAAAAAATGCACTCAATGACCCCAGGTGGCCTCCGTGACCTTGACCCATATTTTTGAACCTCCATCAAGTGTCAACTTATTTAGTGTTGGCTCCAGGTCCATTCATCACATCATGCTTGAGATATGAGCGTGACCCACTTTCAATAATTTTGGCCACGCCCACTTTTTTCATGAAAAAATGCACGTCAGAATTTTGGGGAAGCATTTGGAGGTCAAAAAATGTGATTTCCAGCAATTATGAATAATGCACTCATTGACCCCTGGGTGACCTCGGTGACCTTGACCCATATTTTGAATCTCCATCGAGTGTCAACTCATTTGGTGTTGGTCCCAGGTCCATACGTCATACCATGCTTGAGATATGAGCGTGACCCACTTTCAAAAATTTTGGCCACGCCCACTTTTTTTACATCAAAATGCCTGTGTGTATGTCAGGAATGCTTTAGGGGTCAGAAAATGTGATTTCTAGCAATTATGAAAAATGCACTTAATGACCCCTAGGTGACCTCCGTGACCTTGACCCATAGTTTGAATCTCCATCGAGTGTCGACTCATTTGGTGTTGGTCCCAGGTCCATACGTCATACCATGCTTGAGATATGAGCGTGACCCACTTTCAAAAATTCTGGCCACGCCCACTTTTTTACATCAAAATGCATGTGTGTATGTCATGAATGCTTTAGGGGGTCACAAAATGTGATTTCTAGCAATTACGAAAAATGCACTTAATGACCCCTAGGTGACCTCCGTGACCTTGACCCATATTTTGAATCTCCATCGAGTGTCGACTCATTTGGTGTTGGTCCCAGGTCCATACGTCATACCACGCTTGAGATATGAGCATGACCCACTTTCAGAAATTTTGGCCATGCCCACTATTTTTACTTCAAAATGCATGTGTATACGTCAGGAATGCTTTAGGGGGTCAAAAAATGTGATTTCCAGCAATTATGAAAAATGCCCTCAATGACCCCTAGGTGACCTCCATGACCTTGACCCATATTTTGAACCTCCATCGAGTGTCGACTCATTTGGTGTTGATCCCAGGTCCATACGTCATACCACGCTTGAGATATGAGCGTGACCCACTTTCAAACATTTTGGCCACGCCCACTTTTTTTACGTCAAAATGCATGTGTGTACGTCCGGGATGCTTTAGGGGGTCAAAAAATGTGATTTCTAGCAATTATGAAAAATGCACTTAATGACCCCTAGGTGACCTCCGTAACCTTGGGCCATATTTTGAATCTCCATCGAGTGTCGACTCATTTGGTGTTGGTCCCAGGTCCATACGTCATACCATGCTTGAGATATGAGCGTGACCCACTTTCAAAACTTTTGGCCACGCCCACTTTTTTTTACTTCAAAATGCATGTGTGTACGTCAGGAATGCTTTAGGGGGGTCAAAAAATGTGATTTCTAGCAATTATGAAAAATGCACTCAATGACCCCTAAGTGACCTCCGTGACCTTGACTCATATTTTGAATCTCCATCAAGTGTCGACTCATTTGGTGTTGGTCCCAGGTCCATATGTCATACCACGCCTGAGATATGGGAGTGACCCACTTTCAAAAATTTTGGCCACGCCCACTTTTTTATGTCAAAATGAATGTGTGTACATCAGGAATACTTTAGGGAGTCAAAAAATGTGATTTCCAGCAATTCTGAAAAATGCACTCAATGACCCCTAGATGACCTCCGTGACCTTGACCCATATTTTTAACCTCCATCGAATGTCGACTCATTTGGTGATGGTCCCAGGTCTGTAGGTCATACCACGCCTGAGATATGGGCGTGACCCACTTTCAAAACACCCCTACAGACACCCCTGATACCCCAGGAATCTGAAAAACATAGGTGGCCGAGAACTTGTGGCTGTCTATCAGCATGCCAAAACTCATCGAGATAGGGCAATTCGTTTTCGAGTTATCTTACGGACAAAAAAGTGATGAGAAGACAGAAGACAGAAGAAGAAGAAGAAGAAGAAGAAGAAGAAGAAGAAGAAGAAGAAGAAGAAGAAGAAGAAAAAAAAAGAAAAAGAAACCGTGCAAAAACAATAGTCTGTGTGTTTCACACAGACTAATTATAATGTTCATCCAAATTTCAGCACCGGTATCAGGACAACTCGTACCCACGGCAACTCGTAGCAGTCAAGTCGTACCCAAAATTGGACGACTCGTTCCCATTTTCGGCTGGACAACTCGTACCCACAGTTGGAGAACTCGTACCCAGGGTTGGACAACTCGTACCCACAGTTGGTCAACATGTACCTGGTCTTTAATTGTATGGGCGAAGGCGAATATTGGCTGAAGGACCTGAGAAGATGAGTGTCTGCTTTCAATGGGTGTGCATCAAGGCAAAAAATTTCCATTTTTAGCATTTATCTCAGCAGAATAGTCTGAACAGACTTCGCCGAAAGTCAATTTCGCCGGTATGAACATTTCATCAAGAGAGCAATTCGAAGGAAACAGGAAATATTTAAATTATATATTAATACAGTGGTGTAGATGGATACGGGAGACGACCACCCCCCCCCCACCCCGACCCCCACCCCCACTCCCAAATCGGGTAATCTTTGGCTCTTCGTTAAACTTCTGAGGGCTTTTCTACGTAATATTTTGTTGTACTGGTAGTCATACCCAGCAGTTCACGTGTTGCAGGGTTAACGCAAAATCAGATGAGATCGGGGCTCATTCCCCCACCCTACCCCACCCCTTCATTGGTTGAAGGATTAACGCGATGTCGGACGCGATCGTGGCCCATCAGAAGTCCTTTCCTGGTCAAATTGCATCTATATAGACCTGTGCCAATTTTTGTTTCGATCGGTCGAGGCACTAGAGTCAGGTGCCTATAAAGAGAGAGAGAGAGAGAGAGAGAGAGAGAGAGAGAGAGAGAGAGAGAGAGAGAGAGAGAGAGAGTTATAGTCTAATTGCAAACCTTGCAAAAATGCTAATTATCATCATGGAAGATAATTGTTAGAAAAACACAAAACACACCTCCCAACTGAAAGATTAACTTAATTGGCGATAATAATATGCACAGATAATTGGAAGAAAATTAAACACCAATCAACTATAAGGTAATAGACGACAGAAAATAATTCTTCATGATCTCACACCTGTCACTGTCGGGTAAGTCTAAATTAAATGACTGTCCAGTTTTGAGGTGTGTCGGTGTTGACCATAAAATTTCCGACAGAAATCAGTTGATGCGAGCTGGTGGACTCATAGAGAGAGATGTATTAGAGCTTTTTAAGTTGATTTTTTTTAAATGAACATCATTTGTGATCTTCTTGATTCAGTCTATCACTGGTCATTGTTTGCCGTTTTTCTTCCGAGCGGGTAAATGTGCTACGCTTCAAGTGCAAAATCCGGCTGGACTCTCAATTTACAATGAAATCCTTTCTATAATAATCTAAAGGTGGAGAGTGGCATTATTAATTAGTTTAGACGCAAAATTTGTGTATATTTCATTCATATTCATGGAATATCTGACGAAGGAAATTCAAAGTAAACTTATTTCCATTACTTTTATTGCACCTCAAACGGATCAATCAAAAAGCAAAAACCCCGCTTCTATAGTTCTTAGGCCATTAACGACCTTCGCCAATACAATTAAACACCATGTACAAGTTGACCAGCCATGGATACGAGTTGTCCAACCTTGGGTACGAGTTGTCCAATTGTGGGTACGAGTTGTCCAGCCGAAAATGGGTACGAGTCGTCCAATTTTAGGTACGACTTGATTGGTACGAGTTGCCGTGGGCACGAATGGCTAGAAACCTCAGCACCTGGGGATTTCCAGGGGGAATCCTTACAATACTTGTAACGTCGCATTAAAAAAAGTGTAGGAAGAAAATCCGCCTTTTTGTATCCGGATATTGTAATGGCAATATTTTATGAGATATAGATGATGTTTCCAGCCAAAATAATGTCAGTAGCCCGTTTGTCGTTTTGATTTTCACATCAGAATTTGTTTCATGTTATACTTATAGATAATAAGATATCCCGAAATGTGCTGGCGCGTACAAACCGTATGCGCCTTGTGTTGTCCCTTATAAAAAAGTACCATGGTAAACCATGGTAAATCCCAAAAT
Organism: Pictodentalium vernedei; assembly: GCA_031216915.1. NCBI lineage: Eukaryota > Metazoa > Mollusca > Scaphopoda > Dentaliida > Dentaliidae > Pictodentalium > Pictodentalium vernedei. The sequence continues at coordinate 685,794,452 of CM062296.1, read as the reverse complement.
ACCCCGGTAATACCATGGTATTACCAGGGTATTTTGGGATTTACCATGGTTTACCATGGTACTTTTTATGGGGTCGATGAGCATTTGTGTTTTCAAGCACCGCTCCCGGACTTCTCCTCGCTGTTACAATTTAATACAAATCAAAGATGACTTGTTATTCTTGAAAATGGCCATAGATGTGTCTAAACGCTAAGTACCAGCTCCCCTCAAAATTTCCAAGAATGGTTGAAAATGACAGACGTCTCAATCTCGGTTACAACTTACAGACGAACTTACGGATAGTTTCGGCCCATTTTAAGAAAGGGGAATTTTCGTCTTAACTTGTATTTTCCATACTTTATTTTCCATTTAAACTAAAGATATTTTTGAAACGTTGTTTTTTTTCAGTTTCAGGTCTCGTGAGTTATTGGTGACATTCAGCATTTTGTTTTTAATTTTGAATTTAGATTTTTTGATTGAAGATTTAGGTTTGTTGCTTTCTTCATTTCTCAGAAACCAAGATTCTGTAAGGTGCTATAAGTAATGGAATTTTGTTTATTTGGAAATTTCCACCACTGATATTCCTTAAATTAAATATACATAAATTTTACAGAAAAATGATGTTGGGAGGTATAGTGTGACGAATCCCCACCTCAGCCCAACATAATGCTTTTCAAAATATTATGGTAAAGCTGAAGAATAGGGGACTTTTAATTTTATGTAAAAACAACGCATATTTCTCACCTTTTTTCTACATTTTCCTATTATTAGTCATGTTTTGGATAAAATGACCGAAAGATATTCACTTATGACTAAGATTAGAGATAATTTAAAGCCTTTTAATGGCACGGTGCCAGAGATTCTTCTGCATTCTGGCCATTTTGAAGTGCGTGTTTACATAACTTTCGCTTTCTCTTTGGCTGGCGATTGTAGGTCTAGGGTCAGTGTAGTAAGGGTTAGGGTTGGCTTACCGGTAAGCTAACCCTAACTACTCTGACCCTAGACCATGTCGAGAACAGAACAAACAAGTGTACCAAAAACTACCAATACACAGAGCAGACGCCGAAAAACACAAAAAATATGGAGGAAAGATAAATGCGAATGTCACAAATCGCACTGGTAAAAAACGTGCGTTGGGCTTTTATAATTGCCAGTAAAAGTGAATATCTTTAGGTCATTTTATCGAAAACATGACTAGTAATTGGAATATGTAGAAAAAGGGTGAGAAAAGTGCGTTGTTTTACGTAAATGGAAAAGTCCCCTATTCTTCAGCTTTATCAATACCGGTATTATTATATTGCCCCAAAATAACTCAATCATCCACTGTCACTGTGGTGCAATTCTTGGAATTGTATCACCCTGGATGACTGAAATATTTCAGACAGAATGTATATGCAACAGAATATTTGCGATCGGGCCTGATACACAAGGATGGTGGACCACAGGTTTGATGGGAATGGTCGGAACCCCACTAAGTTCAAGGCTGTTTGTCTATGTTTATGGGCACTTTAGTTTTTTGTAATGGAAACACAAAAAATTAAGCAATCAATAAATTGCTAATCAACATTCCGGATGCTAAACCAAGGCAACAATAGCAAATATTATCAATTAATATGGGAAGAACTTGCAGTTGGCGAATCAAAATTCGGCAACTGAAAATTCCACCGAATATTTACTAGTGAAATTCACCTGGAGGCATTTCCGATACTGGGCCAATATTTCTATAAGTATTTCTGTCACTATGGAAAGAACTTGCAGTTGAATCACGGAAAATTAAGTATAAATCAATAATTTACCAGCTAACCAAAAAAAATAAAATGTATCCTACGGATTCAGTTACAAAAGAAGAAAATATACAGCGATTTACCTCTGATTCCAGTCATTCTACAACACGAAAAGAAGTAATTATTAAAACCTTTTCCCCAATCAACGAATTGTGCGAAGCAGGCAACTTTGCGACATTTCCTCACAGCCAAACCACAAAAATTCCTTAGAATATAAATTTGCCAGCCGATCCCATAGTTAAAAGCTTCCCAATATAAAGCACGTCATACCTGTGTAGAATCCCGTTCTGAATTGAAGATGTAGTTGATCAGAAACTCAATACAACTATTCTCCAAGCCAGTGTGATTTTCCTGTGCGACAACTGCTGCCTGTTTCAATCAAGCTTAACACAATATTCTTGATGTCATGAAAAAAACTCTTAAGGTAATCAAGCATGCACTTCGTTATCTTAACCGGCCAGCGAAACAATGCTAAAATATTAACCCCCCATTTACCTATACAGTTAAAACTAGAAGTCCTGTCATGAAATGCGCACAAATAGCACGTTGATATGCGCGTTAATATACGCGTTATGGCCCAAGTAAAGCTATCAAATTCTGTTCATATGGCCTGTGCACAAGCAGTGTTTCAGCCAATGAACCTCCGGGTAACCCGGAGGTCCATTGGCAGAAACATTGCATGTGTTTGCTTTGATTAACCAAGAGAAACTGCCGTGCTTTGGATACCATTCGATATGGCAATTGCGCGCAATCCCAACGCGCAATTAAGCCTAGATAAGCGCACTATTCGTGACAGGACTTCTAGTTTTAACTGTATGACCAAGTCGATACAATACTACCCCCACCCCAAGGCAAACTTCTGCATTTGTGGGTGGCTCTGAATGTGCAGTTGGACAACTTATTTTCTATAAAAATATATGGAGGTATATATATAAGATAATTTATACAATAAATACAACCAAAAAAACGTTTGAGTTTGAAAAAAAAATTGGAGTATGTTCTGCAGGAAAAATATTACTGATTATTGATCAACCTATGGAGCCATGCCCCCTTGAAAACAACTGACCGTTTTAATTTTAAACAATGGTAAGAAGCCCCCGGATACAGGGTATCTTTTGTTTTTAAAAATTTGATTAGCAGTTTCCATCTTGGTTTCAAACAGTGATGATAAATAGTGGATATAAGGGTAATATGAAAGAAAAATGGTTAGCATTTGGACATTTTTGTATAGCATTTTGCAATGCAAATCCAGTCATCAAATACCCTAGGATACAAAAATTTAACCACTGACCAATTTCAATTAAAAATTGAAACTGCTTATCACCACGATCACTGACATGCGATAACAGATGTAACTGTAGGATTAGTTACACGCCTGGATCCCAAGAAAACTTACCACTGTAATTATTAATTCTATAAAAATTCATAACGGAACATACTTCAGTTGGGAATTCTCTTTGTAAATCACAGCCAAAGCTCATTTTCTTAAAAGCAATCCCCAGGGTTGTCGAAAATGTAAACTTCTCTCAAAATAAGAATGATTTTTGTGTCAAATTTTATATTGTAGACACTACTCACCCTCCTTAACAATGAATCAACTTTTTACCAATCCTGAGAAGTTCAGCTCCAATGGCTTCTCCCACTTCCTTTTAATATAGTTGGCAAACCTTTCTTTGTATCCTATCCCAAAAATTCTTTTGTGCTTCTTGTCGAAGATGTGCCCTGTCTGGCAAGAAATGATGTGCATAGACCTGTCGGTGGTACAGATATAAAATACTATCACCACCCATGGATCTAAATGCATCATTCACATCCATTCGTCGAATCTCATAGATCTCATTACACGTTTTCAATCTAGGAAAAATTCCACAAAGTATTATCCTACGTATCCCAGCGATCTTCCAACTATCCAAAAGATATCTAAACTTTTGTAAAACGTGTTCAAAGGAAAACTCAGCACGATCGAGGTCATTACCCCCTATCTGGAGAACTATCCATTTAGGCCCTCTAACATATTTTGAAGGTGGCTGATCCTTTCCCCCGGTACACCAATAAATCTCACTTGAGCAAATGACACTGTTAAACTCCACAATTCTGAATATTAGTACTGAAATGGTTAACCGGATAATTGGTTTGAAACCAGTTAGCTACCTAACCGATTAGAAAAACCATCAACTGGTTATCGATACTGATCGTCATTCCACGTTTAAAAAGTAGTAACTCTACCGCTTCTCCTTTACGACAGATTACCCATCGAAGCTGCGTTGTATATATTGAGAAATAATGTTCTTTGGCGTTCAAGACTTTGTTAATGATCGGTAGTTTCCATGAGTAATGAGTAATCGCAGAAACTATTTTGTAATATTTGTACAAAAGAATGTTGTCGAATATTCAACAACGTTCGTTTGTATACACACTACAGGATAGTTTGAGAATACTGCTTTCCAATTCCTATAGTTTTAATCCCATATTTGGTGAAATAATGGCCACGGATAATCGGATATTATCCAGTTATAGCTCTTGGTTGGTCGGTTACGGATATTGAGCCAACAATTTCAGCCCTACTGGATATGTTAATAAAAATTGAAATAGCTGTGCCACAAAACTGTGACCAACTATAAGACCTTCCATACTAATGTCTTAATATTAATATCTAAGGTAATGTTCTAATCACTTCTTTTTTTTTTTTGTTGTTTTTGTTTAAGTCTCACTATCAGTCTTTGATGCTCAACTGGGAATCCAAACTCAATAGTGTCCATCAACACCAACACTCGGACAATCAATCCAACAACATTTTTAGCTCAACTTTGGCAAAGCCAAATTTGAGCTTATGCCATGGTCCTTCTGTCCGTCAACAATTCAATACGGCTAGAGGCCATGTTTATGAACTGATCTTTACAAAACTTCTTGAGTACCTTTGTTATGACCGTGGGTTTTTGAGTTCGGTCCGAAATTCAAGATGGCAGCCAGCCACCATTTTGTACCGACGATGCAGAAATCTGTTTTTTGCACAGAACTTCCATATGAAAGTGCTGATTTGAATAATTTTTTGTATGAATGTTTAGTACCATGGGATACATCACATATAATACAGGTTTTTTTCTCGTTCGTAATTTATGCAAATTAGACTAATGTTGATGTATTTAGTGTTACTTTCAGCACTGTCAGTGCAAATGCCAATACGGCTCGGGCTAGAGGCCGCATTTTTGAACCGATCTTTACGAAACTTCTTGGGTACCTTTGTTATCACCATGGGACGAGACACAAGTGTTTTTGGGTATAGTCCGAAATTCAAGATGGCCGCTGGCAGCCATTTTGTTAAAAATTAGAGGCAATCAAATTTTTGCACAGAATTTCCACATGAAAGCTCTGATTTGAATAATTTTTTGTGTGAATGTTTAGTACCATGGGATACATCACATATAATACAGGTTTTTTTCTCGTACGTAAATTATGCAAATTAGACTAACTTTGATGTATTTAGTGTTACTTTCAGCACTGTCAGTGCAAATGCCAATATGGCTCAGGCTAGAGGCCGCATTTATGAACCGATCTTTTCGAAACTTCTTGGGTACCTTTGGTATCACCTTGGGACGAGAACAAGTGTTTTTGGGTGCGGTCCGAAATTCAAGATGGCCGCTGGCAGCCATCTTGTTCAAAATTAGAGGCAATCAAATTTTTGCGCAGAACTTCCACATGAAAGCTCTGATTTGAATAATTTTTTGTGTGAATGTTTAGTACCATGGGATACATCACATATAATACGTTTTTTTTTCTTTTTTTTCTCGTGCAGAAATTCTGCAAATTAGATGAACTTTGATTTTTTCAGTGCTACTTACACACAGTAAGTACACATGTCAATACGGCTCGGGCTAGAGGCTGTATTTATCAACCGATCTTCACGAAACGTCTTGGGTACCTCTGCTATCACCTTGGGACAAGAACGAGTGTTTCTGAGTGCGGTCCGAAATACAAGATGGCTGCCACTGGCCATTTTGTACCAAAATTAGGTCTAATCAGTTTTTTGTACACAACTTCTATACGGCTCAGGCTAGAGGCTGTATTTATGAACCGATCTTTACGAAACGTCTTGGGTACCTTTGTTATCACCGTGGGATGTGAGCGGGTGTTTTTGGGTGTGGTCCAAAATTCAAGATGGCCACCAGCAGCCATTTTGTACCAAAATTAGTGCAATCAGTCTTTTGTACAGAACTTGTGTATGAAAGTCCTGATTTGAATAATTTTTTGTATGAATGTTTAGTAAAATGGAATACATCACATACAGTACAGGGTTTTTTCTCGTGCAGAAATTATGCAAATTAGATGAATTTTGATTTATTTAATGCTACTTATACACTGTAAGTGCACATGTCAATACGGCTCGGGTTAGAGGCTGTATTTACATGTATCAACCGATCTTCACGAAACTTTTTGGGTACCTTTGTTATCACCTTGGGACGAGAACGAGTGTTTCTGAGTGTGGTCCAAAATTCAAGATGGCTGCCAGTGGCCATTTTGTACCGAAATTAGGTCCAATCAGTTTTTTGTCACAACTTCTAACAGCTCGTATTTATGAACTGATCTTCACGAAACTTCTTGGGTACCTTTGTTTTCACCTTGGGACAGGAATGAGTGTGTTTTGGGGTGCCTTTGTTATCACTGTGCTATGAGAACAAATATTTTGGGGTTCAGTCAGACCCACTCTGGGACTCAAAGATTTCTTTTCTAGTTTAGCATCTGACTGTCACCCACCTTTACAATACTTTACCTATACATTTGTTACAGGCTACGGTCAGTATTTATGTACAGGCCATTACAATACTTTATATGTACCTTTGTTATCAGGTCATTACCTAGATGTTTGTCATTGCTGTGTCACATACTGTACATGTACATGTCTTGACAAGTTGAGCTACAGTGTCATTGACACTTTCATTTGTCCATCTCAACATAAATCATACAGTTTCTTCATTATCGACCCTACATTACAAATATGACAACAATGCTGACATGCTTTTCTCGAATTTGTGAAACGTGTCATAATGAATGCTTCTTCAAACATACTAACTGCACTGCACAATTATACAATTATCATCGACAATAATGAAATGTCTTTCTCTATATCGCGATAATTGTAGAAATAAAGGTCTCTTCAAACATACTGGACCACATTATACAATCGTCATCGACAATAATGAAGTGTCTTTCTGTATTTCGTGATAAATGTAGAAATAAAAGTCTCTTCAAACATACTGGACCACATTACACCATGTTAGCATCATGTCTGTTATGGTTTATAATACAAAATTTGTGTGGAGATCACCGTGATTATCTTCCGCCATGCCATCACCACTGGTTCCATATACCAAAAAACAGAAATCAGAGCAGTATGTACAGTTTTATATATTCCCCCTCCATCATTGCTGAAATATACTAATAAAAAAAGTAGGGGATATCCAAACTGATTAACCTCTACCCTACGATAAGATTCTTCTAATGCTAGCCGAACCGCAGCATCCAATATATCTGGTTTTCTGTGCAAAAGTTGCATGCGTACTTTCCTATCAGTTAACGCTTCACTAAAAGATTCCTTGAACAAATCATCCCTTAATATAGAAGGTGCTTCAGGATAAGCCTTTTTAACCAACCTACGTATGCTACTAGCCAATTCTGGAAGGGTCTCTCATGACATTCGTCTTCTTGAACGCAATTCTGAATGATAAATTGCAGTCCTTCTATACAGATCGAAACGATCTTTCAAACTCATTAATATTGCACATGAACTAGCCATAACACTGTTATCTAAATCTATGTAATATTTTAAAGCAGCACCCTGCAACTACACCACGAGAAATCTACAAACTGTGGCTTCCATTCATTCATTGATCTCATTGCATTTTTCAAAGTGAGTCACCCAATCAACAACATTCGTAGACCCATTAAATGTTTCCGGCGTAATCACGGGTTTACGAGGCACTCAATATTTTTCTCGATGTACCTCCATCTCTTCATCTCCATCCGAAAATGAAGTTCCAACATCACTCTTGACCCTTGGACCAGTCCCCTGATTACAAATTCTATTTTGTTTCTTTTGTCTAGCTCCCTTAGCCACGATTCCAGCTGGGATCGATACCACTCTAGCCGGGTTCCATTTTACCATTCTACATGGACTAACTAGCCCTTGTTTACTCGTATTTTCTTTTTCCATTCCCCCCCCCCCCTCCCCCGGTCTTCTGGTGTAGGTTCTGGGGTGTATCCATAATACTCAGGGGTGAAAGGTGGTTGATCAACTCGCCTCTTCAGTTAATTTCCAAGATGACCATAAATACTCATCCAAACCATTGGAAATGCCCGTAGCCATATTTATTTATAATCTCTATTAAATTTATTCAATCTCAATCTTAATGTGTGTCTTAAGTCTGTTATCCAAACACAGCTTCAACACAGAAATCTTATAACTCTGTTCAAAAACCAACACCCACTGTCACCCAGCACCAGCCCAGCTCAAACCATCTAAAACAACAAATTCCAAATCTCACAAAATGATGTGTGTAAAAAATATATCCATCGCCTTTCCGACAAATATCCTGTCGGCGATGCCAAAAACTGTGACGAATCCCCATCTCCGCCCAACATAATGCTTTTCAAAATATTATTACATCGACCAAAGTACTTCAGTCATCCACTGTGGTGCGATTCTTGGAATTGCATCACCCCGGATGACCGAAATATTTCAGACAGAATATATACGCAACAAAATATTTCCAACCGGGCCTGATACACAAGGATGGTGGACCATTGTTTTGATGGGGATGGCCAGAACCCCACTAAGTTCAAGGCTGCTTGTCAGAGGCAAGGACGGACACCAAGTAATCACAAGCAATATTCCCAATATAGTTTGGGCCAACAAACACAACAAGTAACTCTTAGGTAAACTGTAAACATATATTTTATAAATAAAAATTTGTCCAAGGGCAATAGTAATGTAGCCACCATTTGTGGCAATTCTCTCGCAGATAATATTATTAAGGAATATAGCCAAATTGCTGCCAATACAAGGAATTTTCAGTCAAACATAAGTTTGTCGACAAGAAATTCCATAATAATTTACAATCGACAACTCAGGTCTTCCTTAAAGGCATCAACACCATAAAGTCTCCACGAATGGAAATCCGGAAGCCCACAGCAATATATAACTTTTACATCTCCTCGAGGCGAAAAGGAATCATAGCAAAAACTGCGACAACGAACGATATTTCTTGTCGAAGCAGAAAGAACCCACTGAGAATTCCTCCAAATATTATTTTATGGCCACTTTAGTTCTCCATAATGGAAACACAGAAAATTAAGCAATCAGTAAATTACCAGTCAACATTCCGGATGCTAAACCAAGGCAACAACAGCAAATATTAATTAATATGGGAAGAACTCGCAGTTGGCGAATCAGAATTCGTCAACTGAAAATTCCGCCGAATATTCACTAGTGAAATTCAACTGGCAGCATTTCCGATACTGGGCCAATATTTCAATAAGTATTTCTATCGCTATCAGTATGGAAAGAACTCACAGTTGACGGACCGGAGTTTGTCAACTGAGAATTCCTCCGAAGATTATTTTATGGCCACTTTAGCTTTCTGTAAATGGAACCATGGAAAATTAAGTGATCACTAATTTCCCAGTTAACAAAAAAAACCAAAAAACTAGCAGCTCTAAAGAGCCTGTAATCGCTCACCTGGAACTACATATGAAAATGTGATTTCCCATAGGATTTCCATGGTAACTATGAGCTGCAATTGTGGCCATGTTTGCAACATTACTGTACATCAACATTACATGAGGATCATTGGTAGAAGGTGTCCCAGTCCTTAATCACGTGAAGTTTCAAAACATTTGAATCCATCAAACAGAATCATAGAATGTCACTGGTGGCCATATTTTCTAACCAACATGAACAAAAAAGAGGATCGTTTGTAGAGGGCCTCCTATAGACCATTCTTACCAAGTTTTGGTTCACGTCAGCTCAGTAGTAGAGAGAAGATGAAAATGTGATTTCCCATTAGGGTTTTTAGCTTAACTTGACATAGTCAAGATAAGCTATTGCCATCACGCGTGAGGAAGTCTGTTAGTCTGTTCACATTTTCCTTTAGCACAGGCTACACCCCGCAGTTCTTGTCTGATTGTCACAAAATTTTATATGCAGGTTTGGGGTCATGTCTAGATGAAAACGTCCCCTTTTGGTCGCGATTGGTCAACCGGTATGGCTGCCTGAGCCCAAAACCTGAAAACCATTAGCACAATCTACAGGTTGTATTTATGAAGGGATTTCATTGTAACTTGGTAGGATGCCTCTGAATAATGCCTAGATGAGAATGTCCCCTTTTGAGCATGATCTGTCAACCGTGATGGCTGCCCAAGCCCAAAATCCAAAAACTTTTAGCACAGTCTGCAGGCCATGTTTAATATGGAGGGATTTCATTGTAACTTGGTAGGATGACTCCTTATGTTGTCTAGATGAGAATTTCCCCATTTGGGCGTGATCTGCCAACCGTGTGACAACTGCCCGAGCCCAAAACCTGAAAACCTTTAGCACAGTCTACAGATCATATTTATTGAGGAATTTCATTGTAACTTGGTGGGTTGACTTCATATAATGTCTAGATGAGAAAGTCCCCTTTTGGTCCTGATTGGGCAGCTGTGATGGCTACAAGGGCCCAAAGCTTGAAAACCTTTAGCACAGTCTGCAGGTCATATTTATGAAGGGATTTCATTATAACTTGGTAGGATGACTCCAAATAATGTCTAGATGAGAACGTCCCATTTTGATCGCAATCATTCAGCCTTGGTGGGTGCCCGAGCCCAAAAACCTTTAGCATAGGCAAACGGTCATATTTATGGAAGGATTTCATTGTAACCTGTTAGGTTGACTCCATATAATGCCTAGATGATGACATCCCTTTTGGTCGTGATTGGTCAACTGTGATGGCTACAGATGCCCGAAGCCCGAAAACCTTGAGCACAGTCTACAGGTCATATTTATAAAGGGAGTTCAGTGTAACTTCATAGGATCACTCCAGATGATGCCCAGATGAGATTGTCCCCTTTGGTTGCGATCATTCAACCATGATGGCTGCCCGAGCCCGAAAACCTTTAGCACAGTCTACAGGTCATATTTATGAAGGGATTTCATTGTAACTTGGTAGGTTGACTTTATATAATGTCTGGATGAGAACGTCCCCTTTTGGACATGATTGGGCAGCTGTGACGGCTACAGGGGCCCGAAGCCCAAAAACCTTTAGCACAGTCTACAGGTCATAATTATGAAGGGATTTCATTGCAGCTTGGTAGGATGACTTCAAATAATATCTAGATGAGAACGTCCCCTTTTGGTCGCAAACATTCAGCCTTGATGGCTGCCCAAGCCCAAAAACCTTTAGCATAGTCTATAGGTCGTATTTATGGAAGGATTTCATTGTAACTTGTTAAATTGACTCCATATAATGCCTAGATGATGACATCCCCTTTTGGTCGTGATTGGTCATCTGTGATGGCTACAGGTGCCCGAAGCCCGAACATCTTGAGCACAGTCTACAGGTCATATTTATGAAGGGATTTCATTGTAACTTCGTAGGATCACTCCAGATGATGCCCAGATGAGAATGTCGCCTTTGGTTGCGATCATTCAACCATGATGGCTGCCCGAGCCCAAAGCCTGAAAACCTTTAGCACAGTTTTCAGTTCATATTTATGAAGGGATTTCATTATAACTTGGTAGGTTGACTTCATATAATGTCTAGATGAGAACAGCCCCTTTTGGATACCATTAGGCAACTGTGACGGCTACAGGGGCCTGAAGCCCGAAAACCTTTAGCACTCTCTACAGGTGATATTTATGAATGGATTTCATTGTACCTTGGTAGGATGACTCCAAATAAATAGATGAGAATGTCCCCTTTTGGTTGCAATCATTCAGCCGTGATGGCTACCCGAGCTCCCCGAGCCCAAAACCCCCAAAACAATAGCACAGTGTATACGTCGTATTTATGGAAGGATTTCATTGTAACTTGTTAGGTTGACTCCATATAATGCCTAGATGATGACACCCCGTTTTGGTCGTGTTTGGTCAACTGTGATGGCATCAGTGGCCCGAAGCCCGAAAACCTTGAGCACAGTCTACAGGTCATATATATGAAGGGATTTCATTGTAACTTCGTAGGATCACTCCAGATTATGCCCAGGTGACAACGCCCCCTTTTGGTCGCGATCATTCAACCATGATGGATTCCCAAGCCCAAGACCCAAAAAACTTTACAGTACAGACTACAGGTTGTATAAGGGATTTCATTGTAACTTAGTAGAATGACTTAATATAATGTTGAGATGAGGATGTCCCCTTTTAGTTGCAATCAGTCTACCGTCATGGCTACACAGGCCTGAAGCCCAAAAACCTTTAGCACAGTCTACAGCCCATATTTATGAAGGGATTTCAATGTAACTTGATAGGATAACTCATTTTGGAATAATTTCACTGTAACTTGGTGACTTTCATTGACATATGTTAACTGGAGGGGCACATACATTAACTGTGAGATCATATTAACCCACCCTTCTGTTCTTTAGTACAGTGTACACCTCATATTATTTTTATTAAAAACATAGCATACAGGGAACAGAAATTAACATATTCCCAATTATCACAATTCTTGTCTTATTTCATAATCCTTTCATAAACATTACATTATCCTTTTCATCAAACCCAACACACAGACAAGTTAAGCTACAGTGTCATTGACACTTTCATTCTATAGTAACTATAAACCGCAATTGTGGCCATGTTAGCAACACGATCAACATTAAATGAGGAACGTTGGTAGAGGGTGTCCCAGTCATCAACAACGCAAAGTTTCAAAGCATTTGGCCCTGTGGTTTCAGAGGAGAAGAGTTTTCAAAATGGACCAATCATAATCAAAGAATGCTTCTGGCGGCCACGTTTTTCATCCAGTAGTTGTAGAGAACCTCTAAATGAGTAACAGTTGTAGAGAACCTCTCATAGACTATACCTGCCAAGTCTGGTTCACATTGGCTCAATACTTTCAGAGAAGATGATAAAAATGTGATTTCCTATAGTGTTTCTATAGTAACTACATGTATAAGCCACAATTGCAGTCATAAGATAACCCGATGAAGATTAAATGAGGACCATTGCAGTTTGGTAGAGGGGGTTACAGTCATCAGTCACATTAAGTTTCAAAACATTTGGCCTTGTAGTTTCAAAGAAGATTTCATGAAAATGCACACATTTATGAATTCTGTTTCAACAAAAAAATCAGTAAAAGAAAGTTAAATATTTTGAAAATTACAATTTTTAGCTTAACTTGACAAAGTCAAGATAAGCTATTGCCATCACGTGTGCGGAAGTCTGTTAGTCTGCGAGTCTGTTCACATTTTCCTTTTTACAGGCTACATCCTGTAGTTCTTGTCCGATCATCATGAAATTTCATATGCAGGTTTGGGGTCATGTCTAGATGAGAACGTCCCCTTTTGGTCGTGATCGGTCAACCGTGATGGCTGACCAAGCCCAAAACCCCAAAACCTTTAGCACAGTCTACAGGTCATATTTATGAAGAGATTTCATTGTAACTTAGTAGAATGACTCAGTATAAAGTCTAGATGAGGACGTCCCCTTTTGGTTGTGACCGGTCCACCATGATGGCTACACAGGCCCGAAGCCCGAAAACCTTTAGCACAGTGTACATGCCATATTTATGAAGGGATTTCATTGTAACCTGATAGGATGACTTGTTTTGGAATAAATTAACTGTGAGGGCCACATACATCAACTGTGAGGGCCACATTAACCCACCCCTCACTTCTTTAGTACAGTCGACGCCTCTTATTATTTTTATTGAAAACACAGCATACAGGGAACAGAAATTAACATATTCCCAATTATCACAATTCTTGTCTTACACTACTGCGCAAGCGACCATTACATGAATATCCCAGGTCCACGATATCTTCACTCAAGATCTAAGAGAAGTCGCCGACTAATATTGGCGATTGTTTTTCGAGTCAATGTCTGACATGATATTAAAATCGCCGTGATTCACGGTCAAACAGATTACAGCTGTAATTAATTTCTAGGGCACCTGAACGAAAAGGATGTACTTATTGTCGTATTTTGCACGACTCTTACAATTTTTTGGTCGAAATATGTATGACTCAACATTCTAAACTCGACGAAATGACATTTACCAACACTCATAAAATATTTACGTTTTTAATCAGAAAGAATTTTTTTTTCAAAATTCCGACAAATTGCAACATTCCGACACAAACATACATGTACATAAATATGATTCGGAAAATTATTGATGACTAGTTATCATTCTGATGTTCTGTGACATTAACATGCAGTAGTTTATTTGGTCTAATCTATGTCACAATTAATGCTGTGATTACGCTCTCTGGAGTTAATCCCTTTCACTCCAAATGTCTTGTCCAATTTAATTATTGCATTCATTGTCCGCATAATATCGGGTGGGCTTAATACTTTTGTCTCACCTCGGACCTAGGATATTCATGTAACGGTCGCTTGCGCAGTAGTGTATTTCATAATTCTTTCAGAAACATTGAACATTATTCTTTTCATCAAACTCAACACACAGACAAGTTAAGCTACAGTGTCATTGACACTTCCATTTCAGACAGTATTCTCTTTCAAATAGCTTTGGATAGGTAAAGGGTTACAGGAAACACATTTTCCTCCAATTTTGTCATATCTTAAATGATACAATTTACTGGTCAGCTAAGCTGACATGATGGGAAAAGAAAGTAATACATGTATTGACATAATTACAGCTGCACTTGTTTACAGTACAAGTCAAAATAAGTTGTAGGATAATCCTATAAACTAAGTATCTTTCTCTTCCTACACGGATAAGACCAGAAGCTGACATCATTTTCTGGAAAGCTCTCACTGATAGCTTTCCAGAAAATGTCAGATTCTGATCTTCTCAGTGCAGGAGCAGCAATTTACTTAGTTTATTGCAGTTGTGCTACAACTTATTTTGACTTGTACTGTATACACAATATTTTGTTTTTTTTCCCAGTTCTCGGAGAAAACTGGAACCAACCCTTACCAGATTCTCAAAAAACAAGCATTTTGCTGACAGTACCGATTTTCGTGCAGACAGGAGAGGTATTGGACTAAGCATTAGAATATAGCCTCTGGCGGCCACATATTTCCATCCTCTCATAGACCATTCCTGCAAAGTTTGATTCACGTCAGCTCAGTAGTTTCAGAGAAGATGAAAATGTGATTTCCCATAGGGTTTCTATAGTAACTATAAGCCACAATTGCAGCCATGTTTGCAACCCGATCAACATTAAATGTGGATCGTTGGTAGAGGGTGTCGCTGTCATCAACCATGCAAAGTTTCAAAATATTTGGCCCTGTGGTTTCAGAGAAGATTTTTCAAGATCCACCAATCAGAATCAAAAAATGCTTCTGGCAGCCATGTTTTTCGATACATGGTAACAAAAATGAGGAGCACTTGTAGAAGACCTCCCATAGACTATACCTTCTAGGTTTGGTCCACGTCGGGTCAGTAGTTCCAGAGTAGAAGATGAAAATGTGATTTCCCATATGGTTTCTATAGTAACTATAAGCCGCAATTATGCCTATGTTTACAACCCTATCAACTTTAAATGAGGATTATTGGTAGAGGGGGTCCCAGGCATCATTTATTTGAAGTATCAAAAAATTTGGCCTGACAGTTTCAGAGAAGATTTTTGAAAATCCACCAACCAGAGTCAAAGAATGCCTCTGGCGGCCATATTTTTCAACCCATGGGAACAAAATGAGGATCGTTTGTAGAGGACCTCCCATAGACCATTCCTGCCAGGTTTGGTTCATGTCAGCTCAGTAGTTCCAGAGAAGATGATGAAAATGTGATTTCTCATAGGGTTTCTACAGTAACTATAAGCTGCAATTGCGGCCATGTTTGTGACCCAATCAACATTAAATGAGGATCGTTGGTAGAGGGAGTCCCAGTCATCATTTATGTGAAGTTTCAAAACATTTGGCCAGGCAGTTTCAGAGGACAAGATTTTTAAATATCCACCAACCAGAGTCAAAGAATGCCTTTGGAAGCCACGTTTTTCATCCGACGGGAACAAAATGAGGATCGTTTGTAGAGGAACTTCCATAGACCATTCCTACCACGTTTGGTTCACACCGGCTCAGTGATTACAGAGAAGAAGATGAAAATGTGAAAGGTTTACTGATACCGGACGACGGACGCCAAGTGATGAGAAAAGCTCACATGGCCTTTTAGGCCAGGTGAGCTAATAAAGGGTATCCTACGGATTCAGTTACAAAAGAAGAAAATATACTGCGGCTTACCTCTGATTCCAGTCATTCGACAACATCAAAAGAACTAATTATGAAAACCTTTTCCCCAATCATCGAATGGTGCGAATCAGGCAACTTTGCGATATCTCCTTGCAACCGAACCACAAGAATTCCTTAGAACATAAATTTGCCAGCCGACCCTATAGTTAAAAGCTTCCCAATATAAAGCACGTCATACCTGTGGAGAATTCATTTCCTAACTGAAGATTTAGTTGATCAGAAACTCAATACAACAATTCTCCAAGCCAGTGTGATTTTCCCATGCAACAACTGTTGCCTGTTTGAGTCAAGCTTAACACAACATTCTTGATGTCATAAAGAAAACTCTTAAGGTAATCGAGCATGCAATTCGTTATCTTAACCGTCCAGCAAAACAATGCAAAAATATTACCCTCCCCCCCCCCATTTCCTATAGGACCAGGTCGATACAAGTTAACATCAGCACAATAGAACATGAAAAATATATGAAATCAACTCAATGAGTTGACAGCAGGCCCAATGATTCCTGAAAGTCTGCTACTGTATGCATACCAGAATTGATCATACAATAATATTTCCTGAGAACTTATGGCCAAATGTGCTTCACATATCCAAAAACAAAGCTAAGCATTCAGAACACTGTAGGATGCAGCGATAGGACTGCAGTCGGTGAGAAGGACAACATTGTCTGCATTTTTTATTGAAGATGGATTCCATGTTCGACGGACATGTGCAAATCACTTGATACTATGAATTTCCATCAGAACACAAAATCATAATTCTGAGAAATTTCACCAGGTGTCATGATACCTTGCATAGAATATGGCAACTGTGCAGTCTCTATATAATTATAGTATGCTGTATTAAGGCGATCTTTCACTTTCTGATTTTAGACGATGTTCTTTTTCGATGCTTTTTCCGTCCGATGACGTTGACCGGAAGTCGAAAGGAACTTACAATGTAAACAAAGTCGCCTGTTTTAGAATCTCCCCCCATGCAGCTCTGCCGCTGTGTTTTGAAGGATTTTGATGCCCTTGCTTTGTTCTTGGATATGTGCATTTGGCCACAAGGTGTTCAAAGAAAATATTATTGTATTATCAGTTCTGGTCCGAATACGGTAGCAGATTTCCAGGAACCAGTGGTGCCTACTGTCAACTCTTTGAGTTGATTTCATATATTTTTCGTGTTCTATACCTCCCAACTTGCAGTTTGATGTATAATTTGTGTATATTTAATTTGAATATAAGAAATATCAGGTGGGAATTTCAACATAAACAAAATTCCATCTTCAGGTGCATGAAAAACCTTTTAATAAGGGTAGAACCTCTGAGACCTGTCGATTCTGCATGAATGATGCAGAAAACCGAGAACATTTTCTCCTACAATGTCCTTTTCTACAGTCCACTAGACAACAGTATATCACATAATTCAAAAACATTATCAACAACCACATCTCTTTACAAGATCTACCTTCACTGGAATCTTCTACCTCAATTGAACTATCTCTTCATCTGATTCTTGACCCATTGCATGATTCTTTATTCTGTCTAAATCTTGACTCCAGTGAAATCCTCCATATAGAATACTTTTCTAGAAATTTAATCTTTGACTTACATCTAAGAAGAACGCAAGTGTTGAATGAGGCTGCAGCCAGGGGAAAAAAATTAAACAGGTCTGTAATTAACTTTAATTGAATCTTTACATCAAATGAAACAATTATACAAAATTATCCAATAATTGTCATTATGATCCTATCCAGAAATAACAATTACTAAACTAGATGGTGTCATTTGTGTGCAAAGCACACTATGGTGTATCCCCGCATTTGCATCCTTGACTTTGTATGAATGCTTGATACAAAGATGAAATGTATTTTTTGACACACTAAAATCATATTGAGTGGCACAGGTGACACAGCTTCGTGTGCATCTACAGACTCCACTGCAACATTTGAGCATGGTTTTAGCATTTCGAATTACATACATGTACCCTGGGAGCCTTTCGCCTGAAACGGTCTAAGAAAACATGAAAGTGGCAACGGTGGCACAGCCAAGTGGCACCCGAAAAATCCGAAACCTTCGTGCACATCTACAGACCCTACTGCAACATCTGAGCATAGTTTTAACATTTCAAATTACATACTCTAGGAGCTTTTTGCCGGAAACAGTCTAAGAAAACACGAAAGCAAAACGGTGGCACCTGAAAAATCTGAAACCTTTGTACGCATCTACAGAGCCTACTGCAACATTTGAGCATGCATTTAGCATTTCGAATTACATACCCTAGGAGCCTTTCGCCGGAAAGGGTCTAAGAAAACACAAAAGTGGCAATGGAGGCACAGCCACGTGGCACCTGAAAAATCCTAAACCTTCGTGCCCATCTACAGACCCTCCTGCAACATTTGAGCATGGTTTTGGCATTCGAATTACATACCCAGGAGCCTTTTGCTGGAAATGGTCAAAGAAAACACGAAAGTGGCTATGGTGACACAGCCACATGGCACCTGAAAAAATCTGAAACCTTTGTATCCATCTACAGACCCTACTGCAACATTTGAGCATGCATTTAGCATTTCAAATTACATACTCTAGGAGCTTTTCTCCGGAAATGATCTAAGAAAACATGAAAGTGGCAATGGAGGCACAGCCACGTGGCACCTGAAAAATCCTAAACCTTTGTGCCCATCTACAGACCCTACTGCAACATTTGAGCATGGTTTTAACATTTCGAATTACATACCCACGAGCCTTTTGCCGGAAATGGTCAAAGAAAACAGGAAAGTGGCTATGGTGACACAGCCACATGGCACCTGCAAAATTCGAAACCTTTGTGCACATCTATAGACTGTACTGCAACATTTGAGCATGGTTTTAGGATTTTGAATTACATACCCTAGGACCCTTTCACTGGAAACGGTCTAATACTAATAGAACACAAAAGTGGCAACGGTGGCACAGCCACGTGGCACATGAAAAATCCTAAACCTTTGTGCATATCTACAGACCCTACTGCAACATTTGAGCATGGTTTTAGCATTTCGAATTACATACCCTAGGAGCCTTTCACCGGAAACGGTCTAACAGAACACAAAAGTGGCAATGGTGGCACAGCCACATGGCACACAAAAATCGGAAACCTTTGTGTGCAACATCTGAGCATGGTTTTAGCATTTCGAATTACACACTCTAGGAGCCTTTTGCCGGAAACGGTCTAATTCGCCGGAAACGGTCTAAGAAAACACAAAAGTGGCAACGGTGGCACCGCCACGTGGCACCTGAAAAATCTGAAACCTTTGTGTACATCTACAGACCCTACTGCAACATTTGAGCAGGGTTTTAGCGTTTCAAATTACATACCCTAGGAACCTTTCGACGGAAACGGTCTAAGAAAACACGAAAGTAGCAACGGTGGCACAGCCACGTAGCACCAAAAAAATCCAAAACCTTCCTGCGCATTTACAGACCCTACTGCAACATCTCAGCATGGTTTTAGCGTTTCGAATTACATACTCTAGGAGCCTTTCGCCGGAAACTCTCTAAGAAAACACGAAAGTGGCAATGGTGGCACCTGAAAAATCTGAAATCTTTGTGCAGTCTACAGACCCTACTGCAACATTTGAGCATGGTTTTAGCATTTCGAATTACATACCCTAGGGGCCTTTTGCCGGAAAGGGTCTAAGAAAACACGAAAGTGGCAATGGTGGCACAGCCACGTGGCACCCACAATTCGAAACCTTCCTGTGCATCTACAGACCCCATTGCAACATTTAAGCATGGTTTTAGCGTTTCGAATTACATACTCTCGGACCCTTTCATCGGAAACCGTCTAAGAAAACACAAAAGTGGCAATGGTGGCACAGCCACGTGGCAGCTGAAAAATCCGAAACCTTCGTGCGCATCTACAAACCCCATTGCAACATTTAAGTATGGTTTTAGCATTTCGAATTACATACCCTACGAGCCTTTCGCCGGAAAGGGTCTAAGAAAACACGAAAGTGGCAACGGTGGCACAGCCACGTGGCAGCTGAAAAATCCGAAACCTTTGTGCGCATCTACAGACCCCACTGCAACATTTGAGATTGGTTTTAGTGTTTTGAATTACATACCCTAGGATCCTTTCGCTAGAAACGTTCTAAGAAAACACGAAAGTGGCAACAGTAGCACAGCCACGTGGCACGCAAAAAATACGAAACCTTCGTGCGCTCTACAGACCCTACTGCTTTTAGCATTTCGAATTACATACTCTAGGAGCCTTTCGTCGGAAACGGTCTAAGAAAACATGAAAGTGGCAACAGTGGCACAGCCACATGACACCTGAAAAATCTGAAACCTTTGTGCACATCTACAGACCCTACTGCAACATTTGAGCATGGTTTTAGCATTTCAAATTACATACCTAGGAACCTTTTGCTGGAAACGGTCTAAGAAAACATGAAAGTGGCAACGGTGGAACAGCCACGTGGCACCCCAAAAATCTTAAACCTTCGTGCACATCTACAGACCGTACTGCAACATTTGAGCATGGTTTTAGGATTTCGAATTACATACCCTAGGAGCCTTTCGCCAGAAACGGTCTAAGAAAATGCGAAAGTGGCAACGGTGGCACAGCCACTCGGCAGTTGAACAATCCGAAACCTTCGTGCGCATCTACAGACCCCACTGCAACATTTGAGCATGGTTTTAGCATTTCAAATTACATACCCTAGGAGCCTTTCACTGGAAAGGGTGTAAGAAAACACGAAAGTGGCAACGGTGGCAGAGCCACGTGGCAGCTGAAAAATTTGAAACATTCGTGCGCATCTACAGACCCCACTGCAACATTTGAGCATGGTTTTAGCATTTCGAATTACATACCCTAGGAGCCTTTCGCTGGAAACGGTCTAAGAAAACACGAAAGTGGAAACAGTTGCACAGCCACATGGCACCCCAAAAATCCGAAACCTTCGTGCGCATCTACAGACCCTACTGCAACATCTGAGCATGCTTTTAGCATTTTGAATTACATACTCTAGAAGCCTTTCGTCAGAAACTGTCTAAGAAAACACGAAAGTGGCAATGGTGGCACAGCCATGTGGCACCGGAAAAATCCGAAACCTTTGTGCACATCTACAGACCCTACTGCAACATTTGAGCATGGTTTTAGCATTTCAAATTACATACCCTAGGAGCCTTTCGCTGGAAACAGTCTAAGAAAACACGAAAGTGGCAACGGAGACACAGCCACTCGGCAGTTGAAAAATCCGAATCCTTCGTGTGCATATACAGACCCCACTGCAACATTTGAGCATGGTTTTAGCATTTCGAATTACATACTCTAGGAGCCTTTCGCTGGAAACGGTCTAAGAAAACATGAAAGTGGAAACAGTTGCACAGCCACGTGGCACCCAAAAAATCTGAAACCTTCGTGCGCATCTACAGTCTCTACAACATCTGAGCATGGTTTTAGCGTTTCGAATTACATACCCTAGGAGCCTTTCACTGGAAACGGTCTAAGAAAACACGAAAGTGGCAGCGGTGGCACAGCCACGTGGCACCCCAAAAATCCGAAACCTTCGTGCGCATCTACAGACCCTACTGCAACATTTGAGCATGATTTTAGGATTTCGAATTACATACCCTAGGGGCCTTTTGCCGGAAACGGTCTAAGAAAACACAAAAGTGGCAACAGTGGCACAGCCACTTGGCAGCTGAAAAATCCGAAACCTTTGTGTGCAACTACAGACCCCACTGGAACATTTGAGCATGGTTTTAGCGTTTCGAATTACATACCCTAGGGGCCTTTCACTGGAAACGGTCTAAGAAAACACGAAAGTGGCAACAGTAGCACAGCCACGTGGTGCCCCAAAAATCCAAAACCTTTGTGCACATCTACAGACCCTACTGCAACATCTGAGCATACTTTTAGCATTTTTAATTACATACTCTAGGAGCCTTTCGTCGGAAACGGTCTAAGAAAACCTGAAAGTGGCAACAGTGGCACAGCCACGTGGCACTTGAAAAATCCGAAACCTTCGTGCGCATCTACTGACCCTACTGCAACATTTGAGCATGGTTTTAGCGTTTCGAATTACAAACCCGTGGAGCATTTCGCTGGAAACGGTCTAAGAAAACACGAAAGTGGCAACGGTGGCACGGCCACGTGGCACCCAAAAATCCGAAACCTTCGTGCGCATCTACAGACCGTACTGCAACATTTGAGCATGGTTTTAGGATTTCGAATTACATACCCTAGGGGCCTTTCACTGGAAACGGTCTAAGAAAACACGAAAATGGCAACAGTAGCACAGCCATGTGGCGCCCCAAAAATCCAAAACCTTCGTGCACATCTACAGACCTACTGCAACATCTGAGCATACTTTTAGCATTTTGAATTACATACTCTAGGAGCCTTTCGTCGGAAACGGTCTAAGAAAACCTGAAAGTGGCAACAGTGGCACAGCCACGTGGCACTTGAAAAATCCGAAACCTTTGTGCGCATCTACTGACCCTACTGCAACATTTGAGCATGGTTTTAGCGTTTCGAATTACATACCTGTGGAGCATTTCGCTGGAAATGGTCTAAGAAAACACGAAAGTGTCAACGGTGACACGGCCACGTGGCACCCAAAAATCCGAAACCTTCGTGCGCATCTACAGACCCTACTGCAACATTTAAGCATGGTTTTAGGATTTCGAATTACATACCCTAGGAGCCTTTCGCCGGAAACGGTCTAAGAAAACGCGAAAGTGGCAATGGTAGCACAGCCACTTAGCAGCTGAAAAACCCTAAACCTTCGTGCGCATCTGCAGACCCCTCTGAAACATTTGAGCATGGTTTTAGCATTTCGAATTACATACCCTTGGAGCCTTTCGCCTCAAACGGTCTAAGAAAACACGAAAGTGGCAATGGTGGCACAGCCACTTGGCACCTGAAAAAACTTAAACCTTTGTGCACATATGCAGATGATTTAGCAACACCCTAGTGCAGTTATAGAACTCTGAATTACATAGGTTGGGATTATTCGAAAGAAAAGTGAAAAATTAGGGTATTTTTCAAATGGCTCCACAGAAGCCACCTGGTGGTGCAAAACTTTATAAGTGGTATTTTTGGATTGCACAGACCCTATTGAACAACTGTAGAAAGTTACAGCATTTCGAATTACAAAACCGGAAGTACGGACGTATGGACGGAGATCATGGCAATATGCCCGCATATTTTAAAATGCGGGGATAACAATATTTATATATTGGTGCTCCTTACAGAGGAGGAATTTCCATATACAGATTACAGATGAATTATCTTTTGGGGGGGTATATAGGAATCACCCTGTCCATCCGTCTGTCTGTCCGTCTGGCCGTCTGTCCATCTGTCCATCCTTATAAGCACAACTCCTCCTAAACCGTTTGAAGAATTTTCATTAAACTTTACACAATGGAAGAACTCCATATGAAGATGTGCATGAAGCAATATAATTCCGTTCTGACATTTCCAAGTTGAGATAATCTAACTTATACATTTCAGGTGCGTCCATCCTTATAAGCGCAACTCCTCCTAAACCGTTTGAAGAATTTTCATGAAACTTTACACAATGGAAGAACTTCATATGAAGATGTGCATGAAGCAATATAATTCTGTTCTGACATTTCCAAGGGGAGATAATCTAACTTATACATTTCAGGCACGTCCATCCTTATAAGCGCAACTCCTCCTAAACCGTTTGAAAAATTTTCATGAAACTTTACACAATGGAAGAACTCCATATGAAGATGTGTATGAAGCAATATAATTCCGTTCTGACATTTCCAAGGGGAGATAATCTAAACTTATACATTTCAGGCTGGGGGGGGGGGGGGGAGGGGGTATCATTTTGTGAGCTTGATCACAGTACCTCTAGTTTTAGGCTATTTTTAAGAGGAAATGGCTCATGTTGCAATCAACATGCTTTTGTGTCAGAAAAACAAGGATTTATCGGTTGTGCTATGAAAGCTGATGGAAATGGAAAATTTTTATCACACTTCTTAAAAGTATCGCTGCAGTAAATATTTGAATTAGAGTAACCCGCCTTGAAATGTTGCACTTGGAAATGATGCAACCTCTAAAAATAAGCAGCCTTGGGAAAATATATTGTTTCAGTAAACATTTGAAACATTCTAATGACATCTTGCATCATTGTTGAATATTCCACATGAATAAAAAGAAGGTGATTTGATGACTTTTGGATCTAAAAATTACAATTGATATTTGGTGTGGTTTTGTTTGGAATTCCCTGAAAAATAGGTGCACGTGATCGGTACTTCCCTTCCGGTCAAGTTTTCTCGCTTATTTGTTGCATGACCCCCTGTTTTCGGGTCAGAAAAAGTTGTCTGAAGGGCTATACTTGACAAAGATATTTGAATCCAAAATTAAAGTGATGCGATCATAATTTTTTTCTCTTGAACGTTATAATGGTCGCCTATGGGAAAATATTTACTGCTGTGATACCTTCAGGTGTGAAATAAGTAAAGGAAATTTGTTCACTTTTGTAATTTCCACCTCTGATTTTCCATAAATTCAAATTAAATATACACAAATTATACATCAAAACGAAGGTTGGGAGGTATAGAACACGAAAAATATATGTAATCAACTCGAAAAGTTGACAGCAGGCATCACTGGATCCTTGAAGTCTGCTACCATATTTGTAGCAGAACTGATAGTAAAATATTTACGGATAACAACTTGTGGCCAAATGTTCTTCAGTTATCCAATAACAATGCTAGGCATTCAAAGCTGCAACGATAGGACTGCATTTGGGAAAAGGACAACACTGTCTGCATTTTTTATTAGCTCAACTTGACAAAGTCAAGCTGAGCTATTGCCATCACTTCTCGTCCGTCGGCGTACGTATGTACATACATTAGTACGTACGTACATACGTTTACGTACATACGTCCACAATTTCCTTTGGAACACCTTACTGGTCGCATTTCTGATCAGATCGCTTTGAAACTTGGTATGCTTGTTTGGGGTGACCTCTAGATGGGAGCTATCGATTTTCTTCAATTTCCATCAAAAAATGTTACCGCGGCCAACGTTCTTAGAACTTAGTTTAGTCAGACCTCAATATTTCCCTTTGGCACACCCTACAGGACACATTTATGATTGAATTGCTTTGAAACCTGGCATGCTTGTTTGGGGTGACCTCTAGATGGGAGCTATCGATTTTCTTCCATTTCTGTCAAAAAGTGTTGCCGGGCCAACGTTCTTAGAACTTAGTTTAGTCAGACCTCAATATTTCCCTTTGGCACACTCTACAGGGCACATTTATGTTCGGATTGCTTTGAAACCTGGCATGCTTGTTTGGGGTGACCTCTAGATGGGAGCTATCGATTTTCTTCCATTTCCGTCGAAAAATGTTGCCATGGCCAACGTTCTTAGAACTTAGTTTAGTCAGACCTCAATATTTCCCTTTGGCACACCCTGTAGGGCACATTCATGATCGGATTGCTTTGAAACCTGGCATGCTTGTTTGGGGAGACCTCTAGATGGGAGCTATTGATTTTCTTCCATTTCCATCAAAAAATGTTGCCGCGGCCAATGTTCTTAGAACTTAGTTTAGTCAGACCTCAATATTTCCCTTTGGCACACCCTACAGGACACATTTATGATTGAATTGCTTTGAAACCTGGCATGCTTGTTTGGGGTGACCTCTAGATGGGAGCTATCGATTTTCTTCCATTTCCGTCTATCAAAAAATGTTGCCGCTGGCCATGATCTTTGAACTTAGTTTAGTCAGGCATCAATATATTCCTTTGGCATGCCCTACAGGGCACATTTATGATCAGATCGGTTTGAATCCTTGTTTGGGGTTACCTCTTGATGGGAGCTATCGATTTTCTTCGATTTCCGTCAAACAAATGTTCCCACTGGCAGTGACCTTCGATGAACTTAGTAAAAACTTAGTGCAGTTGAGCATCAATATTTCCCTTTGACACACCCTGCAGGGCACATTTATGTTTGGATTGCTTGCAAACTTGGTGTGCTTGTGTGTGGTGACATCTATATGGGAGCTGTCGATTTTCTTCCATTTCTGTCCAAAAATGTTGCCGCTGACCTTTGAACTTAGTTTAGTCAGACCTCAATATTTCCCTTTAACACACCCTTCAGGGCACATTTATGATCGGATCACTTTGAAACTTGGTATGTGTGTTCGGGGTGACCTCTAGATGTGAGCTATTGCTTTTTTTCATTTCCATAAAAAAATTATTGTCGTTATCACCAGCTTTTGAACTTACTGCATTTGTGCATCAGCTTATCCCTTTTGTTTTGCACTCTCTTATTAACCCCCCCCCCCCACCCTCCCCCCCCCAAAAAAACAAAAAAAACATTGCCACAAGCAATGACCTTCTACTTAGTGCATTTGTGCATTAACATCTTCCTTTGGCATGCCTCAGAGGGCACATTCATTATCAGGTTGTTTTGAAACTTTGTTTGCTTATGCAGGGTGACAAAGATAAGAGCTATTGATTTTCTTTTCATTTCCATCAATAACTGTTGCTGTTAGCAACAATCTTTGAATTTATTGCATTTGTGCATCAACATTCTTTGACATGGCCTACAGGCCACATTTATCATAGGATTGTTTTTGAACTTGGTGTGCTCATTAGGCAAGAACTTTAGATAAGAGCTATTGCTTAGCATTCATTTCTGTGAAAAAAGTTGCCCTTTACCTCTGAACATACTGCATCTGTGTATCAACATTCTTCCTTTAGCCAGTCTTACAGTTTACATTTACAAATGCATGGATTACTCTGACGTTGTGCACACACAATGCTGTTATGTTGAAATTTCATCAAAAAACATTGGTACCAATGATCTTCAATTTTGCCCTTTCATTTATAACTTACCAAGTTAAAGTTTGTCAAGTTGAGCTACAGTGTCAATGACACTTTCATTGAAGATGGATTCCATGTTCGATGGACATGCGCAAATCACCATGAATTGCCATTGAAAAACAAAATCGTAATTCTAGGAAATTTCACCAGGTGTCATTATACCATGCATAGAATATAGTAACTGTACAGCCTCTATATAATAATTGTATGCTGTATTAAGGCGATCTTTCTCATTAATTGATTTTAGACGGCATTTAATATTGATGCTTTTTCCATCTGATGACCTTGACCAAAAATCATATGTTTTTCATGTTCTATACATCACAACCTTCATTTTGGTGTATAATTTGTGTATATTTAATTTGAATTTAAGGAATATCAGAGGTGGGAATTTCAAAGTAAACAAATTTCTCTTCCTTATATAGCACCTTAACAGAGGTGTTAATTCATTTTTGGCTCACCAACGTTAGTTGTGTGAGCCTATGGCATAGCCCTCATGTCGGCGACGGCGTCCGCTCTCAAATATTTTGAACTTTTGTGTACAGGTTTTGATTTTTGGGCTTTTTAAAAATTTTTTTAGTTTCTGCATATTGCTATGGTGGTTCACTATAACATTTAACTCTTTTCCAGGGTATTTTGTCTTAATTTTAACCCTTTGAATCAAATTTTAGACTTATTTTGATGTTTGCGTGCAGGTTTTGATGTTTTTTTTTCCTTTCTTCCAAGTGGTGATTTACCTTACAGCATATGTCCATGCTTTCTATTTTATGTAAACATGCATCTTAGGGCTATGTTTGTATTGTTTAACCCTTTTCCTGCTGAATTACTTCATTTTTGGACTTTTATGTACAGCTTTTGGACTTAGGCTTACAGTTTCTTACTTTTATGTACAGGTTGTGATAAAAAAAAACAATTTCAAGTGAGATTGACCTCACTGCATATTGCAGTGGTGGTTATTATAACATTGATATCTTTCCAGTGCATTTTAAAAAAAAATTTAACCCTTTGAACAGATTTTTAGCTTAACTTGACATAGTCAAGATAAGCTATTGCCATCACTCGTGCGGAAGTCTGTTAGTCTGTGAGTCTGTGACGTCTGTTCACATTTTCCTTTAGCACGGGTTACACCCCGCAGTTCTTCTCTGATCGTCACGAAATTTCATATGCAGGTTTGGGGTCATGTCTAGATGAGAACGTCCCCTTTTGGTCGCGATCGGGCAACCGGTATGGCTGCCTGAGCCCAAAAACCCGAAAACCATTAGCACAGTCTACAGGTCGTATTTATGAAGGGATTTCATTGTAACTTGGTAGGATGCCTCTGTATAATGCCTAGATGAGAACGTCCCCTTTTGGGCATGATCTATCAAACGTGATGGCTGCCCAAGCCCGAAACCCCAAAACTTTTAGCACAGTCTGCAGGTCATGTTTAATGTGGAGGGATTTCATTGTAACTTGGTAGGATGACTCCTTATGATGTCTAGATGAGAATTTCCCCATTTGGGCATGATCTGCCAACCGTGACGACTGCCCGAGCCCAAAACCCGAAAACCTTTACCACAGTCTACAGGTCATATTTATTGAGGAATTTCATTGTAACTTGGTGGGTTGACTTCATACAATGTCTAGATGAGAAAGTCACCTTTTGGGCATGATTGGGCAACTGTGATGGCTACAGGGGCCCAAAGCCCGAAAACCTTTAGCACAGTCTAGAGGTTATATTTATGAAGGGATTTCATTGTAACTTGGTAGGATGACTCCAAATAATGTCCAGATGAGAACGTCCCATTTTGATCACGATCATG
Source organism: Pictodentalium vernedei (assembly GCA_031216915.1). Classification (NCBI taxonomy): domain Eukaryota; kingdom Metazoa; phylum Mollusca; class Scaphopoda; order Dentaliida; family Dentaliidae; genus Pictodentalium; species Pictodentalium vernedei. The sequence goes on along the minus strand of CM062296.1, from coordinate 685,765,642 downwards.
CAGCCTTGATGGGTGCCCGAGCCCAAAAACCTTTAGCATAGGCAAAAGGTCATATTTATGGAAGGATTTCATTGTAACCTGTTAGGATGACTCCATGTAATGCCTAGATGATGACATCCCCTTTTGGTGGTGATTGGTCAGTTGTGATGGCTACTTGTGCCCGAAGCCCGAAAACCTTGAGCACAGTCTACAGGTCATATTTATGAAGGGATTTCATTGTAACTTCTTAGGATCACTCCAGATGATGCCCAGATGAGATTGTCCCCTATGGTTGCGATCATTCAGCCATGATGGCTGCCCGAGCCCAAAGCCCGAAAACCTTTAGCACAGTCTACAGGTCATATTTATGAAGGGATTTCATTGTAACTTGGTAGGTTAACTTCATATAATGTCTAGATGAGAACGTCCCCTTTTGGAAATGATTGGGCTACTGTGACGGCTAAAGGTGCCCGAAGCCCAAAAACCTTTAGTACAGTCTACAGGTCATATTTATGAGGGGATTTCATTGTAACTTGGTAGGATGACTCCAAATAATGTCTAGATGAGAACGTCCCATTTTGGCCATGATCATTCAGCCTTGATGGGTGCCCGAGCCCAAAAACCTTTAGCATAGGCAAAAGGTTATATTTTTTATAGAAGGATTTCATTGTAACCTGTAAGGTTGACTCCATATAATGCCTATATGATGACATCCCCTTTTGGTCGCGATTGGTCAGCTGTGATGGCTACAGGTGCTCGAAGCCCGAAAACCTTTTGCACTGTCTACAGGTCATATTTATGAAGGGATTTCATTGTAACTTGGTAGGATGACTCCAAATAATGTCTAGATGAGAACGTCCCATTTTGGCCATGATCATTCAGCCTTGATGGGTGCCCGAGCCCAAAAACCTTTAGTATAGGTAAAAGGTCATATTTATGGAAGGATTTCATTGTAACCTATTAGATTGACTCCATATAATGCCTAGATGATGACATCCCCTTTTGGTTGTGATTGGTCAGCTGTGATGACTACAAGTGCCCGAAGCCCAAATACCTTGAGCACAGTCTACAGGTCATATTTATGAAGGGATTTCATTGTAACTTCATAGGATCACTCCAGATGATGCCCAGATGAGATTGTCCCCTTTGGTTGCGATCATTCAACCATGATGGCTGCCCGAGCCCGAAGCCCAAAAACCTTAAGCACAGTCTACAGGTCATATTTATGAAGGGATTTCATTGTAACTTCGCAGGATCACTCCAGATGATGCCCAGAGATGAGATTGTCCCCTTTGGTTGCGATCATTCAACCATGATGGCTGCCCGAGCCCGAAGCCCGAAAACCTTTAGCACAGTCTACAGGTCATATTTATGAAGGGATTTCATTGTAACTTGGTAGGTTGACTTCATATAATGTCTAGATGAGAACGTCCCCTTTTGGACACGATTGGGCAACTGTGACGGCTTCAGGGGCCCAAAGCCTGAAAACCTTTAGAACAGTCTACAGGTCATAATTATGAAAGGATTTCATTGTAGCTTGGTAGGATGTCTCCAAATAGTGTCCAGATGAGAATGTCCCCTTTTGGTTGCGATCATTCAACCATGATGGCTGCCAGAGCCCAAAGCCCAAAAACCTTTAGCACAGTCTACAGGTCATATTTATTAAGGGATTTCATTGTAACTTGGTAGATTGACTTCATATAATGTCTAGATGAGAACATCCCCTTTGGACGCAATTGGGAAACTGACGGCTACAGGGGCCCAAAGCCCGAAAACCTTTAGCACAGTCTACAGGCCATATTTATGAGGGGATTTTAATGTAACTTGATAGGATGGCTCGTTTTGGAATAATTTCACTGTAACTTGGTAACTTTTGTTGATATACGTTAACTGTGAGGGCCACATACATTAACTGTGAGGTCATATTAACCCACCCCTCAGCTCTTTAGTACAGTGTACACCTCATATTATTTTTAGCTCAACTTTGACGAAGTCAAATTTGAGCTATTGTCATGGCCCGTCGTCCGTCTGTCTGTCCGTCTGTCCGTACGTCAACAATTGGCTATGGCTCGGGCTAGAGGTCGTATTTATGAACCGATCTTTACGAAACTTCTTGGGTACCTTTGTTATGACCGTGGGACGAGAACGAGTGTTTTTGGGTGCGGTCTGAAATTCAAGATGGCTGCCAGCCACCATTTTGTACCGACGATGCAGAAATCTGTTTTTTGTACAGAACTTCCATATGAAAGCTCTGATTTGAATAATTTTTTGTATGAATGTTTAGTACCATGGGATACATCACATATAATACGGGTTTTTTTCTTGTGTGTAAATTATGCAAATTAGACTAACTTTGATGTTTTTTGGTGTTACTTTCAGCACTGTAAGTGCAAATGCCAATACGGCTCGGGCTAGAGGCCGTATTTATGAACCGATCTTTACGAAACTCCTTGGGTACCTTTGTTATCACCGTGGGACGAGAACAAGTGTTTTTGGGTCCGATCCGAAATTCAAGATGGCCGATGGCAGCCATTTTGTACAAAATTTGGTGCAATCAGATTTTTGCACAGAACTTCCATATGAAAGCGCTGATTTGAATAATTTTTTGTGTGAATGTTTAGTACCATGGGATACATCACATATAATACAGGTTTTTTTTCTCGTGCAGAAATTATGCAAATTAGATGAACTTTGATTTTTTCAGTGCTACTTACACACAGTAAGTACACATGTCAATACGGCTCGGGCTAACGTCTGTATTTATGAACCGATCTTCACGAAACGTCTTGGGTACCTTTGTTATCACCTTGGGACGAGAACGAGTGTTTCTGGGTGTGGTCAAAAATTCAAGATGGCTGCCAATGGCCATTTTGTACCGAAATTAGGTCTAATCAGTTTTTTGTACACAACTTCTACACGGCTCAGGCTAGAGGCCGTATTTATGAACCGATCTTTACGAAACTTCTTGGGTACCTTTGTTATCACCGTGGAATGAGAACGAGTGTTTTTTGGGTGTGGTCCGAAATTCAACATGGCCACCAGCAGCCATTTTGTACCAAAATTAGTGCAATCAGTCTTTTGTACAGAACTTGTGTATGAAAGTTCTGATTTGAATAAATTTTTGTATGAATGTTTAGTAACATGGAATACATCAAATATAGTACAGGTTTTTTTCTCGTGCAGAAATTATGCAAATTAGATGAACTTTGATTTATTCAGTGCTACTTATACACTGTAAGTGCACATGTCAATACGGCTCGGGCTAGAGGCTGTATTTATGAACCGATCTTCACAAAACTTCTTGGGTACCTTTGTTATCACCTTGGGACGAGAACGAGTGTTTCTGGGTGCGGTCCAAAATTCAAGATGGCTGCCAGTGGCCATTTTGTACCGAAATTAGGTCCAATCAGTTTTTTGTCACAACTTCTACACAGCTCATATTTGTGAACTGATCTTCACGAAACTTCTTGAGTACCTTTGTTTTCACCTTGGGACAGGAATGAGTGTGTTTTGGGGTGCCTTTGTTATCACTGTGCTATGAGAACAAATATTTTGGGGTTCAGTCAGACCCACTCTGGGACTCAAAGATTTTTTTCTAGTTTAGCATCTGACTGTCACCCACCTTTATAATACTTTACCTATACATTTGTTACAGGCAACGGTCAGTATTTATGTACAGACCGTTACAATACTTTATATGTACCTTTGTTATCAGGTCATTACCTAGATATTTGTCATTGCTGTGTCACATACTATACATGTACATGTCTTTGTCTTAACAAGTTGAGCTACAGTGTCATTGACATTTTCATTTACCTTATCAGATCGATTTGGGCAGAGGGATAATATTGAACGAAGGCTTCGAGTTCAATATTATCCCTCTTCCCAAATTGATCGAGTGCAGTAAAAATGACAATTTGAACATGTATGCCTGGGTCCATATTTGGGCTCTCTATGGGAGCCCAAATGTTTAAATTAGTGCAGTTTGAGGAATATTCTTTAAAAATCTTCTTCTTCAGATCTACCAATAAGAATCTTTTGATATTTGGTATGCTGCATCCTTAGGGGAGTGAGATTCGAGTTTGTTCAAGCCAAGTCCCTGGGTTCATATTTAGGCTGAAAATTTGGGGTCCTGGTCCAGACTCAGAAATTTTTTATCAAAATCCAGAAATGTGTTTTTTTGTTTTTTTTATGCATTTCAGTCAGTTTTAAAACAAAAATTTTGTTTTCTTTTTACACTGAAAATTTGGGGTCCTGGTGGGAATTAGAAATTTTGGATCAAAATCCGGAAATTAGTTTTTAGCTCAACTTTGACGAAGTCAAATTTGAGCTATTGTCATGGCCCGTCGTCCGTCGTCCGTCTGTCCGTCCGTCCGTCTGTCCGTCTGTCCGTCTGTCCGTACGTCAACAATTGGCTATGGCTCGGGCTAGAGGTCGTATTTATGAACCGATCTTTACGAAACTTCTTGGGTACCTTTGTTATGACCGTGGGACGAGAACGAGTGTTTTTGGGTGCGGTCCGAAATTCAAGATGGCTGCCAGCCGCCATTTTGTACCGATGATGCAGAAATCTGTTTTTTGTACAGAACGTCCATATGAAAGCTCTGATTTGAATAATTTTTTGTATGAATGTTTAGTACCATGGGGTACATCACATATAATACGGGTTTTTTTCTCGTGCGTAAATTGTGCAAATTAGACTAATTTTGATGTTTTTTGGTGTTAATTTCAGCACTGTAAGTGCAAATGCCAATACGGCTCGGGCTAGAGGCCGTATTTATGAACCGATCTTTACGAAACTTCTTGGGTACCTTTGGTATCACCGTGGGACGAGAACGAGTGTTTTTGGGTCCGGTCCGAAATTCAAGATGGCCGATGGCAGCCATTTTGTACAAAATTAGGTGCAATCAGGTTTTTGCACAGAACTTCCATATGAAAGCGCTGATTTGAATAATTTTTTGTGTGAATGTTTAGTACCATGGGATACATCACATATAATACGGGTTTTTTTCTCGTGCAGAAATTATGCAAATTAGATGAACTTTGATATTTCAGTGCGACTTACACACATTAAGTACACATGTCAATACAGCTCAGACTTGAGTCTGTATTTATGAACTGATCTTCACGAAATGTCTTGGGTACCTTTGTTATCACCTTGGGATGAGAATGAGTGTTTCTGGGTGCGGTCTAAAATTCCAGATGGCTGCCAGTGGCCATTTTGTACCGAAATTAGGTCTAATCAGTTTTTTGTACACAACTTCTATACAGCTCAGACTAGAGGCCATATTTATGAACCAATCTTTACGAACCTTGTTGGGTACCTTTGTTATCACCGTGGGATGAGAGCGAGTGTTTTTGGGTGTGGTCCGAAATTCAAGATGGCCACCAGCAGCCATTTTGTACCAAAATTAGTGCAATCAGTCTTTTGTATAGAACTTCTGTATGAAAGTTCTGATTTGAATAAATTTTTGTATGAATGTTTAGTAACATGGAATACATCACATATTCTAAGGGTTTTTTTTCGTGCAGAAATTATGCAAATTAGATGAACTTTGACTTATTCAGTGCTACTTGCACAATGTGAGCACACATGTCAATACAGCTCAGGGTAGAGGCTGTATTTATGAACCGATCTTCACAAAACTTCTTGGGTACCTTTGTTATCACCTTGGGACGAGAATGAGTGTTTCTGGGTACGGTCCAAAATTCAAGATGGCTGCCAGTGGCCATTTTGTACCAAAATTAGGTCCAATCAGTTTTTTGTCACAAGTTCTATACAGCTCGTATTTATGAATTAATCTTCACAAAACTTCTTGGGTACCTTTGTTTTCACCTTGGGACAGGAACGAGTGTGTTTTGGGGTGCCTTTGTTATCACTGTGCTATGAGAACAAATATTTTGGGGTTCAGTCATACCCACTCTGGGACTCAAAGTTTTCTTTTCTAGTTTAGCATCTGACTGTCACTCACCTTTACAATACTTTACCTATACATTTGTTACAGGCTACGGTCAGTATTTATGTACAGACCATTACAATACATTATATGTACCTTTGTTATCAGGTCATTACCTAGATGTTTGTCATTGCTGTGTCACATACTATACATGTGCATGTCTTTGTCTTGACAAGTTGAGCTACAGTGTCATTGACACTTTCATTATCATAAACATAGCACACAGGGAACAGAAATGAACATATTCCCAATTATCACAATTCTTGTCTTATTTCATAATCCTTTCATAAACATTGAACATTATCCTTTTCATCATACACAACACACAAGTTAAGCTACAGTGTCATTGACACTTTCATTAGACTTATTTTGACGTTTGCGTGCAGGTTTTCATGTTTTTTTTTTTCCTTTCTTCCAAGTGTAGATTTACCTTGTAGCATATGTCCATGCTTTCTATTGTATGTAAACATGCATCTTAGGGCTACGTTGTATTCTTTAACCCTTTTCCTGCTTAATTACTTCAATTTTTGACTTTTTTTGTTTACAGGTTTGGATTTTTGTGCTTTTAAAAAAATTTTTTTCTTCTTTGCATATTGCTGTGGGGGTTTACGATAACATTTAACTCTTTTCCAGGGTATTTCGTCTTAATTTTAACCCTTTGAAACAAATTTGGGACTTATTTTGACGTTTGTGTGCAGGTTTTGATGTTTTTTACCTTTATGTGCAGGTTTTGAGATTTGTCTTTCTTCTCTTCCAAGTGGCGACTTGCCTTGTAGCCTTGTAGCATATTGTCATGGTTCCTATTTTATGTTAGGATGCTTCTTGGGACTATTATTATATTATTTAACCCTTTAGCTGCTTATTTACTTTAATTTTGGACTTTTGTGTGCAAGTTTTGTACTTTTGTGTGCAGGTATTGATCTTTTCTTTTAAGTGGAGTTTTACCTCACTGGCATATTGTCATGGTGGTTACTGTAACATTTTCAGGGTATTTTTCTAAATTTTAACCCTTTGAAGCAAATGTGATACTTTTATGTGCAGGTTTTGAGGTTTGTCTTTCTTTTCTTCCAAGTGGATATTTTTCTAGTAGACTTTCACCTTACTGGCACATTAACATTGTGGTTACTGTGACAGGGTATTTTTCTCAATTTTAACCCCTTGAAACAAATGTGATACTTTTTTTTACTTTTATGTGCAGGTTTTGAGGTTTGTCTTTCTTTTCTTCCAAGTGGTGACTTACCTTGTAGCATATTGCCATGGTTCCTATTTTTGTTAGGATGCTTCTTGGGCTATTTTCATATTATTTAACCCTTTAGCTGCTTATTTTCTTTAATTTTGGACTTTTGTGTGCAGGTTTTGTACTTTTGTGTGCAGGTTTTGATATTTTTTTTAAGTGGTGTTTTATCTCACTGGCATATTGCCACGCTGGTTATTGTAATATTCTCAGGGTATTTTTCTAAATTTTAACCCATTGAAACAAATGTGATACTTTTTTTACTTTTATGTGCAGGTTTTGAGGTTTGTCTTTCTTTTTTTTAAAGTGGAGACTTACCTTGTAGCATATTGCCATGGTTCCTATTTCATGTTAGCATGCTTCTTAGGGGTTATTATTATATTATTTAGCCCTTTAGCTACTTATTTTCTTTAATTTTGGACTTTTGTGTGCAAGGTTTGAACTTTTTTACTCCAGCCACGCCACCCCTTTACATTGGCCACCTGTTGGTGAGCCACGGGGTACTGATACCCCCTCTAGTTATGACACAACATCACACAAGTCAATTCTCGTTGCAAGGAAAGATCTGAACCCCATAAATATTTAATGTTGCAAAGACCTATCAGTTATTTTTATGAAAGAAGTTCATAACAAGAGGCAAAAAACAAACTGAATAGGAAATTTTCCATCACCCAGTTTGTCAAACACCTGTCGGGGGCTTTCTCAATAACAATCTCAATCTTTTGATTTCTTTTGAATTTAAATTGAATTTTGAATTTGAATTTATTAAGCTCATAATAACAATTATTATATTTTGATCTTCAAATATAAAACATACAAATACAAAGTGAGTTACAATTGGATTGATTTTATTTATTTATTTTTATTGGTGTTTAAGGTCACATACTTATGCACAATGGCTAATCGTGACCGTGACAGTTTTATAGGTGGAGGAAGCCGGAGTACCCAGAGAGAACCACCGAGCAATGATGAGCAGCTGTCAGCTCTCCAACATCGTAACTGTGAACTCTGCACCGCAGCTCAGACAGGGTTAGATTGGTTGAAGACATAGACATGCACACCATCGACATGCAGTACGCCTTAGTACACAGCATCATCGTGCCCCATGTAGGCAATTGGGGTTAAGTGCCTTGACAAGGACACAATGCGGGGACGCGAATCGGTCGCTGAAATGGTCACCCATCCAACTACTAACCGCGCTCGATGTTGCTTAACTTTGGTGATCTGACGAGAACCGATTACCGCGACGCCACCACGCCCCCTAAATTGTTCTGATAAGAAATGGTTGATGAAACAAATGTTTAAATGAAAGTGAAAAAGTGAATGACGAAATGTGATGTACTTACAAATGATAATGATATTATGATGAAGATGAAGAATGCAGCTGGTGATACCAGCCAATTGACTGGATCCCAAATTCAACTTGAAGCAGTAAGGGAAAAACAAAATGATATGAAATTTGTAACAGTGACACTATTGCATAGGCTCCTGCGAAAATTGGATTCGAAATTTGATTTGAAAGTCTATTCAATTCGATTCGATTCAAAATCGGAAATTCGAATATTTTCAAATATATTTTGGCCATAAACCTGAATGTTTACAGATTGTAATTGATCACATTATTTTATATTGAGTATTGTTCGGAGTAGAAATGTAACTGACTTGTAGCGGTAACAGTATTTGTAGCAATGTAGCTTCAACTGTACAATACTTGTAGCTACATTGCTACAAATACTAATACCGCTACAACTGTTCATTTCAGCTTATTGTGCATTATGACCAGTGACCATTTATAAAAAGGTTTTGAACTTTGAAAAGTTATTCAGTTGTTCATCTTTAATAAATGATTTGTTCCACAACATGATCACATTATTTTATATCAAGTATTGTTCTGTTCAATCACAGTTACTGGATACATTGTCAGAAGCAACAGTTTTCTAAAAGAATACCCCTGATTATTATATAAACAGAAGTAGAGCCGGCTTTAATTTACAAGTGCATTGACTCCATTCGGTGTTGAATTATTATTTCATTTTAGCCATTTGCATTTTAAAACAAATGGCTTCACGACTGAATGGAGTTGATCCGATTTAAAACAAGTTTTTTTTTCAAGAAAACATCTGATAAAAGTGAGGTATCAGACCTGTCAGCCAGGTTCATTTAAAAATCATTATTGCATCAGTTTCAAAGCTACAAAGTCAACAATTCGAATAGTTTCAGTCAATAGCTAGTACATTGGTTTATATCTCAATTTATAGTGACGGAAGTGGTGAGGCGAAAAATGCACTCTACATAACTGTGTGTCTTTTAATAATCAGGGTTATTATTTTAGAAAAGAACTTTTCTTTTGATGATGTATCCATTAGCTGTGATTTGGTTCGAAGTTTGATTTGAAATTCGATTTGTTTTCAACAATTTCATTTGATTCCCCGTGGGAACCCCGGGAAGTAAGCAGCACTTGTTTACTGTGGTAAACCAGTTCCGCTTTACTGGTAAAATAGGACCCAGTCACCAATGCTTGGGGTGAAAGTCCTCTAAAATGGGCAACATGTTGATCAACGATTGACTAAACTTGACTTCATCTCCATGTTGTGTCGCGATTAGCCATGGTGCATAAATATGTGACGTTAACCACCAACAAACAAACAAACATTTCATTTGATATTTGATTCGATCAAATTCGGTGATTCGCAGGTCCCTACCATAGCAAAAAATAATATTGTATCAACATCAATGGTTACAGATTAAATTGAAATTTCCCCCCCCCCCCCCCAACCTCACCCCTTAAAACTTGTTAGTGTTATGTTCATTATATTTATATAATAATTATATTTTTATCTGGAATCACGTGAAAGGATACTAACTTATCAATCCATTGCACTCTATTTGAGGGTACGTTTGGACACCCCAATAAATCATAAGGAAACAATCACAACCCCCCACCTATGCTCCTAACCCCATCCTTGAAAATATTCTCAGATTATAAAAGAAATTATTATCTGAATTGATCAGCAATACTTTATTTATATCAATGCCAAAAAAAACCTAATATTATTTTTAGTTTTTCAAAAAACTGGAGATATTTGAAGCTACATATTGAATTGCCAAGTTTTTCAAACATAGCTTTTTTAGCAGCTCTTGTACCATAGTGGGTTAACATTTGTATATGGTCAAGATCGGCTACATTATTAAGGTTTGGGTTTGGGTCTAGGTTTGAGATGGGTATCTCGGACTTCACATTGTGTTTTTTTTTGATAACTCAAGACAGATCGGACTCTTAAAGGCTGCATGCATCAGACTCGATGAAATAGACAAAATATTATTTTAATGTTTAATTATAATCTTCAGAAAATGCTTGACTAATAGCCAGGAAAGGTGTACATTAATAAACAATGTTGTGGTCAAAATACATTTCAAGATATCTTATAAGTAATATCAGTTTTAAGCACCACCAATGGTGGTGTTTATTTCCACATCCTTAGGGTTAAGTAAACATCTTAAAGCCAACAAGGCAGTCAGTCATTACTTATAGCATGTAGAATTCAAGAGGGTTAAATTTAAGCAGAGCAAGTCCTAGAATTTACCTTCCTGTGACCTGAATGACCCTATGGGAAATCGCACTTGCCTTGCCCAATTGTAATATTACTCAAGGAAATTTCAATGCAAAACTGGATGGTGTCATTTGTATGCAAAGCAAACTCTAGTATTGTAACATGCAAAGCGTGACAGTATGTCCGTGCCTGGCTAAACAGGGAACCAAAGTTGTAAATTTCTCCTATAAAATGAGCGAGTGGCCTGATAAGTGTTTTGCAATTGCCACACACAGTCAATACACTGATTCCTGTTTAGTGAAAATTAAAAGAACATGAAAGCCTGCCACAGTATACTGGCAAATGAATCCACAGAGTGTTATGCTTGCTTGTGCAGGCTTACACACACCCTTGAAACTGATTACAATTTACAGGCTTTGAACGGCATTCTCGAAGTGACTTACCAGCTGTCCCATCTAAACGCTTGTCCAACCAACACAGTAAGGCAAGCCTTTTCATCCTGGCAGGACAAAACAAGATATCCAGTATAGCAAGTTGAATGCAGATATGGCTTTATTCAGGCCACCATGTTGAACTTACCTTATGTACAATTGCACTTGCATTCTAAAAATAGAATGATCTGAATGTTACTGAAGCATCGATCAAAAGATCCAGAGAAATCTCTCTGCACTGTTTATATACTGCCGACGAGTTCTCTGAAAGCTGCCATCAGGTTATCCCAATTAAAAGTAGGCTGATTTACCCATACAGTGCATGTCTTAAGGAGGTTCGCTTGAATTTACATTACATTATGTCCCCGCATTTGCATTCTTGATAATTGGTTAATGCTTGATACAGATAGATAAGAAAAGGTAATATATGTCCCATTAAACTGATTGATGAACAACAGTATTATTTGTTTTCTGCTGAAGATTCTCCATCAAACATGATGTACATTGTATAACTAGAGATGTGCAGTTAACCAAAAATTTGGTTCGGTTTCGGTTTTGTAACTTTTGTTATGAAAACTGAAACCGAAACAATTACAGAAAACCTGTAGTCGTGGTTTCCAACTTCAGTGTTGTAAAACTCTAATTAGGCCTTCACTTCTCAGAATAAAGAGAGAAACAACCTAAAGTTAACTTTGTTTTCAAACTCTAGTGTCCAGGCCTTTAGATTACCCCAATTTTGCACTGTTTTCAGGTGTGCCCAAATTAGAGAAGGTGTGAAGACATCAAGAAAAATATATAAATTCTCTGCGCCTCTTCTACATTTGAGAATATGATCATTTCTAGAAGCACAAAGAAAGACATGGCTATAAAACAACAGGATAAGACTGTTATTTCCGGTTTTTGTGTGCCCAAAGTATGGAAAAACCAAAATAAATTAATTTAAAGGCCCGAGAGTTGGGATACATGGACCCCTTTTTCAGAACAGTGGCACTAATTGGTATTGTGTTTGAGCATGGCATTTACCATGAAAATAGTTGACAAAATTTCTTATTACGCATCGTGTTTTCAATGTTCATATGTTTATCAAATGCGGTTTCCTTTGCAGAACTGGAGCTTGCCACTTGTTCCACAGTTATAATGTCAAATATATTTATTTTCACACGTAATTTTGAAAGCTTGAACTCCAAAAACCGGCTTCAAAATCACAGTTGAAGTCAGATGGAAATTTAGGGTTACAGTGTACTAAAGGAGTGACTTTTATTCAATAAAATTTTTAGAGTAGGCATAATTTTTTAAACGCAGGTATTTGGAGGTGGGGTGGGGGGGGGGGGCTAATTTTGCAACAGACTCAAAGCAAAAATATTTTTTCTCAAACTTGAAACGCTTGAGATATTTTATGCAAATATATTGTGATCTGGAAATCAGAGTACCAGTATATTACACAGGTGCATTGCCCTGGAAGGGAGTCCTTGTCGCCACTAATTGGTGCATAAATTAACACCTCATAAGGTTTTCTAGTATTTCTACCCAAAAGTATATTTAATCTTTTTCATAAAAGCACAAGAAGCACTTGCGAATCTTTTACCTCATGGAAAACTGGATTGTACCCGGTGACCCACTAGATGCCAGTTTGCAAATTCTTCTTGTGTTTTGCTTTTGAATGTAATTCACCATCCAGTATCCAGCTACTGTAGTTCAGCCAGTTGAATAAATTACAGTTTCATGCAAAATCGAGACAGAGGGTGCTGCAATAAAAGATTGAATTTGACTTGGATATCTCGACAAAGTGTCATGTTCTGCTTTATTTTATAAATGGGTCAATTTGAAGTTCTTATTTGCTTGATGCATATGCATGTACAGCCAAATGCATCTTCCTATATGCAAATGTATGCATTGTTATGTCTGTACGAAGAAAACCGAAAACCCAACTCTTTCATCGAAACCGAAACCAGAACCAACATGAAATTTGACAAATGCTCCCCTTATATTTTGCAGTATGGTTGAGGTGTGGATAGGGTACTCCTGGGGTGTGGGCTACAAAATTGGTTGAGATTTGACACCCCGCCTGAGGTGTAGTTTTTATATTTTTTGCAAACAGGCAGTTGAGGTATGCTTAAGGTATGGTTGAGGTATGGTTAAGGTGTGGGGCCAAAAATTTAAATGAGCTCAGAGGTGTGGTTGGGGTACCTAATATGTGATATGATTGGGGTATGCCTGAGGTGTGCATAGGGTACTGTCATAAGATATGCCAGGGGTATGGTTGGGGTACCACCTTAGGTTAGAGGTGTGGTTGGGGTATGCCTGGGGTATGTTTAGGGTACCACCATGAGGTGTGTTTGGGGTATGTCTGAGGTGGCCTTAGGGTACCACCTGAAGGTGTGTCAAGGGTATGGCTGGGGTAGCACTATTGGGGTGTGGTTAGGGCATGCCCAGGGTATGCTTAGGGTATCTACATGTGTGGTGTCTAGTGAGCGCTTGGGGTACCTCCACAAGGTTTGCCACGGGTGTGCCTGTGGTACATCTGGGATTTGCCAGCACATGTGTACATGCAGTGCTCTGTCTGGGGCATGTTGACAGCATGAATTTATATATTTAAATACAGTATACCTTTACACTTAATGGTTTGGAATCTGCAGTATTGGAAACAATGAACATATCAGGATTTATTTATCAGATTATCCGTATAGTGTCAAAATGTAAAACTAGAAATGACCTCCATGGGTGGCCTATTCCCCTGAAATAATACCTAGTACAGTCCACACCTACCTTCATTGCATACATGCACTGGCTCCAAACTAAATAGGGTTCTTTCTTCCTGTTATCATACCCAACCAACACATGAAGTTTGTTGTTGATCTTTTTTTCAAATAGAGAGCAAAGCCAATTTCAAGTTCAAGGTCTGTGTGATCTTGACCTTGGCTCATTGCCTCAAAATAAATAGGGTTCGTCCTCTCATCATACCCAGCCAACATATGAATTTTGGTGTTGATCGGTCAAGCAAAACTTAAAATAGAGAATGAAAATCATGCAGTTTCAAGGTCAAGGTCACTGTGACCTTTAGAGCGCCTGTGCCAAAATACATAGTGTTCTTACTTTCATCATACTCAATCAACATTATTATGAAGTTTGCTGTATTGTTTATTATTGGTTAATCCTGACTTTATATTTGTTAATTTTGTCTTAAATTTGTTGTGGTCATGATATAGCCATAGCTGCTGAAAGTAACCTTGAACACCAATAAACAAACAAACAAACAAAATTTATGAAAATCTGATGTGTATTCGCAAAATGATCACCTACACAATGTTTTCTCCCTGAAGCACTACCGGTAACAATTGGCGATCAACATGATTTCCTTTTGTGCATGAAAATAATATTTAAAAATCAAGTTCACGTTTTGCATTTTAAGGATTTAATACTTGTAGTTGTTTTAAATTTCAGTCCACACTTTTTAGTAATAGCCATTGGTTTACTTATAAATATCTTTCAGTCATGTCTATATGTCCTATGAGTGTCCAATTGCAAATTTTTAGGTATCAATATATATTTGTCCAATTTCAAATCTTGACACATCAATAAAGTATTGATTTTCCATGATCAAGATTGCTGGTGCCCTGTTGGGCATGAACTCCCTTTATAACAATATCTTGTGCAAGAATACATGTATGTCCATGGGTCGAATTCACTGAAGTCGGGCCGAGGCAAAAGCTCCCAGATCGAAATCACTCCTGAGCAATATCCACACATCAGGTTGGAAAAAGTGGGTCCACCTCCCCAATATTGGGTTGAAGTTACTTCGGATCGAGATCACCAAAAGTGGGTTGAAGCCATCAAATTGGGTCAAAGTTGACATGGATTGAGGTCACTGCATGGATACCCATCATCAATGGTCATGTCGTGACAGATTTATTTATTATTGTAAAGTTGTTGTCTTTTCAGTAAATAAAACATTAATTTTTAGCTCACCTGGCCTAAAAGCTTTTCTCATCACTTGGCATCTGTCGTCGCCCGGCGTCCGTAAACTTTTCACATTTTCATCTTCTTCTCTGTAACCGCTGAGCCGGTGTGAACCAAACTTGGCAGGAATGGTCTATGGGAGGTCCTCTACAAATTTTGTTCCCGTCGGGTGAAAAACATGGCTTCCAGAGGCATTCTTGGATTCTGGTTGGTGAGTTTTCAAAAATCTTCTCCTCTGAAACCACAAGGCCAAATGTTTTGAAACTTCACATAAATGATGACTGGGACCCTCTCTATCAACGATCCTCATTTAATGTTGATCGGGTTACAAACATGGCCACAATTGTGGCTTATAGTTACTATAGAAACCCTATGGGAAATCACATTTTCATCTTCTTCTCTGGAACTAATGAGCCCACATGAACCAAACCTGGCAGGGATAGTCTATGGGTGGTCCTCTATAAACGATCCTCATTTTGTTCCCATGGGTTTGAAAACATGGCTGCCAGAAGCTTTGATTCTGATTGGTGGATTTTGAAAAATCTTCTCCTCTGAAACTGCAAGCCCAAATGTTTTGAAACTTCACATAAATGATGACTGGGACACCCTCTACCAACGACCCTCATTTAATGTGGATCGGGTCACAAAAATGGCCGCAGTTGCGGCTTATAGTTACTATAGAAACCCTATGGAGAATCACATTTTCATCATCTTCTCTGGTACTACTGAGCTGACGTGAACCAAACCTGGCAGGGATAGTTTATGGGAGGTCCTCTACAAACGATCGTGATTTTGTTCCTGTGGGTTGAAAAACATGGCCACCAGAGGCATTCTTTGAGTTTGGTCGGTGGATTTTGAAAAATCTTCTCTGAAACTACCAGGTCAAAAGTTTTGATGCTTCACATAAATGATGACTGGGACCCCCTCTACCAACGATCCTCATTTAATGTTGATCGGGTTGTAAATATGGCCGTAATTGCGGCTTATAGTTACTATAGAAAACCTATGGGAAATCACATTTTTATCTTATTCTCTGGAACTACTGAGCCGACATGAACCAAACCTGGCAGGGATAGTCTATAGGAGGTTTTCTACAAGTGCTCCTCATTTTTGATACTGTGCATCGAAAAACGTGGCTGCCAAAAGCATTTTTTGATTCTGATTGGTGGATTTTGAAAAATATTCTCTGAAACCACAGGTCCAAATGTTTTAAAACTTTGTATGTTTGATGACTGAGACATCCTCTACCAATGATCGTCATTTAATGTTGATCGGGTTACAAACATGGCTGCAATTATGGCTTATAGTTACTATAGAAACCCTATGGGAAATCACTTTTTCATCTTCTCCAGAACTACTGAGCTGATGTGAACCAAACCTGGCAGGGATAATCTATGGCATGGCCTCTATAAATGCTACTCATTTTGCTACCATGCATCAAAAAACATGGCTGCCCGAAGCATTTTTTTATTCTGATTGGTGGATTTTGAAAAATCTTCTCCTCGGAAACCACAGGGCCAAATGTTTTGAAACTTTGCATGGTTGATGACTGGGATACCCTCAACAACCATACTCATTTAATATTGATCATGTTGCAAACATAGCCACAATTGCAGCTTACAAGTACATGTACTATAGAAAACCCTGTGGGAAATCACATTTTCATCTTCTCTCTGGAAGTACTGAACCGACGTGAACCAAACTTGGCAGGAATGGTCTATAGGAGGCCTTCTACAAATGATCCCGTTGGTTGGAAAATATGGCCACCAGAGACTTTCTCTGATTCTGTTTGATGGATTTTGCAAAAATATTCCCCTCTGAAACTACAAAGTCAAATGTTTTGAAACTTCACATGATTGAGTACTGAGGCACCTTCTACCAATGATCTTCATGTAATGTTGATGTTATGTTGCAAACATGGCCACAATTGCAGCTCATAGTTACCATGGAAATCCTATGGGAAATCACATTTTTATATGTAGTTCCAGGTGAGTGATTACAGGCTCTTTAGAGCCTCTAGTTGTCAGTTCTTGTCCTTTTATCTGTCACACCGTGTACCATATTGGGGAACATTTGACTAGGATGTTTTGGGGGAAATAGTTGGGGACAGTTTGGGTGAAATAGTTGGGGATGGTTTGACCATGGAATGATGTGGGTTTTGACCATCAGTAGGTGTATGAAACCTAAGGGACAGTTCAGGTAAAAAAGTTTGGGACTGCTCGGGTGAAAATGTGTGGGGGACGGTTTGGCCAGGGGACGGTTTGGGTGCCACCACTCTGAAGTACAGCACACACTTTGCAAACTTCTTTCCTTTTAAATTATATATAATGATATCACTTTTTTGAAAATCATGAAAATAGAGCCCAGGGCCACTTGGGTCGAAAAAGATTGCATGTTTTGTCCAAAAGCACCAAATGATTTGTACAAAACCCTCGGACATTTTGTCCACTTCTATCGTCCGGTTCGTCCAATCAGGTTGGATGTTTACTCAACTTACTGTTTTAGTGTTTAGTCCAAAAAATGCAGGCATTTTGTCGAAGTGAAAATTATTACATGACTTGTCCGCGGTTTGGTACCTGATGTCCAGTGACAAATGGGTATGAGTCGTCCAATTTTGGTTACTATAGTTGTCTACAAATTGCAATCATCATGAGCCAACGACGAACCCTAACAAAGTTAGGGAACATGAATCTTGTTTGCATTTTAAATGTAAATTGTAGCAAGTGATCTTAAGCACAACAATGTACCCCCAAAAGTTGTACATTTATGTGAATACACCCTATTTGGTTTTCTTTCACAAAAGTTGATACAACTGTGCATGTAGTATTTAATCGAGTCATGCTGACTTAAGCACATGCAGCAGCAAAATAGACTATCTTCAACTTACAGAGATCATGTGACGTTTCAAATGATGTCATGTACAGCATTCCCAAAAGTCCATGGGGTATGATTAAGGTGTGTTACCTTTGTAGAGAATTTGCTCTTAGTCTTGGGGGTATGTTTGAGGTGTGCCAGTTCCAGCATGCTTGTTTTTAAAGACGATGGGGTGTGCTTGGGTTACCTTTGGGGTGGGGGGCATGGTGCTTTGGGGTGGGAGGCATGGTGGCGTTGCAGTAACCGGTTCTCATCAGATCACCGAAGTTAAGCAACATCGAGCCCGGTTAGTCCTTGGATGGATGACCATCTGAGCGATCGATTCGGACTCCCGCGTTGTGTCCTTGGGCAAGGCACTTAACCCTGATTGTCCACATGGGGGCACGATGACGCCGTGTACTAAGGCGTACTGCACGTCGATGATGCACATGTCTTCAACCAATCTAACCCTGCCTGTGCTGCAGTGCAGAGTTACGATGTTGGGGAGCTGGCAGCTGCTCATCGTTGCTCAGTGGTTCTCTCCGAGTACTCCGGCTTACTCCACTCGTAAATCTGCCAAAGTCATGATTAGACATAGTGCATAAGTATTGACCTTAAACACCAATAAATAAATAAATAAATAAATAAATAAATAAATAAATAAATAAATAAATAAATAAATAATAACCTTTGGGGTGTGCCTTGCCTAAATATGAATTTGGAGTGGTTTCTGCCAGGTGTGGATAAGGTGTATGGTAGAATTATGAGGTGTGGTTAAGGTGCGTACCCAAGAAATTTACGTAGCAGGTACCTTACCTTAACCTCACCCTAACCATACCTTTGAATGAGGTGTGACACTGGAAAAGAAAGTATAATGGTCATCTCTAGCAGCCAGCTGCATTCTTTAATTTTGATTAGAATAATTGAAGGATATGTAGTTTTACCAGGCGATTGAATACAGGCTCTTTATCGCCTCTAGTTTATAGAACACGTTGAATACTGCACAGAAGTTATTTCTGGTTTCTGTTTCTATGCAGTTTGTTTCTGATGCTTTCACATTTTTCACACAGACTCGAATTTACTGATTACGATAAATTCTGTTGCTCTAGTTCTTTTTTATCTCATTTTGCAGAGCTCTGTCAGACAAGATATAATAGACTAAATGCTTGTTTTGGATGTACTAATAAGGCCTTGAATATGTCTGTAAATAAGGCAAATTTGGAGATTGTCACAGTCATGGTAATTTCTTGATAAATTGCCAGATTTTTATTCAAATAACAAGTGTTTACTCTTTTACCTACATGTTATGTGAAGTTAACTGGTCAAATTTGTACTGAAGATATGGTGAATGGCTTTGTGTTTGGAAGTTATATTCAGTTTACAGGGTTATTCAATTATTGACAATTAACTGGTAGAGTGCTAAATTATTGTGGGCTATCAAAATTTGTTCACATTTCTTTGCCTTCTAAAAATTCATTGGAGAGTGCCTGTGGACACTCTCCCATAGACTGTAACAAAGCAACTTCTAACAGACAAAATTATATCACTTCAAAGATAATATGAAGCACATCCACTGAATTTGAAGTCAGAATGAAGCCCAAATATGGCCTTCCAGCACTCCACCAGTTCAGCCCTGGTAATTTACCCTCAGCAATCAGCAGTGCTGAAGAATCGAAAAATATTCACAGCAAAAATACTGCTGAGGGGGCTTCTTCAGAAAGCCTTGTGGTGGCAGAAATTGCACAACTTCCAGGTTACACAAGGATCAAATCATGTGGGTTGCACTACGCTGTATTGCTGATCTTAAAATTTGCAGTACAAGTTGCTGCATAACCATTTGAAACTACATGTTCTGCTTCTTCTGTGTCGATAACAGCAGAATCCGACATCAGTTTCTGGAAAGCTGTCATAGAGCTTTCCAGAAAATGACGTCAGATTCTGCTGTTATCAACATACATGTAGAAGCAGTGAGATACTTAGTTTGTGGTTATGCTGCTTCATATTTTCACTCATACTATACATATTAAGCAAGTCGCCTGTTTACTTCCAAGATTTTTTCTCAGCATTCACATAGTTCATGATATTGACATGATCTAATTGAATGCAAGATTCTGCACATTGATTGTGATTATATACACATGTATCTCAAACTACTTTCACATGTTAAAGTTACATGAAAGTTTTCACCTCACTGCATACTACATGCACCTATACGTGGCATTTGAGACTGCCCCTGATGATTTTAACACAACTGAACAGGCTTCACAGCAATTGCTGTAGAAGCATCAGTTTTCCACAGCAATTTTTTTGCCGAGGAAACAAGGATGAATTACCAGGATTGCCAGTTAAGAGATATCCAACTAAGTGGCCTCCAATGTACTACAAATTTTTAGCTCGCCTGACTTTAAGTCGGGAGAGCTATAGTGATCACTCACCGTCCGTCGTCCATCGTCGTCCGTGAACATGGTGTTTGCGTCTTCTCCCAAACCGCTGAACCAATTTAGTTGATATTTGAGATAATGGTTTGTTATGACATCGCAATTTGATTTTGTTCAAATCAAGTTCTCTCGCCCAAATCTTAAAAAATCTTCTCATGAACCATCAGTAGCAGAGACTTGATAATAGGTGTGCAGCTTCCTTTTGAGGTGTAGACTCAGATTTGTTCAAGAGAAGTTTGTGGGGCTATATTTGCCGCCGTTGTGGGAGGGGCAAGAATTTTTGCCCCTCCCAAAATTTTTTTTTTCCAAACCGAGAGGCAGATTTGAACCAAATTTGATATGAGTGCTTATTGGGTCATAAGTACTTAATTTATGCCCAAATTTTTTTCCCGTTGCCCCATGGGAACCGCAGGAGCTAAAAATAGAAAAAAATTAAAACGCCCATATCTCCAAAACAACACAGCACTGAGAATTCTTATTTGGTGCGAAGCTTCCTTAGGACCAACAGAATGGAATGGTAAAAAAAAACTGCTATCGGTTTTATCATGGGGTACTTTTTGGGGACTTTGAAAAAGTGCTGAGTCAGCATTTTTTAACACTCTGGGAAATGGGAAAAACATTTAAGACTACTTTTCTCCCAAACCACTGCTCCAAAAGCTTTCAAATTTCACATATAACATCTTTGGAAGATTGTTTCACATGTTTATTGAAATCAATTCCCTGGGTCCATATTTGGGCTCTCTATGGGAGCCCAAATGTTTAAATTAGTGCAGTTTGAGGAATATTCTTTAAAAATCTTCTTCTTCAGATCTACCAATAAGAATCTTTTGATATTTGGTATGCCGCATCCTTAGGGGAGTGAGATTCAAGTTTGTTCAAGCCAAGTCCCTGGGTTCATATTTAGGCTGAAAATTTGGGGTCCTGGTCCAGACTCAGAAATTTTTTACCAAAATCCAGAAATGTGTTTTTTTGTTTTTTTTATGCGTTTCAGTCAATTTTAAAACAAAAATTTTGTTTTCTTTTTACACTGAAAATTTGGGGTCCTGGTGGGAATTAGAAATTTTGGATCAAAATCCGGAAATTAGTTTTTTAGTTTTTTATACGTTTTGTACAATTTTACGACAAAAAAATTTTTTTCACTGAAAATTTTGGGTCCGGGTTGGACTTGGAAAATTTTGGACCAAAATCCGGAAATGAGTTTTTTTGTTTTTATGCATTTTGGTCAATTTTAAGACAAAAAAAATTTTTTTTTTACCCTGAAAATTTGGGGTCCGGGTGGGACTTAAAAAATTGGGGCCAAAATGCATTTTGGTCAATTTTAAGAAGAAAAAAAAATATTAGTCTGAAAATATTTTGTTTGGGACTTCGAAAATTTCTGAACAAAAATAAAAAAATCTGTTTTTTATGCGTTTATCTCAATTTTAGGATGTAAAAGTGCAGGAACTGAAAATAGAAGGAAAATTCTGTGTATTGTGTGGGCACAATCGCTTCATCTAGTTGGTATATGCTTTTCTTAGGAGGGGCATATGCAGCTTATTCAAGTCAAGTCCCTGGTTTGATATTTAGACTACCATGTCAGGTGAGCACCCTCAGGCCCCCTGGGGCCTCTTGTTTTTAGTCCTGTTGGTATAATCGGAGTATCAACAAACCTTTTATCATTATATTCATTGTCATTGATGTTATCTCAACTGGAGACCTCTCTTTGTTTGGCTGTTTTATGCCTTTTTTACTTGTAAAAAGTAAGACTTATTCCATCTTGCCCAGTATTTTAAAGTAACTGCCACTCTTGACAAACAGGAACTTGAACAACACTTATTCATAATAATTATTTTGAAGAAGGTTTTATGACCCAATTTGAATTTACCTTACCTAAACTTCAGCTTACTGATACCTTATTGCCCTTGCACTCAAACAGTTAGAATCAGAACTTGAAAAGATTAGAAATACAACAGAAAATGCAAGAAATGGAAATCTAAAATTAACAAATTAAGTCTTGAAAAGCAAAGGAGGATAGAGGAAATGAAATGAAATAAAAGTAAATAGAAGCTGGAGAAGAAGAAAAGAAATGTAGAACACAGTTTAGACATTAGCTCCCCCCCCCCTCCAAAAAAAAAAAAATATTACCTGTGTTTAGGGTAACATGTGGTAAAAAGCTAGGGTAGGTAGGTTGAGATTCTTTTTTATTTTACTAAATTTTTCGAAATCATATTCTATTTTGCAGGAGAGAAATCTTTACCTGTGTGTAATGGTTATATACATTCCTTTTTTTTTATTTTAATATAAGGAAAGTTTTTTAGAAACATGCATTCCAAATTTTCTTTTCATAGATTTACAAAATGTACAAACTTTATACCAGAGTTCTAATTATTGATATAAGTAATCAAATTAATCAGTTCTTGTTGATTGAAACTTGTGTATTTTTTTTTTAGAATTTAAGAAGACCAGATGTACATCTCTGGATACCTTTGCAACTTCCAAACTTGATATATTTTTGCATGCATGTAGCTGTTAACTAACTGTAAAACACATTTAATGTGGAGGGCAGATTACCATTAAAATATTTAGAGTGGCATTACAACTTTGTCTTATTAAAAACTAGTGCCAGTAAGTCGCAAATCCTATGAAAATTGAAAAACATGTGAAGCACTTAACATCAACTATTACATTCAGTGAATCTAAGGGTTTAACATTAATTCTATCAGTGGATGAATGCATGTGTTTTTTTGTTTCAACAGTTCTACTTCAATATGAATGCTGTAGAAATCACAATTTTCCTGACATCTGCAGGATCACATACTCACATTGCACAGCATATTGTTTGTGTTATAAGTTTTTACTATTAAATGGAATACTACATGGTAATGGAAAATGACTTTTAATACTCAAACAAGATCTAGGGAACACAGTAGCTCAGTGGTTACGGCATAGGACTTCAAACTGAAAGGTTCACGGTTCGATCCCCACCAAGGGTAACTGCATTCTGTCCTTCCACAAGGTGCTTAATCCTGATTGCTCATGTGATTCTCTCTGAGTATTCCAGTTTCTTCCACCCATAAAACTGTCTGACACAAGATATAAACAACATACAAAAGTACTCACTGTCCTCAAATTACAACAAAAATACTAAGGACTCCAACTTTTGCATCAGTATATTTATCGCAACTCAATTTGCTCTTCTAACCACATACGTTAATATTCCAAGTTCAACTGATAGTTCAAGTTTAAAAAATAGAGTTTGTTGGTTATATTCAAATGCAAGCATTACACTGGCAGTGAAATTTAAATTTCAACAGAGAGGAAAAAAATAGGTTCACAAGTAAATATTGGCAAGCAATTCCTAGCTGGGATCAAACTCATTTCTGACACTGTTCTGTGCATATTTGGAACTGACTAATACCTGTTCCAACTGCATCATACACCAAAGAACAGTCATATTTCCAGTCTGATGGCAAGAATCATTTACTCCTGACATATTTAAATATATTTCAGGAATTTAATATTGTAATTGCTCTCAAATGCTTTCAACAAACAGAAGTTCTTGACAACTGGTGATTGCTCCACCCCATTCCAACATTTTAAAAATTTGCATAGGTATTCCATGGAGGTGACAGGGCTTATGCCCCCCCCCCCCAACAAAAACATCCGAGGGGTTTTAAGTAATTAAATAAAAACTTCTTGGCCATCACCCATGGGAGAGGGACACAAAATCCTGTAACCTCTTCCTGGGTCTTCCATGCTCGGGTTCACTATATTTTGCTGTCGTACAACCCCCCCCCCCCCCCCCCCCCCCCCTCCTTCTAGGTTTTGCACTTTCAGTATCAATACTTGACACTCCACACAATATTCATTAATATTCATGAGCTGTGAACGCCAACGGTGAAGCATTGTAAAATGTTTATCACCTTATCAAATGCTTTTTCCTTTGCAGAACTGGAACTTGCCACTTGCTCCACATTTATAATATCAAATGTATGTATTTCTACATTTTTGTTTTAGATTCACAGTTGAAGTTGGATGGAAATTTATGGATGCAATGAACTAAATGAGCGACTTTCACTCGATAAAATTTTTAGGGTCGGCATTATTTTTTAGGGTCGGCCAGGTTACCCTAAACACAGTTTTTGGGGGGTTTTTGGCTTAAGAGAGCTGAAAATTCAAGCTTGAAGATACAAATATTAAAAAGAATTAAAAATTCAAACAAAAAAAATTGAAAGGACTATAAACTCAGGAACAGGGCAGATCATATGCCAACAGACATAGTAGCAGATGTTTGGGGTTGTGGTCCTGTAGAGTAGGCAGCATGGTATAAATGATTCATTAAATATTACTTCACACTTGTGTTGCTGTTATGATATAGCCATAGATGGTGGAAGTGACCTTAAACACAAATAAATAAATAACTTTTCATCCAGTAAATCATACAAAATTGTCTAAAAGTATATATTGAAAAAACATACATTGCTACTTTGAACCCATGTAAATCTTTGAATATTTTTCAGGAAATACCTGAAGACAGAATTATTTTTTGGGGGTGTGGCAGGGGGGGGGGGGGGGGGTCAGGTGTGGATATTTTATTCTTGGTACTTGGTTTCAGAGGCCTCTTTACAAAAAATAAATAAATGCCTCTTTTTAAAAATAAATTTTAAAAATAGATAAAATGAAAATCCATAAATGTACATTATTTTTTTATTTTGAAACTCCAGTAGGTTTTAACTTTTGTATTCAGAATACTGAAATTGGACTGCATGTAATACTAACTTTAAAAAAAGAGTTTTGTTCTCAACTTGTGAAGCCAGCCTAGGAATTTCTTGCTTCCCAGAAAATCATCAGTTCTGAGAAACACTTATTGTTATCTGGGAAGTCTCTCATTGCTTTTAAGTTTCTGAAGAAACTGCATCAAATTATTCAGTTTAGTGACTAATATAATGGTTTTAGTCACAGAAGGATCCCAATTGATGTTAGTACATTTTTAATCATTAATAAAATGAAATATTTTATATATGTATATGATAGAATCACTCTATAAGTATTACCATGACGACCTAGCCCTTTATCCTGTGATTGTGATATTTTTGTGTGTACAAATATTGTTTCAGTTATAGATGATGTTATATTAATTCTTTCCTGAATTAATTTCTGTAGTTACAGTGTATGGACTCCACATAATCGAATATCTCTTCATTGGATAACTGTGTTAATTGCATATAATTTTCAAACACAAACCATTTACCATTCACTTAGTACAAGTTTGACCTGATGATTGCATATAAAGTATAGAGTAAACTCTTAAGTGAATAAAAAATCTTGGGATATACCGAAGAAATACACTGGCAATTTCTGAATTCTACACATTTATAGGTGTTTTTGGCATAGATAATCCAATATAGGCATTTAAAATAAATGCCTTGTTTATCCTAGAATATAGGAAACTTACCAAATTCCTGATAAATGGATACTCCTATTAATTGAATATTTGTGACTGGCAAAGTGGTTATTGAATTACCTTTTTAGGATCACTGATTTTCAATGCATTCATGTTGTATCTGTACTGTATAGAAATGGGCAATATCCCGAAAAACCGAACTGATACCAATATCATAGGGATACTGAAAAACCAAACCGAAACCAATCATTGAAATCCGATACAGTCTGAACTTTAAAATTTTCCTACATTTCCTATTTATAAGTCCCTGTTGAGGCTTGATAGCAGTTGAAAGGTTCATTTGCATGACAGAAGTGACTGATTTTCTTTTCAGTTTTGTTAACCCTCAACGGACTGGGCAACTGTTCTGAATTCCTACTACGCTACAACCTGCACATGTTTAATTACTTAGCAGTGAACTCTAGTCAAGTCTTGGCTGCCTTAACAGGCAGCCAAGACCTGACTAGAAATCACTATGCAGGTGTTTTGTCTATTGTCAGCAGGACCTCCTTAAGATGGCATGGTCAGGTCACATGCTTTGAGATCTCAAAAGTCCGGAATAGGTCTTTAAACATTAAGTGGCGTTTAGAACAAGTCACAAAATTACTGTAGATATTATTTGTGGTTGTAAAAGAATGCAACTATTGAGCTCATTGTCATTGTCATTTATAACATTGGACTACAACTACTTATTCTGTTTTTCGTGATGTGAATTCCTCTTTGGTACTACCAGCAAATCTCAGTGAAGTCGGAAACTGAATACTGTACTGATACCGAGGTATACTGCCCTAAAAATACCGAAACCGATACTGAACTCAAAATTCCAATACCACCCATCTCTAGAGATGCACAATAAAGGTTCTCCCGAAGAGTTCTCGTTTTGAAGTTTATGAAGTAAGTTCACTAAATTAGGTCTGGGCAGAGCCACAAAGTTACTACAAACTGGGGATGAGTTGAAGATTCCATTTATTACATGGTCAAAAAAATGGATGAAAATTCCTTGATGGATGAAGTAACGATGCTTGTGTTGGATGGAATTGTATTGTTGAGGTGCTAAAAAGTAATGGGAAATTTAGTTGAAAATAGGTGACATTATTTTTGATAGCGTCATACATCCCAAAATTATTATACTTTTTTAAATTTTTTGGTGTTCAAAACTGCAAAGCATTGTTCATAAATACTATTACAGATGGACAGCCAAAAAGTGACAAATTATTATTTGTTTAGCTTTTTGACATTGAAAATAACCTTTGACCTATTTTCAAATTAACTTTCCATTACTTATATAGCACCTTAATAATAATGCATTGTTTGACAGTATTCACTCCCAATTAAATAGTCCCAAATGACGTAGATATTTTGAACCATTCAGTTCTAGAATTGTTTTTTAAACAACAGTTAAACATTCATTAAATAATGACACTGGAATTATTTTGATTATAAAAGGTTAAAAGACAACCAGAGGACATAGTTCAAGTTTTGTGCGAGAATATGACTGCTAACACCTGGTGCTACTACAGAAATGTAACACAACAGTCATGCTTTATACTTACTTTCAAGTAATAATAATGTTAGTATTATTACTTTCAAGTACATGTATAAGTTTCATTCTTTGCATACAGCAGGCAGATTTTCCTGCCCAATACAAAATACCCTGTCATTAGCATTATAAATCTGACACTTGTTTACAAAATTTACCCTTACAAATAGGAGTAAATCTCTTTATGTTAGATTTTTTGCTGACAGACTCTTAATCTGTTTTTCATCAGCTCAAATCACAGTTGCTTCACAGCAGCCATGACTTAATCTATGAGAAATTCAAGAGATTTTAGCATGTTAAGTATTAGGGTTGGAAAAATGATGAGACATGTGATTAATCCCATTATAGTTTCTGTACTGAATATTTTTTGGTGCATTCTGTGTCTTATGCTTATGTTTACTTCTGATCATTTCTGCAATTTATTGTTTGTACACTTTATGTGTTATTGGTAAAATTTTAAATACTTTCCTGCCTTTCTACCTGTAATTCAATATTGCCTCTCGTGCTTCTTACAGATTTCATTTTCCATCGTGCTTGTATGCAGTTGGATATGTGATACATTTTCTCCTCTTGTTTTCTTAGCCTGTTGTAAACTCTTGTGGGTACATGGAGGTTGGAAAATTTTGTTTTTAAATCTTCTGGTATATTAGTTTTGCTTCATACCTACCACAATCATTTACCGTAGACCCATCAGATTTACTTTTAGGCTCACCTGAATGGGTAGCTTAACTAAGCACTCTTCATCCATTATCTGGTATCTTTTTATCAGATTTTTACTTGGTACTATATGAGGATGTTTCGCTAACAATCTACTTTCACAGAATTGTGTCTGAAATCTATTGATATTTTGTACATAGCATGCATAGGGTATGAGAGTAAAGTTTGTTCAAATGAAGTCTGAGCGCATATTTTGATTCTTTATGGGATTCTGAATTTTAACCTTATGCTGCATACAGAAATTTCTTTAAACATCTTCTCAAAACTGACATGTTGTGGATAAATGTTATAACTTAATATATAATAATTGAACTTTGGAGGAAGGAATTCATGTTTGTTCAAATAAAGTCCCTTTGATTCATGTATGGCACTTCTTAGGGATCCAAATGTTTAAGGTGGTGCTTTGTGAGGAAAGTTCTTTGAAACTTCTCAAGGACTAGTTCACAAAAATATTTCATATTTAGTTTACAGCATGCTTTTAAGGGCCAGAAGATTTAAAATTTTTACCAACCAACCATGTCTGTGGTTGTATATTTAGGTTCTCTATGGGAACCAAATTTGAACCTTATGCAGTATGTAGAAATTTCTTTTTTCTCAAGACCTAGTGGACAAATGTTTTGATATTTTGTGGGAAACATTTTTGGAAATTGGGAGATTCAAGTTCAAGTAGAGTTTGTAAGTTCATATAATATATGATATTTAAAATAACTGAAGGGGACCAAATTTTTATTTGGTGCACAGTGATTGTGGCAATTTCTTTGACAATCTTTTCACATACCTGTGCACAAAACCATGTAATGTTTGTTATGCAGCATGCTACAGTACAAGTCAAAATAAGTTGTAGGATGACCACTATAAACTATGTATCTTTCTTGTCCTACCCTGATGATACCAGAAGCTGACATTATTTTCTGGAAAGCTCTCATTGAGAGCTTTCCAGAAAATTATGTCCAATTCTGATCTTATCAGTGGAGAAGCAGCAGTATACTATACTTAGTTTACTGCAGTTATGCTACAACTTAGTTTGGCTTGTACTGTAAGTGGAATAACATTGCAGTTTGTTCAGTTCAAGTCCCTACCATTGATAACTGCAGTGCGTCCTTGGGCAAGACACTTAATCCTGATTGCTCTCATGGGGGCACAGTAGCACTGTGTGCTGCATGTCGATGGTTCTCTTACCTTCCACCTCGGCTAAATCTTCAGAGTATGTTGAACAAACTGACAGTTGCTCACTGCTGATTTGTGGTTCTCTTTGGACACTCCAGCTTCCTTTACGACACAATGTGGCCCTGGCTTTTGAAATTATCATCAAACCCTCAAAAAACAAACCAACAGTTCATATCCCTACATGTGTATTTGGGATTTTTTCAGTGGGAGGTTGAATTCCATTTAACCCTTACAGAACTCTAATAGTAGCTAACACTTGCAAATAAATTTCCTTGAACAACCCAAAATTTTCAATTTTGTATCAAAGCACAGCTTGTGATTTTTCATTGGACTGAGCTTACCTTCTTGCTCACACATACTGGTACTTTGAGAGCCACAGGTGTAGAGGAGGCATAAGCAACCCAAGGAGTGTATGCACGTACTGCCTCTTACCCAATAATCCTTCACATGTACCTAACTAATCGGCCGCATCCATCTGCATAATACACAAACTGGGCAGTTGAAAAAATTTTTTTTCAAAAAATGTCTGTGAAAACATATCATGTGTGATCCATCATTTCAACGACCTCATTGAGCATGTTCCAGTCAAGGGTCACATAATATGGTTTTGTTGACATTTTTTTAGCTCATCTTGACAAAGTCAAGCTGAGCTAATCTTATCGCTCTCCGTCCGTCGTCCGTCAACACCATGTTTTGGTCTTCTCCTCCAAAAGCCACTGGGCCAGTTCAAGTGAAAGTTTGTGTGAGTGATGGTCCCAAAGGGGCATTTCATTTTTGTTCAACTCAACATGCCCAGCCCCATAGGGAGGGAGTGGGGGAAAATGCTCCAAAATATTTTAAAAATCTTCTCAAGAACCAGTGTTTACAATGACTTGATATTTGCTATGGAGCTTCCATATGAGGTGTAGAATCAAGTTTGTTCAAACGAAGTTCATGAAGTAATACTTCGCTTTGTAATAGGAGGGGTAAGATTTTTGGTCCCGCCCAAAATATCTATTTTCTGACCCGATGGTCTGGTATGAACCAAATTTGGTTTGTGGTATTATTGGGTCATAAGTACTTGACCTATGCAAAAAAAAAAAAAATTCCTGCATCCCCATGGGAACCCTGGGAGCTAAAAATAGAAATATTTTCAAATGCCCATATTTCCCAAACCACACGGAACAGAGGGCTGTTATTTGGTATGAAGTATCCTTAGGACCAGTAGAATTGAATGGTAAAAAAAAATTGCCATCGGTTATGTTAGGGTGTTCTGTAATGGGCATCGAAAAAATGCTGAGTCAGCATATTTGCAAAAATTTTAAAAAATCTTTTCTCCAGAACCAATTATCAGAATCTTTTGATATTTGGTATACAGCATTCATAGGGGGTCAGATAAAAGTTTGTTGAAATAAAGCTCATTGGTTCATATTTGGGCTCTCTACAGGAGCCCAAAGTTTTAACATAGGGTAATATGGGGAATATTCTTTAAAAATCTTCTTCTTCAGAACCACCAGTCAGAATCTTTTAATGTTTGGTATACATCATTGTTATGAGAGTCAGATTCAAGATTGTTCAAACCAAGTCCCTAGGTTAATATTTGGGCTTCCTACGGAAGCCTAAATTTTATCTTTGTTCAATATGGAGGGTAATTTAAAAAACTCTTCTTCTTCAGATCCACCAGTCAGAATGCTTTGATATATGGTATGCAACATCTCTAAAGGGATCAGATTCAAGTTTGTTCAAATCAGATCCCTAGGTATATGTTTGGGCTCACTATGGTAGCCCAAATTTTTACTTGGTGCAATATGAGGAAATTTCTTTAAAAATCTTCTTCTTCAGATCCACTAGTCGGAATGCTTTCATATTTTGGTATACAACATCTCTAGGGGTGTCAGAATCCAGGTTGTTCAATTCGAGTGCCTAGGTTAATTTTTGGGCTCCATATGGGAACATGAAATTTAACTTGGTACAATATGAGGGAATTTCTTCAAAAATCTTCTTCTTCAGATCCACTCGTCAGAATGCTTTCACATTTGGTATACAACATCTCTAGGGGGGTCAGATTGAAGTTTGTTCAAATCGGACCCATAGGTTAATATTTGGGCTCGCTATGGTAGCCCAAATTTGAACTTAGTGCAATTCGAAGAACTTTCTTTACAATTTCTCTTCTTCAAATCCAACAGTCAGAATGCTTTCATATTCGGCACACAACATCTCTAGGGAAGTCAGATTCAACTGTGTTCAAATCAAGAGCCTGGGTTAATATTTGGGCTCTCTATGGGAGCCGGAATTAGCCATTTTGCTGAAGAATTAAAAATTTTGTATTCAGTACCCTCTAGAGGTATGTAACTAAGTTTAATCCACATAGGTTGTATCAAGGGGCTTCATAGGGGAGCTCTACATTTTACTTTATGATCAACTGAAGAAAAGGCATGACGCCCAGATTATTTTTGTCACTCTTGAGGGACTTAAGGATTGATTGTGTAGCCTATGGAGATGGCTTGCTTAATGTAGACTCATTCTTGGACTCTATTTAAATTGTGTTCTGTTCAAGATGAGCACCTCAGGCCCCATGGGGCCTCTTGTTTTAAATGTGAAAACTAATAGTTAAATTAAATAAATTTTGATATCATGAACATTAGGTAAAAGATTAACAAAATTCTGGCATTTCATGGTGGTAGTGCACCATTTCTTTTTTCAAAGTTTTCTTAAGGAAAATCCACAAGAGAATAACAATGTAGTTCAGACTGTTTCCAGGAAATGAAAATTTCTTGCTCTTGAAGATGGAGTTATTGGAACTTCATCAAACTGCCAGTAATTTTTTTTTCAAGCTTCAAATTGAATTCATCATCCACTCAACATCCAGATAGACATCCAATGAGGGTCTAATAGTTTGGGTGACTGACCCCATTGCCTACTTATTTCTCGACTTTTTGTATTAATTAAAGCCTTTTTTTACCTCTTTCAGCTAACCTCGAATTTCATTCATTTATTGTTTTTTATCTTTTTTTAAAATTCTTAGATGTGTGCTGACCTTAGTGGAATTCCTTCTACAGGTATTATAAGGCATTCGCTTAATTATACTTGGTTTACAGCTGACAGCATTGGAAAGGGAGCAACAGCTGTTGTTTACAAAGGAAGACAGAAGGTAAAGGTTTAAATTAATTTTTTTTTTAGATAGATCTGCACATTATTTAAGATATTCATTTTTATTTCAACTTTGACTTAAGTCAAATTTGAGGTTATGCCATGGCCTGCCGTCCGTCTGTCCGTCATGCGTCAACAATTCAATATGGCTCAGGCTAGGGGCCGTTTTTATGAACCAATCTTTACGAAACTTCTTGAGTACCTTTGTTATCACCGTGGGACGAGAACAAGTGTTTTGGGGTTCGGTCCGAAATTCAAGATAGCCACCAGCAGCCATTTTGTACTTTAGTTAGTGAAATCAGTTTTTTGTGCAGAACTTCTGTATGAAAGTTCTGATTCGAATAAATTTTTGTCTGAATGTTTAGTAACATGGAATACATTACATATAATACGTTTTTTTTTCTCGTGCAGAAATTCTGCAAATTAGATGAACTTTGATTTATTCAGTGCTACTTATACCCTGTAAGTGCACATGTCAATACGGCTAGGGCTGGAGGTTGTATTTATGAACCGATCTTCTCGAAACTTCTTGGGTACCTTTGCTGTCACCTTGGGACGAGAACGAGTGTTTCGGGGTGCGGTCCAAAATTCAAGATGGCTGCCAGTTGCCATTTTGTACCAAAATTAGGTCCAATCAGTTTTTTGTACACAATTTCTATACGGCTCAGGCTAGAGGCCGTATTTATGAACCAAACTTTACGAAACTTCTTTGATACCTTTGTTATCACCGTGGGACGAGAACGAGTGTTTTTGGGTGCGGTCCGAAATTCCAGATGGCCGCCAGCAGCCATTTTGTACCAAAATTAGTGCAATCAGTTTTTTGTACAGAACTTCTGTATAAAAGTTCTCATTTGAATAAATTTTTGTATGAATGTTTAGTAACATGGAATACATCACATATAATATGGGTTTTTTTCTGGTGCGCAAATTATGCAAATTAGCTGAACTTTGATTTATCCAGTGCTACTTATACCCTGTAAGTGCACATGTCAATACGGCTAGGGCTGGAGGCTATATTTATGAACCGATCTTCTCGAAACTTCTTGGGTACCTTTGTTATCACCTTGGGATGAGAATGAGTGTTTTTGGGGGCGGTCCGAAATTCAAGATGGCTGCCAGTGGCCATTTTATACCAAAATTAGGTACAATCAGTTTTTGGTACAGAACTTCTATATGAAGGTTCTGATTTGAATAAATTTTTGTATGAATGTTTAGTAACATGGAATACATCACATATAATACAGGTTTTTTTTCTCGTGCAGAAATTATGCAAATTAGATGAACTTTGATTTAGTCAGTGCTACTTATACACAGTAAGTGCACTTGTCAATACGGCTCGGGCTACAGGCTGTATTTATGAACCGATCTTCACGGAACTTCTTGGGTACCTTTGTTATCACCTTGGGATGAGAACGAGTGTTTCTGGGTGCGGTCCAAAATTCAAGATGACTGCCAGTGGCCATTTTGTACCGAAATTAGGTCCAATCAGTTTTCTTATCAACCTACCTCAATTGTTTACTACAGGCTTGCACTACAGTGGAAGAACCTAACTCGGATAAAATACTCTCTATTTTAATCTTTCCCAAGAGATTTGGGAAAAAGTGGTTTAAAAACAACACGAAAAAATAAGCCAAAACTGGGTCGAGCACCATTGGCGCACACCCAGTATGGGACGCTCTTCCATAGTACAAATCCACGACTACCGTAAAACAGTGTGCAGTGCATCAATTTGTCATTCTTTTGATTATCCGCACACATGGTGGATGTGCCATTTTTGCTCCGTAACAGTAATATTTAACTCGTCGATAATGGTTTTCCTATGACTGGAATTATGGATCTGAAGATTGTATAATAACAGGACTGTGTTTTATATATTCTCGTTTATATTTTCAACCACATTCTCATTGTATATTATTTACTATTCTGTTTTTGCGAATGCTTTATCGTGTCAACGCGTTTCGACAATGAATTTTTCGGTTGATGAATTTGTTATTGGAGTTAGGTGTCAATCAGGGACAGTCTGGACAGGATTTCTTCACTCTGTTGAGGGCTGAATTTCTGTTTTTTCGGTCCCTGTCGACCGTCTGGGTACTGACGTGTACCCACCGGTGTTTTTTCTGCCACCCTCTCTCGTAGTTGAGGGTGTTCTTCTACTTTCTGTTTCTGTTGAGTTCACCTTTTTCTTCTACTGCTCTCACCTCTGTTATTTCCAGTTCGGTTCCTTTAGGGCAATTCCTTTTGCCCTCGCCTTGGTGCGTTCTCGTGGCCTCCCGACTCGACCACATCTGGTGTGAGTTTACCCCCTCCGTGGGAGATGTGCAGCTCCTCCCGCTCCCGCGGGGGGTGGATAACGCTGTCGTTTCGGGGTCTCCCAACTCGACCACATCTGGTGAGAATTACTCCCCCTCCGTGGGGGATGTGCAGCTCCTCCCGCACCAGCAGGGGGTGGGGAACGCTGTCGTTTCGAGGCTTCCCGACTCGACCATGTCTGGTGAGAGTTATTTCCCTTCTGTGGGGAATGTGCAGCTTTTTTACCATGGTGGATACCGCGGGAGCTGTTGGATTTCTGGTGAAGAGATGCCTGGTTCCGGGACTATGCGCCCTCTCCAGTCGACATCTGAGGCTGTCACTAGGGTTGTGACTCCTCCTTTGGAGGCCGAGCTAGGTGGCTCTCTCCGCTTTTCCGCCAGTTCCAACAGCTCCCGTCGTATCTGCTGCTACTGCTGTTCCGTCTACATCGTCATTGGGCACCCTTTTTAGCTGGCCTCGGCTTATCCCTGCAAGGGGCTGCAGGGATGTCTGTAGTGTGGTTGTGGGGTATCGGCCTCAGCCTTCCCCGACTTCAACTCGACGAAGTCGGAAGTGGCTGCCGACTGAACCCCCTACTGTGTCCTCTCAGCTGTTGAGCACAGTAGTTTTATACCTGCAGTGGCCTGCTGAGGTGTCTGGGAGTGTAGACGTGGGGGTATCGGCCTCAGCCTTTCCTGACTTAAACTCGGCGAAGTTGGAAGTGGCTGCTGGCCGGACCCTCTACTGTGGTCTCTGCACCATTGAGCACCACAGTTGTGTTATTGGATTCGGATGTTCTTAGTGGGGACACTATGAACTCCGTGGCGTTTCCGTTCACTCATTCTGGCCACACGACTTGTTTTGGGGGACCAACGTCTTATGTGCAGCCTGGACCTTCTGCCCTGCAGAGGTCCGCGGTGACTCTCATGAGTTCCTGCTATGTTGATCCTCGGGGTGTGTCGTACCCCTATACACATCTGCCTTCAGATGTTTTGGCTGCCGCCCGTCGTCCCGCGTCGGGTGTTTTGGAGGATCGTGACCCTTCGCTGTTTAAGAGGGTCAGAGATGAAGCCACTTTGCTGGTTCGTTCCCCTGTCGAACCGGCCAGTATGGGCAGTGAGCCTAGGGAGGCCCTCTCCTTACTCACTCAGGTTCTGTCAAAGCGCCTTCCCGTTGCTTCCAGCAAGGCAGCGAGTAGTTTCCAGGCGCCCCCTATGGCGCCGCCTCCCGGGATTGGAAACAGGCCGCTTTCTGATCCCCCTGGTGTTCCCACACCATGGGAGGCGTCGACGGGTTTGCCCACGATGGGCTATGTGTCTTCCGACTCAGAGGAAGAGTCAAACATGCTTGTTGTCGAGAGCCAGCAGTCTTCGGACTTGGGGGCAGCTCTTGATTTTGTGTTTGGGTTCCTTCCGGATCTCAAACCATCAAACCAGCCGACAGTGTAAGCCAGGCCGCGATCATCGGTCGCGCGCCAACAGCCTATGGAGCAACCTGCTTCTGGGCATCTTCGACCGTGCCAGTCGGTACAGTTGGTTGAAGCATTTTCAGCCTTGGACTCTAAGCTGAGTTCCAAGGCTATGAAGGCTCCGTTCTTCACCAGGGTTGACACCTTTTTGCCTCCTGTGTGTTATCGTTCCTATGATTCCGCCAATCCGTCAGTCTGCCAGACTTTGACGGTTTTGGATCAGGACTCCAATTCCCTCGGGCTTTCCAAGCCCCAGTCTGCCGTCATTCGGATGATCTGGAGTCCACGTTGGGCTTATCGAGAGAGATGCTTGGTATGCTTTCTCTCTCAGATCACGTCGTCTCAGCTTTAGCTGCTTATCTGCCTCCAGATAAGTTTTGACGAGGTACAGGCTCCTTTGTGTGTGCTGTCCAAGGCGCTCATGCATCTTACTCACACGCATGCCTGTAACACGGCTAATCTGGAATTAGTTCGATGGTTCCGTGTCGACGGTCCGGGATGACGTCCTACGTCATTCAAAAGATCAGCTGCTGTTTCTTCAGCTTGATCAGCCTTCTAGGGGAGGCAGGGGCCGTTCCAAGCCTAACAAGTACCCTTCTGCTTCCTCTGTGAAGCAAAAGGCTGATCCTTCTGCCACTGCTTCTACTTCTTACTCAAGGGGTAAGGGTAAGCGTCGGCAGCCTAGAGGGAAATATCAGGATTCTTCATTCAGTTGAGGAGGTGGTTTCTCCTCTCGGTGGCTTCGTCGGGGCTCGAAATGAAGGTCCTCACCTCGACTCGTCCCAGGTTGGAGGAAGGATAGCAGAGTTTGCAGACCGTTGGGCCACCATCACATCCGATCCTTGGGTGTTAGATGTTGTTTGGTCCGGGCTGCGAATATTCTTCCGAAGGCATGCCACTCTGTCCAGGGTGCCTCTTCCAACCACAGTTCCTTCAGACGTTTTACGTCAGGAACTTTTGTCCTTGGAGATAGACAATCTCCTGACAAAGGGGGCGATCAAGGTCGTCAAGAACATTCAGTCAGTGGGATTCTATTCCCACCTGTTCTTGGTGCCAAAGAAGGACGGCCGACTCCGACCGGTTATCGATCTGAGTATCCTGAACCAGTCTATCATTGCTCCCAAGTTCAGCATGGAGACTTTCAGGTCGGTTTGCCGTATTCACTAGGGAGATTTCGCTTCCAGTTTCAACCTGCGAGACGCTTACTTTCATGTTCCGATTCATCGTGCGTCACAGAAGTATCTCATGTTCGCTTTTCTGGGGAGAGTTTACCAGTTCAAGGCCATGCCTTTCGACCTTAACCTGGCTCCTTGGGCCTTCACCAGACTGATGTCGCATGTGATAGCTTTCCATCGCACACAGTCCAGGGTGACTACTTTGGCATATCTGGACGATATCCTCCAGAGACATTCCAATGCTGCCTTACTGGAGTCAGATGTCGCCACTCTGTTGAGCTTGCTCATGTCGCTAGGATTCAGAGTCAACAAGGAGAGGTCGGACCTGGTCCCTTCTCAGTCGTTTTGTCATCTGGGGATAGCTTTCCACACCCAATTCAATTTGGTGGCGGTTCCCCAGGCCAAGGCTGTGATTCTCTCAGCTTTCGCTCTGACTCTGTCCCAGTCCACATCCGCGACGGCACGGAGTATTCTCCGTCTGATCGGTCTCTGCGGTTTGGTGACGGATCTCATTCCTCTAGGTCGGCTGCGTATCAGACCTCTCCAACACTTTCTGCTCAGTCGTTGGAGGCCGAATGTCGATTCTCTGGATCTGGTGCTTCAGTTACCATATTCTTTTATCCTCACCTTCTCCACTGGCCGAATGTTCAGTGGATCACGCAGGGTGTCCTGTTGGACTTACCCACGTCCGATCGCATTCTGACGGCAGATGTTAGCGATCTCGGATGGGGTGCGACGTTGGATCCTCTAGGTCTTTTCCTTCACGGGATGTGGGACCAGGATCGGACATCTCTACACATCAGCCAGCAGAGCTTCTTGCTCTTCTGAGTTTCAGGCAGTGGATCCCTCACCTGTCGAATCATCAGGTCCTTCTGTTGTTACAATTCGACACTGGTTGCTTACATTCGGAACCTGGGTGGCACGCACTCGGTTCCAATGTACGAATTGGCTCAGGATCTTCTACTGCTCGCTCAGGATGTCAATGCCGGGGTGGTTGTTCATCACATTTCCGGTCGTCTGAACCTCCTAGCCGACTCCCTGTCCCGACGGAGCAGGTTCTTTTCCACCGAGTGGATGCTCCACATGGCAGGTTCCATCGATCTCTTTGCGACTCATTGGAACCATCAGGTGGACACTTTCATGTCACCATGTCCAGATGCTCTGGCTTTTGCCGTGAACGCTCTGGCCCTCCTTTGGGATGGTCTTGTCGTCTACGCCTTCCTGCCGGTTCCGATTCCGCCTCAGGTTCTCTCCCAGATATGAACCTGCAGTTGTCGAATCCTTTCGATCACACCCGTCGCCTCGGTGGGTGTGGATCAATCTGCTCCGCTCTCTGTTAGCGGCGGTTCTGACATGTCTCCCTCTACATCGCGACTTTCTTTGCCAAAGTCGCCCGAGGAGGTTTCAAGTTGACCCGACTTCATTGTGCCTTCGCACATGTCTTTTATCGGGTCCTTTCTTATCAACCTACTCACAATTGTTTACTACAGGCTTGCACTACAGTGGAAGTCCCTAACTCGGATAAAATACTCTCTATTTTTGTCTTTCCCAAGCAAGTTGGGAAAGAAAAGTGGTGCAAAAGCACCAATAAAAATAAGCCAAAACTGGGTCGAGTGAAACCGGCGCAGACCCAGTACGGGACGTTCTCTCCCAAGTACAACTCCACGACTTCCGTTGCCAGTGCGCATATACCGTCTCTAAAGACTCATTCTTTTTAAAATCCGCTTCGTGTCGAGATGTTTTTGCACGCTTATCAGTGTTCCACCAGCTCGATGTTTGATGATTCCTGATTCATTATACCACAGTGTATCCTTTGTATTCTCAGGAACAGTGTTTTATATATTCTCTTTTCTATTATATGTCCATAATGTATATTTATTAGCTCTCTCTCGAGTCGCGCACGAATTTCGCGTGCCACGCGGTTCAGACTTAGATTTTTTCACAATTATTGTTAATGCTTTTTTTGCAAAATTTTCTAATTGTGTTAGAGTTAGGTGTCAGCGGGGTACCACTCCTGCAGTGTTTCTTCTTTCTTTTGAGAGTAGTCTTCCTGTTGGGTGGTTCCCGGTCGACCTTCTGGGGTCTTTGTTTCTGTCACCTTTCTCTCTTCTTTGGGGGTGTTCTGTTTTCTCATCTCACCTTCTCTGCTCCTCTCACCTCTATCATGCCCAGGACAATTCCCTGTGGGCAATGTCTGCTGCCAAAGCATGTGGACGATGTACATTCGTCTTGTTCCTCCTGTAATGGGTGTTCGGCTGAGCGGCCGTGTGGTGTCTGTGGAACATGGTCTTCCACCTTCTGGGCGTCAGTAAACCGTGTCGTTCGTTCTCGTGGCCGTGCCTCCCGCTCCCGCGGGAAAGGAGAACGTGGTCGTTCGGGGCCTCCCGAGCCGACTTTGTCTGGTGAGAGTTTTTCCTCCTCCGTGGGGGATGTGCAGTCTTTTCCTGTGGTGGATACTGCGGGAGCCGTTGAGTGTTCTGGTGTAGAGATGCCTGGTTCCGGGACTACGGTCCCCCTCCAGTCGACATCTGAGGCTGCCACTAGGGTTGTGACTCCTCCTTCGGAGCCGAGCCGGTGTGCTCTTTCCACTTTTTCACCAGCCTCAACGACTCTTGACGTATCTACTACTGCTGCTGGTCCGTCTGCTTCGTCGTCTGTTTCAACCGGCCTCGGCTTTTCGCTGCAGGGGACTGCAGGACTGTCCGATACTGTAGACGTGGGATATCGGCCTCAGCCTTCCCTGACTTCAACTCGGCGAAATCGGAAGGGGCTGCCGGGCGAGCCCATCGCTGTGGTCTCTTCGCCGTCGAGCACCACAGTTGTGTCTTTGGATTCGGATGTTCGTAGTGGAAACACTATGAACTCCGTGGCGTTTCCGTCTACTCACTCTGGTCACACGACCAGTTTTGGGGGACCAACGCCTTTTGTGCAGCCTGGACCTTCTGCCCCGCAGAGGTCCGCGGTGACTCTCATGAGTTTTTGCAATATTGATCCTCGGGGTGCACCGTACCCCTATACACGTCTGCCTTCAGATGTTTCGGCTGCCGCCCGTCGTCCCGCGTCGGGTGTTTTGGAGGATCGTGACCCTTCGCTGGTTAAGAGGGTCAGAGGTGAAGCCACTTTGCCGGTTTGCTCCCCGTCGAACCGTTCGGTACAGGCAGTGAGCTTAGGGAGGCCCTCTCCTTACTCACTCAGGTTCTTTCTTAGAGCCTTCCTGTTGCTTCCAGCGAGGCTATGGGTGGTTTCCAGGCGCCTCCTATGGCGCCGCCTCCCGGGATTGGAAACAGGCCGGTTTCCGATTCCCCTGGTGTCCCGACACCATGGGAGGTGTCGGCTGGTTTGCCCACGATGGGCAATGTGTCTTCCGACTCTGGGGAGGAGTCCGACATGCTTGAGGTCGAGGGCCAGCAGTCTTCGGACTTGGGGGCGGCTCTTGACTTTGTGTTTGGGTTTCTGCCTGAGCTCAAACCTGCTAACCAGCCGACAGTGTCAGCCTGGCCTTGATCATCAGTCGCGCGCCAACAGCCTATGGAGCACCCTGCTTCTGGGCGCCTTCGACCATGCCAGTCGGTACAGGTGGTTAAGGCTTTTTCAGCATTGGATGCCAAGCTGAATTCCAAGGCTTTGAAGACTTCGTTCTTCACCAGGGTTGACACCTTTTTGCCTCCTGTGTGTTATCGTTCCTATGATTCCGCCAATCCGTCAGTCTGCCAGACTTTGACGGTTCTGAATCAGGACTCCACTTCCCCCGGGCTTTCCAAGCGCAAGTCTGCCGTCATTCCAATGACGACTCTGGAGTCCACGTTGGGCTTATCTAGAGAGATGCTTGGCATGCTTTCTCTCTCAGATCACGTCGTCTCAGCTTTGGCTGCTTATCTGCCTCCAGATAAGTTTGACGAGGTACGGCTCCTTTGCGTGTGCTGTCCAAGGCGCTTATGCACTTTACTCACACGCATGCCTGTAACACGGCCAATTTGGAATTAGTTCGAAGGGACGCTGTGCTGGACACAGGATGATCCCTTCCCGAGGAGCAGCGTGCTACTCTTCGATCTGCTTCTTTGGCAGGTCCGCAACTTTTCCATGGTTCCGTGTCGACGGTCTGGGATGACGTCCTACGTCATTCCAAAGATCAGCTGCTGTTTCGTCAGCTTGATCAGCCTTCTCGGGGAGGCAAGGGCCGTTCCAAGCCTAACAAGTACCCTTCTGCTTCCTCTGTGAAGCAAAAGGTTGGTCCTTCTGCCGCCGCCTCTACTTCTTACTCACGGGGTAAAGGTAGGGGTCGGCAGAATCGAGGGAAGTCTCAGGATTCTTCATTTAGCAGAGGAGGTGGTTTCTCCTCTCGCGGGCCTCGTCGGGGCTCGAAATGAAGGTCCTCACCTCGACTCGTCCCAGGTTGGA
This sequence comes from Pictodentalium vernedei, assembly GCA_031216915.1. Lineage (NCBI taxonomy): Eukaryota > Metazoa > Mollusca > Scaphopoda > Dentaliida > Dentaliidae > Pictodentalium > Pictodentalium vernedei. The sequence goes on along the minus strand of CM062296.1, from coordinate 685,723,937 downwards.
GGAAGGATAGCAGAGTTCGCAGACCATTGGACCACCATCACATCCGATCCATGGGTGTTGTTCGGTCCGGGCTGCGCATATCCTTCTGACGGCACCCCACTCTGTCAAGGGTGCCTCTTCCAACCACAGTTCCTTCAGACGTTTTACGTCGGGAACTTTTGTCCACGGAGATTGCCAATCTCCTAGCAAAGGGGGCGATCGAGGTCGTCAAGAACGTTCAGTCAGTGGGTTTCTATTCCCGCCTGTTCTTGGTGCCGAAGAAGGACGGCCGACTCTGACCGGTTATCGATCTGAGCATCCTGAACCAGTCTATCATTGCTCCCAAGTTCAGCATGGAGACTTTCAGGTCGGTCCGCCAATCAATTCACCAGGGAGATTTCGCAGCCAGCATCGACCTGCGAGACGCTTACTTCCACGTTCCAATGCATCGGGCGTCACAGAAGTATCTCAGGTTCGCTTTTCTGGGGCGAGTTTACCAGTTCAAGGCCATGCCTTTCGGCCTCAACCTGGCTCCTTGGGCGTTCACCAGACTGATGTCGCATGTGATAGCGTTCCATTGCACACAGTCCAGGGTGACTACCTCGGCATATCTGGACGATATCCTCCAGAGGCATTCCAATGCTGCCTTACTGGACTCGGATGTCGCCACTCTGTTGAGCTTGCTCACGTCGCTAGGATTCAGAGTCAACGAGGAGAAGTCGGACCTGGTCCCTTCTCAGTCGTTTTGTCATCTGGGGATGTCTTTCCAAACCAAATTCAATTTGGTGGCTGTTCCCCAGGCCAAGGCTGTGATTCTCTCAGCTTTTGCTCTGACTGTCCCAGTCCAGGTCTGCGAGTTTTCTCCGGCTGATCGGTCTCTGCGGTTCGGTGACGGATCTCATTCCTCTAGGTTGGCTGCGTGTCAGACCTCTCCAACACTTTCTGCTCAGTCGTTGGAGACCGAATGTAGATTCTCTGGATCAGGTCCTTCCGTTTCCGGACTCTCTGTATCCTCACCTTCTTCCCTGGACAGATGTTCAGTGGATTACGCAGGGTGTTCCGCTGGACTTACCCACGTCCGATCACGTTCTGACGGCAGATGCCAGCGATCTCGGATGGGGTGCGACGTTGGATCCTCTCGGTCTTTCCCTACACGGGATGCGGGACCAGGATCAAGCAGCTCTACACATCAACCAGAAGGAGCTTCTTGCTCTTCTTCTGAGTTTCAGGCAGTGGATCCCTCACCTGTCGAATCGCCAGGTCCTTCTACTATCCGACAATTCGACAGTGGTTGCTTACATTCGGAACCAAGGCGGCACGCACTCGCTTCCGATGTACGAGTTAGCTCGGGATCTTTTACTGCTCGCTCAGGATGTTCACGCCGGAGTGGTTGTTCGTCACATTCCCGGTCGTCTGAACGTCCTAGCAGACTCCCTGTCCCGACAGGGCAGGGTTATTTCCACCGAGTGGTTGCTTCACAGGGCAGTGTTCCAGTCGCTTTGCGATCTCTGGGGACGTCCCCACATCGATCTCTTTGCGACTCGTTGGAACCATCAGGTGGACACTTTCGTGTCCCCGTGTCCAGATCCTCTGGCTTTTGCCGTGGACGCTCTGTCACTCGATTGGAACGGTCTAGTCGGCTATGCCTTCCCGTCGGTTCCGATTCTTCCTCAGGTTCTCGCCAAAATTCGGACCTGCAGTTGTCGAATCATTCTGATCGCTCCCCTGTCGCCTCAGCGGGTGTGGATCAATCAGCTCCGCTTGCTGATGGCGGCGGTTCCGGCACGTCTCCCGCTACGTCGCGACCTTCTTTGTCAAGGTCGCCCGAGGAGGTTTCACGTCGACCCGACTTCATTGTGCCTTCACGCATATCTTTTGTCAGGTCCTGTCTCCTCCGTAGAGGTTTTTCGAGACGAGCAGTGGAGTGCATTTCTTCTTCAAGGAGGCACTCCACTGGTTTAGCTTATGCAGCTAAATGGAAGGTCTTCTGTCGATGGTGTGCTGATCACTCTGTTGATTATGCCAATCCTTCGATTTCACAGATTGCGGAGTTTCTGGTATATCTGTTTGATTCTCGGGGTCTCCAGCCTGTTACCATCAAGGGTTACAGGTCTATGCTTTCAGAGACTTTTTCTTATGTGGGGAAGCGTCGTATCGGCACTAATCCTTTCCTCTCCAAGCTTGTTCGGCACTTTTCTTTGAAAAGGCCTCGGACTTTGCAGCTTACTCCACGATGGAATCTTTCGTGGGTGCTGCTTTGCTTGGGGGGGGGGGGGGGGGGGGGGCGCCGTTCGAACCTTTATCCCAGGTGGATATGCAATTTCTCACATATAAGACGGCTTTTCTGATGGCATTTGCTTCGGCCAGACGGGTTAGTGAGCTTCACGCCCTCTCGGTTGACCCGGCCTTTTTTAGGAGCTCTCCCAACAGTGTTACTTTTACCACTGATTGCTCCTTTTTGGCTAAGAATCAGTTACCAGATACTACTCCTCCTCCTATCTGTATCAGGGCTCTTCCCTCTGTTGAGGGTACTCGCCCTTTGCTCTGTCCGGTCCGTGCTATTCGCATTTATCTTGATCAGACACGCTTCATAAGGGCAGAAAACGTTTTTTTCTGTCTCTCATTCCGGGTCGACAGAAGATCTCTCCTCAATCCATTTCTCGATGGATTTGTCTTGCTATTCGTACGGCTTATAGTCGTTTAGCAGCTGGCGATTGTATTACCAATCGTATTTCTGCCCACGAGGTGCAGGCACTGTCTACCTCTTGGGCTTATTCTAACTCCGTCAAGTTGTCGGATGTTATGCAGGCAGCCTACTGGAGAAATGCTTCTACTTTCTCCACCTTTTATTTACGCCAGTTGCAGGAGCAGTCGGAGGACCTTTTTGCCCTGGGTCCTCTTTCTTCTGCTCAGGCTGTTGTCTGCCATAGCCATTAGGCTTCTTGAAGGTCAGTTTCAGCCTTGTGCTGTTACTGCCCTTTTTCTGTCTGTGTGTCACACAGGCTCATATGTCTCTTTTCATTGTCCTTTACCAATGATTGCGACATTATGGTTGATAAGCCTCGGGACCTCTTCCTTCTACTTCACGGTTCCAGTGCACTAGGGTTATGTGGGGGTTGGTTATGCGATTCCCTCCAGCCTTTTGTCTATTCAGCCTGTAGTAAACAATTGTGAGTAGGTTGATAAGAAATCTAAATTTTATAGTAAATTTCCTTTCTTATTATACCTACCACAATTGTTTACATGGAGGCCCTCCCGTCTTCTTTACGGGTAAAGAATCTTTCCTCCCCGCTGATCACATAACTCTAACGTTTACGGATTCAAAAAGAATGAGTCTTTAGAGACGGTATATGCGCACTGGCAACAGAAGTCGTGGAGTTGTACTTGGGAGAGAGCGTCCCGTACTGGGTCTGCGCCGGTTGCACTCGACCCAGTTTTGGCTTATTTTTATTGGTGCTTTTGCACCACTTTTCTTTCCCAACTTGCTTGGGAAAGACAAAAATAGAGAGTATTTTATTCGAGTTAGGGACTTCCACTGTAGTACAAGCCTGTAGTAAACAATTGTGGTAGGTATAATAAGAAAGGAAATTTACTATAAAATTTAGATGTCTCCTCCATAGTGGTTTTTCGAGACTCGCAGTGGAGTTGCTTTTCTTCTTGAAGGAGGCACTCACGCCACTGGTTTAGCCTCTGTGGCTAAGTGGGAGGTTCTTCTGTCGATGGTGTGCGATCACTCTGTTGCTTCTGTCATTCCTTCGATCACACACTGCAGAGTTTCTGGTTTATGTTTGTTTCTGGGGGTGTCCAGCAATGGGCACAAGTCCATGCTTCAGAGACCTTTTTCATATGTGGTACCGCATTGTTTCGACATTCATCCTTGCCTCTCCAAGCTTGTTCAGCTCTTTTCCTTGAAAAGGCCTACGACTTTGCAGTTTACTCCAAGATGGTCTTGGGCGTTGCTCTGCTTGGGGGTGGGGGTGGGGGGCGTTCGCGCCTTTATCCTGGATGAATATGCGTTTTTTTTCACATGCCAGATCTCTCCTGCATGCATTTCTCGATGGATTTGTCTTGCTATTCGTGCAGTCTATCTACTGGTGATTGTATTACCAATTGTTTTTTCTGCCACGAGGTGCGTGCATTTTCTTCCTCTTTTAATAACTCTGTCATGTTGTTGGATGACGGATGTTTTACTGGCAGCCTACTGGAGAAATGCTACATTCTCCTTTTATCTGCGACCATTGCAGGAGCCGATCGAGGACCTTGGTCCTTGGGGCCCTCTTTCTTCGGCTCAGGCTGTTGTCTATCCCAGCCTTTCAGCTTTTTTCAGGGTCAGTTCCAGCTCTGTGCTGTTACTGCCCTTTCTGTCTATGCGTCGCACTTCACCATACGCCTCATCTTTCATTGTCTTTTCTAATGTTTGTGATGCTATGGTTTGATAGGCCTAGGGATCTCTTCCTCTGTCCACGGTTCCAGTGCTATTGAGTTATGTGTGGGTTGGTTATGTGATTCCCTCCATCCTTTTGTCTATTCAGCCTGTAGTAAACAATTGAGGTAGGTTGATAAGAAATAAAAATTTTATAGTAAATTTCCTTTCTTATTATACCTACCGAAATTGTTTACATGGAGGCCCTCTCGTCTTCTTATTCGGGTAAGAATCCTTCCTCCCTGTTGATCACATAACTCCTGTGTTGTTCGGAATCAAAAGAATGACGAATTGATGCACTGCGCACTGTTTTACGGTAGTCGTGGATTTGTACTATGGAAGAGCATCCCATACAGGGTGTGCGCCAATGGCGCTCGACCCAGTTTTGGCTTATTTTTTCGTGGTGTTTTTACACCACTTTTCTTTCCCAAATCTTGGGAAAGATTAAAATAGAGAGTATTTTATCCGAGTTAGGTTCTTCCAATGTAGTGCAAGCCTGTAGTAAACAATTTCGGTAGGTATAATAAGAAAGGAAATTTACTATAAAATTTTTATTTTTGTACACAACTTCTATATGGCTCAGACAAGAGGCTGTATTTATGAACCGATCTTCACGAAACTGTTTTGGGGTGCCTTTGTTATCACTGTACTATGAGAACAAATATTTTGGGGTTCAGTCAGTCCCACTCGGGGATTTCTTTTCTAGTTTAACATCTAACTGTCGCCTACCTTTACAATACTTTACCTATACATTTGTTACAGGCTACAGTCAGCATTTATGTACAGACTGTTACAATACTTTATATGTACCTTTGTTATCAGGTCATTACCTAGATGTTTGTCATTGCTTTGTCACATACTATACATGTACATGTCTTATACAAGTTGAGCTACAGTGTCATTGACACTTTTATTAGTTGAACGTGACAAAGTCAAGATAAGTTATTGCCATCACGTGTACAGAAGTCTGTGAGTCTGTAAGTCTGTTCACATTTTCTTTAGCACAGGCTACATCCTGTAGTTCTTGTCCAATCATCACTAAATTTCATGTTCATGTTCAAGGTCATGTCTAGATGAGAACATCCCTTTTGGTCGTGATTGGTCAATTGTGTTGGCTGCGCAGATTCAAAACACAGTCTACAGGTCGTATTTATGAAGGGATTTCATTGTAACTTGTTAGAATGACTCTGTATAATGCCAAGATGAGACTGTCCTGTTATGGTCACAATCGGTTAGCCGTTACCACTGCTTGGGTATGTGACTAGATTCCTTTAGCACTATCTACAGGTCATATTTATGAAGGGATCTCATTGTAACTTGGTAGGATGACTCGGTATGATATCTAGATGAGACTATCCTATTTTGGTCTCGATCGGTCAATCATGACTGCTGGATGGGCACATGTCCTAGATTCCTTTAGCAAAGTTTAGTCATATTTATGAAGGAAATTCATTGTAACTTGGTACGATGACTCTGTATAATGTCCAGAAGAGAACATCCTATTTCAGTCACAATCGGTCAACCGTGATGGCCGCACAGGCATGTCAGTTAGATTCCTTTGGGACAGTTTAAAGGTCCTATTTATGAAGGGATTTCATTGTAACTTTGACCTGCAGGCACTTTAGGGTACAGAACTTAACATATTCTCAATTATCACAATTCTTGTCTTATTTCCTAATCCTTTCATAAACACTGAACATTATCCTTTTCATCAAGCACTACACACAGTCAAGTTAAGCTGCAGAGTCATTGACACTTTCATTTAAACCATTACAAGAGCTATAATGATTGTTGCTATTGTTGTTTTCTTCGTGGTCCTCATTGAACATCTTTACGTTTTTGTCTACCGGTGCCCTACATTTTAACACTTGGTGTTAAAAAACATTAAAAAATCTTCTCATAATCAATTGTTCAAATGAGTTTCATGTTTTGCATAAAATGTGTTTGTAATAAAGATTTTTTTTTAATTTGTTTGGATCAGGATTCTGGATGCATCAGGGGTGTTAGATTTTAATTCTTTATCCCCATACAGGCACAAACTGCCCATTTTATATTGCTTAGTAAAACTTGTCCCAGGTGTATTCTTCCTTGAGAATTCTACAGGTAGAACAGTTGTAGGATGCATTTATCTTGACAGTGTTTTAGTTTATTGTTAGCTGCCTGTATAGGCAGCCAGCAATTATATGATAACACTGTTAAGTCACCTGCAGCTAAGTAAATGTATATACAGTAGTTATTAACGAAACATTAATTTGAGGACATAAGGGTGAACACTGTTTGTGAAGAAAACAATAAAAAAAATCTTTCTTCTCAAACGATTGCTCCTTATTCTGTGTTTGATACAGAATATATTTCTTAGGATGATTTACAACTTTGTACAAAATTCAACTACTGTGGCCATATTCTAGAGCATTATTTCCCTCCCCCCTCCCTACATCAAGATTTTACCACTTTGGAAATGCAAAAACATTTAAAAAATAGCTAACTCTCAAAACCCTTACTCCAAATGATTCAATCTTATTAATATATGAGAACACAGCATGAGAATTTTGTAATGACTGTTCACAAGTTTGTTAAAATTAAGCCTCACATGGAATTTTGAGGGATGTCTGTTCCCCCATGGAAACCCTGGGAAGTGGAGCTGTGCTTGTTTACTTTGGTAAAACAAGTTCTGCTTACTGATAAAATATGAGCAGGTCACCCACACCTAAACTAAAGTGGGCAGCATAGGTATAAATAAATGTCTAAATTTTACTTCTTACCTGTGTTGCTGTCCTTATATAGCCATAGACTCTGAAATTGACCATAACCCTCAAAGCACTGATGTCAAAATACCGAATTGTTAAGTAGAAATTTTTTACCGATAATGCAACTTGGAATTTATCCAGTTCAATCTTGGTGGACAGAGCTCATTGACCTCTGTCAACCAAGATTGAATTGATGAAGTTTGTAGTTGCATTATGGGAAAATATGCAGGTTGAAATCTTGAAATTTTTACACCAGTGTTCAGGAGGGGGTGGGGGTTTAAAACTCCAATTAATAAATAACTGAGTAATGCAGAAAACATTCACATCATCATTGTGGGCCAGTGCAGAAACAAAATCTTTTGAGTTGAAAATCATTTTTCAAATTGATTTTGTTTGATATATAAGGTCTAAGCTATACTGAATACAACAAACTAACTCAAATTTGAGTTGCATTAGCCAGAGCTTTTATTATTATATGTGAGCAACAATCATGTGTGACATTGGAAAACATTGAAACTTCTGTTCCATTATTATATCAGTGGTATTGTACTTAGATCCAAATGAAGAAACCTACGTTAAAACAGAGATAAAAAACTCTTTTGAGGAAATATTTCTAGAAGCATTGAATGTTCTGCCTCCAGTCTGCATTATTCTTTGATATGTATGTCCATACAGGAAAGTTTTAAAAATGAAAGAAAAATTGAAAATAACTTGAAATTTTGGAATTTGATGCTGCTCATAAAAGCATGGAGGCTGAAGTGACTTAAAACTCCTGGAAAAACATAGCGCTGGGTAATCATGATTACCATTGGCTGAACACCTTATTGAAACAGACTTATTGCCCAATCAGTCAACATTATTATGCACGAATGAATATAAATTTATCTATTGCTCATCCCCAAGCAATAGCAATGTAGTATAATGTCGTACCACAATAGACAAAAGATTTGGACTATTCTCTGAAACGTCAGAGAAAATTCTTTGTACATAAGATCTGCAAGTATGTTCAAATCCATAAATTTTGGGGGACATATTTGGACGTGTCGTGGACCCAAAACTTTAACACTGTGTTGTGGAGAAAATATTTGAAAAATTTTCTCACAGACTACAACATTCTAAACCAAGAAATGTTTTAGCTTCTATAAAGTGCACTATTACACACTTTTGATGTTAACAGAACAAAAAAGTTGGCCTTCCATAAAAATCCAAAATGGCTACCAAAAACCAATATTTTTTTTTCTTTACACAAAGACAATTGTGTATCAATGTCTAATACTTGTAAGGATTTTACATAAATAGCTGGTTGTGTGTTTCTGGATATATAAGAATAGTTTCTAACATTTTTATTAATCCAAAATGGCTACCAATATGGCAAGTAGATGTTGGACTGGACCAGACCTGTTGAGCCTGCCAATTTCAGCAGGGGACTCCCAGTTTGGCAGCCAATCTCCCGCTCTAATGGCAACCCCCTATTTTCTTTCACTTTGTCATTTTCCAAACCTGTTTTCCAGTAATCCAACATTTTTTGTGTGTTTACTATACGGAAATCATGGATGCGTGAGACTATGCAAGAATTAAGTGTTCCATTTGACAGATAAAAAAGGGCAGTTCACATTTCGATGGCTCAACCGTGATTGGCTGGATGATAGAGATTGACAGTTCACAGTTGCACCTCTCTACTGACTAGTCTTATGTGAATAGAAAGTGCTGTGCTACACCACAAAACAACTGAGAAGAAAGCAACGGCCTGTTTTCATTCATGTTCAATAGTTGATATTTGTTAGATGCTACTTGTTACTGTTCTTCCTAATGTGGTGCTTTTCACAGGTGGACGTAAATAGGTTAATTAACAACTTTCTTGTCAACAACTTTCATATTTTTTAAACAGTGGCATTTCATTTTCGAAAATAAATATTAAAATAACCGATCATTACTGACAGGGTTGGGGCGAATACATTGTAAATGTATTGAATACGAATACGAATACTTTGAAATTTTATGAATACGAATATGAATACGAATACACAAAATTTACTGTTATCGTTTTATCATCTATTAAACTTTAACAGATTGGATAAGTGGGCTTTATTGCTTGTCGTACAGTGACGTATGTATCACCTATTTTCGATACTGGCACAGGTTAAACTTAATGCTAACAGCCTCTTTTTCGTAGCCAGGGGAAGGCCTGTGAAAATGTATGATGTGTAGGGCCATATTTGATGTTACTGTTAGTTGACAAATAAAGTTGGATATTTATTTTAGTGTTAAAGAATGTACAAATAAAAGATTAATCAGTTGAATTTGTTGACTGATTCCTTCTGCCCCACTTTCTAGTTCAGCGAGGGGGCCTGCCACTACGTTTAGATAGCTGAACTACCCCACTTTCCTACATGTACATTGATAACATCAGGTTTTGAATTCATTTTTGAAAGCTCTCAATGAGAGCTTTCCAGAGAATAATGCAAGAACCCAATGTTATGAATGCAGAAAAATCTTACCGAACTTGCAATGTACATTCGTTCAGTCACTAGGGGTATAAAGGGCTCTGTCATATTGCCCATAGTGTATAATGGTAGTGAATTTTGACTTGCACAGAAATCTCCCTGACAAGCATGGAAATCTCCATGAGAGCTCAACAAAATCTCCCTGACAACCGCATTCAGAGGTTAGCTGGTCTGGTCTGTGCGCATCTGTCTTCAGTGATCTCGTCAACAACTTTAAATTAGAACTTATAGCAAAAATGTGTGAGAAAACAGCCTCCCACGAGCCTGTGATAGGAATTTCAAATTTCACGGCGGCACTTTAGAATTTCATTTGTGGTCCATACAGAAGAATAGTAACTAAACATTCTGTTGGTGATACTGTACATTTGTCATCAAATTGCATTCAAAATTGCTCAAAAAGCCAGCAAGGTAGTATTTACGAGTCATTTTGAATTTGTTAACCCTTTTCAACATGAAAATGTCACATATCCAGTTTTATAGCATAACTGCATGTTTAAGGAGTATATGTGCCCCCCCCCACACCCAACTTTTCCTTTCAATAGCAAAGGGTGAGAGCTCATGAGAGTTGAGACCAACATTATTTTTGCCAACCCATCATTGCCATCTCATTGGGAATTAATAGAAAGAGGATGCATAAACTGTTTACTCTTATGATGTGACCAAAGATTCCCCCATTTGATTTGTCTCCACTACTGTCTTTTAAGTAAAAAAAAAAAAATGCACATTTTTGGATCCATATTTAAAAATTTCATCATCAGCCAAAACAATGTTTCAAGTTTTGGCACGATGGGGAAGTTTTTTAAATAAGGATCCATGCATTTTTGTGAGTCGCAAACATAGACAGAATGGCATTCATGTTGGAACTGTCATTTTTTACCGCATGAGATCGATTTTGGTGGAGGGATAATATTGAATGAGAAACCAAAGGCTTCGAGTTCAATATTATCCCTCTGCCAAAATCAATCGCGTACGGTAAAAATGACAGTTATAATGCGTATGCTGTTCTGTATCTATTGCACGCCTACAGTTTACTAAAACATTATTAATCGCTTTTGCGGAGGGATAATATTGAACTCGAAGCCTTTGGCTTCTTGTTCAGTATTATTCCTCTGCGGAAATCGATCTCATGCATTGAGAAATGACAGTTCCAATGCATATGCTGTTCTGTATTTACTGGACGCCCACAGTTTACTGAAAAATAATATTAAAAACACAAATTTTTGCCAAAAATAACCAAAAAAGTCAAAAAAGAAAAGAAACAGTGAAATAGTCCGCACATGTGATCTGTATTGTTCAAGGACAATACAGAAACAGTTAGTGTTCGCTTCGGTTTTGCAAAAAAAGCGTGTATTTTATGTAAGTAAAAGCATAGGCTTGCAATAAATAGCTTTGTGCATTGTATTTCTACCAAACCTCTAAGACACATGGTCCACCAGATAGATATTTATCAGTATGTGGGTGCCCTTATATGATTGTGCTCCCCCTTCCCCATGCAGTTCAACATCCAGCTGCCATATTGGTAGCCATTTTGCATTTTGAAGAACCTTTTTAACATAAAAATGTTAGAAACAATTCCTGTTATATATCCTGACACACACAACCTGTTATTTAAATGAATTTATTTTTTTTTTTAATCCATTTTAACAGCAATCATTTTTCATATAGGCACCACTTTTTATATACCCATTGAAAAAAGAACGCATACCATCCATCCATCCATCCATCCATCCATCCATCCATCCATCCATCCATCCATCCATCCATCCATCCATCCATCCATCCATCCATCCATCCATCCATCCATCCATCCAATACCAAAACCCACCCGCCCACCCATCCATCCATCCATCCATCCATCCATCCATCCATCCATCCATCCATCCATCCATCCATCCATCCATCCATTACCTAAAGCAGTGGAAGGTGTGGCCTAACACAAAATATTTCCATTGTCTAGTAGTGGGTGTTGTTTCCTTATGTGGTAACCCTGCTATCCTTAAGTCATTGGGTGTTGGGTTTGCAACAAAAGAAAAAATAAGGTTCACATTTCATGGGTCTGCCTGTCCATCCATCCATCCCCATCCATCCATCTGTCCATAAACAGTATGGTTTCCATGTAATAACTTGACTATGAGTTTTCCAGAGTTTTCAGATTTGGTTTGTATCATTAACTTTTGGGAATACAGGCTTGGTATTGAATGTCAGCTCCACCCACTCATTTTCACCAGAGTTATGGCACTTTGTACAAAATTGGGCTGTTGATTGATTTCCATGCAATAACTTGAGTATGTTTATACCTAGAGTTTTCAAATTTGGTTCATAGCATAAACATATGGGATACAGATTGGTATTGAATTTCAGCTCTACCCGCCTAATTTCACCAGAGTTACTGCTAATTTTTGTACAAAATTGGGCCATTTGTTTGTTTTTGTGCAGTAAGTTTACTATGATTTGACCTACATTTTTCAAGTTCAGTTTGTAGCAGTAATATATGGATGCAGGCTACTAATAAATTTTGGCTCGACCCCAGCCATTTTCTCATGACTTCAGGTCCTTTGTTTGTACAAAATCCAGCCCTTTGTTTGTTTCTGTACAATAACTGTTGTATGGTTTGACCTTAGTTTTCAAATTTGATTTATAGCATCAGCACATGGGAACAGAGGTTGCTATTGAATTTCAGCTCTTGGTATTGAATTTCAGCTCCACCCTCCCCTTTTATACCAGAGTTTTGGCACTTGGTATGAAATTGTGCTGAATGAAATGAATTTTTAAAAATCTTCTCCAGAACCACCAAACAAAATCTTTCAGTATTCAGTATACAACATCTATAAGAGGGAGGATCAGATTCAAGTTTGGTCAAATCAAGTCCCTGAATTTATAATTGGGCTCCCTTTTGGAGCCCTGAATTTTAACTTACTGTAACACGAGGGAAATTCTTTTCAAATCTTCTTCAGATCCACCAGTCAAAATCTTTTGATATTGTATACAACATCCTTATGGGAGGTGTGTGTATGTGTGGGTTGGGAGCAGACACAAGTTAGTTCAAATCAAGTGTAGGGCTGCACGGTATACCGGTACACCGGTAATTACCAGTCTTGAGAATGATACCAGATGAATACCGGTATTGTTTTAAAAGTACTGGTATATCGTAAGAAATGGTATTGGATCAAATTATCGAAGTTGAAGTCGATATATTATTAGGGAAACTCTGACTACTCCTGTAATAAAGTACATGTCAATCAGTCTTCATTTGACTAGTGAAAACACAGTTTGTAGTGCACTTGAGCTGCGTAAGTTACAAGTAAGTATACACGTAACAGCAATTTGAAACTGAAACTTGAATATTTCGGGAGTGCGTCAAATTCAGGGAATGAATACTTTGACACATTTGTGTATGTTTTCTCACGTTTCCCATGTAGATAATAAAATTACTCACAAAATCATTATAGGGAGTGTTTGTTTTATTTATTCTATTCCTTTCAAAAACAGATAAAACCTGAAGCCATGTTTATCAACATTTCCATCAACACTCTCATTGTGAACTTTGAACTTATGAATATTAATAAGCTGTTCATTGGCAATGAAGGCGTGGGTTGGACATCCCTGTCACTTTTCGTCCCAGTTTTAAAACGACAACCAGAAATCTAAAACTTAACTATTTTTTTGTAACTTCAAATATTTTTTCACAGATGTTATCCCAGAAATTAATAATGAATTCAAATAAAAGTATTTATATCTTAACCCTTTAAGAACCACACATCACATCATGTGAAGTTTTGGTGGTATGAACATACACGGTACAGAAACAGAAACAAAGGGAAAGGTAATCTTGCACAATAATAATCCATTCAGACATTAATAATTGCCGCTCACATGGACATTAATTACTAACACAAACACACCACTGACCATATCTATCAACACTTAAAATACAGTAGGTCATAAGAAGAACCAAACAATGGCGAGGAAAATGCAGGGTGCGAATGCTCACACTCCATAAAACAGCTGTATTAATTAATATTAATGAGCAAAGGAAAAATAAACACTACAGTCAGCTACAGTGGCGAATTGTGGGATATTCTTTTCGAACAGAAAGTCATGGCACTTTATTGTTTTCCCTCATGTCTGAGCTGTCTCTGTGATGTGATTTTAAATCAAAATAAAATAACTCTGTGCATGTTTGTAAAAAAAAAGTGCTTTCTTCAAGATATTGTGTTCAGCTGAACATAAGGTACCGAGTACAGTAAATTTTATTCAATTGTTAACCGCCCAAAATGTAACTGTGTTGTCAACTGTTTACGAACTCAGTCCCCATAACATTGCCCAAGTTTTTCACCCTCTGAACTGGTCTACGATATACCGGTATATCGCGTTATTTCTTTCAATACTGATACCGGTATTGAAATTTGAATACCGTGCAGCCCTAATCAAGTGCTTGAGTTCATATTTAGGCTCCTTATGGGAGCCCAAGTTTTAACTCTGTGCAACATGAATTCTTGAAAATTCTTCTTCAGATCCACCAGTCGGAATCTTTTGATGTTTAGTATACAGCATCCTTAGAAGAATCAGATTCAAGTTTGTTAAAATCATGTCCTTTATAAGTGTTTTTAATTAATTTCCATGCTATTGCTTTTCAGAGCTCCGGAGATGTTTTTGCAATCAAAGTTTTTCAGGATCTGCCAGGAGTAGAGTATTCAGACTCCCGTCTGCGAGAATTGCAGTTATTACAGACTATCAAACATGAAAATGTCATTCAGTTTATTGCAGTTGAGAAGGAGGTAAGTTATATCACATTCATGTCTCCTTGAACCACTTTTAATTGCATATAACTTTCAAACACAAAACCATTTACCACATCTTCAGTTAAATTTTTATCTAGTAATTGCATTTTGGTAAAGGATGTTGAATGAATAAAAACTAGTAGTCTATCAGTAAATTAGGGATGTCACAAATATTCATTCACTGCAAGCTCGATTAGTATTTTCCTTTGTTGAATAATCAGTAAATTTTTACGGCCTTTAAATGCTTAGAAATTGTGTGGATAAGTGACAAAAACTTAATTATTTATTAAGATAAATGTTAAGAATTATTAATTGATTTGGTCTGCTACAGGCCTGAAAATGAAGATTTTTTAGGTAACTGTTTTGTCGTTCAACCAGTTTTGTTCTGGACCAGTGATTTTCAAAAATGACAACGTTTTCCTGAATCACCGGATCTAAAAATGAACTGAATTTGGCTTGGATGCCAGTAATAAAGTATCCTACCCATAATAAAGTGTCCTACTGAATTTTGTTTCGCAATAGATACACTGAATATCTTCAAAAATACATACATATCATTCCAGAATTATTAATAATAATGGAATTATAACAGTTTAATTGTTATTTTTAAAACAGTACAGATTTTCCAGGAATCTTCTTTATTAGAGACAAGAGGTTAACAATAAACACCCATCGGTGTCGGTTGTGTAAAACTACTGAATATTGCAAACTTTTAAATTAAACAGAATAATTACTAACTTTTCTTTGTTTGTCAAGTAAGTATTGTTTGTGGCACGCAGTGTTACTGTAAATGTCATCGCTGAGTAACTTAACAGTGGAATATTTTTCGCAAACTGCAGCCACAATAAATTTTTGACTTGTTACTTATACATAATTCCAACAAAAACATTTACCCAACCCTACATAAAATAGATTTTCAGAATGAAAATGATATACAGTGGAGGCCACTTAATTGGATATCTCTTAACTGAATACCCCTCTTAATTAAATATAATTTCCCAACACAAAACCATTTACCATACCTCAATTACAAATTTGACCTGTTAATTGAAAATAGGTTATAGAGTAAACTCCTGTTAATTGAAGAAAAAATCTTTGTAACCTGTCCAGAAATTACCCTGACTTGCCCCAGTTTCCCTTTGTTTATAGACCTATTTGGCCTCAGTACATCCAATACAGGAATTTAATCTATTATATCTTGTTTGACAGAGGTCATGGAGCCCTATCAAACAAGATATAATAGAATAAATGCTAAGTTTATCTCTAGAATACAGGAAAGTGGCAATATATCTGTTAATTGAATTCTCCGGGAACATGGTGGCTCAGTGGTAGACTGTTAAACTTCTATACTGGTTCTCTCCAGGTACTCCGGCTTCCTCCACCCGTAAAACTGTCACGGTCATGATTAGCCACTGTGATTAAGCATGTGACCTTAAACACCAATAAATAAATAAATTGAATTCTCCTGTTAATTGAATAATTTTCATTGGCAAAGTGGCTATTCAATTAACAGGGTTCCACTGTATAAGATGAATATTTGGCTGTGTTACCCAACATTAGTTTGAAAATGAGTTCGTATAAGAATTAAAAATATTCATATCTGTCAACATTGCATTGAATGGCAGAAATATTACTGGCTTCTCCCATTTTGACATCATGCAACTCCTAAGTAAAACCAATCAAATGCTTCATTTGATAAAAGTGGAGTGAATTCCATATGAAATTTATGTTACTAAGCATTCCAACAGTTCTGTTGGTTAAGTGTGCACCACATGCTCTTGCAAAAAATTCTCGTCCTCAATTCATTGTATTTAAATCAACATGCATAACTGAAAAAGCATCAATATCTTCAGTAAATATATATGCATCAAATCGTTAACCTATAAAAATCAAGCTGTTTGATATCCTGATTTGAAAAACATTCTGACGAAATTCAGTCAAATATTTATCAGTTACGATTCAACACCCCAGTACAAGTTGTATGAAATTGTTGAACATAGAAATTTGCGAGACTGTGTCAGTTGGGATGCTTGATTATGAAACATCCATTTGTGATTTAATTGAACAGCTAATCAGCCCCATTCAGGCAATTGCTCATTTAGTCGGTCTACTGCTTGTTTTATTGAACACCAGTCAGCACTAGAACATTCATTTGAAGACAGCTGTTCTTTTTACTGATTATGAATCATTGGGAATCACGCAAACCATATAATTTAAAGTATGGCAGCAAGTACAAATATGCCATCCTAAAATGAACTAACAACAACAATTGTGTGCCATCGCAAATTTTTTTTTTAATCTTGTGTACAGCGGCAACAAACTGACCTTCATTTTTGCAAGGTTGTTGCATAAAACATTCTAAAAAATAAAATGCTAATTTTGACGAAAGTGTATCACACCGGAATGGGTTTTAAAAAAATACTGAGGCTGCAGGGGAGGGGGGGGGGGGGGGTGTATTCATTTTTAGCTTAACTTGACATAGTCAGGATAAGCTATTGCCATCACACGTGCGGAAGTCTGTTAGTCTGTGAGTCTGTTAGTCTGTGAGTCTGTGAGTCTGTGACGTCTGTTCACATTTTCCTTTAGCACGGGCTACACCCCACAGTTCTTGTCTGATCATCACGAAATTTCATATGCGGGTTGGGGGTCATGTCTAGATGAGAACGTCCCCTTTTGGTCGCGATCGGCAACCGGTATGGTTGCCCGAGCCCAAAACCCGAAAACCATTAGCACAGTCTACAGGTCGTATTTATGAAGGGATTTCATTGTAACTTGGTAGGATGCCTCTGTATAATGCCTAGATGAGAACATCCCCTTTTGGGTATGATCTATCAACCATGATGGCTGCCCAAGCCCGAAACCCAAAAACTTTTAGCACAGTCTGCAGGTCATGTTTAATGTGGAGGGATTTCATTGTAACTTGGTAGGATGACTCCTTATGACGTCTAGATGTGAATTTCCCCATTTGGGCATGATCTACCAACCGTGACGACTGCCCGAGCCCGATGCCCGAAAACCTTTAGCACAGTCTACAGGTCATATTTATGAAGGGATTTCATTGTAACTTGGTAGGTTAACTTCATATAATGTCTAGATGAGAAAGTCCCCTTTTGGAAGTGATTGGGCAACTGTGACGGCTACAGGGGCCCGAAGCCCGAAAACCTTTAGCACAGTCTACAGGTCATATTTATGAAGGGATTTCATTGTAACTTGGTAGGATGACTCCAAATAATGTCTAGATGAGAACGTCCCATTTTGATCGTGATCATTCAGCCTTGATGGGTGCCTGAGCCCAAAAACCTTTAGCATAGGTAAAGGTCATATTTATGGAAGGATTTCATTGTAACCTATTAGGTTGACTCCATATAATGCCTACATGATGACATCCCCTTTTGGTCGTGATTGGTCAGCTGTGATGGCTACAAGTGCCCGAAGCCCAAAAACCTTGAGCACAATCTACAGGTCATATTTATGGAGGGATTTCATTGTAACTTCGTAGGATCACTCCAGATGATGCCCAGATGAGATTGTCCCCTTTGGTTGCGATCATTCAACCATGATGGCTGCCCGAGCCCGAAGCCCGAAAACCTTAAGCACAGTCTACAGGTCATATTTATGAAGGGATTTCATTGTATCTTGGTAGGTTGACTTCATATAATGTCTAGATGAGAACGTTCCCTTTTGGACATGATTGGGCAACTTTGACGGCTAAAGGTGCCCGAAGCCCGAAAACCTTTAGCACAGTCTACAGGTCATATTTATGAAGGGATTTCTTTGTAGCTTGGTAGGATGACTCCAAACAATGTCTAGATGAGAACGTCCCATTTTGGTCATGATCATTCAGCCTTGATGGCTGCCCGAGCCCGGTATATATCACAGGTGTATTTGTTGATACTAACTGCTTTCTTGGCAGTTACAGGAGCAAAGTGCAGTGCATTACAATCCTGTGCGGTAGCATTTGCAATTTCCAGTACATGTTGAACGCTTGCAGCAGAACTTCTGTAGTTCTTGACAGCACTCTGCTAAAGCAGAGAGTGTAGTCCAGTGTGGTTCCCACAAATTGTTGTGTTTAAGCCAACCCCAGCTGTTAGGATCTGGTAACTGTTGCACTGGAGAAGAAGCCTGGCCCCAAACATGACCCGCTTGGAAAACTGCCCTTTTAACATGCTCATACAGGGATGCCCTAGTTGGTGGTAATGCCATTGTATGGACGTTGCTTTCGAGCGAACAAATCAAGGTGACATTCGTCTACTCTGCATGTTGTGCTTGAACGGTCGTACATGACAACAACAAAATGTTCCAAGATATCCATGTCTGCCCCTTTAACTTCATTCTGTGGTGAACTGAGTCGACAGAAAACCTCTGTTGCAGCCTCATACACATTCCATGCCCGCCAAGCAGATTTCTTTCCTTTTCCCACAAAGGCAGACACTGTATCACACCCTGTAAAAGCATGAAAGAAAGGTAAAGCACTTGACCGAGGTCCAGTTGATTTGGTAATGTCGTGTACTTGGGGCCAGCGGAAGTGTTGTCCCTTCCCAAAAGCTAACCACATTGAATTAATCTGAAGGTCAGTAAACACGGAGATGGCTATAACAGCAACATCTGTGTCGGAAGTAACAACAGTCATGCTATTAAAACCTGTAACAACAGTCGCATGTTTGGCATGAACAAACATATGGGTGTCTGCCTCTTCATGGTTACAGGGTGACAGCATATCTGTGTTCAGTTCTTTATTACAGGCAGCATCATCCCCTTTAGTGACAACTATAAGGCTGTTTGTCTGAGCATTTACAATTCTATCTGCCAAAAATCCAAACAGTTCAGTTTTGTTTTCATCACACCTCAGGAAATTGCTCCACGACTTTGGTACGTTACTCTTACCGACCACTTTTCTTCGAAACCCAGCTCCCCTTTTCTGTCGAGTTCCTGCTTTGAGGCTACTTTCGAGGTATACATCAAAAACAACATCTACTCTTGTACATTTTTGTGCACATCTTACAGTGTATGGTATAATAACCTCAGCAGCATAGTCATCAGATGTTTTAGCAGTTCCAGGTGGTTTTGCATTGACCATAGCCGCACCATCTATAATCATAACTTCAGTATGAGGCTCTTCTACTCGAGCAGCTATCCCTGTCTCTAAAATGTCCATCAGCTGTGATTTTACTCCAGAGTTGAGGATACCATTGTGTGATAATGATGGTGGATACTGTTGGTTTTCATGTTGAAAAAAGTTTTGAAGGTCACACTGTCGATTTTGGCACGATATAAAAAGTCGTGAAAAAAGTTGACAGTCATTTTTCAAACTCTCTATTTTCAGATTCTCCACCGTAGTATGAGGCTTGATTTTTTTGCTGAAAAGGGAAAGCTTATTTTTTGCCAAGGGTTCATGAAAACTCTCTTGTCCATTAGTTGTTGATTTTTTCAGGAATTTATCATACTGTTTTCTGCCAACAGGTAAAAGCTGAGCCATCGACTCGTTTACCTTTTTATCTGCAACTTCTTTGACATCGAGGGAATAAAGGTCTTGTGAATATTCTTCAAATGGACTGCCATACTCAGATATTGTTGAAATTAGTCTACAGACTTTATCCTGAAAGTCCTTCTGAGCAACAGGGGTATCGTCATGGTGTCTTCTGTTTCGTTTCAACTCTGATTTGCCAGCTGCATCTGCAAATTCATTGATAATCCTGCTTATTTCCGGCCCCGCTATCATCCATCGCCTCAGTGCTGCTGGGTCTTCTGTTAACCCAATAGCTCCACCATGACCCTTAACTATGGCATTATTTTGCTCGTTAGCTTGATCGATTGAGATACCAGAGAACACTCGTTCAGTTTTGTGAACAGCAAAATGACCCTTGCAAAATTCTGTATATATATCAGGATGTAAAGTCTCAAGCCTGACCATATCACGAAGGTGAACTGGGAGCCACCGGGCATAATTTATATGGTCCAGGGCAAAGAAGTAGGGAATAAGTTCAGCTAGTTATTCTTTGTATAGTAGGAAATCACTTTCACGAAATGAGCAGACAAAACAAAGTATCAACAACTCTAGTTTTAGAATTGTGGACCAGAACTGAAACTATGGGATCTTTTCTTGATCACCACACCACTGCATAAAAACTTTGAACTCCTCTGCTTTGTCAAGAAATGGACCTTCACTCTTATTAAAAGCAGTTTTCATGAGACTGAACAGAGCAGCAGCTGTAACCTGATGTGCGTGCCTAGTTTTCAACACATTTGAAGCTGACAAAAAGGAGTCAGCTGTTCCAGAAGTAGCAATATCTGCACCTGTCAATGCAGCTGTCCTATTTGTTGCAAATGTTCTTCAAGTAGAGCCTGATATCAAGTCACCACGGCCAGACTATAAAGCCCTGACAAAACTTCATTGACAAAAACATTATGGCTGCCCATCTATTTTTAGAAATGTCGGCCATCTTGAAAATGGCCTAATTTTCAGTGGCCAACTATCTCAGGTTTTTCTACTATATCTAAAGAACACATGGTGAAAATTTCATGCTTGTATCATCAAGTGAACTATTTTCATAAAAAATGACACTAAACCGCTCCACTAACATGAAGGACTGTGGAGAGGGTATATATACAACTGGTTACTTATGCTTTTAACTGGTAGCGTGCTGGAAGCTCATATTTGGGCTTTATGCTGAAGAGCAGGTACCACAGCTTGAAGGCTCATATTCAGAGCATGTGCTTTGTATTAACTTTGAATTGATATTATTTAGTCTGTGAGCATTTGCCGTGTTACAGTTTATGGGACTACTCACAAATTAAAAACTAAAAGTCAAACCTGTTCAAACCATATGGATGTATGGTTTTCAAGATAAAGATTAAATGTAGTTCCTTATCATGCCTGTTTTGTGTGTTTTGGACGATGTCAGGGTCACTCGGAAGTACATCAATAATACTGAAATCCAAATTGTCAGATGAGTGGTCCGGTTCATTATAGTGTTTGCTGACGGGTTTATCGAGTTTGTTTCTGATGTCCCTTAAATGTTCCAAGATACGGACACGAAATGCACATTTAGTCTCACCAACATATTGTATTTTGCATTTATTACAGGTCAAAAGGTAAATCACATTTCTGCTTTGGCAGTTGTGTCTATCTTTTGATTTGTACTTCTGCTTGGTTTTCGAAGCTTGGAACCAATTGCTGTTGGGTAGTTTAGGCAATTGGTGATGTCGTTGGGTCGGAAAGGATTGAGAATGCTCCGTCCACTGATTAGTTGTCGAGGGGGCTGATACTCAATTTTTGACCGAACTAGTATGTTGCGTAGGTTAGGATTTCTATGGAATGCCAATAGTGGCAAGTCCGGAAAAATTTCATTGCACGTGTCGGAGAGTTGGAGAATGGGCAAGAGTTTCTTTATTTCATTGAATAAGGAATAACTGTCGGGGTGATAGTTGATGACAAACGGTATTCTGGTATTGTCCTTCTTGGCATGGGGTATGAACAGAGTGTCCCTGTCCATACCCTTTGCCATGATGAAGGCTTCCTGAAGTATGGCTTGTGGATAGTGCCGGTTTATGTAATATTGTATCATGTTGAGGGCATTTTTGTCAAAGTCGTCCTCATCGGTGCATATATGGCAGAACTGCATGAGTTGTCCATAGGGGCCACCAGCCTTACAAGGGTAAGGGTGACAGGAGTTGAAATCCAGATAACTGTGAGTGTCATTTTCTTTGGTGTGTAGGTCCATACGGAGCCTTTTCCCATTACATATGACTTTTGTGTCCAGAAATGTGACAGAAAGGTTAGAATATTCCGCTGTGAATTTTATGAAGTGGTGGGTCTCGTTACAGTATTTTAAAAACTGCTTGAGGGCCACTTCTCAGTGTGACCAAACCATAAAAATGTTGTCAATGAACCTGAGGTGCATGTCTGGTTTGAGGGGGGCCCTGTTTAGGAGCTTCTCAAATTCACCCATAAATATATTGGCGAAGGATGGGGCTGGGGGTGCCCATAGTCGTACCTGAAATTTGAAGGTAATGATCTCCATTGAAGTCAAAATTGTTACTGTGTAGGACAATTTTAAGAATTAGTTTGAGGGAACAGTCCCTGATCTCCAGGACCTGGAGATGGTGTTCCAATTTGGAAAGCTTGGACCGGATTTTACATACTTTACGATAAATCTCATAGTGGTCCTGCAAGATTTGGGGTTTGATGAGTTTGTCTTGTGTTGAGGTCTATTCAGAGTCAATTTTCCTCTTTTTCTGAGCCTGAGGGCAAGAATAATTTAGCACTCTACCAGTTAAACAACCTAACAACTAACTGCAACAAGGTTTTTCAGCCAAAAGAAAATGAAACTGAAACAGCAATATGAATTCTACAACCTCCCATCTCTCTTCTTTTTACAGATCAAAGGTAATTAAAACCGAAACTAGCCATTCTGGAACAAAATTTATTACAGTTAGTTTCAAATTTAGTCCTGTGCTAAACATGTTTCATGCACATGGGGGTATCGCATGGATGACCGATTGCCTATCCCTGCACATCCCATCAGTTACAAAAACCGTTGTGTAGGAACTGTTTCATTTGTAATTGAATCAGACAACAGTAAAACCATCGTTTATGGCCCCAAACAATCAAATACCACATAGTTATCCCCTAATTTTACAAGTTCTGCCACTTCTGTGCTGTCACTCTTGGAACTCTACTCTTTTAAGTTTTTTCTGATGTTAGGAAAATAAGTAACAGATAAAAACGAGGAATGCTGTGCAAATATAGCAAGGAGTTATTTCAACAATCAATCTTTCTGAAATCCAGCATGCACTCAAGCTGTTCATTTTTGGTTTGTTCAAGGGGAGGTTTAGAGATCACATTCTGTCGTTCGTTTATCCTTTCATCCATTATCCGGCCATTATAAATTTTACATTTTCAACGCCTCTTAAAAAATTACTGGATCAAATTTAACAACATTTATTCAGATACCCAGTCAGAACCTTTTGATATGTGGTATACAGCATACTTAAGAAGGTCAGATTCTAATTTGTTCAAATCAAGTCCCTGGGGTCATATTTGGGCCAAGGGTCAGCCTGGCAACTGATTTTCGGGAGAAGTGACTTCTCCCTGCAGAGACTTTAGGGAGAAGTAAGGGGCCAGAAGGGAGAAGTCTGTTGACATGAGGGAGAAGTCAGAAAAAACCTATAACGTATATGACATCAAGACAAAATAAATATACGTAGAGGATACAACGATAGCTAACATGACGAATTGTGGAGAAAAAAATAAATAAAAGTTGTACAAACATACACAGACACACAAAACTAAGTCAGATGGTATATAACAAGAATGTAGGTTAACCCTCTCCCTCCACCACCATCCACCCTACCCACCACCACCCACCCCACCCCTACAAAAAAACTGTGTCTTTCATGGTTTCTGAATGCCCTAACTCTTTCCCTGCCAGTGATGACTATGGTTACCATGCAGCTGATTTTGTATTTGCCTCAATGCATTGGATTGGAAATTTAGCATTACCCATTGTGAGAGTGTTCTTTTCCATAATAGAAGGTATATTCTTTAAAAAAAAGAAAATTTAAAATATTTAAAATAAATTTCAAGTTCACATAAGAAGCTGGGTCATTCATGGTTTCTGAATACCCTAGTTGAATTGAAAAGGGTAGTTAAAAAAGTTTTCGATATCCTTCGTTAATTAAGCGTTATTACGTTATTAGTCCCCTACGGGAACCGTAAGGGGACTATAGGATTGCACTCCGTCCGTCTGTCTGCCCATCTGTCCATCTGTCTGTCTGTTTTTATGTTACAACCTCTCACTCCAACATGCTTTAAGCTACACCTTTCATATTTGATACATGGATAAATGGTTCTGAGGGGATAATGCACGCTCAAAATCTTTTTTTCAAAATCCAAGATGGCGGAATGACGGCCATTTTTTGTGTGTTTTTTTAAGCTTTCTTCTCTATTTTCATGTTACCACCCTTCCCTCCAACATGGTTCAAGCTACACTTTGCATATTTGGCACATGGATAGAGGGTTGGGAGGGGATGATGCACGTTCAAAATATTTTTTTTTCAAAATCCAAGATGGCGGCATAGCGGCCATTTTTATTGTGTTTTTAGCTCAACTTGACAAAGTCAAGCTGAGCTATTGCCATCACTTCTTGTCCGTCGGCGTACGTACGTACGTTAGTATGTTAGTACGTTAGTACGTACGTTCACAATTTCCTTTGGCACACCTCACAGGTCGCATTTATGATCAGATCACTTTGAAACTTGGTATGCTTGTTTGGGGTGACCTCTAGATGGGAGCTATCGATTTTTTTCAATTTCCGTCAAAAAATGTTGCCGTGGCCAACGTTCTTAGAACTTAGTTTAGTCAGACCACAATATTTCCCTTTGGCACACCCTACAGGGCACATTTATGATTGGATTGCATTAAAACCTGGTATGCTTGTTTAGGGTGACCTCTAGATGGGAGCTATCGATTTTCTTCAATTTCCGTCAAAAAATGTTGCCACGGCCAACGTTCTTAGAACTTAGTTTAGTCAGACCTCAATATTTCGCTTTGGCACACCCTACAGGGCACATTTATGATCAGATTGCTTTGAAACCTGGCATGCTTGTTTGGGGAGACCTCTAGATGGGAGCTATCGATTTTCTTCCATTTTCGTCCAAAAATGTTGCTGCGGCCAGTGTTCTTAGAACTTAGTTTAGTCCAACCTCAATATTTCCCTTTGGCACACCCTACAGGGCACATTTATGATCGGATTGCTTTGAAACCTGGCATGCTTGTTTGGGATTACCTCTAGATGGCAGCTATCGATTTTCTTTGGTTTCCGTCAAAAAATGTTGCCACTGGCAATGACCTTCAATGTACTTAGTAAAAACTTAGTGTAGTTAAGCATCAATATTTCCCTTTGACACACCCTGCAGGGCACATTTATGATTGGATCGCTTGCAAATTTGGTGAGCTTGTTTGGGGTGACATCTATATGGGAGCTGTCGATTTTCTTCCATTTCTGTCAAAAAATGTTGACCTTTGAACTTAGTTTAGTCAGACCTCAATATTTCCCTTTAACATGGCCTTCAGGGCACATTTATGGTCAGATCACTTTGAAACTTGGTATATGTGTTCCGTGTGACCTCTAGATGTGAGCTATTGCTTTTTTTCATTTCCATAAAAATTTATTGTCGTTATCACCAACCTTTGAACTTACTGCATTTGTGCATCAACTTATCCCTTTTGCACTCTCTGCAGGGTACATTTATGAATTTCCATAAAAAACCCATTGCCACAAGCAATTATCATTATCAGGTTGTTTTGAAACTGTATGCTTATGCAGGGTGACAAAGATTGGAGCTATTGATTTTCTTTTCATTTCAATCAAAAACCGTTGCTGTTAGCAACAAACTTTGAATTTATTGCATTTGTGCATAAACATTCTTTGACATGGCAGACAGGCCACATTTATCATATGATTGTTTTTGAACTTGGTGTGCTCATTCGGCAAGAACTTTAGATAAGAGCTATTGATAAGCATTCATTTCTGTGAAAAAAGTTGCCATTTACAATAACCTCTGAACATACTGCATTTGTGTATCAACGTTCTTCCTTTAGCCAGTCTTACAGTTTACATTTAAAAAATGCATGGATTACTCTGACGTTGTGCACACACAATGCCGTTATGTTGAAATTTCATCAGATAACATTGGTACCAATGATCTTCAATTTTGACATTTCATTTATAACTTACCAAGTTCAAGTTTGTCAAGTTGAGCTACAGTGTCACTGACACTTTCATTTTTTTTGTAACCGTAAGCAATTTCGACTTTTTATGGATGAACTGTCTCTTACACATTTTTGTTTTGTTTTGAAACAATGGTTAATTTTAATAAATTCCTATTGACACGATGCGTGTCTTGTGTGGTACGCTGTTTTTGCTGGCACTTTGTTTTTAAATAGCCATTTTGTGCTGGTTGCTACCAGTTGGGGCAAATTATTCGAACATCTACACCATTACACCTCTTTTTAGAAATATAAAATTGGGCTAGTTTAACAATAAAATGCATAAAACTGCCATGTCTCCAAAGGAAGTTTTGGAGGGCGACTTGAATTTCGCCCCAGTGTAAGCCAAGGTTATTTGAGGAAGGACAAGGCGATTTCTTTGCTCAAGTTGCCCACTCGACTGACCCCTGATTTGGGCTCCCTATGACTGCCCAAATTTTAACATAGTGCAATATGAGAAATATTCTTTGAAAATCTTTGTCAGATCTTTGTCAGTCAGAATATTTTGATATTTGGTTTGCAACATCTTCATGGGGGCTAGATTCAAGTTTGTTCAAAGCAAGACCCCAGGTTCATATTTGGGCTCCTTGTGGGATTTAAAATTTAAACTTAGTGTTAAAAAATCTTCTACAGATCCACCCATCAGAACCTTTTTGATATTAGGTATATACAGCATCCTTATGGGGGTGGGGGAGGGCAGATTCAAGTTTGTTTAAATCAGCTGCCTGGGTTCATGTTTGGGCGCTGTAGTGTTAACTAGCCTTAGATGCTGAATATGACCATTTCTTATTTAAACAACTTTCTTGGGTGAGTGATTATGTCCCCTTGGGCCTCTTGTTTTTATATAGTCTTGAGAAAGGGTCACTTGGGTATGATCAATTGATTATGATTATCTCCACCAATTTATAGATAAGGAAAATCAATAAATTACACTGACAATCTTGTACTCTCTGTACTTTCATAAGCATTCAATTTTTAGTTCAACTTTATGAAGTCAAGGTTAGCTATTGTTATGCCTGTATGGATGTCTGTAAGTCTGTTAGTCTGTCCACAATTTGTTCAGCACAGACTACATCCTGTAGTTCTTTTCTGACCATCACTAAACTTCATGTACTTGTTTAGATTCATGCCAAGCTGAGAACTTCCCATTATGGTCATGGTGGCTGCCCACAATGACCGCCTCAACAGCCATTTTGAGTTTCTAAAGCACAGACTACAGGTCACATTTATACAATTTTCTTGATATGTTACAGAATGAATTAGTATGATTAGTAGATCAAAATGTCATAAGTTGGTTACGATTGGCTGCACATAATGGCTGCTATTGCAGACATTTTGAATTTCTCAGTCCACCTCTCCAACATCCATTCTGCTCTGGCTACAGCCCACAGCTCTTTTCCGATGGCCGAAATTCATATGCATGTTCAGGTTCATGCCTAGATGAGAATGTCTCATTATGGTCATGCTTGGGTGTCCATAATGGTCACCACATCAGCCATCTTGGATTTCTTCAGCATAGGCTACCGGTTGCATTTATGCATCAGATATTTAACTCACCTGAGCGAAGCTCAAGGGGAGCTTTGGTAATCACTTTCTGTCCGACTATCCATTCATTTGTTGGGCGTGAACCTTACATTGTCAACTTTTCCTCATAAACAACAGGGCCGAATTGTGCCAAACTTGATATGCATGTTCCTTATCATATGTCAACTCAAGTTTGTTCAAATAAAGTTGTCACATCCACAGGGAGCACCACAAAGGGGTTTCATTCTGTTAGCATCCACAAAATCTTTTTAAATTTTTTTTAAAAATCTTCTCCAGAACTACTAATCAGAATCTTTTGATACTGTGTATACAACAACCTTAGAGGGGTCAGATTCAGGTTTGTTCAAAACAAGTCCCTGGGTTCATATTTGGGCTTCTTATGGGAACCCAAATTTTAACTTTGTGCAATATGAGGAAATTTATTTTAAAATCTTCTTCAGATCTACCACTCAAAATGACTTGATATTTGGTGTACTGCATCTTTAGGGGGGGGGGGGGGGGGGGGGGGGGGGGGCAGCTTGAAGTTTGTTGAAATTAAATCCCGGGAGTCATATTTGGGCTCATTGTGGTAGCCCAAATTTTAACTTAGTGTAACATGAGGAATATATTTTTTAAATCTTCTTTTTCAGATCCATGAGTCAGAATCTTTTGATATTTGGTATGCAGCATAATTAGTGGAGTGAAATTCAAGTTTATTCAAATCAAGTCCCTGAGTTCATATTTGAGCTCCCTATGGGATCCCAAATTTTAACTTGGTGCAATATGTAAAAATTTATTTAAAAATCTTCTTTTTTCAGATCTATCACTCAAAATCTCATATTTGGTATACTGCACCTGCGGAGAGGGGTGGGGGTGGTGGTGGGGGTCAGTTTTAAGTTTGTTCAAATTAAGTCCCTTGAGCCATAGTTGGGCTTACTGTGGAGCCCAAATATTAACTTGATGTAACAAGAGGAATATTTTTTTTTTCAAATCTACAGATCCATCAGGCAGACTTTTTTGATATTTGGTATGTTGCATCCTTAGTGTGTTGAGATTCAAGTTTGTTCAAATCAAGTCCCTGGGTTCATATTTGGTCCACCCTTCTACATGAGGTAGTCCTGGCTGTCAAAAGTGTCATTAAACTCCAATAAATAATCAGGTCGGCCAATCAGAATCGTTAGATGATAGGTATAGAGCATCCTTTGGGTGAGTCAGAAACAAGTTTGTTCAAATCAAGTTCCTGGGTTCATATTTGGGCTCCCTATGGCAACCTAAATTTTAACTTAGATATGCAGCAACCTTAGGAGGTTCAGTTTCCAGTTCATTCAAATCAAGTCCCTTGGGTCATATTTGGGCTCCAGTCCATGTGGGATCCCAAATTTTAACTTAGAACAATACAAGTACTATTCTTTAAAAAATTTTCTTCTTCACATCCAGGAGTCAGAGCTAATTGTGGTAAACTTTAGTTAGATGTAAATGTGAATACATAAGATTAATTATTCATCAGATAGTTGCATCTGAGGCGTGGTTCAGTATAGTTTCGCTAGGCGGTTGGTGCCAAAGAAAACTCTGTCCTCGTGGGTTCGAACCCCCTCCATGCCAATGTAAACACAAGATTAATGTTTGCTCAAATGGGGACCACCAGAACACTTGAAACCACCTCCTCCCCCTGCAAAATGATATTTTTTGGCTATGAAAAGAAAATTTGGTGGAGTTTGAATGATTTTTGAATGAACTTTCATCCTGTGATGCAGGTGGCAGTGGGAGGGGTGCACTAAGAGATTTTTTCTCTTTGCTTTAAAATGTGTTTTGAAGGGGTTTGAATGGTGGTTTTACGCAAAAAAAAAAATCACCCAACAGACCCAAGTTAAAATAGATTAACTATATTGACATGTAGATACTGAATGTGACCTTAAATCCTTCTTTAAGCAATTTTATTAGTTGAGCAATCGAGGCCCCTTGGGGTCACTTGTTTTTATCCCGCACAAAAATGAAGTTTGTGGGGGATATAGAAATGGTAGGTGGGGTGGGGGGGGGGGGGCTGGGAGGCATTCGGTTGTTCATCCATCCGTCTGTCAGTCCATCTGAACATCCATCAATCTGTCTGTCTGTCCTTCTATCAGTCTGTAACGACATTGAACCTTCATATCTCAGTCATTGGATGTTGGATTTAAATGATCTTTGGTATGCTGATAGACCACCATGGGGAAAAGGATATTCACAAGTAACAGGTTTTGTCCATTTTTTTTTCTAGAGTTGTGGGCCTTTTTCTGATTTTTTTCAACTGCAACGAAACCCTTGGCAGGGGAACTGGTTCCTTTGCACCTTGTTTTTTTCAGATAGATAATAAAAAGTCAATAATTATAACACAGTTTACTTAAAAGCATATACTTTAAATATTTATGAAATTAATATATTAAATGCAACATAAAGTCAAGGTAAGTTGTACAGGCAACCAAGACTTCACTAGAAACCACTTCAAAGGTACTGTAATTTCCATTGGCAAGACCACCAAAAGTCTAAATGTTGGAACTTGTTTCAAAGCAGAAAAGGACATCAAAATAGTATTATGCAAAGCTGCCAATGGGACAAATTGAACAGTTGAAAAAAAAAATTATCCAGAAATGTCAACAAAACCATATCAGGTGGCTCCATATTTGTGGTTAACCAGTTGAGTGCTTTTTCATCTGGTTTGGTTGGTAACCGGTTGTGAATAGGTAATCTGGCTAACCAATTGAACACTAAATTTCTCAAGTATTTTATCAACCAAAAACTACAAACACTTACATTCCTTTATTTTTCTACAGACTATCAGCAATGCAACAGTTGTTGTCATGGAGTTTTGTGAAGGAGGAAGCTTATACTCAATGCTGGATACCCCCAAGTATGCATATGGTCTTTCGGAAAAAGAATTTCTTTTAGTCATACATCATGTCTGTAAGTAACCCTCTAACTTGACTGTTTAAAAATCTCACAACCCCCACTGTTATTCAAGCTGCTTTTCCATGGAATACCTCTCATTGCAAGCCTTGAAAGATGACATGGTTTACTGGTGCCATTTACAGGGCTTCTGCCTACATCCACTAGAAGAAAGGAGGCTGTTTAATTTGTGGGAAAATGTGCATTATTTGTAGCAGTTTTTAAACAAAAAACTTGTCTTGTTGTATGGAGTATTCCTCTTTCTTCTCCCCACACCCACTGAAAAAGTGTATGGAAAAATCAAAAGAGTACAATTTGGAGAGGTTTGACACAAACAAACAAATCTGCCCATATGATTTACATATTGAGCAGTTGAAAATTTTTATGCCACCCGACTTAATTATGCCCCCCAACTTAAGTCGGGTGGCATATAGTGATTGAAGTGTGCATGTGTCTGTGTGTGTGTGTGTGTGTGTGTGTGGGTTTGTCTTACCAACTTGGCGAGGTAACTAGACAAAAGAGTTTGCGTGTTTTACCTTACCGAGGTACAAAAGACAAAAGAAACCCTTTACCTTGGTTGTTTTCCCAGAACTGTACCGGCAAAATGAGGTAGAAACCGTTAGTCCACACAAAGGACAAACAATGCGGTACCTCGGTATGTAGGGCAAACAAGACTGTGTGTGTGTGTGTGTGAGTGTGTGTGTGTGTGTGTGTGTGTGGGGGTTTGTCTTACCAACTTGACGAGGTAACTAGACAAAAGAGTTTGCGTGTTTCGCCTTACCGAGGTACAAAAGACAAAAGAAACCCTTTACCTCGGTTGTTTTCCCAGAACTGTACCGGCAAAACGAGGTAGAAACCGTTAGTCCACACAAAGGACAAACAATGGGGTACCTCGGTGTGTAGGGTAGACAAGACTGTGTGTGTATGTGTGTGTGTGTGTGTGTGGGTTTGTCTTACCAACTTGACGAGGTAACTAGACAAAAGAGTTTGCGTGTTTCGCCTTACCGAGGTACAAAAGACAAAAGAAACCCTTTACCTCGGTTGTTTTCCCAGAACTGTACCGGCAAAACGAGGTAGAAACCGTTAGTCCACACAAAGGACAAACAATGGGGTACCTCGGTATGTAGGGTAGACAAGACTCTGTGTGTGTGTGTGTGTGTGTGTGTGTGTGTGTGTGTGTGTGTGTGTGTGTGTGTGTGTGTGTGTGCGTTTGTCTTACCAACTTGACGAGGTAACTAGACAAAAGAGTTTGCGTGTTTCGCCTTACCGAGGTACAAAAGACAAAAGAAACCCTTTACCTCGGTTGTTTTCCCAGAACTGTACCGGCAAAACGAGGTTGAAACCGTTAGTCCACACAAAGGACAAACAATGGGGTACCTCGGTATGTAAGGAAGACAAGACTGTGTGTGTGTGTGTGTGTGTGTGTGTGTGTGTTGTGTGTGTGTGTGTGTGTGTGTGTGTGTGTGTGTGTGTGTGTGTGTGTGTGTGTGTGTGTGTGTGTGTGTGTGTGTGTGTGTGTGTGTCCAAGCCAATAACTCGAAAACGGTTAGGGCCACAGTCATCAAACTTTACACAATTATAAAGGACCATAGGAGGATGTGTCACACACCATAGCCGGGTTCGTACCTTCAAGGTCACACTAAAAATCGGTCAATATTCTTGTCTCAACCATAACTCAGAAACGAATCATAGTACAATTGGATTGATAAACTTTTTACAAATGTAGAGGACAGTCAGAAGGTTGGTTGCGTATAATAGTTTCCGTCGCATCTGCAAGGTGAAGGTCACAATTGACCTTCATATGTTCAGGGTCACAAATAGTGTCTCAAGCATAACTCCAAAACTATTAGGGCTACAGTCATCTAACTTTGCTCAATTATAAAGGACAATGGGTGGATGTGTCACACACCAAGCCAGGTCCATAAGGTCAAGGTCACATTTCAAGGTCACACTGAAAATCATTAGTATTCGTGTCTCAGCCACAACTCAGAAACGAATCATATTACAATTGTTAAACTTTTTACAAATGTTAAGGACAGTCAGAAGGTGTGTCGCGTATAATAGTTTCTGCTGCATCTGCAAGGTGAAGGTCACAAGGGTGGGGGGAGGGGCATGTGTTACCTTATTAACATTTTTCTTATTTTTTTGTTGAAAAAAAAATAATTAAAATAACAATTTTGATATCTTGTGTGTTAGGTGAAGGATTAAAAAAATCACCCTCTAATTAAGAAGGTAAAATTTTTCAGACTTTGAATCACCTTGAAAGCAGCTTACTGGTAGTTAATAACTGAGACCGTAGCTTTTTCTAGACGTTATTGTTACCCCGAGGTTTAGCCAATGAATTATTCATGGAATTCTGCAGTTGACTAGAAAGTTTCAAGACTTGATGTTTCAGGACTTTCTAATTCAGGAGTGGATAAAGACATATTACAGCTTAGTAATATTGTGTGTGATATTTAGTCAAATATTATTCTGCCTATACAGCTGAATCTCTACAGATATACAGTACAGTCACCATGGACAGGTCGTAATCCACGCGTGATACTCATGCATGCATTTTCCGGGTAATAAAAATCATCAGCAGCAAAATTTTAATTAATGAAGCACCAGGTTGTCCTGGTGCTTCATTAATTACTTATTCCTCAACTTGACAAAGTCAAGCTGAGCTATTGCCATCACTTCTTGTCTGTCGGAGTACATACATACGTCCGATGTCACACAGGTAGCATTTATGATCAGATCGCTTTGAAACTTGATGTGCTTCTTTGGGGTGACCTCTAGATTAGTGTTGTACGGTTTACCGGTTTTATAAGTCGGTTTTGGTTTTGCTTGAAAACTGAAACCGAAACCGTGTAACTGATAAATGAGTACGGTTTCGGTTTTTTCCTAAAATGTCGGGAAGAGATGTTTCCATCATTCAGTTTGCACTAACAATGTCTGAAATGTCAAGCTTTGTCAGGAAATGACAGTGTCGTCAACGCACGCCACATTCTGGGTGTAAAGGGGTCACTGCAGCATGTCCAGATTACTCGAGAATGATGTTTGACAAGTTGTCAATCACACATTGTTGACGTAAAAATGGGTTGTGTTTTCTGTGAGAATGACAAAACAGACAGCCAACACGCCTACATTTCACTGATTACAGGAAATACCTTGCGCAGTTGGCTTCGTTTTTGAACAGGTTTGTCTGACATAGTCAATCAGTTTAATTAAAATTACTTATCTACAATCTGTTGGACAGTGAATAATATCATATCAGAAAAAGGTCTTGGTATTTCATTATCGTATATTCGAAAATAACATTTGTCACCGGTTGCCCCACCACGTGTTTCGGATGTAAGTCTGTTGCCTCACTTGATGTGCTTATCCGGGAAGAGGTTTTACTGCGATTCAGTCTAAGGACGTTCCGACGTTTTGTCCTGAAGGTTTCGGCCCACTAAAAACACGAAACCCCAAGTTCTTATTCTATTTAGTTCATATATGAAGGCCAAAACATCTTGAACCGAAACGTCCCGAGGCCGAAACGTCCCAAGACCGAATCGTCCATATCCACGGGAAAAAGTTGCCTTCCGTAATATCGCTTTGTCAACGTACCACGGTTGCATTCCCACACAACTAATATTTTAAGGGGGCCAACCAAAAGAACACATCAGCGGTAGAAATAGAAAGTGGAATGGCAAGAGGCAAACGCAAAAAAGTTGCTATATATAACAGTACACCAGTGAATTTGTAAAATCAATTCCGTTGAGCTAAAACCATTGCATGCGCAAGGTGAGGGGGGGGGGGGGAGGGGGGGGAGGGGGGTGTTAGATAGACAATAGGTATTTGGTAAAGTGGTTCGTTTTGAAGCCCAATCAGCTACAAACAATATGACTTTTCCACTCCAGACTGACATGAAATGATTGCTGATTATTTTACTAGGGCAGGTGGTGGCACTAGTCACCACTGTGAGTGTGGGGGAGGGGGGGGGATACTGAAAAGAGTCCATACACCAGTTCATTGTCAAACATGTTAGGATGGGTGTCTATGTGACCCACTTGGCTATGCTTGTTATTATTTGCAATGCCTGGTAGGGTCACTTTGCTAGGCTGCCCAGGGCCCCACCCAGGAGTGAACACTGAACAGAGCCCTGGGAAATTGTGAATTAGCTTTTTTCGTACCCATGTGTTAATATCAATTCATCATAGACTCTCTTATGCCTGAAGTTAAGACCAGAGGTTAGGGGGGGGGGGGGGGGCATGTGCCTAGAATTGGTGAGTGGTGATATTCTGTGAACACTGTTACATTTTATTTTCTTTTTTAAAAAACCGAACTGAAATAAAAATAAAACTGCACAACACTACTCTAGATGGGAGCTATCGATTTTCTTCCATTTTTGTCAAAAAATGTTGCCGCTGGCAACGTTTTTTGAACTTAGTTTAGTCACACCTCAATATTTCCCTTTGGCACACCCTACAGGGCACATTTATGATTGGATTGCTTTGAAACCTGGTATGCTTTTTTGGGGACGATCTCTAGATGAGATCTATCGATTTTCTTCCATTTCTTTCAAAAAATGTTGCCACTGGCAATGACCAATTGAATGTTGTTTAGTCAGGCATCAATATATTCCTTTGGCACACTCTACAGTGCACATTTTTGACCGGATTGCTTTGATACTTGGTGTGCCTGTTTGGTGTGACCTCTAGATGGGAGCTATTGATTTTCTTCCATTTCCGTCAAAAAATGTTGCCACTGACAACGTTCTTAGAACTTAGTTTAGTCAGACCTCAATATTTCCCTTTGGCACACTCTACAGGGCACATTTATGATCGGATTGCTTTGTGCTTGTTTGGTGTGACCTCTAGATGGGAACTATCGATTTTCTTCTATTTCCATCAAAAAATGTTGCCGCTGGCAATGGCCTTTGAACTTAGTTTAGTCAGGCATCAATATATTCCTTTGGCACGCCCTACAGGGCACATGTATGATCAGATTGCTTTGAAACCCGGCATGCTTGTTTGGTGTGACCTCTAGATGGGAGCTATCGATTTTCTTCCATTTCTGTCAAAAAATGTTGCCGCTGGCAACGACCTTCGATGAACTTAGTGCAGTTATGCATCAATATTTCCTTTTGGAACACCCTGCAGGGCACATTTATGATCAGATCTCTTTGAAATTAGATTTGCTTGTTTGGGGTGATCTCTAGATGGGAGCTATCGATATTTAGCTCACCATAGGGAGCTTAACTTATCACTTGCCATCCGTCGTCGTCCGTCGTCGTCCGTCGTCATCCGTTGTGAACTTTACATTATCAACTACTCCTCACAAACTACTGGATCAAATTGAACCAAATTTGGTGTGCATGTTCCCTATCATATGTCAATTCAAACTTGTACAACAGGGGGCACCACAAGGGGCATAACTCTGATAGCACCCATGAATTTCTTTCCAAAATTCAAAAAAATCTTCTTCATATCCACCAGGCAGAATTCTTTCCTATTTGGTATACATCATCAGGGGGTCAGATTCAAGTTTGTTCAAATCGGCCCCCTGGATTCATATTTGGGCTCACTATAGAAGCCCAAATTTGAACATAGTGCATTTCAGGCAAATTTCTTTAAAAATCTTCTTCTCAAGATCCAGCAGGCAAAATCTTTTGGTATTTGGTATGCAACATTGTGGGGTGGATCTGATTCAAGTCTGTACAAATCGGCCCCCTGGGTTCATATTTGGGCTCAGTATAGGAGCCCGAATTTCAACTTAGTGCATTTCAGGCAAATTTCTTTAAAAATCTTCTTCTCAAGATCCAGCAGGCAGAATCTTTTGATATTGGGTATGCAGCATGCTTAGGGGGGGTGAGATTCAAGTTTGTTCAAGCCAAGTCCCTGGGTTCATATTTGGGCTCACTGTGGGAGCCCGAATTATAACTTAGTTCAAACTGAGGAATTTTCTTTAAAAATCTTCTTCTTTAGATCCAGCAGGCGGAATGATTTGATATTTGGTATGCAGCATCCTTAGGGGGGTGAGATTCAAGTTTATTTAAGCCATGTCCCTAGGTCCATATTTGGGCTCACTGTGGGAGCTTGAATTGTAACTTAGTTCAAAATGAGAAATTTTGTTAAAAAATCTTCTTCTTCTTCTTCTTCTTCTTCTCTTCTTTTTCTTTTTCTTCTTCTTCTTCTTCTTCTTCTTCTTCTTCTTCTTCTTCTTCTTCTTCTTCTTCTTCTTCTTCAGCAGTCGGAATGTTTTGATATTTGGTGTCCAGCATCCTTGGGAGGGGGGTGGGGGGAGGGGGGGTGAGATTCAAGTTTGTTAAAGCCAAGTCCCTGGGTTCATATTAGGACTCCCTGTGGAAGCCTGAATTATAACTTAGTTCAATATGAGGAATTTTTGTTTAAAAATCTTCCGATTCAGCAGTCGGAATGTTTTGATATTTGGCATGCAATATCCTTAGGGGTTGAGATTAAAGTTTTTTCAAGCCAAGTCCCTGGGTTCATATTTGGGCTCACAGTGGAAGCCTGAATGATAGCTTAGTTCAAAATGAGGAATTTTCTTAAAAAATCTTCTTCAGATGGAATGTTTTTTGGTGTGCAGGATCCTTGGGGGTGGGGGGGAATTCAAGTTTGTTAAAGCCAAGTCCCTGGGTTCATATTTGGGCTCCCTGTGGAAACCCGAATTATAACTTACTCCAATATGAGGCATATTCTTTAAAAATCTTTTTTTTTAGATCCACCAGTCAGAATCTTTGGATATTTGGTGTAAGCTTTTCTTAGGAGGGGTAGATGCAACTTGTTGAAATCAATTCCCTGGGTTGATATTTAGTCTACCTTGTCAGGTGAGCACCCTCAGGCCCCCTGGGGCCTCTTGTCTTCCATTTCTGTCCAAAAATGTTCCCGCTGGCAATGACCTTCGATGAATTTAGTGCAGTTATGAATCAATATTTCCCTTTGGCACACCCTGCAGGGCACCTTTATGATCAGATCACTTTGAAACTTGGTATGCTTGTTTGGGATTACCTCTAGATGGGAACTAGCGATATGTTTATACTATAAACCAATGGCCCAGACTAGCTGGTGCAAACTAACTGTTATTAAGGGCCAAACACAACTTTTGAACCCCCCAATCCCCAAAATTTGCTTGCAAACCGAAAATTAAAGTCCTATCTGGTCCTCCATACTTTTACCCTCCACGCATGCGCAGCCATCAGGAAGTGACTGAAACTGGCGCAAACATCATTCTTTGTTTGGCCCTTCAGTCAATAACAATGTTTTGACATCTGTGCTTTGAAAATCTACTTTTTGAGGATGCCAGACACAAAAATGAATAAAGAATTGGTGGATCCAAGGCTGTTATTGGATGATGGAAGTGAACAACGGTGGTTTTCTACGTTCAGGGCTGTAACTTTATAATAATTATAATTATAAAATTATTTCATATTTCCCAATTTCGGGACATTCGCCTGACGTCATCATTTTTACAAATGAATTTTCCACTGTTTGTTGAGTATTCCTTCTCTATCCTTCCATGAACCCTTCCTGTTAAACTCTTAAGCTTTTTGGCTAATTTTTATTGAAATTTTTTATTAAATTTCTTGGGAGTTTAACGTGTGTTACAGAATATTTATTCTTTTTATCCCCATGGTTACGTCTTCACCTTAGGGGTGTTAGGTCGTTTAGTCTTGTATCTTCTATCCGATGTATCGTTTTTTCTTCATATGAAGATCTAGCTTTGCATCTGGTAGTTTCAAATTGGTTATTGACTTTGGGCCTTGTTGTGTGCCTGATGTCTTGTTTCCTGTTTTTCTTTTGGCGTTGTTTACATTGACAATGTCCTCAATATGTGAAGTATTTCATATTGTATTTCTATATAATTGTTGTAAGATTCAATTATTATTATTCCGGTAGTGTAGCTAAAAAAAATTGGATTTTGTCCACACTTAGGCTCTATCGGGATGCCCTTGGGCTCGTAGGTTCCCTTTGGGAACTTAGGCTTTTCTTCAAAATTAAAAATTTTTTTTTTTTTTTTTCAAATTTAATTTTGATTTCTATTATTCATGTATCTATATATATATATATGTGTTGTAGTAGTGCTATCGTCTTTAGTCGATGCACTCCTGTGGATTTTTGTCCTACTTGTGTACAGTAGGACTACAATGTTGGAGACTGGTGTCGCAGTGAGTTGTTGACGGTGAGGTTCCTGTGTGGGGCCTCTTCCGCGATATAATATTTTTCAGTTTCTTTTTTCAGAGGAACATGAACATGGTGATGATACTGTGACGTCCATCCAAGTGTGTTACCATCATCGCGTTCGGTTGAGCTACAGAGGAAATAGAGCTAGCTGCAGGGTGCTCATATATAAGCAAGGGATCCTTGCAAGCAGCTAGCTCGACCGGTGGAGCGGTTACTCCATCTGGGGAGCCGTATACACCAGGTAAGTCCGTTGTGGTCGAGGAAAGTGTGCAGATGTGGGTAGATCGAGCACCTTAAAATAAAGGCTCACCCAGTGACAACGGAAATAGGGAGGAATAGGGAGGAAGTCGGCAAGTTTCTTTTAGGGAGGCTCGGCGAGGTCTAATAAGACCGCGAGCGGGAGAGTCCCCTCTCTAACCCAACAACATTTGGGGCCAAATGTTGTTTTGATTCCGAGCATACGTTCACCCGTTGCTCGGGACGCTCCGTCTAGTCTGCAGCCGTGGTCAGCTTCAATCAGGACTTCCTCCGCTACGTTACACAAGCCGGAACCAAGTTTTTTTTTTGGGAGGCTCGGCGAGGTCTGATGAGACTGCGAGCGGGAGAGGGCCCTCTCTAACCCAACAACATTTGGGGCCAATTCCGCGGTTCGGTTTATTTTTTTTGGTTGACAATTAATGTTATCCTTTTGGATATTATTGTTGAAGTCAGGTGTCAGTGGGGGCTGTATTGGTAGAATTTCTCCCCTCTGTTGAGGTCGGAATTTCTGTTTTCTGGCTCCCTTTTGGCCGTTTGGAGTCTGTTGTGTTTATTTATTTTCTGCCACCTTCCTCTTGTAGTTGAGGGTGTTCTACTTCTTTTTTCTGTTGAGTTCACCTTCTCTTCTACTTCTCTCACCTCTGTTATGCCCAAGACTGTTCCTTGTGGGCAATGCCTTTTGCCAAAGCATGTGGATGATTCCCATGCTTCATGTTCCACATGTAATGGGTGTTCTTCAGATTGACTCTGTGGGTCTTGGTCGTCCACCTTTTGGGCTTCCATGAACCATGTGGTGCGTTCTCATGGCCGTTCCTCCCGGAAAGGGCAATGCTGTCGTTCGGGGTCTCCCGACATGACCACGTCTGGTGAGAGTCTTACCCCCTCCATGAGGGATGTGCAGTCTTTTCCTGCAGTAGATACTGCAGGAGCCATTGTGTTTTCTGGTGAAGAGACGCCTGGTTCCGGGACGGTTGTCCCCCTGCAGTTGACATCTGAGGCTGTCACTGGGGTTGTGACTCCTCCTTTGGAGCCAAACTCAGTTGCTCTCTCCACCATTCCACCTGTCTCAACAGCTCCTGTCATATCTGCTGCTACTGCTGTTCCATCTGCAACGTCTGCAGTCACCATTTCAGGCGGCATCGGCTTATCCCTGCAGGGGTCTGCTGGGATGTCTGGTAGTTTAGACATGTGATATTGGCCTCAGTCTTCCCTGACTTCAACTCTGCGAAGTTGGAAGGGCCTGCCAGCTGAACCCTCTGCTGTGGTCTCTCAGCCGTTGAGCCCAGAAGTTTTTTCCTTGGATTCAGATGTTCATGGTGGGGGTCACCATAGACTCTGTTGCGTTTCCGACCATGCACTCTGGTCCTTCGGCCAGTTTTGTGGGGCCGATGCATTTTGTGCAGCCTGGACCTTCTGTTCCTCAGAGGTCTGCGGCGACTCTCCTGCGTTCCAGCACTTCAGATCCTCGGGGTATTTCATACCCCTATAAGCATCTGCATTCAGATGTTTTGGCTGCCATCCATCGCCGCGTGTCAGGTGTTCTAGAGGATCTTGACCCTTCGTTTGTTAAAAAGGGTCAGGAGTGAAGCCACTTTGCCAGGTCATTCCCACATCGAACGGCTGATACGGGCCATGAGCTTAGGGAGGCCCTCTCCTTGCTCACGCAGGTTCTTTCCAAGAGCCTTCCCATTGCCTCCAGCGAGGCTACTAGTGGCTTTCAGGTGCCTCCTTGGAAGCAGGCCGCTTTCTGATCCCCCTGGTGTGCCTACACCATGGGAGGCATTGGCTGGTTTGCCCGTGATGGGCTATGTGTCTTCTGACTCGGAGGATGGGTCAGACACTCCTGACGTTGAGAGCCAACAGTCTTCCGACTTGGGGGCAACTCTTGACTTTGTGTTTGAGTTCCTCCCAGAACTCAAACAGTCAGACCAGCCGGAGGTTTCAGCCAGGTCACGATCATTGGTCGTGCGCCTACAGCCTGTGGAGCATCCTGCTTTTGGGTGCCTTAGACCATGCCAGTTGGTACAGGTGGTCGGAGCTTTTGTAGCTTTGGGCTCTTAAGCTGCGTTCTAAGGCTATGAAGACTCCGTTCTTCACCAGGGCTGATACCTTTTTGCCTCCAGTGCATTATCATTCCTACGATTCTGCCAATCTGTCTGTTTGTCAGACTTTGATGGTCTTGGATCAGGACTCCTCCTCTCTCGGGCTTTCCAAGTCCAAGTCGGCCATTATTTCTATGGCGACTCTAGAGTCCCTGTTAGTCTTATCAAGAGAGATGCTAGGCATGCTTTCTCTCTCAGATCACGTCGTCTCAGCCTTGGCTGCTTATCTGCCTCCAGATAAGTTTGACGACGTACAGGCTCCTTTGCATGTGATCTCCAAGGCGCTCATGCATCATACTCACATGCATGCCTATAACATGGCTAACTTGGAATTAGTTCGTCGGGACACTGTGTTAGCCACAAGTTGTTCCTTTCCTGATGAGCAGCATGCTGCTATTCGATCCGCTTCTTTGGCGGGTCCACGAATATTCCATGGTTCCATGGCAACGGTCCGGGATGATGTTCCGCGTCATTCCAAAGATCAGCTGCTTCTTCACCAGCTTGATCAGCCTTCTGTCGGAGGCCGGGGCTATTCTCAGCCTAACAAACGCCCTTCTACTTCTTCTGCGAAGCCAAGGGCTGATCCTCCTGCACCGCTTCTTCTTCTTACTCAGGTGGTAAGGGTAAGTGTCGGCAGACCAGTGGGAGGTCTCAGGATCTTTCATCCAACAGAGGAGGTGGTTTCTCCTCTCATGGGCCTCGCCGGGGCTTGAAATGAAGGTCCTCACCTCGATTCGTCCCAGGTTGGAGGAAGGATTCAGAGTTCGCAAACCATTGGGCCACGATCACATCCGATCATTGGGTATT
Organism: Pictodentalium vernedei; assembly: GCA_031216915.1. NCBI lineage: Eukaryota > Metazoa > Mollusca > Scaphopoda > Dentaliida > Dentaliidae > Pictodentalium > Pictodentalium vernedei. Next base: position 685,681,952 of record CM062296.1, on the reverse strand, counting down.
AGATGTTGTTCGGTCTGGGCTGCGCATATCCTTTAGGAGGCACCCCACTCTGTCGAGAGTGCCTCTTCCAACCCAAGTTCCTTCAGACGTTTCATGTCGGGAACTTTTGATCAGAGATAGACAATCTCCTGTCAAAGGGGGCGATCGAGGTTGTCAAGAATATTCATTTAATGGGATTTTATTCCTGTCTGTTCTTGGTGCCAAAGGTTCGGTGACGGATCTCATTCCGTTAGGTCAGCTGCATGTCAGACCTCTCCAGCACTTTCTGCTCAGATGTTGGAGGCCGAATGTCGATCCTCTGGATCTGGTGCTTCAGTTACCAGCCTCTCTTCATCGTCACCTTCTCCCCTGGATGGATGTTCAGTGGATTATTCAGGGAGTTCCGTTGGACTTGCCCACGTCCGATCATGTTCTTATGGCAGATGCCAGCAATCTTGGATGGGCTGCGACATTGGATCCTCTTGGTCTTTCCCTTCATGGGTATGGGGCCAGGATAAAGCAGCTCTTCACATCAACCAGAAGGAGCTTCTTGCTCTTCTTATGAGTTTCCGGCAGTGGATCCACCACCTTTCGAATCGTTAGGTCCTTTTGTTGTCTGACAATTCGACCGTGGTCGCTTACATTGGGAACCAGGGCGGCACGCACTCGATTCCCTTGTACGAATTGGCTCGGGATCTTCTACTGCTAGCTAAGGATGTCAACACTGGAGTACCATCCCAGTCGTCTCCACCGAGTGGATGCATCCCAGGGCCGTGTTCCAGTTGCTTTGCGATCTCTGGGATCGTCCCCACATTGATCTTTTTGTGACCTGTTGGAACCATCAGGTGGACACTTTAGTGTCCCCGTGGCCAGATCATCTGGCTTTCACCATGGACTGTCTGTCACTCGATTTGAACGATCTAGTTGGCTATGCCTTCCCGTCGGTTCCGATTCTGCCGCATGTTCTAGCCAAGATACGAACCTGCAGTTGTTGAATCATTCTGATCGCTCCCCTGATGCCTTATCAGGTGTGGATCAATCAGCTCCACTCTCTGTTGGCGGCGATTCCGGCACGTCTCCCTCAACGTCATGACCTTCTTTGCCAAGGTCACCCGGGGAGGTTTCACGTCGACCCAAATTCATTGTGCCTTCACGCATATCTTTTGTCAGGTCCTGTCTCCTCAGTAGAGGTTTTTCGAGACAAGCTGTGGAGTGCATTTCTTCTTCATAGTGGCACTCCACTGGTTTAGCCTATAGGGCTAAGTGGAAGGTCTTCTGTCGATGGCGTGCTGATCACTCTGTTGATTATGCCGATCTTTCAGTAACACAGATTGCAGAGTTTCTGGTATATCTGTTTGATTCTCAGGGTCTCTGACCTGTTACCACCAAAGGGTACAGGTCCATGCTTTCGGAGATCCTTTCAGATGTGGGGAAAGCATCATATCGGCACTAATCCATACCGCTGCAAGCTTATTCGGCACTTTTCTTAGATAAGGCCTAGGATTTTGCAGCTTACCCAAAGATGGTATCTTTCTTGGGTGCTGCTTTGCTTGGAGGTTGTGTTAGGGACTGGGGGGGGGGGGGGGGGGATGGGGGCATTCGAACCTTTATCCCTGGTGGATATGCTTTTTTTCATATACAAGACAGCTTTTCTGATGGCTTTTGCCTCAGCCAGAAGGGTTAGTAAGCTTCACGCCGTCTCAGCCTTTTTCAGGATTGCTCCTTTCTGGCCAAGAATCAGATACCAGAAACAACTCCACCTCCTATTTGTATCAGGGCTCTTCCTTCTGCTGAGGGTAATTGCCCTTTGCTCTGTCCAGTCCGTACAATTCGCATTTATCTCAACCAGACACAGTTCATTTGGAAAGGCAGGAAACGATTCTTCCTGTCTCTTATTCCTGGTTGACAGAATATCTCTCCTCAGTCCATTTCTAGATGGATTTGTCTTGCTATTTGTGCGTCCTACGCTCATCTAGCGACTGACAATTGTATTACTAATCGTAGGCGTGGTTATGCGATTCCCTCCTCTTATTGTCTGTTCAGCCTGTTGTGAACAATTGTAAGGTAGGTTGATAAGAAATTTAAATTTTATAGTAAATTTCCTTTCTTATTATATCTACCACAATTGTTTACGTGGAGGCCCTCCCATCTTCTTATTTGGCTAAGAATCCTTCCTCCCCGCTGATCACATAACTCCAATCTTGGCAGATTCAAAAGAATGAGTCATTGGTTACACGTCTGCGCAGTGGTACCGGAAGTCGTGGATCTGTTCAAGGAGAAGAGCGGCCCCTACTGGGTGTGTGCCGGTCTTACTCGACCCAGTTTTGGCTTATTTATTCTTGGTGCTTTTGCACCACTTTTCTTTTCCAAATCACTTGGGAAAGATCAAAATAGAGAGTATACTTCCGAATTAGGGACTTACACTGTAATGCAAGCCTGTTGTCAACAATTGTGGTAGGTATAATAAGAAAGGAAATTTACTATAAAATTTTTAATTTCTGTTTACTTTTTGAGAAGCGACTGTAAATTATTTTGTTTAGGCCTAAAAAAGTAAAAAATCTGTTTCTCAGGTCCCCCACATCATCGTTTTGGCTGCCACATGCTCTTTTTTAGCTCACCTGACTGAAAGTCAGTGTGAGCTTTTGTCATCACTTAGCGTCCGTCGTCTGTCGTCCGTCATCCTTTATCTTTCGCAACTCGGTCTTCTCCTTCAAAACCACTAGCCCAAACCTAAACAAATTTGACAGACAGTATATTAGAGGTATCCTCTTTCCAGTTTGTTAAAATGAACTAGGTACCCCCTCTGGGGTGGGAATGATGCCCCAAAAGCATAAATTTCTCCTGAAATCTTCTTCTTATGAACCACCAGTCAGAATGCTGTGATATTTGGTATGTTAGCTCCTTTGGTACTCAGGATTCAATTTTGTTCAAAGAAATTTTCTCGGTCATTATTTGGGCTCGCTACGGGAGGATCCCTATTTTGTGCCCCGCCCAAAATTTCTATTTTCCGAACCGAGAGGCCGTTTTGAACCAAATTTGTGATGAGGTATTATTGGGTCCTAAGTACTTGATTCATGCCCCCCAAAAATTTCCTGCTGCCCCGTGGGAACCTCAGGAGCTAAAAATAGAAACAAATTCAAATGCCCATATCTCCAAAACTGCATGGCACTGAAACTTTTTATTTGGTGTGAAGCTTTCTTAGGACCAATAGAAAGGAATGGTGAAAAAAAATCGCTATCGGTTTTGTCCTAAGGTACAGTTTCGGGACTTTGAAAAAATGCTGAGTCAGCATTATTTAACACTGAAGGTGATGGGAAAAATATAAAATAATCTTTTTCTCCCCAACCACTGCTCCAAAAGCTTTCATATTTCACATATAACATCTATGGAAGATTGATTCACATGGTTGTTGAAATTTAACTCCTGGGTCCATATTTGGGCACTCTACAGGAGTCCAAATGTTCAAATTAGTGCAATATGAGGGATATTCTTTAAAAATTTTCTTCTCCAGATCCAACAGTCAGAATCTTCTGATATTTGGTATACAGCATCCTTAGTGAAGGGAGATTCAGGTTTGTTCAAACCAAGTCCCCGGGTTCATATTTGGGCTCCCTATGGGAGCACAAGTTGTAACTTTATTCAATATGAGGAATAGTCTTTAAAAATCTTCCTCTCCAGATCCAGCAGTCAGATTCTTTTGATATTTGGTGTACAACACCTCTGGGAGGGTTAGATTAAAGGTTGTTCAAATCAGGTCCCTAGGTTAATATTTGGGCTTTTTATTGAAGCCCAAATTTTAACTTTGTCAAATATGAGAACATTTCTTGAAAATTCTTCTTCTTCAGGTCCACCAGTGAGAATCCTTTCATATTTGGTATGTAACATCTCTAGAGGTGTCAAATTCAAGTTTGTTCAAATCGAGTCGCTCGTTTTTTTTTTTTTTTTTGTTTTTGTTTTTTTGTTTTTTTTGGGGTGGGGGGGGGGGGGGGGGTTCTAGGGGGAACCACAGTAGTTGAAAACAAAACAAAAATTTTGTTCTGTTTATATTGTTTTTTAATACTTCACTGAACAGAGCTTGCTAGGAACCTTTCCTAGGTCCAACAGAAATGAATGGTCAAAAAAGCTGCCTTTGGTTGCGTCAAAGCAAATCAAAAAATTGCTCTTGCTTCTGTTCACTTACTGGTACACTCATCTCTTTTGACAATTTGAGCCAGGTGAGCGTTTCAGGCTCACTTGAGCCTCTTGTTTTATAACCAATACAAACATAAAAAAATTAAAATTTAATGGTTTATACATGTTTGATAAATTTGTCCCTTGAGTGTATCTAAGGGATGAAATACACCAACCACCACCCATGCTATAGATAATCAGGCCTAAAACATAAAACAAACCTAGAACATGAACTTTTGATGGTAAAGAAATAATTACAAAAAATGAAAAATAAAAAAACGCTCGCCTACATGCAGTTTTACAAAAATGGCCTGAGAAACAGAAGATCTACTTTGTGGGGCCTTAATATCATTATGTCTCCCCTTCCCAGAAGGGAGACATATTGTTTTAGTGCATATTCTTCTTCTTCTTCTTCTTCTTTTTCTTCTTCTTCTCATACAAACTTTGTCCGGGCCATAACTTTTTTGTCTTTTGACCTACACCTTAGATACTTGGCATGTGGATGTATCACCATGAGTCGGTGTGCAGTGTACCATAGTGACCTTCATGTGACCTTGACCTTTGACCTGAAGGTCAGATTTATGGTTTTTTTTAAGGGAAACATCACACAAAATTTGTCCGGTCCATAACTTTTTGTCTTTTGACCTACACCTTAGATACTTGGCATGTGGATGTATCACCATGAACTGGTGTGCAGTGTACCATAGTGACCTTCATGTGATCTTGACCTTTGACCTGAAGGTCAGATTTATGCGCTTTTTTAATGGAAACTGTCTGGACCAGAACTTTTTTGTATTTCAAGTCATGCTTTAGATATTTGGCATGTGGATGTATCACCATGAGCCGGTGTGTAGCGTACCATTGTGACCTTCATGTGACCTTGACCTTTGATCTAAAGGTCAGATTTGTGCTTTTTTCAAGGAAACTTTGTCCGGACCAAAACTTGTTTGTCTTTTGAGCCAGGCCTTAGATATTTGGCACGTGGATGTATCACCATGAGCCGGTGTGTCGCATACCATTGTGACCTTCATGTGACCTTGACCTCAAGGTCAAATTTATGTACTTCAAATAGGGAGTATTTGTCCAGACCAGAATTTTTTTGTTTTTGACCTAGGACTTGGTTATTTGACATGTGGATGTGTGACCATGAGAGCGCATGTCGTCTACCTTGATGGCCTTCATGTGACCTTGACCTCTGACCTTAAGGTCAAATTTATGTACTTCAAATAGGGAATAATTATCCAGACCAGAACTTTTTTGTTTTTTGACCTAGGACTTAAGATATTTGACATGTTGATGTATCGCAATTAGACCGCATGTCACATGTAATCATGACCTTCACTTGACCTTGACCTCAATTTATGTACTTTGAATAGGGAGTAATTGTCCAGACCAGATTTTTTTTTTTTGTTCATGTGGATGTGTCACCATGAAACTGCATGTCCGCTACCTTGATGAACTGCATGTGACCTTGACCTCTGACCTCAAGGTCAAATTTATGTACTTCAAATAGGGAATAATTGTCCAAACCAAGTGTGTGCAAAAAAACAAAACTAATTAACCATGCACAAATGCAACATGCCAGTATTCCTGGATATGAATTTGACTCTTTAACACCACAGTTTCCTATACCATTGAATCAAAACTTGATCATACCTACACATGTTTCGCAGGAAGCCAATGATACTGTTGTTAGAATTGTTGATATGTGGGCAGGTAATCCAGTGGTTTACCAACTATCACAATGGCTCCAAACTATTGGATTCAGTGTTATAGAAACAATTACCATCCAATAGTTAGGCCCTTCTTGTGGTTATATTGCAGCACACACTGCTTGGGAACTTCATAGTAGGAGTGTTTGGAAAACAAAACCTTTATCTTCAGCTTTAGATCCTTCAATCATTGGAAAATACAATACCATACTTAATCAACCATTACACCATACAACATACCTCACTGATGATCAGATTTTAGACATAATATCACACCTACAATATGTGCATTCGAGAACTAGAAATGTCAATTGGATTCATGGACCAATGCCATTAAACTACCTCATAAAGTATTTCAGAGAATAGTTTTCTGGTGTACGAAGAAGAACTCGATTACAAACTGTAAAAGTCTTCATTATCAATACAACTCCTGTCTGCAATGTGCTTGCTAATCTTTCTGAAATGGCAGTGTCTGGTGATCACTGGATTGTTTTAGCTGTTGGTTCTCAATAAGATCAGGTATTAACCTTTTCTATTTTGTCTGTGGATGTATCTACATGTGGCACTGTGGCCCCGCAATCCATTGTGACCTTCACATGATCTTGACCTTTGGACCCCAAGGTCAAGTTCAGATATTTTATAGAGTATTATTTGCCAGAGTCATCATAACTTATTTCTCTTTAGAGCTAGACCTTACATATGTGGTATGATTGGCAATATTTTTATGTATATATCATTTGTAGTGCTTAAAATAGAAAGGAAGGGGAGACATATGTTTTAGTGTGCTAAAACACTTTCTAGTTAATTTTTAATGCATAGACTTAAGAGTTATTTTCTTTCACTTTTTTTTCATCAAATTTTGAAAAATTGTTTTGTGTTGGTTTTGTTGGATCTTATTCCTTTCTGTTAACTAATAGAGTGCAGGCAGCCCATATTTGATCTTTATTCTGAAGTGCATGTGCTGCAACTTAAAAGACTTCATATTCTGTGGATGTGCTTCATATTATCTTTGGAGTGAAATTATTGAGTCTGCGTGGATTTGGCGTGTCAGAATTTATGGGAGAGTGCCTCTAGTCAAATACAAGTGAGCAAATTTTGATGACCAACAATAATTTAGCACTCTAACAGTTAAAAAATCATTTACGATACCATAATTACAAGTGATTTAATGCATCACTAATTGGATTACTGCAATCTGAAATGGCAATCTTTGCAGTAAATTGCAGTTTCTTTTATCTCTTCCATTTTGAGGCAAAGCATTTCCGATCATAAATCCTTTATCAAATATGACTAGGAAATGGTACTTGCAAAAAAAAAAATTCTTGAATAATTAAAAATTTCTTTAAAGCTTATAATAAGTACATCAACTGAAGGATCATACATTTCATTTTGGAGGAAAAATTGAAAAAATAAAATTTTAATACTGATATTTTGCACAACTTGACAATGTTAAGTATGAGCTATTGGGATGAGTTGCGATATACTATCTGTCTGTACGTCTGTACATACGTACCTCTGTCCATCTGCTATTTCTTTAGCACAACCTACAGGTCGCAGCTCTCACCCTGATATGTTCCAAATTTCATACATGGCTTTGAGGCAATGTCAGGATGGGAGCTATCAAATTTTTTGAATTTCATTGAAAGACATGGCTGCCAGCAGCCATCTTGGATTTGGCACATAAATTGTCAACAATTCCATTGTCACACCCTACAGGCTGCATCTCACCCGATCAGTTCCAAATTTCATATGTGGCTCTTGGGCAATGTCTAGGTCAGAGCTATTGAATTTTTCAAAATTTTGATTAAAAACATTGCTGCCAGCATCCATCTTTGATTTGGCACATAAATTGTCAACAATTCCATTGGCACACCCTACAGGCCGCATTTCTCACCTGTTCACTTCCAAATTTCATATGTGGCTTTGGGGCAATGTCTAGATGGGAGCTATTGAATTTTTCCGAATTTCGTTGAAAAACATGGCCGCCAGTGACCATCTTAGATTTGGCATATAAATTGCCAACAATTCCATTAGCACACCCTGCAGGCAACATCTCTCATCTGATCTTTTTCAACTTTTCTGTAGCTTTGGTGTGATGTCTAGATGGGAGCTATCAAATTTTTCTGAATTTCGTTGAATAACATGGCAGCCAGCAGCCATTTTGGATTTGGCATATAAATTGTCAACAATTCCATTGGCACACCATAGAGGCTGCATCTCTCACTCAATCAGTTCCAAATTTCATACGTGGCTTTGGGGCAATGTCTAGATGGGAGCTATTGAATTGTTTTGAATTTCGTTGAAAAACATGGGCGCCAACTGCAATCTTACATCTGGCATAAATTGTCAACAATTCTATTGGCATACCCTACAGGCCACATCTCTCACCCGGTCTTCTTCAAATTTCATATGTAGCTTTGGTGTGATGTCTGGATGCGTGCTATCAAATTTTTCTGAACTTTTGTTGAAAAACATGGCCTCCAGCAGCCATCTTGGATTGGGCATATAAATTGTCAACAATTCGATTAGCACAGCATACAGTCTACATATCTCACCCAATTTTTTTCAAATTTCACATGTAGCTTTGGTATGATGTCTACATGGGAGCTATCAAATTTTTCTGAATTTCATTCAAAAACATGGCCACCATCCTCCATCTTGGATTTGGCATATAAATTGTCAACAATTCCATTAGTACACCCTACAGGTCACAACCCTCACCTGATCTTTTTCAAATTTCATATGTAACTTTGGTGTGGTGTCTTTTTGGTAGAAACTTGATTAAATGACTTGGCATTGCTGGCGCTTTCTCTTTAGTTCAGTCCCTTCCTGGACAAGTTGAATTGCAGTATCCTTGATTCTTTCATTGTGAATAGCACTGCCTGGATATGGCCATTAATTCTTAACCCATCAAGCATCTTTAAAGTATCCTTCATCAAATCTTGTTATGGCTGCTATGAAGCAATCATTACAAGATTTGATGGAAAAATCAATCCAATTTAACTCAATAAATCCATGTCAGAAGTTTGATTCAATTGGAAGATTGGGTTAAAAGTGCCCACATTACATTTAGTTAAGAGGCAATTGATTTCATGGGCACAAATATCTGTCATTGAATGCAAGTAGTTATAGATCAGTTAACAGGTTAAGCATAGAAACCTTATTCAAAGGTACATGTACTTCGACGGGCCTGTTTTTAGCTTAACTTGACAAAGTCAAGATAAGCTATTGCCATCACACGTGTGGAAGTCTGTTAGTCTGTTCACATTTTCCTTTAGCACAGGCAACACCAGGTAGTTCTTGTCCGATCCTCACGAAATTTCATATGCCAGTTTGGAGTCATGTCTAGATTAGAACGTCCTCTTTTCGTCTGTGAACCATGATGGCTGCCCAAGCCCGAAACCCCAAAACTTTTAGCACAGTCTGCTGGTCATATTTAATATGGAGGGATTTCATTGTAAGTTGGTAGGATGACTCCGTATAATATCTAGATGAGAACTTCCCCATTGGATCGTGATCTGTCAACCGTTGACGACTGCCCAAGCCCAAAACCCGAAAGACTTTAGCACAGTCTACAGGTCGTATTTATGGAGGGATTTCATTGTAACCTGGTAGGTTAACTTCATATAATGTCTAGATAAGAACGTCCTCTTGTGGTTGCGATTGGTCAACTGTGACGGCTACAGTAGCCCAAAGCCCGAAAATCTTTAGCACAGTCTACAGGTCATACTTGGTAGCGTGACTCCAAATAATGTCTAGATGAAAACGTCCCCTTTTGGTCATGATCATTCAGCCGTGATGGTTGCCCAAGCCCAAAACCCGAAAACCTTTAGCATAGTCTAGAGGTCGGATTTATGGAGGGATTTCATTGTAACTTGGTAGGTTGACTCCATATAATGTCTAGATTATAAGTCCCCTTTTGGTCATGATCGGTCAACTGTGACGGCTACAGGGGCCTGAAGCCTGAAAACCTTTAGCACAGTCTACAGGTCATATTTATGAAGAGATTTGATTGTAACTTGGTGGGATCACTCCAGATAATGCCCAGATGAGAACATCCCCCATTCAACCATGATAGCTGCCCACTGTAACTTGGTAACTTTCGTTGACTTACATTAACTGTGAGGGCCATATACATTAACTGTGAGGGCCACATTAACCCATCTCTCAATTCTTTTGTACAGTCTACACCTCATTATTTTTTATTGAAAACTTATCATACAGGGAACAGAAATTAATATATTCCCAATTATCACAATTCTTGTCTTATTTCATAATCCTTTCATAAAGATTGAACATTATCCTTTTTATCAAACACAACACCCAGACAAGTTAAGCTACAGTGTCATTGACACTTTCATTCAGAATTTCTATCTTTGAATCGAATCGGAGTCCGATGTCGACATCAACACTTATTCTTTCATTTCAGTGCACTATTCTACTGATATCGGCCAACATGAAAAAACATGAGTTACCTGATTCAAAAATATACAAAGCAGGAAGCCAATTCGATATTGATCGCAAATTGGACCATCGATGTCAACATCGAATCATGTCCCAATGCACTTAAAACATATAAAATACTGGTATGAAAAGTAATGCATATTTTTATACTGTACCAATGACCCAGACTTAGCTGGTGCTAACTCTAACAAAACCAGGGCCAAACACAAATTTTGCCCCCCAATCCCCAAAATTTGCATCCAAAACCAAAAGAAATCATGTCCTATAGGACCTCCATACATCGCCCCTACTGCGCATGCGCAGTGTCAAGGACGTTCCGAAATTGGCGCCAATTATCATTCTCTGTTTGGCCCTTCATCAGTCAACATCTCACTGATCTTTGTGCTTGTAAATCTCAGTTTAAAGGATGCCAGACACGTAATTATTGGAGAAATGGTGATTCTAAGGAGGATATAGAAAGAGGAGAGGAAAAAGGAGTGACAAAAAATAATCAGGGCTGTACTTAAAATTTTTTATGAAATTATGTTAAGTTGCCTATTTTCGAGGCATGGGCCTCTTGTTGTCATTCTTGCTAAAAAGATGCACTGCTTATTCAGTGTTTCCTCTCCCCTGGCCCCCCTTGCAATTCTCCCATGCTTTTGGCATATTTTTGAGAAAGTTCATTTCTAAAATTCTCTTGGGAGAGTTGCTTGGTTACAGAATGTTTTCTGTTATTTTCCCCATAGTTACGTTTTCACCCATGGGTGTATAAACGTTGTGTTCTGCATCTTCCATCTGATGTTCTGCAGATTCTCCCCTGGGAGTCTCTGTCTTGCATCAGATAGAGTGTAATTTTGATGACTGATTTCAGGCCAGTTTTTTCAGTGCCTGGAGTCATGTTTTTTGGTGTTTTACACTGTTTGTTTACATTGGCAACAGTCTCTTTTGAGGGGGGCTGTTTGCCTTTGGTGTAGTTTATCTCACTATAAGATACATTTTTATTATCCGTAAGTGTTGCATTAATTATTTAATATAAATTTAAAATTTTTGACCACACTTAGCCATCGGATCCATCGGGGCTCAACGTTACTTTTCAGAAACTTGGGCTTCGCTGAAAAAATATTTTTCAAAAATTATTTTGATTTGCAATTGTTTTTTCATTATTAATGGATCATGTTATTATGTATCTTTGTGTCAGGGGTTTGTGCGAGTAACTAGGACTTGTTGTTGACTATGAAAGGATATTGTTCAAATTGTAATAGGAAGAAATCTTCTTCTGACTTTCATGATCATTGTATTAATTGTAGTCAGTGTTCTCGCACTAATTCCTGTTCTATATGTCAATATTGGGATGACAAACATTGGAAACGTGTGTCACGGTATGTTGTTACTGGAGAAAGGGCTATGCCGGCTCTTTCTCCGCAAGGTCACTCTACTCTCTCAGTTTCTATTTCAGAGGAACAAGAACAGGGTGATGTTTCCATGTTATCTTCCGCAAGTGCGCTTCCGTCGTCACAAATGAATACAGAGCTAGCGGCAAAAGTGCTCATGGAGATTAAACAAATGTCGTCCGCTAGCTCGCCCGATGTAGCATCCATTCACCGAATGGTTCGGCAGCCGGGTTCGTCCGATGCGGTCCAGGAGGAAATGTTGGGTGATGCGAGCACTATAAACATTCAACGTGCACACCCAGTGACGGCGGATAGTAGGCGAGATCGGAGGAAGCCTTTGAGTCCGGTTCCTAGCTCGTCCAGGTCCCGCCGGGCCGCGAGCGAGAGAGGCCCCTCTCTCGTACAACAACATCTGGGATCAGATGTTGTGGTACAAAATGTGTCGCAAGCGGAGCATACGTCCATCGCTCGGGACGCTCCGTTGTATAGGCAGTCCGCGGAGACTGCTCAGGCTTCTTCTTCTCGTCAGCGCACACGACCGCACCTTGGCTGCGTGACCGCCGATATCTTACCAGCTTCGCCGATCAGGGATTCTTCGGCAACCAGGTCACACCATCCGGCAGCCAGGGACACAAGGCCGATGGACTCCGGACGTTCGCATAGAAAAAGTATGCGGGAGCCATCAGATGCGGAGCTGCCCTCGGCGAAGCAGCGAAAGACTGCGCCTCTGCAGGTCTCGATGCCGGACGTACTTGTGCAGATAGCACAACTTATCGCAGCATCCCAGCAGCCGACAGAAACGGTGTCGGATCGGGAATTATCCGACGGCGCTGGGTCGGTACACTCCGCCGAAGCATCGGGGGCGGACGACCGGGAGCATCATGAGGTCCGACCGGATGGTGAAAGGGATACGGATGACTTGGAGCTATCCCTTTCGGAACAACATAAAGTTGCCGTGGACTTCATCCGGCACTTTCTCCCTCAAGTTGTTCCGTCGGGCCAGACTGCTGCGGTTCCGGACAAGAGGATTATAGCGTCATTGGACTCTGAATTTTTTGAGCGGTTCAGGGACATCGCTCCCGAGTTTCCGTCGCAGTCCAATAATGTTGCAAGAACATTTGAATTATTGAACGACACTATATTTAAACTTGCTTCCAAAACGGGGAAAGCAGGTTTCTTGTCCGCCAATACTCTCAACCTGCCTTTCATTAATGCAAGGAATAAATTCGACACGGCAGGACAGGGTATTCCGAGAGTTCCTCTGCGTATGGACGACGAGGCAGAAGACTTAGAGCTATCATTACCGTCGTCGGCTTCTATTCCAACCGCGGAGTTGGAAACAGCTATTTCGTCTAACAGAGCCAGTTTAGATGCCTTATCTTACGCAGATCACCTTACTAAGGCGTTATCACTGCGCCTTCAAGGGAAAGAATTTCAGGATATACAATCCTCTTTAAGACTTCTTTCAAGGGCAGTAGCTTATTCCACGTGTAACTCCGCCCTTTCAGTGGCAAATCTGGAGTTGGTTAGACGTGACGCAGCCCTAGCTACATCCACACTCGTGGATACTAAGGTGAAGAACTCTCTCAGAGTCGCTTCGGTCTCCGGAGAACTTCTCTTTGACGGCAAGCTTTCTGCTATTTATGATAAAATTACAAAGAAAGCTTCGGATTCTCTGTTGTTCAAATCTGCTTCTAAGAAGTCGGATACGGCAGACAAGAATAAGACAGGCACTTCTGGGTCTAATGCGCCCAAGAGAGGTTCCTATAGAGGTTCCGGTGCGTCCTCTTGGTCTTATTCGAGAGACCGTCAAGGTGGCGACTCACGTTCGGGACGTCCTTCGGGCCGGGACAACCGGTCGGACGCCCCGAGGTCGACAGGACGAGGTGCGGGTTGTGGAGGACGTGGTTTCTCCTACCGCAGGCCTCGCAGGTCCAGGAGGTGATAGCTTAAACCTCTATCACGTACCGGTTGGCGGAAGGTTGTCGAGCTTTTCACAAGAATGGGCGTCAATTACGGACGACCCTTGGGTGAGAGGAGTGACTTCGGAAGGTCTAAAGATATCCTTCAAACGAAAGCCTCCATTAACTCGAAGTCCAAAGTGGACTCATTTCCGTCAAATCCGCAGAAAAGAGACGCTCTATTATCAGAGGTGCAGTCTCTTTTAATGAAGAACGCGGTAGAGGTCGTAGAAAACCAGGAGACTCCGGGATTCTACAGCCATCTGTTTCTGGTTCCGAAACCAGACGGCTCGTTCCGTCCAGTCATAGATTTGAGCTGGATAAACAAGCTGATCATCGCTCCGAAGTTTTATATGGAGACGATTCGGTTGGTCAGAGCGAGTATTCGGGTGAACGATTATGCAACAAGCATAGATCTCAAAGATGCGTACTTTCACATCATGGTACATCCGACATTCAGAAAGTATCTACGCTTCGCAGTCCTAGGAGTGGTGTATCAATTCCGGGCAATGTGCTTCGGATTGAATCTAGCACCCTGGGCTTTCACTCGGGTAATGAACTCGGTAATGATCTATTTCCGAGCTCATTCGTCTGCGGTAACGTCGGCCTACCTGGACGACATTCTTCAGAGGTACGGCAACGAGTTAACGCTTCAGAACGATGTTCAGAATCTACTTCTATTGCTCCGACGTCTCGTTTTATAGTAAACGAGGAGAAGTCGGATCTGGTGCTGTCCAAGTCATTCACACATCTGGGAATGAGCTTCGAGACACACAACAATCTTGTTCGTCTGCCGTTAACCAGAGCGAAATTAGTCAGTTGTTACGCTCGCTATTGTCTGCACGCAGACAAAGTCACAGCGAGAGAATTTATGAGACTGATAGGTCTGTGCGGAGCCGCTGCAGATCTCATTCCGATGGGGCGGTTACGCACGCATCCTCTCCAAATTTTCTTGACTCAGAATTGGAGTGTGAAAATTCATTCGCTTGACATAGACGTTCTCTTGTCAGATCAAGTGAAACAAGAGATTCAGACTTGGGCAAACATTCAGTGGTTAACTCAGGGAGTTCTGCTGCAGTTGCCGGATCCGAGTTTTACCATTTTGACGGATGCCAGTCAAACAGGTTGGGGTGCATCATTGATTCCAACGGATTCGAGATGCCAGGGTCTTTGGGATCCGCAATTCCTGGGCAAGCACATAAACATCAAGGAAATGATGTCAGTTTGGCTTGCGTTACGTCGTTGGATGGACATTATTCACAATGCTCATGTCCAAATCCTATCTGACAATACAACAGTAGTGGCGTATATACGGAATCAGGGAGGCACTCAATCAGTTCCGTTGTTCAATCTAACGGAAAGAATCCTTCTGTTTGCGCTAGAACATCAGGTTCTTCTTTCGGTCCGTCACATACCGGGTCGTCTGAATGTGCTAGCAGACTCCCTTTCACGAAAGGGTCGCTTGTTGCCGTTGGAGTGGACTCTCAACAAACAAGTATTCAATCAGATTTGCTACCAATGGGAACGGCCAATGATAGATTTATTTGCGACACATCTCAACAATCAGTTGCAGACGTATGTGTCTCCGTGTCCGGATCCAAGAGCATTTGCAGTAGACGCTCTGTCGATCTCTTGTGACGGAATGATAGGATATGCGTATCCTCCAGCGCCGTTAATTCAGCAAGTATTGCTAAAGATAAAACAATCTCAATGCAAGATTCTGTTGGTAGCATCTCTGTCTCCACAGAGACCGTGGATAAATCTACTCAGGTGTCTGTTGTGGGACCTACCGCGAAAGCTTCCTCCACGGGAGGATCTTCTTTCGCAGGGGAAATCGCGTCAACTCCATCACAACCCGCAAGGTCTCAACCTTCACGTTTTTCCGTTGTGCGGTCCTTCTTGCATGGCAAGCACTTTACAGGACGAGCAGTGGACGTGATTTCTAACTGTAGGAGGACCTCCTCTTCGCTAAACTATG
This sequence comes from Pictodentalium vernedei, assembly GCA_031216915.1. Taxonomy (NCBI): domain Eukaryota; kingdom Metazoa; phylum Mollusca; class Scaphopoda; order Dentaliida; family Dentaliidae; genus Pictodentalium; species Pictodentalium vernedei. The sequence goes on along the minus strand of CM062296.1, from coordinate 685,666,318 downwards.
CGGCTAAGTGGAAGGTTTTTCGTCGTTGGTGTAGGGATCATTCTGTAGATATTTTCGATCCCTCTATACCAGACATTGCAAACTTTCTAGTATACTTGTTTGACGAAATCAAACTGCAGCCTGTTACTATTAAGGGTTATAGATCTATGTTATCTGATACCTATGCACATCATGATAGTTTACAAATTGGATCTAATGTCTCTTTATCTAAGTTGGTTAGAAACTTCTCGATAAATAGACCCAGAACTCTTAGGTTAATTCCTAAATGGAATTTAGCTTGGGTTCTTCTTAAATTGAAGGAAAAGCCATTTGAACCTCTTGGGACAGTAGATTTCAAATTCTTATCTTATAAGACAGCTTTTCTCTTAGCTTTCTCTTCTGCTAGAAGAGTCAGTGAGCTTCATGCACTGTCGGTGGATGATTCTCACTATCGTAGTGTCGGGAACACTATCACCTTCACTACTAATGTGGGTTTTTAGCTAAGAATCAGGCTCCTAATAAATATCCGGAAGCTATTGTCATTAAGGCTCTTCCGTCTTCAGATGGGCGTAGGCCTTTACTCTGTCCTGTTAGAGCGTTACGTATCTATAAACAGAGATCTCAGTTTATCAGAAAGGGACGAAAACGTTTCTTTCTGTCTTTGATGCCTAATAGAAGGGACATTTCAGTCCATTCTATTGCTAGATGGATTCAATTAACTATCCGTACTACTTATGAGAGTTTATCTTCTTCTCAGCAGTCTGTGCTTAAGATTTCCGCTCATGAAGTAAGAGCTCTTGCTACTTCTTGTGCTTACGCTAATAGTATTGCTATTACAGATTTAATGAAGGCTGCTTTTTGGTCTCAGCCATCCACATTCACAAATTTTTATCTCAGAAATATTGAGTCCATTTCTGGAGACCTGCATTGTTTAGGTCCGTTATCTGTTGCTCAGAATGTCGTCCACTAAATAGTTGCAACTATAGTTTTGCAGGCTTTCTGTTCCGGCAGTGACTCCATCCGGCTGCCCTCTTCGCTCTGGGCTATTTGACCCAGGGCAAGGGGAAGTGGGGGGGAGGGTGTTCCCTTAGGTCACCTGCTTTATAGTGAAAAGCAAGGGAATGCCTCCTCCGAAGTCAGTATTTCTGAGTCGCTTCCGGGATGGTTTTAAAGTGTAATATTAATGTTAAAATTCATTCATGTCATATTTTTAAAGTGTAGCTCGGTGTGAAGCATTTGTATATGTCAAGTGTCAAACGGGCGTTAATATACATTCCTCGGACACTTTTAAAAGATTATAAAGAGTCTCAATTCTCTGGACTAACTTTATTTATTGGCTTACTTTAAAAATAATTAGTATAAGGGTTATACTGGATGTTAATAGAGAACATGAATGTTATTGTGCTCAATTATGAAGGGTATTGTATCTTTCTAATTTAATATTAAATAAGAAAGATACATGTAAAGCCTAATACTCCTTTTCTCCTTAAGGGGTTGCCTCTATATTATATAGTTGGGCTTATTGGATTTTCCTCTATGTCCTAGGCCCTCCAGCCTTTTTACTATTCAGCTAAGTCTGGGTCATTGGTACAGTATAAAAATGTTAAAAAATTTATAGTAATTTATGTATTTTTTATACTAACCAATGACCCAGACGGGGATGGCCCTCCCAGGAGTTGGGAACTCTTGCCTCCCCGCTGAGTACATAGCGCTGACCAGGCACTGCCAGTAAGAATGATAATTGGCGCCAATTTCGGAACGTCCTTGACACTGCGCATGCGCAGTAGGGGCGATGTATGGAGGTCCTATAGGACATGATTTCTTTTGGTTTTGGATGCAAATTTTGGGGATTGGGGGGCAAAATTTGTGTTTGGCCCTGGTTTTGTTAGAGTTAGCACCAGCTAAGTCTGGGTCATTGGTAAGTATAAAAAATATATAAATTACTATAAATTTTTTAACTTTCATCAGGGTTTTTTATTCAGTAGAATGCTTGCTTCATCTTTACTCTCTGCACACTAAAGTTAAAATACTGAGAGGTTAAAGTTACAAAACTGTTCTGCATTTATCCACTATGGTGTCTTGACAGGCGCCTTTTATGATAGGTAGGACCAGGTGGACTTCTTGGAATTCATAAACTGTCAAACTTCTTATCGTTGAACTTCATTTACAACAAATGTACATTTTAGTTTAAGAACAGGTTTGTTTACCAAATTAAAAATGTGTCCTTTGAAACTCTACAATTCATTCTAGACAAGTGTGAACTCTTAGGTATCTTCTTGCCATTTGTTTCCATCAGCATGTTTTTGTTTAAAAAAAGAAGTAACTTCTATATCATGCACCCAAGAATTTAACCAGGTCCAGTATCTATAATTAAAAATTTAAAGAAATAAATATTCAATATAATAAATTTTGATATCGTCTGCATTGGATAAAGGGTTAAACTTGTGGTGTGGTCTTGATATAATCATTGATGCTGAAAGTGACCAAAAACACCAATAAATAAGGCCTATAACAATTTTTAGCTCAACTTGACAAAGTCAGGCTGAGCTATTGCCATCACTTCTCGTCCGTCGGCGAACGTACGTACGTACGTACGTTAGTACGTACGTCCACAATTTCCTTTGGCACACCTCACAGGTCACATTTATGATCAGATTACTTTGAAACTCGGTATGCTTGTTTGGGGTGACCTCTAGATGGGAGCTATCGATTTTCTTCAATTTCCGTCAAAAAATGTTGCCGCGGCCAACGTTCTTAGAACTTAGTTTAGTCAAACCACAATATTTCCATTTGGCACACCCTACAGGGCACATTTATGATTTGATTGCTTTGAAACCTGCTGTGCTTATTTAGGGTGACCTCTAGATGGGAGCTATCGATTTTCTTCAATTTCCGGCAAAAAATGTTGCCACGGCCAACGTTCGTAGAACTTAGTTTAGTCAGACCTCAATATTTCCCTTTGGCACACCCTACAGGGCACATTTATTGATCAGATTGCTTTGAAACCTTGTATGCTTGTTTGGGTAGACGTCTAGATGGGAGCTATCGATTTTCTTCAATTTCTGTCAAAAAATGTTGCCGCGGCCAACGTTCTTAGAACTTAGTTTAGTCAGAAGACTCAATATTTCCCTTTGGCACACCCTACAGGGTACATTTATGATCGGATTGCTTTGAAACCTGGCATGCTTGTTTGGGGTGACCTCTAGATGGGAGCTATCGATTTTCTTCAATTTCCGTCAAAAAATGTTGCCGCGGCCAACGTTCTTAGAACTTAGTTTAGTCAAACCACAATATTTCCCTCTGGCACACCCTACAGGGCACATTTATGATTTGATTGCTTTGAAATATGGTATGCTTATTTAGGGTGACCTCTAGATGGGAGCTATCGATTTCCTTCAATTTCTGGCAATAAATGTTGCCACGGCCAACGTTCGTAGAACTTAGTTTAGTCAGACCTCAATATTTCCCTTTGGCACTCCCTACAGGGCCCATTTATGATCAGATTGCTTTGAAACCTGGTATGCTTGTTTGGGGATACCTCTAGATGGGAGCTATCGATTTTCTTCAATTTCCGTCAAAAAATGTTGCCGCGGCCAACATTCTTAGAACTTAGTTTAGTCAGAAGACTCAATATTTCCCATTGGCACACCCTACAGGGTACATTTATGATCGGATTGCTTTGAAACCTGGCATGCTTGTTTGGGGTGACCTCCAGATGGGTGCTATCGATTTTCTTCAATTTCTGTCAAAAAATGTTGCCGCGGCCAACGTTTTTAGAACTCAGTTTAGTCAGTCCACAATATTTCCCTTTGGCACACCCTACAGGGCACATTTATGATTTGATTGCTTTGAAACCTGGTATGCTTGTTTGGGGAGACCTCTAGATGGGAGCTATCGATTTTCTTCAATTTCCGTCAAAAAATGTTGCCGCGGCCAACGTTCTTAGAACTTAGTTTAGTCAAACCACAATATTTCCCTTTGGCACACCCTACAGGGCACATTTATGACTTGATTGCTTTGAAACCTGGTGTGCTTATTTAGGGTGACCTCTAGATGGAAGCTATCGATTTTCTTTAATTTCCGGCAAAAAATGTTGCCACGGCCAACGTTCGTAGAACTTAGTTTAGTCAGACCTCAATATTTCCCTTTGGCACACCCTACAGGGCACATTTATTGATCAGATTGCTTTGAAACCTTGTATGCTTGTTTGGGTAGACGTCTAGATGGGAGCTATCGATTTTCTTCAATTTCTGTCAAAAAATGTTGCCGCGGCCAACGTTCTTAGAACTTAGTTTAGTCAGAAGACTCGATATTTCCCTTTGGCACACCCTACAGGGTACATTTATGATCGGATTGCTTTGAAACCTGGCATGCTTGTTTGGGGTGACCTCTAGATGGGAGCTATCGATTTTCTTCAATTTCCGTCAAAAAATGATGCCGCGGCCAACGTTCTTAGAACTTAGTTTAGTCAAACCACAATATTTCCCTTTGGCACACCCTACAGGGCACATTTATGATTTGATTGCTTTGAAATATGGTTTGCTTATTTAGGGTGACCTCTAGATGGGAGCTATCGATTTCCTTCAATTTCTGGCAATAAATGTTGCCACGGCCAACGTTCGTAGAACTTAGTTTAGTCAGACCTCAATATTTCCCTTTGGCACTCCCTACAGGGCCCATTTATGATCAGATTGCTTTGAAACCTGGTATGCTTGTTTGGGGATACCTCTAGATGGGAACTATCGATTTTCTTCAATTTCCGTCAAAAAATGTTGCCGCGGCCAACATTCTTAGAACTTAGTTTAGTCAGAAGACTCAATATTTCCCATTGGCACACCCTACAGGGTACATTTATGATCGGATTGCTTTGAAACCTGGCATGCTTGTTTGGGGTGACCTCCAGATGCGTGCTATCGATTTTCTTCAATTTCTGTCAAAAAATGTTGCCGCGGCCAACGTTTTTAGAACTCAGTTTAGTCAGTCCACAATATTTCCCTTTGGCACACCCTACAGGGCACATTTATGATTTGATTGCTTTGAAACCTGGTATGCTTGTTTGGGGAGACCTCTAGATGGGAGCTATCGATTTTCTTCGGTTTCTGTCAAAAAATGTTGCCACTGGCAAAAAAAATGACACTGGTACCAATGATCTTCAATTTTGCCATTTCATTTATAACTTACCAAGTTCAAGTTTGTCAAGTTGAGCTACAGTGTCATTGACACTTTCATTTTGTTTCTCAGGCAAATTTTCCTCAATTTTATGATGAGGGAGGGAGGCTTTTTTTTGTTCATTCACAAAACAGTTCTGAAAATAGTTGGAATCAAGTTAACTGCTTAAACTATTATGTAGCAAACAAATGTTTTCAGCAGTAAGAAATTTGCCGTAATGTAGTTGAAGATTTAACCAACTCTATCTTGTTTGACAGAGCTCTGTGAATTGGTTAAATATTTGTCCTATAAGTGCAAAATAGTGTCATAGAAGAGATTTCCAGGTGATAAAAGGTGATGAGGCAGACTTTCTATGACTATGGAGGTGCCTGAGAAACAAGAATTCTTTTTTTAATAGCCTAATTGAATATATTTTTTTTGCACAGCAAGTGGAATGCGATATTTGAGAGAGCAGGATATAGTACACAGAGACATTAAACCTGGAAATATCATGAGATTTGTCAAAGAAGATAACAGGTATGAAATGAATTTTGTTTTTGTGCACAAGCCTGATGGTTCATCACCTCCTCTCGTCTCCCCTTCCCCATCTCTTTTCAAGCAATTGAATATATTATCTTTGATTAATTATTATGCCTCTGTTTATCAAAAGAAGCTTTGAGTGTTAGCAATAAATAGCTATCTGTATATGCGGCTGGCTGTCTATCTGTCTGTACATACATACACAGAACAGCACATGTGTGTAAATGGGTTAATCGATATGGCACGAGTACCAGCACAGGATGAAACTAGAGGCCACGGCCTCAAGTTTTATCCTTCTGCGATGACACAAGTGCCATATCAATTAACCCATTCACATGCATGCGACATTCTGTGTTTATTACATGCCTTCAAGTCTATAAAAACAATTATTAGAAGGACACTCAGCATTTCATTTGACAACTATCAACAAAAACAACATATTTTATCGCCAACCAAATTTGTGAGGGGAACCCATGTTACTATCACATGCTCTGTGTTCCAATGTGTTCTATGTGCCTACTGGCACATAGAACACATTGGAACACAGGGGACATTTTTTAGCTATCGCTGGTGATTCAAATTGTAATTGTGTTGCTCGATTTGTAGAAAATTCCAGTGAAATTTTGCTTCTATTTAAAAATAGCCCATCAACGATTTCTGTTCTGCACATATGTACGGAACAGATTTTCATTTTCCGCATAGTTTAGTGTTGCTGTAGATGGGGATTACATAGAACAGGTGTCTAATAAAAACATATTCGGCATGATAACTTTAGTTTCTTTTGGCACAATATATTTTTATACTTCAACCAATGGTCCAGACTAGCTGGTGCTAACTCAAATTAATCCAGAGCCAACCATAAATTTTGCCCCCAAACCCCAAAATTTGCATAAAAAACCGAAAAAATTAAGTCCTATATGGTCCTCCATACTTTGAGATCTGCACATGCACAGTATCCAGGAAGGCACCAAAATTGGCACCAACTATCATTCTTTGTTTGGCCCTAAAGTCAGCAATAATGAACTGACATCTGTGCTTTTAAATCTCCTTTTTAGCTCACCTGACTGAAAGTCAGTGTGAGCTTTTGCCATCACTTGGCATCCGTCGGCCGTTAACATTCGCAACTCGGTCTTCTCCTTCAAAACCACTAGCCCAAACCCAAACAAATTTGACATACAATATTTTGGGGTTATCCTCTTAACAGTTTGTTAAAATGAACTCGGTGCCCCCACTGGGGTGGGGTGATGCCCCAAAAGCGTCAATTTCTCCTGAAATCTTCTTCTTATGAACCACCAGTCAGGATGCTGTGATATTTGGAATGTAAGCTCCTTTGGTACTCAAGATTCAAGTTTGTTCAAATAAATTTTCTTGGTCAATATTTGGGCTCGCTACGGGAGGATCCCCATTTTGTGCCCTGCCCAAAATTTCTGTTTTCCGAACCAAGAGGCCGATTTGAACCAAATTTGCTAGGAGGTATTATTGGGTCCTACGTACTTGATTCATGCCAAAATAATTTTTCCCGCAGCCCCGTGGGAACATCAGGAGCTAAAAATAGACACAAATTCAAACGCCCATATCTCCAAAACTGCACTGCACTGAAACTTTTTATTTGGTGTGAAGCTTCCTTAGGACCAATAGAAAGGAATGGTGAAAAAAAATTGCTATTGGTTTTGTCCAAAGGTACAGTTTCGGGACTTTGAAAAAATGCCGAGTCAGCATTATTTAACACTGAAGGTAATGGGAAAAATATAAAATAATCTTTTTCTCCCCAACCACTGCTCCAAAAGCTTTCATATTTTTATACTGTACCAATGACCCAGATTTAACTGGTGCTAATCTTATTAATTCAGGGCCAAACACAAATTTTGCCTCCCCAATCCCCAAAATTTGCATCAAAAACCGAAAAATACATGTCCTATATGGTCCTCCATACTTATACTCCTCTGCGCATGCACAGTGTCAAGGAGGTCCCGAAATTGGCACCAAATGTCATTCTTTGTTTGGCCCTCAAAACAGCTACACCTCACTGTTAATTGTGCTTCTAAATCTCAGTTTAAATGATGCCAGACACATAATCATGAGAGAAATGGTGGATATAAGAAGGATACAAAAGGAGGAGAGGAAAAAAATAGTGCAAGAAAATGTTCAGGGCTGTAACTTATAATTATTTTATGAAATTATTACATGTTGCCTATTTTCGAGGCAAGGCCCTGATGTTGTCATTCTTGCTATGAATGTTCCATTGTTTGATCAGTGTTTCCTCTCTCCCTTTCCTTTATTCCCCCCTAGCTATTCTCCCATGCTTTTGACTTATTTTTTGTAATGTTTATTACTAAAATTTCTTGGGAGTTTTGGCTTGGTAACAGAATTATTTTCTGTTTTTCCCCCATGTTTACGTCCTCACTCCTGGGTGTTGAGGCGTTTTGGTCTGCATCTACCATCTGATGTTCTACAGTTTCTTCTCTGGAAGCCTCTGTTTTGCATCAGATAGTGTTTAAATTGGTAACTGATTTCGGGCCATGTTTATTAGTGCCTGGAGTCATGTTTCCGGTTTGTTTACACTTTTTGTTTAGCTTGACAACTGTTACTTCTGATAGTGATTATTTGTCTTCTGCTTAGTTGACATCATAGCAAGATATATTAATGTTGTCCGTAAGTGTTACATTAATTTTTCAAAATGATTTAAAATTTTTGTCCCCACTTAGGCTTTTTGGGGATCCATTTGGGCCCAGGGTTTTCTTTTTGAATCATTTTTTCGTAATGATTATAATGGATTAATTGATTATGTGTCTTTATTTTCAAGGTTTAGTGCGAGTACTATGACTGTTTACTTTTTTACCTGCGTCGCCAGCGGCAGAACAGATCTAGTAACCGCTCGACTCCGTCCATCCATCCATCCGTCAGTCCATCCGGGCCAACATTGGGGGTTTAGGGGATATTATTATTAGGGGCTACCTCCAAATTAAGGTAGTGTTAGGGTTAGGAGTGGGGTGTGGTTAGGGTTAGGGGTAGCCCCAGAGTAGGGCTTAAGGTTGGGGTCAGGGGTGGGGTTTTAGTTTTAGTAGCCCCTAAACCGAAAAATAGCTCCTAATCCTATTGGTTTGGCTAGGGTGGGGTTGGGTCAGGGTTGGGGTGGGGGTTAGGTTTAGGGGTAGCCCCAGAGTAGGGCTTAAGGTTGGGGGTTAGGTCCTGGGGGTGGGTGGGGGTTAGGGTCTGGGGTGGGCTTTTAGGGTTTAGGGTCAGGGTGGGGTAAGGTAGGGTTAGGGTGTGGTTTTTGGGTGGAGGGGTGAGGTTAGGGTTAAATATAAGTTCTAGGGTGGAGGGGGTGGGGTTCTGGGTAAAATAAGGTTTTGGACATACAAAATGTTTTTTTGCTAGCCCATAAACTCGAAATGTTGGAGTGTCCGTCAGTCCATCCGTCCGTCCATCAGTCCGTCTGAAACACTTCTTCCGTCAAAGTTTTCTTGGCTTCTGTGAAAGGGAATGATTTTATATTTAGTTGGTCTGCTGCTTCATAATGGTGAGTTGTATCGTGTATCTAATTTTCAGATCAGTTGTATGCAGCGACGCAGGTCCAGACCTGGTATTGGTCTTGGCTTGTTTTCACAATGAAAGATTATTGTTAATATTGTAATGTGAGGAAATCTTCCTCTGATTCTCATGATCTCTGTATTAATTGTAGTCAATGTACTCGCACTAACCCTTGTTCAGTGTGTATCAATTGGGATGACAAACGTTGGGAGATGTGTGTCACGGTATGTTGTTGGCGGGGAGAGGACCATGCCGGTCCTCTCTCTGCAAGGTCACTCTAGTTTTTCACTCTCTTTTTCAGAGGAACAAGAACAGGATGATGTTTCCGTGATGTCATCCAGAAGTGTGCCTACGTCGTCACAATCAAATGTAGAGCTAGCGGCAAAAGTGCTTATGCAGATACGTCAATTACCCGGGAGTTTGCTAGTTCGATCGAAGGGTTTGACGTCCGCTAGCTCGCCCGGTGTCGTGACCATTCCCCGAATGGCTCAGCACCCGGGTTCATCCATTGCGGTCCTGGAAGGAGATTTGGGTGTTGCGAGCACTATAAACTTACCACGTGCACGCCCAGTGACGACGGAACAGAGGATAGTACGGAGGAAGCCTGATAGTCCGGTCCTAGCTCATCCAGGTCCATCCAGGCTGCGAGCGAGAGAGGCCTCTCTCTCATACAACAACATCTGGGCCCAGATGTTGTAGTACATAACGTTCCTCAGACGGAGCATACATCCACCGCTCGGGACACTCCGGTATATAGGCAGTCCAGAGAGACTGCATATACGACTTCCTCATGGCACACACGATCGCACCTTGGCTACATGACCAGCGACATCCAGTCAGCATCGCCGACCAGGGATTCCATGGCGACCAGGTCATGCCATCCGGTAGCCAGGGATTCGAGACCTTCAACATCCGGACGTTCACATAAAAGAAGTATGCAAGATGCAACGTCCAGGGAGCTTCCTGCAGCTAAATCCCATAAGACCGCAGCTCCTCAGGTCTCTGTAACGGACGTGCTATCACAGATAGCACAGATCATCGCAGCATCCCAGCAGCTGGCAGAGCCTCTGTCGGAACATGAATTATCAGATGATGCTGGGTCGGTGCGTTCTGCTGCTGGACCAGTTGCGGACAACCAAGATTTGCAAGAGGTCCGACAGGATGGCGAAAGTGATTCCGAGGAACTGGATTTTTCCCTTTCGGAACAACACAAAATTGCCGTGGAGTTCATCCGGCATTACCTTCCAGATGTTGTTCCAACAGACCAAAATGCTGCGCTGCCGGATAGGAGGCTTATAGCGCCACTGGACACCGATTTTTAGTCGAGTTGTGACGAAGTCAAACTCGACTTATAGTTTGGTGAATGGCGGGCGGGCGGGCGGGCGGGCGTAAACAATTGGTTTCCGGATGATAACTTGATAGTGGTTCAACTCACATTCATTAAACTTCATACGTAGGTTGGTCTTGGTGGGAGGAAGAACCCTATTGATTTTGGACATGCTACATCGAAGGTCAAGGTCACGTTGACCTTGAACGTAGTAAATCTTAAACAATTGGTTTCCGGATGATAACTTGATAATGGTTCAACTCACATTCATGAAACTTCATAGGTAGATTGGCCTTGGTGAGGGGAAGAACCCTATTGATTTTGGACTCACTACGTCAAAGGTCAAGGTCAACGTGACCTTGAACATAGTAAATCGCAACAATTCCTTTCTGGATAATAACTTGATAGTAGTTCAACCTACATTCATGAAACTTCATAGGTGGGTTGGTCTTGGTGCGAGGAAGAACTCTATTGATTTTGGACTCACCAGATCAAAGGTCAAGGTCACAGTGACCTTTAACATAGTATATCGCAACAATTGGTTTCCGGATGATAACTTGATAGTGGTTCAACCTAGAGTCATGAAACTTCATAGGTGTGTTGGCCTTGGTGCGAGAAAGAACCCTATTGATCTTGGACTCACCAGGTCAAATGTCAAGGTCACAGTGACCTTGAACATAGTATATCGCAACAATTGGTTTCCGGATGATAACTTGATAGTGGTTCAACCTAGAGTCATGAAACTTTACAGGCGTGTTGGCCTTGGTTTACTATTATTCATTGCTAAAACCAACAACTATTTTTAGTCGAGTTGTGAAGTCAAACTCGACTTATAGTTTGATGAATGGCGGGTGGGCGTAAACAATTGGTTTCCAGATGATAACTTAATAATGGTTCAACCCATGTTCATGAAACTTCATAGGTGGGTTGGTATCGGTGAGAGGAAGGTCACAGTCACCTTGAACATAGTAAATTGTAAATAATTGGTTTCCAGATGACAACTTGACTACGGTTCAACCCACATTCATGAAACCTCATATGTAGGTTGGCCTTCATGAGAGGAAGAACCCTATTTATTTTGGACTGACTAGGTCAAAGGTGAAGGTCACAGTGACCCTGGACATAGTAAATCAAAACAATTGGTTTCCAGATGATAACTTGATAATGGTTTGACCCATGTTCGTGAAACTTCATAGTTAAGTTGGCATCAGTGAGAGGAAGAACCCTATTTATTTTGGAATCACTAGGTGAAAGGTCAAGTTCACAATGATCTTCAACATAGTAAATTGTAAACAATTGGTTTCCAGATGATGACTTGATAATGTTTCGACCCATGTTCATGAAATTTCATAGGTAGGTTGGCATCAGTGAGAGGAGGAACCCTATTTATTTTGGACTTGCTAGGTCAAGGTCACAGTGACCTTGAACATAGTAAATCGTAAACAATTGGTTTCCGGACGATAACTTGATAATGGTTTGACCCACATTCATGAAACTTCATAGACAGGTTGGCCTAGGTGAGTGGAAGACCCCTATTTATTTTGGACTCACTAGGTCAAAGGCCAAGGTCACAGTGACCCTGGACATAATAAATCGTAAACAATCGGTTTCCAGATGATAATTTGACAATGGTTCCACCAACGTTCATGGAACTTCATAGGTAGGTTGGCATTGGTGCAAGAAAGAACCTTATTTATTTTGGAATCACTAGGTCAAAGGTCAAGGTCACAGTGACTCTTCGCATAGTAAATTGTAAACAATTGGTTTCCGGACGATAAGTTGATAATGATTAAACCCACTTTTGTGCTGTCACAACTCGACATTGGATCGGTGATCCTATTGGCATTTTTTCAATCGGTTTAGGAACATCGTCCCGGAATTTCCATCACAGTCCAGAAATGTCTCACGGACATTTGAATTATTGAATGACTCTATATCTAAACTTGCTAACAAAATGGGCAGGTCAGCCTTCCTACCGGCATCTGCTCTTCTTCTGCCTTTCATCAACCCAAGGAATAAATTTGAAACGGCAGGACAGGGCATCCAGAGAGTTCCTCTGCGTCTATATGACCAGGCTGAAGACCTTGAATTATTCATGTTGTCGTCTATATCTGTTCCTTCCTCGATGTTGGAAATGACATTAACGTCTAATAGAACCAATTTAGACGCACTCTCACATGCAGATCACCTTACCAGAGCGTTAACATTACGCCTTGAGGGACAAGAATTCCAAGATGTACAAACGTCCTTAAGAGTTCTGTCCAGGGCCATAGCATTTTCCATAACTCCGCCCTTTCAGTGGCAAATCTGGAGTTAGCTAGACGTGATGGGGCCCTAGCTACGTCCACGTGTGTGGACAATAAGGTGAAAAACTCTCTCAGAGTCGCTCCGATCTCCGGAGAGCTTCTCTTCGACGGCAAGCTTTCTGCAATATATGATCAGTTAACTAAGAAAGCTTCAGACCCTCTGCTTTTTAAGTCCGCTTCCAAAAAGCCGGAACCAGCAAAGAAGAGTAGGCCAGGCACTTCTGGGATGAGTACGTCCAGGGGAAGTTCCTATAGAGGTTCGTACGTGTCCTCTTGGTCGTACTCTAGAGACTGTCAAGGTAGCAACTCAAATAGGGGCTGTAACGCTGGCCGAAACAACCGGTCAGACACCCCTAGGCCGACGGGGCGAGGTGCGGGCCGTTTAGGATGTGGTTTCTCCTACCGCAAACCTCGCAGATCCAAGAGGTGCTGGTTTAAACCTCTGTCGCTTTCCAGTGGGCGGAAGACTGTCAAGTTTCTCAAACAATTGGGAACTAATTACGGAGGACCCTTGGGTTCGAGGGGTTATATCGGAAGGTCTGAAACTGTCCTTCAAAGAAAAATCTCCATTAACTCGAAGTCCAAGATGGATTCAGCTTCCGTCAAATCTACAGAAAAGAGCCGCGTGTCTATCAGAAGTCTAGTCTCTTTTAATGAAGAACGCGATAGAGGTCGTAGAAAACCAGGAATCTCCAGGTTTCTACAGCCATCTCTTTCTGGTTCCGAAACCAGACGGCTCGTTCCGTCCAGTGATAGATTTGAGCTGGATAAACAAGCTGATTGTGGCTCCAAAATTCTATATGGAGACCATTCGATCGGTCAGTGCGAGCATTTGTGTGAACGACTATGCTGCGAGCATATATCTCAAGGATGCGTACTTTCATGTCATGGTACATCCGGCGTACAGAAAGTATCAGCGCTTCGCTGTCCTGGGAGTCGTATATCAGTTCCGAGCGATGTGCTTCGGTCTGAATCTAGCGCCCTGGGCTTTCACTCGAGTAATGAACTCAGTAATGATGCATTTCCGAGCTCATTCGTCTTCGGTAAGGTCGGCCTACCTGGACAATATTTTTCAGAGGTACGGCAACGAGTTAACGCTTCAGAACGATATGCAGAATCTGCTTCTATTGCTCCGACGTCTCGGTTTCATAGTAAATGAAGAGAAGTCGGATCTGGTGCCGTCTCGATGAGACGCACAACAATCTCGTTCGCCTGCCGTTAACCAGAGCGAAGTAAGTCAGTTGTTACGCTCACTATTGTCTTCACTCAGACAAGGTTACAGCGAGAGAATTCATGAGACTGATAGGTCTGTGCGGAGCCACCGCGGATCTCATTCCAATGGGGTGCCTACGCACTCGTCCTCTCCAAATCTTTCTGACTCAGAATTGGAGGGCGAAGATTCATTCGCTTGATACGGACATCCTCTTGTCAAACCAAGTGAAACAAGGGATTCAGACTTGGGCAGATATTCAGTGGTTAACTCAGGGAGTTCCACTGCAATTGCCGGATCCAAGTTTTACGATTATGATGGATGCCAGTCAAACAGGTTGGGGTACAATGCTGAGCCCATCGGATTTGAAGTGCCAGGGTCTTTGGGATCCGCAGTTTTTGAGCAAGCACATAAACATCAAAGAAATGATGTCAATTTGGCTTGCGCTTCGTCATTGGATAGATGTTATTCAGAATGCACACGTGCAAATTCTATCCGACAATACGATGGTAGTAGCGTATATTCGGAATCAAGGGGGCACTCATTCCATTCCGTTGTTCAATCTAACGGAAAGAATCCTTCTGTTTGTACTAGAACATCAGATTCTCCTATCTGTCTGTCATATTCCGGGTCGTCTGAACGTTTTAGCAGACTCCCTTTCACGGAGGGGTCATCTGTTGCCGTCAGAATGGACTCTCAACAAGCAGATATTCAGTCAGATTTGCTACCAATGGTTAGCGGCCAATGATAGACTTATTTGCGACACATCTCAACAATCAGTTGCAGACATATGTGTCTCCATGTCCGGATCCTCAAGCGTTTGCAGTAGACGCTTTATCGATCTCTTGGGACGGAATGATAGGATATGCGTATCCTCCAGCGCCGTTAATTCAGCAAGTATTGCTAAAGATAAAACAATCTCAATGCAAGATTCTGTTGGTAGCATCTCTGTCTCCACAGAGACCGTGGATAAATCTACTCAGGTGTCTGTTGTGGGACCTACCGCGAAAGCTTCCTCCTCGGGAGGATCTTCTTTCGCAGGGGAAATCGCGACAACTCCATCACAACCCGCAAGGTCTCAACCTTCACGTATTTCCATTGTGCGGTCCTTCTTGCACGGGAAACATTTTACAGGACGAGCAGTGGACGCGATTTCTAACTGTAGGAGGACCTCCTCTTCGCTAAATTATGCGGCTAAGTGGAAGGTCTTTCGTCAGTGGTGTGGGGATCATTCGGTAGATATTTATGATCCTTCCATTCCAGACATTGCAAATTTTCTCGTCTACTTGTTTGATGAGATCAAACTGCAGCCTGTCACCATTAAGGGTTATAGGTCTATGCTATCCGATACCTATGCACATCATGATGGCTTAATGATTGGATCTAATGTCTCTTTATCTAAATTAGTTAGAAACTTTTCGATAAATAGACCTAGAACCCTTAGATTAATTCCTAAGTGGAATTTGGCTTGGGTTCTTCTTAAGCTAAAAGAAGCTCCATTTGAGCCTCTTGACACAGTGGACTTCAAATTCTTATCTTATAAGACAGCTTTTCTCTTAGCCTTCAGTTCTGCTAGAAGAGTTAGTGAGCTTCATGCACTATCTGTGGATGATTCTCACTATCGTAGTGTCGGTAATACTATTACCTTTACTACCAATGTTGGATTTTGGGCTAAGAATCAGGCTTCTAATAAGTATCCGGAACCTATTGTTATTAAGGCCCTTCCGTCTTCAGACGAGCGTAGGCCTTTACTCCGTCCTGTTAGAGCAATACGTATTTGCAAACGTAGGTCTGAGTTTATTAGAAAGGGATGTAAGCGTTTCTTTCTATCTTTGATGCCTAATAGAAAGGACATTATGGTCCATTCTATTGCTAGATGGATTCAATTAACTATCCGTAGTGCTTATAGAAAATTATCTTCTACTCAGCAGTCTGTGCTTAAGATTTCAGCTCATGAAGTAAGAGCTCTGTCAACATCTTCGGCCTATGCAAATTGTGTTGCTATTACTGATTTAATGAAGGCTGCATATTGGTCTCAGCCTTCCACAATCACAAATTTTATCTCAGAAATATTGAGTCCATTTCTGGAGACCTCCATTGTTTAGGTCCGTTATAAGTTGCTCAGAATAGCATCCACTAAACAGTTGCAACTATAGTTATGTAGGCTCTCTGTTCCGGCAGTGACTCTGTCAGGCTGCCCTCTTCACTCTGGGGTATTTGACCAAGGGGAAGGGGGGGGGGGGTTCCCTTAGGTCATTTGCTTTATAGTGAAAAGCAAGGGAATACCTCCCCTGGAGTCAGTAATTCTGAATCGGTACCGGGATGGTTTTAAAGTGTAAAGCTAATGTTTACTCATGCATGTAATATTTTTAAAGTGTAGCTCGGTGTGAAGCATTTGTATATGTCACGTGTCAAATGGGCATTAATATACAATCCTTGGACACTTTTAATGAGTATAAAGAGTCTCATTTCTCTGGACTTCTTTTATTTATTGGCTTATCTTTAAAAATAATTAGTATAAAGGGTTATACTGGATGTTAATAGAGATCATTGATGTTACTGTGCTCAATTACAGAATGGTATTGTGTCTTTCTTCTTTGATATAAATAAGAAAGATACATGTAAAGCCTATCTCTCCTTTTCTCCTTTAGGAGATAATTCTGTTATATGTAATTGATCCTATTGGATTTTCCTTTTATGTCCTAGGCCCTCCAACCTTTTTAATATTCAGCTAAGTCTGGGTCATTGGTACAGTATAAAAATGTTAAAAAATTTATAGTAATTTATATATTTTTTATACTTACCAATGACCCAGACGGGAATGACCCTCTCAGGAGTTGGGAACACATACCTCCCCGCTGAGTACATAACGCTTACCAGGCACTGGTTGTAAGAATGACATTTGGCGCCAATCTCGGGACCTCCTTGACACTGCACGTGCACAGAGGAGTAAAAGTATGGAGGACCATATAGGACATGTATTTTTCGGTTTTGATACAAATTTTTGGGATGGTTGGGGGGGGGGGGGGGGGAGGGGGGGCAAAATTTGTGTTTGGTATTGTGTCTTTCTTCTTTGATATAAATAAGAAAGATACATGTAAAGCCTATCTCTCCTTTTCTCCTTTAGGAGATAATTCTGTTATATGTAATTGATCCTATTGGGAGGGGGGGGGGGGGAGGGGGGGGGCAAAATTTGTGTTTGGCCCTGAATTAATAAGATTAGCACCAGCTAAGTCTGGGTCATTGGTAAGTATAAAAAATATATAAATTACTATAAATTTTTTAACATTTCACATATAACATCTGTTGGAAGATTGATTCACATGGTTGTTGAAATTTAACCGCTGGGTCCATATTTGGGCACTCTACAGGAGCCCAAATGTTCAAATTAGTGCAATATGAGGGATATTCTTTAAAAATCTTCTTCACCAGTTCCAACAGTCAAAATCTTTTGATATTTGGTATACAACATCCTTTGGGAAGGGAAATTCAGGTTTGTTTAAGCCAAGTCCCTGGGTCCATATTTGGGCACTCTACAGGAGCCCAAATGTTCAAATTAGTGCAATATGAGGGATATTCTTTAAAAATCTTCTTCTCCAGATCCAACAGTCAGAATCTTTTGATATTTGGTATACAGCATCCTCAGGGAAGGGAGATTCAGGTTTGTTCAAGCCAAGTCCCTGGGTTCATATTTGGGCTCCCTATGGGAGCCCAAATTGTAACCTTGTTCAATATGAGGAATATTTTTTAAAAATCTCTTTCTTCAGATCCAGCAGTCAGAATCTTTTGATATTTGGTGTATATCATCCTTAAGGGGGTGTGATTCAAGTTTGTTCAGGGGGCATTTTTTGTGCCCGGTGGGAACCCCAGCAGCCAAAAATAGAAACAAATTCAAATACCCATAGCCTTCCCATTCCCCATTTATTCTCAAATCACAGAACACTAAAAAATTATATTTAGTATTATTAGGGTTTACACAAATTGTAACTGTGTTCAATATGAGGAATATTCTTTAAAAATCTCTTTGTTCAGATCCTGCAGTCAGAATCTTTTGATATTTGGTGTATATCATTCTTAGAGAAGTGTGATTGAAGTTTGTTCAGGGGGCATTTTTTGTGCCCAGTGGGAACCCCAGGAGCAAAAAATAGAAACAAATTCAATACTCATAGCCTTCCCATTCCCCATTTACAAGCCTGGAAATAAGCAGACTGGCATCAGCAGAAGGAGGTCGCCAGAGGAGGAATTTGCACAGCCAGGTAGCATCCCTAAATTTATCCTCTGTGAACCACAATCTGAATCAAATTCTCAAGACTAAACAGAAAGAGGTACCCAGAGGACTCATTAGCCCACAGTATGGGATATCATCAACAAATTCGCCCTCTGGTGACCCCATTCTGCAATTGACAGATTGCTTATTTCCAGGCTTGCCATTTATTCTCAAATCACAGAACACTAAAAAATTATATAAAGTATTCATATCAACCATTGTCCTCCAGGTTAGGG
Organism: Pictodentalium vernedei; assembly: GCA_031216915.1. Classification (NCBI taxonomy): domain Eukaryota; kingdom Metazoa; phylum Mollusca; class Scaphopoda; order Dentaliida; family Dentaliidae; genus Pictodentalium; species Pictodentalium vernedei. The sequence goes on along the minus strand of CM062296.1, from coordinate 685,647,774 downwards.
ATGCTATTATAACAACCTATATCATCATCTCAACTCTATTGCCAAGCTTTCGATCCAAACTGGATCTTCATCAGGACACTCGAATTAGGAAGAACTACATGTAGTTCTTTCTAATTCGAGTGTCCTGATGAAGATCCAGTTTGGATCGAAAGCTTGGCAATAGAGTTGACACGATGATATATGTTGTAAAAAATTTTATTTAGTATCCAAAATTATTAGGATTAACATACACTTTTACTCCCCCGTGGGAACTCTGGGAAGAGCAGCAGTGCTTGTTTACTGTGGTAAACAAGTTCTGTTAACATTGATAAAATAGGACCCAGTCACCTATGCTTGGGGTGGAAGTCCTCTAAAATGGGCAACATGGGTATAAACGATTTACAAAACTTGACTTTATCTCCATGTTGTGGTCACGATTAGCGATTGTGCATAAATATGTGACCTTAAACACCAATAAGTAAGTACACTAAAATTTTTTTTGTTTCTGTGGTTCTGATCCCTGATGCTTAAATATCTGCATTCCTTTTGTACAACTTGTTTTCCTTAACCACAGATCAGAGTGCTTTGATATTTGATATGCAACCTCTTTTGGTACCCAAAATTCCAATTTGTTCAACGAAAGTTTCTAGGTTAATATTTGAACTCACTACGGGAAGATCCAAATTTTGTGTCCCACACAAAATTTTTATTTCCCGAATTGAGAGGCCAATGTGAAAAACAATCTCCTCACAAACCAATGGCCCAAATTGAAACATATATGGGCCACATCATCTTGGGGGTATTCTGTTTTAGTTTTGTTCAAAGGGGGTCTTCGCCCTTTTTGGGTGTGGTCTTATGCCCAAATATGATGAAATTCTTTAAAAATCTTCTTCTCATGATCCACAAGTGGGAATGCTTTGATATTTGGTATGAAACTTCCTCTTGTGTTCAAGATTAAAAGTTGTTCAAAGAAAGTTGATAGGTCCATATTTGGGCTCTCCAGGGGATGGGCTCACTTTTGAGCTCCCCTGAAAATTTCTGTTTCAAGAACCAGTGGAGTGATTTGAACCAAATTTTATATGTGGCATTAGTTGACACTAAGTATTTCATTCATGCCCCCCAAATTTTTCGCGTGGGAACATTTGGCGCTAAAAATAGAAAAAAATGAAATGTCCAATATTTCCCAAACTGCACGGACTAGAGATTATGTATTGGTATGAAGCTTTCTTCTGAGCAGTTGAAACAATTGGACAAAAAAATTGCTGGCGAATCTGTCATATGGTTCATTCAGAGTACATTTTCTCCATACCCATAACCCTTACAGTTTAGGACAACTTGGTCCAGGTGAGCGTTTTTAGGCTCTCTTGAGCCTCTAGTTTGAGGATGCCAAACACAAATCAATGGTAAAATTGGTGGATCCAAGGCTGGAAATGGATGATGGAAGTGAACAACGGTGGTTAGAAACGTTCAGGGCTGTAACTTTATAATAATTATAAAAATTATTTCATGTTTCCCAATTTCGGGACATACGCCTGATGTCATCATTCTTGCTAATGATTTATCCACTGTTTGTTAAGTGTTCCTTCCCTATCCCTCCTTGAAGCCCTCCTGTTAAACTCCTAAGCTTTTTTATTCCCATGGTTACGTTCTCACCCTTGGGGTGTTAGGTCATTTTGGTCTTGCATATTCTATCCGATGTATCGTTTTTTCTTCATTTGAAGATCTTTCTTTACATTTGGTAGCTTTAAAATCAGTTACTGACTTTGGGCCTTTTTCTGTGCCTGATGTCTTGTTTCCAGTTTTTTTTTTTTTTGACGTTCACATTGGCAACGTCTTAAATATATGTAGTATTTAGATATTATATTACTGTAGGATTGTTGTAAGATACATTGATTATGTTTCCGGTAGTGTAGCTCAAAAAATTTGGATTTTGTCCACACTTAGGCTCTATTGGGATGCCCTTGGGCTCTTTTTCAAAAAAATTCGGAAATTTTTTTTAATTTAATTTTTCGATTTTATTTTGATTGCAATTATTTATGTATCTTTATCATATATTTATTGTGGAGTTTGTAGGAGTACAATCAACTTATTTTGATTCAATCATGAAAGCTTACTGCTCTAAATGCAAGGTGAGGAAGTCTTCCGCAAATTTACATACTTGTTGCCTTGCCTGTAGTCGAGGTACTCCTACAGATTCTTGTCTTACATGTGTGACTTGGGATGATAGATGTTGGAAACGGGTGTCACTGTATGTTGTTGGCGTTGAGATGCCTATGCCAGTGCTCTCACCACAAGATAATTCAAGTTTTTCAGTTTCTTTTTCAGAGGAACAAGAACATGGTGATGGTATTGTGACACCCGCCAAAAGTGTGCTACCATCATTGCGCTCTGATTAGCAAACAGAGCTAGCTGCTATTGAATATTAAGCAAGGGATAAGGCCACTAGTTAGTGTTCTTAATCCCTTGCAAGTAGCTAGCTCGACCGGTGAAGCGGTTACTCCGTCCGTGGGAGCCGTAGCACCGGGTATGTCCGTTGCGGTCGAAGGAAGTGTAGATTTGGGTAGAGCGAGCACCTTAAAAACAAAAGCTCACCCAGCGATGATGGAAATAGGGAGGAAGTCACCATGTTTCTTGTCAGGAGGCTCGGCGAGGTCTGAAAAGGCCACAAGTGGGAGAGGTCCCTCTCTAACCCAACAACATCTGGGGCCAGATGTTGTTATGAGAAACTTGCACGGGCCGGAGCATACGTCCACACCTGCCGCTCGGGACGCTCCGTCTAGACTGCAGGCGCCCTCGGCTACAGTCACGGCTTCCTCCGCTATGATTTATAGGCACACACGACTGCATCCTAGCTACCCGACTTCGGATATCCAGCCAGCTGCGCGAAGAAGGAGTCCCTCTTCGCCCGTGTAGTCGGACCAAAGGGTAGCTAGGGAACCAAAGCTTGGATCATCAGAGCATTCGGAGAAGAGACCTATCTCCAGAACGCCATCCCAGGAGCAGCAAGCGGCTAAAAAACAGAAAAATGTGCCCCGATGACAGACTTGCTGTCGCAGATTGCGCAGCTGATCGCAGCATCCCAGCAAGTGCATGAGCATCCTCCCACAGACTTCGAAAGTGAGCTGTCGGATGGTGCCAGGTCGTTCCAGTCGTCTGTTCATGCAGATGCAATGGACCGTGATTCACAGCTGATTCTGTCGGATGGTGAAAGGGATAAGGAAGAGGATTACCCTTCCCTTTCGGAACCTCATATGGCTGCGATGGAATTATCCATCAATACTATCCTGAATTTGTTCCACCGAAAATCAGCAAGCTACGACAACAGGGGAGAAACTGCTGGCGTCTTTAGACGCAGACTTTATACGGAGGAAGGAAGAAGTTCTTTCTTTTCCGGTGCAGTCTAAACAGGTGTCGCAGCTTCGGCCATGTCGACGATGCCATATTTAACCTCTCTAGTGTGAGGAAGAAAGGCAGTTTCTTATCAACATCTTCCATAAATATACCATTCCTTGGACCACTTTCATTTAAAAGGGTTGGGGAAGATGTTCAGAGAGCTCCTCTGTGTTTAGATGAGCAGGCCAGGGATTTAGATATATCCTTACCTGCTTCATACAATATTCACTCAGATGTGATGGAATGCGCTATTTCATCAAATAGAGCACATCACCTTACCAGGGCTATGGCGCAACGTCTCAATGGGAAGGAATTTGAGGACATGTGTACCTAGCTTCGAGTTCTTTCCAGGACAGTCATGTATGCCACATATAACTCTGCCCCGACATTGGCAAATCTGGAGTTAATTAGATGTGATGCTGCCCTTGCGTCGTCATCACTTATAGATGACAAGGTGAAAAGCTCTCCAGGTCGCTCCGGTCTCCAGACATACTCTGTTTGACGACAAGACAAACTTTATGAACAGGCTACTAAGAAAGCTTCCAGTGCTCTGCTTTTGAAGTTGGCGTCTCATTGACATGCTTCAGCAGACCGGGGTAAGCGAGGACGTTCTAAATCAAAATCATCAAAAGGGAACTCCTCGTGAGGGTTCAAGAAACCCTCATATAATTACTCTGGAGGTCGTCAATTCAGTGACTCATGAAAGGGTTCAAGAAACCCTCATATAATTGCTCCGGAGGTCGTCAATTCAGTGACTCGGGAAAGGGGCATAAGTCTGATCAGGATTATCGGTCAGACGCCCCTAAGCCGACGGGACTAGGATCTTCCCGGAGAGGACGTAGTTTCTCCTCCCGTAAGCCTAGCAAGTCCTACAGATGATGGTAAAGACCTCTATTGCTTGCCAGTTGGCGGAAGGTTATCAAACTTCGTGAGAAACTGGATAGCAGTCACGGAAGATCAGTGGGTGAGAAGTATAGGCCCGGAAGGCCTACGGCTGTCGTTCCGAGTGAAACCCCCTCTAACAAGATGTCAGCGTTGGATGAATCTTCCGGCAGATCCTTTCAAAAGAGAGTCTCTCCTAGTGAAGATGCAGTCTCTCTTATTAAAGGAAGCAATAGAGGTCGTCAAGAATCAAAATTCTCAAGGTTTTTACAGTCACCTGCTCCTCGTACTGAAGCCAGACAGCTCGTTCCGACCTGTAATAGACTTGAGCTGGATAAACAAGTTAATCGTGGCTCCAAAGTTCTATATGGAAACCATTCGGTCGGTAAGAGCAAGCATTCGAGTGAACGACTATACGGCAAGCAAAGATCTAAAGGACGCTTACTTACATGTCATGGTACATCCGGCATACAGAAAGTACCTGCGATTCGCCGTGCAAAGGAAGGTTTATCAGTTCAGAGAAATGTGCTTTGGTCTGAACCTGGCTCCTTGGGCTTTCACTCGAATAATGAACTCGGTAATGTCTTACTTCTGAGCCCATTCGTCTGCGGTAACGTCGGCTTACTTGGACGACATTCTTCAGAGATACGGCAACAGAATTATTCTTCAGATGTTCAGAGTCGGCTTCAATTGCTCCGATGTCTCAGTTTCATAGTAAACAAGAAAAAGTCGGATCTATCTCCTTCCAAGTCGTTCACTCACTTGGGAATGAGCTTCGAGACCCACAACAATCTGGTTTGTCTGATGTTACCCAGAGCGAAATTAGTCAGTTGTCATGATCGCTTTTGTGTAAATTCAGACGCAATAATAGCGAGGGGGTTGATGGGGCTGTGCGGAGCAGCTGCAGAGCAGCTGCAGATCTTATTCCGATGGGCCGCCTGTGCATGTGTCCCCTCCAGGTATTCTTTACCCAGAACTAGAGTGTGAAGACGCATTCGCTTGAAACCAGAATTGTTTTATCGGACCTAGTAAAACAAAAGGTTCAGATTTGAGCAGATCTTCAGTAGTTAATTCAAGGAGTTCCGCTTCAACTGCCAGATCCGGCTTTCGCGATTATGACGGATGCAAGTCAGATTGGCTGGGACGCGACCCTAAGTCCCTCAGACTTGAAGTGTCAAGGTCTTTGGGACTCTCGGTTCCTAGAGAAGTACATAAACATTAAAGAGATGATGTCAATATGGCTAGCACTTCAACACTGGATTCGCCAAATAGCAAACGTCCATGTTCAAGTTCTGTCGGACAATTCGACAGTAGTTGCTTACCTCAGGAAACAAAGTGGCACTCACTTGATTCCATTATGCGAATTAACGGAGTGGATTCTCCTATTCGTTCTGAATCATCATGTTCATCTCTCAGTCCGTCATATAACCAAGTCGTCTTAATGTATTAGCAGACTCACTCTCTCGGAAAGGTCGCCTGTGCACTGCATCACAACCCAGAAGGTCTCAACCTTCACGTATTTCTATTGTGCGGTCCTTCTTGCACGGAAAACATTTTACAGGATGAGCAGTGAACGCAATTTCGAACTGTAGGAGGACCTCCTCTTCATTGAATTACGCATCGAAGTGGAGGGTTTTTCTTCCGTTGGTGTACGAATCAGTCGGTTGACATATACGTCCATTCCACCTATTGCCAACTTGGTCTACCTGTTTGACGAGCTCAAACTGCAGCCCGTCACTATTAAGGGCTATAGGTCTATGTTATCAGACACATATATGCTCATCATGATAACTTGGCTATTGAATCAGATACTTCTTTATCCAAGCTTGTTAGAAATTTTTCTATTAATAGACCTAGAACCCTCAGATTAATTCCTATGTGGAATTTGGCCTGGGTTCTGTTGAAGCTCAAAGAAGCTCCTTTTGAGCCGTTATGTAGAGTTCAAATTCTTGACCTATAAAATGGCATTTCCCTTAGCCTTTACATCTGCTAGAAGAGTCAGTGAACTTCATGCATTATCTGTTGATGAATCTCATTACTGTAGTGTGGGTAATACCATTACCCTCACTACGGAAATGGGTTTTTTATCTAAGAATCAGATTCCGGACAAGTGGCCAGAGCCTATTATCATTAAGGCTTTACTGTCGTCTGATAACCATAGACATTTGCTGTGTCCAGTCAGGGCTATGCACTTTTATAAACGTCGATTAAATTTTATTAGAAAGGGAAGGAAACGTTTCTTCCTTTCTTTGGTTCCTAACAGAAAGTATTTCTGTTCATTCCGTAGCCAGATGGATTCAGTTGGCAATACTATTGCCTACGAAAATCTTCAAGATCAATGTTCTATCAACAAGATTCCAGCGCACGAGGTTAGAGCACTGTCCACTTTTTGGGCTTATTCTAACAGTATAGCTATTACTGATCTTATAAAGGCTGCTTACTGGACACAGCCCTTTGCATTTACCATGTTTTACCCGAGAAATTTAGAGTCCATCACCGGAGATGGACTCTAAATTTCTCGGGTAAAACATGGGTCCTCTTTCTGTTGCTCAGAATGTTGTCCATTAATGTTTCATCTATAAGGTCTTTAGGCAGTCTGCTCCAGCTCTGACGCTGTTCTGCTGCTCTCTTTGTTCTGTGGAATTCTACCTCAGAACAAGGGGAAAGGGCGGGATGGTTTTTCCCTTATGATCATCTGGCTTTATAGTGAAAAGCAAGGGAATACCTCCTCCGGTGTCAGTAGTCCCGTGTCGGTGTTGGGGTGGTTTTAATGGGTAGCTTGGTGTAAAGCAATAACTATGTCTCATTTATGTATTGTTTTTAAAGTGTAGCTCACTGTGAAGCTTTTGTATATGTTACGTGCCAAACGAGCGTTAATATACAATCCTCGGACACTTTTAAATGAGTATAAAGAGTCTCATTCTCTGGACTATCTTTATGTATTGGCTTTCCTTTACCGAATTAGCATAACAGATTATGCTGGCATTAAATGGAGAATTATATATTATGTAATACTCAATTACATTGTTGGTGTTATGTCTTTCTCGTTTCTCGTAAAAGAGAAAGACATATATAATTCCTATCTTCTCCTGTTCTCCTGTAGGAGCTATTCTTTACTGAAGTAATTGAGAGATTGGATTTTCCTTTAAGTCCTAGGCCCTGCAGCCTTTTTACAATTCAAGCTAGTCTGGGCCATTGGTTGTAATATAAAGTTATGAAAAATTTTAAGTAATTTGTATATTTTTTATACTTACCAATGGCCCAGACGGGGATGACACTCCCATGAGTGGGCACTCATTCCTCCCCGCTGTTTATAAGATTTAGCAGGCATCTGTAGAAAGACTGATGGTTGGCGCCAATTTCGGTACCTTCCTGGATACTGTGCATGTGCAGATCTAAAAAGTGTGGAGGACCATATAGGGCTTAATTGGTTTTGTATGCAAATTTTGGGGATTGGGGGGCAAAATTTGTATTTGGCCCTGGATTAATTTCAGTTAGCACCAGCTAGTCTGGGCCACTGGTAAGTATAAAAAATATACAAATTACTTAAAATTTTTCATTTTCAAGTTTAAGTTTTACTTGACCACACATACGTTCACAGTCATACAAATTTGTTGAGAACACCGCAAATAAAAATAACCATTGACAATGGCATTCATCAACAATTAGTTGATTAATTGACTAATTGTGGCCGGGCTACTTTTCAAATCGTGTTTGTCTACAGATTATCTTTTATTGGAACATATTTCGTGGATTTTAGCCATTTAAAACTGTTGATTTGCCTAAATTTGACTCATAAATAACTGCTTATACAGTCATGATAAAAGTTTTTACAGGTTGTGTTATTTCAGTGTGTCAAATTGCAGGTCATTATATAAACTAACAGATTTTGGAGCTGCCCGTTACCTTGATAATGAAGAAAATTTTACATCATTGTATGGCACTGAAGAATATTTGGTAAGTTTTTAATATTTATGTAAAGATATCTATAAACATCTTAGTTTTTGGCTTAACTTGACAAAGTCAAGATTAGCTATTGCCATCACGTGTGCGGAAGTCTGTTAGTCTGTGAATCTGTTCACATTTTCTTTAGCACAGGCTACACCCCATAGTTCTTGTCCGATCATCACAAAATTTAATATGCATGTTCAAGGATACGTCTAAATTAGAATGTCTCCTTTTGGCTGTGACCGGTCAACCGTGATGGCTACACAAGCCTGAAACCCGAAAACCTTTAGCACTGGCTACAGGTCGTATTTATGAAGGGGATTTCATTGTAACTTGGTAGGATGACTCTGTATGATGTCTAGATGAGAACGTCCCTTTTTGGCTTTTGGTCACGATCGGTCAACCGTGATGGCTGACTTTGTATAATGTCAAGATGAGAAGGTCCTATTTTGGTTGGGTTCAGTTAACCATGACTGCAGCGGGGTGGGGATGGGGGGGGGGGGGGGGACGTTACCTAGATTTCTTTAGCACAGTCTGCAGTTTGCATTTATGAAGAGATTTCATTGCAAATTTATAGGATGACTAGTATAATCTCTAGATGTGAACATCTTATTTTGGCCGTGATCGGTCAACTGTGATGGCTGCACAAGCACGTGACCTAGATTTGTTTAGCACAGTCTACAGTTCATAGTTATGAAGCGATTTCGGAAGGATAATTCGGTGTGGTGTCTAGATGAGACTGTCCTATTTTGGTCATGATCGGAGAGCCGTTACTGCCACTTGTTCACTTGACCTAGATTCCATTAGCACTGCTTACAGGTTGTTTTTATGAAGGGATTTTATTGTAACTTGGTAGGATAACTTGGTATGATATCTAGATGAGACTATCCTGTTTTGGTCAAGATTGGTCAACTGTGACCACCGAACCGTCATGTAACCTAGATTCCTTTAGCAAAGTCTATGAGTTATATTTATTTAGGGATTTCATTGTAACGTGGTAGGATGACTCATTTTGGAATGATTTTACTTTAATTTGGTAATTTTGGTTGACATACAGTAACTATGAGGGCCACATTAACCCAAACCTCAAATTATTCTTGTTGAAAACATAGCATATAGGGAACATTGAATTAACATAATCTCAATTATCACAATTTTTGTCTTATTTCATAATCCTTCCATAAACATTGCATTGAACATTATCCTTTTTATCAAACACTACACACAGTCAGGTTAAGCCAGGTTAAGCTACAGTGTCATTGACAATTTCATTTACAAACTCCTCAATCTTTCATTAGTTGATGTAGAGGTGAGGTAAAATTTTGCATCCCAATTTTTTTTTCCCACCAAACCACGTAAATTTAGTTTCTTTCTTGATGTCAGAGGTTGTGTTTAGATCAGCATTATTGTACATTAACTCTTTACCTAATGAATTGGTTGCATCGATCTGCATTATTTACAAATTGAACAGTTGAAAATTGAAAAAAAAAAAATTTTAAATTTTAAATTTAAACAAAACCACATCGTGCGACCTCCTCATTAGACTGAGCTCGTCCAAATGAGGGGATCACATGATATGGTTTTGTTGAAGCATTTTGAAAAATTTGTAAAAATAATATTTAAAATAATAAGGTTTAATATCATCTGCATTGGGTAAAGGGTTATGGTGATTATATTTCTCATAGGTGTTTTTGGTCCATCACAGCTTTCATTAATGCACCTACTCTGTATAAGAGCTGTTATTGTGTAATTTTGACTATGTTTATGACAAAAGTCAGTTAATTTCCACCCCACTATTGTCAAGGTCACAGACATATGTCAATCATCAAATGCAATCAGCATGTGCATCAATTCTTTCATGTCTAGGCTATAACTTTTTAATGGAAAGAGATATCACAATAAAACTCAACAAAATTCATGACCAATCCACAAAGGTCAAGGTTACAGATAGAGGTCAACACATGAAATCAGCATGCATATCAACTTTTCCCTGTCTAGACTATAACTTTTCAATCAGGGTGTTTGTGGGTACTGGACTCTTTAAGGTCCAGGACTGGAAAGTCGTGCAAAACAGATATTTTTAGTTAAAAGTCCTGGAAATCTGATCGGGGTTAATGGGAAGACAGCCAATATAGCTACGTTATACCCCCACAGTATGCATACATGTAATTGTTGTATTATCACTGTTTAACCATCTCTGTAGATATTCTGTGTATATGTATACTGTGAAATAAATAATCAATCCAAACTGTAAGGCTCAAACATGAAGTGAAAGATAGCCATTTATTACACACCAGTAACGATATTTGTCACAATCACATTGGCTTGGGGGCATGTGGAAATCTTAACCATAAAGTTCAAGTGCAGTCCCTTTGTTTGCAAAATTTCTCTTGTTAAACTGGGTCTAATAGTTCTCAGTTTTCACTGGAAAATAACCAATAAGAACGTTCGGTTACATTTATCTATCAGAATTACCATTTCTCATAACAAACCATTTCTCATAACAAAATATTTGATACACAACAATGCTAAGAGTAAAAACAATCAATAGGTATGATAGTCACATAATATTTGCCAGAAGAATGGACAGTGAAACTCCACCTTTGCTTTCTTTATTGAAGACAGGGGAAAACTAATTACTTTTGAGCTAGAAGTCACTGCATAACTATCACCAATTCCACACTTCCTGGGTGAACCACAAGCCACAAGCCTCAACCCCACCCTCTCAATCAGTTTAAAAAAGAAAATAATGTGGAACAATGATAAGGGCAGTTTAGAAAAACCTCATTTAAATCCTGCTCAGTAGTTTATATTTGTGGAACCGATGAGTTTTATTTTAAGAGTGTATGAGAGTTGGGGGTAATGTTTTGGGGTGGGGGTAGGGGGTGCTTCATTGTAGTAGTGCTGAAATGATCTGTAGTTTGTACTGGGGAAATAAATATGTTACCATTGGACCATTACTGAAAGTCTTCAGTAGGGTGGGGTTCTGACCATGAAGAGGTGGAGGGGGTGGTAAATACACCTTTTTCCCTGAAGAACATATTTCCAAACATAGATTTGACTTGTATTTTTAAATGACTAATTAAGAATTTGTGCTAGTAGTTGTGTTTTGTACAAGAAAATTGTTATTTTGTTTTAAGTGAAGCAGTGCTTGTTTACTGCAGTAAAATTGCTCTGTTTTTCTTGTAAAATAGGACCCCATCACCAATGCCTGGGGTGGAAGAGTCATCTAAAATGGGCAACATGGGTATAAACGATTGCTGCATTTGACTTTATATCCATGTTGTGCATGGACATGGTATTTTCAGAGCAAATCCTATAGAGGGAGGGGTATTTTTTTTATAATTTTGGCCAATTCATGGCATGGGCAGAGTATTTTCAGGGGCTACCAGGGCAAATCCAAGGTATACCTGCATTTTGATTTTGAAAAAAAAAATTCAGGTCAATTTGATTAGTCAGCCCCCATCCCCACAAAATGTCCCCCAAAAGCATATCATTAGCCTTACTCAGGGGTCCACACCCACTGATTGGGAAAGGGTCTGGGTGCCCTCCAACTGGTAATTTTTGATTTGTGAGGACCTTTTAAAACTGTGAAATTTATAAAGTACTTTTATAAAAAGTTTTCTTGAAAAAAATTAACCTCATATAATAATTAATGCCATGTGTTCAGTTGGCAGTCAGCCGTATGATTTCATGAGGCAGACATCACAACACACCAGGAGAATAAAATGTAGAAAAAGACTAAAATGCAATCCTTTTTTCATTGGCAGATGATTGTTATGCAATATGTATGTTGAATGGTTGTCACAGGCACATTTTCAGTATGTGAATGAAGTTCATTGTTCAATTCTGTTATGATTACAGGACTCAAGGGAGTTGTTCTGGGAAACCGCACTAGCCTGATGACTTGTGGTATCTCTCTCATCTAGTAATTGCTGACCCATTCATAAGTGTGGTTCTGTATATAGAGCAAACTGTGTCAAGATGTTTGATATTGGAAATGTGGGGGAATCTGTACTCACAAATTTCAGGCATGGCAAGAAATCTTCTACAAGTATAAAAAAGGTCAACAGACATTGGCTTAACTTTTTTCACTCGATCAGCAAGTTCAATGTGCTTTAACTATTGGCAATGTAATAACAGCCAAGTTGATACCAGTGATGGTGTTGGAACCAACTTGAACACATCCAATTGCTTAAAAGCGGAAATTATTAAAATACTGAATATTATGGGTGGTAGTCAAAATGGCCTGTTGAATGGTTGGCCAAAACATCCCCATTTCTTATCAACCTACCTTACAATTGTTTACAACAGGCTTGCACTACAGTGGAAGTCCCTAACTCCGAAAAATACTCTCTATTTTCTTCTTCCCCAAGCGATTTGGGAAAGAAAAGTGGTGCAAAAGCAACAAGAAAAAATAAGCCAAAATTGGGTCGAGTGTGACCGGCGCACACCCTGTAGGGGACACTCTTCTCCTTGTACTAATCCACGCCTTCCGGAACCAGTGTGCAGACATATATCCAACATGTCATTCTATTTTTTTCCGCCATCTTACAGGATGTGGATCGTTTCGCTCTTCAACAGTGATACCTTTTGACTCGATGTTAACGATGTTTCCTGTTCTGAATTGTGGATTCATAGCTGTTTCTTCACTATCCAGACATACAGGGCTGTGTTTTTATATAGTCTCTCGATTATTCACTGTATTTTTCGTGTTAAATCTCTATACCGATTTTGCACACGAGTTCCGCATACCGTGCCGTTTCCGTCTTCTGTCCATTAATGCTAACCCTTTGGGTTCTGCTTTTAACTGAGTTAGATGTCAGCTGGGGGCAGTTGTGGCAGCTTTTCTCCCCTCTGTTGAGGTTAGAATTTCTGCCAATTCCCTTTTGGCTGTTGGGGTACTTTTCTGTTCCTGCCGGATCTTTGTTTCCTGCCACCTGACTCTGGTAGCTGGAGGTGTCCTGATTTATTAGCTCAACTTTGGCGAAGCCAAATTTGAGCTTTTGTCATGGCCCGTCATCCGTCTGTCTGTCCGTCCATCTGTCCGGGCCAACATTGGGGGTTTAGGGGATATTATTATTAGGGGCTACCTCCATATTAAGGTAGTGTTAGGTGTAGGAGTGGGGTGGGGTTAGGGGTAGCCCCAGAGTTTGGCTTAAGGTTGGGAAGGGTTAGGTTCCGGGGGGGGGGGGGGGTAGTTTTAGTAGCCCCTAAACCGAAAAATAGCTCCTAATCCTATTGGTTTGGCTAGGGTGGGGTGGGGTCAAGGGTGGGATGGGGTGGGGGTTAGGGGTAGCCCCCAGAGTAGGGCTTAAGGTTGGGGGGTTAGGTCCCGGGGTGGGTGGGGGTTAGGGTCTGGGGTGGGCTTTTAGGGTTTAGCCCACCCCACACCCTAACCCCCACCCACCCCCAGGACTTATATTTAACCCTAACCCCACCCCTCCTTTTGAGTGGAGGGGTGGGGTTAGGGTTAAATATAAGTTCTAGGGTGGAGGGGGTGGGGTTCTGGGTAAAATAAGGTTTTGGACATACAAAATGTTTTTTTGGTAGCTCATAAACCCGAAATGTTGGAGTGTCCGTCTGTCCGTACGTCAACAATTGGATACGGCTCGGGGTAGAGGCCGTATTTATGAACCGATCTTTACGAAACTTCTTGGGTACCTTTGTTATGACCGTGGGACGAGAACGAATGTTTTTGGGTGCGGTCCGAAATTAATGATGGCTGTCCGCCGCCATTTTGTACCGACAATGCAGAAATCTGTTTTTTGTACAGAACTTCCATATGAAAGCTCTGATTTGAATAATTTTTTTGTATGAATGTTTAGTACCATGGGATACATCACATATAATACATGTTTTTTTCTTGTGCGTAAATTGTGCAAATTAGACTAATTTTGATGTTTTTTGGTATTACTTTCAGCTCTGTAAGTGCAAATGCCAATACAGCTCGGGCTAGAGGACGTATTTATGAACCAATCTTTACGAAACTTCTTGGGTACCTTTGGTATCACTGTGGGACGAGAACGAGTGTTTTTGGGTGCGGTCCGAAATTCAAGATGGCCGATGGCAGCCATTTTGTACAAAATTAGGTGCAATCAGATTTTTGCACAGAACTTCCATATGAAAGTGCTGATTTGAATAATTTTTTGTGTGAATATTTAGTACCATGGGATACATCACATATAATACAGGTTTTTTTCTCGTGCAGAAATTATGCAAATTAGATGAACTTTGATTTTTTCAGTGCGACTTACACACAGTAAGTACACATGCCAATACGGCTCGGGCTAGAGTCTGTATTTATGAACTGATCTTAACGAAATGTCTTGGGTACCTTTGTTATCACCTTGGGACAAGAACGAGTGTTTCTGGGTGCGGTCTAAAATTCAAGATGGCTACCAGTGGCCATTTTGTACCGAAATTAGGTCTAATCAGTTTTTTGTACACAACTTCTATACGGCTCAGACTAGAGGCTATATTTATGAACCAATCTTTACGAAATTTCTTGGGTACCTTTGTTATCACCGTGGGATGAGAGCAAGTGTTTTGGGGTGTGGTCCAAAATTCAAGATGGCCACCAGCAGCCATTTTGTACCAAAACAATTAGTGCAATCGGTCTTTTGTACAGAACTTCTGTATGAAAGTTCTGATTTGAATAAATTTTTGTATGAATGTTTAAATGTAAGCACACATGTCAATACGGCTTAGGGTAGAGGCTGTATTTATGAACCGATCTTCACAAAACTTCTTGGGTACCTTTGTTATCACCTTGGGATGAGAATGAGTGTTTTTGGGTGCGGTCCAAAATTCAAGATGGCTGCCAGTGGCCATTTTGTACCGAAATTAGGTCCAATCAGTTTTTTGTCACAAGTTCTATACAGCTCGTATTTATGAACTGATCTTCACAAAACTTCTTGGGTACCTTTGTTTTCACCTTGGGACAGGAACAAGTGTGTTTTGGGGTGCCTTTGTTATCACTGTGCTATGAGAACAAATATTTGGGGGTTCAGTTAGACCCACTCTGGGACTCAAAGATTTCTTTTCTAGTTTAGCATCTGACTGTCACCCACCTGTACAATACTTTACCTATACGTTTGTTACAGGCAACGGTCAGTATTTATGTACAGACCGGTACAATACTTTATATGTACCTTCGTTATCAGGTCATTACCTGGATGTTTGTCATTGCTGTGTCACATCCTACACATGTACATGTCATTGTCTTGACAAGTTGAGCTACAGTGTCATTGACACTTTCATTTTTTCTTTGGGTTCACCTTCCCATCTGCATTGCTCTCACCAGATATGCCTACGAGAATAACTTGTGGGCCATTTTTAGCTCACCTGGCCTAAAAGGCCATGTGAGCTTTTCTCATCACTTGGCATCCATCGTCCGGCATCCGTAAACTTTTCACATTTTATACCCCCGTTTTTCAAACGTATTATGTAAATGGTCTCGCCATCTGTCTGTCCGTCCATCCGTCCGTGGACACATTTCGTTTCCGGACGATAACTTTAGTTGTAATCGTTTGACACGAGTTAAATTTGGCGTGTGGATTTAGTACAACAAAATACAGGATGGGTTCGATTTCCGTCTTTAGCGGCCCATTTTTAGCTCAACTTTGGCAAAGCCAAATTTGAGCTTATGCCATGGCCAGTCGTCCGTCTGGCTGTCTGTCCGTCAACAATTCAATACGGCTCGGGCTAGAGGCCGTATTTATGAACCGATCTTTACGAAACTTCTTGGGTAACTTTGTTATGACCGTGGGTCGAGAACGTGTGTTTTTGGGTCCGGTCCAAAATTCAAGATGGCTGCCAGCCGCCAATTTGTACCAACAATGCAGAAATCTGTTTTTTGCACAGAACTTCCATATGAAAGTGCTGATTTGAATAATTTTTTGTATGAATGTTTAGTACCATGGGATACATCACATATAATACGGGTTTTTTTCTCGTACGTAAATTATGCAAATTAGACTAACTTTGATGTATTTAGAGTTACTTTCAGCACTGTCAGTGCAAATGCCAATACGGCTCGGGCTAGAGGCCGCATTTATGAACCAATCTTTACAAAACTTCTTGGGTACCTTTGGTATCACCGTGGGACGAGAACGAGTGTTTTTGGGTGAGGTCCGAAATTCAAGATGGCCACTGGCAGCCATTTCGTTCAAAATTAGGGGAAATCAGATTTTTGTGCAGAACTTCCACATGAAAGCTCTGATTTGATTAATTTTTTGTGTGAATGTTTAGTACCATGGGATACATCACATATAATACGGGTTTTTTTCTCGTGCAGAAATTATGCAAATTAGATGAACTTTGAATTTTTCAGTGCTACTTACACACAGTAAGTACACATGTCAATACGGCTCGGGCTAGAGGCTGTTTTTATCAACCGATCTTCACGAAACTTCTTGGCTACCTCTGCTATCACCTTGGGACGAGAACAAGTGTTTCTGAGTGCGGCCTGAAATTCAAGATGGCTGCCAGTGGCCATTTTGTACCGAAATTAGGTCTGGTCAGTTTTTTGTACACAACTTCTATACTTCTCAGGCTAGAGGCCGTATTTATGAACCGATCTTTACGAAACGTCTTGGGTACCTTTGTTATCACCGTGGGTTGAGAACGGGTGTTTTTGGGTGTGGTCCAAAATTCAACATGGCGACCAGCAGCCATTTTGTACCAAAATTAGTGCAATCAGTCTTTTGTACAGAACTTCTGTATGAAAGTTCTGATTTGAATAAATTTTTGTACGAATGTTTAGTAAAATGGAATACATCACATACAGTACAGGTTTTTTTCTCGTGCCGAAATTATGCAAATTAGATGAATTTTGATTTATTTAGTGCTGCTTATGCACTGTGAGTGCACATGTGAATACGGCTCGGGCTAGAGACTGTATTTATCAACCAATCTTCACGAAACTCCTTGGGTACCTTTGTTATCACCTTAGGATGAGAACAAGTGTTTCTGAGTGCGGTCCAAAATTCAAGATGGCTGCCAGTGGCCATTTTGTACTGAAATTAGGTCCAGTCAGTTTTTTGTCACAACTTCTATACAGCTCGTATTTTTGAAACTTCTTGGGTACCTTTGTTTTCACCTTGGGACAGGAATGAGTGTGTTTTGGGGTGCCTTTGTTATCACTGTGCTATGAGAACAAATATTTTGGGGTTCAGTCAGACCCACTCTGGGACTCAAAGATTTCTTTTCTAGTTTAGCATCTGACTGTCACCCACTTTTACAATACTTTACCTATACATTTGTTACAGGTTACGGTCAGTATTTATGTACAGGCCATTACAATACTTTATATGTACCTTTGTTATCAGGTCATTACCTAGATGTTTGTCATTGCTGTATCACATACTATACATGTACATGTCTTGACAAGTTGAGCTACAGTGCCATTGACACTTTCATTAGTAGAGTTATGGCCCTTTATTTGAGAATTTTGCCCAAGTTTTGAAAGCCCATTAATTTTAAATGATGAGAATCCACGCTGTTTATATCTTATGACCCTCAAAATGTCCTTTTCCTTGGCGCCACCTATTGTCAATCGTTATCAATGAAGTTAACGTGTCAATGAATGGATGCTACCATTGTAAACGGCGAGGAGAATCTTCTACAGCTAAAAATTGTTTGCATTTCCATTCTGCATACTAAAATTTCACAAAAACAATATGAAATGTGTGCACACAAGCATACAATTTGAACCTTTTACCCCAGACAGGGCAGGGGAATGGGCAATCATTGGAGGGGGGGAGGGGTACAGACATAGTCGAGTCAACAAAAATTTCAAACTTTACCCCAGAGAAACTTGTGCGTGTTCCAATTTTGACAGGCGTATGATGCCCCGCTAGGCGGTGCTTTTGTCATCTTCTTCTCTGGAACTACTGAGCCAATGTGAACCAAACCTGTCAGGGATAGTCTATGGGAGGTCCTCTACAAACAAACCTCATTTTGTTCTCATAGGTTTGAAAACATGGCCACCAGAGGCATTCTTTGATTCTGATTGGTGGATTTTGAAAAATCTTCTCCTCTGAAACCATGGTGCCAAATGTTTTGAAACTTTGCATGGTTGATGACTGGGACCCCCTATACAAACGATCCACATTTAATGTTGGAAAAAAAATTATTTCCAGGCCTGCATCTATATATTACGTGATGACGTACATCATAATTACACAAACCATGTACCTTAAAATAATATCAGTTGCCTACCCATCAGACTGAAACAAAATAGGGTTCTTGCAAGGTCAGTTCCAGCCCTGTTCTTGGTACTGTCTGTCTGTCTGTCTGTCTGTCTGTCTGTCTGTCTGTCTGTCTGTCTGTCTGTCTGTCTGTCTGTCTGTCTGTCTGTCTGTCTGTCTGTCTGTCTGTCTGTCTGTCTGTCTGTCTGTCTGTCTGTCTGTCTGTCTGTCTGTCTGTCTGTCTGTCTGTCTGTCTGTCTGTCTGTCTGTCTGTCTGTCTGTCTGTCTGTCTGTCTGTCTGTCTGTCTGTCTGTCTGTCTGTCTGTCTGTCTGTCTGTCTGTCTGTCTGTCTGTCTGTCTGTCTGTCTGTCTGTCTGTCTGTCTGTCTGTCTGTCTGTCTGTCTGTCTGTCTGTCTGTCTGTCTGTCTGTCTGTCTGTCTGTCTGTCTGTCTGTCTGTCTGTCTGTCTGTCTGTCTGTCTGTCTGTCTGTCTGTCTGTCTGTCTGTCTGTCTGTCTGTCTGTCTGTCTGTCTGTCTGTCTGTCTGTCTGTCTGTCTGTCTGTCTGTCTGTCTGTCTGTCTGTCTGTCTGTCTGTCTGTCTGTCTGTCGTCTGTCTGTCGCACAGGGCCTCATCTCCCATTGTCATTTACTAATGGTTGTGATGCTATGGTTTTATATGCCTAGGGAACTCTTCTTTCCGAAGATTCGAAGTTTGATTTGAAATTTGATTTGAAATTTGATTTGTTTCCTCCAATTCGATTTAATATTCGATTCTTCAAAATTGATAATTCGCAGGTCCCTACCAAATATTTCTATAAACGTTGGGAATTCTGTCGTTGTCATAGTATATCTTTAATAAATAAGATTTTTTTATTCAATTAACAGGAATTTACTCTAAGCTCGATGCAGTAGACTGGTTGAATTTGTACTGAATTTATAGTATATTGTTGATATCTGCACGTTATATGAAATTAAGTAGGTTATATGATTAAGAAATATGCAATTAAGTGGACTCCACTTTATTTAAAGTTATTTATCTTTGTTTCTCAGCATCCTTGTATATTTAAGAAAGCAGTATTGCATAAGCCTACTAGTTAGAGATTTAATACTAAAGTTGATGTGTGGTCACTTGGAGGCACAATTTGTCACACATTGTTACTGGTCAGCTACCATTTCAACCATATGATCAAAACAACAGTCACACAATGTACAAAATCATAGCAGAGAAGGCAACAGGTGTAATATCAGGATTACAGTCATCCAAAGGAGCTCCTAAAACTTAGAGTAAGCAGCTGCCACAAACTTGCACCATATCTACTTGTTTGCAGTCGATGCTTGTATCCATTCTAGCGGGTTTAATGGAGGCTGAAGAACAAACCATGTGGAATTATGACACATTTTTCAGAGCAATTGATAGTATTGTAAGGAAGAGGACTCTGAAAATCTTCAACTTCATTACCTGTATAAACATGAATACATACTTGGATCCTGACATCACGTGAGATTTTTAGCTCATCTTGACAAAATCAACCTGAGCTATTTTCGTCACTTGCCCGTTGACGTACGTACGTACGGCCACAATTTCTTTTGGCACACCGTAGAGGTTGCATTTATGATCGGATCACTTTGAAACTTGGTATGCTTCTTTGGGGTGACCTCTAGATGGGAGCTTTTGATTTTCTTCCATTTCCGTAAAAAAAAATTGCCATTGCAACGACCTGTGAACTTTGTTTAGTTGTGCATCAGTATTTCCTTTGGCACACTCTATAGGGCACTTTTATAATCAGATCGCTTTGAAACTTGGTCTGCTTGTTGAGGGTGACCTCTGGATGGGCGCTATCAATTTTCTTCCATTTCCATCAAAAATTGTCGCTGTTGACAACAAATTTTGTAGCTAGTTTAGTTATACATCAATATAATTTTCTTTTGCACACCCTACAGGGCACATTTACAGTTGGATCGCTTTGAAATTTGGTTTGCTTGTTTGGGGTGACCTCTAGATGGGAACTATTGATTTTCTTCCATTTCTGTCAAAAAACGTTGCTGTTGGCATTTAACCTTTGAACTTAATTTAGTTATGCATCAATATTTCACTTTGTCATGCCCTACAGGGCACATTTATGTATGGATCACTTTGAAACTTGGTATGCTTGTTTGGGGTGACATCTAAATGGGAGCTATCGATTTTCTTGTATTTCCATCACAAAAATTGCAGTTAGCATTTGATCTTTGAACTTGGAGCAGTTATGTATCAATATTTCCCTTTGGCACACCCTACAGGGCACATTTATGATCAGATCACTTTGAAACTTGGTATGCTTGTTTGGGGTGACCTCTAGATGGGAGCTATTGATTTTCTTCCATTTCCGTCAAAAAACTTGGCAACGACCTTTGAACTTAGTTTAGTTATGTATCAATATATTCCTTTTGCACCCCCTACAGAGCATATTTATAGTATGATTACTTTGAAACTTGGTATGCTTGTTTGTGGTGACTTTCACATGGGAGCTGTAGGTTTTTTTTCATTTCCATTAAAAAACAATGCCGTTAGGAATGACCTTTGAACTTTGTGGATTTGTGCATCAGTTTTTCCTTCTGCAAGTCCTGCTGGGTGCATTTATAAATGGATTGTTTTGAAACTTGGTATGCTTGTTTGGGGTGACCTCTAGATGGGAGCTATTGATTTTCTTTCATTTCTTTTGAGAAATGTTGACAACAATGTGTAATTTATCCGTTTTGTCCGTTGGCAATTTCCTTTTGCACACTGCACAGGTCTCATTTATCATTGGACCACTTTGAAACTTGGTATGCATGTTCGGGTGAGTGCTAGATAGGAGCAATCAACTTTCTTTCATTTCCATTGAAAAATGTTGCTATTATCTTGACCTTTGAACTATGTGGATTTGTGCATCAATATTTTCCTTGGGTGCATTCATTAAGGGATCGCTTTGAAACTAAATATGCTTGTTTGGGCAAACCCCTAGATGGGAGCTTTTGATTTTATTCCATTTCCATTGAGAAACGTTGCCGTTAGCAACAACATTCAACTTATTTGTTGGGACGTCGACAATTTTCTTTGGCACACTGCACAGGTTGCATTTATCATCAAATCGCTTTGAAATTTGGTATGCTTACTCAGGGTGACCTCAAGATGGGAGCTATCAGTTTTGTTCCTTTTTCCTCAAAAATGCTGCTGTTGGCAACAACACTCAAACTTAATGCATTTGTGCATCAGCATTTTCCTTTGGCACACCCTATAAGGTACATTATGAATGGATCGCTTTGAAACTTGATATGTTTTTTCAGTTGACCTCCAGATGGGAGCTTCTTTCATTCCCGTCATGCTCTGTAGGGTGCATTTATGAATGGATTGGTTTGAAACTTGGTATGCTTGTTTTAGGTGACTTCTAGATGAGAACTATAGATTGTCTTCCATTTCCATCCAAAAATGTTGGCATTAGTAGTGACCTTCAACTTTGCCATTTTGTCTGTCAACAGTTTCTTTTGGAACACCGCACTGTTCTTATTTATGATTTTGATCACTTTGAAACATGGTGTGCTTGTTTGGAGTGACCTATAGATGGGAGCTTTTGATTCTCTTTCATTTCTCTCTGAAACACATTGCTGAATGTTGCCATTGACAGTTACTTTTGAACTCATTGCATTTGTTCATTAGCTTTTTCCTTTCACTTTCCTGCAGAGTGAATTTATGAATGGATCAGTTTGAAACTTGGTATGCTTGTTTGGGGTAACCTCTAGATCTGAGCTATCGATTTTCTTCCATTTCCCAGCAATGACGTTTAAAATTAGTACATTTGTGCATCAACATATTCCTTTGGCATGTCCTAAAGGGTACATTTATGAATGGATTGCTTTGAAACTTGATTCAAGTTGCTCAAAAATATGTTGCCTTAGCAAAGGCCTTTGAACTTTGTGCATTTGTGCATCAACGTACTCATTTGGCAGGCTTGAAAGGGCACATTTATGAATAGATAGCTTTGAAACTTGGTATGTGTGTTCGGGGTACCTCTAGATGGGGCTATTGATTTTTCCATCCAAAAACATTGTCGCTAGCACCAACTTTTGAACTTAATGCATTTGTGCAGTAACTTATCCCTTTTGCACTCCCAACATGGCATATTTGTGAATTTCCATCAAAAAAAGAAAATAAAAAACATTACCACTAACAACAACCTTCAAACTTAGTTCATTTGTGCATTAACATTTTCCTTTGGCACACCTCAGAGGGCGCATTCATTATCGGGTGGTTTTGAAACTTGGTTTGCTTATTCAGGGTGTGCTCATTAGGTGAGACCTCTAGATAAGAGCTATTGATTGGCATTCATTTCTGTGAAAAATGTTGCCATTTACATTGATCTTTAAACTTACTGCATCAGTGTATCAGCATTCTTCTTTTAGCCAGTCCTACAATTTACATTTGAAAATGCATGGATTTCTCCGACGTTGTGCACACACAATGCTGTTTTGTTGAAGTTTCACCAAATAACATTGGAGCCAATGATCTTCAATTTTGCCATTTCGCTTATAACTTACCAAGTTCAAGTTTGTCAAGTTGAGCTACAGTGTCACTGACACTTTCATTTCTCCTTCACACTGGATGTAAGACCAAAAAAAGGATTTGGTTCTCAGGTAATCTTTCATTGATATTAGACAGCGTCATTGAATATGTTATTGGCTTGCTGTTTCTTCCAAAATTAGTCTAAAATCGTGAGACTTTAAAATTTTACCACTTTTGATTGATGTATATTTATTTGCACATTTTTACAACAAAGCATGATTAAAATACAGTGTCAGTTTAGTATAATTGTTTTGTAAACAAGCAGTATGCTATGTTCTGCAGAAAATTACTTAAATATTATATGGATGTTATACATTTTTCTTTATTAACCTTTATTAGCTGTACAAATTTTTTCATTGTTGCTCAGATTTTTTCACATGTCTTTGCTTGTTACAATTTATGGGAGAGCGCCTATAGAGGCGCTTTCCTAAATTGTAACAAGGCAACTCAATACAGATGAAATAAATTCATTTCAAAGATAATGTGAACCACATACACAGAATACAAAACCTTCCCAGTTGTGGAACCTGCACTTGAGAATGGACACCAAATATGGGCTTCCAGCACTCAACCAGTTCACAAACATAAAAAATAAAAATAAAAGCCTTGCTCACTCATTGACTTGAAATATTGTTTGAGAACCAACTATAATTTTTTATATGAAATTAAGTAGATTATATGATTAAGAAATATCCAATTAAGTGTACTCGACTTTATTTAAAGTTGTTATTTTTATTTCTCAGCATCCTGGCATATTTAAGAAAGCAGTATTGCATCAGCATACTAGTCAGAGATTCAATGCTACAGTTGACCTGTGGTCACTGGGTGTCACAATTTATCACAGTGTAACTGGACAGCTACCATTTCAACCATATGGTGGTCGAAACAACAGCCACACAATGTACAAAATCATAACAGAGAAGGCAACAGGCGTAATATCAGGATTACAGTCGTACGAAGGAGCTCCAATAACTTGGAGTAAACAGTTGCCACAGACTTGCACCTTGTCTACCTCTTTGCAGTCGATGCTTGTACCCATTCTAGCAGGTTTGATGGAGGCTAATGAACGAACCATGTGGAATTATGACACATTTTTCAGAGCTGTTGATAAAATTGTAATGAAAAGGACACTGAAAATCTTCAACTTCATTTCCTGTTTTAACATGAATATATATTTGGATCCTGACATCACGTAAGATTTTTTTATCCTTCATACTGGATGTAAGGTCCAAAAATAGGATTTGGTTCGCAGGCAAGCTTTCATTGATATTAAACCCTGTCATTGAATATTTTATTGGCTAGCTGTTCCTTCCAAAATTAGTATGAAGTTGTAAGAACTTAAAATTTTACCACTTTTGATTGATGTGTATTTATTTGCACGTTTTTGCACCAAAAATGATTAAATACAGTATCGGTTTAGTATAATTGTTTGGTAAACAAGCAGTTTGCTATGCTCTTCAGAAAATTACTTAAATATTATATGGATGTTATTTATTCTTCCTTATTAACCAGTATTAACTGTGCAAAATTTGCCCAAATAGAGGCTCTCTCATAAATTGTAACATCAACTCAATACTGATGAAATAAATTCATTTATCATATGACTCCGTTTTCTCAGCTTATTACCATTTCATATTTTCAATACATATTAATTAGTGCTTCATAACACCTTCAGTTGATTTGATTGGTCAATTTCAAAAGAATGCTTTCTGATTGGTTATCACCCAAAAGATCTGTGTCAAATTAATGTGGTTATGACATTCAATGTGAAATTCCATTCTTTAATCCTTCTTTTCTTTCTAAAGATGTGTTTTGGGAACTGTGGTGTCATATGATAAACAAAATATGAAATTTGTGTTTTGGTCACACGATATTTATGAAGCTTGTCTACAAATTTCCTGTTTTGCATTACCAGAGGCTCGGCAAAACATAAAATTCTTAAGACTTGTTTCTTAAATATCGTGTGACCAAAACACTCATTCCATATCCTCTATTTCAAAGATAATGTGAACCACATACACAGAATTTGAAACCTTCCAAGATGTGGAACCTGCACTTGAGAATGGACCCCTGCACTCAACCAGTTCACAAACATAAATAATAAAAATAAAAGCCTTGCTCACTCATTGATTTGAAATATCAGTTGCTTGAGAGCCAAATGTATTTTTTATTTGGCCTGAATTATTTTGGGGGTAATTTGTTTATCTTTGAAAGCAGGTGGTTGAACCTGGAATTTAAAAAAAAAAAAGAGTTGAATATCGGGGAGGGGGGGGGGGGGGTGGTAATGGTTTGTGGGCATTCATCTTCTAAAATTGATAATGACTATATGTAGTCAAATTTTTATATACGCAAACCAAATCATCAACAGTTTTACCAAAGGAATTGATGCTCGCCTCATATGTATTTTACTAGAGTTTAACCCTGAAGGGCCCAGTTCCAATTTTGATGAGTGTCTTGTCTTACATGTGCGTGTTACAACACGCAAGCATTTGGTGATCTTGCTGATTGAAATTACAGTACCTTGACAGTGAAGTCTTTGCTGCCTATATAGGCCTCTAATCACGTTAATCATGTTTAGTTCAAATATGGTGGGTAAATTATATAGCAGATATATATTCCATGTTTATTATTTCAAAATGATAGAAAATGTATTCCTTTCTTTTCATGTTGAGAATTTCTATATGATGGAGAAATGTTTGCTTAACCCTTTACCCAACGTAGACGATATCAAAAGTTATTATTTTAATTCTTTTTTCAAATTTTTAACAAAATTTTTAACGAAACCATATCTTGTGACCTCTCATTGGAACGAGCTTGACGGGCTCATTCCAATGAGGGGGTCACATGATATGGCTTGGTTGAAATTTTTTGAAATATATATTTTTTTTAACTACTTAATTTGTAAATTACATGGGCAGATGCGGCCGATTTGTTAGGTAAAGGGTTAATTCTGTATGCTGACAGAAAAATTGAGTAATTTTCATTTGGTAAAGAGAGATTTGTTTCTTAGTGTATTGATAAAAGCTGGTATGTAATATTTTAGTGGTGCCCACTCCCTTCCTATGTTCAGTCTAACAGAAAAGATTCTTTTGTTCACTCAGAATCAAAACATCTCTTTTCAGTTTGCCACATTCCTTGTTGGTTTAGTGTGATTGTGAACTCTCTGTCCAGGCACAGAAGAATTCTCCCAGCACAGTGGAAGTTCAACAATAAAGTCTTTTTAGCCATCCGCAATCCGTGGGGACATCCTATTATAGATCTGTTTGCCACAAGAGTGAACAAACATGCTTTAAACATTTGTCTCTCCATTCCCAGATCTGTAAGACTTTGTGGTGGATGCTTTGTCCATGTCCAGGAACAGTGTCATTGGCTATGCCTTCCCTCCAACTCTGTTAATTCCTCAGGTACTTCAGAAAATCAAACAACTTGTAAAATTCTGGTGGTCCCTCTGTCTCCTCCGAGATCATGAGTGAACCTTCAAAGACCTCTAGTACTCGACATACCTTGTCGATTACCTCTTTGGAAGGACCTGGTGTCTGAAGGCAACTAACAATTACAATCTTCACAGCAATCCAGTGGTTCTCAACCTTCAATTTTTTATACCCCCACTTTCGAAGAAAATGGGGGGTAAACTGGATTACATGTGTCCGTCCGCCTGTGGGTCCGAGAATATTCATAACTTTCATAACTTAAGTAAATTATTATGGAACTTGCTATGTAATTAAATTGTAACATTTCCGAAGACTAGAATGATTTTCGGTTTTGTCAGATTATTATTATATTTTTTATTACCTGTTCACTTAGAAATTGTGTCTGTCCGAGCCAAATTTTGTCTGTTCAGCCTGTATCTCGGGTATCGAATGTTCTATTGCAATGAAATTTGCCGTGAACACTGCTTATGGTATAGGCTTTAAAAAAAGGATTCAACGATATTTCTCACATTCTCCTTTTTAGAATTATCCCCCTTTTTAGACTTAGAAATTGTAGGAAATAGACATTATTTGTCTGTTCAGCCTGTATCTCAGGTTCTGAAAATGCAATCCTTTTGGAAAATACACATTTTTTTCTATAATATTTGGTCATAGGTATGCCCACACTAAGCGGTACACCACGTGGGGGTATGCACCGGACGACAGTCCAGCTCTTGTTCATTTGTCAAGTCCTTCCTCTGATGTAAAAGTTTTCCCAGAAGAGCAGTGGACTGTATTTCTACTTCAAGGAGGAATTCCTCTTCTCTAAATTATGATGGGAAGTGGAGAGTTTTCTTTGCCTGTCAGAAAAACACTGTCAATTATCTGTATCTGACAATTCCTAACATCGCATATTTTCTAGTATTTCTCTTTGATGTTAAGAAACTTCAGCCCATCACCATCAAAGAATACCACCCTGTGTTGTCAGACACTTGTGCTCATGAAGGCTGTATTGATTTAGCAATCTTTGTCAAAATTATTAAAGAAGTTTTCCATTGAAAAACCTAGGTCTTTAAGGCTATTTCCTATATGGAATTTTGCCTGAGTTCTCTTGAAACTTTAAGAAGCTACTTTTGAACCTTTAGATTCAGTGGAGTTTTATGGTTCTGACATTCAAAATGGTATTCTTGCTTGCTTTCACTACAGCTAGGAGAGTTAGCAAACTGCATGCTCTCTCCATTGAGGATTCTCATTACTGTACTATAGGTAATTCTATTACCCTTACTATAGAAGTAGGTTTTCTGGACAAGAATCGGGCACCAGAAATGCTGAGTTCTCCTATTGTCATTAATGCCTTACCACTTGTAAATTACTTTGGACCTTTACTTTGTCCAGTAAGGGCCTTAAGAATCTATGGTAAGCGATCCAGTTTTATTCAGAAAAGAAAAAATAGTCTTTTCCTTTCTCTCATATTTGGCAGGAAAGATATTTCAGTTCATTTCATTTCTAGGTGAATTCAGGATACTATTAGTATTGCTTATAATAATTTATCCAATACGGATAGTAGGAGGAACAGAATTTTTGCTCATGAGGTTAGAGCCTTATCTTCCTCTTGGGCATATGAAAATTCTGTTGCCTTATCAAACATTATGAAGGCTGCTAACTGGTCTCAGCCTTCCACCTTTACCACTTTCTACCCGATAAACTAAGAATCTGTGGCAGGTCCCCGAGTCCCTTGACTGCTCCTCAAAATGTTAATTAAATAAATCTCAAGTTTTTGCAGCGGGACACTTGATATTTATTATAGCCTACATCTTTGTTTTGTATGATATGTCTTATAAAATGGGGTGTGGGGGAGGGGGGGGGGGGGGTGAGTGGGTGTGTGGAGGGTTCTAGCTTCCAGCACAATAGTTTTATAATGAAAAGCTTTGGAACCTCTCTCTCAGCTAGGGTGGACCACAATCAGTGTCAGTGTTTAGTATTTTTGTATATTTGTATTTTGTATAATAATTCATGATTCTTTCATAATCTTGATATAAATTGTCTAATGTTACCTCTGATGCATTTATATTTTGGTGCCTTACTATAAATTATAGCATCTAGGATATGTTATGGTCTTATAAAAGGTATCTTGTCACACTCCATTTTGCATTATTGTATCCTTAATTGTATCACATCCAACAATGATATTTATCTATCATTCTTTGATCCGAAAAACCATATATTATCCTTTAGGGATTCCTTCTTTCTGGAGTAAGTTATAGCCTGCTTATTATGGTTCAGTCCTGTTTTGGCCCTCCGTTCTATTATCTATTCAGCATGTCTAGGTTTATCATACCTACCACTGGCTCAGACATGAAGTGCCCTCCTGTGAGTTATTCAGTCACACCTCCCCACATAGAACTGTTTACACTCTGCAGGCATCACAAAAGAATAGTTATTGGTGGGAATTGAGGACACTTCCTTGACTCTCTGCATGCAGAGTTGCCATGAATATTTATTTATTTATTGGTGTGTAAGGTCACATACTTTTACACAATGGCTAATCGTGACCATGGCAGTTTTACGGGTGGAGGAAGCTGGAGTACCCGGAAAGAACCACCGAGCATTGATGGGCAACTGTCAGCTCCTCAACACTCTACCACTGAGTTGTCATGAATAGAAGACTCATACAGGATTAGTATTTTTGTTGTTTTGGCCTAATTTTGGGAGTGTTGGGCTTCAAAGTTAAGCATTTGGCCTGAATTGTAACGGATAAAGTGCCATCATGTCTATGCCAGTGGTAAGTAGGATAAATACAGAAATTATTGGGGTTTTGTCACAGACCTTATACTTTTTCAAAACTGTTCCGAAATAAATTTACCCCTCCATTATTTAATCTTTCAAGGTGCATCAAAGTGCTTTCTTTGCCGATAATCCTTGCAGGCTTCATTGAGTTGTGTATGATGTTTCACAGGCATTTTGAAAAGAAATTACTTTACCTGCCCACTGCCAAATCTATACATGTATAAGGTGCTTTTTCTGTTTTTAAGAAATTCCATCCTTGTGCAAGCTGTTTGTATGCTTCTGCATAGGCATTTGAAAGTTTGGTAAATAAATATCAGTTTTTCACACGACAGTATAGAAGATGGCTCTGAAATAGCATGAGCAGAAACATTTATGGCTCTCACAACAAATTCCAATTTTCAAAACAAGCATACTGATTTAAGCAAAATTTTGGATGCAGTGTTATTGGGTGATATGTAAATTTTTCCTATCACCTGTTGGGGTTTAAAAATGGGAAAAAATCAGAAGCCTCTTTTTTTGGTATGAAGCCTCCTTGGTAGCAGTAGAATTGAATGTTCTAAAAACATTGATATTAGGGACCTGCGAACCTTCGATTATTCGCTTCGATTTGGAATCCTTGCAGCTATTCGATTCGATGCTGGTGTCATAGGTTCGAAATTTTCGAATCTCGTCGGACTAGGTCGGGAAAACTTTTTTCACGCCACTGTGCCAATACGTGTGTTTCTGCTCCGATAATAGGCTTGCAATCACGTTCGTTTATCAGTTAGGTGCGTGCATCGGAGTAGCACCCCCACCCACCCCCATCAGGTAACATTCCTGTTATAATATAACCTCGCAACTTGGTCTTAAATTGGCATGCTCGCATGATCGCATCGTATATGCATTATGCACACCACTGCGTGTTACGGGAGTTCGACGAAACCAGCATGTTTTACAGTAAAGTGCAGTATAATAGAATTACCCCCCTTACGTTGCAATTTGCAATGATGCGGTCACGTGTTTACATAAAGACGCCGACACGGAATGTATATAAAACGGGGAGGTCAATGTGCATTTATATGCGTCGTGAATCACTCGTGATTAATGATCAGGGGAAGTTGATAACAGCAGTTATTGTCGATACATGTGATGACCCAATGAAGTTGAATGAACGTACCAGAACAAGCTAACTTATATGATATACCAGGCTGCAGAATTGCGTTTCGTTTAGTTTGAATGGTTTAATTTAGCTTTCGATATTTTAATTCGCACGTGACGTGTGTTTACAAAAGTTCAGTATGGCCAAGTATGTTTCCTTTCTGTTTCCCGCCAGTTATCACCGCCGGTCTATTATCCAAAAATGCCAACGATCCTACGGCACCCGAAACAACAATTGTCAGCATATACACGACCACTATTCGAGATTCGATTCGATTCGAAATCCTCGTTCACATTCGATTCGAGATTCGATTTGAGACAAAATTTGATATTCGCAGGTCCCTAATTGATATGGGATACTTTAGAAGGTATGAATAGACACCCTTATTTAACACTGCTAGTAATTGGCAAAGCGCTTAACAGTCTTCTCATTAATTACTGGCTGCCATTATTTGACATCTTGTATGAAGCCTCCCATAGAGGAGTAGGTTCAAGTTTCTTCAAAGGGAAGGGCATTATTTGGATTTATCACAGAAAGGGAAGAATTTCTGTCCCGAGGCCAAAATTTTAGTTTTCCAAATCAGATCATTTCAACCAAAATTCATTTGCAGTATTACTTGGTTACATATTCTTGTTTCTTGCCAAACATATAAGCTATCTTTATATCAACATGAACAAGCTTTCTCCCCACCATTGTGCTGAAGCAGTACGACCTTATGCCCATCATCACTCTAGTTCATTTTTGGAGATAATTGGTTGATTTGGTGCAAATTTGCTCTGCAGTATTATTGTAAAATTTCATTGCTCTCCAATGGAATTTTGATGCCAAAAATAGACAAAAATTTCAAATGCCTGTTTTTGCTAATCTGCATGTGACAAAATTTTTTTCTTTAGAGTATTACTATGGAAAGTAGAATCACTTGAGCCTCTTTTATTAAATTCACAGCCTCTGGTTTATTCAATTCACTATAATTCAATTCACTATAATGCGTACTGTATACAATTAGCAAATTTAATTTGTATTAAAGGTGTGGTAAATTTTTAGTCGAGTTGTGACGAAGTCAAACTCGACTTATAGTTTGGTGAATGGCGGGCGGGCGGGTGGGCGGGCGGCCAGGCGGGCGTAAACAATTGGTTTCCGGATGATAACTTGATAGTAGTTCAACTCACATTCATTAAACTTCATACATAGGTTGGTCTTGGTGGGAGGAAGAACCCTATTGATTTTGGACATGCTACGTCGAAGGTCAAGGTCACAGTGACCTTGAACATAGTAAATCTTAAACAATTGGTTTCCGGATGATAACTTGATAATGGTTCAACTCACATTCATGAAACTTCATAGGTAGATTGGCCTTGGTGAGGGGAAGAACCCTATTGATTTTGGACTCGCTACGTCAAAGGTCAAGGTCACAGTGACCTTTAACATAGTATATCGCAACAATTGGTTTCCGGATGATAACTTGATAGTGGTTCAACCTAGAGTCATGAAACTTCATAGGTGTGTTGGCCTTGGTGCGAGGAAGAACCCTATTGATCTTGGACTCACCAGGTCAAAGGTCAAGGTCACAGTGACCTTGAACATAGTATATCGCAACAATTGGTTTCCGGATGATAACTTGATAGTGGTTCAACCTAGAGTCATGAAACTTTATAGGTGTGTTGGCCTTGGTGCGAGGAAGAACCCTATTGATCTTGGACTCACCAGGTCAAAGGTCAAGGTCACAGTGACCTTGAACATAGTATATCGCAACAATTGGTTTCCGGATGATAACTTGATAGTGGTTCAACCTAGAGTCATGAAACTTCATAGGTATGTTGGCCTTGGTGCGAGGAAGAACCCTATTGATCTTGGACTCACCAGGTCAAAGGTCAAGGTCACAGTGACCTTGAACATAGTATATCGCAACAATTGGTTTCCGGATGATAACTTGATAGTGGTTCAACCTAGAGCCATGAAACTTTACAGGCGTGTTGGCCTTGGTGCGAGGAAGAACCCTATTGATGTTGGACTCACCAGGTCAAAGGTCAAGGTCACAGTGACCTTGAACATAGCATATCGCAACAATTGGTTTCCGGATGAGAACTTGATAGTGGTTCAACCTAGAGTCATGAAACTTCATAGGTGTGTTGGCCTTGGTGCGAGGAAGAACCCTATTGACCTTGGACTTGCCAGGTCAAAGGTCAAGGTCACAACTCGACATTGGATCTGTGATCCTGAGCGGCATTTTTCTTTTTTAATGTTTGCAAATTCAATTCACTATAATGCATACTGTATGTAATTAGCAAATTTAATATGTATTAAAGGTGTGGTAAATTTTTCTTTTTTAATGTTTGCAAATTAAGAGGATTATTTGATCAACCAGTTAAGTGGGACCTACAGTACTTTCTTTTCAGCTACACAAAACTACAGGAAACAATTGCACTGGAAACAGAGATACCAGCAGCTGAACAGATTTTATTGATCAATAGTTATCCATTGGATGAGATAGTTAGTCCATTAGATGCCATCAAAGTCTATCCAAAGTATGTTTTGAATGGACAGCTGTTTTTATTCCCCAGAGAAGGGCGGGACCTACTGCATCTGAGGTTTCCTGAAATACGTGAGCATATTTATTTCAAATCCATTTCAGAATTATTTAAATTTTAGTGATCTTCTGATGTGCATTGTTGAGAGACCTTAATAAAAATAATGTTAATTTTTTTAATTCAATAATTCCTTCAGGAAAAATAATTATTTTTGTACTTGAATAAAAAGGAGGAAAGAAGTGACACCTATGTACATCATAAATTTTATGCCATTCTGTATAGCACACCATATGATGTCAAACAAGAATAATTGTTCTTGACATAAGGCAATGTAGTCAGAATAGTGTCATAAAATTTGTGTATCGAGAGCTCAATATCTCATATCACTGAACTTGATGCATGATACAGTACTGGATTTTTTTGGTGTTTTTGTCTCGCATAATGGCATACTTGGTTTATATAATGGCTGCCTCTCCTAAACTAAATAATTTCCATGTAAACTTATCTCTTTACCCAACATAACGATCAAAACCAACCAACACTATTCACAAAACTCACCATTCAATTTTCATTATTTTTTTTTATTAGCTCACCTGACTGCAAGTCAGTGGGAGTTATTGCCATCACTTGGCGTCTGTCGTCCTTTAACTTTTGAAAACTTGACTTCTTCACAACCACTAGGCCAAATTCAAACATACATTGCACAGACCATCTATGGAGTATACCCTTTCTGTTTTGTTCAAATGAAGCCATCTTTGGGCTCTGGTTAATGTCCCAAAAGCTTAAAAATCTTAAAATCTTCTTCTCACGAACCACCAGAGGGAATACCTTGATATTTGGTATCGAACATACTTTTGTGTTGAAGATTACAGTTTGTTCACGGGAAGTTGGTAGGTCAATATTTGGGCTGTCTGTGGGGCAATATCCATTTTGGGCTCTGCCCCAAATTTCTATTTCAAGAACTGGTGGGTCAGTTTCAACCAAATTTGGCATGTAGTATAAGTGTGTCTTAAGTAACTGATTGATGCCCCCTCCCCCCCCCAAAAAAAAACAAAAAAACATGGCAACCCCAGGGGTTAAAAATGGAGAAAAAAAATTTCAAAAGCCCATATTTCCCAAACCACACAGAGCAGAGAACTGTTATTTGGTATGAAGCAACCTTACAACTAGTAGAATGGAATGGTTGAATAACATTGCCCTTGGTTATGTTAGGGTGGGCGGTAGGAGGCAATGAAACAATGATACGTCAGCATTTTTGCAGTAATATTTTTCCCTATACAAATTGTTAAGAGTGCTTCAGACTGTTTACTATTACCAATCACTTATGTAAACAAGAGACAGGAGAAATTCCTGTCAGCTGTCAAAAACACATGTTCTGTTATATTATTTTAACTTAATGTAATAAAATTTGTGTAACAGTGGCAAAGGAAAAATTTATCTCATTCCTGTATGAATACCTTTAATTTAACTCTCTCAAGACTTTGTTTTCCAAATATTTTATTTTATGTTGAACCCTTTCAATGTCCTGCACATATATGTTTTTCTGTTTTCTTGGAAACATTTATCTGATTCCTGTATGAATATCTTTAATTTACCCTCTCTCAAGAATTCAATGTGGGTTCCAAAGATTTTATTGATGCCTTGATCAAACCCTTTCAATGCTGTGCTCATATGTTTTTTCTGGTTCCTGGGAAAAAAAAATAATCTGATTCCTGTATTAATATCTTTAATTTAACCCTCTCATGACTTCAGTGTGTTTTCCAAAGATTTTATTTCATGTTGAACCCTTTCAATGCTGTGCACAAATATTTTTTTTTAGGTCACCTGGCCTAAAAGGCCATGTGAGCTTTTCTCATCACTTGGCGTCCGTCGTCGTCCGTAAACTTTCCACATTTTCATCTTCACTGTCACCGCTGAGCCAGGCATTCTTTGATTCTGGTTGGTGGATTTTCAAAAATCTTCTTCACTGAAACTGCCAGGCCAAATGTTTTGAAACCTCACATAAATGATGACTGGGACCCCCTCTACCAACGATCCTCATTTAATGTTGATTGGGTCACAAACATGGCCGCAATTGCAGCTTATAGTTACTGTAGAAACACTATGAGAAATCACATTTTCATCTTCTTCTCTGGAACTACTGAGCTGACATGAACCAAACCTGGATGGGAGGTCCTCTACAAACGATCCTCATTTTGATCCCATGGGTTTGAAAACATGGCCACCAGAGGCATTCTTTGATTCTGATTGGTGGATTTTGAAAAATCTTCTCCTCTGAAACCACAGGGCCAAATGTTTTGAAACTTTGCATGGTTGATGACTGGGACCCCCTCTACCAAAGATCGTCATTTAATGTTGATCGGGTTGCAAACATGGCTTCAATTGCAGCTTATAGTTACTATAGAAATCCTGTAGGAAATCACATTTTCATCTTTTTCTCTGGAACTACTGAACTGACATGAACCAACCCTGGCAGGAATGGTCTATGGGAGGTTCTCTACAAACGATCCCCATTTTGTTCCCGTGGGTTGAAAAATATGGCCATCAGAGACATTCTTTGATTCTGGTTGCTGGATTTTCAAACATCTCCTCTGAAACTGCCAGGCCAAATTTTTTAATATTTCACATATATGATATATGGGACCCCCTCTACCAACGATCCCCATTTAATGTTGATCGGGTTGTAAACATGGCCGTAATTGCAGCTTATAGTTACTATAGAAACCCTATGGGAAATTACATTTT
Organism: Pictodentalium vernedei; assembly: GCA_031216915.1. Classification (NCBI taxonomy): domain Eukaryota; kingdom Metazoa; phylum Mollusca; class Scaphopoda; order Dentaliida; family Dentaliidae; genus Pictodentalium; species Pictodentalium vernedei. The sequence goes on along the minus strand of CM062296.1, from coordinate 685,612,193 downwards.
CATCTCCTCTGGAACTACTGAGTCGACGTGAACCAAACTTCGCAGGAATGATCTGAGAGGATGGAAATATGTGGCCGCCAGAGGCTATATTCTAATGCTTAATCCAGTGCCTCTCCTGTCTGCATGAAGATCGGTCCTGTCAGCAAAATACTTGTTTTTAGCTCAACTTGACAAAGTCAAGCTGAGCTATTGCCATCACTTCTCGTCAGTCGGCGTACGTACGTACGTACGTACGTACATTAGTACGTACGTCCACAATTTCCTTTGGCACACCTCACAGGTCGCATTTATGATCAGATTACTTTGAAACTTCTTATGCTTGTTTGGGGTGACCCCTAGATGGGAGCTATCGATTTTCTTCAATTTCCGTCAACAAATGTTGACGCGGCCAACGTTCTTAGAACTTAGTTTAGTCAAACCACAATATTTCCCTTTGGCACACCCTACAGGGCACATTTATGATTTGATTGCTTTGAAACCTGATACGCTTATTTAGGGTGACCTCTAAATGGGAGCTATCGATTTTCTTCAATTTCCAGCAAAAAATGTTGCCACGGCCAACGTTTGTAAAACTTAGTTTAGTCAGACCTCAATATTTCCCTTTAGCACACCCTACAGGGTACATTTACGATCAGATTGCTTTGAAACCTGGTATGCTTGTTTGGGGAGACCTCTAGATGGGAGCTATCGATTTTCTTCAATTTCTGTCAAAAAATGTTGCCGCGGCCAACATTCTTAGAACTTAGTTTAGTCAGAAGACTCAATATTTCCCTTTGGCACACCCTACAGGGTACATTTATGATCGGATTGCTTTGAAACCTGGCATGCTTGTTTGGGGTGACCTCAAGATGGGAGCTATCGATTGTCTTCAATTTCCATCAAAAAATGTTGCCGCAGCCAACATTCTTAGAACTAGTTTAGTCAAACCACAATATTTCCCTTTGGCACACCCTACAGGGCACATTTATGATTTGATTGCTTTGAAACCTGATACGCTTATTTAGGGTGACCTCTAGATGGGAGCTATCGATTTTCTTCAATTTCCGGCAAAAAATGTTGCCACTGCCAACGTTCTTAGAACTTGGTTTAGTCAGAAGACTCGATATTTCCCTTTGGCACACCCTACAGGGCACATTTATGATCGGATTGCTTTGAAACCTGGCATGCTTGTTTGGGGAGGCCTCTAGATGGGAGCTATCGATTTTCTTCGGTTTCTGTCAAAAAATGTTGCCACTGGCAAAAAAACTGACATTGGTCCCAATGATCTTCAATTTTGCCATTTCATTTTTAACTTACCAAGTTCAAGTTTGTCAAGTTGAGCTACAGTGTCATTGACACTTTCATTTGAAAATCTGGTAAAGGTTGGTTCCAGTTTTCTCCACTGAGAACTGTGGAAAAACCCAAAAATATTGTGTCAAAATAAGCTGTAGCATAACTGCAATAAACTAAGTAAACTGCTTCTCCTGCACTGACAAGATCAGAATCTGACATTTTCTGGAAATCTATCAGTGACAGCTTTCCAGAAAATGATGTCAGCTTCTGGTCTTATCAGTTGTGGGAAGAGAACGATACATAGTTTATAGGATTATACTACAACTTATTTTGACTTGTACTGTAAACAAGTGCAACTGTAATTATGTTATGTTTAGCTCTCAAGTTACTGATCAGAAATTACTGATTGATGACAGGTGTTTGGAAAGTATGGAAGTTTTGTTTATATCCTCTTCCCATCATGTCAGCTTAGATGACAGTAATTATATATCTTTTAAGATTGGAGTAAAATGTGTTTCCTGTAACCCTTTACCTATCCAAAGCTATTTTGAAAGAGAATACTGTCTGAAAAAATTGTACTTTTCACAATATTTAACCTTCTTTTACTGATTTTTTTGTTGAAACAGAATTCATAAATGTGTGCATTTTCAAGAAAATCTTCTTTGAAACTACAAGGCCAAATGGTTTGAAAACTTAATGTGACTGATGACTGTGACCCCCTCTACCAATGATCCTCATTTAATCTTCATCGGATTGCAATTATGGCTGCAATTGTGGCTTATAGTTACTATAGAAACCCTATAGGAAATCACATTTTCATCATCATCTTCACTGAAAGTTCTGAGCCAATGTGAACCAGACTTGGCAGGCATGGTCTATGAGAGGTTCTCTACAACTGTTACTCATTTTATTCCTGTTGGGTGAAAAACGTGGCTGCCAGAAGCATTCTTTGATTCTGATTGGTCAATTTTGAAAACACTTCTCTGAAACCACAGGGCAAAATGCTTTGAAACTTTGCCTGGTTGATGACTGGGATACCCTCTACCAGCATTCCTCATTTAATGTTGATTGTGCTGCAAACATGGACACAGTTGTGGTTTATAGTTACTATAGAAAATCCCTATGGGAAATCACATTTTCATCTTCTCTCTGGAACTACTGAGCCAACGTAAACCAAAACTTGGCAAGAATGTTCTATAGGAGGCCCTCTACAAACGATCATCTTTTTGTTCCTGTTGGTTGGAAAATATGTCCACCAGAGACATTCTATGATTCTATTTGATGGATTCAAATGTTTTGAAACTTCACAACATTGAAAACTGGACACCTTCTACCAATGATCCTCATGTAATGTTGATGTCATGTTGCAAACATGGCCACAATTGCAGCTCATAGTTACCATGGAAAGCCTATGGGAAATCACATTTTTGTATGTAGTTCCAGGTGAGCGATTGCAGGCACTGTAGAGCCCCTAGTTCTGGTTTCTTGGAAACATTTATCTGATTCCAGTATGCATATCTTTAATTTAACCCTCTCAGATCTGCAATGTGGATTCCAAAGATTGTATTGATGCCATGACCAGACCCTTTCAATGCTGTGCACATAAATGTTTTTTCTGGTTTCTTGGAAACATCTGATTCCAGTATGCATATCTTTAATTTAACCCTCTCAAGACTTCAATGTGGGTTCCAAAGATTTTATTTCATGTAATACTGTTAATGAAAACCTTTTTCCGATTTCTTTAAAAATATTTTACCCACCAAAATAAGCCTCCATAAATTCTCCTTCTGTTTTGTTTATTTTTGATGCTTTAACCATTTTCACACACACTTGAATTTACTGGTGGCAGTAAATTCTGTTTTTCTAGTTTGACATTTTTCTTTTTCTTTAAAACCAATGTGCCAGATTTATTCATTTATGGCACAGACCACCTTTGGAGTAAACTTTTTCTCCTTTGTTCAAATGAAGCTATTGCCATGTTCAGGCTGGTGGAATTTACTCTTCTGATTTTTCCCCCAAAATTACAATATCCCTTGGGGTGAGGTTAATACTCAATAAGCCTAAAATGCTTTTAAAATCCTCTTTTTATAAGTCACTTGCAATAATGCTTATATTTCTTGTTTGGTACTCACTTTAGTGATGCAGATTCACTTTTTGTTTTAAAGAAACTCAGTAAGTCAAAATTTGGGCTCCCAAATTTGGACTACACTCAAAATTTCTATTTTCAGATCCAATGGGCAGATGTGAACCAAATTTGTCATGTAGTATATAACTGAGTCATAAGTATTTCATTTTTACCAGAATTTAGAGGGGTAGAGAGAACCACAGTAGTTGAGAACAAAACAAAATTTTGTTCAGTTGTTGTTGTTTAATACTTCACAAAACAGAGCTTGCTAGGAAGCTTTCCTAGGACCAGCAGAAATGAATGGCAAAAAAAGTTGCCTTTGGTTGTGTCATAGCAAATCAAAAAATTGCTTATCGCTTTGACAACATGAGCCAGGTGAGCATTTTAGGCTCACTTGAGCCTCTGGTTTAATTTTTTTCCTCAAAACCCACGCTTTTGACTGCACATTGGAACGAGCTCATTGAGCATTCCAATGAGCGGTCATAAGCTTTGTTTTTGACGCAAAAAATGGTAAAAATTAGTTATTCGAGAATTTTGTTCGCAAGTGTCATCTGCTTTCCGTGTTCCATAAAGGGTTATGTAAATGCCTTCATTATGTATAGACATATATAATACTCTCCCAACAGGCTGATGAATGTAAAGTTGACATTTACAGCAGTGTGTTAAAGGGGTGATTTGGTGGGCCAGACAATCTGGAGATTTCCAGAAGAACTGCTTAGATTTATGGACTGTTAGGCCATTAGCAAACACGATATAAAATGGATGGCATAATAACCATAAAAAGTTCAGAAGGATCAGAATTTATTTTATTATTGGGGTGAATGGAGAGGCCTCACACACATATACTTCCTAACCAACTATTTATAGTAACATTAGTCTTGATGGCTAACCCCCTGACCCCAGAAGCAATCCTTAAAAACATTCCTGATAAACAACATATGTGTAAAGTATGAGTCTTGTAGATTCAAGGAAACTAATGTCATTTGCCAGAAACAGAAATTATTTTCATATCACATTCACCTCTTACCTACTGACAACAAAATCAATCCCATACATCCCCGTCTTTGAAGCAACCTGTGCATTAAATATGAATGCTGTTCCAGCGAGTAAAAGAACAATCCTGCTCCTAGTAACAATGACCTTGTCCTTCGATCTATTTCCCTGCAAGTAATCCCACAAAACCATTTCATGTAAGCAACAAGATATGGAATATGAGTGCTGTATGACAAAAAAACTCAAAAGTCATGCTGTAAAAACTGAAATTACCATGACCTTGAGGCTACCCAATAGCAATTCAAAATTCTATGACTCTGTATTCAGTTGGGGTGTTGTTTCCCAAAGGAAATTAAAGTTATTAAAAGAAATTGAAACTCTGTAGAAAAGCCAACTTTGACCTTTGATTTACTGACTCAGAATCAAATACTAAACATCCACCTCATATATGCATCGTTTTGTATGAAGTTTCGAGTGTTGCATTCCTAAGGAAACAAATTTATTTGCATGAAAGCTGAAATTCTACTTATAATAAAGTTGAGTGTTTGTTTGTTTATTTATTGGGGTTTAACAACACTCTCAACAGCCATGGTCACATCCTGTCAGACAGTTTTACTGATGAAGTAAGCTGCCCAAAGAGAATCACTGAGCAGCAGCTGTCAGACTCTCCAACTTACAAACCCTGCACAGGCAGAGTTACCAGTGGTTGAAGGTAAGTGCACCATTGACATGCCATATGCTTTAGTATACAGTGCCACTGTGCCTCCACTTGGGCAATCAGGATTAAGAGTCTTGCCTAAGGTCTCAATGCAGTGACTGCTGGTCAGGATCAAACTGTCAACCTTTTTGCTTTAAAGTCCAATACTGTAGGACTGAGCCACCACACTCCTTCTTATAATAACATTGACATTAACCTTTGATTTATTGTCATCGAAAGTATGCATGTCGTATAGACATCTTGTGTGTGATGTCTGAGTTTGTATGCCCAAGGAAAACTGAAGTCGTTGCATGGAAATTGAAATTTTCTCAAGTGACCTTGACCTTTGACCCAGTGTTCCTGAAAGCAGTCCCAAACATTTGTCTCCTAGCCACACTGAGCTTAACATTAAAACTCAGGGTATGGAAGAAAAGAAGTTAGAAGTTTTCGCCTCCCAAACCACTGATCTAAATGCTTCCTTATTTGACAAATAAGTTCATTGTAAGAATGAATTACAAGTTTGTTAAACCAATCTCCTGTTGTTACAGGGTCCTTTTGTTTTAACATGACGGGTAATTTAAAAAAAACGTAATAAAATTTTCCCACAATCCACATGTCCTAAGGCTTCAATGTAGCAGATAGCATCTTAGTAAAAATAATTTACAAGTTTGTTAGAATCAAGCTTTTGGGGTAATGTTCAGGGGTCTCCTGGTAGCTCCAGATTTTAACATTATGTATGATGGAGAAAACATTTTTTTAGCTCACCTCACTGAAAGTCAGGGGGAGCTCAAGTGATCAATTTCTGTCTGTCGTCTGTCATTAGTCCATCTGTGCATCCGTCCAGTCGTCCGCCCTGAACTTTGCATCATCAACTTCTCCTAAACCCCTGGGCCAAATTGAACCAAATTTGATATGCCTGTCCTTATCATATGTCCATTTAAGTTTGTTCACATAAAGTGCCACACTCCATAGGGTGGGTGTGGGGGAAAATGCTCCAAAATTCCAGAAAAAATCTCTCATGAACCAGTTTGTACAATGACTTGATATTTGATATGGAGCTTCCTTCTGAGGTGTAGTATCAAGTTTGTTCAAACGAAGTTCGTGGAGAAATATTTGCCTTCAGAATGGGAGGGGCAGCATTTTTGGCCCCACTCAAAATTTCTATTTTCTGAACCAATGGTCCGATTTGAACAAAATTTGGTATAAGAGCTGAAACTGTTAACCAGTTAATCGATTAACCGACGATCAACATCGTGATCCATCAAAAAAGTCCTTGATCGATTAAACCATTACCTTTGAACTACCGCATTAAGGGTGATAACACTGTAACAAACACCCCCCCGACTCATGTAGACATTACCACCCTCACTCGTCAGCGAGTTGTCAGTTTCAAATGCATTCAGTACTCGCTATGACGTTGACAAAAAGTGAAGTTGGCATGTGTTTTATGATAACGTCACGTTCAGTTTCTGTATTTCCATGCAATTCTCTCCCTCAGTCATGACGTTGAGTTCGAGATTTCAGTAGATGCCATTTGTGTCCTTTTGACTGCAGATCAAATTGAGTCGAACAAGAAAACGTGTGTGTGTGTGGGGGGGGGGGGGGGGGTGCAAAATAACAGTTATAACATGGGTACTGTAGGGAATGTTAAAAGCTATGCCTCTATTTAAATTATTAATTATTGAGTTGTTTAGTTTATGACGTTCTTAAAGTAGCTGCAAGTCTGTAACTTCACTGGAAAAGATCAAACAATGCCACCAAATACTAATTCCGTGTGCGGACTCACTGAGCGAGATACGACATGTGCACTGCAAGCAAGTCATCATTATTCATACACACCCCCACATCAACAAAACTTCAAAGATGCTGGCAGTCTGGAGCTGGAAGACAGTGCAGACACATGTAAAAAATCCATAGCCTTTCCAGTTTCCAGGGCGCATCACACTGTGCATGTTTCCTAGGGCCTGGTGCAGGTGCAAAGACGATCGTGCGCTCCTAACAATTGAAGGTCTGCTGCAATATACTTACCTGTGATTGTGCACATTAACTGCTCTTTTGTTTCTTCACATGCCACATGGGTAAATCTAAGGCCATGAACGATGTTCCTCTTTCATATTATTAAGATTCCTGTGTGATACGGAATAGAATACAGCATGTAAATTGCGTGCTGATGTACTTGTACACTCACATGAATAGCCAGAAAACAGGACATTATTAACACTGTAAATCATCAACATCATGGCAGCTATTTAGTGATCTATCAGGACAACTGATTAATCGGTTAACCAAGGTTATTCCATGTGATTAATCGATCAAGAAAACCCTTTAACCATTTCAGCTCTATTGGGTATGTGGTATTATTGAGTCATAAGTACTTGATACATGCTAAAAAAAATTTCACATTCCCCGTGGGAACCCCAGGAGCTAAAAATAGAAAATATTTTCAAACTCCCATATTTCTTATTAACCTACTCACAATTGTTTACTTCAGGCTTGCACTACAGTGGAAGTCCCTAACTCGGATAAAATACTCTCTATTTTTGTTCTTCCCAAGCAATTTGGGAAAGAAAAGTGGTGCAAAAGCACCAAGAAAAAATAAGCCAAAACTGGGTCGAGTGCAACCGGCGCAGACCCAGTACGGGACGCTCTCTCCCAAGTACAACTCCACGACTTCCGTTGCCAGTGCGCATATACTGTCTCTAAAGACTCATTCTTTTTATCATCCGCTTCGTGTCGAGATGTTTTTGCACGCTTATCAGTGTTTATCCAGCTCGATGTTTGAGAATCCTTTGTATTCTCAGGAACAGTGTTTTTTTATATTCTCTTCAATATTATATATCCATGATGTATATTTAATTGTTCTCTCTCGAGTCGCGCGCGAATTTCATGTGCCATGCGGTTCGGACTTATTATTTTTCACAATTATTGTTAATGCTTTATTTGCTAAATTTTCTAATTGTGTTAGAGTTAGGTGTCAGCGGGGTACCACTCCTACAGTTTTTCTTCTTTCTTTTGAGAGTAGTCATCTTGTTGTGTGGTTCCCGGTCGACCGTCTGGGGTCTTTGTTTCTGTCACCTTTCTCCCGTCTTTGGGGGTGTTCTTCTGTTTTCTGATTTCACCTTCTCTGCTCCTCTCACCTCTATCATGCCCAGGACAATTCCTTGTGGGCAATGTCTGCTGCCAAAGCATGTGGACGATTTACATTCGTCGTGTTCCTCCTGTAATGGGTGTTCGGCCGAGTGGCCATGTGGTGTCCGTGGATCATGGTCATCCACTTTCTGGGCGTCAGTTAACCGTGTCGTTCGTTCTCGTGGCCGTGCCTCCCACTCCCGCGGGAAAGGAGAACGTGGTCGTTCGGGGGCTCCCGAGCCGACCTTGTCTGGTGAGAGTTATTCCTCCTCTGAGGGGGATGTGCAGCCTTTTCCTGTAGTGGATACTGCGGGAGCCGTTGAGTGTTCTGGTGAAGAGGTGCCTGGTTCCAGGACTACGGTCCCCCTCCAGTCGACATCTGAGGCTGTCACTAGGGTTGTGACTCCTCCTTCGGAGCCGAGCAGGTGTGCTCTCTCCACTATTTCACCAGCCTCAACGACTCCCGACGTACCTACTACTACTGCTGGTCCGTCTGCTTCGTCGTCAGTTTCAGCCGGCCTCGGCTTTTCGCTGCAGGGGACTGCAGTAATGTCCGGTACTGTAGACGTGGGATATCGGCCTCAGCCTTCCCTGACTTCAACTCGGCGAAGTCGGAAGGGGCTGCCAGCCGAACCCATCTCTGTGGTCTCTACGCCGTCGAGCACCACAGTTGTGTCTTTGGATTCGGATGTTCTTAGTGGAGACACTATGAACTCCGTGGCTTTTCTGTCCACTCATTCTGGCCACACAACCAGTTTTGGGGGGACCAACGCCTTTTGTGCAGCCTGGACCTTCTGCCCCGCAGAGGTCTGCTGTGACTCTCATGAGTTCTCGCCATATTGATCCTCGGGGTTCCTCGTACCCCTATACACGTCTGCCTTCAGATGTTTCGGCTGCCGCCCGTCGTCTCGCGTCGGGTGTTTTGGAGGATTGTGACCCTTCGCTGGTTAAGAGGGTCAGAGGTGAAGCCACTTTGCCGGTTCACTCCCCTGTTTAACCGGCCGGTTCGGGCAGTGAGCTTAGGGAGGCCCTCTCCTTACTCACTCAGGTTCTATCTAAGAGCCTTCCTGTTGCTTCCAGCGAGGCAATGAGTGGTTTCCAGGCGCCTTCTATGGCGCCGCCTCCCGGGATTGGAAACATGGGAGGCGTCGGTTGGTTTGCCCACGATGGGCTATGTGTCTTCCGACTCTGGGGAAGAGTCCGACATGCTTGATGTCGAGGGTCAGCAGTCTTCGGACTTAGGGGCAGCTCTTGACTTTGTGTTTGGGTTTCTGTCTGATCTCAAACCTACTAACCAGCCGACAGTGTCAGTCTGGCTGCGATCATCGGTCGCGCGCCTACAGCCTATGGAGCAACCTGCTTCTGGGCGCCTTCGACCGTGCCAGTCGGTACAGGTGGTTGAAGCTTTTTCAGCTTTGGACTCCAAGCTGAATTCCAAGGCTCTGAAGACTTCGTTCTTCACCAGGGTTGACACCTTTTTGCCTCCTGTGCGTTATCGTTCCTACGATTTTGCCAATCCGTCGGTCTGCCAGACTTTGACGGTTCTGGATCAGGACTCCACTTCCCTCGGGCTTTCCAAGCCCAAGTCTGCCGTCATTCCAATGACGACTCTGGAGTCCATGTTGGGCTTATCTAGAGAGATGCTTGGCATGCTTTCTCTCTCAGATCACGTTGTCTCAGCTTTGGCTGCTTATCTGCCTCCAGATAAGTTTGACGAGGTACAGGCTCCTTTGCGTGTGCTGTCCAAGGCGCTTATGCATCTTACTCACATGCATGCCTGTAACACGGCTAATCTGGAATTAGTTCGAAGGGACGCTGTGCTGGACACAGGACGATCCCTTCCCGAGGAGCAGCGTGCTGCTCTTCAATCTGCTTCTTTGGCTGGTCCGCAACTTTTCCATGATTCCGTGTCGACGGTCCGGGATGACGTCCTACGTCATTCCAAAGTTCACCTGCTGTTTCGTCAGCTTGATCAGCCTTCTATGGCCGTTCCAAGCCTAACAAATACCCTTCTGCTTCCTTTGTGAAGCAAAAGGCTGGTCCTTCTGCTGCCACCGCCGCCTCTAAGGGTAAGGGTCGGCAGAATCGAGGGAAGACTCAGGATTCTTCATTTAGTAGAGGAGGTGGTTTCTCCTCTCGCGGGCCTCGTCGGGGATCGAAATGAAGGTCCTCACCTCGACTCGTCCCCGGTTGGAGGAAGGATAGCAGAGTTCGCAGACCATTGGGCCACCATCACATCTGATCCGTGGGTGTTAAAATGTTGTTCGGTCCGGACTGCGCCTATCCTTCCGATGGCACCCCACTCTGTCAAGGGTGCATCTTCCTACCACAGTTCTTTCAGATGTTTTACGTCGGGAACTTTTGTCCACGGAGATTGGCAATCTCCTGGCAAAGGGGGCGATCGAGGTCGTCAAGAACATTCAGTCAGTGGGTTTCTATTCCCGCCTGTTCTTGGTGCCGAAGAAGGACGGCCGACTCCGACCGGTTATCGATCTGAGTATCCTGAACCAGTCTATCATTGCTCCCAAGTTCAGCATGGAGACTTTCAGGTCGGTCCGCCAATCAATTCACCAGGGAGATTTCGCTGCCAGCATCGACCTGTGAGACACTTACTTCCACGTTCCGATGCATCGGGCGTCACGGAAGTATCTCAGGTTCGCTTTTCTGGGGCGAGTTTACCAGTTCAAGGCCATGCCTTTTGGCCTCAACCTGGCTCCTTGGGCCTTCACCAGACTGATGTCGCATGTGATAGCGTTCCATCGCACACAGTCCAGGGTGACTACTTTGGCATATCTGGACGATATCCTCCAGAGGCATTCCAATGCTGCCTTACTGGAGTCGGATGTCGCCACTCTGTTGAGCTTGCTCACGTCGCTAGGATTCAGAGTCAACGAGGAGAAGTCGGACCTGAACCCTTCTCAGTCGTTTTGTAATCTGGGGATGTCTTTCCAAACCCAATTCAATTTGGTAGCGGTTCCCCAGGCCAAGGCTGTGATTCTCTCAGCTTTTGCTCTGACTCTGTCCCAGTCCACGTCCGCGACCGCTCGGAGTTTTCTCCGGCTGATCGGTCTCTGCGGTTCGGTGATGGATTTCATTCCTCTAGGTCGGCTGCATGTCAGACCTCTCCAACACTTTTTGCTCAGTCGTTGGAGGCCGAATGTAGATTCTCTGGATCAGGTGCTTCCGTTTCCGGAATCTCTGTATCCTCACCTTCTTCCCTGGACAGATGTTCAGTGGATTACGCAGGGTGTTCCATTGGACTTACCCGCGTCCGATTGCGTTCTGACGGCAGATGCCAGCGATCTCGGATGGGGTGCGACGTTGGATACTCTCGGTCTTTCCCTACACGGGATGTGGGATCAGGATCAAGCAGCTCTACACATCAACCAGAAGGAGCTTCTTGCTCTTCTTCTGAGTTTCAGGCAGTGGATCCCTCACCTGTCGAATCGCCAGGTCCTTCTGCTATCCGACAATTCGACAGTGGTTGCTTACATTCGGAACCAGGGCGGCACGCACTCGGTTCCGATGTACGAATTAGCTCGGGATCTTCTACTGCTCGCTCAGGATGTTCACGCCGGAGTGGTTGTTCGTCACATTCCCGGTCGTCTGAACGTCCTAGCCGACTCCCTGTCCCAACAGGGCAGGGTTATTTCCACCGAGTGGATGCTCCACAGGGCAGTATTCCAGTCGCTTTGTGATCTCTGGGGACGTCCCCACATCGACCTCTTTGCAACTCATTGGAACCATCAGGTGGACATTTTCGTGTCCCCGTGTCCAGATCCTCTGGCTTTTGCTGTGGACGCTCTGTCACTCGATTGGAATGGTTCCCGCCGGTTCCGATTCTTCCTCAGGTTCTAGCCAAACTTCGAACCTGCAGTTGTCGAATCATTCTGATCGCTCCCCTGTCGCCTCAGCGGGTGTGGATCAATCAGCTCCGCTCGCTGATGGCGGCGGTTCCGGCATGTCTCCCGCTACGTCGCGACCTTCTTTGTCAAGGTCGCCCGAGGAGGTTTCACGTCGATCCGACTTCATTGTGCCTTCACGCATATCTTTTGTCAGGTCCTGTCTCCTCCGTAGAGGTTTTTCGAGACGAGCAGTGGAGTGCATTTCTTCTTCAAGGAGGCACTCCACTGGTTTAGCTTATGCAGCTAAATGGAAGGTCTTCTGTCGATGGTGTGCTGATCACTCTGTTGATTATGCCATTCGTTCGATTTCACAGATTGCGGAGTTTCTGGTATATCTGTTTGATTCTTGGGGTCTCCAGCCTGTTACCATCAAGGGTTACAGGTCCATGCTTTCAGAGACTTTTTCTTATGTGGGGAAGCATCGTATCGGCACTTATCCTTACCTCTCCAAGCTTGTTCGGCACTTTTCTTTGAAAAGGCCTCGGACTTTGCAGCTTACTCCACTATGGAATCTTTTGTGGGTGCTGCTTTGCTTGTGGGGGGGGGGGGGGGGGGGCAGGGGGGGGGGTGCCGTTCGAACCTTTATCCCAGATGGATATGCATTTTCTCACATATAAGACGGCTTTTCTGATGGCATTTGCTTCGGCCAGACGGGTTAGAGAGCTTCACACCCTCTCGGTTGACCCGGCCTTTTTTAGGAACTCTCCCAACAGTGTTACTTTTACCACTGATTGCTCTTTTTTGGCCAAGAATCAGTTACCAGATACTACTCCTCCTCCTATCTGTATCAGGGCTCTTCCTTCTGTTGAGGGTAATCGCCCTTTGCTCTGTCCGGTCCGTGCTATTCACATTTATCTCGATCAGACACGTTTCATACGGAAAGGCAGGAAACGGTTTTTTCTGTCTCTTATTCCGGGTCGACAGAAGATCTCTCCTCAATCCATTTCTCGATGGATTTGTCTTGCTAATCGTACGGCTTATGGTAGTTTAGCAGCTGGCGATTGTATTACCAATCGTATTTCTGCCCACGAGGTGCGGGCACTATCCACCTCTTGGGCTTATTCTAACTCCGTCAAGTTGTCGGATGTTATGCAGGCAGCCTACTGGAGAAATGCTTCTACTTTCTCCACCTTTTATCTGCGCCAGTTGCAGGAGCAGTCGGAGGACCTTTTTGCCCTGGGTCCTCTTTCTTCTGCTCAGGCTGTTGTCTGCCATAGCCATTAGGCTTCTTGAAGGTCAGTTTCAGCCTTGTGCTGTTACTGCCCTTTTTCTGTCTGTGTGTCACACAGGCCCATATGTCTCCTTTCATTGTCCTTCACCAATGATTGCGACGTTATGGTTGATAAGCCTCGGGACCTCTTCCTTCTGCTTCACGGTTCCAGTGCACTGGGGTTATGTGTGGGTTGGTTATGGGATTCCCTCCAGCCTATTGTCTATTCAGCCTGAAGTAAACAATTGTGAGTAGGTTGATAAAAAATCTAAATTTTATAGTAAATTTCCTTTCTTATTATACCTACCACAATTGTTTACAATGGAGGCCCTCCCGTCTTCTTTACGGGTAAAGAATCTTTCCTCCCCGCTGATCACATAACTCTAACGTTGACGGATTAAAAAAGAATGAGTCTTTAGAGACGGTATATGCACACTGGCAACGGAAGTCATGGAGTTGTACTTGGGAGAGAGCGTCCCGTACTGGGTCTGCGCCGGTTGCACTCGACCCAGTTTGACTTATTTTTTCTTGGTGCTTTTGCACCACTTTTCTTTCCCAAATTGCTTGGGAAAGACAAAAATAGAGAGTATTTTATCCGAGTTAGGGACTTCCACTGTAGTGCAAGCCTGAAGTAAACAATTGTGGTAGGTATAATAAGAAAGGAAATTTAGGCCACACAAAGTAGATCTTCTGTTTCTCAGGCCATTATTTGTGAAATTGCATGCGGGCGAGCGTTTTTTTATTTTATTTTTTATTTCAGTAATTACTTTTTTGCCATCAAAAGTTCATGTTCTTGGTTCAAGTTTTAGGCCTCATAATCTACAAAATAGCATGGGTGGTGGTGTATTTCATCCCTTGAGTGCAAGAAGGCTTTGCAATGCTAAAGCATTGCAAAGCTTTCTTGCACTCAAGGGACAAATTCATCAATTTTTTTAACTTGGGTAAAATATCAGACATAAACCATTTAATTTTTTTTTTTTTAAGTTTAAATTGGTTATAAAAAGAAAGCATGCGGCAGCCAAAAGGACCATGCGGGAGGGCCTGAGAAACAGATTTTTTATTTTTTTAGGCCTTACTATAAAATTTAGATTTCCCAAATCTTAGGACCAGTAGAATCGATTGATAAAAAAAATTGTCATCGGTTGTGTTAGGGTGCTCTGTTGAGGGCATCAAAAAAATGCTGAGTCAGCATATTTGCAAATATTTAAAAAAAAATGTCTTCTCCAGAACCACAGATCAAAATCTTTTTATATTTGGCATACAAAATCCATAGTCAGATACAAGTGTGGTCAATTTAAGTCCCTCGGCTCAATACAGTAGCCCAAATCTTAGCAATATGGGAAATAAGCTTTAAAACCAGAACCACTGGTCAGAATGTTTTAATATTTTGTAAACATCAATGTTATGAGGGTCAGATTCAAGTTTTTTCAAATCAAGTCTCTCAGTTAATATTTGGGCTTCCTATGGTGACCCAAATTTTAACTTAGTGCAATATGAGGAAATTTCTTTAAAAATCTTCTTCTTCAGATCCACCAGTCAGAATCCTTTCATATTTGGTATACAACATCTCTAGGGGGAGTCAGAGTCATGTTTGTTCAAATCGAGTCCCTGGGTTTATATATCGGCTCCGTATGGGTGCCAAATTTTAACTTAGTGCAATATGAGGAAATTTCTTTAAAAATCTTCTTCTTCAGATCCACCAGTCAGAATCTTTTCTTATTTGGTATACAACCTCTCTAGGGGGAGTCAGAGGCATGTTTGCTCAAATCGAGTCCCTGGGTTTATATTTGGGAGCCCAAATTTTAACTTAGTGCAATATGAGGAAATTTCTTTAAAAATCTTCTTCTTCAGAACCACCAGACACAATACTTTCATATTTGGTATACAGCATCTCTAGGCAGGTGAGATTCAGGTTTGTTCAAATCAAGTCCCTGGGTTTTTATTTGGGTTCCCTATGGGAGCCCGAATTTTAACTTAGTGCAATATGAGGAAATTTCTTTAAAAATCTTCTTCTTCAGAACCACCAGTCAGAATCCTTTCATATTTGGTATACAACATCTCTAGAGGGGTCAAATTCATGTTTGTTCAAATTGAGTCCCTGGGTTTATATTTGGGCTCCCTATGGGTGCCCGAATTTTAACTTAGTGCCATATAAGGAAATTTCTTTAAAGATCTTATTCTTTAGATCCACCAGTCAGAATCCTTTTATATTTTGTATACAACATCTTGTGTGGGGATGGGGGAGGGGATGTTTGTTCAAATTGAGTCCCTGGGTTTATATTTGGGAGCCCAAATTTTAACTTAGTGCAATATGAGGACATTTCTTTAAAAATATTCTTCTTCAGATCCACCAGTCAGAATCTAAATTCTATGTAAGCTGTTCATTCTTCACTTATATATAAGTGAATCTTGTAAAGGAACGGTGACTACAGTCCGTCTGGTTTGTCATGTCAGGTCATCAACACCACATTGCCACAGCTCTGACCCAGCTGCTACTGATACCAACAAACTCCAGGGAGAATTGAAGAAACAACTGGCCATCACCAGCAGAGGTAATCCAAACCAGATTATGTCTGACAAATTATCTTCATACTCAGTAGTAGTTGTTGGCATCGGTTGTATCATTTCAAGAAAAAATTAACATCACTGAATTCATTTAATTTGGGTGAGAGAATAGTACTCTCAACATTAAATCTCAAGTCTGCATTCCACATCTGGTCTGCACCAAGTGGCCAAGTGTCAGATGACAGGTTATTTCTTCCCACCTTCAACAAGCCATGTTTTAGATTAGCTAATTATAGACAATTATCAAGTCCCATATATATATGTGTATGTGGAATTTGTCATGGAAAAGAAATTAACTTATTCTCAATTATCACAATTCTTGTCTTATTTCATAATCCTTTCATAAACATTGAACATTATCCTTTTCACCAAACACTACACACAGTCAAGTTAAGCTACAGTGTCATTGACACCTTCATTTAAGTTGCTAGAAGCCTCTGTCATGGCTCTTTAGAAAAGTACTTGAAACCACTTTCGTGGTTTTACATCCCAATTATTATCTTGTTGTTGCTCACCAGTAGATTAAGACTGAACACAAAAAGGATGGAGAACAGAGGAATGGAATCAACAACCCGAGGTGGGGATTTTCCTGCTTTTCACAGGCACCAAAAATGCATGTGAAATACAGGAAAAACTACACTAAGGGTTGTGATTCCTGCCTCCAATACTCTATACCTGAGTAGTGTTCTGTACTTATATCACGACTAAATATGAATTAAGTGAATGAAGCTGATAATTTTAAAGAAGCATATCACCTTAGGCAGCCAGATAACCTTTTCGCATAACACTATTTTGTGTTGAAGCATTTCATTCATGCCACAACATCACTTAGACATGTAATGTCCTATCAGATGCATTCTAACATGACTTTATTGTGTGCAATCCAGATTCCAATCGTTTTCCAATGTCTGTATTGTGCTGAATATACACATTAATCGTGGTATAAAAAGAACTATTTATCTCAAATTGTTTTGGTACAATTTATTGGAGAGAACCAGAAGTTGCTCTCCCATAAATTTAATAAAAGAACAATTATCCATGGACAAACATTGCTAAACTAAGGTTTTCTTTGCTGGTAACGATATTTTTGAAAAAATATACTCATAAATAATTCAGCACTCTACCAGTTGAAGGTGTTACAGGTCTGAAATTGTGAAAAACATTGATTAATCTTTTACAAACCACTGGGCCAAATGTTTTCATGTATCTGTAGAATATATCATCTTTTGTAATGAAGATTCATCAGTTTGCCCAGATCAAGCTTTTTGGGCATAATCAGGGTGTGATGGAGGCCCTAGATTTTAACATTATTGAAGGATTATATTGAGGTGTCTTTTTTGATTTCACTATTTTAATATTGCAGGGTATGAATCAGACTTGTTTTTAGCTCAACTTTGGCGAAGCCAAATTTGAGCTTATGCCATGGCCAGTCGTCTGTCTGTCCGTCTGTCCGCCAACAATTCAATACGGCTCGGGCTAGAGGCCGTATTTATGAACCGATCTTTACGAAACTTCTTGGGTACCTTTGTTATGAACGTGGGACGAGAACGAGTGTCCGATCCGAAATTCAAGTTGGCCACTGGCAGCCATTTTGTACAGACTTAGGTGCAATCAGATTTTTGCTCAGAACTTCCATATGAAAGCGCTGGTTTGAATAATTTTTTGTATGAATGTTTAGTACCATGGGATACATCACATATCATACGGGTTTTTTTCTGGTGCGTAAATTATGCAAATTAGACTAACTTTGATGTATTTAGTGTTACTTTCAGCACTGTAAGTGCAAATGCCAATACAGCTCGGGCTAGAGGCCGTATTTATAAATCAATCTTTACGAAACTTCTTGGGTACCTTTGGTATCACCATGGGATGAGAACGAGTGTTTTGGGGTGCGGTCCGAAATTCAAGATGGCCGATGGCAGCCATTTTGTACAAAATTAGGTGCAATCAGATTTTTGCACAGAACTTCCATATGAAAGTGCTGATTTGAAAATTTTTTTGTGTGAATGTTTAGTACCATGGGATACATGACATATAATACAGGTTTTTTTCTTGTGCTGAAATTATGCAAATTAGATGAACTTTGATTTTTTCAGTGCTACTTATACACTGTAAGTGCACATGTTAATACGGCTCGGGCTAGAGGCTGTATTTATCAACCGATCTTCACGAAACTTCTTGGGTACCTCTGTTATCATCTTGGGACGAGAACGAGTGTTTCTGAGTGCGGTCCAAAATTCAAGATGGCTGCCAGTGGCCATTTTGTACTGAAATTAGGTCCAATCAGTTTTTTGTCACAAATTCTATACAGCTCGTATTTATGAACTGGTCTTCACAAAACTTCTTGGGTACCTTTGTTTTCACCTTGGGACAGGAATGAGTGTGTTTTGGGGTGCCTTTGTTATCACTGTGCTATGAGAACAAATATTTTGGGGTTCAGTCAGACATTACCTAGATGTTTGTCATTGCTGTGTCAAATACTATACATGTATATGTCTTGACAAGTTGAGCTACAGTGTCATTGACACTTTCATTTGGTAAAAATCAGGATGGCAATAAATCGTTCTGGGAGCTGCTCTCCTGAACTATTTTTCATAGTTTTGCTTGATAAATATCCTCGAAATGGCATATGTTATCCATGGAATGCATTCAAGTCAGTCAATGCCAGTCAACTGCTGTTGAACACGTGTTCATTTTTAGCTTAACTTGACAAAGTCAAGATAAGCTATTGCCATCACGCATTCGAAAGTCTGTTAGTCTGTTCACATTTTCCTTTAGCACAGGCTACACCCCGTAGTTTTTGTCAGATCCTCACAAAATTTCATATGCAGATTTGAGGTCATGTCTAGATGAGAACATCCCCGTTAGGCCGCGATCTGTAAACTGTTATGACTGCCCGAGCCCAAAACCTGAAAACCTTTAGCACAGTCTACAGGTCGTATTTATGAAGGGATTTCATGATAACTTGGTAGGATGACTCGGTATAATGTCTAGATGAGAGCGTCCCCTTTTGGTCATGATCTGTCAACTGTGATGGCTGCCCAAGCCCGAAACACAAAAAACTTTTAGCACAGTCTGCAGATCATATTTAATATGGAGGGATTTCATTGTAACTTGGTAGGATGACTCTATGATGTCTAGATGAGAACTTCCCCATTTCCCCTATCATGATCTGTCAACCGTGACAACTGCCCAAGCCCAAAACCTGAAAACCTTTAGCACAGTCTACAGGTCGTATTTATGGAGGGATTTCATTGTAACTTGATAGGATGACTCCATATAATGTCTAGATGAAAAGGTCCCCTTTTGGTCACGATTGGTCAACTGTGACGGCAACAGGTGCCCGAAGTCAAATACCTTCAGCACAGTGTACAGGTCATATTTGGGGGCACAATGGTGTTGCAGTAACCGGTTCTCGTCAGATCACCGAAGTTAAGCAACATTGAGCCCGGTTAGTCCTCGGATGGGTGACCGTCTGAGCGATCGATTCGGACTCCAGCGTTATGTCCTTGGGCAAGGCACTTAACCCCGATTGTCCACATGGGTGCACGATGACGCCGTGTACTAAGGCGTACTGCACGTCGATGGTGCGTATGTCTTCAACCAATCTAATCCTGTCTGTGCTGCAGTGCAGAGTTACGATGTTGGGGAGATTGGCAGCTGCTCGTCGTTGCTCGGTGGTTCTCTCCGGGTACTCCGGCTTCCTCCACCTGTAAAACTGTCACGGTCATGATTAGCCATTGTGCATAAGTATGTGACCTTAAAACATCAATAAATAAATAAATACACGTCATATTTATGAAGGGATTTCATCGTAACTTGGTAGGATGATTCTAGATAATGTATAGATGAAAACATCCCCTTTTGGTCGCGATCATTCAGCCATGATGGCTGCCCGAGCCCAAAACCTTTAGCACAGACTACAGGTCGCATTTATGATAGGATTTCATTGTAACTTGGTAGGATGACTCAGTATAATGTCTAGAGGGCATCCCCTTTTGGTTGCGATTGGTCAACCATGATGGCTGCCCAAGCCCGAAAACCTTTAGCACAGTCTACAGGTCGTATTTATGAAGGGATTTCATGGTAACTTGGTAGGATGGCTTTGTATAATATCTAGATGAGAATGTCCCCCTTTGGTCATGATCTGTCAACCGTAATGGCTGCCCAAGCCCGAAACCTAAAAACTTTTATCACAATCTACAGGTCATATTTAATATGGAGGGATTTCATTGTAACTCTGTATGATGTCTAGAAGAGGACGTCCCCTTTTGGTTGCGATCGGTCAACTGTGATCGCTACACATGCCCGAAGCCCGAAAACCTTTAGTACAGTCTACAGGCTGTATTTATGAAGGGATTTTATTGTAACTTGATAGGATGACTCATTTTGGAATAATTTCACTGTAACTTGGTAACTTTGGTTGACATACATTAACTGTAAGAGCCACATACATTAACTGTGAGGGCTGCATTAACCCACCCCTCAATTCTTCAGTACAGTCTACACACCTCAGATTATTTTTATTGAAAACGTAGCATATAGGGAACAGAAATTTTAACATATTCCCAATTATCACAATTCTTGTCTTATTTCATAATCCTTTCATAAACATTGAACATTATCCTTTTCATCAAACACAACAAACAGTCAGGTTAAGCTACAGTGTCATTGACACTTTCATTTACAAACTCCTCAATCCACTATGGGTGAGTTGAGCAAGAAGTTCTATCTGGATTCCAGACAGAACTTCTTGCTAAATCTAACCATATGGGGGTAGAGGGGTTTGTAAAAATTCAAACAGTTCTCCCTGTGAGAACATGTACTGCTGTATGCTAAACTGAAATAATGTTATTATACATAATTAGACTTGTGAGACCTTACAAAGTTATAGTCTACAGTTTGCTGATGTGCAACATTTATATACATAGCAGGAATCTTTGATATATTTACTGTCATTGAAAAGGTGTATCAAAGTTCTGTAATCAACTTCTACACTTTTGTTTTAATCTTTTACCTAACAAATCAGCTGCATCTGCCCACATAGTTTACCAAAAAGAGTTGTTGAACAAAATTATTTTTCAAAAAATCTAAGTAAAATCATGTGAGCTCTCATTGGAATGAGATAATCAGGCTCATTCCAATGAGGGCTCACATGATATGTTTTTAAATTTTTTTTAAAAATTTGAAGAAAGTAATTAAAATAAATTTTTGTATCATCTGTGCTGAGTAAATGGTTAAAATTTTCTGGTGTTATTAACTGTAGAGAAAGCAATTTTTATGGATTTTCAGCATATCAGTCTTGAAGACTTAAATAAGTTAATTTTAGTTACATACGAGTTTGGTATGATCTTGAAAAGATGAAAATAATATTGGGTGAATGCCTTAACCAACCTGTCTCCTGTAGTGATGTTTTTCAAATTCTTTACAGCAAGAGATGATATATTCAGTATGGCCTAATTTTCGTGTTTCAACTATATAACCCACTAAATCTAATTTAACAACACAAAGTCTGTTTATAGGTTTTGTTTGTTTACTGTTTTAATGTTTAACTGCATGTCAAATTTTAACCCCCAACAGCCAGCTATTATCATTTTTATGCCCCTGATCCTCTAGGATGCATTATATTTTCACCATGCCCATCCCTCTGTCTGTCCACCCATCTTCCATCCATTAACTTTTGGTTTTTGCACAATAGCTAATGAAATTCTGATTTGATCAAATCATAATTTTAGGAGTTACTTGTGGATGACTAGACAGTGCTTCCTTTCATGTTGCTCTTGTCTTTAGCTCAACAAACTAATTAATTTGTTTCTTTTGATGATCTATATATATGGACTGAAAAAGCAAATGCAAGTTCAGTTTTGATAATATAATTTTTTTTTTTTATCTGTAGACCAAATGTAGTAAACTTTGACACAAAGCTACCTCAGTGTACTGTCTAAAGAGTCTTTGGTTAAAATTCAGTCAACCATGACCACATGCGACGATGCATGCTTTCAACAGATTTTTCGACAAAGCATGCATCCGGGACACTCCCACATGCTATGGGCTTGAAAATCATACCAAATCGAAGTTTTGAACAGTACACATCAATTGCACAACATTTCATTTTAACTCGATTGAAAAGCAAAATGCTGCGAATGTCCGAATTTGATAGGGATAGGGCTATTACTCTAATTATGCAGGGTCAATAAATTTGGCGTCGGGAGCACGGTGCCTCAGTGGTAAATTGTTGGACTTAGATGTTCCGGGTTCGATCTCGTCTGGGACGACCCACCTTGTGCCCATGGGCAAGGCACTTTATCCCAGTTTCCTACATGGGGGCACGATGACGCCATGTACTAAGGCATACAGCACGTCGATGGTGAACATGTCTTCAACCGCTGTAACCCTGCTTGAGCGGAGCTTGAACAGAGTTAGAATGTTGAGGAGCTGACAGTTGTTTGTGGATGCCAGTGGTTCTCTCTGGGTGCTCCAGCTTCCTCCACCCGTAAAACTGTCACAGTCTCGATTAGCCATTGTGCATAAGTATGTGACCTTAAACACAAATAAATAAATAATTTGGAGTCTATGAGTCAATGATAGCTTGTTTAGTTGGGCATCTCAGAGCCACCGGAAGATTAGCTGACCATTCCAGGAGTGGACGTCTGCATGTTATGTCTCCACATCAAGCTTAAGATAGAGGAATACGTCTCTCACACCTCTGTAACCGATTTCAGACGGTGACAGAGACGCCAAGTTAGGATTTAGGCACTCATGGTTACAGATTGTGTCCAAGAACAGTTAGGAATCGGTTGTGGGAGTTCAATGTAAGGCCACAACGTCCCCATGTTGATCCGCAAATTGCACCCAGGCGATGTCAACATGATTGCAATGGCTTCGGGCGCATGCACCAAATTGATTTCACTTGGCCCACTGGAGATGTGTGTTATTCACTGACAAGTCTCGGGTCACACTTTACAGGTCAGATGGACGACAACGTTGCTATCGACATCGAGGTGAGTGATATTCTGATGCGTGCATTAAGGAAAACGAGAGATTCAAGGGAGGGTCTGTTAAGGTTTGGGGCCGGGATTTCTCATGGTGTGAAAACACCCCTTGTGGTCATCCAGGGCAATCTTACAGCCATAAGATATCAGGATCATGTCCTCATGCCTCATGTCCTTCCACTTATCCATATGCACATAGCCTTACATTGTAGCAGGATAATGCGAGGCCGCACATTGCTAGGATTTATTGTGACGTCCTCAACCAAAACAATGTCCCAGTTCTCGAATGCCCCCCCCCCCCCCCCCCCCCTACAGTCCAGATTTGTTTCTGATCGAACATTTGTGGGATGAGCTGGACAGGAGTGTCAGGAAGCACGTCAATGTCCCAAACAATGTCGCTCAGCTCACGCAGGCCCTTCAGGAGTGGAATAACATCTCGGAAAGGACCATGAACAACTTGATGGGGTCAATGGTAAGGAGAGTTAGTGCAGTGACTGAAGCCTGGGGTGGGCATACCCGCTATTGATTTTGATCAGGAAATGGCATAGGGTACCCACATTTGTACGTTATCCATGCAAACGTTATCTGTTAAGACAACAAAACTCGTCAAAATTTAATCTGTAATGAAGAAATAACATCATTATATTATTTATTATTATATATTGGTGTTTAAGGTCACATACTTCTGCACAATGGCTAATCATGACCATGACCGTTTTACGAGTGGAGGAAGCCGGAGTACCTGGAGAGAACCACCGAGCAATGGCAAACAACTGTCAGTTCCCCAACATACTAACTCTTGGTTGAAGACAAGTGCACCATCGACGTGCAGTACGCCTTAGTACACAGCGCCACCGTACCCCCACGTGGGCAATGGGGGTGAAGTGTCTTGCCCAAGGACACAACGCGGTTGCTGCAGGTGGGATTCGAACCGAGGACCTCTCGGCTTGCAGCCTGCACCTCTACCTACTAAGTCGCCGCGCCCCCAGAAATAACATCAAAATCCAAGCAAAGAAAATAATCATCCTTAACACATTTGAAATATTTACCACAGAAAAACACTTGCGTTTCTTTTTTTACGCTAGTATAAGTTTTTTGATTTATCTATAAAACCTTCAGCAGCTTCACTGGGTCAGGTTTTATACAGAAATCACAAAATCTTTATAGAACAAATTTTAAAAAATAAATTTTCATTTCATTTGAAATCTGACAAATACAGTGGAGCCCACTTAATTGGATACTGTTTAATTGAATATCCATGTTAACTGAATATATTTTCTTAACACAAAACCTTTACCATACCTTCAGTACAAATTTGACCTGTAAAATGCATACAACCTTTAGAGTAAATGCCTGTTAATTGAATAAAAAACTACCCTGACAAACACTGAATTACCCCGCACAATTTGGCCTCAGTACATCCAATATAGATGTTTAATCTTTTATATCGTGTTTGACAGAGCTCCTTGAGCTCTGTCAAACAAGATATAATAGACTAAATTTATGTTTGGAATACAGGAGAGTGATCAAATCCCTATTAATTGAATACTCTGTTAATTGAATAATTTTCACTGGCATAGTAGCTATTCAGTTAACAGGGTTCCACTGTATAAACCCATTTTGAGCCCCTCATTCCTTGACAGTAGACATAAGATTGATTTGTTGAGAATTACTGACAGTAGATATAAGTGATATCTATAATTATAATAAAATAATTATGAAATAAATAAAAAGAGTCATTAACCAGTCACAGCAAGCTATTTGGAGTAGAAAAGGGATATAACATATCACATCTCATTTTTTTTCAACCTTATATTTTGCAGCCAGCTATCCAGAAATCACTCGAAATATACTCATGACTTTGGACAAAGATGTACGACTTGCACAGCTATATTGTAATAACACATACCTCATTAAAACCCAGACAGAAATAGCCATGGAATGTCAACGACTCTTGAGGGATTCGGCGCATTCATTCAGGTTAGAACGCTTTTTCCATTATGCACTCTCGTCCCATTTTCACACCTCAGAAAATGTAGTCGGAACCTGCCAACTTGAAGTTTATGGGACTGAAAATGTACTTTGAGTCCCGTTGCTCAAGTCACCCACCTTCAGGTACTTTGATGGTTATGGCACAATGATAACTCATTTCTCTTGCCTACTGAAACCATCAAAGTATCTGAAAGTGGATTACTTGAACACCTTGTTCAATGGAAACCCGTTTACTGAATAACCACTTTGCCATTGAGAATTATTCAATGAACAAAATTATTCAGTTAACAGGGATATGGTTACTTTCCTGTATTCTAGCGATAATATGAGCATTTACTCTATAATATCTTGTTTAACGGAACTCATGCAGCTCTGTCAGACAACTATAATAGATTAAATACCAGTGATGGATGTACTTAAGCCAAATAGGTCTATAAACAAAGGGAATTTAGTGATTGTCAGGTTAATTTTTTGATATATTACAAGATTTTTTATTAATTTAACAGGAGTTAATGATGGTATGGTAAATGGTGTTATGTTTGGAAGTTATATTCAGTTAACTGGGTTATTCAAGAGATATACAATTAAGTGGACTCCACTATACAATGATTAGGCATGCCAAGTACACATATTTCAGATCTGTTAGTCTGTGTGCTCATGAAGTGCCTGTATCGCATACGCATTTTGTATTCTCCAATAAAGTAACCAGACCTACAGTTTGTTCATTTTATTTATTTCAAATGATAAAAACAGGAATGCAGACAAACAAAAATAGCTTCCATTACTGGAAAATAGATGAACATTATTATGTACAAACTGAAACCAAGAATGTGAAGACTAACTAAAGCCCCACCACCCCCTCCTCCCCCACCCTGACAGTGAATTTTGTTTGTATAACAAAATCCTGCAAAATAGAACAAAAAGATTGAGGATAAGTTACTGCCTCTGAAAGACAAAAATTCCAAGTCAGCTTTTTGTATATTTTCAGTATGTTTTTGAGTTTCCTGACCCTTGACCTTATGTGTTGAACTTGTTTGCCCTGCGTCAACAGTGGGCAATTTGTGCAATTTGAAGATATTTCTGTGAAACTCTTGTACACCACGTGAGCTGATGCAACTAAAACTAGGCCACTAGGTCGAAGGTCGAGGTTGCTTTTACATATACTGAAAAT
This sequence comes from Pictodentalium vernedei, assembly GCA_031216915.1. Classification (NCBI taxonomy): domain Eukaryota; kingdom Metazoa; phylum Mollusca; class Scaphopoda; order Dentaliida; family Dentaliidae; genus Pictodentalium; species Pictodentalium vernedei. Next base: position 685,586,142 of record CM062296.1, on the reverse strand, counting down.
AGAATTTCACTTCAAGATTAAGATTCCTGGTCAAGGTTTTGAATAGAATATAACTTTTTAACTTTAGAAGATAATTCAGTGAAACTGTTAGGAATTGTACAACTCCCTGAGCTGATATGTCACAAACAAAACCATGCCACTAGGTTTAAGGTCCTGGTTGCTGTTACTAGAAATTGAATTTCAATGCAAGGTTAAATGTTCTGGTCAAGGTTTCCAATTGGCTGTAACTTTTTCACCATTGAAGATAAGTCCATGAAACTTTATAGGGTTGTAGACCTCAATGAGGGTATATGTTTCAATGAATGTCATGCCACTTGGTTCAAGGACAAAGTTGTGGTAAAAAAAAGATGTGTTTTCTGGTCAAGTTTTTCAATTGACTAAAACTTTTTAACCATTGAAGATGATTTCATAAAATTTTATCTGATATTCTTATTCACCATTATGTTTATCTGCCTGTCCATCCATCTTTCTAATTGCCTACCTTTGCATGTCCATCTGTCTGTCCCACTCATTTCCAGACAATAACTTTTGCTCCCTTGATTGCACAATGCTCATACTTCATGCATAATGGGGACCATGATTGGGATTGCATTTGGGGTCTGTAGGTCAAAGGTGAAGGCCCTGTTACCATAGATACTGGATAGATTTGGGTTTCCTTTTGCATACATAATGATTGCATACGTGGTGTCAATGGTTTGGATTATTGTGTTTGAGGTCAGAGGTCACGTGCACTTACTGTTAATAAATTTTTGGTTTCTGTGGAATAACTTTGGTTTCGGTTTGTGAATGAAACAGTATCTTCATACACAGATTGCCTTACGGTGTCCATCATTGGAATTATGTTTGGTGTGAATCGGGTCAGAGTCACTTACAATAAACAGATTTGGGTTTCTGTGCAATGACTTAAGTTTCCTTTTGATTTTTGGTTTCAGTGTATTAACTTTAGTTTCCTTACAGGATTGGACTACAGACCAATATAATAACATTAATCTGTTCAAACATCATTGAATGTAACTCGACACATTGCAAGAGATGCATTGTCTTTGGTCCAAGTTCACCTATTTTGTTTTGCAACACAATGAAAAAATATAAATATAAAGTATGGGGCAATTTAAACAGCCTGTGGGTTTATTATGCTGTGCCCAGCAATTGCCCTTGTTCAAATTGTTAGATTTCAAAACTTATTCAAGCCATTGCTTCTATATTTGGTTGTTATCTTCAGTAGGTGATCCCCCTCAAGCAGATCCTTAAGGCAAACAAAATGGTACTAAGCCAGTTGCCTTGTTTCAAAAATAGTTGTTGCTTCTGCCTGGTTGGAAGAAATAAAGTCTAAAATTGTTTAAAAATCTTTTTGTAAACCACCTGTATGAAAGCTTTGATATTTGGTATGAAACTTTCTTTGGTGACTAATATTCAGGTTTGTTCAAAGAAAGTTTTTGATCACTATTTGGGCCTGCCATATAGAAGGATCTTAATTTTAGGCCCCATCTGTCATTTTTATACCCCCTCAAAACGAAGTTTAAGCGGGGTATATAGGAGTCAACTTGTCAGTGGTCTGTCGTCGGTCTGTTGCATCTGTAAACTTGTGGAGCGAACTTCTTCCACAGTTTTAACTGCATTTTCATGAAACTTCACAAAAATTATCAACATGATGAGGGGAAGTGCAAAAATGATCAACATGATGAGGGGAAGTTCGTGACATAATTTTTTTCCTGCTTGGTTTCAAGATGGCCGACTGGTGGCCATTTTGGATTTTTTTTTATGTAAACTTGTGGAGCGAAGTACTTCCACAGTTTTAGCTACATTTTCATGAAACTTCACAAAAATGATCAACATGATGACGGGAAGTACGTGGCATAATTTTTTTCCCGCTCGGTTTCAAGATGGCTGACTGGCGGCTATATTGTATTTTTTTTTTTATTTAGAAAAAATTGAATGCACCTTTTCAGTCACCCACACTAGGTGGTATGCCACGGTGGGGGTACACCGGGCGACAGACCATCTCTAGTTATTTTCAGAATAGATGGGTTGATTTGAACCAAATTTTCTATACGATATTATTGAATCATTTGTACTTTATTCTTGCAAAAAATGTCCCTTCATTCCTGTGAGAATCCCAGAAGCTAAAAAGAAACAAATTTTTAAAACCCCATATTTCCAAAACTGCATGAAACAAAAATTCGCTTTTTTAGTAGAATGGAATAGACCCCTAAATTTGACATCCATTGTCTCATGGGGTACCATATGGGGATGCCCATTTTGACATTGTCAATGATGGGGAAAACACCGAGTCACTCTTCTTCTTGTGATGTCAGTGATGGGGAAAAACTGAGTCACTCTTCTTCTTGTGAACCACTGACTTCAGCCTTCTTTAGAACTACTGGGTCATTCTAAACAAACTTGGCGTGTATCATATGGGGAAGTATGCTCCTTCTGTTGTTTTTAAAAGTGTTCCCCTTGGGCTGAAGGTAATGTCCAAAAAGCCGAAAATTGTTCAAAATCTTGTTCTGTTGGACATCCAGTAAGAATACTTTGGTATTTGGTATGTAACTTCCTTTGGTGGAGACCATTCAGGTTTGTTTAAAGAAAGTTTCCAGATCAATATTTGGGCTTACAGTGGGGAGTTCTCAATTTTGGCCCCCACACAAAATTTATATTTTCAGAACTTGTGCGTCAATTTGAACCAAATTTTGTATGCAGTATTATTGGGTCATATGCATATGATTCATGCCAAAAAATGTCCCTGCATTCCCATGGGAACCCAGGAGTTAAAAACAGAAAAATTGTCAAATTCTTGTATTTTGGATGGTCACCTTGTCCAAATCCTTAATATTTGCGTTTAATATCTATCATCATGATCCTACAGTTTGAGCATCTTAAGGTTTGAATCTCATCATTCAAGTGAGTGCTGGTTAATGACCTCGTTTTCTGCCCTCGAAGCCAAGAAGTGTTTCACCAAGAAAGTGGTGACTTGCAGAATATTGAAATCTCATCATTTAAGTGAGTGCCTCAGCACCAGGTTGAAGGTTCAGTCCTTACTTGTGTCATCTGTGTTGTGTCCTTTGGCAAGAAACATAAACCCAATTGCCCAAGTGGGAGAATGTTGAAATGGAATGCTAAGGCTTACTGTGCATTGATGTTACACTTGCCTTCAACCAGTTCTAACCCTTAATTGGAGAATCTGACAGTTATTCCCACTGCTGATTGGTCATCTCTGGCTTCCTTCCTCCATAAAATTGTACGACATTATACTGTCATGGCTGTTGCAAGAGTAAACAAATAAACAAAACAACCAACCAACACAATGTCTTGATTGACTGGATGAGTGATAAGAATTTTTGCAGTTCTGTTGGAACGCTGTGATTTGAACAGCCAATTTTGCCATTGACTACTCACTTAACCGGAATTTGATCATTTTAGCTTAACTTGACCAAGTCTACATAAGCTATTGCCATCATGTGTGCAGAAGTCTGTGAGTGTGTTCACATTTTCTTTAGCACAGGCTACGCCTGTAGTTCTTGTCCAAGCATCTCAAAATTTCATGTGCGTGTTAGAGGTCATGTCTAGATGAGAACTTCCCATTTTGGTCGCGATCGGTCAACCATGACGGCCGGATTGGCCCAAAACTTGAAAACCTTTAGCACAGTCTACATGGCATATTTATGAAGGAATTTCATTGTAACTCCGTAGGATGACTCTGTATAATGTCCAGATATCCTATTTCGGTCGGGTTTGGCCAACCATGATGACAGCCATGGGAGGGGGGGGGGGGGGGGGGGGTGAGCATGTAACCCAGATTCCTTTAGCATAGTCTACAGATTGCATTTATTAAGGAATTTCATTGTAAATTGATGGGATGACTCAGTATAACTTCAACCATGATGGCCACACAAGCATGTGACCTGGATTTGTCTAGCACAGTCTACAGTTTAGATTTTTGAAGTGATTTCATTGTAACTTGGTAGGATAACTTGATATGATGTCCACATGAGACTGTCCTATTTTGGTCATGATCGATCAGCCATTACCGCCTATTGGGTATGTTACCTAGATTCCTTTAGCACTGTCTATGGGTCGTTTTTATGAAGGGATTTCATTGTAACTTGGTAGGATGACACGTTTTGGAATGATTTTACTGTAACTTGGTAGCTTTGGTTAGCATACGTTAATTGTGAGGGCCACATCACCCCAGGCCTCAATTCTTTAGTACAGTCTACACCTCAAATTATTCTTGTTGAGAACATAGCATGTAGGGTGCGAAATGTAACATATTCTCAATTATCACTCTTCTTGTCTAATTTCATAATCCTTTCATAATCATTGAACATTATCCATTTCATCTAATGCTACCCACAGTCAAGTTAAGCTTCAGTGTCATTGACACTTTCATTCTACATTCAGGTGATGAACTGATGGTTTTGCAGTTATATCATGCAGAGCCCAATGAGCTCTGTGAAACAAAATATGACAGAATCATTTTTATATTGCAGGTACAGTGGAACCCTGTTAATTGAATAACCACTTTGCCAGTGAAATTTATTCAGTAGATGGGAATATTCAATTAGCAGGGATTTGGTCAGTTTCCTGAATTGATAGATAAATTGGTATATATTCTATTATATCTTGTTTGTCCGATCTCATGAAGCTCTGTCAAACAAGATATAATAGATTGAAAGTCTATTGGATGTGTATAGACCAAATGGGCCTATAAACAAAGGGAATTTGACGCTTGTCAGGGTAATTTTTTTTACCTAATACTAGATTTTATAATCAGTTAACAGGAATTTACTCTATTATAATTTACAATTAGTATTAATTATGCAGTTAACAGGTCAAACGTGTATTGAAGGTACATGTATGGTAAATAGCTTTGTGTTTGAAAATTATATTCAGTTAACAGGGTTATTCAGTTAAGAGATATCCATTTAAGTGGGCTCCACTGTACTAAGGCCAACAAAATCTGTAAAGCTATTCAGTAGACCATAATATTTTTACTCATTTAACAGAGCTTGTTAGCTCACCTGACTGAAAGTCGGGGTGAGCTATTCTGATCACTTTTTGTCCGTCGTACGTCGTGAAGGTGGTGTTTGGGTCATTTTCTCCCAAGCCACTGGCTGTAGTTCAATGAAAATTCACATGAGTAGCGGTTATACAGGAGCATTTGGGTTTTTCTTCAAATTGGATTTCTGCTCATATTGTTGAGTGGGGTTGGGCCAAAATGCAAAAAATTTTAAAAAATCTTCTCATGAACCAGCCATAGCAGAGATTTGATATTTGGTATCCAGCTTCCATTTGAGGTGTAGACTCAAGTTTGTTCAAGAGAAGTTTGACGGGCAATATTTACCTTTGTTCTGAGAGGGGCAAGAATTTTTGCCAAGCCCCAAATTTCTATTTTCTGAATCCAGAGCCCAATTTGAACCAAATTTAATATGAGGTATTATTGGGTTATAAGTACTTGATTTATGCCAAAAAAAATTTTCCTGCAGTCCGGTGGGAACTGCAAGAGCTAAAAATAGAAAAAAATTAAAATGCCCATATCTCCAAAACTGCACGGCACCGAGAATTTTTATTTGGTAAGAAGCTTCCTTAGGACCAACAGAAAGGATTGGTAAAAAAAAAATTGCCATCGGTTTTATCATAGGGTACAGTTTCGGGACTTTGAAAAAGTGCGGAGTCAGCACTTTTTAACACTGTAGGCAGTGGAAAAAACATTAAAAAATCTTCTTCTCCAGATCCAGCAGACAGAATCTTTTGATATTTAGTATGCAACATTGTAGGGTGGATCTGATTCAAGTTTGTTCAAATCGCCCCCCTGGGTTCATATTTGGGCTCAGTATAGGAGCCCGATTTCGAACTTAGTGCATTTCAGGCAAATTTCTGAAAAAATCTTCTTTTCCAGATCCAGCAGGCAGAATCTTTTGATATTTGGTATACAACATTGTGGGGTGGATCTGATTCAAGTTTGTTCAAATCGGCCCCCTGGATTCATATTTGGGCTCACTATAGAAGCTCGAATTCGAACTTTGTGCATTTCAGGCAAATTTCTTTAAAAATCTTCTTCTCCAGATCCAGCAGGCAGAATCTTTTGATATTTGGTATGCAACATTGTGGGGTGGATCTGATTCAAGTTTGTTCAAATCGGCCCCCTGGATTCATATTTGGGCTCACTATAGAAGCCCGAATTCGAACTTAGTGCATTTCAGGCAAATTTCTTAAAAAACCTTCTTCTCTAGATCCAGTAGGCAGAATCTTCTGATATTTGGTATGCAACATTGTGGGGTGGATCCGATTCAAGTTTGTTCAAATCGGCTTCCTGGGTTTATATTTGGGCTCAGTATTGGAGCACAAATTTGAACTTAGTGCATTTCAGGCAAATTTCTTTGAAAATCTTCTTCTCAAGATCCAGCAGGCAGAATCTTTTGATATTGTGTATGCACCATGCTTAGGGGGGTGAGATTCAGGTTTGTTCAAGCCAAGTCCCTGGATTCATATTTGGCCTCACTGTGGTAGCCGAATGATAACTTAGTTCAAAATGAGGAATTTTCTTTAAAAATCTTCTTCTTCAGATCCAGCAGTCAGAATGTTTTGATATTTGGTATGCAGCATCCTTAGGGGGGTGAGATTCAAGTTTGTTCAAGCCATGTCCCTAGGTCCACATTTGGGCTCACTGTGGGATCTTGAATTGTAACTTAGTCCGAAATGAGGAATTTTCTTAAAAAATCTCCATCTTCAGATCCAGCAGCCGGAATGTTTTGATATGTGGTGTGTAGCAGCAAACATTTCTGGCAAAAAACAAGTAGATATGACCCGGGGGGGGGGGGGGGGGGGATTCATGTTTGTTAAAGCCAAGTCCCTGGGTCCGTATTTGGGCTCCCTGTGGGAGCCCAAGTTATAACTTAGTCAATATGAGGAATTTTTCTTTAAAAATCTTCTTCAGATTCAGCAGTCGGAATGTTTTGATATTTGGCATGCAGCAACCTTAGGGGGGTGAGATTCAAGTTTGTTTAAGCCAAGTCCCTTGGTTCATATTTGGGCTCACTATGGGAGCCCAAATGACAACTTAGTTCAAAATGAGGAATTTTCTTTAAAAATCTTCAGATCCTGCAGATGAATGCTTTTGATATTTTTTATGCAGCATCCTTAGGGGGTAACATTCAAGTTTGCTCAAGTCATATCCCTAGGTCCATATTTGGGCTCACTGTGGGAGCTCGAATTATAACTTAGTCAATATGAGGAATTTTTCTTTAAAATCTTCTTCTTCAGATTCAGCAGTCGGAATGTTTTGATATTTGGCATGCAGCAACCTTTGGGGGGTGAGATTCAAGTTTGTTCAAGCCAAGTCCTGTGGTTCATATTTGGGCTCACTATGGGAGCCTCAATGACAACTTAGTTCAAAATGAGGAATTTTCTTTAAAAATCTTCTTTAGATCCAGCAGTTGAATGCTTTTGATATTTTTTATTTTTTATGCACCATCCTTAGGGGGGTAAGTTTCAAGTTTGTTCAAGCCATGTCCCTAGGTCCATATTTAGGCTCACTGTGGAAGCTCGAATTGTAACTTAGTTCAAAATGAGGAATTTTCTTTAAAAATCTTCTTCTTCAGATCCAGCAATCGGAATGTTTTGATATTTGGTGTGCAGCATCCTTAGGGGGGTGAGATTCAAGTTTGTTAAAGCCAAGTCCCTGGGTTCATATATGAGCTCCCTGTAGGAGCCCGAATTATAACTTAGTTCAATATGAGGAATATTCTTTAAAAATCTTTCTTTTTTTTTAGATCCACTGGTCAGAATCTTTGGATATTTGGTATAAGCTTTCTTTTCTTAGGAGGAGCAGATGCAACTTGTTGAAATCAATTCTCTGGGTTGATATTTAGGCTACCATGTCAGGTGAGCGCCCTCAGTCCCACTGGGGCCTCTTGTTTTATTTGTAATTAACAGGTAAAATTTCTACTAAATGAATGGTAAGTGGTTTGATGTTTGAAAGGGATTGAGTTTGATCCAGTAAGCAGTATCCATTTAACTGGGAAACACTGTGCTGACAAAAATATTGTATTAGTTTATTTTGTATCTTTTGTAGAACATATGTGAAGAGGTTTACCAAACACATAGAAGAATATATGTCTTCTATGAACAGACTGATGGAGGAGACAAAGGGACATATTGAGATGTTTTATACCAACTTGGAGTTTATAGTGAGGCTTTTGGATGTATTTATACTCCAGTTTAATTTGCACAGAAATGAGAAACTGGACCAGTCCTACAGATCACTGAAAGAATTCTCCAAAGATGTAGCTGTACGCGATGTTTTGAGAAGGGTGAGAAACCACTTCTTATTGAGATAGTTGATAGAAAACTACAGTTTAGAGGCCTCAGACCTTGAACAGGTAGGATGTCCTTAGGGAATGAATTCATCAGAGAAAGATTCTTGGAGGATTGTAATCGTATCTGGTGAGGGGTCAGAGTTAAAAGGTCTTTTAATGGTTTGCAGAATTAACTCTTTGCATACTGCTGGTGGATATTCCTGCCCATCACAGGGTTTCTCTTGTCTCTGAAATAAATAAAATTTCTGTATATTTAATCATATTGTCTCCCTGTAAATGGAATGGATTTTTTTCACGAAGGATTTCTTGTGTTACATTTAGATTAATTTTTCATCAAACCTAGTCATGGCTGCTTTAAAGCAGCCAGGACTTGATTTGACGGAAAATATCTAGAAAATACTCGGTGGGTTAAGAGTTTAAGATCCCATCATTAGAGAAGTGCCTTGATGGCATATTTGGGGGTTAGAGAGGTCATGTCAAGTCTGTTCAAATTGAGGTCAAAATCACTACAGCTTAAGGGGAGGGCAGTTTGGATAATGGTGACAAAGCGTGTCAAATATGTACACTGGAAATAATGCAGACCCTGGAACATTTTCTCTTGAAATGTTCAAATATTATTCAGATTTAATAAGATTCCTCAGCAGTATAAGGAGGAATTGGGATGGGAATGATGGATACATGGGTTTTGGGTGACACAAGTAAGAGGGTTAGTATGCTTACTTGTGAAATTAAGAAGGAGAGATTACGGGATATCATCAAACAGAGAAGAGTCTGAAGGAAGGGAGCTGATGGGGTGCACAGGGGTAATGGGGGCTTTCTTATCTTAGAACCACAACAAAGTGGTTACTAGTCAAAGTGATATTATTATGCCCCCTTCCCAGGGGCGTATTTAGTAATAACAAAATCAGAAATCCTTCCTGTTCAAACCAAATGGAACAAACGTTTTTAACTTGAATATCCATTGTATTTCAAGCTGGCATCTTTGGTTGGTGGTGCGGTGTCCGTCCCTGTCAGTGTGTAGAACAATTTTTGCGGTCACCAACCCAGTTTATGGGAAAACTATAAAGGGAGAGCCAAGCAGCTGCTAGTTTGCCTCAGACGAAGTTCACAAATTAATGAAACTGGTTAGGCTTAACATGAGTTACATACTGGATACCTTATCACTCAGACTCTCTTGCACTCTCAAAGTCATTACAAACTGGATATATAATAATAGTCAGTCTCATATCTGAGCTCCTTAGGGAAATGAGCTTTATTTCTTCTTCGTTATTATTCTTGCGTCATTTTAGTCGAGTTGTGGCGAAGTCAAACTCTACTTATAGTTTGATGCATGTCGGTCGGGCAGTTGGTCAGGCAGGCAGGCGGGCGGGCATAAACAATTGGTTTCCGGATGATAACTTAATAATGCTTCAACCCATGTTCATGAAACTTCATAGGTAGGTTGGTATCGGTGAGAGGAAGAACCCTATTAATGTTGGACTTGCATGGTCAAAGGTCAAGGTCACAGTGACCTTGAACATAGTAAATTGTAAACAATTGTATTTTTATACTGTACCAATGACCCAGACATAGCTGGTGCTAACTCTTAAAATATAGGGCCAAACACAAATTTTGCCCCCCAATCCCCAAAATTTGCATCTAAAACTAAAGAAAACATGTCCTGAAAGGCCCTCCACACCTCGCCCCCACTGCGCATGCGCAGTGTCAAGGACGTTCCGAAATTGGCGCCATTTATCATTCTAAGTTTGGCCCTTCATCAGTTAACATCTGACTGATCTTTGTGCTTTTAAATCTCAGTTTAAATGATGCCAGACACATAAATATTAGTGAAATGGTGATTCTAAGGAGGATAGAAAAGGAGGAGAGGAAAAGAATGTGTGACAGAATATTATCAGGGCTGTAACTTAAAATTTTTTAATGAAATTATGTTAAGTTACCTATTTTCAAGGCAGCAGCCATTTTGTTGTCATTCTGATTATTTAGTTACACTGTTTTTTCAAGTGTTTTTCCTCTCTCCCTGTCCTTTAAGTTCCCCCTTGCTATTCTCCCATGCTTTTGGCATAGTTTCTGTAATTATTATTACTAAAATTTCTTGGGAGTTTTAGCTTAATAACAGAATGAATTCTGTTCTTTCCCCATGTTTACGTCTTCACCTACGGGTGGTTAGGCGTTGTGTTCTGCATCTACCATCTGATGTTCTGCAGTTTCTTCCCTGGAAGTCTCTGTTTTGCATCAGATGGTGTATTTTTGGTAACTGATTTCGGGCCTGGGTGCCTGGAGTCTTATTTTAGTGTTTTTACACTCATTGTTTACATTTACAACAGCCCTCTGTGTGAGGGGGGGATTTCTAAATAATAATATCTTTATGTTATTTTAATCATAACTAGATACATTATTATTGTTCGTAAGTGTTGAATAAATTGTTTAAAATATTTTTAAAATTTTTGTCCACACTTAGGCTTGGGATCCATTGGGGCTCAACGTTACTTTTCAGAAACTTGGGCTGTTCTGAAAAAATATTTTTTCAAAATATTTTGATTTCAATTATTTTTTCTATATTAATGGATCATATTATTATTATGTATTTTGATTGCCAGGGGTTAGTGCGAGTACCAGGACTTGTTTTCTTTTCACATTGAAAGGATATTGATCAATTGTTTTAAGAGGAAGTCTTCCTCTGACCTTATTATCATTCTATATGTGGTCAGTGTACTCGCATTAACTCCTGTTCTGTATCGTATGATTTCGATGACAATATGGGAAGCGTATGTCACGGTATGTTGTTGGGGATTTGGACACTCCGGTCCTTTCCCCGCAGGGTCACTCTACTTTATCAATTTCTATTTCAGACGATCAAGATTAGGGTGATGTATCTGTGATGTCTTCCAACAGTGTGCCTCCGTCGTCACAATTAATGAAGGGCTAGCGGAAAAGTGCTCATGTAATACGCCAATTGCCTAAGAGGACCCTAGTAGGTTCGACGGCCTTTGACGTCCGCTAGCTCGCCCGGTGTAGCGTCCATTCACCGAATGGTTCGGCAGCCGGGTTCGTCCGTTGCGGTCTAGAAGGAATTTTGGGGTGATGCGAGCACTATAAAATTAACTTAATGCACACCCAGTGACGGCGGATCGGAGGGAGAACGGAGGAAGCCTTTTAGTCCGGTTCATAGCTCGTTCCGGTCCATCCGGACGGCAAGCGAGAGAGGCCCCTCTCTCGTTCAACAACATCTGGCCCCAGATGTTGTGGTACAAATGTGTTGTTAGCGGAGCATACGTCCGTCGCTCGGGATGCTCCGTTGTATAGGCAGTCCGCTGAGACTGCTAAGGCTTCCTCTTCTCGTCAGCGCACACGACCGCACCTTGGCTGCGTGACCGCCGATATATTACCAGCTTCGCCGATCAAGGATTCTTCGGCGACCAGGTCACACCATCCGGCAGCCAGGGATTCGAGACCGATGGACTCCGGACGTTCGCATAGGAAGTATGCGGGAGCCATCTGATGCGGAGCTGCCCTCGGCGAAGCACCGATAGACTGCGCCTCCGCAGGTCTCGACGCCGGACATTCTTGTGCACATAGCACAGCTTATCGCAGCATCCCAGCAGCCGACAGAAACGGTGTCGGATCGAGAATTATCCGACAGCGCTGGGTCGGTAGCCGGGGACTCGAGGCCTGCAGACTCCGGACGTTCGCATAGGAAGTGTGCGGGAGTCAACATACACGGAGCTTCCAGCGGCAATGCATCGTAAGTCCGCTACTGCACAGGCCTCGGAAACGGACGTGCTTTCCTTAATAGCACAGTTTATCGCAGCATCCCAGCATCAACTGAATCTGTCGCATATATTTTATCCGATGATGCTGGGTCGGGACGCTCCGCGGAAGCGGGTACGGACGTCCGAAAGTTTCATCCGGTCCGACGGGATACCGAAAGGGATTCGGTGGATTTCAAGCTTTCCCTTTCGGAACAACATATGCTGCGATGCCGGATAAGAAACTGATAGCGTCGGTGGACTTAGAAATTTTTGGTTCGGTTCAGGGACATCGTCCCTCAGTTCCGACATAGTCCAATAATGTCACACAAACTTTCGAATTATTGAACGACGCTATATATATTATTATTTTATGCTTGCTATCCAAGCATTTCTGGTTTCTTGTTCGAAGAGTTATGGAGATGTCTTTCAAAAGTGTGCCTCTGTCGTCATAGTTAATGAAGAGTTAGCGGCAATAAGTGCTCATGGAATATGTCTATCGCTTACGGAGTGACATTCGCTAGCTCACCCGGTGTAGCGTACATTCATCGAATGGTTCGGATGCCGGGTTCGTCCGTTGCGGTCTAGGAAGGAGATTTGGGTGATGCGAGCACTTTAATTACTTTAGTACTCACCCAGTGACGGCAGATTGAGGACAGATCGGAGGAAGCCAACAACATAGGGGACCGCATGTTGTGGTTCAGATATTTTACATTCGGAGCATATGTCCGTTGCTCGGGACGCTCCGTTATATTGACAGTCCGAGAGACTGTCTTTAATGCTTCCTCATCCTCACAGCAGGGCACACGACCGCACATTGGCTACGTGACCTCGAGTATCCGATCAGTTTCGGCATTCAGTGATTCCACAGCGAATAGGTCGCACCATCTGGTAGCCAAGGGACACGAGGCCTATACACTCCGTTCGCTCGCATATTGGAAGTATGCACGGGGTAACGATCTCGGAGCTTCCTGCGGCAATGCATCGTAAGACCGCAGCTCCTCAGGCCTCAGTGACGGACGTGCTATCCGAGTTAGCACAGTTGTTTCGCAGCATCCCAGCAATTGACGGTTTCTCGGTCGAATCAGGAATTATCCGACGGCGCTGGGTCGGTGCGGTCCGCGGTTGCATCAAGCTACGGACGACCGAACGCTTTATAGGGTCCGACAGGATGGCGAAAGGGATTCGAAAGATTTCGAGATTTCCCTTTAGTAGTATCGGAAGATGCCTTTCATATCTTCTGGCATTTCTTCCAGTGATTATTTTTCGGACTTCATTGCTGCGATCTTGGATAAGAGACTTATAGCGTCATTGGACTCGGATTTTTCGATCGGTACAGGGACTTTGTCCCTGACTTACCGACGCAGTCCAATATTGTCATTACAACATGTGTTTTATTTTTCGACGCTATATATTATATATATATATACAAGCCTGCTACTAAGCATGATAGTTTAGTTTCTTGTCCGCGTGGCTCATTTCTGCCATTTTATCTTTTTTACATATAGTTTATTTTGGCAGAGCAGGGCATACCGAGAGTTCATATGCGTCTAGACGGTGTGATTAAAGACTGCATATATTCTTTTTCGCCGTTTATGTCTTTTCCAATTTCAATGTTGGGAACGACATTATGTATAGTAGACTTAACTTAGACGCTTTATTATACGTAATCCGCCTTACTGAGGCGTTATCATTACGTCTTCAAGAATAGATTTACGGGATATTATTCTCAATGTAATTTCTTTTGAGGGCAGTAGTTTGTTCACGTATAACTCCGCCCTTCAGTGGCTGATTGGAGTTGGTTAGACGTGATGCAGCCCTAGCTACATCCACGCGTGGATAGTAGGTTAAGAACTCTCTCAGAGTCGCTTCGTTCTCGGAGGAGCTTCTCTTCGACGGCAACTTTCCGGCAATCCATGAATTGCTTGATTTATACATTCTCTTGTCTATCTAGTGTTACAAGAGATTCAGACTGGGGCAAACATTCGGTGGTTGACTCAGAGAGTGCCGCCGCAGTTGCCGGACCCTAGTGTGGCTGTTATGACGGTTGCCAGTCAAACAGATTGGGATATATTCTGATCCCTACGGATTCGAAGTGCCAGGGTCTTTGGGTTCCGCAGTCTTTTAGCTATCAGTTTAACTTCCGCGGAATAATGTTTTTTAGGCTTGCTTTATGTCATTGCATGAACATTATTCAGAAACGCATGCCCAAATTCCTGTCCTTTAATTCGACAGTAGTGGCGTATCTCCGGAACCAGGGAGGCACTCTTTCGTTTCCGTTATTCAATTTAATGGAAAGAATCCGTCTGTTGGTTATAGTACACCAAGTTCAGTTTTGGTCCGTCATATTCTGGGTCGTCTGATTGTTTTATCGCACTCCCGTTCTCTTACGGGTCGCTTGTTGCTGTCAGAATGGACTCTCAACAAACAAGTATTTAATCAGATTTGCTATCTATGGGAGCGCCCAATGATGTTTTATTTATGACACAGCTTGCTAATCAATTGCAGACGTATGTGTTGGCTTGTCCAGATCTCTGAGCTAATACTGTTAACGCTCTATTGATCTATAGGACGGAATGATAGGATACGCGTATCCTCCGGCGCTGTTGTTTTAGCAGGTATTGCTAAGATAAACAACCACAATACATTTCTGTTGATAGCATCTCTATCTTCACAGAGATCATGAGTAATTTACTCTCTTGTCTACTGTGGATCTTAACGTGAAATCTTCCTCTATGTGAGGATCTTTTTTCACTGGGTAAATCGTGTCATCTTTAACACAACCAGCAAGGTCGCAACCTTCATGTATTCTGTTGTGTGGTCCGTATTGCATTGTAAGCACTGTACTGGACGAGCTTTGGACGCGATTTCTTACTATAGGAGATCCTCTTCTTCGCTATTCTATGCGACTAAAGTGGAGGCACTTCCGTCGTGGTGTAGGGATCATTATGTTCATATGGTTGATCCCTCCATACTACGCATTGCTAGTTTTTAGTATACTTGTTTCACAAGATCTACTGCAGCCTGTTGTTATTTAGGTTATAGGTTTATGTTACCTCATACCTATGCACTCTACGATAGTTTACAATTGAGTCTTTTGTCTCTTTATCTAAATCAGTTAGTAACTTTTTGATAAATAGACTTAGAATCCTTAGATTAAATTCCTATATGGATTTTAACTTCGGTTCTTATTTAGCTAAGTAATCATTTGAGCCTCTGGAAACAGTAGTTTTCAAATTCTGACCTTTTAGACAGTAATTCTGTTGGTTTCTCTTTTACTGTAGAGTCAGTGAGTTTCATGCACTATCGATGGATGATTTTCACTTTCATAGTTTCGGAATCAATACTTCCGTTACTATTTAGGTTGGATTGTTGCATAAGAGTTAGGCTCCTATTATCCGGAACCTATTATTTTAAGGTCCTTCCGTCTTCGTATGGGCATAGGCCTTTACTCTTTCCGGGTACAGTTTATGTATTTATAAACAGATATCTGTTTATTACAAGGGCGTAAGCTTCTTCTGTCTTTGATGTCTAGTAGAAGGACGTTACGCTCCATTTTATTGTTAATGGATTCTATTAACTAGCGTACTGCTTATGGTATATCATTGGCTTAGCAGTTGTGCTTAAGATTTCGGCTCATGAAGTAAGGGTTCTTCTACTTCTTGGGCTTACATTAATAGTGTTGCTATTATAGATTTTTGAAGGCTGCTCATTGCGCTCAGCCATCCATTCATGAATTTTATCTCAGAAATATCGAGTCCATTTCTGGAGGCCTCTATTGTTAGGTCTATTATCTACTGCTCAGAATGTCATTCACTTAACAGTTGCTACTATAGCTAGGTAGGCTGTCTGTTTCGGCAGTGTCTCCGTTCGGCTGCCCTCTTCGCTCTGGGCTATTTGACCCAGGGCAAGAAAAAGGGGGGGGGGGGAGGGTGTTCCCTTGGGTCACCTGTTTTTACTATGAAAACAAGGGGATACCTCCTCCGGAGTTAGTAATTCTGAGCTGTTATTGGGATGGTTGTTTAGTGAGAAGTTTAAGTTTATAAAATTCATTCAAGTCTTAGTTTTTAAAGTATAGCTTTTGAATATTGCATATGTCAACGGACATGATTATGCAATTCTCACACACTTTTAGGAGTATAAGAGTCTCTATTCTCTAGACTTACTTTATTATTGGCTTACTTTAAAAATTATTAGTATAAGGATTATTGGATATTAATAGAGTACATGGATGTATGAAGCTCAATTTTTGGAAGGTGTTGTATCTTTCTAATTTATCATAAATAAGAAAGATACATGTAAGGCCTATTACTTCTTTTCCCTACAGGGGATGACTCTATTTTATTTTATTGAGCGTATTCCATTTTGCTCTATGTCCTTGGCCCTCCAGCCTTTTTACTATTCAGCTATGTCTGGGTCATTGGTACAGTATAAAAATGTTAAAAAATTTATAGTAATTTATATATTTTTTATACTTACCAATGACCCAGACGGGGATGGCCCTCCCAGGAGTTGGGAACTCTTGCCTCCCCGCTGAGTACATAGCGCTTACCAGGCACTGGTTATTAGAATGATAAATGGCGCCAATTTCGGAACGTCCTTGACACTGCGCATGCGCAGTGGGGGCGAGGTGTGGAGGGCCTTTCAGGACATGTTTTCTTTAGTTTTAGATGCAAATTTTGGGGATTGGGGGGCAAAATTTGTGTTTGGCCCTATATTTTAAGAGTTAGCACCAGCTATGTCTGGGTCATTGGTAAGTATAAAAAATATATAAATTACTATAAATTTTTTAACTTTCCGGATGATAACTTGACTACGGTTCAACACACATTCATGAAACTTCATATGTAGGTTGGCCTTTGTGATAGGAAGAACACTTTTTATTTTGGACATGCTAGGTGAAAGGTCAAGGTCACAGTGACCTTCAACATGGTAAATCGCAAACCATTGGTTTCCGGATGATATCTTGATAATGTTTCAACCCCCGTTCATGAAACTTCATAGGTAGGTTGGCATCAGTGAGAGGAAGAGCCCTATTTATTTTGGACTTGCTAGGTGAATGGTCAAGGTCACAGTGACCTTCAACATAGTAAATCGTAAACGGTTGGTTTGTGGACGATAACTTGATAATGGTTTGACCCACATTCATGAAACTTCATAGGTAGGTTGGCCTAGGTGAGTGGAAGACCCCTATTTATTTTGGACTCACTAGGTCAAAGGCCAAGGTCACAGTGACCTTGAACATAATAAATCGTAAACAATTGGTTTCCAGATGATAATTTGACAATGGTTCCACCTACGTTCATGAAACTTCATAGGTAGGTTGGCATTGGTGCAAAAAAGAGCCCTATTTATTTCGGAATCACTAGGTCAAAGGTCAAGGTCACAGTGACCCTTCACATAGTAAATTGTAAACAACTGGTTTCTGGACGATAAGTTGATAATGATTAAACCCACTTTTGTGCTGTCACAACTCGACATTGGATCGGTGATTCTATCAGCATTTTTAATGTTAAAGTTCATTGTGCAGACCGATTTTTTGAAAACGGGCCCAAATTAACTTTTTGGAGGCCTGAACCCTATTGAATTCTGCCCCTCTGTTGCTTATGGACCTACCTGGAAGTAATTCCTCTATCTAATTATTGGTCATTATCGAAATAGTACCATTTAAAACTATTTGGTACCCTTAGAAACAGGGTCTTATGGAGTTAGGGAGTTCCAAAACCCTGAAAAGGGGGCTAGCCCCATATAATGGGAGTTTTTATACTTCTCATTTCTCCTTTTTGGGGGGTTCTGACCCTGTGTTGCTTATGGACAGACCTGGAGTAATTCCTCTATCTAATTATTGGTCATTATCAAAATAGTACCATTTAAAACTATTCGGTACCATTAGAAACAGAGTCTTCTGGATTTAGGGAGTTCCAAAAACCCTGAAAAAGGGGCCAGCACCATAAAATGGGAGTTTTTATACTTCTCATTTTCCTTTTTCTCAATCTCTTCCTCCTGCCTATTATCAAATAAATGCCATCACCAAGGTTTACAGTAATTGTCATATACTAATATTTCTGAAAAATGGTCTTAAAGTTGCACTCATCAGTTGGACAGGGTTGGAGGCCAGTAGTATAGCATATTCTTCTGGACTAGACTTCTGGATATAAGATGTGACTTTATACCACAATGCATGATGGGTGTCAAATTACTGTCAAGTGATTCTCATGGTAGTCCGTGTGTACAGCCATGTTATAATGTCATTGTCATTGTGATGGTTGTGTGAGTGCACATGCGCATTGCATGCTTTTTGGGTGTTATGTGTTCCTGTCAGTGTTTTTGGATGCCAGCTGCCATGTTGCAATTCTATGGTGGCACATTGTTTCCATGCAGTCAAGTGACTTCTAGTGCAGCAGTTGGGTGTTCTAGGGACAGGTTCAACTTTTGGGGAGTTGATCTGATTACAAAAATGACCCAACAATGATGATGATTTCCAAAAACAATCCCAACAGCTGCTAGAAACCTGCCATTTTGAATGGTTTTCGATAGATACAAGTAGCACATAGTGTCACAGAGTTGATTACGTGGTAAGGGGTATGCTCGAAATCACAGGTTCTGTTCAAATTTTGCTTTTTTGTCAGGTCTGAAACTTAAGGAAAAAACTCTCGAGGGCTTTAGTAGTAATGGCACTGTGTCTACTGATGTGACCTAAGGTCCCAATTGTGCCCAATCTGTAAATTTTTATACTAATAACCAATGGCCCAGACTTAGCTGGTGCAAACTCGATATAATTCAGGGCCAAACACAAATTTTGAACCCCCCCCCCCCCCCAATCCACAAAATTTGCATACAAAGCCGAAAATTTGAAGTCCTATCTGGTCCTCCATACTTTTGTTAACTGCGCATGCACGGTAACCAGGAAGGTACCAAAATTGGCGCCAAGCATTATTCTTTGTTTGGCCCTAAGTCAGTAAACAGTGATCTGACATCTGCTTTAAATCTCCTTTTTGAGGATACCAGACACAAATCAATGAAAGAATTGGTAGATTCAAGGCTATAAATCGATGGTGGAAGTGAACAATGGTGGTTTGAGACATTCAGGGCTGTAACTTTACAATAATTATAAAAATTATTTCATGTTTCCCATTTTCGGGACATGCGCCTGAAGTCATCATTCTTGCTAATGATTTACCTACTGTTTGTTAAGTGTTCCTTCCCTATCCTTCCATGAACCCTCCTGTTAAACTCCTAAGCTTTTTGGCCGTTTTTATTTAAATTTTTTATTAAATTTCTTGGGAGTTTAACGTGTGTTACAGAATGTTTATTCTGTTTATCCCCATGGTTACGTCCTCACCCTAAGGGTGTTAGGTCGTTTTGGTCTTGCATCGTCTATCCGATGTATCATTTTTTCTTCGTATGAAGATCTAGCTTTGCATCTAGTAACATTTAAATCGGTTACTGACTTTGGGCCTTTTTGTGTGCCTGTTGTCTTGTTTCCGTTTTTAGCTCACTTGGCCTAAAAGGCCATGTGAGCTTTTCTCATCACTTGGCGTCCGTCGTCATCCGGCGTCCGTAAACTATTCACATTTTCATCTTCTTCTCTGTAACCGCAGAGCCGGTGTGAACCAAACTTGGCAGGAATGGTCTATGGGAGGTCCTCTATAAACAATCCTCACTTTGTTCCCGTCGGATGAAAAACATGGCTTCCAGAGGCATTCTTTGATTCTGGTTGGTGGATTTTCAAAAATCTTCTCCTCTGAAACTGCCAGGCCAAATGTTTTGAAACTTCACATAAATGATGACTGGGACCCCCTCTATCAACGATCCTCATTTAATGTTGATTGGGTCACAAGCATGGCCGCTTATATTTACTGTAGAAACCCTATGGGAAATCACATTTTCCTCTTCTTCTCTGGAAAAACCAAGGCGACATGAAAACAAACCTGGCAGAGATAGTCTATGGGAGGTCCTCTACAAACAATCATCATTTTGTTCCCATGGGTTGAAAAACATGGCCGCCAGAGGCATTCTTTGGTTCTGATTGGTGGATTTTCAAAAATCTTCTCCTCTGAAACTGCCAGGCCAAATGTTTTGATACTTCACATAAATGATGACTGGGACCCCCTCTATCAACGATCCTCATTTAATGTTGATTGGATTGCAAACATGGTCACAATTGCGGCTTATAGTTACTATAGAAACCCTATAGGAAATCACATTTTCATCTCCTTCTCCAGAACTACTGAGCCGACGTGAACCAAACTTGGCAGGGATGGTCTATGGGAGGTCCTCTACAAAGATCCTCATTTTGTTCCCGTGGGTTGAAAAACATGGCCGTCACGGGCATTCTTTGATTCTGATTGGTGGATTTTCAAAAGTCTTCTCCTCTGAAACTACCAGGCCAAATGTTTTGATACTTCACATAAATGATGACTGGGGCCCCCTCTACCAACGATCCTCATTTAATGTTGATCGGGTTGCAAACATGGTCACAATTACGGCTTATAGTTACTATAGAAACCCTATGGGAAATCACATTTTCATCTTCTTCTCCGGAACTGCTGAGCCGACGTGAACCAAACTTGGCAGGGATGGTCTATGGGAGGTCCTCTACAAACAATCCTCATTTAGTTCCCATGGGTTGAAAAACATGGCCGTCAGAGGCATTCTTTGATTCTGATTGGTGGATTTTCAAAAATCTTCTCCTCTGAAACTACCAGGCCAAATGTTTTGATACTTCACATAAGTGATGACTGGGACCCCCTCTATCAACGATCCCCATTTAATGTTGATCGGGTTGTAAACATGGCCACAATTGCGGCATATAGTTACTATAGAAACTCTATGGGAAATCACATTTTCATCTTCTCTGGAACTACTGAGCCGACGTGAACCAAATTTCGCAGGAATGGCCTATGACAGGATGGAAATATGTGGCCACCAGAGGCTATATTCTAATGCTTAACTCAATGCCTCTCCTGTCTGCACGAAGATCGGTACTGTCAGCAAAATACTTGTTTTTTGAGAATCTGGTAAGGGTTGGTTCCAGTTTTTCTCCATTGAGAACTGGGGGAAAAAAGCCCCAAAATATTGTGTATACAGTACAGGTCAAAATAAGCTGTAGCATAACTGCAATAAACTAAGTAAACTGCTGCTCCTGCACTGACAAGATCGGAATCTGACATTTTCTGGAAAGCTATCAGTGAGAGCTTTCCAGAAAATGGTGTCAGCTTCTGGTCTTATCAGTGTAGGAAGAGAAAGATACATAGTGTATAGGATTAACCTAACTTATTTTGACTTGTACTGTAAAACAACTTCAACTGTTAAGTAATTATCTATTCTCTCTTACTTATCAGAAAAATAGTGACTGTGGACAGGTGCTTGGAGTTTGTTTATATTCTGTTCCCATCATGTCAGCTTAGATGACAGTAATTTTATATATCTTTTAAGATCTGACAAAAATTGAGTAAAATGTGTTTCCTGTAATCCTTTGCCTATCCAAAAGCTATTTTGAAAGAGAATACTGTCTGAAAAAATTGTAATTTTCAAAATATTTTAACCCTTTTTTACAGATTTTTTTTGTTGAAACAGAATTCTTTTAAATGTGTGCATTTTCAAGAAAATCTTTTTTGAAACTACAAGGCCAAATGGTTTGAAAAACTTAAAGTGACTGATGCCTGTAACCCCCTCTACCGATGATCCTCATTTAATCTTCATCGGGTTGCAGTTATGGCTGCATTTGTGGCTTATAGTTGCTATAGAAACCCTATAGGAAAATCACATTTTCATCATCTTCACTGAGCCAATGTGAACCAGACTTGCCAGGTATGGTCTATCAGAGGTTCTCTACAACTATTACTCATTGTATTCCTGTTGGGTAAAAAATGTGGCCACCAGAAGCATTCTTTGATTCTGATTGGTCAATTTTGAAAACTCTTCTCCTCTGAAACCACAGGGCCAAATGTTTTTGAAATTTTGCATGGTTGATGGCTGGGCACCCTCTACCAACTGTCCTCATTTAGTGTTGATCGTTTTGCAAACATGGCCACAATTGTGGTTTATAGTTACTATAGAAAACCCCTATGGGAAATCACATTTTCATCTTCTCTCTGGAACTACTGAGCTGAGGTGAACCAAAAACTTTGCAAGAATGGTCTATACAAGGCCCTCTACAAACGATCCTCTTTTTGTTCCTGTTGGTTGGAAAATATGGCCACCAGAGACATTCTGTGATTCTGTTTGGTGGATTCAAATGTTTTGAAACTTCACATGATTGAAGACTGGGACACCTTCTACCAATGATCCTCATGTAATGTTGATGTAATGTTGCAAACATGGTCACAATTGCCTTTCATAGTTACCATGGAAAGCCTATGGGAAATCACATTTTTATATGTAGTTCCAGGTGAGCGATTACAGGCTCTGTAGAGCCTCTAGTTTTCTATTGACGTTGTTTACATTTGGCAACGCCCTTAACATGTAGTATTTAGTATTATAATACTTTAGAATTACTCTAGGATACATTGATTATGATTCCGGTAGTGTAGCTCAAAAGAAATTGGCATTTGTCCACACTAAGTCTCTATTGGGATGCCCTTGGATGCATGATGTTCCCTTTGGGAACTTAGGCATTTTCAACAACAAAAATTTCCAAAAATTTTTTATAATTGTTTCGAAATTAATTTGATTGCTATTTTCATGTATCCTTATCATGTATTTTTGAGATTGAATTTGTAGGATTGCTATCGATTCTGTTTTGGATTGTAATTAATTATGAAAGCTTACTGCTCTAAATGCAAGGCGAGGAAGTCTTCCAGGGATTTACATGCTTGTTGTCTTGCCTGTAGTCGATGCACTCCTACAGATTCTTGTCCTACTTGTGTACATTGGGATGACAAACGTTGGAGACGGGTGTGGCGGTACGTCATCGGCGGTGAAGGTCCGATGCCAGAGCTGTCACCGCAGGATAATTCGAGTTTTTCAGTTTTTTTTTTCAGGAACATGAATATGGTGATGGTATTGCGACACCCATCCAAGTTGTGATGCCTTTGTTACACTCTGGTGAGCAAACAGAACTGGCTGCTAAGGTGCTCCTTAATATTAAACAAGGAATAAGGCCTCTTATTCCAGCAGCCAGTTTGACCGGTGAAGCGGCCAACCCGACAGTGGGAGCCATAACACCGGGTAAGTCTGTTGCAGTCGAGGGAAGTGTAGAATTGGGTAGAGCAAGCACCTCAAAAACTAAAGCTCACCCAGCGACAGCGGCAAAAAGGAAGAAGCCTACAAGTTTCTCTTCGGGAAGCTCGGTGAGGTCTGATAAACTACAAGCAGGAGAGCCTTCTCTAATCCAGCAAGATTTGGGGCCGAATGTTGTTTTGAGAAACTTGCCTGAGTCAGAGCTAACGTCCACACTCGCCACTCAGGACGCTCTGTCTAAACTGCAGCGGGGTCGGCTACAGTTACAACTTCTTCCTCAGGTTCAGATAAGCACCCGACTTCGGATATCCAGACAGCCGCACGAAGACGTACCCAGTCTTCGCTCATGAAGTCAGCCCATCCTGTATCTAGTGATCCAAGGCTTCATTCATTGGGACGTTCGGCGAAGAGATCTACGTCCTGATCTCAGTCCCAGGAGCAGCAAGCGGCAAAAAACAGAAGACCTCTGCTCCTGAAGCCTCTGTAACAGACTTGCTGTCGCAACATGCGCAGCTTCCCAGTAAGTGCAAGCGCAGCCTTCTGCAGACTCCGGTGGTGAGCTGTTGGACGGTGCTGGGTCGGTCTGGTCATCTGTACATTCAGATGCTGTTGACCGAAATTCTCAGCTGAATCAGGTGAAAGGGAGAAGGAGGAGGATTACCCTTTCCTTTCGGAACAACGTATGGTTGCGATGAATTTCATTCATAAACACTATCCTGACCTTGTTCCACCTGATCAGCAAGCTGCGTCTGCTAGGCAGAAACCGCTGTCGTCTCTAGTCAGAAATGGCATGTGAAGGAAAGATGATATTCTTTCCTTCCTGGTACAATCTTGACAGGCGTCAAAGGCCTTCGGCCACATTAACGGCGCCATATTCAACCTAGCAAGTTCGAATAAGAAAGGCGGTTTCTTATCTGCATCTTCAATCAGTATACCATTTCCTGGATCATGTTATTTTAAAATGCTTGGAGAAGATGTTCAGAGTTCCTCTGCGTCTGAATGAGCAGGCTGCGGATTTGGATATATCCTTGCCTACATCATTCAATTTACACTTGGATGTGATGGAATCTTCTATTTCATCTAATAGACCGATTCTGGATGCTATGTCCTACGCAGATCATGTCACCAGGGCTCTGGCTCAGCGTCTAAATGGAAAGGAATTTGAGGATGTTAGTTCCTCGCTAAGAGTTCTTTCCAGGGCAGTCATGTATGCCACATAACACTCCGCCCTTTCAGTGGCAAATTTGGAGATGGTTAGACATGATGCAGCCCTTGCGTCGTCAGCAGTTATTGATGACCGGGTGAAAAGCTCTCTCCAAGTCACCCCAGTCTCCGGACACACACTGTTTGATGACAAGCTTTCCTTAGTCTATGAACAAGCTACCAAAAAAGCTTCCAGTGCACTGCTACTGAGATCAGCGACTCAAGAACATGCACCAGCTGGCCGGCGTAGGTGAGGTCGTTCCAGTTCTCACTCATCGAAAGTGAGCTCCTTGCAAGGGTCTAACAAACCTTCTTACAGTTACACCGGATGTCGTCAATATAGCGACTCAGGAAAGGGGTGCAAGTCTTATCAAGACTATAAGTCAGACACCCCAGGCCGTCTGGACGAGGTTCTTTGTGGGGAAGACGTAGTTTCTCCTCCCTCAAGCCTCACAAGTCATACAGGTGATGGTCTAGACCTCTGTTGCTTTCCAGTTGGCGGAAGGTTATCAAACTTCATGAAGAACTGGATGGAAATTACGGAAGATCAATGGATGAGAAATGTAGTTTTGGCAGGCCGAGCAAAGCCCCCACTTACAAGAAGTTCGCGTTGGACAAATCTTCCAGCGAATTCTTCCAAAAGGGGATCACTCCTTGCGGAGGTACAGGCTCTCCTATCAAAGAAAGCAATAGAGGTCGTCGAGAATCAAAGTTCTCCAGGTTTTTACAGTCACCTGTTCCTCATACCGAAGCCAGACGGCTCGTTCCGACCAGTAATAGACTTGAGTTGAGTAAACAAATTGATTATAGCTCTATTCTAGTTCTATATGGAAACCATTTGGTCGGTAAGAGCGAGCATTCGAGTGGACGACTATGTGGCAAGCATAGATCTAAAGGATGCGTACTTTCATGTCCTTTCAGTTCAGAGCGATGTGCTTTGGTCTGAACCTGGCTCTTGGGGTTTCACTCGATTAATGAACTCTGTAATGTCATACTTCCGAGCTCATTCGGCTGTGGTAACATCAGCTTACTTGGATGACATTTTTCAGAGATCCGGCAACAGTATTATTCTTCAGAACGATGTACAGAGTCTACTTCAGTTGTTCCTGACGTCTCGGTTTCATAGTAAATGAGAAAAAGTCAGATCTAGCTCCGTCCAAGTCCTTCATTCACTTGGGAATGAGCTTCGTGACTCACAACAATCTCGTTCGTCTGCTGTTACTCACAGCGAAATGAGTCAGTTGTTATGCTCGATGCTCGAAGTCACTGTGCATAACTCAGGGACTTCTGCTTCAGCCGCCGGATCTGGTCTTCAGGATTATGACGGATGCGAGTCAGATGGGCTGGGGTGCGTACCTAAGTCCTGCAGACTTGAAGTGTCAGGGTCTTTGGGACCTTCGGTTCCTAGAGAAGCACATAAACATCAAGGAGATGATGTCTATCTGGCTAGCACTACAACACTGGATTGCTCAAATAGCGAACGTCCATGCTCAGATTCTGTCGGACAACTCAACGGTAGTGGCTTATCTCAGGAACCAGGGAGGCACTCATTCGATTCCGTTATGCGAATTAACGGAGAAAATTCTCCTATTCGCTCTGAGTCATCACGTTCATCTCGCCGTCCGTCATATACCGGGTTCGTTTGAACATACTAGCAGACTCGCTCTCTTGAAAAGGTCGCCTATTACCATTGGAGCAGACTCTCAACAAGTGAGTATTCAGTCAGATCTACTACCAGTGGGATCGTCCCTTGATAGATCTTTTTGTGACACACCTGAACAATCAATTACAGACGTTCATGTCGCCATGGCCAGATCATCAAGTGTACACAGTAGATGCTCTATCGATCTCATGGGACGGAATGATAGGATATGCATATCCTCCTGCTCCGTTGATTCAGCAGATTCTATTTAAAATCAAACAGTCTCACTGCAAAATCCTGCTAGTAGCACCTCTGTCGTCACAGAAACCTTGGATCAATCTTCTCAGGTGTCTGTTATGGGACATTCTCCGGAAACTTCCTCCTTGAAAGGACCTTCTGTATCAGGGGAAGTCCCATGCACTGCATCACAACCTGGAAGGTCTCAACCTTCACGTATTTCCGTTGAGCGGTCCTTCTTGCACGGAAAACATTCTACAGGGCAAGCAGTGGATGCAATTTCTAACTGTAGGAGGGCCTCCTCTTCATTGAAGTGGAGGGTTTTCTTCCATTGGTGTACGGGCTGGTCTGTAGACATTTACGATCCATCCATTCCTCAGATTGCCAATTTCCTGGTCTACTTGTTTGGCGTATTAAACTTGCAGCCCGTCACAATTAAGGGCTATAGGTCTATGTTATCAGACACTTATGCTCATCATGATAACTTGGCTCTTGGATCAGATTCTTCTTTATCCAAGCTAGTTAGAAATTTCTCTGTTAATAGACCTAGAACCCTCAGATTAATTCCTAAATGGAATTTGGCTTGGTGGATTCTGTTGAAGCTTCAAGAAGCTCCGTTTGAGCCATTAGACGATGTAGAGTTCAAATTCTTGACCTATACATCAGCCTTTCTCTTAGCCTTTGCGTCTGCGAGAAGAGTGAGTGAACTTCATGCATTATCTGTTGATGATTCCCATTACCGTAGTGTGGGTAATTCTGTTGCCCTCACTACGGAAGTGGATTCTTTGCTAAGTATCATATTCCGGATAAGTGGCCAGAGCCTATTATAATTAATGCTTTACCGTCCGCGGACAACTGTAGACCTTTGCTATGTCCAGTTAGAGCAATGCGCATTTATAAATGTCAAGTTTTATTAGAAAGGGAAGAAAAAGATTCTTTCCCTGATTCCTAACAGAAAGGATATTTTATTGCTAGATGGATTCAGCTGGCAATATGTATTGCCCATGAAAGTCTATCTTCGGATCCATGTTCTGTCAAGAAGATTTCAGCGCATGAGGTTAGAGCACTGTCTGCTTCTTGGGCTTATTCTAACAGTATAGCCATTACTGATCTTATGAAGGCTGCCTACTGGACACAGCCCTCTTCATTTACCAAGTTTTACCTTAGAAATTTAGAGTCTATCTCCAGCGACCTTAAATCTTTAGGTCCTCTTTCTGTTGCTCAGAATATCGTCCATTAATCTTACTTCTAGAAGATGTCTGCTCGAACACTGACACCGTTCTGCTGCCCTCTTTGTTCTGAGGAACTGTCCTTTAGAACAAAGGGAAGAGGGGAGGACGGTTTTTCCCTTATGTTATCTGGCTTTATAGTGAAAAGCAAGGGAATTCCTCCTCCAGAGACAGTAATCCAGCGTCGGTTCTGGGTGGTTTTAATGTGTAGCTCGGTGTGAAGCAATGACTATGTCTCATTTATGTACTTTTTTTTAAAGTGTAGCTCACTGAAGCATTTGTATGTCACGGGTCAAATGAGCATTTCTGTATAATCCCTGGACACTTTTAAATGAGTGTAAAGCTTCTCATTCTCTGGACTAGTTTTATAATTGGTTTCCTTCACCGAATTAGCATAAGGGGTTATGCTGGCATTAAATGGAGAAATTATGTAATTATGTAATTCTCAGTTACATTTTTGGAGTCATGTCATTCTCTTTTTTTTTTATAAGGGAAGGACATATGTAATTCCTCTGTATTCTCCTTTAGGAGCTATTCTTTATCGAAGTAATTGAGAGATTGAATTTTCCTAGGCCCTCCAGCCTTTTTACTATTCAGCTAAGTCTGGGACATTGGTTATTAGTATAAAAATATGATAAATTTAAAGTAATTTGTATATTTCTTATCAGCCTACCTCAATTGTTTACTACAGGCTTGCACTACAGTGGAAGAACCTAACTCGGATAAAATACTCTCTATTTTAATCTTTCCCAAGAGATTTGGGAAAGAAAAGTGGTGTAAAAACACCACGAAAAAATAAGCCAAAACTGGGTCGAGCACCATCGTACAAATCCACGACTACCGTAAAACAGTGTGCAGTGCGTCAATTCATCATTCTTTTGATTATCTGCACACGTGGTGGATGTGCCATTTTGCTCCGTAACAGTGATATTTAACTTGTCGATAATGGTTTTTCTGTGACTGGAATTATGGATCTGAAGATCGTATAATAACAGGACTGTGTTTTATATATTCTCGTTTATATTTTCAACCACATTCTCATTGTATATTATTTACTATTCTGTTTTCGTGAATGCTTTATCGTGTCAACGCGTTTCGACAATGAATTTTTCGGTTGATGAATTTAATTTTTATTGGAGTTAGGTGTCAATCAGGGACTGTCTGGACAGGATTTTTTCACTCTGTTGAGGGCTGAATTTCTGTTTTTTCGGTTCCTGTCGACCCTCTGGGTTCTGTCGTGTACCCACCAACCGGTGTTTTTTCTGCCACCTTCTCTCATAGTTCAGGGTGTTCTACTTTCTGTTTCTGTTGAGTTCACCTTTTTCTTCTACTGCTCACATCTCTGTTATTTCCAGTTCGGTTCCTTTAGGGCAATTCCTTTTGCCCTCGCTTTGGTGCGTTCTTGTGGCCACTTCTTCCGCACCCATGGGTGGTGTGGAACGCTGTCATTTCGGGGCCCCTCCAACTCGGCCACGCCTGGTGTGAGTTTTACCCCCTCCATGGGGGATGTGCAGCTCCTCCCGCTCCCATGGGGGAGTGGGAAACTCTGTCGTTTCGGGGCCTCCCGACTCGACCACGTCTGGTGAGAATCGCTCCCCGTCCGTGGGGGATGTGCAGCTCCTCCCACACCAGCGGGGGGTGGGGAATGCTGTTGTTTTGGGGCTTCCCAACTCGACCATGTCTGGTGAGAGTTATTCCCCTTCCGTGGGGATTGTGCAGTTTTTACCATGGTGGGTACTGCGGGAGCTGTTGGATTTCTGGTGAAGAGATGCCTGGTTCCGGGACTATGCGCCCTCTCCAGTCGATATCTGAGGCTGTCACTAGGGTTGTGACTCCTCCTTTGGAGGCCGAGCTAGGGGCTCTCTCCGCTTTTCCGCCAGTTCCAACAGCTCCCGTCGTATCTGCTGCTACTGCTGTTCCGTCTACATCGTCATTGGGCACCGTTTTTAGCCGGCCTCGGCTTATCCCTGCAAGTGTCTGCAGGGATGTCTGTAGTGTGGGGTATCGGCCTCAGCCTTCCCCGACTTCAACTCGGCGAAGTCGGAAGTGGCTGCCGACTGAACCCCCTACTGTGTCCTCTCAGCCATTGAGCACAGTAGTTTTATACCTGCAGTGGTCTGCTGCGGTGTCGGAGTGTAGACGTGGGGGTATCGGCCTCAGCCTTCCCTGACTTCAACTCGGCGAAGTTGGAAGTGGCTGCCGGCCAGACCCTCTACTGTGGTCTCTGCACCGTCGAGCACCACAGTTGTGTTATTGGATTCAGATGTTCTTAGTGGGGGCACTATGAACTCCGTGGCGTTTCCGTCTACTCATTCTGGTCACATGACCAGTTTTGGGGAACCAACGTCTTTTGTGCAGCCTGGACCTTCTGCCCTGCAGAGGTCCTCGGTGACTCTCATGAGTTCCCGCTATGTTGATCCTCGGGGTGTGTCGTACCCCTATACACGTCTGCCTTCAGACGTTTTGGCTGCCGCCCGTCGTCCAGCGTCGGGTGTTTTGGAGGATCGTGACCCTTCGCTGGTTAAGAGGGTCAGAGGTGAAACCACTTTGCCCGTTCGTTCCCCTGTCGAACCGGCCAGTACGGGCAGTGAGCTGAGGGAGGCCCTCTCCTTACT
Source organism: Pictodentalium vernedei (assembly GCA_031216915.1). Lineage (NCBI taxonomy): Eukaryota > Metazoa > Mollusca > Scaphopoda > Dentaliida > Dentaliidae > Pictodentalium > Pictodentalium vernedei. Next base: position 685,555,968 of record CM062296.1, on the reverse strand, counting down.
CACTCAGGTTCTGTCAAAGAGCCTTCCTGTTGCTTCCAGTGAGGCAGCGAGTGGTTTCCAGGCGCCCCCTATGGCGCCGCCTCCCGGGATTGGAAACAGGCCGCTTTCTGAACCCCCTGGTGTTCCGGCACCATGGGAGGCCTCGGCTGGTTTGCCCACGATGGACTATGTGTCTTCCGACTCAGGGGAAGAGTCAGACATGCTTGATGTCGAGAGCCAGCAGTCTTCGGACTTGGGGGCAGCTCTTGATTTTGTGTTTGGGTTCCTTCCGGATCTCAAACCATCAAACCAGCCGACAGTGTCAGCCAGGCCGTGATCATCGGTCAATGGAGCAACCTGCTTCTGGGCATCTTCGACCGTGCCAGTCGGTACAGTGGGTTGAAGCATTTTCAGCCTTGGACTCTAAGCTGAGTTCCAAGGCTATGAAGGCTCCGTTCTTCAACAGGGTTGACACCTTTTTGCCTCTGGCGCGTTATTGTTACTACGATTCCGCCAATCCGTCAGTCTGCCAGACTTTTACGGTTTTGGATCAGGACTCCAATTCCCTCGGGCTTTCCAAGCCCAAGTCTGCCGTCATTCCGATGATGACTCTGGAGTCCACGTTGGGCTTATCGAGAGAGATGCTTGGTATGCTTTCTCTCTCCGATCACGTCGTCTCAGCTTTAGCTTATTTGCCTCCAGATAAGTTTGACGATGTACAGGCTTCTTTGTGTGTGCTGTCCAAGGCACTCATGCATCTTACTCACACGCATGCCTGTAACAGGCTAATCTGGAATTAGTTCGAAGGGACTCTGTGCTGGACACAGGCCGATCCCTTCCTGAGGAGCAGTGCGCTACTCTTCGATCTGCTTCTTTGGCAGGTCCGCAACTTTTCCATGGTTCCGTGTCGACGGTCCAGGATGACGTCCTACGTCATTCCAAAGAGCAGCTGCTGTTTCTTCAGCTTGATCAGCCTTCTAGGGGAGGCAGGGGCCATTCCAAGCCTAACAAGTACCCTTCTGCTTCCTCTGCGAAGCAAAAGGCTGATCCTTCTGTCACCACTTCCACTTTTTACTCCAGGGGTAAGGGTAAGCGTCGGCAGACTAGAGGGAAGTATCAGGATTCTTCATTCAGTTGAGGAGGTGGTTTCTTCTCTCGCGGGCCTCGTCGGGGCTCGAAATGAAGGTCCTCACCTTGACTCGTCCCAGGTTGGAGGAAGGATAGCAGAGTTCGCAGACCGTAGGGCCACCGTCACATCCGTTCCTTAGGTGTTAGCTGTTGTTCGGTCCGGACTGCGAATATCCTTCCAAAGGCACCCCACTCTGTCCAGGGTGCCTCTTCCAACCACAGTTCCTTCAGACGTTTTCCGTCGGGAACTTTTGTCCACGGAGATAGACAATCTCCTGACAAAGGGGGCGATCGAGGTCGTCAAGAACATTCAGTCAGTGGGGTTCTATTCCCTCCTGTTCTTGGTGCCGAAGAAGGACGGCCGACTCCGACCTGGTATTGATCTGAGTATCCTGAACCAGTCTATCATTGCTCCCGAGTTCAGCATGGAGAGACTTTCAGGTCGGTCCGACGTTCAATTCACCAGGGTGATTTTGCTTCCAGCTTCGACCTGCGAGACGCTTACTTTCACGTTCCGATTCATCGGGCGTCACGGAAGTATCTCAGGTTCGCTTTTCTGGCGCGAGTTTTACCAGTTCAAGGCCATGCCTTTCGGCCTCAACCTGGCTCCTTGGGCCTTCACCAGACTGATGTCGCATGTGATAGCTTTCCATCGCACACTGTCCAGGGTGACTACTTCGGCATATCTGGACGATATCCTTCAGAGGCATTCCAATGCAGCCTTACTGGAGTCGGATGTTGCCACTCTGTTGAGCTTGCTCATGTTGCTAGGATTCAGAGTCAACGAGGAGAGGTTGGACCTGGTCCCTTCTCAGTCATTTTGTCATCTGGGGATGGCTTTCCACACCCAATTCAATTTGGTGGCGGTTCCCCAGGCCAAGGCTGTGATTCTCTCAGCTTTTGCTCTGACTCGGTCCCAGTCCACATCTGCGACGGCATGGAGTATTCTCCGCCTGATCGTCTCTGCGGTTCGGTGACGGATCTCATTTCTCTAGGTCGGCTGCGTGTCAGACCTCTCCAACACTTTCTGCTCAGTCGTTGGAGACCGAATGTCGATTCTCTGGATCTGGTGCTTCTGTTACCAGATTCTCTTATCCTCACCTTCTCCACTGGACGAATGTTCAGTGGATCATGCAGGGTGTCTTGTTGGAGTTACCCACGTCCGATCGCGTTCTGACGGCAGATGTCAGCGATCTCGGATGAGGTGCGACGTTGGATCCTCTAGGTCTTTCCCTTCACGGGATGTGGGACCAGGATCGGGCATCTCTACACATCAGCCAGCAGAGCTTCTTGCTCTTCTTCTGAGTTTCAGGCAGTGGATCCCTCACCTGTCGAATCGTCAGGTCCTTCTGTTGTTCGACAATTCGACAGTGGTTGCTTACGTTCGGGACCAGGGCGGCACGTACCCGGTTCCAATGTACGAATTGGCTCGGGATCTTCTACTGCTCGCTCAGGATGTCAACGCTGGGGTGGTTGTTCGTCACATTTCCGGTTGTCTGAACGTCCTAGCCGACTCCCTGTCCCGACGGGGCAGGTTCTTTTCCACCGAGTGGATGCTCCACATGTCGGGTTCCTTCGATCTCTTTGTGACTCGTTGGAACCATCAGATAGACACTTTCATGTCCCTGTGTCCAGATGCTCTGGCTTTCGCCGTGGACGCTCTGGCCCTCCTTTGGGACGGTCTTGTCGGCTACGCCTTCCTGCCGGTTCTGATTCCGCCTCGGGTTCTCTCCCAGATATGAACCTGCAGTCGTCGAATCTTTTTGATCACACCCGTCGCCTCGGTGGGTGTGGATCAATCTGCTCTGCTCCCTGTTAGCGGCGGTTCTGGCATGTCTCCCTCTACATCGTGACTTTCTTTGCCAAAGTCGCCCGAGGAGGTTTTAAGTTGACCCGACTTCATTGTGCCTTCGCACCTGTCTTTTATCAGGTCCTGTCTCCTCCGTAGTGGTTTTTCGAGACACGCAGTGGAGTTGCTTTTCTTCTTCAAGGAGGCACTCACTCCACTGGTTTAGCCTCTGTGGCTAAGTGGAAGGTTCTTCTGTCGATGGTGTGCGATCACTCTGTTGCTTCGGTCACTCCTTTGATCACACCGCTTGCGGAGTTTCTGGTTTTTATGTTTGTTTTCTGGGGGTCTCCAGCAATGGGTACAAGTCCATGCTTCGGAGACCTTTTTTCATATGTGGTACCGCATTGTTTCGACACTCATCCTTGCCTCTCCAAGCTTGTTCAGCTCTTTTCCTTGAAAAGGCCTAGGACTTTGCAGTTTACTCCAAGATGGGGGTAGGGGCGTTCGCGCCTTTATCCTGGATGGATATGCATTTTTAGCTCATCTTGACAAAGTCAAGCTGAGCTAATCTCATCGCTCCCCGTCCGTCGTCCGTCAACACCATGTTTTGATCTTCTCCTCCAAAGCCTCTGGGCCAATTCAAGTGAAGTTTGTGTGAGTGATGGTCCCAAAGGGACATTTCATTTTTGTTCAACTCAAACATGCCCAGCCCCATAGGGAGGGAGGGGGGGGGGGGGGAAATGCTCCAAAATATTTTTAAAATCTTCTTCTCAAGAACCAGTGTGTACAATGACTTGATATTTGCTATGGAGCTTCCATATGAGGTGTAGAATCAAGTTTGTTCAAACAAAGTTTGTGAAATAATATTTGGTTTTGTAATAGGAGGGGTAAGATTTTTGGCCCCGTCCAAAATTTCTATTTTCTGAACCGATGGTCCGGTATGAACCAAATTTGGTTTGTGATAGTATTGGGTCATAAGTAGTTGACCCATGCAAAAAAAAATATTCCCGCATCCCTATGGAAACCCTGGGAGCTAAAAATAGAAATATTTTCAAACGCCCATAATTCCCAAACCCCACAGAACAGAGAGCTGTTATTTGGTATGAAGTATCCTTAGGACCTGTAGAATTCAATGGTAAAAAAAATTGCCATCGGTTATGTTAGGGTGTTCTGTAATGGGCATCGAAAAATGCTGAGTCAGCATATTTGCAAAAATTTAAAAAACTCTTCTTCTCCAGAACCAATCATCAGAATCTTTTGATATTTGGTATACAGCATTCATAGGGGGGGTCTGATAAAAAGTTGTTGAAATAAAGCTCAATGGTTCATATTTGGGCTCTCTACAGGAGCCCGAAGTTTTAACATAGGGTAATATGGGGAATATTCTTTAAAAATCTTCTTCTTCAGAACCACCAGTCAGAATCTTTTAATGTTTGGTACACATCATTGTTATTAGGGTCAGATTCTAGATTGTTCAAACCAAGTCCCTAGGTTAATATTTGGGCTTCATACGGAAGCCCAAATTTTATCTTTGTTCAGTATGGAGGGTAATTTAAAAAAATCTTCTTCTTCAGATCCACCAGTCAGAATGCTTTGATATTTGGTATGCAACATCTCTATAGGGGTCAGATTCAAGTTTGTTCAAATCAGATCCCTAGGTATATATTTGGGCTCACTATGGTAGCCCAAATTTTTACTTAGTGCAATATGAGGAAATTTATTTAAAAATCTTCTTCTTCAGATCCACCAGTCGGAATGCTTTTATATTTGGTATACAACATCTCTAGGGGGGGTGGGGGTGGGGGGGGGGGGGGGGGTTGGGCAGATTCCAGGTTGTTCAATTCGCATGCCTAGGTTAATATTTGGGCTCCATATGGGAACAAGAAATTTAACTTAGTACAATATGAGGGAATTTCTTCAGATTCACTTTTCAGAATGCTTTCACATTTGGTATACAACATCTCTAGGGGGTTCAGATTCAAGATTGTTCAAATCGGATCCATAGGTTAATATTTGGGCTCGCTGTGGTAGCCCAAATTTGAACTTAGTGCAATTCGAAGAAATTTCTTTACAATTTCTCTTCTTCAGATCCACCAGTCAGAATGCTTTCATATTCGGTACACAACATCTCTAGGGAAGTCAGATTTAACTGTGTTCAAATCAAGAGCCTGGGTTAATATTTGGGCTCTCTATGTGAGCCGGAATAGGCCATTTTGCTGAAGAATTGAAAATTTTGTATTCAGTACCCTCTAGAGGTACTAAGATTAATCCACATAGGTTGTATCAAGGAGCTTCATAGGGGAGCTCCACATTTTACTTTATGATCAACTAAAGAAAAGGCATGATGCCCAGATTATTTTTGTCACTCCTGAGGGAGTCAAGGATTGACAGTGTAGCCTATGGAGATGGCTTGCTTAATGTAGACTCATTCTTGGGACTCTGTTTAAATTGTGTTCTGTTCAAGATGAGTGCTTCAGGCCCCAGGGGGCCTCTTGTTCTTCACGTGTCAGATCTCTCCTGCATCCATTTCTCGATGGATTTGTCTTGCTATTCGTGCAGCTTCCGCTCATCTAGCTACTGGTGATTGTATTACCAATTGTTTTTTCTGCCACGAGGTGCGTGCATTGTCTTCCTCTTTTAATAACTCTTGTCATGTTGTCGGATGACGGATGTTATACTGGCAGCCTACTGGAGAAATTCTCCTTTTATCTGCGTCCGTTGCAGGAGCTGATCGAGGACCTTGGTCCTTGGGGCCCTCTTTCTTCGGCTCAGGCTGTTGTCTATCCCAGCCGTTCAGCTTTTTTCAGGGTCAGTTCCAGCTCTGTGCTGTTACTGCCCTTTCTGTCTGTGCGTCGCACTTCACCATATGCCTCATCTTTCATTGTCTTTTCTAATGTTTGTGATGCTATGGTTTGATAGGCCTAGGGATCTCTTCCTCTGTCCACGATTCCAGTGCTATTGAGTTATGTGTGGGTTGGTTATGTGATTCCCTTCATCCTTTTGTCTATTCAGCCTGTATTAAACATTTGAGGTAGGTTGATAAGAAATAAGAATTTTATAGTAAATTTTCTTTCTTATTATACCTACCGAAATTGTTTACATGGAGGCCCTCCCGTCTTCTTATTCGGGTAAGAATCCTTCCTCCCTGCTGATCACATAACTCCTGTGTTGTTTGGAATCAAAAGAATGACAAATTGACGCACTGCACACTGTTTTACGGTAGTCGTGGATTTGTACTATGGAAGAGCGTCCCATACTGGGTGTGCGCCGATGGCGCTTGACCCAGTTTTGGCTTATTTTTTCATGGTGTTTTTACACCACTTTTCTTTCCCAAATCTCTTGGGAAAGATTAAAATAGAGAGTATTTTATCCGAGTTAGGTTCTTCCACTGTAGTGCAAGCCTGTAGTAAACAATTTCGGTAGGTATAATAAGAAAGGAAATTTACTATAAAATTTTTATTTTTTATACTTACCAATGGCCCAGATGGGGATGGCCCTCCCATGAGTGTGCGCTCATACCTCCCCGCTGATTATAACATTTAGCAGGCACTATAGAAAGAATGATGCTTGGCACCAATTTCGGTACCTTCCTGGTTACAATGCATGTGCAGTTAACAAAAGTATGGAGGACCAGATATGACTTAAATTTTTCGGTTTTGTATGCAAATTTTGGGGATTAGGGGGTTCAAAATTTGTGTTTGACCGTGAATTATATCGAGTTTGCACCAGGTAAGTCTGGGCCATTGGTAAGTATAAAAAATATACAAATTACTTTAAATGTATCATTTTCAGCAGTAGCTTATCACAACTGATTCTCTCCAGGTATTCTGGCTTTCTACACATAATATTTCTCACTGTAAAGTAAAGCCCATCTAAACCATCAGCAAATAGTCTCAAGCAAATAGTCTCAAACTGAATCGCAAATGCACAGTTGGCACACTAGGTTCAGGGAAACCAAAAGGTCTTAAAACCTAGGCAATTAATCACTTTGTTCAGTCCAAACCGAGGCAATTAATCACTTTATTCAGTCCTGGCTGCAGAAGCATCCATCCATCTCATCAGAGTTTGGCGCCAGAACAATTTATTTGGCTAAAAATTTGACACCACACAATTCTGCAGCAATATGGACACTGAGCTTAACCAAATATTCAGAAACGAATCGCATATGGAAGTAGAAGAATCCTGTCAATTTTGAAGTAAGTAACCATAAGGATAAGAATGACAGAACTGTTACTATAAATGGAAATATGTTGAAAATTGGTTTCAAGGCAATATCACAACTTGTCTTGTGAATCTGTTGTCTTCTCAATGGATGTTTCTTTGTTTCACTTGAGTGATTATTAAGAATGTATCTGTACAGCATGTTTAGTACTCCAGTAGTGTCATTTCATGAGTAGTGAAATTAATTTTCATACCATTCTTTGTCAGCATGGGAGAACAAAAAAAAATTTATATCAGGGTGGAAGCCCTCAGGTTTTTTTCAGAGTTACTTCCTCTCCTTACTTGAGAATTCATAAAAAAAAGGCTGTTCATTGTTTCATGTTCATTATTTTTTGTCCATGACAATAATGTTTATTATGCCCTATGACTAAAAGTTGGGGGTTTGGGAGGGGGCATATTGTTTTACCCCTGTCCATCAGTCCATTCGTCCATCCGCATGAAGGGTACAAGGTTTGTTCACCTAACTCCTCTTACAGTTTTCAATTTAGAACATTTTTTTTAATTTCTATGGTATTTGTACATATTGTATAGAGGAAAGGAATGTTTACTTAGGACATATTCTGTTAGCACCCTCTTGCCAGATGTGTAGCCTTGTTGGATTTAGAAAATGCATCCATCTCTTTATCCTTTCAAACATTTTGTAGCTTTGGTATCAGTAACTGAATTTAGCAGTCCTTTTGTTTGCTGAGAGACCAGCATGGGGAAAGGACGTAGGACAGATTCTGTCTGCACTTTCTTGCCAGAGTTGTTGCCCTTCTGGACTTAGAAGGTGTGTCTGTTTCTCTGTACAAAAATGGGTTTCAGTAATCAAATTTTATTTTCCTTTGGTATGTTGATAAACCAATAGACCAGCTTATGGAAAGAATCTCCATTTGGGAAGGTTTATTCACACACTTCCTTACGAGAGTTGTATCCTTTGTTGAGTTTGTTGAAAAATACATCCATCTCTCCTGCCATACAAACATTTCACCTTGTAGCTCAGATTGAATTTGGTTGTCCTTTGGTACGTTGATAGACAAGCAAGGAAAAAAAAATCTCCACACTGGGCGGTTCAGTTTACACTTTCCTATCACATTTGTATCCCTTGTTGCACTTGGAAAATTGTGATTTTGTCTGACCATTTCACCTTGTAGCTCAGGTGTGGATAAACACATTTGGTTTACTTTGGTATGCTGATAGCATAGGCAAAAGTTTTCCACAGGGGACAGGTTCTGCCTGTCATTTCTTGCCAGAGTTGTGGCACTTGTTGGACTTAGAAAATAGTAATAATGCACACTGGGCATAGACGCATGCTTTATGTTACGTTTGTTCACATATTAATTACCTGTGAGAAATGTCATCACTCCAATTAGTCACTAGATATTTTATCTTTAACTCCTTGTATGTTGCTGGCAGATGTTCCTGCCTGGGACACAAATTCTCTTGCCACTGACACTGAAATATGTATAATTTGAAGACATCTAACCAAATTTCTGCTCTGTGAATAGAATGGACTTTTTGACCAATGATTTCTCAAAAAGTTAAATCTAGATGGATTTTTCATCAAATCTAGTAGTGGCTGCTTAATAGCTACCATGACTAGATTTGATGAAAAATATTTTGAAAGTACTCAGCGGGTTAAAAGTTAAAAGCAAGGCTTCAGAAAAATACTGCAAATGGGACACTAATATCTCTGGCATACTATGCCATATGAACTCTGAGTCAAACACCAAATAAGTTGTAAATCATTTGGGGTATTTACAATTATAGATCAAGGTCTCTGGTCACTCGGGTAAATGAGTATATTTTTCAAAAATTTTGGAAATGACATTTTGTTCCTCCAAGATACATTTCTCAATATCATTTTTAGTTGAAGGTCACTTGGCATTCATCTTCCATCTGTAGTGCATGCATCATCCATTAGCTAATATGCATATTAGTCTTCTTCATCAGACTCTCTGGCTCAAAGCAAGCCAAACTTTGCACAAATTATCTTTGGGGGCTACCCTTCCAATTATTTCAATAAAAGTTGCTAAACTTGATGAGCTTGGGCCAGGCCTGCATTTTAAAATAATGTTGGGGCCTACCAATAGGCCTTGCAGAAAGGATGCTGAGGCCTACTTCTTTGTTATCAAGGCTTCTTTCATTGGACTTGATGGTAAAATATTATTTTCCCAAGGCTTATTGTTGGCCTTGGAAAAAATTCACATGGCTCATTTCTGGACCTTTCAGCCTCAGCCCTTACATGGTAACTCCCGGGGCTAAAAATGAGAAAAAAAATCACCATTTTAGAGAGTGTCTCACTATTTTCTAGAATAATTTTTTTTAAATCATCCTAAAATTGTTTTTTTAACATAATCTCACCACTAAAATCAATAAATTTTGCTTTTTGAGCCATATAAAATTCTGATAATACTCATATATTTGAAAAACATTTAAAAAGTCTTCTCCAGAACCATCAATTAGAATCTTCTGATATTTGGTATATAACATCTCTAGGGGGGGGGGGGGGGGGGGGGGGGGGGGGGGGGGATTTAAGTTGGTTCAAATTGAATTCCCGGGTTGATATTTGGGCTCACTAGGGGAAAAAAAATTCTAAAAGTGGGTTCTGCTCATAATTCAGGCATGTTATGACACAGTAACTTGTTTTGGTGTTAGTATGCATAGTTATTTATTTATTGGTATTTAGGGTCACATACTTGTGCGCAATGGCTAATCGTGACCGTGATAGTTTTACGGCTGTAGGAAGCCAGAGTACCCGGAGAGAACCATCGAGCATCGATGAGCAACTGTCCGCTCCTCGACATTCTAACTCTGTTCAAGCAGGGTTACAGTGGTTGAAGACATGTGCACCATCGACGTGCAGTACGCCTTAGTACACGGCGCCATCGAGCCCCCAAGTAGGCAGTCTGGATAAAGTGCCTTGCCCAAGGACACAATGCCAGTCATCCCAGACGGGGATCAAACTCGGGACCTCTAGCATAGAAGTCCAGTAGTCTACCACTGAGCCACCAAGCTCCCAGTATGCATAGTTACTGATGACACATGTAATTTTGTTGTGTCATATGCTATGCATGGTGTTGTTGCAGGTGTTATATTCCACGCTTTGCTCTTGTATTATTATTCTTTGTTCTCCCTACCAGGTATCATTTTCCCAAAAATTATGGATTCAGTCTTTTTAATATTTCAATTATTAATTATATTTTCATTTAAAATGTAGGCCACAAATAGAGTGAGTGAAGTGAACAATTATATGGGTGTGTTGACAGATAAGTTGAGGGAGCAAGAAGATAATGTTGTTTCTGTATTTGTTGGCTGTCAGGAGGACAGGTGTTGGTAAGTAGTTAACTATAATGCTTGTTAACTCTTTACCTGATGAATTGGCTGTATCCATCTACGTAATATACAAGCTGAGCAGTTGAAAAAAACATTTTTCCAAATTTTTTTAACAAAACCATATAATTTGACTCCTCACTGGAACAAGTTTGATGTGCTCATTCCAATGAGGGGTCACATGATATGGTTTTGTTGAAATTCTATGTAAAATTTGAAAAAATAATATTTAAAATAATAAACATTTATATTGTGTTTATTGGGTAAAGGATTAACTCTTTACTTAATATTAGTAGCAGATGTTACTTGGAGAACATGGAAAATGTTGTACACCAAGAGCTTCATAAAATGTTTTTATGGGAATATTTGACTCTTATCCCCATAATTCCCATAAAGTTTACAACAAGAATCTGATTTGATTTCCATCCATTCCATCCATTCCAGTGATCATATCTAGACCTTTCTATATTTTTACACTGTAAACCAATGGCCCAGACTAGCTGGTGCTTAACTTAAAGTTATTAAGGGCCAAACACAAATTTTGAACCTCCTAATCTCCAAAATTTGCTTGCAAAACCGAAAATTAAAAGTCCTATCTGGCCCTCCATACATTTACTCTCCGTGCATGTGCAGACGTCAGGAAGTGACCGGAATTGGTGCCAACATCATTCTTTGTTTGGCCCTAAAAGTCATCAACAATGAAATGACATATGTGCTTTAAAATCTCCTTTTTAGCCCACCTGACTGAAAGTCAGTGTGAGCTTTTGCCATCACTTGGCATCCGTCGTCCGTTAACTTTTGCGACTCAGTCTTCTTCAAAACCACTAGCCCAAACCCAAACAAATTTGACATACAATATTTTGGGAGTATCCTCTTTCCAGTTTGTTAAAATGAACTCGGTGCCCCCACTGGGGTGGGTGTGATGCCCGAAAAACATCAATTTCTCCTGAAATCTTCTTCGTATGAACCACCAGTCAGAATGCTGATATTTGGTATGTAAGCTCCTTTAGTACTCAAGAGTCAAGTTTGTTCAAAGAAATTTTCTCGATTAATATTTGGGCTCGCTATGGGAGGATTCCCATTTTGTGCCACGCCCAAAATTTCTATTTTACGAACGGAGAGGCCAATTTGAACCAAAGTTGCTATGAGGTATTATTGGGTCCTAAGTACTTGATTCATGCCAAAAAAAAATTTCACGCTGCCCCGTGGGAACCTCAGGAGCTAAAAATAGACAAAAATTCAAACGCCCATATCTCCAAAACTACACGGCACTGAAACTTCTTATTTGGTGTGAAGCTTCCTTAGGACCAATAGAAAGGAATGGTGAAAAAAATCGCTATTGGTTTTGTCCTAAGGTACAGTTTCGGGACTTTTGAAAAAATGCTGAGTCAGCATTATTTAACACTGAAGGTAATGGGAAAAATATAAAATAATCTTTTTCTCCCCAACCACTGCTCCAAAAGCTTTCATATTTCACATATAACATCTGTGGAAGATTGACTCAAATGGTTGTTGAAATGTAACCCCTAGGTCCATATTTGGGCACTCTACAGGAGCCCAAATGTTCAAATTAGTGCAATATGAGGGATATTCTTTAAAAATCTTCTTCTCCAGATCCAACATTCAGAATCTTTTGATATTTGGTATACAGCATCCTAAGGGAAGGGAGATTCAGATTTGTTCAAGCCATGTTCAAGCCAATTCCCTGGGTTCATATTTGGGCTCCCTATGGTCGCCCAAATTGTAACTTTGTTTAATATGAGGAATATTCTTTAAAAATCTCTTTCTTCAGATCCAGCAGTCAGAATCTTTTGATATTTGGTGTATATCATCCTTAGGGAGGTGTGATTCAAGTTTGTTCAGGGGGCATTTTTTCGTGCCCAGTGGGAAACCGAGGAGCAAAAAATAGAAACAAATTCAAATACCCATAGCCTTCGCATTCCCCATTTATTCTCAAATCACAGAACACTAAAATATTATATTTAGTATCCAAAAGTATTAGGGTTAACACAAATTGCAACTTTGTTCAATATGAGGAATATTCTTTAAAAATCTCTTTGTTCAGCTCCAGCAGTCAGAATCTTTTGATATTTGGTGTATATCATTCTTAGGGAGGTGTGATTCAAGTTTGTTCAGGGGTCATTTTTTGTGCCCAGTGGGAACCCCAGGAGCAAAAAATAGAAACAAATTCAATACCCATAGCCATCCCATTCCTCATTTATTCTCAAATCACAGAACACTAAAAAATTATATTTAGTATCCAAAATTATTAGGGTTAACATACACTTTTACTCCCCTGTGGGAACTCCGAGAAGTACAGCAGTGCTTGTTCACTGTGGTAAACAAGTTCCGTTACACTGGTAAAATAGGACCCAGTCTCTAATGCTTGGGTTGGAAGTCCTTTAAAATGGGCAATATGGATATAAACGATTTACAAAACTTGTTTGTTTGCTTTTGTGTGTGTGTGTGGGGGGGGGGGGGGGGGTGGGAGGGGGGGAGCTAGTGAGAACCACAGTAGTTGTTGAAAACAAAACAAAAATTTTGTTCGTTTGTTGTTTTTTACTACTTCACAGAACAGAGCTTGCTAGGAAAGTTTCCTAGGACCAGCAGAAATGAATGGCCAAAAAGGTTGCCTTTGGTTGTGTCATAGCAAATCAATAAATTGCTCTTGCTGCTGATCACTTACTGATACACTCATCTCTTTTGACAATTTGAGCCAGGTGAGCATTTTAGGCTCACTTGAGCCTCTGGTTTGAGGATGCCAGACACAAATCAATGCAAGAATTGGTGGATACAAGGTTGTTATTGGATGAAGGAAGTGTTCAATGCTGGTTTTGGACATTCAGGGCTGTAAATTTATAATAAATTTATAATATTTATAAAATTATTTTATGTTTCCCAATTTTTTAAAAATGATTATTCCACTGTTTGTTAAGTATTCCTTCCCTATCCTTCCATGAACCCCTTCCTGTTAAACTCTTAAGCTTTTTGGCTATTTTTTATTGAAATTTTTTATTAAATTTCTTGGGAGTTTAACATTTATTACAGAATATTATTCTGTTTCTTCCCCAGGGTTACATCCTTACCCTAGGGGTGTTAGGCCGTTTAGTCTTGCATCTTCTATCCGATGTATCGTCGTTTTTTCTTCGTATGAAGATCTAGCTTTGCATTTGATAGCATTTCAATTGGTTATGATTTTGGGCCTTTTTGTGTACCTGATGTCTTGTTTACATTGACGTTGTTTACATTATCAACGTCCTCATATATAGGTAGTTTTTTATATTCTATTACTGTAATATACTGTAGGATACATGGATTATTATTCCGGTAGTGTAGCTCAAAAAATTTTGGATTTTGTCCACACTTAGGCTCTATCGGGATGCCCTTGGGCTCTTCATGTTCCCGAACTTGGGCATTTTTTCGAAAAAAAATTTTTGTTTACAAAAAATATTTTGAATTTAATTATGATTGCTATTATTCATGTATCTCAGTTATATATTGTTGTGGAGTTTAGAGGACTGATATCGACTTTAGTTGATACACTCCTGCAGACTCTTGTCATTCTTGTGTTGCACTGGGATGACTGATGTTGGAGTCGGGTGTCGCGGTACGTTGTTGGCGGTGAGGTTCTGAGGATCAGAGCCCCTTACCGCGTTTTAATTCATTCTGTCAGTTTCTTTTTCAGAGGAATATTAACCTGGTGATGATATCCTGACACCCATCCAAGTGTGCTCCCATCGTCGCGCTCCATTGAGCATATAGAGCTAGCTGCAGTGATCATTATTGCAAGAGTTAGGGCCTTTGGTTAAAGGTTTTAATATCTTGCAAGCAGCTAGCTCGACCGGTGAAGTGGTACTCCATCCGTGACGCCGGGTAAGTCCGTTGCGTCTAAGAGGTGGATTGGGTAGAGAGAGCACCATAATATAAATAGCTCACCCAGCAACGACGGAATTAGGGGGGAAGTCTGCAAGTTGTTTTACTCGGCGAGGTCTGATAGACCGCAAGCAAGAGAGACACACCCCCCCCCCCTCTCTCTAATATAGCAACGTCTGGGGTCAGATGTTGTTTTGAGAAACTTTCACAAGCCGGAGCATATGTCCGCCCTCCACAAGAGGATGCTTTGTTTAGTCTGCATCTGGGGTCGGCTTCAGTCAAGGCTTCCTCTGCTACGTTTCACAAGGCCGAAATGAAGTTTTCTGGTTGTAAACTTGCACGACTGAGCATATGTCCGCCTGCCGCTCGGGACGCTCCGTCTAGTCTGCAGCTGGGGTCGGCTTCAGTTACAGCTTCCTCTGCTACGGAATTTAAGCACACATGACTGCATACTAGCTACCCGACTTCGGATATCCAGCCTGCTGCACGAAGAAGGAACCACTTTTCTTCGCCTGTGAAGTCGGACCATCCAGTAGCTAGGGAGACGAGGCCTTGATCGTCGGGACGTTCGGAGAAAGGATCCGTTTCCGACACACCGTCCCAGGAGCAGCATACGGCTAAGGAATGGTAATCTGCTGCCCCTCAGGCTGCGATGATGGACTTGCTGTCGCAGACTGCTCAGCTAATCGCAGTATCCCAGCAAGTGCAGATATAGCCTCCCTCAGACTCAGAATCTGAGCTGTTGGACGGTGCTGGGTCAGTCTAGTTGTCTGTTTGCGCAGATGCAATGGACCAAGAATCGCAACTGATTCTCTCAGATGGTGAAAGGGATAAGAAAGAGGATTACCCTTCCCTTTCGGAACAGTACATGGTTGCGATGGCTTTTCATCCATCAATACTACCCTGATTTTGTTCTGCCAAATCAGAATGCTGCGACGACAAGAGAGAAACCGCTGGCGTCCTTAGGCGCAGACTTTATCTGGACAAAGGAGGAAGTCCTTTCTTTTCCGATTCAATTTATGCAGGTGTCGCAGGCCTTCGGCCATATAGACAACGGCATATTTATCCTCTTGAGTGAGAGGAAGAAGGTGGGTTCTTATCTTCGTCTTCTGTATACATACCGTTTTTGGACCATATTCATTTAAAAATGGTCGGGGAAGATGTTCAGAGAGTTCATCTGCATTTGGATGAGCAGGCCGGGGATCTAGAGGTATCCTTACCTGTAGCATTCACTATTCGCTCAGATTGCAATTGAGACGGCAATTTCTTCAGTTAGAGCGAATTTGGATGTTATGTCTTATACAGATCACCTTACAAGAGCTATGGCGCAACGTCTCAAGGGAAAGGAATTTGAGGATGTTCGTACCTCTCTTAGAGTTCTTTCCAGGGCAATTATGTATACTACGTATATCTCTGTCATAACAGTGGCTAATCTGGAGTTAATCAGACGTAATGCTGCCCTTGCGTTGTCATCACTGATAAGATGAAAAGCTCTCTCTCTGAGTCGCTCCGGTTTCCAGACATTTTATTTTCGACGACTAGCTTTCGTTAGTCTATGAACAGGCTACTAAGAATGCGTCTAATGCTCTGCTTTTGAAGTTGGCGTATCAATGACCCACTTCAGCAGACAAGAGTAAAGGAGGGCGTTCCAGACAAAAATCGTCAAAAGGAAACTCCTCACGAGGGTACAAGATACCCTCTTATAATTACTCTGGAGGTCGTCAGTCTAGTGACTCAGGAAAGGTGCGTAGGTCTGATTGGGACTATAGGTCAGACACCCCTAGGCCAACGAGACGAGGTTTTTCGTGGGGAGGACGTGGTTCCTCCTCCCTTTACCCTCGCAGGTCATATAGGTGATGGTTTAGACCTCTATTGCTGGCCAGTTGGCAGAAGGTTATCAAGCTCCGCAAAAAACTGGATAACAATCACGGAAGGTCATTGGGTGAGAAGTGTAGTCTCGGACAGCTTACGGCTATCATTCTGAGTAAGACCACACTAACAAGTTGTCCGCGTCCAAGTTGCATAAGAGAGTTTCTCCTACCGGAGGTATAAGCTCTCTTATCAAAGGAAGCAATACAGGTCGTCAAGAATCAGGATTCTCAAGATTTTTACAGTCACCTGTTCCTCGTACCAAAGCCAGATGGCTCGTTCCGACCGGTAATAGACTTGAGCTGGATAACAAGTTTATCATGGCTCTAAAAGTTTATTTATGGAAATCATTCAGTCGGTAAAAGCGAGCGTTCGAGTGATCGACTATGCGGCAAGCACAGATCTAAGGATTTGTACTTTCATGTCCTGGTGCCTCCGGCATTCTAAAAGTACCTGCAGTCTGCCGTACAAAGGAAGGTATATCAGTGCAGAACAATATGCTTTGATCTGAATCTCGCCCCCTGGGCATTTCACTCGAATAATGAACTCGGTAATGTCTTACTTACGAGCTCATTTGTCTGCGGTAATGTCGGCTTACTTAGACGACCTTCTACAGGGATACGGCAACAGAATTATTCTTCAGAATGATGTTCAGAGTCTGCTTCTATTACTCTGACGTCTCGGTTTCATCGTAATCGAGAAAAAGTTGAATCTAGCTCTGTACAAGTCATCTATTCACTTGGGATTGAGCTTTGAGACTCACAACAATCTGGTTCGTCTGCCATCACCCAGAGCGAAATTAGTCAGTTGTTATGCTCGCTTTTGTCTACACTCAGACGCATTAATAGTGAGGAAATTCATGTGACTGTTGGAGCTGTGTGGAGCAGCTGTGGATCTCATTCTGATGGGCCGTCTGCGCGCAAGTCCCCTCCAGATATTCTTTACTCAGAACTGGAGTGTGAAGACTCTTACGCTTGAACCAGTATTGTTTTAACGGACCTAGTAAAACAAGGGTTCAAATTTGGGCAGATATTCAGTGGTTAACTCAGGGAGTTACACTGCAACTGCCGGATCCATTTTTCACGATTATGACAGATGTGAGTCAGACGGGTTGGGGTGCAACCCTAAGTCCTGCAGTCTTGAGGTGTCAGGGTCTTTGGGACCCTCGGTTTCAGGAGAAACACGTAAACATCAACGAGATGATGTTAATTATAGCTAGCGCTACAACACTGGATTCACTTAATAACGGACGTCCATGTTCAATTTGATCGGACAACTCGACAGTAGTAGCGTACATCGGGAACCAGGGTGGCACCCTTTCATTTCCGTTATGCCAATTAACGGAGAAGATTTTCCTAGTACATCATGAATCATCATGTTCAACTTTCTATCCGTCATATACCGGGTCGGCTGAACGTACTAGCAGACTCGCTCTCTTGGAAAGGTCGCCTGTTGCAGTTGGAGTGGACGCTCAACAAGCGAGTATTTGGACAGATTTGCAACCAGAGGGATCGCCCCATGATAGATCCGTTTGCAGCGCACCGGAACAATCAGTTACCGTCGTTTTTGTCGCCATGCCCAGACCATTGAGCGTATGCAGTAGACACTCTGCGGATCTCATGGGGATGGATGATAGGATACGCATCAATTCATTTGATTCAGTAGATTATGTTTAAGATCAAACAGTCTCGTTGTGAATCCTACTAGTATCACCTCTGTTGTCACAGAAACCTTGGATCACTCTTCTCAAGTGTCTGTTATGGGACGTTCCCCGGAAACTTCCTCCACGAGAGACCTTCTGTATCAGGGGAAGTTTTTGTTCTTCACGTCCTTCTCTGCCCATAGTGGCATAATGGGGTCTGTTAGACGTGAGGGAACCATTGCGGTTCCTATATTATTTTATGACTAACACAAGAACAATTAAGTAATGCGGGTGAGGAGGGTTTGATATGACTTTGAATCCCCCCCCCCCCCCTCTCACCGCCGATGTGTTTTGAGGCGATTAGCAAGACGTAGTTTTCTTCCCGCAAGCCTTGTATAAGTTTAAATACATACATGCATTCTTCACTTCACGATTGGCGTCTGGGTCGTGTTCTATGGCGACCTCATGGGCACATCCACTTTTTAGTTGGTTGGTTTCCTGTGATTATTCGTCTATATGTCATATACAAGCACATATTTCATCAAAAATAATTGCTAGTCTTTGGGTACCTCAGAGGCTGCATAACCAGTTAACTGGTATTCAGATGATTACATGCGGGGTTTTAATGCTCACATGCATAATAATTATTAGGCCGACGCTTTATTGTATGTTATGGACCTTAGAAATTTTGAATTATTTCGGGGATGGTCCGTGTCGGAGCCTGTTAATCATACCTACTTCCATATCTAGATCCAGGTTTCTATTAATGTCGGTACTCAACACGTATATTCGCACATTTATAGTGTCCTAGATATCGGATAGTACATGATGGGGAGTGTTGTTACTGGAATTTATTGTACACCTGAATGGGGTCGCCTGTGGGTTACCTTTGGAAGTGTGTTTACTCTCCAGAGATCGTTCATTGTGGTTCGATTGGACACGTATATGTTATATATTATATCACCGGTTTTCGACCTATCTGTGTATGCCGTCTCTGGTGTACGTTATATAGCAGGCAATATTATTTACCGGGATCGTCGCTATAGCCTTAACTTCTGAAGTGGCGTTAAGCACCTTTTATTAATAATAAATTAATTCCTGAGTGCCTGTTCAACGAATATTTAGATTGTTTTTTGGTCCCGCTTTTACTGATTCCAGAGTGCTCCCCTCTTTCTTTTTGAAGATTCCTTCAAAAGAAAAGATGGGGGGGGGGGGGGGATTTTTTACCTCTCCTCCGGCTTGATAGGTATGTAACTATGAGGGAAGCTGTTTTGTCCGTAATTATATCCTGCATACAGCTGGAGTTTTATTGTGTATGGTGTATATGTTTGTGGGGGATATTCTCTCATTCTCAAATATGCCATCGTAATTTTGGGGGCTTAGTCCGGGCTAACTTTAAAAATTGGGAACTTGTTACATCCAATTAGCAGAGTCTTCATGCTAAGTATACGGAATTAATTTTAATTTCTTTTCACCTTGGATTACAGGATTGGAACTATGTTGATCTACTAATTCTGAAGTCCTAGGCCCTCCACCTTTTTACGATTCAGCTAGTCTGGGCTATTGGTTTACAGTGTAAAAATATTATAAATTTAAAGTAATTTGTATATTTTTATACTTACCAATGGCCCAGATGGAGATGGCCCTCCCATGAGTGGGCACTCATATACCTCCCCGCTGAATTTTATGTAGTACTCTCTTCTACAAAGAATGATGTTGGCGCCAATTCCAGTCACTTCCTGACGTCTGCGCAGGCGCGGAGAGTAAATGTATGGAGGGCCAGATAGGACTTTTAATTTTTGGTTTTGCAAGCAAATTTTGGGGATTGGAGGGTTCAAAATTTGTGTTTGGCCCTTAATAACTTTTGAGTTAAGCACCAGCTAGTCTGGGCCATTGGTAAGTATAAAAATATTCAAATTACTTTAAATTTATAATTTTTTTGATGTTCAGATATAGACTGACTAGGAGTTGTTGAGAAAGTACTTACATACACATTCATCTTGTTTAGTACATTTATGTTAAATGGAATTTCCCTCTGTGGTGAGACTATTAACCCTTTTACCAGCTCAAATAGCAGATGACACTTGCAAAAAAAGTATGTAATTTACTGAGCAGATGGCATTTGCAAAAAAGAATGTAATTTACAGAGCAGATGGCACTTCCAAAAGAAGTATGTAATTTACTGGATGTAAATCCTACTCTGTTCATGTTCATTCACTTGCTAACTATAATTGACAAATTATCATCAGAAGAAAAAAGTTCCTATCTAATGAGGGAATGTGACCAGTAGTTAGAGAAGGTTGAGGTGTATGGTATTTATACCCCCGCTTCGAAGAAGTGGGGGCTATATAGGAATCGCCCTGTACGTCCGTCCGTCCGTACGTACGTCTTTCCGTCCGGACAAATTCTTGTGTGCGCAACTCCTCCTACATTAATGAACCGATTTTGATGAAACCTTCATCTCTACTAAGTGAACATGTGCATATTCCAAACTTTTTGATCTGCGACAATTTTAACCAGGTTATCTCTCTTGAACTTTGATTTAATATGGGTTTCTATATGAAATTCTTGTGTGCGCAACTCCTCCTACATTAATTAATTTGGACGAAAGTTTACAGACATCATCACTACTAAGTGAACATGCGCATATTCCAAAATTTTTGAACTGTGGCAATTTTAACTAGGTTATCTCCCTTTAACTTAGATTTATTATGGGTTTCTACATGAAATTCTTGTGCGTGCAACTCCTCCTACATTTATCAATCAATTTTTACGAAACCTTTCAAACATTATCACAACTAAGTGAACATAACGCATATTCCCAAATTTTTGATCTGCAACAATTTTAACCAGGTTATCTCCCTTTAACTTGGATTTATTATGGGTTTTCAAATGGGATTCTTGTGTGTGCAACTCCTCCTACATTAATGAACCGATTTTGAATACATGTTGCACATTGTAAATGTGTTTTTCCAAATGTAAACCATATATGTGTGGGCTCTTTAAGAATTCAGTGCTGTTCTGTGGAAGGCCACATGCAAATACAAATTTCAACAACAAAAAATGATCTTTATGTATACATTTCCTTATGGCCTTCGCCTACATGATCAGAAGTGCATTCCTCTAAAAACCCAAAGCGGGGGTATTAATCACCTTCGGTGATAGTTCTAGTTGTTTCTATCAAGATTCATTGATATTATCATGGAAGTGGGATATTAGAAGAAAGCATTTCAAATTGTTGTTGGCTACCCTGGAGGATAGGCTGCATTGAACTTACTTGTTGATGCACCTTGCACTGTCATTACAGCTTTTCATTGTAAATGCTACTTTGAATGTTATCGCCAATCTTGGTTTTAAGCATTATATTATCAGTGACCCACAACTGTTGTTTTCTGCTAGAAAAAATGAATTATGTTCCATGAGAATTGTGTATTGAGGGTAATAAATCAGTTCTCACTGTCGTTATAATGTACCATTATGTAAAGACTGAATATGGTACTGTGGAGTCCACTTAATTGGATATTTCTGAACTGAATAACTCTGTTAAATGAATTTAACGTCCAACACACTACTATTTACTAGGCCTTCAATACAAATTTGATCTGTTAAATGCATGTAGGTAATAGAGTAGATTCCTGTTAATTGAATAAAAAAATTTGTAATATGTCGCAGAATTACCCTGACCACTGCCAAGTTACCCCATTTGGCTTCAGTACATTCAGTACTGGTATTTAATCTATTATATCTTGTGTGACTGTCTGTCAAACACAATATAATAGAATGAATGCTCTGTTTGTCTCTAAAATACAGTAAAGTTCCTGTTAACTGAACACTCCTGTTTATTAGCAGCTCTTCAATTAACAGGGTTCCACTGTGTTACATTTCTGTAGTTAACTATAGCCATTAAATTGTTGGTCATCTGGTATGATTATTGCTAAATCTTCAATTATTATTGGTGACTAATCAATTGGAAAATCTAATAATCATGGCACATCTAGTATTGATCAGTTGAAACTCTGCATAAGCCATAAACAGCAATTTTATTCTTTCAAGATCACAATTTTTATCGGCGACAGCAACTCTATATGTGGGAACGTGGGGCAGTCTGCTTGTAGGTTTGTCTGTTGATCTGTGACCAAAAAGCTTTTAAACTTAATAACTTTTAAAATACTTGATGGAATGACGTCATATTTGGTATGTGAGTATATTTTATTGAGGTCTAGTCCCCTGTTCAGTACAGGTGTTATTGGGAGTATTTTTGTCAGAGTTATTGCCCTTTATGGATTTGTTTCATTTTTCCATCCGTCATAGGAGCAAACTCACAATTTTTATTTATTTTGATACTTATCAGTACTAGTGAAGGGTTTGGAGTAAGAATGAAATATATACTTTGTAATGGACTGTGATGACAAAGATAATTACTCTTTACAGTATCAACAGAGTTGAAAAGTGTTGTGATATTGTCACTGATATCTGGCAGGTTTATAAGAATCACAAAAATCAGAGAATGCTTACAGAATATGAAAGACAAGTCCATCAATGGGAAAGGTTAGTGTAGATTTTATGAACCTTAATTCTCTTTAGATCTTTTCTAGTGACAAAATATCAAAATTCCCCCATAATGCAACAAGAAATTTAACCAATTTATTCTTGTTTTGACAGAGCTCAGTTGAATTAGCTAAATTTCCAGTTGCATTTTGAGAAAATTTTGCTGTATGAAATTTCTGTATTTTGCCATCAATATGCAGAGGGTTAATACATTGTCCAAATCTATTCAGTTCTCTGCAAAAATCATCATTTGTCATTCTTCTCATTTTTTGCCTTTGAAAGCATAGCTCATTACACTCACTGTGAAGCTCATCTTGTATGGAGCTTCCTCTTGAGGTGTAGAATCAAGTTTGTTCAAACGAAATTCGTGGAGCAATATTTGCCTTTGTAATGGGAAGAGCAAGAATTTTGTCCCTGCCCAAAATTTATTTTTTCTGAACCAAAGATCTGATTTGAACCAAATATGGTATGTGGTATAATTGGGTCATAAGTACTCGACTCATGCAAAAAAAAAATTCATCCTGTGTCCCCGTGGGAACCCCAGGAGATAAAAATAGAAATATTTTCAAACGCCCAAACCACACGGAACAGAGAACTGTTATTTGGTATGAAGCATCCTTAGGACTAGTAGAATTGAATGTTTAAAAAAAAATACCATCGGTTATGCCAGGGTGTTCTTTATGGGACATCGAAAAAATGCTGAGTCTGTATTTGCAAGTTATAAAAAAAAAAAAAATTTCTCTAGAACCAATGGTCAGAATCATTTGATATTTAGTATACGGCATCCATAGGGGGAGAGATACAAGTTTGTTAAAATGAAACCCTTTGGTTCATATTTGGGCCCAATACAGGAGTCCGGATTTTTAACCTAGGACAATATGGAGAATGATCTTTAAAAATCTTCTTCTTCAGAACCACCAGTCAAAATCTTATAATGTGTGGCATACATCATTGTTATGAGGGTCAGATTTAAGATTGTTCTAACAAAGTCCATAAGTTAATATTTGGGCTTCCTGTGGAAGCCCAAATTTTAACTTCGTGCAATATAGGAGATAGTTTTTAAAAATCTTCTTCAGATCCACCAGTCAGAATCCTTTCATATTTGGTATACAATATCTCTAGTGGGGGTCAGATTCAAGTTTGTTCAAATCGGATCCCTAGGTTAATATTTGGGCTCCCTATAATAGCCCAAATTTGAACTTAGTGCAATATGAGGGAATTTCTTCAAAAATCTTCTTCCGATTAACCAGTCAGAATCTTTTCATATTTGGTTTACATCATCTCTAGGGGAGTCAGATTCAAGTTTGTTCAGATTAGTCCCTGGGTTAATATTTGCGCTCCCCATGGTAGCCCAAATTTTAACTGCATTATGAGGAAATTTCTTTAAAAATCATCTTCTTCAGATCCACCAGGCGGAATGCTTTCATATTTAGTATACAACATCTCTAGTGGGGGTCAGTTTCATATTTGTTCAAATCGAGTGCCTGGGTTAATATTTTGGCTCCCTATGGGAACCCGAATTTTAACTTAGTAAATATGATGGAAATTCTTCAAAAATCTTCTTCAGATTCACCAATCGGAATCTTTTCATATTTGGTTTACATAATCTCTACGGGAGTCAGGTTCAAGTTTGTTCAAATCAGGTCCATGGGTTAATATTTGGGCTCCCCATGGTAGCCCGAATTTTAACTTAGTTGAATATGAGGAAATTTCTTTAAAAATCTTCTTCTTCAGATCCACCAGTCAGAATACTTTCATATTTGGTACACAACATCTCCAGTGGAGTGTGATTCAAGTTTGTTCATATTGAGCCTCTGGGTTAATATTTGGTCTCCATATGGCAGCCGGAATTGGCCGTGTAACTGAAGAATTAGAAATTTTTTATTAAGTACCCTCTAGAGGTGTATAACTAGGATTAATCCACTCAGGTTGTCTCAAGAGGATCCATAGGGGAGCTCCACTTTTTACATTATGATTAACTGAAGTACAGTCATGATGTTTGGACAATTTTAGTCACTCCTGAGGTGCGCAAGATTTGACAATGGATCTTATGGAGACTGATTGCTTAATGTACATTCATTCTTGGGCTCTATTTATATCGGGTTCTGTTCAAGGTGTGCATTTAGGCCCTGTGGGGCCTCTTGTTTCTTGTTAACCCTTTACCCACTGTACAGGTTATTATAATTTATTATTTTAATTATTGTTTTTTTTTTTCAAATTTTTCGAAAAACTTTAACAAATCCATATCATGTGCCCCCTCTTTGGAGCGAGCGTGAGCATATTTTTTTTCAACTGCTTAATTTACAAATTATGCAGGCAGATGTGGCCGATATATTAACTCGTTGAGGGCTAGATTATTTTTGGTGGTCTGAAATCGTTATTCAAAATTCCTTTTATTACAAATTATTGGAGAGTGCCCACAGGCACTCTCTAATAAGTTGTAATAAATTAAATGTCTATGGACAAAATATTTGCATTTGACTGAATATGAAACATGAACAAGAAAAAATATTCTCTATTGCTCTGGTACCATCACTTTTAGCTTAACTTGACAAGTCAAGATAACCTATTGCCATCATGTGTGCAAAAGTCTGTTCACATTTTCTTTGGCACAGGCTACACCCCGTAGTTCTTGTCCGATCATCATGAAATTTCAATTTTGGTTGTAATCGGTTAACTGTCACAGCTGCAAGAACCCGAAACCTGAAAATCCTTAGCACAGTCTACAGGTCATATTTATGAATGGATATCATTGTAACTTGTTAAGATGACTCTGTATAATGTCAAGATGAGAACGTCCCCGTTTGGCCACGATCCATCAACCGGAATGGCTGCAAGAGCCCAAAAAGCGAAAACCTTTCACACAGTCTACAGGTCGTATTTATGAAGGGATTTTATTTTAAGGTAGCATGACTCCATATAATGTCTAGATGGGAACGTCCCCTTTTGGTTGCGATTGCTCAACCATGGTGGTTACGTGAGCCTAAAGCCCAAAATTCTTTAGCACGGTCTACAGGTCGTATTTATGAAGGGATTTTATTGTAACTTTGTAGGATGAGAACGTCCTTTTTTGGTCAGGTTCAGTCAACCATGACAGCTGCATGGGCAAGTTACCTAGATTCCTTTAGCACAGTCTTCAGCCTGCATAAAGGGATTTTATTGCAAATTTGTGGGATGACTCAGTATAATGTCCAGATGAGAATGTCCTATTTTGGATGTGATCGGTCCACTGTGACAGCCTTCAGGCACATGACCAAGATTTGTTTCGTGTAGTCTACAGTTCATATCTCGGAAGCAATTTCATTGTAACTAAGAAGCATAATTTGGTATGATGTCTAGATGAGACTGTTGTATTTTGGTGACGATTGGTCAGCCATTACTGCCACCTGGTCACTTGACCTAGATTCCTTTAGTATTGCTTACAGGTTGTTTTTATAAAGGGATTTCATTGTAACTTCGTAGGATAACGTGGTATTATATCTAGATGAGACTCTCCTATTTTGGTTATGATCGGTCAGTGATGACCGCCAAACCATCACGTGACCTAGAATCCTTTAGCAATGCCTACAAATAATATTTATGAAGGGATTTCATTGTAACTTGGTAGGATGACTCGTTTTGGAATGATTTTACTATGACTTGGTAACTTTTGTTGACATAAGTTAACTGTTGGGGCCACATCAACCCAGGTCTTAATTCTTTAGTACAGTCTACACTCAAATTATTCTTATTGAAAACACAGCATACAGGGAACAGAAATTAACATATTCTTAATTATCACAATTCTTGTCTTATTTCATAATCCTTTCATAAACATTGAACATTATCCTTTTCATCAAAACTACACACAGTCAAGTTAAGTTCATTTTGAAGGCCCTGATATTGACTTGTAGCACTCAACCATTTAAAGGGCTAAAGCTCTTTATAGTCTAAAAGAATTTATCCATTGTGTAATTTAATTATTTTGATTCTTTTAAACTGGATACTCAGTACAATGAAGATTAAGGATTGATATATTTTGTATTTTGCCTTATTTAGATTCCAAATTAATTTGTAAGGAACAATATTGGGTCAACCCTTTGAACAAGTGTTAGGTATAAAATGATTAATTCTAAAGAATACTTGTCATTGTTCATTGAGAATCTTATGGAATGAATCTTTTTTTGCAGGTCAAGATTAGAAGAAACAAGCATGCAGGCAGTTTCTCAGTTACAAAGTCACTGTCGACTAAAATTGAGTGAAGCATACAGTTTTTATTTTAAGCAAATTGTGTGAGTGTGAAAATAAACTTGTAAAATACAGTGGAGCCCGCTCCATTGTATACCTCTCAATTGAATAACCCGTTAATTGAATATAACTTACAAATGAATTTATTTAACCTGGCTAAAGTGCAAATTTGACCTGTTAATTGCATATATGTTATAGAGTGAACTCCTGATAATGGAATAAAAAACCTTATATCAAAGATTTACTCTGACAATCACCAACTTCCCCTTGTTTATAGACCTATTTGGCCTCAGTACATGTATTATAGGAATTTATTATACGCTAAACGATTGCGGAAAGATAGAAATCATAACCCACTCTTTGAAGATAAAGAAACTTTCACGGTATCAATCAAAAGGGCGGCTTTCAAAGCATCACTTCAAGGTGAAAATAAAGTGTGTCATTTCCACCACACGATGATCCATCAAAGCTAGCTGATCAATTTGGCGAATTCTTCATCCAAAAAATAAAATTAATTCAGGAAAAAATTAAGAACATAAATGTAGACAAAATTGACATCAAACAGAGACCATCAGAAAAAGAGCTTTCAACTTTTCGACCTTTAGAAATCCACGAGGTAACCAAATTAATGAAAGAATCCTTAAATGCCTCATGTCAACTCGACCCAATGCCAACATCTATTGTCAAATCATGTGTAGACTCTTTGGCTCCTGTAATGACAAAAATGATCAACATGTCTCTGCTAGAAGGATATGTGCCTGATGGGTGGAAAATAGCAATTGTTAATCCTCTTCTGAAGAAACGAGGTGCGGAACTTGTGTTTAAAAACTTCCAACCAGTGAGTAACTTACCGTTCGTCTCTAAGCTGTGTGAAAAAGCCGCAATTGACCAACTAATGTTTCATAATGACAGGCATGCTCCATTACCAGTCAACACGTCTGGATTCAGAAAATTTCGCTCGACTGAAATGGCATTACTCAAGGTTCAGAATGACATCCTCGTTAATATGGAGTCTGGAAGGGTAACATTGCTTGTTCTTTTAGACCTTAGTGCTGCTTTTGACATTGTTTGTCATAAAACTTTGCTAGAGACAGTGAATTCTGATTTTTGACTTAATGGTGTTGCTGCTAGCTGGCTATCATCATACCTCAAGAATAGACAGCAGCGTGTATCAATAAACAGTAATCTGTCAAAAGACTTCCATCTTGAATGTGGAGTCCCACAGGGCAGTTGCCTCGGTCCTGTTCTGTTTCTATTCTATATTTAAAAAATGTTCACCATCATTGAATCTCACCTACCTGACGTCCATGGTTATATTGATGACACACAGGTCTATCTCTCTTTTTGACCATCAATCAAGGATCAAACTAAAGCTCTAGAAACTATTAAATCATGTATTTTGGACATTCGCACATGGATGGTTTCAAACAAATTAATGATAAATGATGAAAAGACTGAATTCTTAATAATTGGTTCATGACAACAACTCACTAAAGTTGACATCATTTCAGTGAAGGTAGGAGATTCCGCCATCAGTGCAAGTAACTGTACGTAATCTTGGTGCCTTCTTCGACTCTACCATGTCTATGGATAGACATGTTACAAATATGTGCAATAAGGCTTTCAGAGGTCTATACAAAGTTAAACAGATAAGACAGTTCCTCACCAAAGACTCTACAAAAACCTTAGTTCATGCCTTTGTAACTTCACATTTGGATTATTGTAATGCCTTACTGTTCAACCTTCCACAATATCAGTACTCTCGCTTGCAGATGGGACTAAATGCATCAGCCCGAGTGGTATGTATGGTATCACGATCTCAACACATCACTCCTGTTCTGAGGGATATGCACTGGCTGCCAGTTAAGTACAGAATAATTTTCAAAACTTTATTATTAGTTTTTAAGACACAAAACAACATGTCACCAGCCTACTTAGAACTCTTTAATACCAAGAATGTGTTCAATACAACCTGAGGTCCGATGGTAAAATGCTGCTACATGTTCCAAAACAAAGGTTAAGACATTTGGAGATAGGTCATTCTCATTTGCTGGCCTTTACTTGTGGAATAATTTACCAGAACACCTAAAAAGACTGTCAAATGTCAACCTTTTCAAGAAAGATCTCAAAAGATACCTGTTTCAAAAAGCCTATAAGTGATGTTCTGGACTGTAAGATACTGTATATATTCCGTTTGTATATTTGCACGAGCTCAGTAACATGTACAGCGCCTTAGAATATGGTTCTATATCTTCTGAACTATAATTTTGACGCTGTATAAATGTGTATATTATTATTACTAATACGAGTCAAATTATCACTGGAAATGATCAATTTGTTCTAAATACGTATACATGTATTGAAAAGAAAATCTAGTGTTTTTGAATGGATACCGATCATTTCCAGCAATAATTTAACATGTATTCACCTTGAATTGATGCATGAAACCCACCAGCTGAATCAGATCGCAAGACACTACCTTTTCCAAGTATCGATCAAATCACTTCTGCATATCAATGCGCTTCAGCTGTTCAAGGTTGAAACAAGTAGAATTATCAATAGGAATGATCAGATTCTTATAAAAAGTGTATAATAAAAAGAAAATATAGTGTTTTTAAGTGGATACCGAAAATTATCTCACTTGTGACCAAGACAAATGGTTATTTTCACTCGTGCAAGTGCTCTCGAAAAATAAACATTTGCCTCTGGTCACTCATGAGATTATTTTTGAGGGCTGAAAAATTAAACCAACTATATTTTGTTTGACAGAACTCACTGAGATTTGCCAAACAAGTTATAGTTTGATACAGCTTGTTAAATTTGCAACTGCATTACGGGCAATTCACTGCTGAAAACATCGTTTTTTCCACAAAATAGTATCCCGATCTACCTTTCTAATTCCAGTTATTTTCAGGACTGTTTTGTGGATTAACAACCCCCACCAAAAAAAAGAACCCCCCATCCCTTTTCCTCAAATTCAAAGGAAAAGAGAAACAAGAATTTTTTTATTGTCCTTATTTAGCCTATTTTACAAGTTAAACATAAGGGAGACATTGATAATCAAATTGTTGATCTCAAATCCTGACAAATTCAAAGAGTCATTTTTTTTCTTTTCAGTGTTCTTGGTAAATCTATAAGTCGTTTACAAAAGGTGGAGAAAAATATACAAAGTGTCATGGATTGTCAACAGTTACTGTCATCCAAGATGAGTGAAGTAAGATTTTGTGTTGCTATACATGTATCTTTTTATCCATTAGGAAGAAACAGTGGAAGGATGTGTTCAGGGCTGTAACTTATAATTTTTATGTAAAATTATTTCATGTTCCCTAATTTCGGGGCATGGGCCTGATGTTTTCATTCTTGTTATGAAATCTCCACTGTTTGTTCATTGTTTCCTCTCTCCCTTTCCTTGATACCCTCTAGCTAATCTCCCATGCTTTTGGCATAATTTTGGAAATTTTTTTACTGAAATTTCTTGGGAGTTTTTAGCATAGTTACAGAATGTTTATTCTGCTTTCCCCATGGTTACGTCCTCACCCTAGGGATGTTTAGGTGTTTTGGTCATGCATCTACCATCCGATGTACTGCAGTTTCTTCTGTGGAAGTTTCTGCTTTACATCGGATAGTGTTTTAAAATTTTTTTACTGATTTTGGGCCATATTTTCAGTGCCTGGAGTCTTGTTTCCAGTTTTTATTCACTTTTGTTTACGTTGACAACGGTTACTTCTGACATTGATTCCTTGTCTTCTCCAAGGTTTTGTTCATAGCCAGATACATTAATATTGTCCGTAAGTGTAACACTAATTTTTAGATATGTTTTAAAATTTTTGTCCACACTTAGGCTTTTTTGGGAACTTGGGCTCCTCTCAAAATTTTTTCTTTTGAATTGTTTTTCAAAATTTTTGTAATGGATTATATTATTATTATGTATCTTTGTATTTTCAAGGGTTAGTGCGAGTACTACGGCTGTTTAATATTTTTTCAAAATATGAAAGAATATTGTTCAAATTGTAAATCGAGGAAGCCTTCCTCTGATTCTCATGCTCATTGTATTTGCTGTAGCCAATGTACTTGCACTAATTCTTGCTCAGTGTGTGCCAATTGGGATGACAATCGTTGGAGACGTGTGTCACGGTATATTGTTAGTGGTGAGAGGTCCATACCGGTCCTCTCGCCACAGGGTCACTCTAGTTTTTCACTCTTTTTTTCAGAGGAACAAGAACAGGGTGATGTTTCTGTGATGTCTTCAGGAAGTGTGCTACTGTCGTCACAATCAAATGAAGAGCTAGCGGCAAAAGTGCTCAATGAAATACGACAAGTGCCTAGATCCTTAGTAGGATTGACGACCTTGTCGCCAGCTAGCTTGCCCGGTGAAGCTATCACTCGTAAAGTGGGTGATGTGACACCGGGTTCATCCGTTGCGGTCCAGGAGAGAAGGAGTGTTGCGAGCACTATAAACTCGGATCACGCGCACCCGGCGACAATGGATCGGAGGATGGAACAGAGGAAGCCAGACAGTCCGGTAGCTAGCTTGTTCAGGTCTCTGCAGACCGCGAGCGAGAGAGGTCCCTCTCTCTTACAACAACACCTGGGCCCAGATGTTGTACGTAACGTTCGTCAGATGGAGCATACGTCCATTCTTTCTGCTTGGGACACTCCTTCGCATAGACAGCCGGGCACCGCTAGTCTCCTGGCTTCCTCATCCACACGTCAGCACACACGACCGCACCTTGGCTACGTGACCACAGATATCCAGCCTGCTTCGCCAACCAGGGATTCCACGTCAACCAGGTCACTCCATCCGGTAGCCAAGGACACGAGGCCTTACCGTCCCAGGAGCTTCCAGCGGCTGAACAATGTAAGACCGTGGCTCCACAGGCCTCTGTGATGGACTTGCTATCGCAGATAACACAACTCATCGCAGCATCCAAGCAACCTTCAGAAACTCTTTCACATCAGGAACTGTCTGAGGAAGCTGGGTCAGGACGCTCCCCTGCAGTGTCAGAAAGGGATGACCGAGATTCACATTTGGTCCAGTCGGATGGTGAACGGGAATCAGCGGAGCTGGAATTTTCCCTTTCAGAACAACATAAGGTGGCCGTAGATTTCATCCGGGAACACCTTCCAGAAGTTGTTCCTCCGGACCAGAGAGCTGCGATACCAGATAAGAGACTGATAGCGTCACTGGACACAGACTTTTTCGGCCGGGATAAGGACGTCGTGCCTGAGTTTCTGGCCCAGTCCAGAAATGTCTCACACACATTTGAATTGCTGAATGACGCTATTTTCAGGCTAGCCTCTTAAGACTGGCAGATCCAGTTTCTTATCATCTCATGCTCTGCATTTGCGGTTCATCAACAGTAGAAATAGAACAGTAGAAATAGATTTGAAACGGCAGGACAGGGCGTTCCGAGAGTTCCTCTGCGTTTAGATGACTAGGCAGAAGACTTGGAGTTGTCATTGCCGGCGTCTATGTCGATTCTCTCCAGTACGTTGCAGATGACAATCTCGTCTAACAGAGCCAGTTTAGACACCTTATTTTATGCAGGTCACCTTACCAGAGCATTATCACAACGTCTCGATGGAAAAGAATTCCAGGATGTTCAAACTTCCTTGAGAGTTCTTTCGAGGGCTGTAGCATATTCCACGTATAATTCCGCCCTTTCAGTGGCAAATTTGGAGTTAGTCAGACGTGATGCTGCCCTGGCTTCATCCACAAGAGTGGATTCTAAGGTGAAAAACTCTCTTCGAGTCGCTCCGGTTTCAGGAGAGCTTCTCTTTGATGGTAAGCTTTCACTAATCTATGATCAGATTACTAAGAATGCTTCGGACTCTCTGCTCTTTAAGTCTGTTTCGAAAAAAACGGACTCCGCAGAGAGAAGTAAGTCAGGGACTTCTGGGGCGAGTACGTCCAAGGGAAGTTCCTATAGAGGTTCTAAAAAACCTCTACCTCTTACTCTAGAGGCCGTCAGAGTAGCGACTCAGGTAGGGGACGTAATACTGGCTGAGACAACCGGTCAGATGCCCCTAGGTCGACTGGTCGAGGTGCGGGTCGGGGAGGACGTAGTTTCTCCTCCCGCAAGCCTCACAGGTCCAGGAGGTGATGGTCAGAACCTCTTTTGCGCTCCAGTGGGCGGAAGGCTGTCAAGATTCTTAACCAATTGGTTGTCAATTACGGACGACCGATGGGTTCAGGGGGTTATTTCGGAAGGTCTAAAACTGTCCTTCAGGGGAAAAACCTCCGTTCACACGAAGTCCACATTGGACTCGGCTTCCGTCAAACCTTCAGAAGAGAGATTCGCTTCTATCAGAGGTGCAATCTCTTCTGAAGAAGAACGCAATAGAGGTCGTAGAAAACCAGGAATCTCCCGGTTTCTACAGTCACCTGTTCCTGGTACCAAAATCAGATGGCTCGTTCCATCCAGTTATAGATCTAAGCTGGATAAACAACTGATCGTGGCTCCAAAATTTTATATGGAGACCATTCGATCGGTGAGAGCAAGCATTCAAGTGAACGATTACGCTGCGAGCATAGATATCAAGGATGCATACTTTCATGTCATGGTACATCCGGCATTCAGAAAGTACCTTTGTTTCGCTGTCCTAGGAGTCATTTATCAGTTCCGAGCAATGTGCTTCGGTCTGAATCTAGTGCCCTGGGCCTTTACTCGAATAATGAACTTGGTAATGACTCATTTCCGAGCTCATTCGTCTGCGGTAACGTCGGCCTACTTGGACGACATTCTTCAGAGGTATGGTGACAGATTAACGCTTCAGAACAATGTTCAGAGTCTGCTTCAACTGCTCCGACATCTCGGTTTCATCGAAAAGAAGTCGGATCTAGTTCCGTCCAAGTCGTTCATTCACTTGGGAATGAGCTTCGCGTCGCACAGCAATCTGGTTCGTCTGCAGTTACCCAGAGTGAAATTAGTTATTACGCTCGCTTTTGTCTTCACTCAGATGTAGTGACAGCGAGAGAATTCATGCGACTGATAGGTTTGTGCGGAGCCACCGCGGATCTTATTCTGATGGGGCGCCTACGCACTCGTCCACTCCAGATATTTTTTACTCAAAATTGGAGTGTGAAGATTCATTCGTTTGAAACGAACATCATCTTGTCGAACCAAGTAAAACAAGGGATTCAGACTTGGGCAGTTATTCAGTGGTTAACTCGGGGAGTGCCACTGCAACTGCCGGATCCGATTTTTACGATTATGACGGATGCGAGTCAAACAGGTTGGGGTGCAACTTTGAGCCCAACAGATTCGAGGTGCCAGGGTCTTTGGGATCCGCAGTTCCTAAACCAGCACATAAACATCAAAGAGATGATGTCAATTTGGCTTGCGCTACGTCATTGGATGAACATTATTCAGAATTCACATGTTCAAATTCTGTCCGCCAATTCGACAGTAGTAGCATATATTTTGGGAACCAGGGAGGCACTCATTCCATTCCGTTGTTCAACTTAATGGAGAGAATCCTTCTGTTTGTCCTAGAGCATCAGGTTCTTCTGTCGGTCCATTATATCCCGGGTCGTCTGAACGTTCTAGTGGACTCCCTTTATTGGAAAGGTTGTATGTTGCCATCAGAATGGACTCTCAACAAACGAGTATTCAGTCAGATCTGCTACCAATGGGATCGTCCGATTATAGACTTGTTTGCGACGCATCTCAACAATCAGTTGCAGATGTATGTGTCGCCATGCCCAGATCCTCGAGCATTCGCAGTAGACGCTCTCTCGATCTCTTGGGATGGAATGATAGGATACGCGTATCTTCCAGCTCCGTTGATTCAACAGATATTGCTAAAATCAAGCAATCTCACTGCAAGATTCTGTTGGTAGCATCTCTGTCACCCCAGAGACCATGGATAAATCTACTCAGGTGTCTGTTGTGGGACATTCCTCGGAAGCTTCCTCCATGGGAGGACCTTCTGTCGCAGGGGAAATTGCGTACACTGCATCACAACCCGCAAGGTCTCAACCTTCACGTATTTCTGTTGTGCGGTCCTTCTTGCACGGCAAGTATTTTACAGGACGAGCAGTGGATGCATTTTCTAACTGTAGGAGGATCTCCTCTTCGCTAAATTATGCTACTAAGTGGAAGGTTTTCTCTTGTTGGTGTAGGGATCATTCTATTGATATTTATGATCCGTCCATTCTAGACATTGCTAATTTTTTGGTCTACTTGTTTGACGAGATCAAACTGCAGCCAATAACTATTAAGGGTTATAGGTCTATGCTATCGGATACTTATGCTCATCATGATAGCTTACAAATTGGCTCTAATGTCTCTTTATCAAAGTTAGTTAAAAACTTTTCAATAAATAGACCTAGAACCCTTAGGTTAATTCCTAAGTGGAATTTAGCTTGGGTTCTTCTGAAGTTAAAAGAAGCGCCATTTGAACCCCTTGACACGGTAGACTTCAAATACTTATCTTATAAGACAGCTTTTCTCTTAGCCTTCTCTTCTGCTAGAAGAGTTAGTGAGCTTCATGCACTATCTGTTGATGATTCTCACTATCGTAGTGTTGGTACCGGTAATACTATTACTTTGACTACTATGTTGGATTTTTGGCTAAGAATCAGGCTCCTAATAAGTACCCTGAACCTATTGTTATTAACTGGTATTAACTGGTTGAGTGATAAATTATTTTGCAAAAGTGATCTGAAACATAGGTATTTATTATTATAAGATACCATGCCACCAGCCAGAGTGCCCTTAGTTTAGCAAATTTTGGTTCTAAATAATTGTTTTGTTGCAATTTATTGGAGAGTGCCAACTGGCAATCACCAATAAATTGCAACCAAACAGTTTTATATAATTTTTTTTTCTTCTACTGCTAAGCAAGCATCAAGCTAATTCATACAGTGTTAAGCCACTAAAGTGGCTTCCAGCACTTTTCAATAGAGCCATGATAGTGGCTTCTAGCACTCAACCAGTTAAGGCTCTTCCGTCCTCAGACGAACATAGGCCTTTGCTGTGTCCAGTTAGAGCGATGCATATTCACAAATGTAGATCTGAGTTTATCAGAAAGGGACGAAAACGTTTCTTTCTGTCTCTGCTGCCTAATAGAAGGGACATCACGGTCCATTCTATTTCAAGGTGGATTCAATTGACTATTCGTACTGCTTATGAAAAATTATCTTCTACTCAGCAGTCTGTGCTTAAGATTTCAGTGCATGAAGTGAGGGCGCTGTCTACATCTTGGGCTTATGCTAATAGTATTGCTATTACCGATTTGATGAAGGCTGCATACTGGTCTCAGCCTTCTACGTTCACAAATTTTTACCTTAGAAATATTGAGTCTATTTCCGGTGACCTGCGTTGTTTAGGTCCGTTATCTGTTGCTCAGAATTCATCCACTAAACAATTGCAACTATAGTTATGTAGGCTTTCTGTTCCAGCAGTGACTCTGTCCTGCTGCCCTCTTCGTCCTGGGGTGATTGACCCAGAGCAAGGGGATGGTGGGGGGGGGGGGGGGGGGGGGGGGGGGATGGTGTTCCCTTATATCACCTGCTTTATAGTGAAAAGCAAGGGAATACCTCCTCTGGAGTCAGTAATTCCGAGTCGGTGCTGGGATGGTTTTAAAGTGTAAAGCTAATGTTTATCTCATTTATGTAATATTTTTAAAGTGTAGCTCGGTGTGAAGCATTTGTATATCTCACGTGTCAAACGAGCGTTAATATACAATCCTCGGACACTTTTAAATGAGTATAAAGAGTCTCATTCTCTGGACTATCTTTATTTTTTGGCTTTCCTTTAAAGAATTAATATAATTGGTTATACTTGATGTTAATAGAGATCATTGATGTTATTGTGCTCAATTACGATTTGGTAATGTGTCTTTCTTATTTTGTA
Organism: Pictodentalium vernedei; assembly: GCA_031216915.1. Taxonomy (NCBI): domain Eukaryota; kingdom Metazoa; phylum Mollusca; class Scaphopoda; order Dentaliida; family Dentaliidae; genus Pictodentalium; species Pictodentalium vernedei. The sequence continues at coordinate 685,519,520 of CM062296.1, read as the reverse complement.
TAAACAAGAAAGATACAGGGGATAATTCTGTTTACATGTAATTGAGCCTATTGGATTTTCCTTTATGTCCTAGGCCCTCCAGCCTTTTTTTTTCTATTCAGCTAAGTCTGGGTCATTGGTACAGTATAAAAATGTTAAAAAATTTATAGTAATTTATATATATTTTATACTTACCAATGACCCAGACGGGGATGGCCCTCCCATGAGTTGGGAACTCATACCTCCCCGCTGATTACATAACACTTACCAGGCACTGGTTGTAAGAATGAAGATTTGGCGCCAATTTCGGTACTTCCTTGACACTGCGCATGCGCAGTGGACAAAAGTATGGAGGACCATATAGGACATAGATTTTTTGGATTTTGATGCAAATTTTGGGTATTGGGAGGGCAAAATTTGTGTTTGGCTCTGAATTTTAAGAGTTAGCACCAGCTAAGAATGGGTCATTGGTAAGTATAAAAAATATATAAATTACTATAAATTTTTTAACTTTTTATACTTACCAATGACCCAGACTTAGCTGGTGCTAACCCCAAAATATCTAGGGCTAAACACAAATTTTGCCCCCAATCCCCAAAATTTGCATGCAAAACCGAAAATTAGAAGTCCTATCTGGCCCTCCATACATTTACCCTCCGCGCATGCGCAGATGCCAAGAAGTCACCGAATCTGGCGCCAATCATCATTCTTTGTAAAAAAGATATACTAATTCAGCGGGGAGGTATGAGTGCCCAGTACTGCCCACTCATGGGAGGGCCATTCCCGTCTGGGTCATTGGTAAGTATAAAAAATATATAAATTACTTTAAATATTTTCATATTTTTATACTGTAACCAATGACCCAGACTTAGCTGAATTGTAAAAAGGTGGAGGGCCTAGAACTTCCGAAATAGTAGATCAACATAGATCAAATCCTTCAATCCATGATGAAGAAATTAGAATAATTAGAATTTACATGTATGTCTCTTTATATCATAATAGAAGAGACATATCCTAATATGGATCCCTGCTCAGTAGGTAGAGGTGCAGGCTGCAAGCCGAGAGGTCCTCGGTTCGAATCCCACCTGCGGCAACCGCGTTGTGTCCTTGGGCAAGACACTTCATCTCCACTGCCCGCGTGGGGGCACGATGACGCCGTGTACTAAGGCGTACTGCACGTCAATGGTACGCATGTCTTCAACCAATCTAACCCTGCCTGTGCTGCAGTGCGGAGTTACGATGTTGGGGAGCTGGCAGCTGCTCGTCGTTGCTCGGTGGTTCTCTCCGGGTACTCCGGCTTCCTCCACCCGTAAAACTGTCACGGTCATGGTTAGCCATTGTGCATAAATATGTGACCTTAAACATCAATAAATAAATAATAATATGGATCCCAGTTATGTAAATCCTAAATGCGAGCATGAAATCAATTAGGATGTAACAAATAAACAATTTTTAAGACTAGTCTGGACTAAGCCCTAAAAATTAGAATGGCATATTGAGAATAAGAGAAAATTGCCCATAAACCTATGCCAAACAATAATGCTACAGCTGATCACCGAATATAGTATGGACAAAACAGCTTCCTTAATAGTTACATACCCAATAAGCCAGAGAAGTGGACAAAATACCCCCCCCCCCCCCACCCTTTTTTTTGAACATATCTTCAAAAGAAAGAGGGGAGAGCTCTAGAATCAATAATCAGAACCCGGAAACGATATAAATAAATATCGATCAGGCACTCAAAAATTAACTCCTGAATAATAAATGGTGCTTAACGCCACTTCACAAGCCAAGGCTATAGCAATGATTTTGGTAAATAACATTATCCGCTACAAAATATGCACTGCAGACGGTGTATACAGGTACAACGAAATCAGTGAAATAATAATATAACATACACATACAAAAGCGAGATACGATGAACAATCTCTGCAGAGAAAACATGCTTCAAAATCATTCACAGGAGGCCTCTGTAATATTAAATCCGGTAAGAACACTCTCCAATGTGTACTATTTGGTATCTACAACTATAAACACATGAGAATATGCAATTTGAGAACCGACAAAATAGAGACAAGGATCTAGAAATGGAGGTAGGTATGATTAACCAGCTACTAATGCAACAGAACTGCATATATGCCAATGAGGGTACCATCCAACACGACCCAAACACATAGTATGTATGTATTAAGATATATATACGCGACAGTGTATGAGTGTGGGGGGGGGGGGGGGGGGGGGATTCGACTTCACGTCGAAACCTTCTCTCCCACATTAATCGTCACTGGTACAGACAGCAGTAATATAGTGATCACAAAGCTCTTTCACGTCTGACATAAACAAAACTTCCCTTGAAAAAGAAAACCCTCTTGTGGTGGAAGCTTCTGGTGAATGTGCAATAACAGACACTATAACCTCAACGTAATCAATAGAAACAAATGAATTGAGGGATCCACCTATCCTATCATTCATTCCCATGAAAATGGCTGAGCGTCAATTGCACTCAAATGCCTAATACTGGCGACACAAATAATGCAAAGTATTATTCCTGTGCGTCACAAACTTAACTATCTTGAAGTGATCCTATATAAGATCATGTAATAGCCATACAGTTAGAATAAGCCCAAGATGTAGCCAGTGCTTTACTTCATGCGCTGAATTCTTAAGCACTGACTGCTGATTGGAAGATAAATTTACCTAAGCAGTATGAATAGCTAACTGACTTATTAAACAATAGAATGAACGTAAACGTCCCTTCTATTGGAAATTAATGACAAAAGAAGAGATCTTCTCTTCTGATAAACTCTGATCTGTGTCTAATCCAAACTTGACCTTATGTTAGAAGATTCTCTAAAACAAAACAGGTCTAGAGCGAAAAACGTCTACCACTCCAGTTAAGAATAACTGGAGGGGATGTGTGCATAAGCAACCCATCGAAATAACATTCATAGCCGCTCTGCACAACCACATCCGGCGCATAAAATTTCAGCTGTTAGTGCGTCAGATAATAGATAAAAGCGAGCCAAACAGCTGGCTATTTCACTCTGTGAAACAACAGATGAACCACCTAGATGAAAAAGAATTGTGGGATATGTGTATCCTATCATTAATCCCATGAGACATTATCTAGTTCACAAAACAAGTAATCTAAAGAACTATACTCGCTACATTGCCGAACACTCGCTTTTCGACTGAAAGATAATCATAAATAACCTAATTATCCAGTTCCAGTCAAAAAGGTCGGACCGAGCTCTATAAAAGCCTCGAGCCACCGGCTCAGGGGTGTCTGATCAGTAACTCAAACAGACATAAACCCCCTATCCAAGTGCTGTATAGACAATCCTAAAGAAATATATAGGAGAGATACCTATACTTTCGCTATGAGTCCTGAAAGACGAACTGAGTCTAGGACAACCTCTCCTACTCTTTCTGTTGGTGTGGTCGAGTAGACCCCAACTTAAAGAGTTAAGTGTTGATGCTTTCTTGTAGCTTAATCCTACAATAATGAAAGCTTACCATCAAAGACTTAGGTACACCTATACCTTCACTATGAGTCCTATAGACGATCTGAGTCTAGGACAACCCCTCCTTTAATGAAAGCTTACCATCAAGACTAGAGTCTGGAAAACTAAAGCGACTGTAGCAAGTTTTCCACCTAGTCAAATGTTAAACATCAGAATAACTCCCACTTAACATTAGTTAAGACAGAGATATATATATATATAGGTCTGGAAAGAATTTTTAAAAGGTACAAACGACCACAAAATTCCTTTCCATATAGACGTTGCGTCACAGTACTTAAAATTGAATTACATAAGACCATGAGTCTAAATTCACTCTGAATAAGAAATTATCTTCTCAATTGTGTCTGAGCGAACAGCAAAAGATGAAGGTAAGGCTACAACTAAGATCTTAGCGTGCTCATTAACACAGAGAAACTCTAAACACATCTTCTCCTGTTGTTTTTTAAAAGTAGGTGAACAAACACAAACAGTTGAAATTACAGAAGGTGATAAGAAACCGAATTACTTCTTCCCACAGGAAGTTAAATATGGTGTCGTCTACACAATCGAAGACCTGTGACACCCCTGTAGACTTAACTGGAAAGAGATCTTATTATCCTGCTCTTTGTCCAGATGAAGTCAGCGTCTAACTACGCTAGCGGTTTCTGATAATTACTTGCAGTATTGTAATTTACTGGAACAAGTTCAAGGAAACGATAATGTATAGTATCCATATCATCCATGAGTTGTTCCGAAAGAGAAAGTTACCGTATCCCTTTCATCATTCATCAGAATCAGTTAGAATCACGGTCACCAGCATCTGAACAGGCAGATGACTGGACCGATCAAGCACCATTCAACAGCTCAAGTTTTGAGACTGACGTTGAGTGCTTCTGCCTTAGCAGGAATACTGCGATTAGCTGCTCAATATGCGACAGCAAGTCCGTTACGGAGACCTGAGGAGCAGCAGTCATGAATTGCTTGTCCACCGGCTGCTCCTGGGACCGGGCGTCCAAGATGACTATTACAGCGGACGTCCCGATGAATGAAGCCTCATCTCCTTGGCTACTAGATGGTGCGACTTTCTTCACAAAGATGGAACTTTTGACGATGCATACTAGATATCCAAAGTCACTTAGCCAATGTGTGGTCGGGCGTGATTGGTAGATGCAAAAGAAGCCAAACTGTAGCCGCCCCCGGCTAAGAATTGAACTAAGGGTACCAGACAATAGCTATGTACGTAAGCTCGGACTGACGCAAGTTTCTGCCAACAACACCCGGCCCCAGATTATGTTAAAATAGAGAGAGGGGTCACCCTCTTACTTGCAGTCTGGAGAGACCTGAACGAGCATACCTCAGAACTTGCCGGCTTCTCCTTCCATCAACACAGGGTGAGCATGAATGGATTAAATAGTGCTCGCTACACCCTTATTCTCTCTTGACCACTACGGACATACCCGGCGTCACACCACTGGTCTATGTGATAGATCTGACGGTTGAGCTAGCTGGCGACAAGAGACGTAAACCTCTTTTGAAGCCTAACCCTTGTCTAATATCATTGAGCACTTTTCCACTAGCTCTGAATGCCATGCACATGCGACACATCCGGTGTCACGGTACTCATATTCAATCTTAACCGCTTCACTGACGTCAGGGAACTGAAACCACTCATCGCGGTTTATAGCCCTGTGCAATATAAAGATCACTTTGTCCGTTATGTAGATATACCCGGCGTCACACCACTCGTCTACGTGATAGATCTGCCGGTTGAGCTAGCTGGAGACAAGGGACGTAAACCTCTTTTGAAGCCTAGCCATTGTCAATATCATTGTCACTGTCCTCATATTCAATCTTAACCGCTTCATCGGCGTTAGGGAACTGAAACCACTCATCGCGTTTTATAGCCCTGTGCAATATAAAGATCACTTTGTCTGTTATGTAGATATACCCGGCGTCACACCACTAGTCTACGTGATAGATCTGCCGGTTGAGCTAGCTGGAGACAAGGGACGTAAACCTCTTTTGAAGCCTAGCCCTTGTCTAATATCATTGAGCACTTTTCCACTAGCTCTGAATACAATGCACATCCAGTGTCACCGTCCTCATATTCAATCTTAACCGCTTCACCGGTGTCAGGGAACTGAAACCACTCATCGCAGTTTATAGCCCTGTGCAATATAGATCACTTTGTCTGTTATGTAGAGGAAACCATAAGACTAGCCGACCCCGGCTGCCTATTAGACGGGACGTCCTGGACAGGAGGCATGGACGTATACTCCGACTGATGCAAGTCCCCTACCAACAACATCTGTCCCCAGATGATGCTGTAAGAGAGAGAGTCCTCTCTCTTGCTCGCGGTCCTGGGTGACCTGGACGAGCGTACCTCAGAACTTGCCGGTTTCCTCCTTCCATCGTCGCTGGGTGAGCATGGTTGCATATCATAGTGTTCACTCCACCCTATATTATCTCCTAGCCTGGATTGGATACACCCAGCATCACAGTTCTCAAAGGCCTGGGTAACCACTACACCGGTCAAGCTAGCTGGCGACAACAGACTTGTGCGGTCGTGTGTGCTTTTCGAACGTAGAGGAAGCTATAAGACTTGCTGACCCCGGCAGTCTGTGGAAGGAGCGTCCCGGACAGGAAGGCATGGACGTAAGCTCCAGCTGACACAAGTTCCTACCAACAACCTCTGACCCCAGATGTTGTTATAAGAGAGAGGGGCCTCTGTCTTGCTCACGATCACCGAAGACCTGGACAAGCATACCTCAGAACTTGTCGGCTTCCTCCTTCCCGTGCTTCCTCCTTTCCGTCGTCGCAGGGTGAGCATGTTCGTATTTTATAGTGCTCGCTACACCCGTATTCCTCTCCTGGACCGCAACGGACTTACCTGGCGTCACATCACCCATTTGAGGGGTGATGCAACCGCCGGTCGAGCTAGCTGGTGACAAGGCCGTAAATCCCTTTTGGGACCTAGGCACTTGTCTAATTTCATTGAGCACTTTTCCGCTAGCTCTATAATTCGACGATGGAAGCACACTCCCTGACGGCGTCACGAAACCACACCATGTTCTTGTTCCCCTGTAAATAGAAACTAAAAAACTATAGTGACCTTTTGACGAGAGAACCAGTAGTATCCACTCGCCTAACACAAACCATGACACCCGTCATCCAATGGAACAAGAATTAGTGGTAGTACATCAACTATACTCAAGACAACGACCAAGTAAATAGAGGAACTGCTGCCTCCATTTTCCCTTCTATTAGATAAATATTATTACCTAAATTCCAATATATGTCATTGTACCACCACCAAATCTACATATAATATAAGATAACATTAAAATACAATCGATGAAATAAATATATCCCAAAGAAAAATTCCTTCAAAAATAAAATAAAAATTTTTGAAAAAATTTCTCTTGTATAAGAGCCCAAATTCCCAAAGGGAACGATGAGCCCAAAAAAGCCTAAGTGTGGACAAAATTATAAAAATCTGCTGTAAAATTAAGTACCACACTATCAGAATATTTAATGTTACCTACAACTGTCGTTCCTAAACAAAAATAGGAAACTACCTAGAGCATTGTAAAAGTAAACAAAAACCGGAAACAAGACCCCAGGCAACACAGCCCGAAGTCAGTAACAGAAACAAGACTATCCGATGTAAAGCAAGATCTTCATCAGAAGATAAAACGATACATTGGATGTATGATGCATGACCCAAAACGCCCAAACACCCCAAGGGTGAGGACGTAACCATGGGGATATACAGAATAATCTTCTGTATAATACGTTAAACTCCCAAGAAATTTTTTTTTAGAATTTCAATAAAATAAGCCAAAAAGCTTGGGAGCTTAACTGGGGGATCAAGGGAAGGTAGGGAAGGAATACTAAATATACAGTGGATAGATCATAATCAATTAGTGATAACGTCAGGCCCATGTCCCGATATTAGGGAACATGAACTAATTATACCCCACGCAACGAAGTTGCTGGGGTATAATGTTTTTGACTGGTCCGTCCGTCAGTCCTACTTGTTTTCCGGACTTTTTTTCTACACGCTTCCAGATATTGAGCTGATTTTTGGTATGTGAGTCTAACATGGTGGCCTACAGATCAAGTTTCCATTTTTTTCTGCTCCACTGATTTTTACCAAAATTACGGCCCTTGGACTTTTTTTCTACACGCTTCCAGATATTGAGCTGATTTTTGGTATGTTAGTCTAACATGGTGGCCTACAGATCAAGTTTGCATTTTGTTCTGCTCCACTGATTTTTACCGAAATTATGGCCCTTGAACTTTGAAAAGTTCATCAAAATTACAGTTTTCCGGACTTTTTTTCTACACGCTTCCAGATATTGAGCTGTTTTTGGGTATGTTAGTCTAACATGGTGGCCTACAGATCAAGTTTCCATTTTGTTCCGCTCCACTGATTTTTACCGAAATTACGGCCCTTGAACTTTGAAAAGTTCATCAAAATTACAGTTTTGCAGACTTTTTTCCTACATGCTTCCATATATTGAGATGATTTTTGGTATGTTAGTCTAACATGGTGGCCTACAGAACAAGTTTCTGTTTTGTTCCGCTCCACTGATTTTTACCGAAATTACAACCCATGGACTCTGAAAAATGCATTAAAATTACAGTTTTCCAGACATTTTTTCTATGAGCTTCCAGATATTGAGCTGATGTTTGGTATGTTAGTCTGACATGGTGGCCTACAGATCAGGTTTGCATTTTGTTCAGCTCCACTGATTTTTACCGAAATTATGGCCCTTGAACTTTGAAAAGTTCATCAAAATTACAGTTTTCCGGACTTTTTTCCTACACGCTTCCAGATATTGAGCTAATTTTTGATATGTTAGTCTAACATGGTGGCCTACAGAACAAGTTGGGGGTTTTGTTCCGCTCCACTGATTTTTACCAAAATTACGGCCCCATAGACTTTGAAAAGTTCATCAAAATTACAGTTTTCCGGGCCTTTTCTCTGCTTGAATTCTTCCAATACCGTTGAAACTACAGAACACGGTTTTCTGCAGTATTCCTAGAATCTATGTTTATTTTTAAAAAATGATTAGAGCTTAAAATATCGGGGTGCGTGGGGTATGTGAGCGTGCTCACTAAGGTTCTATATTTTTTATAAATATTATAAAATTACAGCCCTGAACGTTTCAAACCACTGTTTCTTCCTTCCTTCATCCAGTTGTGTCCTTGGATCCACCAATTAACCATTGATTTGTGTCTGGCATCATTATTAATTGAGATTTTAAAAGCACAAATGTCACTGTGATGTTATCTGACAAGGGCCAAACTAAGAATGATGATTGGCGCCAGATTCGGTGACTTCCTGGCGTCTGCGCATGAGCAGAGGGTAAATGTATGGAGGGCCAGATAGGACTTCTAATTTTCGGTTTTGCATGCAAATTTTGGGGATTGGGGAGCAAAATTTGTGTTTGGCCCCAGATATTTTTGGGTTAGCACCAGCTAAGTCTGGGTCATTGGTTACAGTATAAAAATATATAAATCTTCTCCTGTGTCATTTTGAGGCTCAAATCTTCACTGATGATAAAGTAATCTTCCAAAAAATTATATTTGAAAATTTTATTTTGATTGTTTTCTTCAGTGATTATGTTGCCTAATATCACAGCATATGAGCAAGCATAGCATATAAATTTTAGTATTTACTGCTAGGTTATCCACTCATTGCACATTTGATTTTTTTTTTTTTTGACTTTTCTGCTTTCCCAAAGCTTTGAACCCTTTACCTAATGAATCAGCCACATCAGCAAACATAATTTACAAACTGAGCAGTTGAAAAAAATTATTTTTACAAAAATTGAGCAAAACCATATCAATGTGACCCCCTCATTGGAACGAGCACATCATATGGTTTTGTTGGAATATTTGTTTAAATTTCAAGAAAAATATGATTAAAATAACAAAGTTTGATATTATGTACATTGGGGAAATGGTTAATGGTATTAGATTTTTTAAGCAGCTCTTACTTAACCCTTTGGAAGTGCTGTGACTCTGGTTACTCAATTGGACTAAACCGAAAGGTCCTAGGCTCTTAATCCTTCTTACTCATGTGGGGCCATGGTTGCACTGTGTACTAAGGCGTACTGCATGTCAATGGTGCACTTGTCTTCAACCAGTGCTAACCCTGCTTATGTGAATTTGGTACATTGGCGAGTCTAACAGTCATGCGTTGACGCTGCTCAGTGGTTCTCTCCAGGTACTCTGGCTTCCTCCACCTGTAAAAATGTCCGACACGTGGTGAACCTGGTTGTCAAAAATGTCAACAAACCCAATAAATAAATACTTTTAACTCTTTGAACACCAAGGGCTACTTTTCCTGACCAATACAATAATACATTCTAACTTCATAAAAGTAATTTTAAGCTCCTTTTGCTCATGGATTTCTAAGATAGCTCTAATCAATATTTATGTGTGCATCACCAAGGTTGCACATGGAAAATATAAATTGATCTTCCCACAAGAATGAATAAGGACTTTTCCAATTCATGTTATATGCAGGGCTTTAGATTACCCCAATTTCACACCATTTACAGGTGTGCCCAAATTAGACAAGAAAAATATATAAATTCTCTGTGCCTATTCTGCATTTTAGAATAACTTCCATCATAATATGACCATATAAACACAAAGAAAAGCATAACAATAAAACATGACAGGATAAAACTGTTATTTCTTTTTTTAATGTGCCCACATTAGGGCAAAGGGGTGTCCCCAAAATAAATGAATTTAAAGGTCTGGTTATTTGATTGATATGCAAGATACCATCCAGGTTAAGAAGGTTAATATTTTTTTTCTTTTCACTCCATCCTCCATACTTTTTTTTTAGCTGCGACGAGCAGCTCTATATGTGGCAATGTTGGTCTTTCTGTCTGTCAGTCTGTCTGTCGGTCGGTCTGTCACCAACGAGTTTAAAATACACCATAACTCCTAAAATACTTGATGAAATGACACCATACTTGGTATGCAAGTGTATCTTCATGATGTCTACACCCTCTCAATAGTGCATGTCATTCTGATAATTTCTGTCTCATTTATGGTCTTGTCACCAACAAGTTTTTTTGTCACCATCGAGTTTTAAAACATCATTGGCGTTGCATGAATCGTCGCAGCTTCGGCACTGTGACAGTGCTTCTAGTTACTTAAAAGGTACTTAAATGTCTGTGTTGTAGATGAAATGTCTTTGCCTAATTGTTCTAAATTAAGTTTTTTTTTAGAAATATTAATTAACTGGTTCAGTGCTGGACCACCATATTTGGAATCCATTCTGAAGGGCAGGTACTGCAACTCAAAGGTTTTATATTTTATGGATGTGCTTCATATTATCTTTGATAGGAAATTATTTTGTCTGGGTGGTCATTAGGCACTCTCTCATAAATTGTAGCAAAGCAAGGACCTGTGAACAAATTTTGATATTTGGTAATAAAACAAATTTTCTTCAAAACAAAAGTTCTGTTGTTAGAAATAATTTGACAAGTGTGTAAGAACACACAACGGAAAGCCTCAATTTGTCCAAAAAACCCCAGTCCCAGTCATGCTTCTTGAATGCCATTTCACTTCACACATCAGATGGCTTCAAAGAGCATTGAATATATCAACCAAATTTCAACCCTAAAATTCTATCCAACAGAGGAGATTTTTCATAGGGTAGTTTGTTAGTCATCTTTCAACATTGATATAAACCTAATAGAATGTGTGCCAGGAGGGGTAGTTGGAGTTGAGAAACTGCCATCCTTGTTCAGAGTGTTTTGGTTTTTGGTGAAGTTATTGCAATATGTGCACATGTACAAAGTGACACTTCCTTTTTGTGTCTCTTTCTGCTCCCTTAACACTATCACCCTTATTTCTCCTACGCTTCCTCCCCATAACCCACTTTTATTTCCTTATAATAATAAGGTAATAAAAAGAGATCACGTGACAGCCAAATGACGGTGCAGAAAGGCCGATAAACATATTTTTTTTGCCTTAATTTAATATTTTTTCAGTTAATTCCTTACCTTACCATCTGAAGCCAGCTGGGTCATATTGGCCAGTCATAGACCTCAGTTGGATCAACAAGGAACAGCATTCAGAATAATGACTTCATTACACGTCTGTTCTATAAAATCCCCATCTTCAGCAATGCTAAATCATGCGGAAAATGAAAATCTGTTCCGCATATGTACGGAATAGAAATCATTGACGAACTATTTTTAAATAGAAGGGAAATTTTACTGGAATTTTCTACAAATCGTGCAATGCAATTACAATTTGAATCGCTACCAATAGCTGAAAATCGTCCCCAGAGGTCCAGTGTGTTCTATGTGCCTGAAACTCAGGGAACAAATAGTAACCTGGTTTCCCCTTGCAAATTTGGTTGGCGATAAAATGTGTTGTTTTTGTTGATGGCTTCTAATAATTATTTTAATTTTACGTGAAGGTATGTAATAAACAAAGAACGACACGCGTGTTTGATGGGTTATATCAATATGTCACTTGTGCCATCGTGGAACGATAAAACTCGAGGCTGCTGGCACTCATGCCATATCGATTAACCCACTCACACATGCATTACATGCGGTGTATTGGCAGTCATTATCAACCTCAAGTCTTCTTTTATGTCTTTGGCATACTTGGATGATATTCTTCAGAAGCATTTCTACAAAGACAAACTCTGCTCCATGATGTCCACAAGCTTCTATGTCTTTTGCAGTAACTGGGGTTCATTGTCAAACTACAGATGTCAAATCTAACCCCATCAACAGCTTTTCTGCATCTCAGCATTGAATTTTGGCTCATCAAAATCGGGTTTGTCTTCCTCTAGCAAGAGCTTGGTTAATCAGAATTTTTTCTCTCTATTTTATAACAGCGGATTCTGTGACTGCGAGGAAGTTCATGAGACTCCTAGATCTTTGCATAGCAATGACAAGCCTAATTCCACTCAGATCCCTGTTCACTGGATCTCTCCAATTTTACTTCCTGGACAGCTGGTCAGCCCAAGTCGATCTGTTGGACTTACAGAGTTGTCTTTCCTCATCCTTAGAACAGGAAATCCAAAAGTGGACAGACATCAGGTCGATGATGCAGTAAATTCCACTTGAAACTCTGCCTCCAACCAGACCTGTTAACCTCCAGAATAATTTTTCAGGGAACCTGAGGGTGATTTTCAGGGAAATGGGATAGATTTCAGGGAAAAGTTTGCGCGGGGACAAAATAAAAGAAAAAACTTGTGAATTTTCAGCTCATGGACCACTATTAACACCAGGTTATATCCAGAACTACTTGTCAACTATGCTGATGCATTTATGCTATGTTAAAAAATCATAAAATAACTGTTGATTTGACCCCCCCAGGATCCTCTTCTTCATGAGCCCCCCTCCCCTCCCCTCCACCACTCACCCACACTGTCCCACAGAGCACCTCCACCTGTGGTTTGCTCTTATCAAAGTCTACTTAGCTAATAATTTCCGAAGTCTGGAAATGTTAACAGGAAAAGATGTCCTAATGTTCAGTAACTTCAAGAACATTAGTACTAAGAAAGTATCTTTATCAAACTTCATGCATGTGGGACGTTTGTGCCCTACACAAAACTTTTCTTTTCATCATTGAAGCACTTTTTTTTAATTCCATTCAAAATTTTCTGGGTACAGATGGCCAACAGTTAACAGTTCTGTAGTCAGCACAACAGAATAAATGTAGTGTTAGAAAATAAGTCCATTGTGTTTAAATATGCAGTCATAATTTTTCGGCATCCTAAGCGACTTTAACCTACTTTTAACCAGTGCTAAATAGTTGTTGTTTACGTTTTGATTTTGGAAAAGGGATGAGAATTGAAGCTATTCTATGAAGGAATAAATAAATATATATTATTTAATTCCTTTTCATATATTTTAATTTCCAAAAACTACATTTAAATGAAGGTGGAGTTTTCAATTTTTTGAAAGTAAGTCACCTGATTTCACTTCGACACTCGCACATTGATCATGAATCTCCAAAGAAAAAAAACAAATAAACATGAACCCAGTTGAAATATATATCATAAAATACCCTTTTCTTAAATAAATTTAACTTAAATCCATATATGTTTATACTGTACCAATGACCCAGACATAGCTGGTGCTAACTCTTAAAATATAGGGCCAAACACAAATTTTGCCCCCCAATCCCCAAAATTTGCATCTAAAATCAAAGAAAACATGTCCTGAATGGCCCTCCACACTTCACCTCTACTGCGCATGCGCAGTGTCAAGGACGTTCCGAAATTGGCGCCATTAATCATTCTAAGTTTGGCCCTTCATCAGTTAACATCTCACTGATCTTTGTGCTTGTAAATCTCAGTTTAAATGATGCCAGACACATAAATATTAGTGAAATGGTGATTCTAAGGAGGATAGAGAAGGAGGAGAGGAAAAATGTGTGACAGAATATTATCAGGGCTGTAACTTAAAATTTTTTAATGAAATTATGTTAAGTTACCTATTTTCGAGGCAGCAGCCATTTTGTTGTCATTCTGGTTATTTAGTTACACTGATTTTTCAGTGTTTTCCTCTCTCCCTTTCCTTTAAGTCCCCTCTTGCTATTCTCCCATGCTTTTGGCATAGTTTCTGTAATTATTATTACTAAAATTTCTTGGGAGTTTTAGCTGAATAACAGAATGAATTCTGTTCTTTTCCCCATGTTTACGTCTTCACCTATGGGTGGTTAGGCGTTGTGTTCTGCATCTACCATCTGATGTTCTGCAGTTTCTTCCCTGGAAGTCTCTGTTTTGCATCAGATAGTGTATTTTTGGTAACTGATTCCGGGCCTGGGTGCCTGGAGTCTTATTTTAGTGTTTTTACACTCATTGTTTACATTCACAACAGCCCTCTGTGTGAGGGGGGGATTTCTTGAAAATAATATCTTGATGTTATTTTAATCATAACTAGATACATTATTATTGTTCGTAAGTGTTGAATAAATTGTTTAAAATATTTTTAAAATTTTTGTCCACACTTAGGCTTGGGATCCATTGGGGCTCAACGTTACTTTTCAGAAACTTGGGCTATTCTGAAAAAATATTTTTTCAAAATATTTTGATTTCAATTATTTTTTCTATATTAATGGATCATATTATTATTATGTATTTTGATTGCCAGGGGTTGGTGCGAGTACCAGAACTTTGTTTTCTTTTCACATTGAAAGGATTTTGATCAATTGTAATAAGAGGAAGTCTTCCTCTGACTTTTATAATCATTCTATATGTGGTCAGTGTACTCACATTAACTCCTGTTCTGTATCGTATGATTTCGATGACAACATGGGAAGCATATGTCACGGTATGTTAGTGGGGAATTGGACACTCCGGTCCTTTCCCCGCAGGGTCACTCTACTTTATCAATTTCTATTTCAGACGATCAAGATTAGGGTGATGTATCTGTGATGTCTTCCAACAGTGTGCCTCCGTCGTCACAATTAATGAAGGGCTAGCGGAAAAGTGCTCATGTAAATACGCCAATTGCCTAAGAGGACCCTAGTAGGTTCGACGGCCTTTGACGTCCGCTAGCTCGCCCGGTGTAGCGTCCATTCATCGAATGGTTCGGCAGCCGGGTTCGTCCGTTGCGGTCTAGAAGGAGTTTTGGGGTGATGCGAGCACTATAAATCAACCAAATGCACACCCAGTGACGGCGGATTAGAGGGAGAACGGAGGAAGCCTTTTAGTCCGGTTCATAGCTCGTTCTGGTCCATCCGGACGACGAGCGAGAGAGGCCCCTCTCTCGTACAACAACATCTGGCCCCAGATGTTGTGGTACAAAATGTTTCGCATTCGGAGCATACGTCCGTCGCTCGGGACGCTCCGAAATATAGGCAGTCCGGAGTAGACTGTCAATAAGGCTTCCTCATTCTCATGGTAGCACACACGACCACTCTTGGCTACGTGACCTCGGATATCCAGTCAGCTTCGCCAGTCAGAGAATCATCAGCGACCAGGTCACACCATCCGGTAGCCAGGGACACGAGGCCTGCAGACTCCGGACGTTCGCATAGGAAAGTGTGCGGGAGTCAACGTACACGGAGCTTCCGGCGGCAATGCATCGAAAGACCGCTACTGCACAGGCCTCGGGAACGGACGTGCTTTCCTAAATAGCACAGCTTATCGCAGCATCCCAGCATCAACTGAATCTGTCGCATATTTTTTATCCGACGATGCTGGGTCGGGACGCTCCGCGGAAGCGGGTACGGACGTCCGAAAATTTCATCCAGTCCGACGGGATACCGAAAGGGATTCGGAGGATTTCGAGCTTTCCCTTTCGGAACAACATATGCTGTTGTGTATGTCATCTGACTTGATCTTCCACAGCTTCTTTCGTCGGACCAGAATGCTGTGATGCCGGATAAGAAACTGATAGCGTCGGTGGACTTAGAAATTTTTGGTTCGGTTCAGGGACATCGTCCCTCAGTTCCGACATAGTCCAATAATGTCACACAAACTTTCGAATTATTGAACAACGCTATATATATATTATTATTATATGCTTGCTGTTACCAAGCATTTCGGGTTTCTTGTTCGCAAAGTTACGGAAATGTCTTTCAAAAGTGTGCCTCTGTCGTCATAGTTAATGAAGAGCTAGCGGCAATAAGTGCTCATGGATTATGTCTATCGCCTAAGAGGTCCCTTGTAGGATCGACGGAGTGACATTCGCTAGCTCACCCGGTGTAGCGTACATTCATTGAATGCTTCGGCTGCCGGGTTCGTCCGTTGAGGTCTAGGAAGGAGATTTGGGTGATGCGAGCACTATAATTACTTTAGTACTCACCCAGTGACGGCGGATTGAGGACAGATCGGAGGAAGCCTGTTAGTCCGGTTCCTGGCTTGTCCAGGTCCGTCCGGGCTGTGAGCGAGAGAGGTCCCTCTCTCATCCAACAACATAGGGGACCGCATGTTGTGGTTCAGATATTTTACATTCGGAGCATATGTCTGTCGGTCGGGACGCTCCGTTATATTGACAGTCCGAGAGACTGTCGATAATGCTTCCTCATCCTCACAGCAGGGCACACGACCGCACATTGGCTACGTGACCTCGAGTATCCGATCAGTTTCGTCATTCAGTGATTCCACGGCGAATAGGTCACCCCCATCCGGTAGCCAAGGGACACGAGGCCTATACACTCTGTTCGCTCGCATATTAGTAGTATGCACGGGGTAACGATCACGGAGCTTCCAGCGGCAATGCATTGTAGGACCCCTTCTCCACAGGCCTCAGTGACGGACGTGCTATCCGAGTTAGCACAGTTTTTTCGCAGCATCCCAGCAATCGACAGTTTCTTAGTGGAATCAGGAATTATCTGACGGCGCTGGGTCGGTGCGGTCCGCGGTTGCATCAGGTACGGACGACCGAACGCTTTATAGGGTCCGACAGAATGGCGAAAGGGATTCGAAAGATTTCGAGTTTTCCCTTTCGTAGCATCGAAAGCTGCCATTCATATCTTCTGGCATTATCTTCCAGTGATTGTTATTTCGGACTACATTGCTGCGATGTTGGATAAGAGACTTATAGCGTCATTGGACACGGAATTTTGGATCGGTTCAGGGACATTGTCCCTGACTTACCGACACAGTCCAATAATGTCATTAGAACATGTGTATTATTTATCGACGCTATATATGCATATAAGCCTGCTACCAAGCATGATAGTTTAGTTTCTTGTCCGCAATGCTCATTTCTGCCTTTTTATCATTTATACGAATAATTTATTTTGGCAGAGCAGGGCATACCGAGAGTTCATATGTGTCTAGACGGCGTGGTTAAAGACTGGAAATATTCTTTTTCGCCGTCTATGTCTTTTCCAACCACAATGTTGGAAACGACAATGATGTCTAGTAGACTTAACTTAGACGCTTTATCATACGTAATCCACCTTACTGAGGCGTTATCATTACGTCTTCTAGAAAAGAATTACGTGATATTATCCTCAATGTGATTTCTTTTGAGGGCAGTAGTTTGTTCACGTATAACTCAGTGGCTGATTGGAGTTGGTTAGATGTGATGCAGCCCTAGCTACATCCACGCACGTGGATAGTAAGGTGAAGAACTCTCTGAGTCGCTTCGTTCTCGGAGAAGCTTCTCTTCGACGGCAACTTTTCAGCAATCCATGAATTGCTCGATTTACACGTTCTCTTGTCTATCTAGTGTTGCAAGAGATTCAGACTGGGGCAAACATTCGGTGGTTGACTCAGAGACTGCCACTGCAGTTGCCGGATCCGAGTGTTATAGTTATGACGGTTGCCAGTCAAACAGGTTGGGATATAATATTGATCCCAACGGATTCGAAGTGCCAGGGTCTTTGGGTTCCGCAGTCTCTAAGCAAGCACTTATCTTCCGCGGAATAATGTTTTTTAGGTTTGCTTTATGTCATTGGATGAACATTATTCAGAAACGCATGTCCAATCCTGTCCGTTAATTCGACAGTAGTGGCGTATCTCCGGAACCAGGGAGGCACTCATTCGTTTCCGTTATTCAATTTAATGGAAAGAATCCTTCTGTTTGTTATAGTACACCAAGTTCTGTTTCGGTCCGTCATATTCCGGGTCGTCTGATTGTTTTACCGGACTCCCATTCACTTATGGGTCGCTTGTTGCCGTCAGAATGGACTCTCAACAAACAAGTATTCAATCAGATTTGCTATCAATGGGAGCGCCCAATGATAATTTATTTACGACACAGCTTGCTAATCAATTGCAGACGTATGTGTTTGCTTGTCCGGATCTCTGAGCTAATGTTGTTAACGCTCTATTGATCTAATAGGACGGAATGATAGGATATGCGTATCCTCCGGCGCTGTTGTTTCAGCAGGTATTGCTAAGATAAACAACCACAATACATTTCTGTTGATAGCATCTCTGTCTTCACAGAGACCGTGGGTAAATTTACTCTGATGTCTACTGTGGGACTTAACGCGAAATCTTCCTCAATGAGAGGATCTTTTTTCGCTGGGTAAAATCGTGTCATCTTTATCACAACCCGCAAGGTCGCAACCTTCACGTATTCCATTGTGTGGTCCTTATTGCATTGTAAGCATTGTACTGGACGAGCTTTGGACGCGATTTCTTACTATAGGAGATCCTCTTCTTCGCTATTCTATGCGGCTAAAGTGGAAGCTCTTCCGTCGTTGGTGTAGGGATCACTATGTTCATATTGTTGATCCCTCCATACTACTCATTGCAACTTTTTAGTATACTTGTTTCACAAGATCTACTGCAGCCTGTTATTATTAAGGTTATAGGTTTATGTTACCTCATACCTATGCACTCTATGATAGTTTACAATTGAGTCTTATGTCTCTTTATCTAAGTCAGTTAGTAACTTTTTGATAAATTGACTTAGAATCATTAGATTAAATTCCTATATGGAATTTAACTTCGGTTCTTATTTAGCTAAGTAATCATTTGAGCCTCTGGAAACAGTAGTTTTCAAATTCTGACCTTTTAGACAGTAATTCTGTTGGCTTCTCTTTTACTGAAGAGTCAGTGAGTTTCATGCACTATCGGTGGATGATTTTCACTTTTGTAGTTTCGGAATCACTACTTCCTTTACTATTTAGGTTGGATTTTTGCATAAGAGTTAGGCTCCTAATATCCGGATCCTATTGTTATTAAGGTCCTTCCGTCTTCGTACGGGCATAGGCCTTTACTCTGTCCGGTTAGAGTTTATGTATTTATAAACAGATATCTGTTTATTACTACGGGCATAAACTTCTAATGTCTTTGATGCCTATTAGAAGGACATTACGCTCCATTCTATTGCTAATGGATTCAATTAACTATCGATACTGCTTATGGTATATCTTTGACTCAGCAGTTGTGTTTGAGATTTCGGCTCATGAAGTAAGAGTTCTTCTACATCTTGGGCTTACATTAATAGTGTCGCTATTATAGATTTTTTAAGGCTGCTCATTGCGCTCAGCCATCCACATTCATGAATTTTTATCTCAGAAATATCGAGTCCATTTCTGGAGGCCTCTATTGTTAGGTCTATTATCTACTGCTCAGAATGTCATTCACTTAACAGTTGCTACTATAGCTAGATAGGCTGTCTGTTTCGGCAGTGACTCCGTTCTGCTGCCCTCTTCGCTCTGGGCTATTTGACCCAGGGCAAGAAAAAGGGGGGGGGGGGGGGGGGAGGGTGTTCCCTTGGGTCACCTGTTTTACTATGAAAACAAGGGGATACCTCCTCCGGAGTTAGTAATTCTGAGCTGTTATTGGGATGGTTGTTTAGTGAGAAGTTTGTTTTAAAAATTCATTCAAGTCTTAGTTTTTAAAGTATAGCTTTTGAATATAGCACGTGTCAACGGACATGATTATGCAATCCTCAAACACTTTTAAGGAGTATAAAGAGTCTCTATTCTCTAGACTTACTTTATTTATTGGCTTACTTTAAAAATTATTAGTATAAGGATTATACTAGATATTAATAGAGTACATGGATGTATGATGCTCAATTTTGGAAGGTGTTGTATCTTTCTAATTTATCATAAATAAGAAAGATACATGTAAGGCCTAATACTTCTTTTTCCCTAGAGGGGATGACTCTATTTTATATTATTGAGCGTATTCCATCTTGCTCTATGTCCTTGGCCCTCCAGCCTTTTTACTATTCAGCTATGTCTGGGTCATTGGTACAGTATAAAAATGTTAAAAAATTTATAGTAATTTATATATTTTTTATACTTACCAACGACCCAGACGGGGATGGCCCTCCCAGGAGTTGGGAACTCTTACCTCCCCGCTGAGTACATAGCGCTTACCAGGCACTGGTTATTAGAATGATTAATGGCGCCAATTTCGGAACGTCCTTGACACTGCGCATGCGCAGTAGAGGTGAAGTGTGGAGGGCCATTCAGGACATGTTTTCTTTGGTTTTAGATGCAAATTTGGGGGATTGGGGGGCAAAATTTGTGTTTGGCCCTATATTTTAAGAGTTAGCACCAGCTATGTCTGGGTCATTGGTAAGTATAAAAAATATATAAATTACTATAAATTTTTTAACTTTCCAGCTTTGTGAGTTTTTACCAGAGTTTGAAATGCATGTGATTTGACTCCGAACGTTTTTCAAAAGTAACAACGGAAACGAAATATTTGACTGTTGTTTTCCGGGATTTTTGGTCCAAAACTGATTCCCGTCCGGGAGGCTGGGAACTACATTGAAATTCCGGGATTTTCCTGGGCATTCCGGGAGAGTTAACATGTCTGCCTCCAACCTTCATCTTAATGTCAGATACCAACCACCAAGGTTTGGGAGCCTCCTTGATTCCAGAGAATTTTTATTGCCATGGTCAGTGGAATGACTCTCAATCCTTCCTGCACATAAACCAGAAGAAAATATTGGCAATCGTGCTCAGTTTAATACACCAGAAAATTAAAATGTCAGGTTTCCACTTTCAGATTCTTGCTGACAATTTAACAGTAGTAGCTTACCTTCAAAATGAAGGTGGGGGACTCACTCATTCTCATCCTACATTCACACTAACAAAATAAATTCTTTTGTTCACTTAGGAACAGGACATTTCTCTATCAATTCACCACATTCTACATCAACTCAGTGTGAGTGTGAACGCTCTCCTCAGACATGGAAAGATCCTTCCAAGAGAATGGACACTCAACAGAAGTCTTTTTAGCTCTCTGCAGCCTGTGGGAAAGTCCAATAATAGATTTGTTTGTCATGATATGGAACAAGCAACTTCCAGCCTCTGTATATCTGTTCCTGAATCTGCTAGCATTCACAGTAGATGCTCTTTCCATGTCATGGAATGGAATAGTCAGTTATGCATTTCCTCTGACTGGAGGTGCTTCTAAAAATCAAACAGTCAAAGTGCAAGATCATTCTACTGACCCCTCTGTCTGCTCGGAGAACATGGGCCAGCCTTCTCAGACCTCTTCTAATAGACACTACATATTATCTACCACTATGGAAGGACCTATTGTTTCAAGGCAACAATTACAGACTTCATAGCGATCCGGAAGTTCTCAAATTCACACTATTTTTATACTGTACCAATGACCCAGACTAAGCTGGTGCTAACTCTTAAATTCTAGGGCCAAACACAAATTTTGCCCCCCCCCCCCCCCCCCCCCATCCCCAAAATTTGCATCAAAACCCCAAAAATAGATGTCCTATGTGGTCCTCCATACTTTTATCCACTGCGCATGCGCAGTGTCAAGGAAGTCCGAAATGGGAGCCAAATCCTCGTTCTTTGTTTGGCCCTTCAATCATAACATCTCACTGATATCTGTGCTTATAATCTCAGTTAAAATGATGCCAGACACAAATTCATGAAAGAAATGGTGGATCTAAGGATGAAATAAGAGGATGAGAGGAAGAAACAGTGGAAGGATGTGTTCAGAGCTGTAACTTATAATTTTTATGCAAAATTATTTCATGTTCCCTAATTTCGGGGCATGGGCGTGATGTTTACATTCTTGTTCAGTTTCCTCTCTCCCTTTCCTTTATACCCCCCTTGCTATTCTCCCATGCTTTTGGCATAATTTTTGTAATTTTTTTTACTAAAATTTCTTGGGAGTTTTGGCTTGGTAACAGAATGTTTATTCTGTTTTTACCCATGGTTACGTCCTCACCCTAGGGTGGTTAGGCATTTCGGTCATGCATCTACCATCCGATGTACTGCAGTTTCTTCTCAGGAAGCCTCTGTTTTACATCGGATAGTGTTAAAATTGGTTACTGATTTCGGGCCATATTTTCAGTGCCTGGAGTCTTGTTTCCAGTTTTTATTCACTTTTGTTTACGTTGACAACGGTTACTTCTGACAGTGATTCCTTGTCTTCTATTAGTTCTGCTCATAGCCAGGTACATTAATATTGTCCGTAAGTGTAACATTAATTTTTAGACATGTTTTAAAATTTTTGTCGACACTTAGGCTTTTTGGGGATCCATTTGGGCTCATTGTTCCCATTGGGAACTTGGGCTCATCTTGAAATTTTTTCGAAAAAAATTTTTCTTTTGAATTAATTTTCAAAATGTTTGTAATAGATTATTATTATTATTATTATGTATCTTTATATTTTTATACTGTGCCAGTGACCCAGACTTAGCTGGTGCTAATCTTATTAATTCAGGCCCAAACACAAATTTTGCCCCCCCAATCCCCCAAATTTGCATCAAAAACCGAAAAATACATGTCCTATATGGTCCTCCATACTTTTACTCCTCTGCGCATGCGCAGTGTCAAGGAGGTCCCAAAATTGGCGCAAAATGTCAATCTTTGTTTGGCCCTCAAAACCGTTACACCTCACTGTTATTTGTGCTTCTAAATCTCAGTTTAAATGATGCCAGACACATAATCATCAGAGAAATGGTGGATATAAGAAGGATACAAATGAGGAGAGGAGAAAATAGTGCAAGAAAATGTTCAGGGCTGTAACTTATAATTATTTTATGAAATTATTACATGTTGCCTATTTTCGAGGCATGGCGCTGATGTTGTCATTCTTGCTATGAATGTTCCATTGTTTGATCAGTGTTTCCTCTCTCCCTTTCCTTTATTCCCCCCTAGCTATTCTCCCATGATTTTGGCTTATTTTTTGTAATGTTTATTACTAAAATTTCTTGGGAGTTTTGGCTTGGTAACAGAATTATTTTCTGTTTTTTTCCCCATGTTTACGTCCTCACCCCTGGGTGTTTAGGCGTTTTGGTCTGCATCTACCATCTGATGTTCTACAGTTTCTTCTCTGGAAGCCTCTGTTTTGCATCAGATAGTGTTTAAATTGGTAACTGATTTCTGGCCATGTTTATTAGTGCCTGGAGTTCCCCGTGGGAACCCCGGGAAGTAAGCAGCACTTGTTTACTGTGGTAAACCAGTTCCGCTTTACTAGTAAAATAGGACCCAGTCACCAATGCTTGGGGTGAAAGTCCTCTAAAATGGGCAACATGTTGATCAACGATTGACTAAACTTGACTTCATCTCCATGTTGTGTCACGATTAGCCATGGTGCATAAATATGTGACGTTAACCACCAACAAACAAACAAACATTAGTGCCTGGAGTCATGTTTCCGGTTTGTTTACACTTTTTGTTTAGCTTGACAACTGTTACTTCTGATAGTGATTACTTGTCTTCTGCTTAGTTTACATCACAGCAAGATACATCAATATTGTCCGTAAGTGTTACATTAATTTTTCAAAATGATTTAAAATTTTTGTCCACACTTTGGCTTTTTTGGGATCCATTTGGGCTCAGGGTTCCCATTGGGAACTTGGGGCTCTTCTGAAAAAAAATTTTTTTTTGAAAATTTTTTTTCTTTTTGAATAATTTTTTCGTAATGATTATAATGGATTATTTGATTATGTATCTTTATTTTCAAGGTTTAGTGCGAGTACTATGACTGTTTACTTTTTTTTCACAATGAAAGATTTATTGTTCAAATTGTAATGGGAGGAAATCTTCCTCTGATTCTCATGATCTCTGTATTTATTGTAGTCAATGTACTCGCACTAATCCTTGTTCAGTGTGTATCAATTGGGATGACAAACGTTGGCGGGGAGAGGACCATGCCAGTCCTGTCTCCGCAAAGTCACTCTAGTTTTTCACTCTCTTTTTCAGAGGAACAAGAACAGGGTGATGTTTCTGTGATGTCGTCCAGAAGTGTGCCTCCGTCGTCACAATCAAATGAAGAGCTAGCGGCAAAAGTGCTCATGCAGATACGTCAATTACCCGGGAGTTCGCTAGTTCGATCGAAGGGAAGCTCGCCCGGTGACGCGACCATTCCTCGAATGGCTCAGCACCCGGGCTCGTCCGTTGCGGTCCAGGAAGGAGATTTGGGTGTTGCGAGCACTATAAACTTACCATGTGCACGCTCAGTGACGACGGAACAGAGGATAGTACGGAGGAAGCCTGATAGTCCGGTTCCTAGCTCGTCCTGGTCCATCCGGGCTGTGAGCGACAGAGGCCCCTCTCTCGTACAACAATATCTGGGCCCAGATGTTGTAGTACATAACGTTCCTCAGACGGAGCATATGTCCACCGCTCGGGACGCTCCGGTATATAGGCAGTCTGGAGAGACTGCATATACGGCTTCCTCATCCTCACAGCACACAAGACCGCACCTTAGCTACGTGACCATTGACATCCAGCCAGCATCGCCGACCAGGGATTCCACGGCGACCAGGTCACGCCATCTGGTAGCCAGGGATACGAGACCTTCAACATCCGGACGTTCGCATAAAAGAGGTATGCAAGATGCAACGTCTAAGGAGCTTTCTGCGGCTAAATCCTGTAAGACCGCAGCTCCTCAGGTCTCCGTAACGGACGTGCTATCACAGATAGCACAGATCATCACAGCATCCCAGCAGCCGGCAGAGCCTCTGTTGGAACATGAATTATCAGATGGTGCTGGGTTGGTGCGTTCCGCCGCTGGGTCAGTTGCGGACGACCGAGATTTGCAAGAGGTCCGACAGGATGGCGAAAGGGATTCCGAGGAACTGGATTTTTCCCTTTCGGAACAACAAAAAATTGCCGTGGAGTTCATCCGGTATTACCTTCCAGATGTTGTTCCAACGGACCAAAATGCTGCTGGGCAGCCGGATAGGAGGCTTATAGCGCCACTGGACACCGATTTTTTCAATCGGTTTAGGGACATCATCCCGGAATTTCCATCACAGTCCAGAAATGTCTCACGGACATTTGAATTATTGAATGACGCTATATTTAAACTTGCTAACAAAACAGGCAGGTCAGCCTTCCTACCGGCATCGGCTCTTCTTCTGCCTTTCATCAACCCAAGGAATAAATTTGAAATGGCAGTACAGGGCATCCAGAGAGCTCCTCTGCGTCTAGACGACCAGGCTGAAGACCTTGAATTATCCATGCCGTCGTCTATGTCTATTCATTCGTCGATGTTGGAAATGACAATAACGTCTAATAGAGCCAATTTAGATGCACTCTCGTACGCAGATCACCTTACCAGAGCGTTATCATTATGCCTTGAGGGACAAGAATTCCAAGATGTACAAACATCCTTAAGAGTTCTGTCCAGGGCCATAGCATTCTCCATGTATAACTCCGCCCTTTCAGTGGCAAATCTGGAGTTAGCTAGACGAGACGGGGCCCTAGCTACTCCACGCGCATGGACAGTAAGGTGAAAAACTCTCTCAGAGTTGCTCCGGTCTCCGGAGAGTTTCTCTTCGACAGCAAGCTTTCAGCAATATATGATCAGTTAACTAAGAAAGCTTCAGACTCTCTGCTATTTAAGTCCGCTTCCAAAAAGCCGGAACCAGCAGAGAAGAGTAGGCCAGGCACAGGGGAAGTTCCAATAGAGGTTCGTACGTGCCCTCTAGGTCGTAATCTAGAGACCGTCAAGGTAGCGACTCTAATAGGGGCAGTAATGCTGGCCGAAACAACCAGTCAGACGCCCCTAGGTCAACGGGGCGAGGTGCGGCCGTGGAGGACGTGGTTTCTCCTACTGCAAGCCTTGCAGATCCAAGAGGTGATGGTTTAAACCTCTGTCGCGTTCCAGTGGGTGGAAGACTGTCAAGTTTCTCAAACAATTGGGAATTAATTACGGAGGACCCTTGGGTTCGAGGGGTTATATCGGAAGGTCTGAAACTGTCCTTCAAAGGAAAACCTCCATTAACTCGAAGTCCAAGATGGACTCAGCTTCCGTCAAATCTACAGAAAAGAGCCGCGCTTCTATCAGAAGTCCAGTCTCTTTTAATGAAGAACACGATAGAGGTCGTAGAAAACCAGGTTTCTACAGCCATCTCTTTCTGGTTCTGAAACCAGACGGCTCGTTCCGTCCAGTGATAGATTTGAGCTGGATAAACAAGCTGTGGCTCCAAAATTCTATATGGAGACCATTCGATCGGTCAGAGCGAGCATTCGAGTGAACGACTATGCTGCGAGCATAGATCTCAAGGATGTGTTCTTTCACGTCATGGTACATCTGGCATTCAGAAAGTCTCTGCGCTTTGCTGTCCTAGGAGTCGTATGTCAGTTCCGAGCGATGTGCTTCGGTCTGAATCTAGCGCCCTGGGCTTTCACTCAAGTAATGAACTCGGTAATGACGCATTTCCGAGCTCATTCGTCTGCGGTAACGTCAGCCTACCTGGACGATATTCTTCAGAGGTACGGCAACGAGTTAACGTTTCAGAATGATATGCAGAATCTGCTTCTATTGCTCCGACATCTCGGTTTCATAGTAAACGAAGAGAAGTCGGATCTGGTGCCGTCCAAGTCATTCACCCACCTGGGGATGTGCTTCGAGACGCACAACAATCTTGTTCGTCTGCTGTTAACCAGAGTGAAGTTAGTCAGTTGTTACACTCGCTATTGTCTTCACTCAGACAAGGTTACAGTGAGAGAATTCATGAGACTGATAGGTCTGTGCGGAGCCGCCGCGGATCTCATTCCAATGGGGTGGCTACGCACTCGTCCTCTCCAAATCTTTCTGACTCAGGATTAGAGGGTGAAGATTCATTTGCTCGATGCGGACATCCTCTTGTCAAACCATGTGAAACAAGGGATTCAGACTTTGGCAGATATTCAGTGGTTAACTCAGGAAGTTCCACTGCAATTGCCGGATCCGAGTTTTATGATTATGACGGATGCCAGTCAAACAGGTTGGGGCGCGACGCTGAGCTCATCGGATTTGAAGTGCCAGGGTCTTTGGGATCAGCAGTTTTTGAGCAAGCACATAAACATCAAAGAAATGATGTAAATTTGGCTTGTGCTACGTCATTGGATAGACGTTATTCAGAATGAACACGTGCAAATTCTATCCGACAATACGACGGTAGTAGCGTATATTCGGAATCAAGGAGGCACTCATTCCATTCCGTTGTTCAATCTAACGGAAAGAATCCTTCTGTTTGTACAAGAACATCAGATTCTATCGGTCCGTCATATTCCGGGTCGTCTGAACGTTTTAGCCGACTCCCTTTCAAGGAGGGGTTGCCGTCAGAATGGACTCTCAACAAGCAGATATTCAATCAGATTTGCTACCAATGGGTGCGTCCAATGATAGACTTATTTGCGACACATCTCAACAATCAGTTGCAGATGTATGTGTCTCCATTTCCGGAGCCTCGAGCGTTTGTAGTAGACGCTCTATCGATCTCGTGAGATGGAATAATACTATATTTGTATCCTCCCGCGACGTTGATTCAACAGATATTGCTCAAGATAAAACAATCGCAATGCAAGATTCTGTTGGTAGCATCTCTGTCTCCA
This sequence comes from Pictodentalium vernedei, assembly GCA_031216915.1. NCBI lineage: Eukaryota > Metazoa > Mollusca > Scaphopoda > Dentaliida > Dentaliidae > Pictodentalium > Pictodentalium vernedei. The sequence continues at coordinate 685,491,804 of CM062296.1, read as the reverse complement.
CAGACACCGTGGATAAATCTACTCAGGTGTCTGTTGTGGGACATGCCGCGGAAGCTTCCTCCATGGGAGGATCTTCTGTCGCAGGGGAAATCGCGCATCCTCCATCACAACCCACGAGGTCTCAACCTTCACGTATTTCCTTTGTGCGGTCTTTCTTGCACGGGAAGCATTTTACAGGACGAGCAGTGGACGCAATTTCTAACTGTAGGAGGACCTCCTCTTCGCTAAATTATGCGGCTAAGTGGCAGGTCTTTCGTCAGGTCAGTGGTGTGGGGATCATTCGGCAGATATATTTATGATCCTTCCATTCCAGACATTGCAAATTTTCTAGTCTACTTGTTTGATGAGATCAAACTGCAGCCTGTCACCATTAAGGGTTATAGGTCTATGCTATTCGATACCTATTTACTATTCAGCTAAGTCTGGGTCATTAGTACAGTATAAAAATGTTAAAAAATTTATAGTAATTTATATATTTTTTATACTTACCAATGACCCAGATGGGGATGGCCCTCCCAGGAGTTGGGAACTCATACCTCCCCGCTGAGTACATAACGTTTACCAGGCACTGGTGGTAAGAATGACATTTGGCGCCAACTTTGGGTCCTCCTTGACACTGCGCATGCGCAGAGGAGTAAAAGTATGGAGGACGATATAGGACATGTATTTTTCGGTTTTTGATGCAAATTTTGGGGATTGGGGGGAGCAAAATTTGTGTTTGGCCCTGAATTAATAAGATTAGGACCAGCTAAGTCTGGGTCATTGGTAAGTATAAAAAATATATAAATTACTATAAATTTTTTAACTTTCAAGGTTTGGTGCGAGTACGATGACTGTTTAATATTTTTTCACAATGAAAGAATATTGTTCAATTGTAAATTGAGGAAGTCTCCTTCTGATTCTCATGTTCATTGTATTTGCTGTAGTCTGTGTACTCGCACTAATTCTTGCTCAGTGTGTGCCAATTTGGATGACAAACGTTGGAGACATGTGTCACGGTATATTGTTAGTGTTGAGAGGTCCATGCCAGTCCTCTTGCCACAGGGTCACTCTAGTTTTTTCAGTATCTTTTTCAGAGGAACAAGAACAGGGTGATGTTTCCATGATGTCTTCAAAAGTGTGCTTCTGTCGTCGCAATAAAGAGCTAGCAGAAAAGTGCTCAAAGAAATGCGGCAAGTGCCTAAGAGGTCCCTAGTAGGATCGACGGTCAGTTGTCGCCCGCTAGCTCCCCTGGTGAAGCAATCATTCACGAAATGGTTGTGATGCCGGGTTCGTCCATTGTGGTCCAGGAGAGGAGAAGGGGTGTTGCGAGCACTATAATCTCGGATCACGCACTCCCGGCGACGATGGATTGGAGGATGGAACAGAGGAAGCCAGTCAGTCCGGTAGCTAGCTCGTCCAGATCTACCCGGACTGTGAGCGAGAGAGGCCCCCTCTCTCGTACAACAACACCTGGGCCCAGATGTTGTTGTCTGTAACGTTCGTCAGTCGGAGCTTATGTCCACTCCTGCTCGGGACGCTCCATCGCATAGACAGTCCGACGCGGCTTGTCTATTGGCTTCCTCACGTCAGCACACACGACCGCACCTTGGCTATGTGACCGCAGATATCCAGCCTGCCTCGCCGACCAGGGATTCCACGTCGACCAGGTCACGCCATCTGCTAGCCAAGGACACGAGGCCTTTCCAGTCGGGACGTTAGCATATAAGAAGTATGCAGGAATTAACGTCCCAGGAGCTTCCAGCGGCTAAATTACGTAAGACTGCGGCTCCACAGGCCTCTGTGACGGACTTGCTATCACAGATAGCTCAATTCATCGCAGCATCCCAGTAGCCATCAGAAACTTTTTCAGAAAAGAAACTGTCTGAGGAAGCTGGGTCGGTTCGCCTCCCTGCAGAGTCAGAAAGGGACGACCAAGATTCTCATGTGGTCCAGTCGGATGGTTCTCTTTCCGAACAACTTAAGGTGGCCGTAGATTTCCTCCAGCAACACCTTTCAGAAGTTGTTTCTTCGGACCAAAATGCTGTGTTACCTGGTAAGAAATTGAAAGCGTCACTGGACACAGATTTATTCGGCCAGAATAGGGACATTGCACCTGAGTTTCCGACCCAGTCCAGAAATGTCACGCGGACATTTGAACTTCTTAATGACGCTATATTCAAGCTAGCCTCTAAGACTGGCAAATCCGGTTTCTTATCGTCTCATGCTCTACAGCTGCCTTTCATCAATCATAGAAATAGATTTGAAATGGCAGGACAGGGCGTGCCGAGAGTTCCTCTACGTTTAGACGACCAGGCAGACGACTTGGAGTTCTCATTGCCAGCGTCTAAGTCGATTTATTCCATTACGCTGGTGATGACTACCTCGTCTAACAGAATCAGTTTAGATGCATTATCTTACAGAGATCACCTTACCAGAGCATTATCATTACGTCTCGAAGGAAAAGAATTCCAGGATGTTCAAAACTTCCTTGAGAGTTCTTTCGAGGGCCATAGCATATTCTACGTATAACTCCGCCCTTTCAGTGGCAATCTGGAGTTAGTCAGACGTGATGCTGCCCTGGCTGCATCCACAAGAGTGGATGGTAAGGTGAAAAACTCTCTTCCAGTCGCTGCGGTCTCAGGAGAGCTTCTCTTCTACGGTAAGCTTTCTACAGTCTATGATCAGATTACTAAGAAAACTTCGAATTCTCTGCTTTTAAATCCGCTTTGATAAAGTCGGACTCAGCAGAGAGGAGTAAGGCAGGCACTTAGGGGGCGAATACTTCCAAGGGAAGTTCCTATAGAGGATCTAAGAAAGCCTCTACGTCTTACTCCGAAGACCGTCAGAGTAGCGACTCTGGTCGTAATGATGGCCAAGATAACCGGTCAGATGCCCCTAGGTCGACTGGGCGAGGTGCGGGTCATGGAAGACGTGGTTTCTCCTCCCGCAAGCCTCGCAGGGCCAGGAGGTGTTGGTCTAAACCTCTATTGCATTCCAATGGGCGGAAGGCTGTCGAGATTCTTAACCAATTGATTGTCAATTACCGACGACCCATGGGTGCAAGGGGTTATTTCCGAAGGTCTAAATCTGTCCTTCAAGGAAAAACCTCTGTTAACTCGAAGTCCACGTTGGACTCAGCTTCCATTAAACTTCAGAAGAGAGATTCGCTTCTATCAGAAGTTCAATCTCTTCTGGACAAGAACGCTATAGACGTCGTAGAAAACCAGGAATCTCCAGGTTTCTACATTCACCTATTCCTGGTTCCAAAACCAGATGGCTCGTTTCGTCCAGTTATAGATCTGAGCTGGATAAACAAGCTGATCGTGGTTCTGAAATTTGATATGGAGACCATCCGATCGGTCAGAGCGAGCATTCGAGTGAACGATTATGCTGCAAGCATAGATCTCAAGGATGTGTACTTTCACGTCATGGTACATCCGGCATTCAGAAAGTATCTTCGCTTCGCTGTCCTAGGAGTCGTTTATCAATTCCGAGCAATGTGCTTTGGTCTGAATCTAGCGCCCTGGGCCTTCACTCGAATAATGAACTTGGTAATGACTCATTTCCGAGCTCATTCATCTGTGGTAACGTCGGCCTACTTGGACGACATTCTTCAGAGGTACAGCAACAAGTTAACGCTTCAGAACGATGTTCAGAGTCTGCTTCAATTGCTCTGACATCTCGGTTTCATAGTAAATGAAAAGAAGTGGCGAGCGTTAATATATAATCCTCGTACACCTTTAAATGAGTATAAAGAGTCTCATTCTCTGGACTATCTTTATTTATTGGCTTTCCTTTAATAAATTAGTATAATTGGTTATACTGGATGTTAATAGAGATTGTTGATGTTATTGTGCTTAATTACGGAATGGTATTGTCTCTTTCTTTTTTGGTATAAACAAGAAAGATACATGTAAAGCCTGTTCTCCTCTTCTCCCCGAAGGGATAATTCTGTTTACATGTAATTGAGTCTATTGGATTATCCTTTATGTTCTAGGCCCTCCAGCCTTTTTTTCTATTAAGCTAAGTCTGGGTCATTGGTACAGTATAAAAATGTTAAAAAATTTATTGTAATTTATATATTTTTTATACCAATGACCCAGACGGGGATGGCCCTCCCATGAGTTGGGAACTCATACCTCCCCGCTGATTACATAATGCTTACCCGGCACTGGTTGTAAGAATGAGGATTTGGCTCCAATTTCGTACTTCCTTGACACTGCGCATGCGTAGTGGACAAAAGTATGGAGGACCACATAGGACATCTATTTTTTGGAATTTGATGCACATTTTGGGGATTGGGGGGGGGGGGGGGGGCAAAATTTGTGTTGGCCCTAGAATTTAAGAGTTAGTACCAGCTAAGTCTGGGTCATTGGTAAGTATAAAAAATATATAAATTACTATAAATTTTTTAACTTTCCATAGTCAGGTCCTTCCTCAGACGTAAATGTTTTTCAAGAACAATAAACTGCGAATCTGTTCCAAGGAGAAGCTCCTCTTTAAATTATGTGGTGAAGAGTTTTCTCTTCCTGGTGTCATGAAAAGGTAACATGCATCCCTCAATCTGTATTATTGCAGATTTCCTGATATTTCTTTTTGATGTAAAAAAGCTTCAACCAGTCACTATTAATGGATACCATTCTATGTTGTCATTGTCTGTTCTCATGAAGGTCATGTAAATATCGACTTGGATCAATCTCTATGTAAATTGATAAAACATTTCTCCATCAAAAGACTCAGGTTCTTGTGGCTTATTCCAAAGTAGAATCTTACCTGCATTCTGGTAAAAGCTTCTAGAAACTCTGTTTGATTCTTTGGATACAGTAGAGTTTAGGTATCTTACATACAAGGCAGTATTTCTTATTGTCTTGCTTCGGTTAGAAGAGTGGATGCAGGCCTTGAAATTTCATGCAAACAATCGTTTTTTCTTTGTGTGATGGTTTCACAAATCTAAATCTCCACAACCGATGTTTTGTTCGCACAAAAATTCCTACGCGGGGTTGATGTGTGTTTTTAGCTTAACTTGACATAGTCAAGATAAGCTATTGCCATCACGCGTGTGGAAGTCTGTTAGTCTGTTAGTCTGTGAGTCTGTGACGTCTGTTCACATTTTCCTTTAGCACGGGCTACACCCCACAGTTCTTGTCTGATCGTCACGAAATTTCATATGCAGGTTTGGGGTCATGTCTAGATGAGAACGTCCCCTTTTAGTCGCGATTAGGCAACCGGTATGGCTGCCCGAGCCCAAAACCCAAAAACCATTAGCACAGTCTACAAGTCGTATTTATGAAGGGATTTCATTGTAACTTGGTAGGACGCCTCTGTATAATGCCAAGATAAGAACGTCCCCTTTTGGGCATGATCTATCAACCGTGATGGCTGCCCAAGCCCGAAACCCAAAACCTTTTAGCACAGTCTGCAGGTCATGTTTAATGTGGAGGGATTTCATTGTAACTTGGTAGGATGACTCCTTATGATGGCTAGATGAGAATTTCCCGATTTGGGCATGATCTGCCAACCGTGATGACTGCCCGAGCCCAAAACCCGAAAACCTTTACCACAGTCTACAGGTCATATTTATTGATGAATTTCATTGTAACTTGGTGGGTTGACTTCATACAATGTCTAGATGAGAAAGTCACCTTTTGGGCGTGATTGGGCAACTGTGACGGCTACAGGGGCCCAAAGCCCAAAAATCTTTAGCACAGTCTAGAGGTCATATTTATGAAGGGATTTCATTGTAACTTGGTAGGATGACTCCAAAGGTCATATTTATGGAAGGATTTCATTGTAACCTGTTAGGTTGACTCCACATAATGCCTAGATGATGACATCTCCTTTTGGTCGTGATTGGTCAGTTGTGATGGCTACTAGTGCCTGAAGCCCGAAAACCTTGAGCACAGTCTACAGGTCATATTTATGAAGGGATTTCATTGTAACTTCTTAGGATCACTCCAGATGATGCCCAGATGAGATTGTCCCCTATGGTTGCGATCATTCAGCCATGATGGCTGCCCGAGCCCGAAGCCCGAAAACCTTTAGCACAGTCTACAGGTCATATTTAAGAAGGGATTTCATTGTAACTTGGTAGGTTAATTTCATATAATGTCTAGATGAGAACGTCTCCTTTTGGACATGATTGGGCTACTGTGACGGCTAAAGGTGCCCGAAGCCCAAAAACCTTTAGCACAGTCTACAGGTCATATTTATAAGATTTCATTGTAACTTGGTAGGATGACTCCAAATAATGTCTAGATGAGAACATCCCATTTTGGCCATGATCATTCAGCCTTGATGGGTGCCCGAGCCCAAAAACCTTTAGCATAGGCTAAAGGTTATATTTATAGAATGATTTCTTTGTAACCTGTAAGGTTGACTCCATATAATGCCTAGATGATGACATCCCCTTTTGGTCATGATTGGTCAACTGTGATGGCTACAGGTGCCCGAAGCCCGAAAACCTTGAGCACAGTCTACAGGTCATATTTATGAAGGGATTTAATTGTAACTTCGCATGATCACGCCAGATGATGCCCAGATGAGATTGTCCCCTTTGGTTGCGATCATTCAACCATGATGGCTGCCCGAACCCGAAACCCGAAAACCTTAAGCACAGTCTACAGGTCATATTTATGAAGGGATTTCATTGTAACTTGGTAGGTTGACTTCATATAATGTTTAGATGAGAACGTCCCCTTTTGGACATGATTGGGCAACTTTGACGACTAAAGGTGCCTGAAGCCCGAAAACCTTTTGCACTGTCTACAGGTCATATTTATGAAGGGATTTCATTGTAACTTGGTAGGATGACTCCAAATAATGTCTAGATGAGAATGTCTCATTTTGGCCGTGATCATTCAGCCTTGATGGGTGCCCGAGCCCAAAAACCTTTAGCATAGGCAAAAGGTTATACTTATAAAAGGATTTCATTGTAACCTGTTAGGTTGACTCCATATAATGCCTAGATGATGACATCCCCTTTTGGTCGTGATTGGTCAACTGTGATGGCTACAGGTGCCCGAAGCCCGAAAACCTTGAGCACAGTCTGCAGGTCATATTTATGAAGGGATTTCATTGTAACTTCGCAGGATCACTCCAGATGATGCCCAGATGAGATTGTCCCCTATGGTTGCGATCATTCAACCATGATGGCTGCCTGAGCCTGAAGCCCGAAAACCTTAAGCACAGTCTACAGGTCATATTTATGAAGGGATTTCATTGTAACTTGGTAGGTTGACTTCATATAATGTCTAGATGAGAACGTCCCCTTTTGGACATGATTGGGCAACTTTGACGGCTAAAGGCGCCCGAAGCCCGAAAACCTTTTGCACTGTCTACAGGTCATATTTATGAAGGAATTTCATTGGAACTTGGTAGGATGACTCCAAATAATGTCTAGATGAGAACGTCCCATTTTGGCCGTGATCATTCAGCCTTGATGGGTGCCCGAGCCCAAAAACCTTTAGCATAGGCAAAAGGTTATATTTATAGAAGGATTTCATTGTAACCTGTTAGGTTGACTCCATATAATGCCTAGATGATGACATCCCCTTTTGGTCGTGATTGGTCAAATGTGATGGCTACAGGTGCCGAAGCCCGAAAACCTTGAGTACAGTCTACAGGTCATATTTATGAAGGGATTTCATTGTAACTTTGCAGGATCACTCCAGATGATGCCCAGATGAGATTGTCCCCTTTGGTTGCGATCATTTAGCCATGATGGCTGCCCAAGCCCGAAGCCTGAAAACCTTTAGCACAGTCTACAGGTCATGTTTATGAAGGGATTTCATTGTAACTTGGTAGGTTGACTTCATATAATGTCTAGATGAGAACGGCCCCTTTTGGACATGATTGGGCAACTGTGACGGCTTCAGGGGCCCAAAGCCCAAAAACCTTTAGAACAGTCTACAGATCATAATTATGAAGGGATTTCATTGTAGCTTGGTAGGATGACTCCAAATAGTGTCCAGATGAGAATGTCCCCGTTTGGTTGCGATCATTCAACCATGATGGCTGCCAGAGCCCAAAGCCCAAAAACCTTTAGCACAGTCTACAGGTCATATTTATTAAGAGATTTCATTGTAACTTGGTAGATTGACTTCATATAATGTCTAGATGAGAACGTCTCCTTTGGACGCAATTGGGAAACTGACGGCTACAGGGGCCTGAAGCCCGAAAACCTTTAGCACAGTCTACAGGCCATATTTATGAGGGGATTTTAATGTAACTTGATAGGATGACTCGTTTTGGAATAATTTCACTGTAACTTGGTAACTTTTGTTGATATACGTAAACTGTGAGGGCCACATACATTAACTGTGAGGTCATATTAACCCACCCCTCAGCTCTTTAGTACAGTGTACACCTCATATTATCATAAACATAGCACACAGGGAACAGAAATGAACATATTCCCAATTATCACAATTCTTGTCTTATTTCATAATCCTTTCATAAACATTGAACATTATCCTTTTCATCAAACACAACACACAAGTTAAGCTACAGTGTCATTGACACTTTCATTGTGATTGGCAGATACAAAATTATTGCCAATTAGGTGGAAGTGCTTATTTGTCTTGTTTACTGAACTTACAGAGTGTACAAATACTTTTCACATGGAGCACTGCATTTCAACATGTTACTTACAGCTCAAAAGTAGTAAACATTTAATAAAAGCCCAAACCAACCAGTTACCACAGGATAACCATATCATTAACTATTTTTGGATTTCAGTGGTTGCATTCTTTTATAATTGGAGTATATTTAGTGTATTGTCACCCCAGTTATTGTACCATGCGAATTCACCCCAGATTTTTAGCTCGCCTGACTTTCAGTCATGGGAGCTATAGTGATCACTCACCGTCCGTCGTCCGTGAACATGGTGTTTGCGTCATCTCCTCCAAAACTGCTGAACCAATTTAATTGAAATTTGAAATTATAATTTGTTATGACATCGCATTTTGATTTTGTTCAAATCAAGTTGCCTCGCACCTCGGTAGGGCCATGCCCCAAAAATGTGCTTAAAAATCTTCTTCTCATGAACCAGCAGTAGCACAGACTTGATATTTGGTGTGCAGCTTCCTTTTGAGGTGTAGACTCAGATTTGTTCAACAGAAGTTCGAGAAGCTATATTTGCCTTCATTATTGGAGGGGCAGGAATATTTTTACACAGTATACCAATGGCCCAGACATAGCTGGTGCTAACTCTAAAATAGCTAGGGCCAAGCACAAATTTTGCCCCCATTCCCCAAAATTTGCATGCAAAACCGAAAATAAGAAGTCCTAACTGGCCCTCCATACATTTACCCTCTGCAGATGCGCAGACTTCAGGAAGTGACCGGAATTGGCGCCAACACCATACTTTGTTTGGCCCTTGTCAGATAACAACAAACTGACTTTGTGCTTTTTAAATCTCAATAATGATGCCAGACACAAATCAGTGGTTAAACTGGTGGATCCAAGGACACAACTGGATGAAGGAAGGAAGAAACAGTGGTTTGAAAACGTTCTTACGTCCAATGTATCGTTTTTTCTCCTGATGAAGATCTTGCCTTACATTGGATAGTTCAAAAATCTGTTACTGACTTCGGGCCGTGATGCCTGGGATCTCGTTTCCGGTTTTCAGTCTGGCATTGTTTACATTAGCAACGTTTGTTATTTATGTGTAGGTTTCTATTTTTCATATGGTAGGTCTGTTGTAAGATACATTATACAGTCCCGCAGTGTGGCAGTTAATTTGTGGGAGGAAAAAATTAATTTTGTCCACACTTGGGCTCTTTTATGATACTTTTGGGCACTTCGTTCCCTTTGGGAACTTGGACTCTTGTCAAAATTTTTCGAAAATTTTTTTTTTGTGTAAACTATATTTTTATACTGTACCAATGACCCAGACTTAGCTGGTGCTAACTCTAACAAAACCAGGGCCAAACACAAATTTTGCCCCCCAATCCCCAAAATTTGCATCCAAAACCAAAAGAAATCATGTCCTATAGGACCTCCATACTTCGCCCCTACTGCGCATGCGCAGTGTCAAGGACGTTCTGAAATTGGCGCCAATTATCATTTGGCCCTTCATCAGTCAACATCTCACTGATCTTTGTGCTTGTAAATCTCAGTTTAAAGGATGCCAGACACGTAATTATTGGAGAAATGGTGATTCTAAGGAGGATATAGAAGGAGGAGAGGAAAAAGGAGTGACAAAAAATAATCAGGGCTGTACTTAAAATTTTTTATGAAATTATGTTAAGTTGTCTATTTTCGAGGCATGGGCCTCTTGTTGTCATTCTTGCTAAAAAGTTGCACTGCTTATTCAGTGTTTCCTCTCCCCTGGCCTTCTAAGTCCCCCCTTGCAATTCTCCCATGCTTTTGGCATATTTTTGAGAAAGTTCATTTCTAAAATTCTCTTGGGAGAGTTGCTTGGTTACAGAATGTTTTCTGTTATTTTCCCCATAGTTACGTTTTCACCCATGGGTGTATAAACGTTGTGTTCTGCATCTTCCATCTGATGTTCTGCAGATTCTCCCCTGGGAGTCTCTGTCTTGCATCAGATAGAGTGTAATTTTGATGACTGATTTCGGGGGCTACCGGTCATATCGGCCGCCAGCCAAATCGGCCGCTGCAATTTCAGACGAATCGGCCGCGACAATTTGGGTCAAATCGGCCGCTGAAAAAAAAATATTTTATTAGGGAAAAATAAACAAAAATTAAGTAATTTTTTACAGACTCACCCAAAAAGTAAGAATATTATGCACTGAATCCCAAAATCCAAATGTGTAAAAAGTAACATTTTTTTTTTCTTGTCTGAGTAAATGCAATCCCATTAGTGCCCTGATTGGAGAAACAACGGAAAATGATTGACATCTCCAGGGGCGTTACACATGTCACTGACTGGTCTGTTTTACTGTTTGACATCACTCACTCAACTGTCTCTCAGAAAAGGTTGTTTGGACAGTAATTTAATCACAATGCAAACTTTTTGATGCACTGTTTGTGTTTGTTTGTACAGTAATGATCATTTTGGCATTGCAAATCGGCAGGTATATTGTTTTTGAATACCAGTTAACTTACTAATCTGCTTTATTGTTGCGAAGAGAGTTTGTGATTAATAGATTACCTTTGAACATTGTTATTGAAAAGATATCAATCGGTTTTTGATCTCGAGCATTGTTTTCAATATCAAAGAATCCCCAAGCTAGTTGAATTATGATAAATCTGCCCCAATATTGTGTTGGAGTCAGTCATCATGGAACCTGCACTTTGCGTATATTGTGCAAGGTTGTGCAGAGAGAGACAGGAAAGCCTACAATGTGATTTTTGTCATAGATGGCAACACAGAACTTGCCAAACCAATATCTCACAGACTTTTTACCGTCGGATGAATAAAGGCTTAGAGGTTTTAAATGATTGGCGGTGCCATGATTGTAGTTCACCGTCTACCAGTAATGCTACAGCCATTTTGGAAGAAGAAACTAATGAAAACGACCCCTTTGAAGCAGATACTATTTTAATCGATACAGATCCTGATACATTATATGATGTCGACACTATTTTAGCCAACGAAACAGAGCCAAATGAATTCACAAGACCGTCTCCTCTCAATGAAAGTTACCAACAAGCAGAGCCAATTGGTGATGTCCAAATAAATGATAGCAATTTCATCCCAGAATATAGAATTATCTCTGGTGGCACACAACATGGAAAGAATCGTTTAGTTGACAATGCCGGTTATGCTTATACCAAAAAAGAGGTGAAAAAGGGCATTGTTTATTGGAGGTGTTCCATTAGGACTAAAACAAACCCTTGTCTCGCAACAGTGAAACTAATTGGTGATTGTTTTTCACCTGGACTTAGGACTCACAACCATGACGGTAAGCCTGGCATTGACACTTTATCAATCGCTACAGTTGAAATAAAAAACACTGTCTGTTTGGATTTGTACAAGCCAGCAACACAAATTGTAAAAGACTATTTTAGAGCAAATAATATTGGTAGCTCAGTTGCTCTACCATCAATGGATGCAATGTACAGAAGGGCGAACCGTAAAAGACAAGCTTTAAGGCCCGAAGATCCTAAAGACTTGGACTATAATTTCCACCCTAGTTATTTTCCACCTGATTTTTGGGTGGACGACATTTCAGTCAGTAGTGCTAGACACTTAATTTTTGCCACCCCGCATCAATTGGAGACAATGAGTAAGGCTAAAACATGGTATTTAGATGGTACTTTTAGAGTTGTTCGCTCTCCATTTGTACAATTATACACAATACACACTTTCCTTGCATCAGAAACAGGTGAAATGAAACAAGTGCCAACTGCTTTTGTGTTCATGTCGAGGCGAAGGGAGCTAGATTACCGTGCAGTGTTCGCATCTTTGATTGAAAAGATGGGTGGTTATGTTAACGTTCGTGTTCAACGTTGCATGGTTGATTTTGAGCGCGGTGTATGGCTTGCACTGAGAGAGTTGTTGCCAAGTGTCGAGTTGAAGGGCTGTGCTTTTCATTGGCAACAAGCAGTTTATAAAAAGGTTAGAACTTTAGGGCTTGAGGTAGAATATGGTAGACGGTCAGACATTTACAGACTTGTTAAAAAACTCATGGCCATTCCTTATTTACACCACTCCCACATTCAAGAAGAGTTTATGGTTTTGAAAGAGGAAGCTGGGGAATCTGCTCTGAAAGAACTTTTTATCTATGCAGAAAATCAGTGGGTGTGTTCCAATGTGTGGCCTGCACATACATGGTCAGTCTTTGGACTTACCGTACGGACCAACAATGACTGCGAAGCTTGGCACAAAAGCATTAATGGGGCCGCAGGCCGACGTAACTTGCAGTTTTTCTTGTTGGTAGATTTGCTCTATAAGGAAGCTACCTCCATCCCAAGTGTTCGGGAATTTGTGAACTGGGGGCAGTTGAGTCGTCATGTCTCAGTAAAAACTAGGAAATTCAATGCAGATTTAGAAGCTATTTGGGGAGAGTATCAAAATAATGTAAAAACTCCAAGACAAACTCTCTCTGCTGTTGCCTCTCTAATTGCCAAGTCTTAATAAAATGAATGCTGGAAGTAATTTATACCAGTAAATGTGAAGTAAATAAGTAATTTTTCCGGCAATTCGCTTTATTAACATCCCTTCAATAATGATAATCAGTCCGGCATTAATTGTCAGGCTGGTAGTCATCATTGGGCGGCTCTTAATAAAGCGAATTGTCTGAAGAAAAAAATTGAATGCTGTAAGTAATTTATACTTTACTTAAATAGATGAAGTCGAAGTATTTTTTCCGGCAATTCGCTTTATTAACAGCCCTTCAATAATGATAATCAGTCCGGCATTAATTGCCAGGCCGGTAGTCATCATTGGACGGCTCTTAATAAAGCGAATTGTCTGAAGAAAAAAAATGAATGCTGGAAGTAATTTATACCAGTAAATGTGAAGTAAATAAGTAATTTTTCCGGCAATTCGCTTTATTAACATCCCTTCAATAACGATAATTAATCCGGCATTAATTGCCAGGCCGGTAGTCATCATTGGACGGCTCTTAATAAAGCGAATTGTCTGAAGAAAAAAATGAATGCTGGAAGTAATTTATACCAGTAAATGTGAAGTAAATAAGTAATTTTTCCGGCAATTCGCTTTATTAACATCCCTTCAATAATGATAATCAGTCCGGCATTAATTGCCAGGCCGGTAGTCATCATTGGACGGCTCTTAATAAAGCGAATTGTCTGAAGAAAAAAATTGAATGCTGTAAGTAATTTATACCAGTAAAGAGATGAAGTCGACGTATTTTTTCCGGCAATTCGCTTTATTAACAGCCCTTCAATAATGATAATCAGTCCGGCATTAATTGCCAGGCCGGTAGTCATCATTGGACGGCTCTTAATAAAGCGAATTGTCTGAAGAAAAAAAATGAATGCTGGAAGTAATTTATACCAGTAAATGTGAAGTAAATAAGTAATTTTTCCGGCAATTCGCTTTATTAGCAACCCTTCAATAATGATAATCAGTCCGGCATTAATTGTCAGGCTGGTAGTCATCATTGGGCGGCTCTTAATAAAGTGAATTGTCTGAAGAAAAAAATTGAATGCTGTAAGTAATTTATACTTTACTTAAATAGATGAAGTCGAAGTATTTTTTCCGGCAATTCGCTTTATTAACAGCCCTTCAATAATGATAATCAGTCCGACATTAATTGCCAGGCTGGTAGTCATCATTGGACAGCTCTTAATAAAGCGAATTGTCTGAAGAAAAAAAATTGAATAAATAAAGAAACAAACAAATTGGAATGCAATAAGTAAGTCATAGCAGTAATTGGATCACACGCCAGTAATTTACCTAATAGTAAAAGTGGAGTAAACCTTAGGATGAGTGCATTATTAACCGCCTTTCAAAGAAGCCTTTAAAAAAATGCTGCAAAGGTAACAATATTTGTGTAATTGTGCACATACATGTCTTGAGGTTTTTTGTATTTTTTGAAAATATACCGCTAAAATATTGAATGTAAATATCTAGAAGTTTCTTTTATTCTATAGTCTGTATGAAAATATTCTGATAAAATAATGGAATAAAAAAATATTTTATCTGTATGAAAATATTCTGATAAAATAATGGAATAAAAAATATTTTCACTGATAATCTTCTTCATTTATTATATTCAAATATTATATCAGCGGCCGATTCGACCGAAAATGCTGGCGGCCGATTCGTACTGACTGGCGGCCGATTCGTCCGAAATTGTCAGCGGCCGATTTGGCTGGCGGCCGATTTGACCGTTTCCCATTTCGGGCCAGTTTTTTCAGTGCCTGGAATCATGTTTTCTGGTGTTTTACACTGTTTGTTCACATTGGCAACAGTCTCTTTTGAGGGGGGCTGTTTGCCTTTGGTGTAGTTTATCTCACTATAAGATACATATTTATTATCCGTAAGTGTTGCATTAATTATTTAATATAAATTTAAAATTTTTGACCACACTTAGCCATCGGATCCATCGGGGCTCAACGTTACTTTTCAGAAACTTGGGCTTCGCTGAAAAAATATTTTTCAAAAATTATTTTGATTTGTAATTGTTTTTTCATTATTAATGGATCATGTTATTATGTATCTTTGTGTCAGGGGTTTGTGCGAGTAACGAGGACTTGTTGACTTTTCACAATGAAAGGATATTGTTCAAATTGTAATAGGAAGAAATCTTCCTCTGACTTTCATGATCATTGTATTAATTGTAGTCAGTGTTCTCGCACTAATCCCTGTTCTATATGTCAATATTGGGATGACAAACATTGGAAACGTGTGTCACGGTATGTTGTTTCTGGAGAAAGGGCTATGCCGGCTCTTTCTCCGCAAGGTCACTCTACTCTCTCAGTTTCTATTTCAGAGGAACAAGAACAGGGAGATGTTTCCATGTTATCTTCCGCATGTGCGCTTCCGTCGTCACAAATGAATACAGAGCTAGCGGCAAAAGTGCTCATGGAGATTAAACAAATGTCGTCCGCTAGCTCGCCCGGTGTAGCGTCCATTCACCGAATGGTTCGGCAGCCGGGTTCGTCCGATGTGGTCCAGGAGGAAATGTTGGGTGATGCGAGCACTATAAACATTCAACGTGCACACCCAGTGACGGCGGATAGTAGGCGAGATCGGAGGAAGCCATTGAGTCCGGTTCCTAGCTCGTCCAGGTCCAGTCGGGCCACGAGCGAGAGAGGCCCCTCTCTCGTACAACAACATCTGGGACCAGATGTTGTGGTACAAAATGTGTCGCAAGCGGAGCATACGTCCGTCGCTCGGGACGCTCCGTTGTATAGGCAGTCCGCGGAGACTGCTCAGGCTTCTTCTTCTCGTCAGCGCACACGACCGCACCTTGGCTGCGTGACCGCCGATATCTTACCAGCTTCGCCGATCAAGGATTCTTCGGCAACCAGGTCACACCATCCGGCAGCCAGGGACACGAGGCCGATGGACTCCGGATGTTCGCATAGAAAAAGTATGCAGGAGCCATCAGATGCGGAGCTGCCCTCGGCGAAGCAGCGAAAGACTGCGCCTCCGCAGGTCTCGATGCCGGACGTACTTGTGCAGATAGCACAACTTATCGCAGCAGCCGACAGAAACGGTGTCGGATCGGGAATTATCCGACGGCGCTGGGTCGGTACGCTCCGCTGAAGCATCGGGGGCGGACGACCGGGAGCATCATGAGGTCCGACCGGATGGTGAAAGGGATACGGATGACTTGGAGCTATTCCTTTCGGAACAACATAAAGCTGCCGTGGACTTCATCCGGCACTTTCTCCCTCAAGTTGTTCCATCGGGCCAGACTGCTGCGGTTCCGGACAAGAGGATTATAGCGTCATTGGACTCTGAATTTTTTGAGCGGTTCAGGGACATCGCTCCCGAGTTTCCGTCGCAGTCCAATAATGTTGCAAGAACATTTGAATTATTGAACGACGCTATATTTAAACTTGCTTCCAAAACGGGGAAAGCAGGTTTCTTGTCCGCCAATACTCTCAACCTGCCTTTCATTAATGCAAGGAATAAATTCGACACGGCAGGACAGGGTATTCCGAGAGTTCCTCTGCGTATGGACGACGAGGTGGAAGACTTAGAGCTATCATTACCGTCGTCGGCTTCTATTCCAACCGCGGTGTTGAAAACAGCTATTTCGTCTAACAGAGCCAGTTTAGATGCCTTATCTTATGTAGATCACCTTACTAAGGCGTTATCACTGCGCCTTCAAGGGAAAGAATTTCAGGATATACAATCCTCTTTAAGAATTCTTTCAAGGGCAGTAGCTTATTCCACGTGTAACTCCGCCCTTTCAGTGGCAAACCTGGAGTTGGTTAGACGTGACGCAGCCCTAGCTACATCCACACTCGTGGATTCTAAGGTGAAGAACTCTCTCAGAGTCGCTTCGGTCTCTGGAGAACTTCTCTTTGAAGGCAAGCTTTCTGCTATTTATGATAAAATTACAAAGAAAGCTTCGGATTCTCTGTTGTTCAAATCTGCTTCTAAGAAGTCGGATACGGCAGACAAGAATAAGACAGGCACTTCTGGGCCTGCGCCCAAGAGAGGTTCCTATAGAGGTTCCGGTGCGTCCTCTTGGTCTTATTCGAGAGACCGTCAAGGTAGCGACTCACGTTCGGGACGTCCTTCGGGTCGGGACAACCGGTCGGACGCCCTGAGGTCGACGGGACGAGGTGCGGGTCGTGGAGAACGTGGTTTCTCCTACCGCAGGCCTCGCAGGTCCAGGAGGTGATGGCTTAAACCTCTATCGCGTACCGGTCGGCGGAAGGTTGTCGAGCTTTTCACAAGAATGGACGTCGATTACGGACGACCCTTGGGTGAGAGGAGTGACTTCGGAAGGCCTAAAGATATCCTTCAAACGAAAGCCTCCATTAACTCGAAGTCCAAAGTGGACTCAACTTCTGTCAAATCCGCAGAAAAGAGACGCTCTATTATCAGAGGTGCAGTCTCTTTTAATGAAGAACGCGGTAGAGGTCGTAGAAAACCAGGAGACTCCGGGATTCTACAGCCATCTGTTTCTGGTTCCGAAACCAGACGGCTCGTTCCGTCCAGTCATAGATTTGAGCTGGATAAACAAGCTGATCGTCGCTCCGAAATTTTATATGGAGACGATTCGGTCGGTCAGAGCGAGTATTCGGGTGAACGATTATGCAACAAGCATAGATCTCAAAGATGCGTACTTTCACGTCATGGTACATCCAACTTTCAGAAAGTATCTACGCTTCGCAGTCCTAGGAGTGGTGTATCAATTCCGGGCGATGTGCTTCGGATTGAATCTAGCACCCTGGGCTTTCACTCGGATAATGAACTCGGTAATGATCTATTTCCGAGCTCATTCGTCTGTGGTAACGTCGGCCTACCTGGACGACATTCTTCAGAGGTACGGCAATGAGTTAACGCTTCAGAACGATGTTCAGAATCTACTTCTATTGCTCCGACGTCTCGGTTTTATAGTAAACGAGGAGAAGTCGGATCTGGTGCCGTCCAAGTCATTCACACATCTGGGAATGAGCTTCGAGACGCACAACAATCTCGTTCGTCTGCCGTTAACCAGAGCGAAATTAGTCAGTTGTTACGCTCGCTATTGTCTGCACGCAGACAAAGTCACGGCGAGAGAATTTATGAGACTGATAGGTCTGTGCGGAGCCGCTGCGGATCTCATTCCGATGGGGCGGTTACGCACGCGTCCTCTCCAAATTTTCTTGACTCAGAATTGGAGTGTGAAAATTCATTCGCTCGACATAGACGTTCTCTTGTCAGATCAAGTGAAACAAGAGATTCAGACTTGGGCAAACATTCAGTGGTTAACTCAGGGAGTTCCGCTGCAGTTGCCGGATCCGAGTTTTACCATTATGACGGATGCCAGTCAAACAGGTTGGGGTGCATCATTGATCCCAACGGATTCGAGATGCCAGGGTCTTTGGGATCCGCAATTCCTGGGCAAGCACATAAACATCAAGGAAATGATGTCAATTTGGCTTGCGTTACGTCATTGGATGGACATTATTCACAATGCTCATGTCCAAATCCTATCTGACAATACGACAGTAGTGGCGTATATACGGAATCAGGGAGGCACTCATTCAGTTCCGTTGTTCAATCTAACGGAAAGAATCCTTCTGTTTGCGCTAGAACATCAGGTTCTTCTTTCGGTCCGTCACATTCCGGGTCGTCTGAATGTGCTAGCAGACTCCCTTTCACGAAAGGGTCGCTTGTTGCCGTCGGAATGGACTCTCAACAAACAAGTATTCAATCAGATTTGCTACCAATGGGAACGGCCAATGATAGATTTATTTGCGACACATCTCAACAATCAGTTGCAGACGTATGTGTCTCCGTGTCCGGATCCAAGAGCATTTGCAGTAGACGCTCTGTCGATCTCTTGGGACGGAATGATAGGATATGCGTATCCTCCAGCGCCGTTAATTCAGCAAGTATTGCTAAAGATAAAACAATCTCAATGCAAGATTCTGTTGGTAGCATCTCTGTCTCCACAGAGACCGTGGATAAATCTACTCAGGTGTCTGTTGTGGGACCTACCGCGAAAGCTTCCTCCACGGGAGGATCTTCTTTCGCAGGGGAAATCGCGTCAACTCCATCACAACCCGCAAGGTCTCAACCTTCACGTTTTTCCGTTGTGCGGTCCTTCTTGCATGGCAAGCACTTTAGAGGACGAGCAGTGGACGCAATTTCTAACTGTAGGAGGACCTCCTCTTCGCTAAACTATGCGGCTAAGTGGAAGGTTTTTTGTCGTTGGTGTAGGGATCATTCTGTAGATATTTCGGATCCCTCTATACCAGACATTGCAAACTTTCTAGTATACTTGTTTGATGAAATCAAACTGCAGCCTGTTACTATTAAGGGTTATAGGTCTATGTTATCTGATACCTATGCACATCATGATAGTTTACAAATTGGATCTAATGTCTCTTTATCTAAGTTGGTTAGAAACTTCTCGATAAATAGACCCAGAACTCTTAGGTTAATTCCTAAATGGAATTTAGCTTGGGTTCTTCTTAAATTGAAGGAAAAGCCATTTGAACAGCTTGGGACAGTAGATTTCAAATTCTTATCTTATAAGACAGCTTTTCTCTTAGCTTTTTCTTCTGCTAGAAGAGTCAGTGAGCTTCATGCACTGTCGGTGGATGATTCTCACTATCGTAGTGTCGGGAACACTATCACCTTCACTACTAATGTGGGTTTTTTAGCTAAGAATCAGGCTCCTAATAAATATACGGAACCTATTGTCATTAAGGCTCTTCCGTCTTCAGATGGGCGTAGGCCTTTACTCTGTCCTGTTAGAGCGTTACGTATCTATAAACAGAGATCTCAGTTTATCAGAAAGGGACGAAAACGTTTCTTTCTGTCTTTGATGCCTAATAGAAGGGACATTTCGGTCCATTCTTTTGCTAGATGGATTCAATTAACTATCCGTACTGCTTATGAGAGTTTATCTTCTTCTCAGCAGTCTGTGCTTAAGATTTCCGCTCATGAAGTAAGAGCTCTTGCTACTTCTTGGGCTTATGCTAATAGTATTGCTATTACAGATTTAATGAAGGCTGCTTATTGGTCTCAGCCATCCACATTCACGAATTTTTATCTCAGAAATATTGAGTCCATTTCTGGAGACCTGCATTGTTTAGGTCCGTTATCTGTTGCTCAGAATGTCGTCCACTAAACAGTTGCAACTATAGTTATGCAGGCTTTCTGTTCCGGCAGTGACTCCGTCCGGCTGCCCTCTTCGCTCTGGGCTATTTGACCCAGGGCAAGGGGGGGGGGGGGGGGGAGGGTGTTCCCTTAGGTCACCTGCTTTATAGTGAAAAGCAAGGGAATGCCTCCTCCAAAGTCAGTATTTCTGAGTCGCTTCCGGGATGGTTTTAAAGTGTAATATTAATGTTAAAATTCATTCATGTCATATTTTTAAAGTGTAGCTCGGTGTGAAGCATTTGCATATGTCAAGTGTCAAACGGGCGTTAATATACAATCCTCGGACACTTTTAAAAGATTATAAAGAGTCTCAATTCTCTGGACTAACTTTATTTATTGGCTTACTTTAAAAATAATTAGTATAAGGGTTATACTGGATGTTAATAGAGAACATGAATGTTACTGTGCTCAATTATGATGGGTATTGTATCTTTCTAATTTAATATTAAATAAGAAAGATACATGTAAAGCCTTATACTCCTTTTCTCCTTAAGGGGTTGCCTCTTTATTATATAGTTGAGCTTATTGGATTTTCCTCTATGTCCTAGGCCCTCCAGCCTTTTTACTATTCAGCTAAGTCTGGGTCATTGGTACAGTATAAAAATGTTAAAAAATTTATAGTAATTTATATATTTTTTATACTTACCAATGACCCAGACGGGGATGGCCCTCCCAGGAGTTGGGAACTCTTGCCTCCCCGCTGAGTACATAGCGCTGACCAGGCACTGCCAGTAAGAATGATAATTGGCGCCAATTTCGGAACGTCCTTGACACTGCGCATGCGCAGTAGGGGCGAAGTATGGAGGTCCTATAGGACATGATTTCTTTTGGTTTTGGATGCAAATTTTGGGGATTGGGGGGCAAATTTGTGTTTGGCCCTGGTTTTGTTAGAGTTAGCACCAGCTAAGTCTGGGTCATTGGTAAGTATAAAAAATATATAAATTACTATAAATTTTTTAACTTTTCGATTTATATTTTGAATGTTTTTGTTATGTATCTTTTTATTTGTATTTAATGTGGAATTGGTGGAAGTACGATCGATTTAGTCTTCTTCATTATGTAAGCATATTGCTCTTTAAGCAAGGCGAGGAAGTATTTTCCTCTTATTTTCATGTAGGTTGCCTTGCTTGTAGTCGATGTACTTCTACTAATTCTTGCTCATATGTGTCGCATGGGATGACAGACATTGATGACGGGTGTCATGGTACGCTGTTAGCGAGGGACCACTGCCGGTCCTCTCGCGATGAGGGGCTGCCACCGGTCCTCTCGCCCTAAAGTCACTCTAGTTTATATTTACAGAGGAACAAGACCATGGTGATGTTTACGTGACACCGTCAGATAGTGTGCTTCCGTCGTCGCATTAAATAGTCAATCAGAGCTAGCGGCAAAAGTTCTCTTTTGTTATAACATCTGGGGCCAGATGTTATGGTTCGGAACTTGCGTCAGTCGTAGCATACGTCCACGCCTCCCGTCCGGGAAGCTCCGTTCAGTTTACAGCCAGGGTTGGCTATAATTACGGCTTCTTCTACGTCTACCAAGCACACATGACCGCACCTTGGCTACGTGACTTTTGATATCCAGCCTGCATCGCCGAGAAAGTCACTCTTCGTCAGAGAAGTCACACCATACTGTAGCCAAGGAGACAAGGCCTCATTTATAGGGACGTCCGCAGAAAAGAGCCATCTAGGACACACTGTCCCAGGAGTAGCCGGCGGCCATGCAACAGAAGACCACTACTCCTTAGGCCTCCATAACGGACTTGCTGTCGCAGATTCACAGCTCTTCGCAGCATCCCAGCAAATGCAGACGCACACGACAGCAGTCTCAGAACTTGAGCTGTCGGAAGGTGCTGGGTCGGTCCAGTCATCTTGCACGTTCAGATGCCGGTGACCGTGAGTATAATCTGATTCAGATGGAGGATGAAAGGGATTTGGAGGAGAATTACCATTCTCATTCGGAACAACAGGGTGGCGATAGCGCTTATGCATCGATACTTCCCTGAGTTTGTTCCTGAGAATCAGAATGCTGTGACAGCTCGAAAGTAGCACTATTCAATAGCTTAGCCGAGGCCTCATATATCGGGACGTCCGGAGAAAGTGCCGTCTCGGACATACTGTCCCAGGAGCAGCTGGCGGCCAGAAGACCGCTGCTCCTTAGGCCTCCGTTACGGTTTTGCTGATGCAGATGCGCAGCTCCTTGCAGCATCCCAGCAAGTGCAGTAGCAATCCACGGCAGTCTCAAAATCTGAGCTGTTGCATGGTGCTGGGTCGGTCCAGTTATCTGCGCATTCAGATGCCGTTGACCGTGATTTCAACTGATTCAGATGAATGATGAAGGGATATGGAGGGGATTTACCCTCCACATTCGGAACAATACAGGGTTGAGAGGATTTATTCCATCAACACTACCCTGAATGTGTTCCAACGAATCAGAATGCTGCATCTATGTACAAGAAACCGCTAGCGTTGTTGCACGCTAAATTATCCGGAAAAAGAGAAGGAATGTCTTTTCTGGTTAAGTATAGACAGGTGTCGCAGGCTTTTGGCCTTTTAGACGACTCCACATTCAACTTTCCAGTAGAAAGAAGTAAAGCGGTTTCTTGTCATCTGTAGTTCCGCTGGTCGGAAAACAGTGAAGATGTTTTGACAGTTCCTCTGTTTAAATGAGTAGGCTAAGGACCTAGCTATGGCCTTACCTTCGTCATTCATTATTCGCTTGGTCACAATTGAGATGACATTTATTCATTCAGAGCAAATTTAGACTCACTGTATTATGCAGATCACCTTTAAGAACTGTGACGCAACGTCTCTACGGAAAGGAATTGGAGGACGTTTGTACCTTATTTAGAGTCCTTTCCTGGGCTATATATTTATCACGTATAACTCTGTCTTAACAAGTTGCTAATTCAGAGTTAAATAGACGTGACAGGGCCCTTGCGTCGTCATCCTTAATAGATGACAAGGTGAAAAACTCCCTTAGAGTCCCTCCGGTTTCCAGACACTAAGTTTTTGACAATAAGCTTTCATTAGTTTATGACCAAGCTACAAAGAAAGCATCAATACTCTGCTCCTTATGTCGACATATAATCGACCTGCATTAGCAGAAAGTATTGAGGGAGGATGTCCTAGACAGAAGGTCGCCTACAAGGACTCCTCATGAGGGTATAGTTAACTCTCCTATAATTACTCTAGGGATCGTCATATAGCGACTCGGATACGGGGCTTACGTCTGATCGAGACTTCCGGTCAGACGCCCCTAAACTGCTGGGTAGAGGCTCTTTGCGAATGAGATGCAGTTCCTCCTTCTGTAGGCCTTGCAGGTGCTACAGGTGTGAGTTAGGACCTCTGTTGTTTTGCAGTTGACGGATGGTTATCAAGATGAGCATCAATCTGGATAACTGTTACAGAGACTAGTAGTTCAGAAGTGTGGTTTCGAAAGGCCTGCGGCTATCTTTCCGAGAGAACCCCAACTAAATTAATGTCTGATGGACAATGCTTCCGTCTAATCCTTGCATAAGAATCTCTCCAATCGGAGGTAAAGGTTCTCTTGACAATGTTAATAGAGGTTGTCGAGAATCAAGATTCTCTGGAATTCTGTAGCCACCTGTTACTCGTACCGAAGCCTAAGAGCTCGTTTCGACAGATAATAGACTGGAGCTTGTTAACAAGTTTATCAAAGCTCTAAAAGTTTATTTATGGTTATCATTTAGTCGGTTAAAATGAGTGTTCGAGTGATTGACTATGCTATAAGCATAGATCTAAGGATAGCTTTGGTCTGGAGATAGCGCCCTGCACTGTCACTCGAATATTAACTTGGTAATGTTTCATAACAGTCTGGTTCATCTGCCATTATTATTATTTTAACGGATATAGTAAACAAAAAGGTCCATATTGAGGCAGATTTTCAGTGGTTAACTCATTAGTTCCGCTGCAACTGCCAGATCCAGATTTCACGATTATGACGGATATGAGTCAATAGTTTGGGGCACGGCCCTGAGTCCTGCAGACTATAATTGCAGGGGTCTGAGACCCTTGGTTCCTGTAGAAACACATAATCATCAAGAATGATGTCAATATTGTTAGCGCTATATCAATGCGTTCACGGTTGTTCAGAGTTTGTTGAACAACTCAATAGTGGTAGTGTACATCAGGAACCAGGGTGGCACCCATTCACTTATGTTATAATACCTAACGGAGAATCATTTTCGTGTCTCTCTATCCGTATTTACCGGGTCATCTGAACGTACTAGCAGACTCGCTCCTCGGAAAGGTCGCCTGTTTCATATGTATGGACGCTCAACATGCATTTATTTGTACAGTTTTGCTACCAGTGGGATCACCCCATGATTCTTTAGTTTGTGACGCACCGGAACAATTAGTTACTGTCATTTGTGTCGCCATGCCCAGATTATTGAGTGCAGGCAGTAGACGCTCTGCAAATTCATGGGGAGGAATAATAGGATATGCGTATCCTCCTATTCATTTGATTCAATAGCTTACGTTTAAGTTTGAACACTGAATCCTACTGGTAGCGCCTCTGTTTGTCACAAGAATCTTGGATCAATATTCTCAAGTGTCTGTTATGTGACGCTCCCCAGAAGCTTTCTCCATGAGAGGGTCTTCTTTCTGGGGACGTTTTATTCTTCACATTCCTCCGTCCATAGTGGCATATGGAGTCGATTAGACGTGAGGGAACCATTGCGGTTCCTATATTTTTTATTATTATCTCAACTGACACATGTACGATTAAATAATACGGGTGAGGGAATTAGTGATGAACCTATTATCGGCATCGGCCATCGGCATCGGCCGATAATGGGGTAATCGGTGAATCATCGGCATCGGCAAAAAGGGCATCATAGGGGTGGGCCGAATGTTACAAGGTAAAAATAAACGGTCGTTTTTTTTTTTACTCACGGCCATATCGTCGAAATCAGTGTTTACACCTGAAACGTCCGGGGAACGTGTCAACACTACTGATTCTAAAATTCTGTGGATTTTAATATTCTATGAATAATTTAAAGCTAAGCCACAATTTCAATTTGTCACATGGTCATGTATGAGTCTTATTACATGGAAATCTCGGCCCTGTTTCTTAAGTTGTAACATCATTGTTTAAAATTTAGCCTTCCTTTTTTACTCCATTTTGGAAATCACACAATTCGTGTTAAAACAAATAGGGTCAGACTGTCGGTGCCGGTTTCATTTTTCATTTATTCATAAGTACTGTATTACGAAAAAAAATCTGGTGGGAGACAAGTGAAGTAAATTATACAAGGCAGCTTCTTTGAAAACAATACACTGTGCGCATTCCATGGAGGATTAGTGTCATTTCGTTCACAGGCATTTCGTAGGGAATGGGACAACCCACCTGAAACCAGATGGGACAACCCACCCTGGGACAACTCGCCCCAAGTTTTTCATGCGCCACAGTTATCAGCTATTTGACTATGGTATTGGACTATGATTGGATTATAAGTAATAACAAATGAACTATTCAGCTGTTATTACTTATAATACGATCATTGTTAATTAGCGGACAATAGATTTGTTTATTTGACTTAATTATGATGATATTAAAAGTAATATCAGGAATAATTCCGAATGAATTATTATTATCAGAAGTATCTGTGGTAATGGTATCTGTGGGAGTCTCATTGATGGATGTTTCAGTGGCTTGACTGTTTGTTGTCTCGGACGTGCCCATGGCTTCATCTAAGTTAATGATTGTTGACAGCTTAAAAAGCACATTTATTATCTTATTAGTTTTAGATAAAGGAAAAGCGATCAACGCTGTGATGAATCCATATCACGCTGTCTGTTCATTTGATTTTTTCTCATCAAACAAATATCATTCTCCTTAGAGGGTACCCGACTGAAACAACATGACTAAAACAACACATCACTTCTGACTCGTCTCTACATGCAACAAATTCAGTATAGAACTACTAGATTAGTTTAATTCAGTCATTCTGGGATGTTTTAATAGGATCACTGTGGATAATTTTCGATAAAATTGGATAATTTTTCGATAAAACAGTGAGTAAAAATTTGTTTTATATAGTACTACATGTATCCCCAAAAATTTTTTCTTCAAAAATCAGAAAAAAACAGGGACAACCCGCACCAAAAAGTGGGACAACCTGCCCCAAAAATAGGCCTCAGGCAGTTTGTCCCTGGGGCGGGTTGTCCCTGATCCGATTTCGTATACTGACTTTCGTATACAAAAGAAGACATTTCGTACATATATTGTCACTAGTACACAGGCAAATTTTGGGGGTTTTTAAGTATTTTTTATATGAAATAATAGACTGTAAGGTATTATAATCCAGTATAAATTATTTTTACATACGGGGTTGTTATCTTTACTTGGCTCAAGGCAGTCATAATCCCATGTACGAAACGTCGTAGCTTGTGCACAAAACATCCTACAAGTGTACGAAACGTCCAGCCCCATTCCATGGTGGGGCAGAATCACGTGATTTTCAAATTGGAGAGATCTATTCTGAACGTACATATTGAATATTGGGCTTATGACTGGCATGAGAAGAAAGGAATAAGTCGGATTGATCCTGAGTCAGGACAGTGTCTGTCGGTCTGTGTACGAGTTCCCACAGGATTGCTATGAGTTTTAAATACATGTATATAGGATTTAATCTTATTGGGGGAATATGTAGTATTCCATGCAGGGAGAGTCAATCTGACACGGGTGATTCCATTCTTCCCACTGAGGAATGGACTGCACAAAACTATCGGATAAATTATCTGGGGAGTTGATTTGGTGGCGAGTTGACCAAGAACCAAGAAACACAACCCCGCATTGACATTCTAATTGCAACTTTGCAGGGTTCGATAACGCATTTTCATGGAATTTAAAACATCGGCATTGGTATCGGCCGATTATTAAATTTTTAACATCGGTATCGGCCGATGGTTTGTTTACCATATCGGTTCATCACTAGAGGGGATTTCGTTACGACTTGGAATTCACCCCCTACCGTGAGAGAATCATTGCGGTTCCTATATTTTTCTGTTAACTGACACAGGTACGATTGAATAATGCAGGTAATGAGATTTCGTTATAACTTCGAAATTTCCCCCCCACACTCGGACACTTCCTTATGTGTTATAGGCTATTACAGGGCAAGACGTAGTTCTCTTCCCGCAAGCTTTATTTATCTAATACATGCATTTTATGCATTTATGTAGTGTTCTGTGGCGACCTCATGGGCTCATCCGCTTTTTAGCTGAATTAATGCCCTATTATTTTAATTGATTTGTTATATACAAGCGTTTAATTATTAATCATCACAATTAAATTGCTACTCTTGAGTACCTCGTGGGCTGCATAACCAGTTAACTGGTATTCAGATGATTACATGCTAATATATATGCACTCACGCATTATTATTATTAGGCTAACGCTTGATTGTATTTGGTGGACCTTGAAATAATAATATATTTTGGGGGCGGTCCGTGTAGGAGCCTGTTAATCATACCTATGTGCATCTCTAGATCCAGGTTTCTATTTTGTTTGGTACTCATATTACACATGCTTTTACGATCATAGATATCGAATTATTCATGTTGGAGAGTGTTGTAATGGAATTTATTGTACAGTGGCCACCTATGGATTACGTAGGAAGTGTGGCTTGATTAGATATGTGTATGTTATATTTTTATATATCACCGGTTATCTGTGTACGTTGTCTGTGGTGTATGCTATTTACTGTGCAATATTAATTTCCAGGATTGTCGCTATAGCTGTAAGTTCTGAAGTAACGTTAAGCTCCATTTATTAATCTTGAATTAATACCTGAGTGCCTGTTCAACGATTAATTATATTGTTGTTGGGTACCGCTCTTATTGTTTTCGGAGCTCTCCCCTTTTTTCTTTTGAAGATTTCTTAAAAAAAGTGGGGAGGGGTGTGTTTTTACCCATAATCTGGCTTAAAATGTATGTATCTTTGCTGTTTTTATCCGTATTTATATCCTGCATACAGCTGAAATGTTATTGTAAGGCATATGTTTGTGGGAGATTTTCTCTTTTTCTCAGATACGCCATCCTAATTTTTGGGACTTAGTCTGGGCTAGCCTTGGAAAATTAGGAACTTGTCTTCATACTTACAATAAGGAATTACTTAATTGGGCTCCTTGTTTTGAATATGCCTCCTCTATTACTGTATAGAGAGACATACATGTAATTCCTAACTGTTCTAAGTTCCTTCATTATGGATTGCAGGATTGGAATTATTTCAGAAGCCTTAGGCCCTCCACCTATTTACGATTCAGCTATATCTGGGCCATTGGTATACTGTGTAAAAATATGATAAATTTACACCAGTTTGTATATTTTTATACTTACCAATGGCCCAGCTGGGAAGGGCCCTCCCATGAGTGGGCACTCATACCTCCCTGCTGAATTATTATGTAATATTCTCTTTTACAAAGAATGGTGTTGGTGCCATTTGGGTCATAAGTACTTAATTTATGCCCTAAAACATTTTCCTGTCGCCCCATGGGAACCACAGGAGCTAAAAATAGAAAAAATTTAAAACGCCCATATCTCCAAAACTATACGGCACTGAGAATTCTTATTTTGGTGTGAAGCTTCCTTAGGACCAACAGAATGGAATGGTCAAAAAAAATTGCTATCGGTTTTATCATGGGGTACTTTTTCAGGACTTTTTAAGACTGTGGGTAATGGGAAAAACATTTAAGACTACTTTTCTCCTAAACCACTGCTCCAAAAGCTTTCAACTTTCACATATAACATCTTGGGAAGATTGTTTCATATGTTTATTGAAATCAAACCCCTGGTCCATATTTGGGCTCTCTATGGGAGCCCAAATGTTTAAATTAGTGCAGTATGAGGAATATTCTTTTAAAAATCTTAAAAAAAAGAAGAATGGTTGTTGATGGGAATTGAGGTAACTTTCTTGACCGAGGTTCATGTGCAGATGTCAGTCTATGAAGTACCATACAGGACTTGAGTTTTTTGTTATTTTGGCTTATTTTGGGTGGTTGGGAGTTTGAATAGAGTGGCCAGCATGTCTGTGTCGGTGGTAGATATGATAAATACAGAAAATATTTTAAATTTCTACTCTTTTCTTTTCTTTTTATCAGCTTGAAACAAAAACTCAAGCACTACAGAATGATATCCAGTCAGTTATATCAACACGAGGAATTGAAGCATCTCAAATCCAGACTGGCAGTCAAGTCTTCAAAACACTTGGTGCAGTTTCATCCGTTGACTCAGGTTATTCAACAAGTAATAGTACCCTGTTTAATGTTTCCACAGAAATGGTGTCTGAGCAGTATGTTTATTTAATTTTTTTATTAACATGATTTATCTTACAATAAATATGTATGAAGCTCAAAAATAAGTATTTTGACTGTTTATAAGATGGAGTTGATACAAATTCTGTACATTACAATTTCAGTGTATGAGCACATGCTTAATTACAATCTGTTTACAGTCCTCCTAATAGAATATTACAAGCCTTCAAGATGTATTTCTGAGAGACTGTTTATTTCACAGCACATAAAATAGGTTTCTATACATGAAAAGAATAAACACTCCTAAAATGTGCAATTATCAAATGAAGTTACATCACTATTATGTTTGTGTATCTAAATCATTGGAAGTATTCAAGTTGAAACAATATTCAGTTACAGCCCCCAGTGATTTTGACTTGCAATGTTGATCAAATGGGCGTATTAGATCTGGGTTTTGGAAAAATTCAAGGCAGTACCATGTGGTTTTGATTGAAACAATCAGCATTTTGTAGCATTTGAAATGAAAATGTAAGTTAATTAAATAACTAATATCACAGTTTTTGTATTATCTTAGAAACAAGAGCCTGATGCAGATATAACATTCTGTACTCAAACATAATTGTGATAATATATATTTATTCTAGAATGTGCACATAACTGACCTCTAAAAATTGTGTAAAAGCTTGTTCAAGTTGTGCATATTCATACTGGTATCACTATATTTTTGTACATATAAATTTTGTGGGATAATTCAATATTAAACATCAAGGTAATTTCAAATCTGGCCATTCATGGGATGGACACTAAACATAGCTTTACTTGCTACTCCACTAGAAACTGGAGGACCCAACTAGAAAATTTCCTCTACATGGGGTTCCATTAACAGGATATTTGCTTATTTCATTCTGAAGTTTCTACTGTACTTGCTATAAAAGCATCTTTGATCTTGACGTTTAATTGCATCAAATATCCTTCTAAATGAATATTGGAAAACACATTTTGAAAAAAGGGTCACACAAACAAACAAAACGATGATGCAAGTTTTTATTTTGATACATTTTGGTGGGGGGGTTATTCAATTGTTGCTTTTCTTGCCCAGTCTGTAATTTTAAAACTCTGTACAAATAGGCTAAGAGTCAACTGTTTCCAGTGAGACATTTTTGTTGTGAACATGGGGGTGTCACATTTGTTTTCACTTCATTATTATTATTTATTATTTATTGGTGTTTAAGGTCACATACTTATGCACAATGGCTAATCGTGACCGTGACAGTTTTACGGGTGGAGGAAGCTGGAGTACCCGGAGAGAACCACCGAGCAACGACAAGCAGCTGTCAGCTCTCCAACATCGTAACTCTGAACTCTGCACCGCAGCACAGGCAGGGTTAGATTGGTTGAAAACATGCGCACCATCGACGTGCAGTACACCTCAGTACACAGCGTCATCGTGCCCCCATGTAGGCAATCTTTTCACTTCATAACTTGGATCATTAGCTCACCTGACTGAAAGTCAGGGTGAGCTTTTCTTATCACTTTTTGTCCGTCGTCCTGCGTGAAGGTGGTGTTTGAGCCTCTTTCTCCTAAACCACTGGCCACATTTTAATTAAATTTCATGTAAGTGGTGATTATATAGGGGCATTTTGATTTTTATGCAAATTAAGTTTCGGCTCATATTGAGCAGAGGTGTGGGAAAAAAAATGGCCAAATTTTTTGAAAATCTTCTAATGAATCACCAGTAGCAGAGACTTGATATGTGGTATACAGAGTCCTTTTGAGGTTTAGAATCAAGTTTGTTCAAGAGAAGTTTGTCGGGCATTATTTGCCATCATTATGGGAGAGGCAAGAATTTTTGCCACTCTCAAAATTTCTATTTTCCAAACCGAGAGACAGATTTGAACCAAATTTGATATGAGGGCTTATTGGGTCATAAGTACTTCCCGTCACCCCATGGGAACCGCAGCAGCTAAAAAAGGAAAAAAATTAAAACGCCTATATCTCCAAAACTACACGGCACTGAGAATTCTTATTTGTTGTGAAGCTTCCTTAGGACTAACAGAATGGAATGGTAAAAAAAATTGCTATCGGTTTTATCATGGGGTACTTTTTGGGGACTTTGAAAAAGTGCGGAGTCAGCATTTTTTAACACTGTGGGTAATGGGAAAAACATGCAAGACTACTTTTCTCCCAAACCACTGCTCTAAAAGCTTTCAAATTTCACATATAACATCTTTGGAAGATTGTTTCAAATGTTTATTGAAATCAATTCTCTGGGTCCATATTTGGGCTCTCTATGGGAGCCCAAATGTTTAAATTAGTGCAGTATGAGGAATATTCTTTAAAAATCTTCTTCAGATCTACCAGAATGGAATGGTAAAAAAAATTGCTATCGGTTTTATCATGGGGTACTTTTTGGGGACTTTGAAAAAGTGCGGAGTCAGCATTTTTTAACACTGTGGGTAATGGGAAAAACATGCAAGACTACTTTTCTCCCAAACCACTGCTCTAAAAGCTTTCAAATTTCACATATAACATCTTTGGAAGATTGTTTCAAATGTTTATTGAAATCAATTCTCTGGGTCCATATTTGGGCTCTCTATGGGAGCCCAAATGTTTAAATTAGTGCAGTATGAGGAATATTCTTTAAAAATCTTCTTCAGATCTACCAATAAGAATCTTTTGATATTTGGTATGCAGCATCCTTAGGGGGGTGAGATTCAAGTTTGTTCAAGCCAAGCCGCTGGGTTCATATTTAGGCTGAAAATTTGGGGCCCCATTCCGGACTTAGAAATTTTGGACCAAAATCCAGAATTTTTTTTTTATGCGTTTCTGTCAATTTTAAGACAAAAAAAAATTTTTTTTTACTCTGAAAATTTGTGGTCCAGATGGAATTTTGAAAATTTTGGACCAAAATCCGGAATTTTTGTTTTGTTTTTTATGCGTTTCGGTCAATTTTAAGACAAAAAAAAATTTTTTTTTTTACACTAAAAATTTGGGGTCCGGGTGGGATTTCAAAAATTTTGGTCCAAAATCCGGAAATTAGTTTTTTGTTTTTTTATGCGTTTTAAGAAGAAAAAAAATTTTAGGCTAAAAATATTTTGTTTGGGAAAAAAATCTGTTTTTTTATGCGTTTATCTCAATTTTGGGACGTAAAAGTGCAGGAACTGAAAATAGAAGGAAAATCCTGTGTATTGTGTGGGCACAATCGCTTCATCTAGTTGGTATATGCTTTTCTTAGGAGGGGCATATGCAGCTTATTCAAGTCAAGTCCCTGGTTTGATATTTAGACTACCATGTCAGGTGAACGCCCTCAAGTCCCCTGGGGCCTCTTGTTTTGATAAGGCCCCACAAAGTAGATCTTCTGTTTCTCAGGCCATGTTTTGTAAAATTGCATGTGGGTGTGCAGTTTTTTATTTATTTATTTTTTGGGGGGAATTATTTCTTTGCCGTCAAAGTTCATGTTCTTGGTATGTTTTATGTTTTAGGTCTCATAATCTACAGAATAACATGGTTGGTGGTGTATTTTGTCCCTTGAGTGCAAGAAGGCTTTGCAGTGCTAAAGCATTGCAAAGCCTTGTTGCCCTCAAAGGACAAACTTATCAATTTTATTAACTTGGGTAAAATATCAGACATAAACCATTTAATTTTAATTCTTTCAAGTTTGCATTGGTTATAAAAAGAGAGCATTTGGCAGTCAATTGGACCATGCAGGAGGGCCTAAGAAACAGATTTGTAACTTTTTTAGGCCCAACTTGTTTTTTATATGGAAGATTACACAGAATGGTCATGATAGGTGCAGGAGCAACACCTCTTACTTTGACCATTGTGTCTTCTGTCTGTCATATTTATACCTTTTGTAAAGCCAAATGCTGTCTCTTTGGAAAAATATTTATGATGGGTGGAAAAATACTTACAATGGATCAAAAATGGCAGACAGCCACATGAACAGATAATAAACTTAATGACTTGTAAGCTGTCGACACTGTGCTTATTATTATCATAGGTGTTCGTTCGGCGTCCGCATCCATTTCTTTGGCATTCGATAACTTGAAAAATATTGCTTGGATTGTCAAGTTACTTTATATTTGTGTTCAGGTTACTGATGTGCCGAGCTGTATAGTTTTTGGTGTAAATCTGATAATTTAATCCTGAGATATTAACTCTTTATCCTTCAAATTGAGAATTCTCCCAATCCCTTTGACATGAGATAACTCAAAAAATATCAATCCAATTGTCATGTTACTTTATATATATCTTCAGTTACTGATCTGAGCTGTATAGTATTTGGTATAAATTTGTTATTTTGACCCTGAGATATTAACCCTTTATCCATCAAATTGAAAATTCCTCCAATCCCTTTGGCATTCGATAACTTGAAAAATATTGCTTGGATTCTCAAGTTATTTTACATTTGTGCTCAGGTTACTGATGTGCCGAGCTGTATAGTTTTTGGTGTAAATCTGATAATTTGATCCTGAGATATTAACCCTTTATCCTTCAAATTGAAAATTCCTCCAATCCCTTTGGCATTCGATAACTTGAAAAATATTGCTTGGATTGTCTAATTACTTTATATTTGTGTTCAGGTTACTGATTTGCCGAGCTGTATAGTTTTTGGTGTAAATCTGATGATTTGATCCTGAGATATTAACCCTTTATCCTTCAAATTGAAAATTCCTCCAATCCCTTTGGCATTCAATAACTTGAAAAATATTGCTTGGATTGTCAAGTTACTTTATATTTGTGTTCAGGTTACTGATGTGCCGAGCTGTATAGTTTTTGGTGTAAATCTGTTATTATTATCCTGAGATATTAACCCTTTATCCTTCAAATTGAAAATTCCTCCAATCCCTTTGGCATTCGATAACTTGAAAAATATTGCTTGGATTGTCAAGTTACTTTATATTTGTGTTCAGGTTACTAATGTGCCAGGCTGTATAGTTTTTGGTGTAAATCTGATAATTTAATCCTGAGATATTAACCCTTTATCCTTCAAATTGAAAATTCCTCCAATCCCTTTGGCATTCGTTAACTTGAAAAATATTGCTTAGATGGTCAAGTTACTTTACATTTGTGTTCAGGTTACTGATGTACCAAGCTGTATAGTTTTTGGTGTAAATCTGTTATTTTGATCCTGAGATATTACCCCTTTATCCTTCAAATTGAAAATTCCTCCAATCCCTTTGGCATTTGATAACTTGAAAAATATTGCTTGGATTGTCAGGTTACTTTATATTTGTGTTCAGGTTACTGATGTGCCAAGCTGTATAGTTTTTGGTGTAAATCTAATAATTTGATCCTGAGATATTAACCCTTTATCCTTCAAATTGAAAATTCCTCCAATCCCTTTGGCATGAGATAACTCAAAAAATATCAATCCGATTGTCATGTTACTTCATGTATGTGTTCAGGTTACTGATGTGCCGAGCTGTATTGTTTTTGGTGTAAATCTGATAATTTGATCCTGTGATATTAACCCTTTATCCTTCAAATTGAGAACTCCTCCAATCCATTTCTTCGGCATGCGGTAACTCAATAAATATTAATCCAATTATCAGGTTACTTTATATATGTATTCAGGTTACTGATGTGCTGTGCTGTATCGTTTTTTATGTAAATTTATTAATTTGATCCGGAGATATTAACCCTTTATCCATCAAATTAGGCACTCCTCCAGTCCATTTCTATATGTACCCATACCGTGTATGGTGTACATAATGTCGGCATCCAGGGTGGCCCTCCGTCATACAGCTTTCTACTAGTTGCGCGTATGGGTACACATCTGACGATTTCATCGGCCTATTTTTACTTTTACTTTTCATGGTTATTTTGTATATAATATATTTGGAATAAATTATGTTTTTTCACTTACTTTGTCCCAGGAATTTTATGCTTTTTCAGAAACAAAGGATAACTTTTAATTTCAAAATGAACTCTCAGATCTTCTGTATTCTGAAAAAGGCCCGAGGAACAAACACACAGATCCTTGTCTGTTTTATTTCTTGAAAATTTGACACTTTTCCAGAATAGTATAAACAGATTTCTAAATATTCCCGGCTTGACTCTTTCACTGTATTTTAGATTCATATGATTTATTCAAATGATTATATACTTTTCATGAAGCTTGCTGCACTTCTTTCTTTTTATGTCTCCCCTTCCCAGAAGGGAGACATATTGTTTTAGTGCATATTCTTCTTCTTCTCTTCTTCTTCTTCTTCTTCTTATTATTATTATTCTTCTCATACAAACTTTGTCCGGGGCAAAACTTTTTTATATTTTGACCTAGACCTTAGATATTTGGCATGTGGATGTATCACCATGAGCCAGTGCGTTGCGTACCATAGTGACCTTCATGTGACCTTGACCTTTGACCTTAAGGTCAGATTTATGTGCTTTTTAAGGGAAACTTTGTCCGGGGCATAACTTTTTTGTCTTTTGACCTAGACCTTAGATATTTGGCATGTGGATGTATCACCATGAGCTGGTGTGTCGCGTACCATAGTGACCTTGACATTTGACCTGAAGGTCAGATTTATGTGCTTTTTAAGGGAAACTTTGACCGGGGCATAACTTTTTTGTCTTTTGACCTAGACCTTAGATATTTGGCATGTGGATGTATCACCATGAGCCGGTGTGTCGCGTACCATAGTGACCTTCATGTGACCTTGACCTTTGAATTGAAGGTCAGATTTATGTGCTTTTTAAGGGAAACTTTGTCTGGGGCATAACTTTTTTGTCTTTTGACCTAGACCTTAGATATTTGGCATGTGGATGTATCACCATGAGCCAGAGTGTCGCGTACCATATTGATCTTCATGTGACCTTGACCTTTGACCTGAAGGTCAGATTTATGTGCTTTTTAAGGGAAACTTTGTCTGGGGCCTAACTTTTTTGTCTTTTGACCTAGACCATAAATATTTGGTATGATTGTCAATATTATTCATGTATATATAATTTGCAGCGCATTAAATAGAAAGGAAGGGGAGACATATGTTTTAGTGTGCTAAAACAGTTTCTAGTTTTAGTTTGAAACTGAAAAAATTGAATTCCTTATGTGTTTTGAAACTTAATGACTTGTAAGCTGTCGACATTGTATTTATTATTATCATAGGTCTTTGGCAAGAATATGACATTTGTCCCCTCCTATCAGATAAAACTAGAAAGAGAATTTTCCATTCACAATTTCATTTAATATCAATACAGACATTTTCTGAGTTGATTCACACATCAGGTGATAGCCGATTTATTAATGCAACTTTCTTTGACACATTTCTCCAAAAGTCAAAGGAGCAGTAATATTTGAGGAACCTCAGTTTTGATAAAAGAAAATCATCCCACACTTCAACATTTCCATTCAAATTTGCTTGTTTTAATTATTAAGTAATAAAAAGTCTGGCTGGTGTTTGTCATGATTTCTTTTTCAAAAAACTTTGAAGATTAAACTGAATTTTATCCAATTGTTAATGTTGTTCATATTCAAGATGACTTAAATTTGTGTTTTTCGAGGAGCATATAGTAGCTGCTTTGTTCATCCATCTATCTATCCAAACATTCGTCTGTTTGTCTGTATCTTTCTTTTGACTTTGTCTGATCTATAAAAAATATTCAATGGACAGATCTTGTTTATACGATTTTGTTTATACGATTCCATGTGATTTAAGGGTATATCTTGGCCTAGACCCACGGTAAAATACAAGGTCAAGGCCAGAAAAATTGTTTCAATTGATAGATCTTGTTTGTACTTCATATAATGGTTGCTCATGGTTCACTTAAGAGTCTACTTCATTCATTCATATGTTTGTTTGTCCACTTGTGCATTCGTTCATTCATTCATATGTTCGTTCATTCTTGTCCGTTCATTCATTCATTCATTCATTCATTCATTCATTCATTCATTCATTCATTCATTCATTCATTCATTCATTCATTCATTCATTCATTCATTCATTCATTCATTCATTCATTCATTCATTCAGTTCTGCTGTTGATGCATCACATTGGCAACACTGAAAGTAATGATGAAACTCAGTGTTTGGGTAGCTTAGTAATACCAGTGATGACACGTAATGCACATAAGTGAAAAACAAATCACAATATATATCGGTTATAACATTGTACTCCAAGCTGTACTGAGCTCTGTCCAAATACTTTAACATGTTACTGAAATCCTAACTGGTAATCACCACAAACTGAAAAGAACCTATTAATTGAAAATAAAATATGTTTTCATTTTTTTGGAATTTATTAAAAAGAAACTTTCTGCAATCCATTCCAGTGCGGGTCATAAGCTGAGTTTGAATGCTTTTTGGGAATACTACTGACTGATTTTGGCCATTACTTTGGGTAAAGAGTTGATATAGATGAGATTTACACTTAGGCTGTACAGTGCACAGGCTTAGTTATTCAGTTAATACTGAAATGTTTTTATAACCAGAAAGTGTTTCTAACCCTGTGCAATGCTCAGGGTTAGTCACACTTTCTGATTATAAAATATTGGTAAATCCTATATCATTGCTATATCATTCACTACATGAAAATATACACTTACTAAGGCTGTTCAATGCACAGGGTTAGTCGCATAACCCTTTACCCAACGTAACGGCCAAAACCGGCCAGCGCTATTCTAAAAAATCGCCAATTAATTTTCATTATTTTTTTAATTTTTTGTCTCAAAAACATAGGTTATGACCCCTCGTTGAAACGAGCTCGTCGAGCTCGTTCCAACGAGGGGTCATAACCTATGTTTTTGAGACAAAAAATGAAAAAAATTAGTTATTCAAGAATTATTTTTGCAAGTGTCATCTGCTTTTCAGGTTAGGTAAAGGGATAAAAGAGATGATCTTATTTATAACCAGAAAGAAAAGTGTGACTAACCCTGTGCATTGGTCAATTGGATGATGAGCTAACATACACTGACTAACCATAGGCATTGCACAAGAATAATTGATAGGCTGCTATATCAAACACTACTTGAAAATATATGATGACTAAGGCTGTAAAAATGCACAAGGTTAGTTGGTTACATTGGATGCAGGATTCAAGGAACTAATGGAAATACTTCTATGGATTGTGAAAATAAAGTGAATTCCAAAAATGAAAACATATTATATCTTCAATTAATAGTTTGTTTGAACCGATATTATTTCATTTGTAAAGTGTTTCAACACTATCAAATATTTAAAATTTAAAATGCTACCAACCGAATTTTGTTGTATTACTGATTAGCTTTTAATTTATTTAATTTTACTTCTTTCAGAATTCACAAGCTTGTTACAGAGAGTGAAGAAACTGCAAAGATAGCAAAAACAAACACTGAATTATTGGATAAGTAAGATAAAATGAATTTCTCAATAATAGTTTATAAAATTACCCCCTTCTAAACCTGATCTTGCTCAGTTATAGTGAATGAGATATTGTGTTTTAGACCTACTGGATGATTAGATTTACAGAGTAAGAAACAAAATTTCTAAAAAACATTATACTCATTCTTTTATCTAATTTTTATAACTCTAATATAATTATTTACTCTGTTCTAGGGGCACAGTGGCCCATTAGCTCAACATTTTGAACACTGGTGGTATCTTCCATGTCAGTTAAATGGCAGAAATTGGAAGAGTCTATATCCATTACTTGGGGGTAGAGCAATTAATATTTTCAACGTGCAGCCTTCAGGCTGCACGTTGAAAATATTAATTGTTCTACCACACACATTGACTTAGTAGCCATCCTACTTAATGATATTATGACGTATCATGTTGCTGGACCAGAAAAGCGGTCTCTCGTGTTGAAAGAGTTAAAAAACAACTTCAGATTGAGTGTTTAGGAGTTTAAATCTACCCTGGGGGTTCTCTTCAGGTACTTCCACACAAAAAAGTGTCAGTCCATTTTTAGCTTAACTTTGGCGAAGCCAAATTTGAGCTTTTGTCATGTCCCGTCGTCCGACTGTCCGTACGTCGACAATTGGATACGGCTCGGGCTAGAGGTCGTATTTATGAACCGATCTTTACGAAACTTCTTGGGTACCTTTGTTATGGCCGTGGGACGAGAACGAGTGTTTTTGGGTGCGGTCCGAAATTCAAGATGGCTGCCAGCCGCCATTTTGTACCGACGATGCAGAAATCTGTTTTTTGTACAGAACTTCCATATGAAAGCTCTGATTTGAATAATTTTTTGTATGAATGTTTAGTACCATGGGATACATCACATATAATACGGGTTTTTTTCTCGTGCGTAAATTGTGCAAATTAGACTAATTTTGATGTTTTTTGGTGTTACTTTCAGCACTGTAAGTGCAAATGCCAATACGGCTCGGGCTAGAGGTCGTATTTATGAACCGATCTTTACGAAACTTCTTGGGTACCTTTGTTATCACCGTGGGATGAGAGCGAGTGTTTTTGGGTGTGGTCCGAAATTCAAGATGGCTACCAGCAGCCATTTTGTACCAGAATTAGTGCAATCAGTCTTTTGTACAGAACTTCTGTATGAAAGTTCTGATTTGAATAAATTTTTGTATGAATGTTTAGTAACATGGAATACATCACATATTGTAAGTTTTTTTTTTTTCGTACAGAAATTATGCAAATTAGATGAACTTTGATTTATTCAGTGTTACTTACACAATGTAAGCACACATGTCAATACGGCTCAGGGTAGAGGCTGTATTTATGAACCGATCTTCACAAAACTTCTTGGGTACCTTTGTTATCACCTTGGGACGAGAATGAGTGTTTCTGGGTTTGGTCCAAAATTCAAGATGGCTGCCAGTGGCCATTTTGTACCGAAATTAGGTCCAATCAGTTTTTTCTCACAAGTTCTATACAGCTCGTATTTATGAACTGATCTTCACAAAACTTCTTGGGTACCTTTGTTTTCACCTTGGGACAGGAACGAGTGTGTTTTGGAGTGCCTTTGTTATCACTGTGCTATGAGAACAAATATTTTGGGGTTCAGTCAGACCCACTCTGGGACTCAAAGATTTTTTTCTAGTTTAGCATCTTGCTGTCACCCACCTTTACAATACTTTACCTATACATTTGTTACAGGCAACGGTCAGTATTTATGTACTGACTGTTACAATACTTTATATGTACCTTTGTTATCAGGTCATTACCTAGATGTTTGTCATTGCTGTGTCACATACTATACATGTCTTTGTCTTGACAAGTTGAGCTACAGTGTCATTGACACTTTCATTCTTCTGACTTTAAGAGGGGGTCATTAAAAACCCAATGAAAAATAAAGAAGTAGCTCTCAACAAGCAACAATGAACTGAATTGCTGATGGCAAAGTGAATCTTTTATCCAAAAGTGATTTTTACTTATGTCTAATCAAAATCAGCATTTTTCAACTTTATCTTTCAGTAAAATTACAAATGGAAACAGGTGAAATCAGGATGAAATTGAAATCTCCTCCCACACATATAACAATTTTCATTACCATTTGGATTCATAATCATACTGTTATTTTGTGCAAGGTGGATGGATGGACAGATGGATGGAGGGAGGGACAACAGATGGATGGACAGACAGACTGATGGATGGAGGGACGGGTGGATAGATCGACAGACGGATGGATGGGTGGATGGATGGACAGACAGACAGACAGACAGACACCTTGGCATCTATCTTGGGTTTTCCTTAATTTTTGCTTTTCGCTTTAGTTTAAACAATATTTATTCAGAATTGAACATGATATAATACATACAAGACATTGATAATATTACATTAACTGTACAGAATTTATAATAGAAGGTATGCATTATAGCAAGACATATGGAAATAGCTGACAATATCAAAGGAGGGGATCCGGTAGAAAGCACTTAGCTTATATAAGCCGTCTCCTGGAACATTTCAAAAATAGCAAAGTATATAGGTGGTTGCTAAAACTGAGTAAAATATTGTTTGAATTCAACGTCGTTGTTGGGTAGGAAGAGAAAAGTAGGAGAACTAGAGAAAAAAAAAGGAGAACAAAGAGAAAAACCCAGAAAACAAAAACAAACAAACTAATGGAAAAGAGACGCAGAATAAGCTGCAGATGAAACCAACTTGAAAGCAGTATTACATACCAGTAGCAATCATATGAGTGTAGTCTATGACTATTAATGAACAGTACCATCATCACTAACAGACAAGAGCCTGCGCCTGGACTGTTCTCACTGCTCTTCCAGCTCAGAGTAGTTAACAATTAGTTTCAACAGGATACTGTTTATGCAGGGAAACAGTCCAGGGGTGGATTCCAGACAGTCTGCGGTATACTTCTCCAGGAAGGCTAATGTCCCAAGACGTTTATTGTGATGTATTTACTGATGAATATACACCTGTCGATATACCAGGATGGAATAAATCTACATGTACATCCATACAATAACTTTCACATGGACAGGTTTTTTGTATACTGCAACTCAGTGAAAGTGCCCACTTTGTATGATATATTCTTGCATGACTCTGAACACGAGAGTTTTCAGTGATGCTCAGACCCAAAAAGGAGCATAGAAAGATCAAAGGTAAACAGCAATGTATCAATTGTTAGATTTCGTACACCTGTATAGTTTAAACAGTACAGAAGAAAGTGTTCAGTTGTTTCTATGCCACCACACTGACAAAGAGGTGAAGTCGAGAGGTGGTTATCATACAAATGGGCGTTAATACCGCTATAGTGCAGACGCAACCTACAATGATAAATTTGAGCTGCTCGGGATTTGGCCCCAGCATAGAATGTGGGTGGACGTTGATTCCCACCATTTAGGAACCTTCTGAAATTTATGATGGAACAATTTTCCCTAACCGAGAGGGGCAATGCATTCCACTGTTTTGGTAACATCTGGGAGAAATGAAGCCTGGTACAAACTGGTGTGACAAAACGGAACTCGGTGGTTTTTATTTGATCGAGTACAGTGGTGAAGACTGATGGACAAAGTAACTGGTGGTACCTTGTTTGAAAGGTATGGAGGAAGATTATGATACATCTTGAAGAACTGAAATAGCTTGTGCTTTCGGCGCCTTTCCTGTAGTGAATCCCATCGAGTTTTCGAGTAGAGTAAGCTTTTATTGGCACTCGTTGTAGCACCAGTAACCATTCTCGCTGCAGCTACTAGAACTTTTTCTAGATTTGCAACCTGCGTACTTGAAATTTGTTCCAAACACAGTCTGCATATTCCAGAAGATGCCTAATAAATGTGAAGTATATCTTTTCTAAGACTTTGCGGTCAAGAGCGAACTTGTGAGTTCTCAACATGTCTATGTGAATCCAAGCCTTAGCGAAGATATGATCAATATGCTTGTTCCAAGTACAAGCATTATTTACGGTCACACCCAAATGCTTGTGAGTAGTTACTTTGGTAATTCAAGTTCCACTTAGATATAAAGGTGGGTGCATAGGAGCATTGATCTTACGTGAAATTAACATGGTCTCTGTTTTTTTTCTCTGTTTTTTTTAGGATTAAACTCAATCAACCATGTTTTGGCCCAATGTTCTATCATGGCCAAATCATGGTTGATTAATGCTGCAGCATGGTCAGGATTCTCTACAATGAGATAAAGAGATGTACTGTCAGCAAACAGCCATATACTACTCTGTAGATTTTCGGTAATGTCGTTGATGTATATTAAAAATAACAGTGGACCTAGAATGGATCCTTGTGGAACTCCGGAAGTTACTGGTCTCCAAGGAGATGCCTCGGAGGCTATTAAAACCTGTTGATACCAGTTTGAAAGATAAGATTTAAGAAAGGAGAGCAAGTAACCTGTTAGTCCTAACCTTTCAAGCTTGTGGATAAGACCAGTGTGCCAAACCTTATCAAATGTCTTACTCATGTCGCAAAAAACAACCCTAACTTCTTTTCCTTCATCAAGTGCATGGCAGAATTCAGCGTAGATGTCTGTCAGTTGTAAGACCATTGAGTCACCCGGGGTAAATCCAGATTGGAATTGGCTAAGGATATTATTATCGCAAATGAAACGCAATAACCGTTTGAACACACGTTTTTTCGAATAATTTCCCAACACAACTAATCAGCGATATCGGGCGATAATTTGTAACTAAGTTGGGGGGATTCTTTTTTAAAACTGGCTTTTTTCCTGGGAAATAGTTGTTACTCAGAAGTATGTTAAAAAGGATCATAAGTGGTTCGCATAGAGAGTGA
This sequence comes from Pictodentalium vernedei, assembly GCA_031216915.1. Lineage (NCBI taxonomy): Eukaryota > Metazoa > Mollusca > Scaphopoda > Dentaliida > Dentaliidae > Pictodentalium > Pictodentalium vernedei. The sequence continues at coordinate 685,448,193 of CM062296.1, read as the reverse complement.
CCACATTCCTTTAGTAGTCGGGGACTTACAAGGTCAGGACCGGATGCTTTCGATACCTTGATACTCTTGATTGCTTCAAATATCTCACTAGTGCGTAATATTATTCCATCGAGTGACTGATGCACATGGAAGAGATAATTTGGCAAAGAAGTATTAGTGTCATCCAAGGAAGAAATAGAACAAAAGTATTCGTTGAGGACTTTGGCCTTTTCAAGGTTGGTGGAGTATAATTTATTCAAATGGATGATAGTAGGGATTCCCGATGTATTGTTACAAATAAATGTTTTCAAGGTTTTCCACCACTCAGAAGAGGGTGTCTTGGGGCAACTTAATTTTGCTTGGACTTTTGATATGTAGGTAGCTTTAACCTTCCTGACAGATGGGATAACTTCATTTCATTTACACTTATATTTCGCCCAGTCACAAAGTAGACCTGTGCACTTTGCTGTCCGATATAATCGTTTTCTCTGTCTTAGTAACAGCCGTATTTGATGATGCATCCATTTGGGCTGGTTGGTCCTAGAATTTATGATTTTGTTGGGAATAAAATTAGGCGCCTATTATTTAATATGAGTTTTCGCACTAACAAATGATTGGTGAGCACTTGTTGACCCTGAAGAAGGCATTAATTTTGTGACTCCGGTTTCAAATACAAAAAAATTAGGTGGCCACTATGTGGTAATTCAAATTGCTTTGTTACAACTGATTGGAGATTCCCCATTGCCAATCTCCAATAATTTGCAACAAAACAATTAGGTAGCTAGCTTGGGAATATTGAAAATGATCCGACACTCAATCAAGTTCAGAATAGTGTAAACACAATTTAGTTAATCTGAATCTGTTCTGTTACAAATGGCTGGATACTGCCTATTGATCCTGCAAAAGTCATCAGTATTGTGGCTCAAGTTCAAATACAGACATTGGGTAACAACTGTTTGTTAATTTCAATTTGCTTTGCTGCAAATGATTGGAGATTGCCTATTGCCAACCTTCAATAATTTGTAACAAAACAATTTGGTTAGATAGATTGAGAGCATTGAAAATGATCCGACACTCAGGCAAGTTCATAATTAGGTAAACACCTTGTTCAAAGAAAAAAAGAACCAAGTTCACTAGGACTCGCTATTATATTATCCAAAAGGCTGAGAGATTTTCAACTTTTCGGCATTGTGGGTCAGACACACACGACCTGTTCCAGACACTACTGGGTTAGTAGCCCATGAGTGTCAGAGACAGGTCATTTATGCCCTACAGCGACAGACAAGAAATTCTTGATGTTAGGAATTATCAACAGTCAGAGGTTGTGGTAGGCCTATTGAATCCATGCTAAAACAGGAACTATACTATAGTGGACTACGATATTTTTTTTCTAGATCATTCATCTGGCAAGGGCTTGTGATCCTTTCGATGGAGCCATTCTTGTGTTTAACAAAAATGACTCCATCGAAAGTCCATGTATCATGCAGCTTCTGATCACGAACCATGACCCGAGCTCTTCCAGCCATGGAAGTGCGAGCCCTTGTAAGGTCTTCATTTATGAAGATACCAGGGTGGTTTGGCTTCTGGTAACCAGAATTTTGCAAAAGTTTAACAGATTTTAGATAAGCTCGAGAGCAAAAAAGTTTGTTACCTAATCTGTAACTATTGAGTCTAAAAATAATTTGCCGAGCCTCCACAGGTTTTCCACTGGGCACTTTCGGACCCACATGGTGGCTCCGAGACATTTCATCGATCGACAAATTGACACCTATTTTGCTTGCAACATCCAAAACAGTGCTGTCCGTATCCTCACCCGGCTTCTCAACAACACCCGTGAGTCGCAAATTGGTCCAATGACCGTACTGCTCCAGGTCATCGACCTTGTTAGCGAGTTCCAGAATTTGCCTGTCTTTTGTGTCTGCAGCTCATCTTTCAGAGTTTGGACTGATTGTTCCAACTCGTCGATCCACTCACTGACTGCCTCATGGAAAATGGATTTCACGGACTCCCTCACAGAAGGATTTTGGAGCACTTTCACGAAGACGATGGTCATATGGTCGTCACCACTCAGCTGGGTAAGACGATCACTTGGAATTTCAGAACTCCAAAAATCTGAAAGATCAATCTCTTCATCCGAGCTTGTGTAGTCACAAGCCTTTTTATTTTCAGCTGGATAGGGAGTTGAGCTAACAGCGGACCTGTTTCGTTTATTGTTATCATTTGCATTGTCTTGTGAGACAGTAGTAATATCAGTAACAGTGTTTAATCCGTCCATGACTACAGCTTTGTGTAAATACTTTCTATTGATATCTTCCCTTGTCAGAGACCCGAATAACAAAGTCGTGTAACCAACACTGCACTTACAAGGTCACGATGAGTAAAAATCTTGTCACCGGCATCAGAGTGGAACAGTATATACCACAGACACAGATGTGCACAAAAATAAGAGCGAACCAGTCTCGACAATCGGTAATTACCTCCTCAAAATTTCAGCATAGCCTCAAGATTAATCAGAGATAATGTTATAAAGTTGCACAATTAATTGAATCCTCTTGTGAAGCACAATATTGAGGCAATTAGTTAACAAGGAAGCACATTACTCAGTGAGATATTTCTCATCATTAAAAGCGAAACGTTGTTACCAATGTAAACAATGGTGGATTCAACATCAAGCTTCGACAAAAAGTAAATCAGTTTCCCCAGCCATCGGAACACCTTGATCGGAAATTCTCTTGATGAATATCACATTAAGTGTATTCTTATCAACATGCTCCACAAAATCTAGATCCACCAAATAAATGGAAAATCCATCATAAAAGACTTTGAAGCAAGAGTAATTTTTTTCAGTGTGCAACCACCATTGGTCATGTGAATTTTTGCTTTGAGGTGGAATACCTTGAAAACCAAATGCCCAGTGGATCTCAGTTTTAACTCTGGTTCTTTAACTTCCTGCAGATGTCAGTATACCAAAGTGGTATACTGACATTTTTTTCCACTGGAAATTTAACCAATTCAATCTTGTTTAAATGGTAGAGTGCTAAATTATTTTTGGTCATCAAAATTTGTTCACATTTCTTGGCCTTGTTACAATTTATGGGAGAGTTCCTACAGGCACTCTCCCATAAATTGTAACAAACCAAATCAATACAGACTAAATAATTTTACTTCCAAGATAATATAAAATATATCCACTAAGTATGGTGCCTTTATGTTGTGAGACCTGCACTTTAGAGTAAAACCCAAATATGGGCTTTAGGCACTCTACCAGTTAACAGGGCTCAATGTGCTCTGCCAAACAAGACTGAATCAATTAAATTCCTAGTTGCGTTTTGGAGAGAAATCAGCACTGGCTTTTTGAAAAATCCAGAGTGGCAAAAATCGCTCTTCTGGCATTTCGCAAGGAAACAAAAATTGCGGCAGGTCGGAGGAGTAGGTTATTTAGTGTAGACTGCTCCCCCCCCCCCCCCCCCACTCCCTGGTTAAAGAAAGTTTTAGTGCGCCACAGGTTCATTGATATTTACTTGTATCGACAGTCCAAAAAGGGTTATCTCTGGCACGGTTAGGGGTGTCGGATACCCATAACCGTTTCTGAGATGAAGCTTTGTTTTTAGATTTAAGAATCAAGATGCCCTACCTATGTCAGGATAATGCCCACTCTTCAAGTTGGACGAAACGTCAGATTCATGGTCCTTGAAATGAAATCAGGAGAAATATTGCAACATTAAATTAAATTTCGAATGGCAATTTAAAATCAAATCAAATGAGTCTGGGCAGACTTTTATTATTAGACAATGTCAAGGACAGTTTCAATTTTGAACTATTTTCTCAGGATTGGAAAATACTTTTGACTTATAGTTTTTGAACAACAATTCAGAATCAAATTATTTTTATACTGTAACCAATGGCCCAGACTTAGCTGGCGCTAACTCTAAAATATTCAGGGCCAAACAGAAATTTTGCCCCCCAAATCCCCCAAATTTGCATCCAAAAACCAAAAACTGATGTCCTATATGGTCCTCTATACTTTTACCTACTGCGCATGCGCAGTGTCAAGGAAGTACCGAAATTGGTGCCAAGCCTCATTCTTTGTTTGGCCCTTCTGTCAGGAACATCTCTCTGACTTCTGTGCTTGTAAATCTCAGTTTATATGATGTCAGACACAAAGTAATGATAAAAATGGTGGATCCAAGGTTGCATTAAGAGGATGAGAGGAAGAAATAGTGGTTGGATGTGTTCAGGGCTGTAACTTATAATTTTTATTATAAATTATTTCATGTTCCCTAATTTTGGGACATGGGCCTGATGTTTTCATTCTTGCTATGAATATTCCACTGTTTGTTAAGAGTTTCCTCTCCCTCCTTCCTTGAAACACCCCTAGTTAAGCTCCCATGCTTTTTTAACCCTTTTTAAAAAATTTTTATTGAAAATTTCTTGGGAGTTCAACTTGGTAACAGAATGTTTATTCTGTATGTCCCCATGGTTACATCCTCACCCTTGGGGTGTTTAGGCATATTTGGTCTTGCATCTACCATCTGATGTATCACAGTTTCTTCTGATGAAGATTTTGCCTTGCATCAGATAGTTATTAAGAATCTGTTACTGACTTCGGGCCGTGTTGTATTAGTGCCTGGAGTCTTGTTTCCGGTTTTTATAGATTTTTGTTTACATTGACAACGGTTACTTTCTATCAGTAATTCCATGTCTTCTGTAATGTTAGGTATGTAATTAGATACAGTATCGTATTCCAGAAGTGTAACATTAATTTTCTAGTTGAAAGAAAAAAATTTGTCCACACTTAGGCTTTTTTGGGATCCATTTGGGCTCATCGTTCCCTTTGGGAACTTGGGCTCATGTCAAAATTTTTCGAAATTTTTTTTTTTTTTATGAATTATTTTTCAAAATTTTGTTTAATGGATTGTATTATTATGTATCTTTGTATTATTATGAGGGTTGGTGTGAGTACTACAGCTTGAATATTTCTGATAAAATGAAAGAATATTGTTCAAATTGTAAATCGAGGAAGTCTTCCTCAGATTCTCATGATCATTGTGTTTTCTGTTGTCATTGTACTCGCACTAACTCTTGTTCTGTTTGTGCCAATTGGGATGACAAACGTTGTAGATGTGTGTCATGGTAGGTTGTTAGTGGTGAGAGATCGATTCCTGTTCTCTCACCACAAGGTCACTCTAGTTTTTCAGTTTCTTTTTCAGAGGAACAAGAACATGATGATGTTTCTGTGATATCGTTTGGAAGTGTGCTGCCGTCGTCGCAAATTAATGAAGAGCTAGCGGCAAAAGTGCTTAATGAAATCAGACAAGGGCCTAGATCTCAGAATATGGGATTTACGTCCTTGTCGCCAGCTAGCTCAACTGGTTGATCTATCACACAGAATATGGGTGGTGTGACACCAGGTATGTCCGTAGCAGTCGAGGAAAGGAAAAATGGTGTTGCGAGCACTATAATCTCGGATCACGCACACCCTGCGACGACGGAACAGAGGAAGCCAGTCAGTTCGGCGGTCGGCTCATCCAGGTCCTCCTGGACCGCGAGCAAGAGAGGTCCCTCTCTCTTACAACAACATCTGTGGCCAGAAGTTGTTGTTCATAACGTCTGTCAGTCGGAGCATACGTCCGCACCTCCTGTCCGGGACACTCCGTCATATAGACTACCGGGGTTGGCTAGTCTATCGGCTTCTTCTTCATTGCATCAGCGCACACAACCGCACCTTGGCTATATGACCACAGAGATCCAGCCTGCATCACCATCAAAGGATTCGATGTCAAGGTCACTCCATCCAATAGCCAGGTACACGAGGCCTCATCAGTCGGGACTTTCGCATAAGAGGATTATGCCGGACACGGCGTCCCAGGAGCTACCAGTGGCTAAACATCAGAAATCTGCAGCTCCACAGGCCTCCGTGACGGACTTCCTGTCGCAAATTGTGCAGCTTATCGCAGCATCCCAGCAACCTCAGGAACATCCTACAATAGTTTCTGATCAGGAACTGTCGGATGAAGCTGGGTCGGTTCGTTCCTCTGCACGGTCAGACAGGGACGACCAAGATTCTCATCTGATCCAGTCAGATGGTGAAAGGGAAATTACGGATCTGGATTTTTCCCTTTCGGAACAACATAAGGTGGCGATAGAGTTTATCCGTCAAAACCTTCCAAACATTGTTCCGTCGGATCAGATTGCTGCGACCAAAGATAAGAGACTGATAGAGTCATTGGATTCTGACTTTTTTGGCCGGGTTAAGGAGGAGGTTCCTGATTACCCAGTACAGTCCAGCAATGTCTCTCGGACGTTTGACTTGCTTAATGACGCTATATTCAATTTAGCCTCGGGCTCGAGGAAATACAGTTTCTTATCTTCACGTGCTCTGGATCTGCCATTTATCAATAGTAGAAATAAATTTTCAACGGCAGGTCCGGGCATCTCGAGAGTTCCTCTGCGTTTAGACAATCAGGCTGAGGACTTAGATTTGTCTCTTCCTGCGTTGTTTAATATTCAGTCTAGTACTATGGAGACTACGATTTCTTCTAATAGAGCGAACCTAGACGCCCTGTCATACGTAGATCACCTTACTAGAGCATTAGCACAACGTCTCTGTGGGAAAGAATTTGAGGACGTACGTACCTCTTTAAGAGTTCTTTCCAGGGCTATAGCTTATTCCACAAACAACTCTGCCCTATCAGTGGCTAACTTAGAGTTGGTTAGACGTGACGCAGCCCTGGCTTCATCCACTATGGTGGATTCTAAGGTGAAAAACTCTCTTCGGTTTCCAGTGACCTTCAATTTGATAGTAAGCTTTCGTTAATATATGATCAGATTACTAAGAAAGCTTTGGAAACTCTGCTTCTAAATTCGGTTTCTAAAAAGCCTGACTCAGCAGAAAAGAGTAAAGCAGGAGCTTCTGCTTCAAGTTCGTCCAAGGGACGCTCCTCTAAAGGATATAAGAAATCCTCAGGCTCTTACTCTAGAGACCGGCAGAGTAGCGACTAGGTAGGGGATGTGGTTCTGGCCGAGATAACCGGTTAGACGTCCCAAGGTTGGCAGGTCGAGGACATAGTTTCTCTTCCCGTAGGCCTTGCAGGTCGAGGAGGTGATGGTCAGGACCTCTATTGCGGTCCAGTGGGCAGAAGGCTGACAAAGTTTTTGATCAATTGGTTGTCAATTACAGACGATCAATGGGTAAGAGGGGTTATCTCGGAAGGCCTAAGGCTATCTTTCCAAGAAAAACCTCCGTTAACACGAAGTCCGCGCTGGACTCAGCTTCTGTCAAATCTTCAAAAGAGAGATTCCCTTCTATCAGAGGTGCAATCTCTTGGAGAAGAATGCAATAGAGGTCGTGGAAAACCAGGAATCCCTGGGTTTTTACAGTCACCTGTTCTTGGTACCGAAGCCAGACGGCTCGTTCCGCCCAGTTATAGATTTGAGCTGGATAAACAAACTGATTGTGGCTCCAAAGCTCTATATGGAGACCATTCCATCAGTAAGGGTGAGCATTCGAGTGGACGGTTATGCATCAAGCATAGATCTAAAGGACGCGTACTTTCATGTCATGGTAAATCCGGCATTCAGAAAGTACCTACGGTACGCCGTCCTAGGGATATTTATCAGTTCCTAATGATGTGCTTCGGACTCAATCTAGCACCCTGGGCATTCACTTGAATAATGAACTCGGTAATGGCATATTTCCGAGCTCATTCATCTGCGGTAATGTCGGCCTACTTGGACGACATTCTTCAGAGATACGGCAACAAGACGGTTCTTCAGAACGATGTTCAGAGTCTGCTTCAATTGCTCCGACGTCTAGGTTTCATTGCAAACAAAAAGAAGTTGGATCTAGCTCCGTCCAAGTCGTTCATTCACTTGGGAATGAGCTTCGAGACTCACAACAATCTAGTTCGTCTTCCATTACCCAGAGCGAAGTTAGTCAGTTGTTATGCTCGCTTTTGTCTACACTCAGATGTAGTAACAGCGAGAGAGTTCATGCGACTGACGGGGGTTGTGCGGAGCGGCAGCAGATCTGATTCTGATGATCCGCTTGCGTACACGTCCACTCCAGAACTTGGAGTGTGAAGATTCATTCGCTCGAATCAAACATTGTGTTAACGGAACAAGTAAAACAAAGGATTCAGATTTGGGCAGACATTCAGTGGTTGACTCAGGGAGTTCCACTGCATCTGCCGGATCCGGCTTTTACAATTATGACGGACGTGAGTCAGTCAGGTTGGGGCGCAACATTGAGCCCAACAGACTTGAAGTGCCAGGGTCTTTGGGACCCGAAGTTCCTGAACAAGCATATAAACATCAAAGAAATGATGTCAATATGGCTAGCGCCACGTCATTGGAAGAACATTATTCACAATTCTCATGTTCAGATATTGTCGGACAATTCAACGGTAGTTGCGTACATTCGGAACCAAGGAGGCACTCATTCAATTCCATTATTCGATCTAACGGAACAAATTCTTCTGTATGTTTTTGAACATCATGTTCTTCTTTCCGTCCGTCATATACCGGGTCGTCTGAACGTTCTAGCAGACTCGCTCTCCTGGAAAGGTCGTATGTTGCTATCGGATTGGACTCTCAACAAGCGAGTATTCAATCAGATTTGCTACCAATGCGATCGACCAATGATAGACTTGTTTGCGACACATCTCAACAATCAGTTGCAGACGTATGTGTCGCCATGTCCAGATCCTCGAGCATTTGCAGTAGCTGCTCTCTCAATTTCTTTGGGAGGACCTTCTCTTTCAGGGGAAATCTCTCACACTGCATCACAACCCACAAGGTCTCAACCTTCACATATTTCCATTGTGCGGCTCTTTTTGCACAGGAAGTGCTTTACAGGACTAGCAGTGGACGCAATTTCTAACTGTAGGAAGACCTCCTCTTCATTAAACTATGCAGCAAAGTGGAAGGTTTTCTGTCATAAGTGTAAGGATCAGTCAATAGATGTTTATGATCCTTCCATTCCAGGTATTGCTAATTTCCATGTCTACTTGTTTGACGTCATCAAACTGCAGCCAGTCTCTATTAAGGGTTATAGGTCTATGCTATCGGACACTTATGCCCATCATGATAGCTTAGAAATTGGATCAAATATCTCTTTATCTAAGTTAGTTAAAAACTTTTTGATAAATAGGCCTAGAACCCTTAGGTTAATTCCTAGTGGAATCTAGCTTGGGTTCTTCTGAAGATCAAAGAAGCTTCTTTTGAACCCCTTAACACTGTAGACTTCAAATACTTATCTTATAAGACAGCTTTTCTCTTTGCCTTCGCTTCCGCTAGAAGAGCTTCATGCTCTTTCTGTTGATGCTTCTCACTATCGTAGTGTTGGTAATACTATTACTTTAACTACCAATGTGGGTTTTTTGGCTAAGAATCAGGCTCCTAATAAGTACCCTGAGCCTATTGTTATTAGGGCTCTTCCGTCCTCAGATGGCCATAGGCCTTTGCTGTGTCCAGTTAGAGCTATACGTATTTACAAATGCAGATCTGAGTTTTTCAGAAAGGGACGAAAATGTTTCTTTCTGTCTCTGCTTCCTTATAGAAAGGACATTACGGTCCATTCTATTTCTAGGTGGATTCAGTTGGCTCTTAGTACTGCTTATGAAAGTTTGTCTTCAACTCAGCAGTCTGTGCTTAAAATTTCAGCGCACCAAGTTAGAGTGCTGTCTACATCTTGGGCTTATTCTAATAGTATCGCTATTACTGTTCTGATGAAGGCTGCATACTGGTCTCACTAATTTTTACCTTAAAAATATTGAGTCTATTTCTGGTGACCTTAGATGTTTAGGTCCGTTATTTGTTGCTCAGAATATCGTCCACTAAACAGTTGCAGCTATAGTTATGTAGGCATTCTGTTCCAGCAGTGACTCTGTTCTGCTGCCCTCATCGTTCTGTGGTGATTGACCCAAAGCACGGGGAAGGGCGGAGGGGGGGGGGAGGGGGGAGGGATGGTGTTCCCTTATATCACCGGCTTTATAGTGAAAAGCAAGGGAATACCTCCTCCTGAGTCAGTAATTCCGAGTCGGTGCTGAGATGGTTTTAAAGTGTAAAGCTAAATCCTGTTTCTCCTTTTCTCATTGAGGGGATATTTCTTTATATTTTATTGAGCCTATTGGATTTTCCTTTATGTCCTAGGCCCTCCAGCCTTTTTTCTATTCAGCTAAGTCTGTGTCATTGGTTACAGTATAAAAATATGAAAAAATTTATAGTAATTTATATATGTTTTAGGCTTACCAATGACCCAGACAGGGATGGCCCTCCCATGAGTTGGGAACTCATACCTCCCCGCTGATTATATAACATTTAGCAGGCACTGGTTGTAAGAATGAGGCTTTGGCGCCAGTTTCGGTACTTCCTTGACACTGCGCATGTGCAGTAGGTAAAAGTATGGACGACAATATAGGACATTAGATTTTTTGATTTGGTTGCAAATTTTGGGGATTGGGGGGGGCAAAATTTGTGTTTGGCCCTGAATATTTTATTGTTAGCACCAGCTAAGTCTGGGTCATGGGTAAGTATAAAAAATATATAAATTACTATACATTTTTTCGTTTTCTTTAAAATTCTTTTTCTTCAGATCCAGCAGTCAGAATGCTTTGATATTTGGTATGCAGCATCCTTAAGGGGAGTAAGATTCAAGTTTGTTCAAGTTAAGTCCCTAGGTTGATATTTGGGCTCACTTTGGGAGACCGAATTATAAGTTAGTTCAATATGAGGAATATTCTTCAAAAATCTTCTTCTTCACATTCACCAGTCAGAATCTTTTGATATTTGGTATACAGCATCCCACTAGAGGTGAGATTCAAGTTTGTTCAAGCCAAGTCGCTGGGTTCATATTTGGGCTCCCTGTGGGAGCCCGAATTATTACTTAGTTCAATATGAGGAATATTCTTTAAATACCTTCTTTTTTTTTAGATCCACTGGTCAGAATCTTTGGATATTTGGTATAAGCTTTTGATAGGAGGGGCAGATGCAACTTGTTGAAATCAATTCCCTGGGTTGATATTTAGGCCTACCATGTCAGGTGAGCGCCCTCAGGCTATAGTGATCACTCACCGTCCGTCGTCCGTGAACATGGTGTTTGCATCTTCTCCTCCCAAACTGCTGAACCAATTTAATTGATATTTGAGATAATAGTTTGTTATGACATCGCAATTTGATTTTGTTCAAATCAAGTTGCCTCGCCCATTGGTAGGGCCACACCCAAAAAGTGTGCTGAAATCTTAAAAAATCTTCTCATGAACCAGCAGTAGCAGACACTTGATATTTGGTGTGTAGCTTCCTTTTGAAGGGTAGACTCAGATTTGTTCAAGAGAAGTTTGTGGGGCTATATTTGGCATCATAATGGAAGGGGCAAGAATATTTGCCCCTCCCAAAATTTCTATTTTCCAAACCGAGAGGCAAATTTGGACCAAATTTGATGTGAGAGCTTATTGGGTCATAAGTACTTAATTTATGCAAAAAACAATTTTTCCTGTTGCCCCATGGGAACCACAGGAGCTAAAAATAGAAAAAAATTAAAACGCCCATATCTCCAAAACTACACGGCACTGAGAATTCTTATTTGTTGTGAAGCTTCCTTAGAACCCACAGAATGGAATGGTAAAAAAAAATTGCCATCAGTTTTATCATGAGGTACTTTTTGGGGACTTTGAAAAAGTGTTGAGTCAGCATTTTTTAACACTGTGGGTAATGGGAAAAACATATAAGACTACTTTTCTCCCAAACCATTGCTCCAAAAGCTTTCACATTTCACATATAACATCTTTGAAAGATTGTTTCACATGTTTATTGAAATCAATTGCCTGGGTCCATATTTGGGCTCTCTATGGGAGCCCAAATGTTTAAATTAGTGCAGTATGAGGAGTATTTTTTTAAAAATCTTCTTCTTTAGATCTACCAATAAGAATCTTTTGATATTTGGTATGCAGCATCCTTAGGGTGGTGAGATTCAAGTTTGTTCAAGCCAAGTCCCTGGGTTCATATTTAGGCTGAAAATTTTGGGTCCAATTGCTTACTTAGAAATTTTTAGACCAATATCTGGAAATTTTTTTTTTGTTTTTTTATGCATTTCGGTCAATTTTAAGACAAAAAAATTTTTTTTTTACACTGAAAAATTTGGGTCTGGGTGCGACTTAGAAAATTTTGGACCAAAATCCGGAATTTTTATTGTTTTTTTGTTTTTTATGCATTTCGGTCAATTTTAAGACAAAAAAAAATTATTTTTTTTTACTCTGAAAATTTGAGGTCCGGGTGGGACTTTTCATATTTAGGCTGAAAATTTTGGGTCCCATTGCTTACTTAGAAATTTTTGGACCAAAATCCAGAAATTTGTTTTTTTGTTTTTTATGCGTTCGGTCAATTTTAAGACAAAAAATTTTTTATTTTTTACACTGAAAATTTGGGGTCCGGGTGGGACTTAGAAAATTTTGGACCAAAATCCGGAATTTTGTTTTTTTATGCGTTTCGGTCAACATTAAGACAAAAAAAAATTATTTTTTTTAACATTGAAAATTTTGGGTCCGGGTGGGACTTAGAAAATTTAAGACCAAAATCTGGAATTTTTTTTTGGTTTTTTATGCATTTCGATCAATTTTAAGACAAAAAAATTTTTTTTTTTACACTGAAAATTTGGGGTCCGGGTGGGACTTTTTGGACCAAAATCCGGAAATTTTTTTTTGTTTTTTATGCGTTTCGGTTCAATTTTAAGACAAAAAAAAAAATTTTTTTTACACTGAAAATGTGGGGTCCGGGTGGGACTTTTTTTTATGCGTTTTAGGAAGAAAAAAAAAAATTTAGGCTGAAAATATTTTGTTTGGGGAAAAAATCAGTTTTTTTATGCGCTTATCTCTCTCTGTGTTACAGAATGTTTATTCTGTTTATCCCCATGGTTACGTCCTCACCCTAGGGGTGTTGGTCTTGCATCTTCTATCCGATGTATCATTTTTTAGCTCACCGAAGGGAGCTAAACTTATCACCTGTCGTCCGGCGTCGTGAACGTTTTTCAAACGACTTCTCCTCTGAAACCACTGGTCCGATTTTCACGAAACTTCATGTGGATGTTCATAACTATATGGCAATTCATGTTTGTTCAAATGAAATGGCCACGTCCCTTGGGGGCTCTGTATGGGGCATAACTCTGATAGCACCGTATGAATTATAGAAAAATTATTAAAAAATCTTCTTCTACAGAACCAGTGGGCAGAATCTTTTGATACTTGGTATGCAGCATTTTGGTATGGGTCTGATTCAAGTTTGTTCAAATCGGCCCCCTGGATTCACATTTGGGCTCAGTATAGAAGCCTGAATTCAAACTTAGTGCATTTCAGGCAAATTTCTTAAAAAATCTTCTTCTCAAGATCCAGCAGACAGAATCTTTTGATATTTGGTATGCAACATTGTGGGGTGGATCTGATTCAAGTTTGTTTAAATCGGCTCCCTAGATTCATATTTGGGCTCACTATAAAAGCTTGAATTCGAACTTAGTGCATTTCAGGCAAATTTCTTAAAAAATCTTCTTCTCCAGATCCAGCAGGCAGAATCTTTTGATATTTGGTATGCAACATTGTGGGGTGGATCTAATTCAAATGTGTTCAAAGCGGCCCCCTGGGTTCATATTTGGGCTCAGTATAGGAGCCCAATTTGAACTTAGGGCATTTCAGGCAAATTTCTTTAAAAATGTTCTTCTCAAGATCCAGCAGGAAGAATCTTTTGATATTGGGTATGTAGCATGCTTAGGGGGGTGAGATTCAAGTTTGTTCAAGCCAAGTCCCTGGGTTCATATTTGGGCTCACTGTGGTAGTCTGAATTATAACTTGGTTCAAAATGAGGAATTTTCTTTAAAAATCTTCTTCAGATCCACCAGTAGGAATGTTTTGGTATTTGGTATGCAGCATCCTTAAGGAGGGAGGGAGGGGGGAGATTCAAGTTTGTTCAAGCCACGTCCCTAGGTCCATATTTGGGCTCACTGTGGGAGCCCGAATGATAACTTAGTTCAAAATGAGGAATTTTCTGTAAAAATCTTCTTCAAATCCAGCAGTTGGAATGTTTTGATATTTGGTATGCAGCATCCTTAGGGGGATGAGATTCAAGTTTGTTCAAACCATGTCTCTAGGTCCATATTTGTTCTCACTGTGGGAGCTTGAATTGTAACTTAGTTCGAAATGAGGAATTTTCTTAAAAAAATTTCTTCTTCAGATCCAGCAATTGGAATGTTTTGATATGTGGTGTGTAGCATCCTTGGGGGTGAGATTTAAGTTTGTTAAAGCCAAGTCCCTGGGTCCATATTTGGGCTCCCTGTGGGAGCCCGAATTATGACTTAGTCAATATGAGGAATTTTTCTTTAAAAATCTTCTTCCGATTCAGTAGTCAGAATGTTTTGATATTTGGCATGCAGCATCCTTAGGGGGTGAGATTCAAGTTTGTTCAAGCCAAGTCCCTGGGTTCATATTTGGGCTCACTGTGGTAGCCCGAATTATAACTTAGTTCAAAATGAGGAATTTTCTTTAAAAATCTTCGTCTTCAGATCCAGCAGTCAGAATGTTTTGATATTTGGTATGCAGCATCCTTAGGGGGGTGAGATTCAAGTTTGTTCAAGCCAAGTCCCTGGGTTCATATTTGGGCTCACTGTGGTAGCCCGAATTATAACTTAGTTCAAAATGAGGAATTTTCTTTCAAAATCTTCTTCTTCAGATCCAGCAGTCGGAATGTTTTGATATTTGGTATGCAGCATCCTTAGGAGGGTGAGATTCAAGTTTGTTCAAGCCATGCCCCTAAGTCCATATTTGGACTCACTGTGGGAGCTTGAATTGTAACTTAGTTCAAAATGAGGAATTTTCTTTAAAAATCTTCTTCAGATCCAGCAGATGAATGCTTTTGATATTTGGTATGCAACATCCTTAGGGGGGTAAGATTCAAGTTTGTTCAAGCCTTGGCCCTAGTTCCATAAAATTTGTCTCTCATGACTTCATTCCTTTGTAGTATTGATGAACCCTGTCTAACTGAATGTGACCCCCAAATACTTCTTTGAACCACTTTGGCTGGTGAGTGATTAAGGCTCCTTAGGGCCTCTTATTCTTCACATGAAGATCTAGCTTTGCATCTGGTAGCATTTAAATCGGTTACTGACTTTGGGCCTTTTTGTGTGCCTGTTTTCTTGTTTCCGTTTTTTTTCTGTTGACGTTGTTTATATTTGGCAATGCCCTTAACATGTAGTATTTAGTATTATAATACTTTAGAATAACTCTAGGATACATTGGTTATGATTCCAGTAGTGAAGCTCAAAATAAATTGGCGTTTGTCCACACTTAGGCACTATCGGGATGCCCTTGTGCACAAGATGTTCTCTTTGAGAACTTGGGCATTTTCTAGAAAAAAATTTTTTTATAATTGTTTCAAAATTAATTTGATTGCTATTTTCATGTATGCTTACCATGTATTTTTTATGTTGAATTTGTAGGAGTGCTATCGACTCTGTGTTTTGGGATTGTAATTAATTATGAAAGCTTACTGCTCTAAATGCAAGGCAAGAAAGTCTTCCTCAGATTTACATGCTTGTTGTCTTGCCTGTAGTCAGTGCACTCCTACAGATTCTTGTCCTACTTGTGTACATTGGGATGACAGACGTTGGAGACGGGTGTGACGGTACGTCGGCGGCGGTGAAGTTCCGATGCCGGAGCTGTCACCGAAGGATAATACAAGTTTTTCAGTTTCTTTTTCAGAGGAACAAGAATATGGTGATGGTATTGCGACACCCATCCAAAGTGTGCTGTCATCGTCGTGCTCCGATGAGCAAACAGAACTGGCTGCTAAGGTGCTCCATAATATTAAACAAGGAACAAGGCCTCATATTCCAGCGGTGAAGTGGCCAACCTGATAGTGGGAGTCGTAACACCGTGTAAGTCTGTTGCGGCCAAAGGAAGTGTAGAATTGGGTAGAGCAAGCACCTCAAAAACTAAAGCTCACCCAGTGATGATGGCAAAAGGGAAGAAGCTTGCAAGTTTCTCTTCGGGAAGCTCAGCGAGGTCTGATAGACCACGAGCGGAAGAGCCTTCTCTAACCCAGCAACATTTGGGGCCAAATGTTGTTTTGAGAAATTTGCCTGAGTCAGAGCTAACGTGAATATTCGACACTCGGGACACTCCGTCTAAAAAGCAGCTGGGGTCGGCTACAGTAACGGCTTCTTCCTCAGGTTCAGATAAGTGCACATGACCGCACACTAGCTACGCGACTTCGGATATCCAGGCAGTCATGCAAAGACGTACCCAGTCTTCGCCCATGAAGTCAGCCCATCCGGTAGCTAGTGATCTGAGGCTACATTCATTGGGACATTCGGAGAAGAGATCTATGTCCGGATCTCTGTCCCAGGAGCAGCAAGCATAAAAAAAAACAAAAGACTGCTGGTCCTCAAGCCTCTGTAATGGACTTGCTGTCGCAAATTGTGCAGCTTCCCAGCAAGTGCAAGCGCAGCCTTCCGCAGACTCCAGTGGTGAGCTGTCGAATGGTGCTGGGTCAGTCCGGTCATCTGTACATTAAGATGCTGTTGACCGAAATTCTCAGCTGAATCAGTCGGATGGTGAAAGGGAGAAAGAGGAGGATTACCCTTCCCTTTCGGAACAACATATGGTTGCGATGAATTTCATTCATCAATACTATCCTGACCTTGTTCCACCTGATTAGCAAGCTACGTCTGCTAGGCAGAAACCGTTGTCGTCTCTAGACAGAGATGTTGTGCAAAGGAAAGATGATGTTCTTTCCTTCCCGGTACAATCTTGGTAGGTGTCGGAGGCCTTTGGCCACATTAACGATGCCATATTCATCCTAGCAAGTTCGAATAAGAAAAGCGCTTTCTTATCTGCATCTTCATTCAGTATACCGTGTCCTGGATCACATTATTTTAAAACGGTTGGGGAAGATGTTCGAAGAGTTTGTCTGCGTCTGGATGAGCAGGCTGTGGATTTGGATATATCCTTGCCTACATCATTCAATTTACACTTGGAATCTTCTATTTCATCTAATAGAGCGATTCTGGACGCTATGTCCTACGCAGAGTCTAAATGGAAAAGAATTTGAGGATGTTAGTTCCTCACTAAGAGTTCTTTCCAGGGCAGTCATGTATGCCATGTACTACTCCGCCCTTTCAGTGGCAAATTTGAAGATGGTTATACATGATGCAGCCCTTGCGTCGTCTTCAATTATCGATGACAGGTTGAAAAGCTCACTCCAAGTTGCTCCGGTCTCCGGACACACACTGTCTGACAACAACCTTAGTCTATGAACAAACTACCAAAAAAGCTTCCACTACACTGCTACTGAGATCAGCATCTCAACAACATGCACCAGCTGGCTGGAGTAGGCGAGGTCGTTCCAGTTCCCAATCATCGAAAGGGAGCTCCTCGCGTGGGTCTAACAAACCCACTTCCAGTTACTCCGGATGTTGTCAATATAGCAACTCGGGAAAGGGGTGCAAGTCTTATCAAGACTATAAGTCAGGCGCCCCTAGGCCGACAGGACGAGGTTCTTCATGGGGAAGACTTAGTTTCTCCTCCCGCAAGCCTCGCAAGTCGTACAGGTGATGGTGTTGACCTCTGTTTCTTTCCATTTGATGGAAGGTTATCAAACTTCGCGAAAAACTGGATGGAAATTACGGAAGATCAGTGGGTGAGAAATGTAGTCTCTGCAGGCCTACAGCTATCATTCCGAGCAAAGCCCCCACTTACAAGAAGTCCACGTTGGACAAATCTTCCGGCGAATTCTTCCAACAGAGTCTCTCCTTGCAGAGGTACAGGCTCTCCTATTAAAGAAAGCAATAGAGGTCGTCAAGAATAAAAATTCTCCAGGTTTTTACAGTCACCTGTTTCTCGTACCGAAGCCAGCCGGCTTGTTCCGACCGGTAATAGACTTGAGCTGGATAAACAAATTGATCATAGCTCCAAAGTTTTTTTATGGAAACCATTCGGTCGGTAAGAGCGAGCATTCGAGTGGACGGCTATGCTGCAAGCATAGATCTAAAGGATGCGTACTTTCATGTCCTGGTACATCTGGCATTCAGAAAGTACCTACGTTTTGCCGTGCAAGGAGAGGTTTATCAGTTCAGAGCGATGTGCTTTGGTCTGAACCTGGCTCCTTGGGCTTTCACTCGAATAATGAACTCGGTAATGTCATACTTCCAAGCTCATCTGTCTGTGGTAATGACGGCTTACTTGGACGACATTCTTCTGAGATACGGCAACAGAATTATTCTTCTTCAGAATGATGTTCAGAGTCTGCTTCACTTGTTCCGACATCTTGGTTTCATAGTAAACAAGAAAAAGTCGGATCTAGCTCCATCCAAGTCCTTCATTCACTTGGGGATGAGCTTCGAGATTCACAACAATTTGGTTTGTCTTCCATTACCCAGAGCGAAATTAGTCAGTTGTTATGCTCGCTTTTGTCTAAACTCTCCCGCAGTCACTGCGAGGGAGTTTATGCGACTGATGGGGCAGTGCGGAGCGGCTACGGATTTTATTCCGATGGGCCGCTTGTGCACGCATCCCCTCCAGATTTTCTTTACTCAGAACTGGAGTGTGAAGACTCATTCGCTCGAAACCCAGATTCTTTTAACAGACCTAGTAAAACAGAAAATTCAGATTTGGGCAGATCTCCAGTAGTTAACTCGGGGAGTTCCGCTTCAGTTGCCGGATCAAGTGTTCACAATTATGATGGATGCGAGTCAGACGGGCTAAGGTGTGTTCCTAAGTCCCGCAGACTTGAAGTGTCGGGTCTTTGGGACCCTCAGTTCCTAGAGAAGCACATAAACATCAAGGAGATGATGTCTATCTGGCTAGCATTACAACATTGGATTGTTCAAATAGCGAACGTCCATGTTCAGATTCTGTTGGACAACTCGACGGTAGTGGCTTATCTCAGGAACCAGGGAGGCACTCATTCGATTCCGTTATGCAAATTAACGGAGAAGATTCTCCTATTCGTTCTGAGTCATCACGTTCATCTCTCAGTCCATCATATACCAGATCATCTCAATGTACTAGCAGACTCGCTCTCTCGAAAAGGTCGCCTGTTACCATTGGAGTGGACTCTTAACAAGCGAGTATTCAGTCAGATCTGCTACCAGTGGGATTGTCCCATGAGAGATCTTTTTGCGACACACCTGAATATTCAATTACTGACGTTCGTGTCACCATGTGCATTAGACTCTATTGATCTCATGGGATGGAATGATAGGATATGCATATCCTCCTGCTCCGTTGATTCAGCAGATTCTGTTAAAAATCAAACAGTCTCACTGCAAAATCCTGCTAGTAGCATCTGTGTCACAGAAACCTTGGATCAATCTTCTCCAGTGTCTGTTATGGGAGATTCCGCGGAAGCTTCCTTCTCGAAAGGACCTTCTTTATCAGGGGAAGTCCCGCGCACTGCATCACAATCCAGAAGGTCTCAACCTTCACCTATTTCCATTGTGCAGTCCTTCTTGCACGGAAAACATTTTACAGGACGAGCAGTGGATGCAATGTCTTAACTGTAGGAGGGCCTCCTCTTCGTTGAATTATGCAGCGAAGTGGAGGGTTTTCTTCCGTTGGTGTACGGACCAGTCTGTAGACATTGACGATCCATCCATTCCTCAGACTGCCAATTTCTTGGTCTACTTGTTTGACATATTAAACTTGCAGCCCATCACAATTAAAGGCTGTAGGTCTATGCTATCAAACACTTATGCTCATCATAATAATTTGGCTATTGGATCAGATTCTTCTTTATCCAAGCTAGTTAGAAATTTCTCTATTAATAGACCTAGAACCCTCCGATTAATTCCTAAATGGAATTTGGCTTGGGTTCTGTTGAAGCTTCGAGAAGCTCCGTTTGAGCCGTTAGACGATGTAGAGTTCAAATTCTTGACCTATAAAATGACCTTTCCCTTAGCCTTTGCATCTGCCAGAAGAGTGAGTGAACTTCATGCATTATCTTTTCATGATTCCCATTACCATGGTGTGGGTAATTCTGTTACCCTCACTACGGAAGTGGGATTCTTGGCTAAGAAACAGATTCTGGATAAGTGGCCAGAGCCTATTATTATTATGGCTTTACCATCCTCTGACAACCATAGACCTTTGCGTTGGTGCTGGGTGGTTTTAATGTGTAGCTCAGTGTGAAGCATTAACTATGTCTCATTTATGTACTGTGAAGCAGTTGTATATGTCTCGTGTCAAACGAGCATTTCTATACAATCCTCGGACACTTTTAAATGAGTATAAAGTGTCTCATTCTCTGGACTAGATTTATAATTGGTTTCCTTCACTGAATTAGCATAAGGGGTTATGCTGGCATTAAATGGAGAAATTATGTAATTCTCAATTACATTGTTGGTGTTATGTCATTTTCTTTTTTTTTTATAAGAGAAGGACATATGTAATTCCTCTGCCTTCTCCTATTCTCCTGTAGGAGCTATTCTTTATCGAAGTAATTGAGAGATTGGATTTTCCTCTAAGTCCTTGGCCCTCCAGCCTTTTACTATTCAGTCTGGGCCATTGGTTATTAATATAAAAATATGATAAATTTAAAGTAATTTGTATATTTTTTATACTTACCAATGGCCCAGATGGGGATGGCCCTCCCATGGGTGGGGACTCATACCTCCCCGCTGATTATAACATTTAGCAGGCACTATAGAAAGAATGATGTTTGGCGCCAATTTCGGTACCTTCCTGGTTACTGTGCATGTGCAGTTAACAAAAGTATGGAGGACCAGATAGGACTTCAATTTTTTGGTTTTGTGTGCAAATTTTGGGGATGGGGGGGGGGGGGGGAGTTCAAAATTTGTGTTTGGCCCTGAATTATATCAAGTTTGCACCAGCCAAGTCTGGGCCATTTGTAAGGAAAAAAATATACAAATTACTTGAAATTTAACATTTTTCTTGTACTCCATCAACAAATTTGAAACTTGTCTTCTTTAAAACCGCTGGGCCAAATTCATGTATATATGGCATAAACCATCTTTGGAGTATACTCTTTCTGCTTTGTTCAAATGAAACTGCTGCCATCTTTGGGCTGGGGTTACTTCCCCAAAAAACCTAAAAATCTTCTCATGAACCACAACATAGATTGCTTTAATATTTGGTATGAAATTTCCTTTGGTGGTGAAGATTAAAGTTTGTTAAGGCAATTTTTGCAGGTCAATAGTTGGGTTCTCTGTGAGAGCATGCCCAGTTTGGGCTCCATCCAAAATTTCTATTTCAAGAACCAATTGGCTGATTTGAACCATATTTTGCAGGTTGTTTAATTGGGTCATAAGTACTCGATTGATGCCCCCCCAAAATTTTCACAGCCCTGTAGGAACCCATGGAGCTAAAAATATAAAAATTCATATTTCAGAAACTATGGACCAGAATATTATAAATTTTAAGTAATTTGTATATTTTTCATACTTACCAATGACCCAGACTGGCTGGTGCTAACACAAAAATTAATCCAGGGCCACAACACAAATTTTGCCCCCCCAATCCCCAAAATTTGCATGCAAAACCGAAAAATTGATGTCCTATCTGGTCCTCCGTACTTTTCAGATCTGCGCATGCGCAGTATCCAGGAAGACACCGAAATTGGCGCCAACCATCATTCTTTCTACAGATTGCCTGTTAAATGTTATAAACAGGGAGGGGGTATGAGTGCCCACTCATGGGAAGGCCATACCTGTCTGGGCCATTGGTAAGTATAAAAAATATACAAATTACTTAAAATTTATAATATTTTTATACAACAACCAATGGCCCAGACTAGCTGAATTGTAAAAAGGCTGGAGGGCCTAGGAACATAAAGGAAAATCCATTCTCAATTACTTCAGTAAAGAATATCTCCTACAGGAGAATAGTAGAAGATAGGAATTATATATGTTTTTCTCCTTTACGAGAAAAGAGAAAGGCATAACACCAACAATGTAATTGAGTATTACATAATATATAATTCTCCATCTAATGTGAGCATAACCCATTATGCAAATTCGGTGAAGGAAAACCAATATTTAAAGATAGTCCAGAGAATGAGACTCTTTATACTCATTTAAAAGTGTCCAAGGATTGTATATTAAAGCCCATTTGACATCCGACATATACAAATGCTTCACAGTGAGCTACACTTCAAAAACAGTACATAAATGAGACATAGTTATTGCTTCACCGCAAGCTATACATTAAAACCATCCCAGCACTGACTCAGGACTACTGACACCAGAGGAGATCTTCCCTTGCTTTTCCCTATAAAGCTAGATGATCATAAGGGAAAAAACTGTAACCCCCCCCCCCCCCCCCCCCCCCCCCCGGCTGTGTCCAGTATGCAGCCTTCATGAGATCAGAAATGGCTATACCGTTAGAATAAGCCCTTGAAGTGGACAGTGCTCTAACCTCATGCGCTGATATCTTATTAACCGAATGTATATCCGAAGATAGATTTTCATAGGCAATGCGTATTGCCAACTGAATTCATCTGGCGACTGAATGAACAGAAATATGTTTTCTGTTAGGAATCAATGAAAGAAAGAAACGTTTTCTTCCTTTTCTAATATTATCTGATCAACGTTTATAAATGCGCATAGCCCTGACTGGACACAGCAAAGGTCTACGGTTATCCGAGGACGGCAGAGCCTTAATGATAATAGGCTCAGGCCACTTGTCTGGAATCTGATTCTTAGCCAGAAATCCCACTTCCATAGTAAGGGTAATGGTATTACCCACACTATGGTTGTGAGATTCATCAACTGAGATAAAGCATGAAGTTCACTGACTCTTCTAGCAGATACAAAGGCTAAGAGAAATGCCATTTTATAGGTCAAGAATTTGAACTCTACAATGTCCAATGGCTCAAACGGAGCTTCTTTGAGCTTCAACAGAACCCAAGCCAAATTCCACTTAGGAATTATTCTGAGGGTTCGAGGTCTATTAACAGAGAAATTTCTAACCAGCTTGGACAATGAAGTGTTAGATCCAATGGCCAAGTTATCATGATGAGCGTAACTGTCTTAAAACATAGACCTATAGTCCTTAATAGTGACGGGCTGCAGTTTGAGATCATCAAACAAGTAGACCAGAAAATTGGCAATATTTGGTATGGACGGATCATAAATGTCTATCGACTGATCCCGTTGAGACGTTGCACCATAGCTCTGGTAACGTGATCTGCGTAAGACATTGCATCCAAATTCGCTCTACTCGATGAGATTGCCGTTTCAGTTGTGTCTGAGCGAATAGTGAATGATGCAGGTAAGGATACATCTAGATCCCCGGTCTGCTCATCCAAATGCAGAGGAACTCTCTGAACATCTCCTCGGACCGATTTAAATGAACATGGTCCAAGAAACGGTATGTTTATGGAAGATGTAGTTAAGAAATTGCCTTTTTTCCTCACACTTGAGAGGTTGAATATGGCTTCGTCTACATGGACGAAGGCCTGCGACACCTGCCTAGACTGAACCGGAAAAGAAAGAACTTCTTCCTTTGTCTGTATAAAGTCTGCGTCCAACGACGTCAGCGGTTTCTCTCTTGTTGTCGCAGCATTCTGATTCATCAGAACAAATTCAGGATAGTATTGATGGATGAAATCCATCGCAACCATGTGCTGTTCCGAAAGGGAAGGGTAATCCTCTTCCTTATCCCTTTCACCATCCGAGAGAATCAGTTGGGAATCCCGGTCCATTGCATATGCGTGAACAGATGACTGGACTGACACAGCACAGTCCGCCAGCTCAGGTTCTGAGTCTGAGGGAGGCTGCACCTGCACTTGCTGGGATGCCGCGATCAGTTGTGCAACCTGCAACAGCAAGTCCGTCATCGAGATCTGTTTCTTAGCCGCTTGCCGCTTGCTGCTCCTGGGATGGTGAGTCAAAGATGGATCTCTTCTCTGAACGTCCCGATGATCGAGGCCTCGTCTCCCTAGCTACCGGATGGTCCAACTTCACGGGCAAAGAATGGTCCCTTCTTCGCGCAGCAGGCTGGATATCCAAAGTTGGGTAGCTAGGATGCGGTTGTGTGTGCTTTATATTCAAAGTGGAAGAAGCCGTGACTGTAGCCGAGGCCGGCTGCAATCTAGACGGAGCGTCCCGATCGGCAGGTGTGGATGTATGCTCCAGCCCACGCAAGTTCTTCACCACAATATCTGGCCCCAGATGTTGCTGGGATAGAGAGTGACCTCTCCCACTCGCAGCCCTTTCAGACCTCGCCGAGCTTCCCAAAACACTTGCTGGCTTCTTCCCTAGTTCCATCATTGCTGGGTGAGCATGTTTAGATTTTAAGGTGCTCGCTCTACTCACTACACTTCCTTCGACCTCAACGGACATACCACGGACGGAGTAACCACTTCACCGGTCGAGCTAGCTGCTGGCAAAGAATTAAAACCACCGGCCGGTGGCTTTATCTTTTGCCTAATATTCAGGAGCACCTTAGCAACTTGCTCTGTTTGCTCATCAGAGCGCGACGACGATAGCACACTTTTGGTAGGTGTCACATAACCTCACCATGTTCTTGTTCCTCTGAAAAAGAAACTGAGAAACTTGAATGACTCTGCGGCGAGAGGATCAGCATTGGCCTCTCACCGCTAACAACATATCGTGACACCCGTATCCAACTTTTGTCATCCCAATCAACACATGTAGGACAAGAATTTGTGGGAGTACATCGACTACAACCAAGGCAACAAGCATGTAAATCTGAGGAAGACTTCCTCGCCTTGCATTTTGAGCAATAAGCTTTCATAATTAATCAAACAAAATCGATTGAACTCCCACCAACTCCATAATAAATATATGATAAAGATACATAATAATCAACAATCAAAAAACAAATCAAAAAATTAATTTCAAAAAATCTTTCAAAAAAATTTTGACAAAAGCCCAAGTTCCCAAAGGGAACATGAAGAGCCCAAGAGTATCCCGATAGAGCCTAAGTGTGGACAAAATCCAAAAATTATTGCTACATTACCGGAATATTAAAACATGTATCTTACAACAAACCTACAGTAATAATAAGTAGTAACTACATATATTTAAAGGACTTTGCCAATGTAAACAACATAAATGAAAATAACGGAAACAAGACCTCAGCTACTGAATAAAAAAGGCCCAAAGTCAGTAACAGATTTTAAAGCTACCAGATGTAAAGCAAGATCTTCAGATGAAGAAAAAACGATACATCTGATAGAAGATGCATGACCCAAACGACCCAACACCCCTAGGGTGAGGACGTAACCGTGGGGATATACAGAATAAACATTCTGTAATACACGTTAAACTCCCAAGAAATTTAATAAAAAATTTCAATAAAAATAAGCCAAAAAGCTTGGGAGTTTAACAGGAGGGCTTCAAGGAAGGATAGGGAAGGAACACTTAACAAACAGTGGATAAATCATTAGCAAGAATGATGACGTCAGGCACATGTCCCGAAATTGGGAAACATGAAATAATTTTGATAAAAATTATAAAGTTACAGCCCTGAACGTTCCTAACCACCGTTGTTCACTTCCATCAGCCAATTATGTCCTTGGATCCACCAATTTTACCATTGATTTGTTTCTGGCATCCTCAAAAATGAGATTAAAAGCACAGATGTCAGTTCATTGTTGCTGACTTCAGGGCCAAACAAAGAATTATGGTTTACGCCAATTTCGGTGTCTTCCTGGATATTGCACATGCGCAGATCTGAAAAGTATGGAGGACCAGATAGGACATCAATTTTTCAGTGTTGCAAGTAAATTTGGGGGGTTGGGAGGCAAAATTTGTGTTTGACCCTGGATTAATTTTTAAGTTAGCACCAGCTAGTCTGGGCCATTGGTTGTTGTATAAAAATATTGTTTTTTTGGTATGAAGCTTGCTTAGGAGCAGTGGAATCATATGAACCAATAAAATTACGATCGAATTTGTCATGGGATGCCGTATGGGGATGCCTATTTTAACACTGTTGGCAATGGGAAAATGACGAGTCGTTATCTTTCTTGTGCTCCATCAACTAAGTATTCTTGTTCAGAACCTTTGAGTCAAGTCCAAACTAATTTGGAACAAATCATATTGGTGCAGTTTACTCTTCTGATTTTTTTCCCCAAAAGTTACTATGCTCCTTGGGGTGGGGGTTAATGCCCCATAAGCCTAAAATACTTTAAAAATCATCTCATAAACCACTCACAATAATGCTTAGATTTCTGGTACAAAACTTACTTTAGTGATGCAGATTCAAATTTTTAGCTTAACTTGACATAGCCATCACGCGTGTGGAAATCTGTTAGTCTGTGAATCTGTTCACATTTTCCTTTAGCACGGGCTACACCCCGCAGTTCTTGTCTGATCATCACAAAATTTCATATGCAGGTTTGGGATCATGTCTAGATGAGAACGTCCCCTTTTGGTCGTGATTGGGCAGCTGGTATGGCTGCCCAAGCCCAAAACCTGAAAACCATTAGCACAGTCTACAGGTCGTATTTATGAAGGGATTTCATTGTAACTTGGTAGGATGCCTCTGTATAATGCCTAGATGAGAACATCCCCTTTTGGGCATGGTCTATTGACCATCATGGCTGCCCAAGCCCGAAACCCAAAAACTTTTAGCACAGTCTGCAGGTCATGTTTAATATGGAGGGATTTCATTGTAACTTGGTAGGATGACTCCTTATGATGTCTAGATGAGAATTTCCCCATTTGGGCGTGATCTGCCAACTGTGACGACTGTCCGAGCCCAAAACTCGAAAACCTTTAGCACAGTCTACAAGTAATATTTATTGATGAATTTCATTGTAACTTGGTGGGTTGACTTCATACAATGTCTAGATGAGAAAGTCCCCTTTTGGTCCTGATTGGGCAGCTGTGACAGCTACAGGGGCCCAAAGCCAGAAAACCTTTAGCACAGTCTACAGGTCATATTTATGAAGGCATTTCATTGTAACTTGGTAGGTTGACTCCAAATAATGTCTAGATGAGAACATCCCATTTTGATCGCGATCATTCAGCTGTGATGGGTGCCCAATCCCAAAAATCTTTAGCATAGGCAAAAGGTCATATTTATAGAAGGATTTCATTGTAACATGTTAGGTTGACTCCATATAATGCCTAGATGATGACATCCCCTTTTGGTCGTGATTGGTCAACTGTGATGGCTGCAAGTGCCAGAAGCCCCAAAACCTTGAGCACAGTCTACAGGTCATATTTATGAAGAGATTTCAGTGTAACTTTGTAGGATCACTCCAGATGATGCCCAGATTTGATTGTCCCCTTTGGTTGCGATCATTCAACCATGATGGCTGCCCGAGCCCGAAGCCCGAAAACCTTTAGCACAGTCTACAGGTCATATTTATGAAGGGATTTCGTTGTAACTTGGTAGGTTGACTTCATATAATGTCTAGATGAGAACATCCCCTTTTGGACATGATTGGGCAACTGTGACGGCTACAGGGACCCGAAGCCCAAAAACCTTTAGAACAGTCTACAGGTCATAATTATGAAGGGATTTCATTGTAGCTTGGTAGGATGACTCCAAATAATGTCTAGATGAGAACATCCCCTTTTGGTCGCGATCTTTCAGCCTTTATGACTGCCCAAGCCCAAAGATCTTTAGCGTAGTCTATAGGTCGTATTTATCGAAGGATTTCATTGTAACTTGTTAGGTTGACTCCATATAATGCCTAGATGATGACATCCCCTTTTGGTTGTGATTGGTCATCTGTGATGGCTATAGGTGCCCGAAGCCTGAAAATCTTGAGCACAGTCTACAGGTCATATTTATGAAGGGATTTCATTGTAACTTCGTAGGATCACTCCAGATGATGCTCAGATGAGAATGTCCCCTTTGGTTGCGATCATTCAACCATTATGGCTGCCCGAGCCCGAAGCCTGAATACCTTTAGAACAGTCTACAGGTCACATTTATGAAGGGATTTCACTGTAACTTGGTAGGTTTGACTTTATATAATGTCTAGATGACAACGTCCCCTTTTGGACACGATTGGGCAACTGTGACAGCTACAGGGGCCCGAAGCCCGAAAACCTTTAGAACAGTCTACAGGTCATAATTATGAAGGGATTTCATTGTAGCTTGGTAGGATGACTCCAAATAATGTCCAGATGGGAACGTCCCCTTTTGGTCACGGTCATTCAGCCTTGATGGCTGCCCGAGCCTAAAAATCTTCAGCTTAGTCTACAGGTCATATTTATGGAAGGATTTCATTGTAACTTGTTAGGTTGACTCCATATAATGCCTAGATGATGACATCCCCTTTTGGTTGTGATTTGTCAACTGTGATGGCTACAGGTGCCCGAAGCCCGAAAATCTTGAGCACAGTCTACAGGTCATATTTATGAGGGGATTTCATTGTAACTTTGTAGGATCACTCCAGATGATGCCCAAATGAGAATGTCCCCTTTTGGTTGCGATCATTCAACCATGATGGCTGCCGAGCCCAAAGCCCAAAAACCTTTAGCACAGTCTTCAGTTCATATTTATGAATGGATTTCATTGTAACTTGGTAGGTTGACTTCATATAATGTCTAGATGAGAACAGCCCCTTTTGGACACCATTAGGCAACTGTGACGGCTACAGGGGCCTGAAGCCCGAAAACTTTTAGCACAGTCTACAGGTGATATTTATGAAGGGATTTCATTGTACCTTGGTAGGATGACTCCAAATAATGTCTAGATGAGAACGTCCCCTTTTGGTCGCGATCATTCAGCCTTGATGGCTGCCCGAGCCCAACACCCCAAAACCTTTAGCATAGTCTATAGGTCATATTTATGGAAGGATTTCATTGTAACCTGTTAGTTTGACTCCATATAATGCCTAGATAATGACATCCCCTTTTGATCGTGATTGGTCAACTGTGACAGCTTCAGGGGCCCGAAGCCCGAAAACCTTGAGCACAGTCTCCAGGTCATATTTATGAAGGGATTTCATTGTAACTTTGTAGGATCACTCCAGATGATGCCCAGATGAGAATGTCCCCTTTTGGTTGCAATCATTCAACCATGATGGCTGCCTGAGCCCAAAACCCTTTAGCACAGTCTACAGGTCATATTTATGAAGGGATTTCATTGTAACTTGGTAGGTTGACTTCATATAATGTCTAGATGAGAACATACCCTTTTGGACATAATTGGGCAACTGTGACGGCTACAGGGACCCGAAGCCCAAAAACCTTTAGAACAGTCTACAGGTCATAATTATGAAGGGATTTCATTGTAGCTTGGTAGGATGACTCTAAATAAGGTCTGGATGAGAACATCACCTTTTGGTCGTGATCATTCAGCCTTTATGGCTGCCCGAGCCCAAAGATCTTTAGCGTAGTCTATAGGTCGTATTTATCGAAGGATTTCATTGTAACTTGTTAGGTTGACTCCATGTAATGCATAGATGATGACATCCCCATTTGGTTGTGATTGGTCATCTGTGATGGCTATAGGTGCCCGAAGCCTGAAAATCTTGAGCACAGTCTACAGGTTATATTTATGAAGGGATTTCATTGTAACTTCGTAGGATCACTCCAGATGATGCTCAGATGGGAACGTTCCCTTTGGTTGCGATCATTCAACCATTATGGCTGCCCGAGCCCGAAGCCTGAATACCTTCAGAACAGTCTACAGGTCATATTTATGAAGGGATTTCACTGTAACTTGGTAGGTTTGACTTTATATAATGTCTAGATGACAACGTCCCCTTTTGGACACGATTGGGCAACTGTGACAGCTACAGGGGCCCGAAGCCCGAAAACCTTTAGAACAGTCTACAGGTCATAATTATGAAGGGATTTCATTGTAGCTTGGTAGGATGACTCCAAATAATGTCTAGATGAGAACGTCCTCGTTTGGTCGCAGTCATTCAGCCTTGATGGCTGCCCGAGCCTAAAAACCTTCAGCATAGTCTACAGGTCATATTTATGGAAGGATTTCATTGTAACTTGTTAGGTTGACTCCATATAATGCCTAGATGATGACATCCCCTTTTGGTTGTGATTTGTCAACTGTGATGGCTACATGTGCTCGAAGCCCGAAAATCTTGAGCACAGTCTACAGGTCATATTTATGAAGGGATTTCATTGTAACTTTGTAGGATCACTCCAGATGATGCCCAAATGAGAATGTCCCCTTTTGGTTGCGATCATTCAACCATGATGGCTGCCGAGCCCAAAGCCCAAAAACCTTTAGCACAGTCTTCAGTTCATATTTATGAATGGATTTCATTGTAACTTGGTAGGTTGACTTCATGTAATGTCTAGATGAGAACAGCCCCTTTTGGACACCATTAGGCAACTGTGACGGCTGCAGGGGCCTGAAGCCCGAAAACTTTTAGCACAGTCTACAGGTGATATTTATGAAAGGATTTCATTGTACCTTGGTAGGTTGACTTCATATAATGTCTAGATGAGAGCAGCCCCTTTTGGACACCATTAGGCAACTGTGACAGCTACAGGGGCCTGAAGCCCGAAGACTTTTAGCACAGTCTACATGTGATATTTATGAAGGGATTTCATTGTACCTTGGTAGGATGACTCCAAATAATGTCTAGATGAGAACGTCCCCTTTTGGTCGCGATCATTCAGCCTTGATAGCTGCCTGAGCCCAACACCCCAAAACCTTTAGCATAGTCTATAGGTCATATTTATGGAAGGATTTCATTGTAACCTGTTAGTTTGACTCCATATAATGCCTAGATAATGACATCCCCTTTTGGTCGTGATTGGTCAACTGTGACAGCTTCAGGGGCCCGAAGCCCGAAAACCTTGAGCACAGTCTCCAGGTCATATTTATGAAGTGATTTCATTGTAACTTTGTAGGATCACTCCAGATGATGCCCAGATGAGAATGTCCCCTTTTGGTTGCAATCATTCAAACATGATGGCTGCCCGAGCCCAAAACCCTTTAGCACAGTCTACAGGTCATATTTATGAAGGGATTTCATTGTAACTTGGTAGGTTGACTTCATATAATGTCTAGATGAGAACATACCCTTTTGGACATAATTGGGCAACTGTGACGGCTACAGGGACCCGAAGCCCAAAAACCTTTAGAACAGTCTACAGGTCATAATTATGAAGGGATTTCATTGTAGCTTGGTAGGATGACTCCAAATAATGTCTGGATGAGAACATCACCTTTTGGTCACGATCATTCGGCCTTTATGGCTGCCCGAGCCCAAAGATCTTTAGCGTAGTCTATAGGTCGTATTTATCGAAGGATTTCATTGTAACTTGTTAGGTTGACTCCATGTAATGCCTAGATGATGACATCCCCTTTTGGTTGTGATTGGTCATCTGTGATGGCTATAGGTGCCCGAAGCCTGAAAATCTTGAGCACAGTCTACAGGTCATATTTATGAAGGGATTTCATTGTAACTTCGTAGGATCACTCCAGATGATGCTCAGATGGGAATGTCCCCTTTGGTTGCGATCATTCAACCATTATGGCTGCCCGAGCCCGAAGCCCGAATACCTTTAGAACAGTCTACAGGTCATATTTATGAAGGGATTTCACTGTAACTTGGTAGGTTTGACTTTATATAATGTCTAGATGACAACGTCCCCTTTTGGACACGATTGGGCAACTGTGACAGCTGCAGGGGCCCGAAGCCCGAAAACCTTTAGAACAGTCTACAGGTCATAATTATGAAGGGATTTCATTGTAGCTCGGTAGGATGACTCCAAATAATGTCTAGATGAGAACGTCCTCGTTTGGTCGCAGTCATTCAGCCTTGATGACTGCCCGAGCCTAAAAACCTTCAGCATAGTCTACAGGTCATATTTATGGAAGGATTTCATTGTAACTTGTTAGGTTGACTCCATATAATGCCTAGATGATGACATCCCCTTTTGGTTGTGATTTGTCAACTGTGATGGCTACATGTGCTCGAAGCCCGAAAATCTTGAGCACAGTCTACAGGTCATATTTATGAAGGGATTTCATTGTAACTTTGTAGGATCACTCCAGATGATGCCCAAATGAGAATGTCCCCTTTTGGTTGCGATCATTCAACCATGATGGCTGCCGAGCCCAAAGCCCAAAAACCTTTAGCACAGTCTTCAGTTCATATTTATGAATGGATTTCATTGTAACTTGATAGGTTGACTTCATGTAATGTCTAGATGAGAACAGCCCCTTTTGGACACCATTAGGCAACTGTGACGGCTGCAGGGGCCTGAAGCCCGAAAACTTTTAGCACAGTCTACAGGTGATATTTATGAAAGGATTTCATTGTACCTTGGTAGGATGACTCCAAATAATGTCTAGATGAGAACGTCCCCTTTTGGTCGCAATCATTCAGCCTTTATGGCTGCCCGAGCCCAACACCCCAAAACCTTTAGCATAGTCTATAGGTCATATTTATGGAAGGATTTCATTGTAGCCTGTTAGTTTGACTCCATATAATGCCTAGATAATGACATCCCCTTTTGGTCGTGATTGGTCAACTGTGACAGCTTCAGGGGCCCGAAGCCCGAAAACCTTGAGCACAGTCTCCAGGTCATATTTATGAAGGGATTTCATTGTAACTTTGTAGGATCACTCCAGATGATGCCCAGATGAGAATGTTCCCTTTTGGTTGCGATCATTCAACCATGATGGGTGCCCAAGCCCAAAGCCCAAAACTCTTTAGCACAGTCTACAGGTCATATTTATGAAGGGAGGGATTTCATTGTAACTTGGTAGGTTGACTTCATATAATGTCTAGATGAGAACGTCCCCTTTGGATACAATTGGGAAACTGACGGCTACAGGAGCCCAAAGCCCGAAAACCTTTAGCAGCACAGTCTACAGGCCATATTTATGAAGGGATTTCAATGTAACTTGATAGGATGACTCGTTTTGGAATAATTTCACTATAACTTGGTAACTTTTGTTGATATACGTTAACTGTGAGGGCCACATACATTAATTGTGAGGTCATATTAACCCACCCCTCAGCTATTTAGTACAGGGTACACCTCATATTATTTTTATCAAAAACATAGCATACAGGGAACAGAAATGAACATATTCCCAATTATCACAATTCTTGTCTTATTTCATAATCCTTTCATAAACATTGAACATTATCCTTTTCATCAAACACAACACACAAGTTAAGCTACAGTGTCATTGATACTTTCATTTCAAAGGAACTTGAGCCAGGTATGAGTTTTATGCTCACTTGAGCCTCTTGTCCATGTAGTTTTATGGCTTTGTACAGTAAGGATTCTTTTTATTTTCAGGTTACAACAGGAAACAGAGAGCACTGAAAGTGAAGTGAAGAAAGAAGAGAAACCTCCCACCTGAAGGATAACAAAATCCAGAGCCTCAGTTCATTCCTCTACCCTTAGAGGTCCATAAATAGTGAACCATTGTCAAGAACGGAATGCTCTGAATATCTCAGCTGTTGAATTGGGAAATAAAAGAACAATTTCTCATTACAAGCTTTTAAATATTGATAAATATATGTCTGAATGATGCATATCAACATTCTCTTTCCAGAATTCCTAGTAGCATAGTGAGAAGAAAATTAATTTTATTGGAGCTAATTTGTTTACGATTATACATAAAAGAGGATTGTATCACCGTAAGCTTGGTAGAATGAATGTCTGAACTGATTAACTCTTTTCCTAACCCATCATACAACACTATTAGTTTTTACCAGTTTTTGACAGGGTATACAACCCTATATACCCTGTCAGAATTTTATGTTCCCAGAGGCACAGGCGAAGGGTACATAAAATTCTCTGGCATGGTGCCATGTACCCTGCCGAAGGCCTGTACATGTATGACAAATTTCTCATACTGGAAAGCCATTATAATAAATTATGGAATCAGCTCATTGAGTTTCAAAGAAAAGAAAATGAAATTTTTAACTATTAAAGAAAAAGAAAGTAGGTATTGTTTACCACAACATATGAAGATTGAATGTTTACATTAGGAAATTAACTGGTAGAGTGCTAGAAGCCACTATCGACTTTTAGAAAAATTAGGGTACCAGAGCAAAAGCTGACCTTTTCCTTGCTCATGTTTCATATTTAGTCAAACCCAAATAATATATTGTTTGTATAGATTTGTTTTATAACAAATTATTGGAGAGTGCCTGTTAGCAATCTCCAATAATTTGTAATAAGTCAATTTTTAATAAATTCAGACCAAAAATAATCTAGCCCTCCACCAGTTAATGGATTATGTGTTGGAAGATCAATGTTAATAGTTAAAATGGAGCAGAGCATATATTTTGTATTTCAATGTATTACCTTTATGTTGATTCCCTCTTACAGACTACAACTGAAGTCAAACTTGTGTTATGTGACCCCCTCAGAGAGTTGCCAAAAATGGTCTATAAGGACAGATGGTCACATATTACTTTTTGTGTATCCTGATTTGCTTTTACCTCTTCTCTGAGGTTTCATTAACATAATATATTACTCCCACATTCATTTGACACATCCGATATTCATTTCAGTAAAAGTATGTCCACATTTTTTCAAAGCCCAACTCATCAGCAGTTTTTCTTGTACTCTTCGGCTTCTTATAACATAAATTAATTCATCTGAAATTAGAATTGTACTTCATGACACTGATTGCAAAATTAATAATTTTGTTCTGACAAACTTAACTCAAATATATTATTTATATATTTATTCTAGAGGTTATCATATGTTTTCCTTTGCCAAACCGAAAGATGTAATATTTACGCAATTCAGTAGTCACTGTTCAACTACATAACTCAAAACTCCATATTCTCCAGGTTCGAAGAAATCAACTTGTTATTGTAATGTCATAAAGGTGCTAGTTATCAATATACTATTGAGACAACAATGCCCCATTATACGATCACAAGACTGAATCTTGTGAAAATGAAAGTGAATAGAAGGTAGTGATGGGAAATTCACTCGCTCGCAAATTAGTCACTTCAGCAGGCAAATCTAATGATTGTGACAGAAAATCGGCAGTCACAGGTTGCAGAGGCAGGTAGCTGATTAAAAGTAACAAGAATGAGTGAGTAGTATTGGGCTGGCCATGGACTGGTTGCAAGGACAGGTGGTTGTTAACCCTTTACCCAAATAGGGTACTTCTGCCCATGTAATTTACAAACTGAGCAGTTGAAAAAAAAATTCAACAAAACCATATCATTTGACTCATCATTGGAACATGCTCATTGAGCTCGTTCCAAAGAGGGGTCACATGATATGATTTTGTTAAACATTTGTGAATAATTTGAAGAAAAAAAATATTTCAAATAACAAATAATATTACTTGCATCATTTAAAGGGTGAAGAAATCTATGGTTGTGTAGTCATTTTGGATTGTAGTAGAGCATGGAATTCTGGAAGAAAATGTTCTTATGCTTTCAGCAATATTTCCTTAGATTGAGCCTCCTTCAGGATGGGAAGGCAGTTTGACAGTTACTTGCTGCTTCTTAGTAGATTTAGCTTGGTACTCTTTATTTTAAACTGATAAAATTGTCTATAGATATGACCATTGCTATGAAGAGTGTTGTGAGAGTCTGTTTACAATGACAATAGAACTGTGTAGAAAATAAATATCAATATCAATTACCACAGAAAGCCAATTTGAGAAGTGCCATGAAAACCTGCAATGTATGTTAACAATGGTAAATATCAGACAGCAGGAAATACAAGCAACCTGGAGAGGTGCTGTAAGAAACTACAAAGTTTTTTAACAATGACTATAATTCTGTGTACAAAATAAATATCAAACCAAAAGGAATACAATCTAATGGAAGTGGCATGAACAACTACAAAATCTGTTCACAATGACAATAGTTCTGTGTGCAAAATAAATATCTAACAGCAAGAAATACAAGCCAATGGGAGAAGTGCTATGAGAACCTTCGGAGAGATGAGTTTAGTATCCAATAAAATGGTACTTCAGTAGAAATGCCAAGAATGACTTTTCTCACTGAAAAACAGAGATATGTGTGATTGTCAAAAGGTAACTCAATGGCTTTGTAATATTAGTTGTGTAAAGTGGTATTGTACTGTTTCCTGTCATTCATCTGATACTAGTGGATATGGTTTTTATTTCTCTGATTCATGAAGCTGCATACTAAATATTATGGCTGCTTTTGTTTGTTTCTAATTTTGGATAATTTCCATTTTTATACGCCCGTTTAAAAAACGGTCGTATTAAGTTATCAGTCTGTCTGTCTGCCCATCTATCCGCCTGTCTGTCTGTCTGTCCATCTGTCTGTCCGTAAACAATTTGGTTCCCATTCATTTAAAGTCAAACGCCTTGACAGATCGACATCAAACTTTCAGAAGTTGTTTTTAGCATTAAAATACAGGTCAAGTTCAATATTGGTGTTTCACAGTCCATCTGCTGCAGAGATATGGCCCTTTGAAAACACAATTTTTGTAAAAAAATTGGTTTCCGTTCATTTAAAGCTGAACGCCTTGACAGATCGACACAAATTTTTCAGATGTTGTTTTAAGCAATGAAATGCAGGTCAAGTTCGATATTGGTGTTTCTCAGTCCATCCACGGCAGAGTTATGGCTCTTTGAAAACACAATCTTTCGAAAAAAATTGGTTCTCCTTCATTTAAAGTCGAACGCCTTGACGGATCGACATCAAACTTTCAGATGTTGTTTGTAGCAATAAAATACAGGTCAAGTTCGATATTGGTGTTTCTCAGTCCATCCGCTGCAGAGTTATGGCCCTTTGAAAACTTTGGTTTCCGTTCATTTAAAGCCGAATGCCTTGACGGATTGACACCAAATTTTTCAGATGTTGATTTTATACACCCGTTTGAAAAACGGGACGTATTATGTGAATGGTCCCTCCACCCGTCTGTCTGTCCGTCCATGGACACATTTCGTTTCCGGATGATAACTTTAGTTGTAATGGTTTGAGCTGAGTTAAATTTGGCATGTGGATTTAGTATGACAAAATACAGGATGGGTTCGATTTCCGTTTCTAGCGGCCCATTTGCAGTAGAGTTATGGCCCTTTATTTATGGGAATTTAGCCCAACTTTTCGTTTCCGGACAATAACTTTAGTTTGCTTTGACCGATTTATTTCAAATTTTCAGTTTTTTGTTTTTGACCACAAAATACAGCTCACGTTCACTTTTGACCACAATCGCATATACCTTTCCAGAGTTATTCCCCTTAAATGATTGCAAATTTGTGGATTTTGTGGTTTCCGGATGATAACTTTAGTTTGCCTTGACTGATTCTTTTCAAATTCTCAGATTTTGTTTTTGACCACAAAGCACAGCTCAAGTTCACCTTTGGCCATAATCGCATGTACCGTTCCATAGTTATTCCCCTTGAATGATTGCAAATTTGTGAATTATGTGGTTTGCAGATGATAACTTTAGTTTGCCTTGACTAATTTGTTTCACATTCTCAGATTTTGTTTATGACCACAAAGCACAGCTCAAGTTCACTTTCGGCCAAAATCACATGTACCTTTCCAGAGTTATTCCTCTTGAATTTGTGCATTTTGTGTTTTCCAGATTATAACTTTAGTATGGCCTAACAGATTTTTTATTATATGCCTGTTGAAAAACCGTCGAATTATGGAATCAGTCTGTCTGTCTGTCCATTTGTCCATCCATTTGTCCATCTGCCGGTCTGTCCGTTTGTCAACATTTGGTTTCCAGATGATAACTTTAGTATTTTTTTTTTGATTGACTCCTAAACTTGGTATGTGGTTTAATCAAAACAAAAGGTCAAGTTCGAATATGGGGTCAGTTCGAACTTCGAAGTTCCCCTGAATTATGGACCTTGTTGGACATAGAATGCATCAAATATTTGATTTCTGGATGATAACTTTTATTATTTGTTTTCAGATT
Source organism: Pictodentalium vernedei (assembly GCA_031216915.1). Taxonomy (NCBI): domain Eukaryota; kingdom Metazoa; phylum Mollusca; class Scaphopoda; order Dentaliida; family Dentaliidae; genus Pictodentalium; species Pictodentalium vernedei. Next base: position 685,410,416 of record CM062296.1, on the reverse strand, counting down.
GGTTCCAAACTTTATATGTTGTTTAATCACAACAAAATACAGGTCAGGTTGGAATATGGGGTTGGTCCAAACAATTTTCATCCTCACCCCCATCCTTACCCCAACCCTTCAAAAATACAAAACAGGCATATATTGTCCCGCTATGCAGTGCTCTTGTTGGTGATACCAGTAGTTTCATTTTAAAAACATTGTATCTCAACTTCACCATCACAGAAAGTATTAATTTTTGTATTGGACATTTTGACTGACGATCTTAAAACTCAGATATGAAAGTTTCCCAGTCTGACATCATTTGTGATCAATCTCTTATTTTCAGGTTTGATGTCCTCTGGCTTCCATCCAATTGCTTTAAGCAAAAACACAGTGAACTTAGTTTAACCCTTAAGGGCCTAGAGATTTGTATACATTTTTGATACACTTTGACAGTCCACATGTTATGGCTTTGCCATTGTTTCTAGGTAAGTCGTGGCTGCTGATATAGGCAGCCAAGAATTACCTAGAAAAAACTGACACAGTACTTTGACTGTAACTGTATGATGGGGCTCCTGTTCTATTGCAGTAAACATGATCAAAGTAAGGGTTAAATGCTTTTACATACTGGATGTGATGGCAACATTGTGTGCAATGGATTAAAGAGATTTTTTTATTGGGGTTTAATGAAACTTTCCACAGCCAGGGTCGTCTCGGTCTGACAGTTTTGTGGGTGGAGGAATCCAGAGTACCTGGAGAGAACCACAGAGCAGCGGCGAGAAACTTAACTCTACACAAACAGGGTTATTTATTTATTAGTTTATTTATTTATTCACCTCATGTTGGACAGCTTTATGGGTGGAGGAAGCCGAAGTACCTGGAGTGAACCAAGCAACAGTGAGCAACTGTCACACTCCCCAGCATACTAACTCCACAAAAGCAGAGTTAGCATTGGTTGAAGACAAGTGCACCATTGAAATGCGGTATGCCCCAATACACAGTGTCCCATGGCCCCACGTGGGCAATCGGGATTAAGTACCTTGCCCAAGGACACAACCCAGTTACCACTAGTGAGCATCGACCCCTGGATCTTTTGGTGTGAAGTTCAATGCCATAACCACTGAGCCACCATTCTTTCCATTAAAGTGATAATTAAAACAATTTTTTTCTCAGTTTGGAATTTTCAGGACCATGTGCTTCCTCAAGTTTGGACCATGCTGTAAAGTGAAAGAATTTACACTCATCATACCAGTGCACATATTGAAATATAAGGCTTTAGTATCAGGGTTGGGATATTTCAGCAAATTATCAGTTTTAGCAAATTCATTCCCAAAATGCTGAAAATTTTTATCTAGAAATTTGCATGAAAATTGACTTAAAAAGACCATTTTCTGCACATTTGTAGAAATAAAATATCTGTCAACCAATAGGATTATCCCATGTTCTATTTTTTGAAGAAGCATAAATTTCACTAATTTGTCTAAAAAATGTGAGATGACTTAAAAAAGACCATTTTCCTGCACATTTGTAGAAATAAAATATCTGTCAACCAATAGGATTATCCCATGTTCTATTTTTTGAAGAAACATAAATTTCATCAATTTGTCTAAAAAGTGCGAGAATTTTTGCTAATTCTGACGAATTTAGTTGCATGCTATTTTCAGCCCTATAGTGTATTCTGATACCTCAGTTTGTTGCAACAAAATTATATTCAGGATTTTATGTTTCACTTAGCACATTGCCCTCACTTGAACTACTGGCTGACTTTTTATTCAAGAGTACGACTCAAATTAGAGACATTATAAAATGTCAAACTTACAAGTTGAGAAATAAATATTGCCGGCTTTTTTTTTTACTTTATTGCATTGTCGAAATGCTTTCATGGTGACCAGTGTGTATTGGCCTTTAATAGAGAATGTTTATTGTCATGAGAAGTAAGTAATATCTGTACAGTGGAACCCTGTTAATTGAATTGCCATTTTGCCAATGAAAATTATTCAATTAACAGAAGTATTCAATTAACAGGGATTGGGTCACTTTCATGTGTTCCAAAGATGAACTTAGCATTTATTCTATTATATATTTTGTTTGACAGAGCTCCCTGAGCTCTGTCAAACAAGATATAATAGATTAAATGCCTGTATTGGATTACTGAGGCCAATCAAGTCTGAAAACAAAGGAAAACATGGGAGAGTCAGGGTAATTTCTCGACAGGTTACAAGATTTTTTATTCAATTAACAGGAGTTTACTCTATAACCTATATTCAGTTAACAGATCAAATTTGTAAAGGAGGTATGGTAAATGGTTTTGTGTTGGGAAATTATATTCAGTTAACAAGGTTATTCAGTTAAGAGATATCCAATTAAGTGGGCTCCACTATAGTGGTTTTAAAAAATGTTATTGAAGAAGTTATTACTTTTAATGACACTCTACTACTAATGCTTGTCCACCATGAGAATCTGGGAAGCATGGAGCAGTACTTGTTTACTGGGTGGTAACCAACATCTGAAGATAGCAGTATGGTAATGAATGAATGGTTAAACTTGACCTCTACATGTGTTGACAGAACGATATAGCCATAGATTCTAAAAGTGACCTTAAAAACATTACTGACTAAATAAAGACTAATATTTGCGCATATTTACGCAGCAACAAAATTTATAAACAGCATTTCCTTAACTGTTAACTGCTATAAAGATAAACTGAGTTTAGTCCATGGAAATGGCCTGGATGGGTTTGTCTTGTTACAATTTATTGGCGAGTGCAGAAATAAACCCTAATAAATTGTGACAAATTCTTCTGCTGGGAGGACACGTAGCCACTCCGGAGAATATGAAAACTTTTAATCGTGAAAGCACCCCTACATCTCAACTGAGCTCAAAATTGGGCTTCTGACACTCGACCAGTTAACTGGTAGAGTACTAGATTATTTTTTGGTTATCAAACTCTCTTCATTGATTAATTGTCACTTTTTTAAAAAAGTTTGTAAAGAAAATTTTATGAAAGCTCCTTGTAACCCCCATAGGAACCCTGGTACATAAAACAGTGCTTGTTTACTGTGGTAAACAAGCTCTGTTTTACTGGTAAAATAGGACCAGTCACCAATGTGGGATGGAAGTCCTCTAAAATGGACCACATGGGTATAAACCATTGACTAAGTTTGACTTTATCTCCTTGTTGCAGTCACGATTAGCCATTATGCAATGTGACCTTAAACACCAATAAATAAATAAATAGCTCATTTTAAGTCCATTTCACTGGGAATTTCCTATCTTTTTCACTGATATTATGTAGATCATGTTTCCTATTTTGGTCTCACAAGAAAGTCACCAATGGGAACTATGATGCATGCTTACTGTGGTAAACAAGTCCTTATTTACATTCTTATTTACTGATAAAATAGGGCATGGTAACCAACGTGATGGGTAAAAGTCCTCTAAAGTGGGCAGCACAGGTATAATTAATTGGCAAATCCTGCCTTTGTACATTTGTTGCAGGCATAATGATGTAGAGCATGGAGGTTTTTCGGTTCGGTTTCGGTTTTTGCCACAAACCAAAAAACGGAACCGACGGGCAAAAAAACCCGTCCATACGTTTTTTGCATACTTTGACGTTAAACTTCGAAATTGACAAAGACCCCCTCGTAATCTCATTTTTAAAATGACAACGGACGTCAGCAGAATGGGCAAATCCAAAAGCGATTATTTCCATATAATTATGTCCGTGTTTTAGTCGCACCCACGTTTAAGTCGCACCCAATATTTTCAGCCAAAATACCTCCCCTGCGACTATTGCATGTACCTTTGTATCAGTCACACCCCGACTGTGAGAATAGCCGGTGGAGCCTACACAAGAACGAAAATGGCCAGTGAGTGTGGGCTTTTACTGCACGAAATTAGGTGAGTGTCGGAACACGTGAACATTTTTTTTTTTTTTTTCAGCTCAACTTTGACGCAAGTCAAATTTGAGCTTGGCCAGTCGTCCGTCTGTCCGTCAACAATTCAATACGGCTCAGACTAGAGGCCGTATTTATGAACCGATCTTTACCAAATTTCTTGGGTTTCTTTGGTATCACCGTGGGACGAGAACAAGTGTTTTTGGGTTCGGTCCAAAATTCAAGATGGCTGATGGCAGCCATTTTGTACAAAATTAGGTGCAATCAGATTTTTGCGCAGAACTTCCATATGAAAGCGCTGATTTGAATAATTTTTTGTGTGAATGTTTAGTACCATGGGATACATCACATATAATACGGGTTTTTGTCTTGTGCAGAAAATATGCAAATTAGATGAACTTTTTCAGTGCTACTTACACACAGCAAGTACACATGTCAATACAGCTCGGGCTAGAGTCTGTATTTATGAACTGATCTTCACGAAACGTCTTGGGTACCTTTGTTATCACCTTGCGACAAGAACGAGTGTTTCTGGGTGCGGTCCAAAATTCAAGATGGCTACTAGTGGCCATTTTGTACCGAAATTAGGTCTAATCAGTTTTTTGTACACAACTTCTATACGGCTCAGGCTAGAGGCCATATTTATGAACTGATCTTTACGAAACTTCTTGGGTACCTTTGTTATCACCGTGGGATGAGAACGAGTGTTTTTGGGTGTGGTCCAAAATTCAAGATGGCCACCCACAGCCATTTTGTACCAAAATTGGTGCAATCAGTTTTTTGTACAGAACTTCTGTATGAAAGTTCTGATTTGAATAAATTTTTGTATGAATGTTTAGTAACATGGAATACGTCACATATAGTACAGGTTTTTTTCTCGTGCAGAAATTATTCAAAGTAGATGAACTTTGATTTATTCAGTGCTACCTGTACACAGTAAGTGCACATGTCAATATGGCTCAGGCTAGAGGCTGTATTTATGAACCGATCATCACGAAACTTCTTGGGTACCTTTGTTATCACCTTGGGACTAGAACGAGTGTTTCTGGGTGCGGCCCAAAATTCAAGAAGGCTGCTAGTGGCCATTTTGTACCGAAATTAGGTCCAATCAGTTTTTTGTCACAACTTCTATATGGCTCGTATTTATGAACTGATCTTCACAAAACTTCTTGGGTACCTTTGTTATCACCTTGGGACAGGAACGAGTGTGTTTTAGGGTGCCTTTGTTATCACTGTGCTATGAGAACAAATATTTTGGGGCTCAGTCAGACCCACTCTGGGACTCAAAGATTTCTTTTCTAGTTTAGCATCTGACTGTCACCCACCTTTACAATACTTTACCTATATATTTGTTACAGGCTACGGTCAGTATTTATGTACAGACCGTTTCAATACTTTATATGTACGTTTGTTATCAGGTCATTACCTAGATGTTTGTCATTGCTGTGTCACATACTATACATGCACATGTCTTAACAAGTTGAGCTACAGTGTCATTGACACTTTCATTTTTCATTCCAGTCATATTTATCTCACATTAAATGCATGAAATAAAATAATAATCAAAATTACATAGGGTTATTTACTTTGACCATTTATTCCCCATGTGATACTCGTTGATGCCGTAAATCCATTTTACTTTGCACATAACAACATGAGGGAGAGTTCACACTCTGTACTTCGATAGGAGGCGAGAGGTCCAGTGAGGGATCGAGGAACAGGGCAGTGAATGGAGTCCCTGTGTTATGGCGATGTTAAACATAACAGAAAAGTTACAAGTGAAAATTATTTATTTTATCGAAATTAAAACTGAACACAAAATAACAAAGCAGGTTAATAATGTATAGCAGTGGAGGTACCAGAGGGGCGGGGGGTGGTGCTGAGTAAGATGTGGGGGTCCAAGTTCGAGATGCTTATGGCATCTCTCGAAGGGCGTAGGCCTGAGCCGGATGTGTGGGCATGGGAGAGTAGTTTGGGATCTGTGGGCCATGCCCCAGAAAAGAAAATCACATTTGAATAATTTGGACGCCATCGGAGCGATATCGGAGCATTTCTACAATGCCTAACATGGTCTTCAAAGGCGCCCAGTTTGTTTCAGATAGCAATTTGAAGTTTTTGTTTTGTTTTTTTTTGTTTTGTTTTTTTGTTGTTTTTATTTTTTTTTTTTTTTTTTGGGGGGGGGGGGGGGGTATCAAAATTCAAGATGGCTGCTAGTGGCCATTTTGTACCGAAATTAGGTCCAATCAGTTTTTTGTCACAACTTCTATATGGCTCGTATTTATGAACTGATCTTCACAAAACTTTTTGGTTACCTTTATTATCACCTTGGGACAGGAATGAGTGTTTGTGGGTGCCTTTGTTATCACTGTGCTATGAGAACAAATATTTTTGGGTTCAGTCAGACCCACTCTGGGACTCAAAAGATTTCTTTTCTAGTTCAGCATCTAACTGTCGCCCACCTTTAAAATACTTTACCTATACATTTGTTACAGGCTATGGTCAGCATTTATGTACAGACCGTTACAATACTTTATATGTACCTTTGTTATCAGGTCATTACCTAGATGTGTGTCATTGCTGTGTCACATACTATACATGTACATGTCTTACACAAGTTGAGCTACAGTGTCATTGACACTTTCATTTTGTATTGCATGCAATGTTTGCAAGGCTTTTAACATATAAAGGCCTATAAAAGTTACCATACCATGTACATGTTCCAAAATGGTCTCACTGGTATCAAATACCTACACCAATATCATTTTAACCAGTTCACTACCAGGAGCCTGGGAGTGCAGTGGCTCGTTGATTAGAGCATTGGATTATAAACTGAAAGGTCGATGGTTGAATCTTGACCCATGCCATCTACACTGTCTTTGGGCAAGACACTTAATCCTGATTGTGAGGGCATGGTGATTCTGTGTACTAAGGTGTGCAATGCCTTGATGATACCCTTGCCTTCAATTGCTGATGACTGTTAACTGCTTGTGCTGGATTAGTGAGTTGGGGAGTTTGATAGTTGTTCACCACTGATTGGTGGTTCTCTTCAGGTACTCTGACTTCCTCCACACATGAAACTGTCCAACATTATACAACCCTGACTGTTGAAAGCATAGTTAAGCCTCAATAAACAAACAGCAAACGAGAAACCTATTTAGGAGATTCATTTAAAAATATTGGTGCTTCATTAAAGTTCTGAAGCTCTGAGCATATGCTTGATATTCAGCTGGAATCAAATGATATGCTGTTACAATGGATTTGTTTTGTGACAGTATATTGAAGGGTGCCTCTGAGCATTCTTCAATAAAGTGTAGCAAAACAATTAATGATGAGCATATTCTAGCAGTTAACTAACCCTTGAGGGCTTAATTCCCACTTTGATCACATTTTTGCAACACAACAGGTGCCCCTTCATGCAGTCTGGGTTAACTCACAAGTTACATTCTAAATACCTTGGTAGTTGTATTTAGGCAAGTCTTGGCTGCCTATGTAGAAAGCCAAGACTTGCCAAGAAACAGCAGCAAAACCACAGGATGTAGACTATCAAAGTGTAGCAAAAATATGTAAAAATCTCTAGGCCCCCAAGGGTTAAGGGAAAATTCATTTCATTATTTATGTTTAGTGGTATTATTAGTTGTATAATTATTTCAAAAATAACCAATTTGTTAGCATATGATTGGCCAACATGAGTTTTTAGCTCACCTTGACAAAGTCAAGCTGAGCTAATCTCATCCCTCTCCGTCCGTCGTCCGTCAACACCATGTTTTGGTCTTCTCCTCCAAAACCACTGGACCAATTCAAGTGAAATTTTGTGCGAGTTATGGTCCCAAAGGGGCATTGCATTTTTGTTCAACTCAACATGCCCAGCCCCATAGGGAGGGAGTGAGTGGGGGAAAATGATCCAAAAGTTTTTAAAATCTTCTCATGAACCAGTGGGTACAATGACTTGATATTTGTTATGGAACTTCCCTTTGAAGTGTAGAATCAAGTTTGTTCAAACAAAGTTCGTGAAGCAATATTTGGCTTTGTAATGGGAGGGGTAATATTTTTGGTCCCACCCAAAATTTCTATTTTCAGAACCGATGGTCCGATTTGAACCAAATTTGGTATGTGGTATTATTGGGTCATAAGTACTTGACTCATGCAAAAAAAAAAATTTGCGCATCCCCGTGGGAATGCCAGGAGCTAAAAATAGAAATATTTTCAAATGTCCATATTTCCCAAACCACACAGAACAGAGAGCTGTTATTTGATATGAAGCATCCTTAGGACAAGTAGAATTGAATGGTAAAAAAAAAATTGCCATCGGTTATGTTAGGGTGTTCTGTGGAGGGCATCGAAAAAATGCTGAGTCAGCATATTTGCAAAAATTTAAAAAAAACTTTTCTCCAGGACTAATGGTCAGAATCTTTTGATATTGGGTATATAGCATTCATAGGGGGGTCAGATACAAGTTAGTTAAAATAAAGCCCATTGGTTCATATTTGGGCTCAAAACAGGAAAATATGGGGAATATTCTTTAAAACTCTTCTTCTTCAGAACCCCTGGTCAGAATCTTTTAATGTTTGGTATACATCATTGTTATGAGGATCATATTCATGATTGTTCAAACCAAGTCACTAGGTTAATATCTGGGCTTTTAACTTAGTTCAATATGGGGGATAATAATTAAATTAAAAACCTTCTGCTTCAGATCCACCAGTCGGAATGCTTTTATATATGGTATACAACATCTCTACGGGGGTCAGATTCAAATTTGTTCAAATCAGATCCCAGTGTATGTATTTAGGCTCGCTATGGTAGCCCAAATTTTAACTTTCATAATTGGTATACAACATCTCTGGGAGGGTGGGGGAGGAGGGGGTTCACATTCAAGTTTGTTCAATTCGAGTGCCTGGGTTAATATTTGATTCAGAAATTTAACTTAGTACAATATGAGGGAATGTCTTCAAAACTCTTCTTCTGATCCACTAGTCAGAATGCTTTTTTATTTGGTATACAACATCTCTAGGGTGGTCAGATTCAAGTTTGTTCAAATCAGGTCTGTTGGTTAATATTTGGGCTCGCTATGGTAGCCCAAATTTTAACTTAGTGCAATATGAAGAAATTTCTTTAAAAATTTTCTTCTTCAGATCCAACAGTCAGAATGCTTTCATATTTGGTATACAACATCTCTAGGGAGGCCAGATTCAACTTTGTTCAAATCGAGAGCATGGGTTAATATTTGGACTCCCTATGGGGGCCGGAATTGGCCAAGTAGCTGAAGAATTAGAAATTATGTATTCATTACCCTCTAGAGGTGTGTAACTAAGATTAATCCACATAGGTTGTATTAAGGGACATCATAGGGGAGCTCTTCATTTTACATTATGATCAAAGAAAAGGCATGATGCTCGGATTATTTTTGTCACTCCTGAGGGGCTCAAGGATTGACAATGTATCCTATGGAGATCGATTGCTTAATGTAGACTCATTCTTGGACTCTGTTTATATTGTGTTCTGTTCAAGGTGAGTGCTTTTTAGGCCCTGTGGGGCCTCTTGTTTATAATCTGATGAATTTTTCCAGTTTAGGATGAATGTATTCATTTTGTATATAACATCATAGGCATGTCTTGCAATATAACAGAACTGTAATTGGACTAGCTGACCAGAGAAGTTGTACACTAACACTACCCGCACTGGATATTTTAAAACAACAATTTGCACTTGTCCACTAAAAAGTTTGTCTTAAATAAAAACTAACATTTCCACATTTATTAAAATAATTGTATAGAATTTTTATATTTCTAGTTATGTGGGTCATTCGTAATAATTTCCCTTGGCATATATGAGAAAAATATATACCAGCCTATATTTGAAAATATTAAGTGTGAAATGTGATCTGCATAAATTATAATTTCGACCAGTTCAGGGATGATAACATTCATAATCATCAGAAATTTGTACACTGTCAAAATAGCTGTGAACTCAGTTGTCTCAGGGTTAATTTTTGTTTATCATTGTCCGTTTTTCAATTCTTTAATGTGTATTACATACTTGATGACTTACATAAGCCCAAAACCCCTTTAGGTCAAGGATATACTTCAACCAAAGTTTGAAACGACCTTCAGAACACTTGGCTGATGTTCACAAAAGAATGGAAGTTTTTTTAGAATGTTTAACATGTAGAGTACTGGAAGCCCATATTTAGGCAGCTATGTTCTAAAGTGCAGTTGCTGCAACCTAATGGCTTCATGTATCTTTAAAGTGAAATTATTTAGACTGTACAGATTTGCCTTGTTACAATTTATGGGAGAGTGCCCAGTGGCACTCTCCCATAAATTGTAACAATGCAAAGACTTGTGAACATATTTTGACAACCTCATATAATTCAGCACTCTACCAGTTAATGTAAGTAGGAGGATTTGAGACTCCATATAAATCATTGGATATTTGCAGTAAGCACAGAAGTGCAGTCTAAGATGCGCATGACATAATTTTAAAATGAGCTATAATGAACAAAAACCTACCTTGAGGCGGCTGAAAATTCTTGCCATTTTGACTCTACTGATGATGACCTACATTCCAATCCCTATGATTAGAATGGTCACCATGTATGGGTAGTTGGGGGTTATCTAAGTTGTTGACTATAATTAACCCACAATTGGCAAAATAAAATAAGTAAACAACTACATGTACTCAAAATTAACTTATATAAAAAAAATGTTTAAAATCAACTTTTGCTGCATCATAGTATTCATAAGGCATATGCTGTGAACTTCATACAACTTAAAACGTCTCATCGTACATTCATACTCAGATGAACCAACAGTAATTTTATTAAATTCGTATAACACCACCCATTTATAACTTGATAAAAGTACAAAAGTGATTTTCATATGTTTTTATATCAAATAAAGTGTCATTTTAAAAGATGGTGAACCTTTTGCCAACATAATTACAACAGAACAGTACTATTATAACCAAGCTTTGTTTTGTACCAAAGGAATGTACTGCCTTTATTGGGATGGGGTTTTTCAGTTCTAATTTCGGTATGCATGTGCTATACTTCAGAGGGGAAGTTAGGTTTTATTGAAATAACATAGTAATTTGTATATAATACTAGTTAAAGAGTTGATAAATCAGTTTCCATTTTTCAGATTATTTTTATTTTTCTCATTTTATATTATTTCAAGTTTATGATCAAATTAAATTCATTACCATCAGCTCTATAACCTTTAGTTCTTTACATAGAGGTTGCAGTTTTGCTCTGTTTACAACCATACAGTACAACAAAGATATACACAAACCAACACACATATGTGAATGGGTTAATCGATATAGCACTTGTGCCATCACAGAACACAGAAGGATAAATGAGAGGCCGAAACGCATGTGTCATTCTGTGTTTATTACATGCCTTCAAATCAGTGAAAGCAATCATTAGGAGGACACTATCAATTCATTTGACAACTCGTCTCCTGAGTTCCAATTGTCCTAAGTGCCAGTGGGAACATAGAACACATTGGAACTCAGGGGATGAACTATCAACAAAAAGAGCACATTTTATCGCCGACCAAATTTGCAAGGGGAACCCCTGTTACTATTTTTAGCTATCGCTGGAGATTCAAATTGTAATTGCAGTGTACAGTTTGTAGGAAATTCCAGTGAAACTTCGCTTAAATTTAAAAATAGTCTGTGAACGATTCCTGTTCCGTACATATGTACCGAACAGATTTTCATTTTCCGCGTGGTTTAGTGTTGCTGTAGATGGGGATTTCATAGAACAGGCGTGGAATAAAATTTTATATGATCTGACTCCACTCTAAAGCTGGGAGGGTTTGATTTTTCAGATTTGGTTTTGGTTCGGTTTCAGAAAAAACCTTGGTTTTAGTTTGATTTTTCTGTGTGTTAAGAACAGATAGTAAATAAGACTTCAGGCTCCTGAACTTGGAAGAAAATCCACAATAATTTGTATGACACCAGTCACCATAAAAGCCCTGTCTGTATTGGGTTCAGCCTAACTTGACTTTGGATTCTAGGGAATCTGTTGCAAAGCCTATTCAGTGAGAAAAAAACAGTAATCAAAATTTCAAAGCACAAATTCTTCCCATAATGCAACTTGGAATTTAGCCAATTCAGTCTGGTTTGACAGAGCTCATTGAGTTCTGTCAAACGAGATTGAATTTGTTAAATTCTTAGTTGTGTTATGGGAAAATTTTGCTGTTTGAAACTTTGCTATTTTGACATCAGGGTGCAGAGGGTTAAGAATCGACCTTTAAAAAAGATTCTAAGTAATAAAACATTGTTTTTAGCTTAACTTGACAAAGTCAAGATAAGCTATTCCATCATGCGTGCGGAAGTCTGTTAGTCTGTGAGTTTGTTCACATTTTCCTTTAGTACAGGCTACACCCAGTAGTTTTGTCCGATCATCATGAAATTTCATATGCAGGTTTGAGGTCATGTCTAGATGAGAACGCCCCCTTTTGGTCGCTATCGGTCAACCATGATGGCAGCCCGAGCCCAAAACCCGAAAACCATTAACACAGTCTACAGGTCGCATTTATGAAGGGATTCCATTGTAACTTGGTAGGATGCCTCTGTTTAATATCTAGATGAGAACGTCCCCTTTTGTTCATGATCTGTCACCCATGATGGCTGCCGAAGCCCGAAACCCATAAACTTTTAACACAGTCTACAGGTCATATTTAATATGGAGCGATTTCATTGTAACTTGGGAGGATGACTGTAAAATGTCAAGATGAGAACTTCCCCATTTGGTCGCGATCTGTCAACCGTGACAACTGCCCAAGCCCAAAACCGTAAAACCTTTAGCACAGTCTTCAGGTCGTATTTATGGAGGGATTTGATTGTAATTTGGTAGGTTGACTCCAGATAATGTCTAGATGAGAACGTCCCCTTTTGGTCGCAATTGGCCAACTGTGACAGCTACCGGGGGCCGAAGCACAAAAACCTTTAGCTCAGTCTATAGGTCATATTTATGAAGGGATTTCATTGTAACTTGGTAGGATGACTCCAGATACTGCCCAGATGAGAACGTCCCCTTTTGGTCGCAATTATTTAACCGTGATGGCTGCCTGAGCCCAAAACCCGAAAAACTTTAGCACAGACTACAAGTCATATTTATGAAGGGATTTCATTGTAACTTGGTAGGATAATTCAGTATAATGTCAAGATGAGGACGTCCCCTTTTGGTTGCGATCGGTCTACCATGATGGATACACAGGCCCAAAGCCCAAAAACCTTTAGCACAGTCTACAGGCCATATTTTTGAAGGGATTTCATTGTAACTTGACTCGTTTTGGAATAATTTCACTGTAAATTGGTAACTTCCGTTGATATACATTAACTGTGAGGGCCACATACATTAACTGGTGAAGGCCACATTAACCCACCCCTCAATTCTTTAGTACAGTCTACATCTCATATTATTTTTATTGAAAACATAGCATACAGGGAACAGAAATTAACATATTCCCAATTATCACAATTCTTGTCTTATTTCATAATCCCTTCATAAACATTGAGCATTATCCTTTTCATCAAACATAACACACAGACAAGTTAAGCTACAGGGTCATTGACACTTTCCTTCTCTTGCAGTGACACGTTCACATCTGTAAGTAATATTTTGATTACCAATATCAAGTTGAATTAGGAACATGGTAGTGTGATACAGGTAGTGAAAAACTATAACTTCATTACACACCCATTTAAAATTAGTATTTGTTCATGACATTCCAGAATGTGTTATAAAAATAAAATGGTATCCCACATGTGTGTGATACAAGTTTTTGCACCTTTTCAACATCAGAATGGAACCAGCCATAGTTCTGGGAAAACCTGGACCCATTCCAATATAATGGAACATTTATTCTGTTGTTCTAACATGGATAATATTGGTCAATAGTGCTCGAGTGTGTTATTTCTGTAGATACGTGGGTACTATACACCAACCCAGTATGGAAAGAAGCTTTCTAATTAGCTTAACTTGACAAAGTCAAGATAAGCTATTGCCATCATGCGTGCAGAAGTCTGTGAGTCTGTCAGGTTGTGAGTCTGTTCACATTTTCTTTAGCACAGGCTACACCCTGTAGTTCTTGCCCAATCATCGCGAAAATTCATATGCAGGTTCAAGGTCATGTCTGGATGAGAACGTCGGAATTGGTCAACTGCGATGGCTACACGAGCCTGAAACCTGAAAACCTTTAGCACAGTCTACGGGTCGTATTTATGAAGGGATTTCTTTGTAACTTGGTAGGATGACTCCATATAATGTCTAGATGAGAACATCCCCTTTTGACAGTGATCGGTCAATCGTGACGGCATTGCAGGCCAAAAACACGAAAGCGTTTAGCACAGTCTACAGGTCATATTTCTCAAGGGATTTTATTGTAACTTTGTAGGATGACTCTGTGTAATGTCTAGATGAGAATGTCCTATTTTGTTTGGGTTCAGTCACCTGTGAAGGCCGCAGGTGCACATGACCAAGATTTGTTTAGTACAGTCTACAGTTCATATTTATGAAGCGATTTCATTATAACTTGGAAGGATAACGCGATATAATGTTTAGATGAGACTGTCCTATTTTGGTCACGATCAGGCAGCCGTTACCGCCCCCCTGGTCAAGTGATCTGGATTCCTTTAGCACTACCTACAGGTTGTTTTTTTATGAAGAGATTTCATTGAAACTTGGTAGGATAACTTGGTATGATATGTACATGAGACTCTCCTATTTTGGGAAGGATGACTCGTTTTGGAATGATTTTACTGGAACTTGTTTGGTTTAGATACATTAACTGTGAGGGCCACATTAACCCAGGCCTCAGTTCTTTAGTACAGTCTACACCTCAAATTATTCTTATTAAAAACATAGCATATAGGGAATAGAAATTAACATATTCTCAATTATCACAATTCTTGTCTTAATTCATAATCCTTTCACAAACATTGAACATTATCCTTTTCATCAAAACTATACAAAGTCTCGTTAAGCTGCAGTCTCATTGACACTTTCATTTATGTTACTATGCTGAATAGATTCTTAATGTTGACTGAATGACTTTATGAGTTAAAATATAACTCAGCAATGGCAATACTTCATACAGTTCAAATTAAGAATAATGTACACAATGTGAAAGCGTCCTTTGAGTGATGTCACTTTGAATGTATGATCACCAAAATCCAAATACAAAAAAACGCATTTGTCGTTAAACCCAATAATTCAGACTTTAAAATGAATGCTGAGTTGCCATTGGTACAATCATTTTCCTTGGACAATAAGGATATAAATTTAATTTGTGTGGAATAAATTGACAATGACAACCGTATTCTTGACTAAAATCTTAACTTGTTAGTTGAATAATAACTGCTTGGAAGTCAGGAAAACGTGAGCAATTATTATTTCTCATTGAAGTATTTTTCTGAAATTATTTTTTGTTGTGAAAGGACGGTGATGTTTTGATGGGAATCACATTAACCACTCATGATTCATGATCAAGCCAGAAAATAAGCAGACTGTCATCTGCAAAATGAGGTCCCCACAGCAGGGTAGCATCCCTAAATTCACCCTCTGTGAACCTCAATCTGAATCTGGATCTCAAAACTAAAAAGAAAGGGGTACCCAGAGGATAAATTGGCCCACTGTATGGGATAGCATCATCAAATTCACCCTCTGGGGACCACATTCTGCAAATGTCAGACTGCTTATTTTCAGGCCTGTTCATGATAAAGAAGTGAGGCACTCAAAGCTGTATTTCAGTTTCACAGTTTTTTATCGATCAAAGTGGGGATGCATTGAAACTATGAATGAAAGTTCAAACAGAGTAGAAAATAACAACAAGACTGGTCCCCTGCTTGTGAAGATTATTTTGAAATATTCTCTTATTTCCTCAACTCTTTCAATGGACTGCTTAATTCTTACTTTGTGTTACAGAAAATGATCTGCTTAAGAGAATTGCAAACATGTGTAATAAATACAAAACAACACAATTGTTTGAATGGGTTAATGTTTATCGCACTCGTTTAGTTTGGTGCAGAATACACTTCGAGGCTTTGGTAGTCCAGTGACCAACCAAACTCGTGCAATAAACATTAACCTATTCAAATGCTTGTGTGGTTCTGTCTATATATCTAATCATTCTGCAATAAAATGGGTTAACACTTCAGTGTCAGGGACATTGTTCAGGCTGTATCAACCAGATTTTTATCTTTTGTTATTGTTAAGGTTGTAACACCTTTGACATGATAACTGAAATTTTGTTCTCCATTTGCAATTTTGACACCGTGTTATCATTTTAATTGGAGCTTTGACCCCTGATGGTATCTTCCAATTTTTCAATTCTAGGTAGTGCTGAGCAATATTGAGAAACAAATACTATGATATTTTCAAAACAGGTACAGGGTTATGTCATAATAAGAAAAACAATGTATTCTAGTTCATGTAATTTAATAAAAAGTAAACCTACAGCGTCCTGAAATGCTTTTCCAATGTTTGGAACACTGCATCACCCACTGAAAATTTAAAATACATGCTCATCTGAAATGGTGAAGATGTGAATTATTTATATGGTGTTCCTGTAGGGCATTGTTAGCCTTACATTTGTACTACACAAAAACACCTCATTAATTCATAAAAAAATTGTTGTTTTTGTACAGTGTGCAGTGGTTCCATATGAAAATATTGCTGAGTGGATTTCCACCTGATAAATGTTTTCTAATATCTGTGATCTAATGCATTCTATTCTTCTGTCTTGGTTTGATAAGACTGTTTACTCACATGGTGTTTTCTGTTGTTCAATGACAGAGTTTAACACCTGGTCTCAGAGTGATTTCAGAATTGACATCTTCTGTGGATGGCCTTGTGAATATTTGTGATACTTAGTATTTCTTACTGAAAAATTAATAATTCCCTGTTATTTGAAGTTTTCATTACTGCTGCAGAAGTAATATTTATAAAAATGACAAGTTTCTGTGGTAACTACATTAAATGTAGTTCATGACTCAGAAGGTTCTCTCTGTTTTCTGGCCTGGATAGTGGATAAAGTTTCTGATGAAAATTAGAGAGTGCATGTTGAAGATGGGATGCTGTGGAATGGGAAACTGTGAAAGAAATAGAAAACCTTTTTGATTTCTGTGCTATTATTATAAACCTAGGTAAAAACTTATATACTAGTATCGAAAAAGTTTTGATATTCCAATATTTTGAAGTTTCAAAATTGAAACTGGTTTGTATGAAGATATCAAAAAATCAGTATATTGCTCAGCACTAATTTCAGATCATAATTTACATAACCTTATTAAACCTTCTTCAGCAATAGGTCATAAGCCATATTTAGAAAGAAAGAATAAGCAAGAAAATTTATAAAAGTTTTAAATTTTTGTGCATTTTAGGTTTTGTATTTTGGTTAATATTTTGCTGTACAATTTAGTTTGGTATTTTCATTATTTTGTTCTGAATTTTTTATATAAAACATATTCTTCTTTCAGTTCTTTAGTTGTACTCTTTCTTTTGTGTGTTGTAGTGGTTTTGGAACCTGCTATAATTGTTAACTGGTTTAGGAACATAGAAATAGATGTACCACATATCAGATTGCATGTGAGAAGGAGAACACACTTATACACACCATTACTTGTTTTAACCCATTACCTAAAGAATTGGCCACATCTGCCCAGAAAATATACAAATTCAGCAACAGAAAAAAAAATATTTTAAAAAAATTTCAATAAAACTACATATGACCCCTCATTGGAACAAGCTCATCAGGCTCGTTGCAATAAGGGGGGGTCACATCATATAGGTTTCTTGAAATATTTTGAAAAATTTGAAACAATGCATTGAGTAGAGCTAAAGATTCCCCCTTTCATTTTTACCAAAGCACTTTATGAAAAGTTTCTTTTTTATACTTTTTTTTTTATTAGTAGTGTTAAATTCAGACTTAATAGTTAAATTAATTCAGTTTAAGTTAAGAACACGCTACTGACTAATCTACTTGACAGAGGCCTCAAGATGAGGAGCAGTATTCAACTGATAAAGAGTTGAACTTATAACAATCAGTAGAGGTTATCACTCGATATAATTTTGTAGACATAAGTCTAAACTAGTCATTTAATACTCAGCATATGATGCTGGTTGAAAACTCTAGTTGACGTATGATCCATGTTAACATGGTCACCAAAGTTTAGCTGTATGCAAATTAATACATGCAAATTGAACCCAGCCAGAAATACCATTTAAAATTCTATCCATGAAAGAGACCTACTGGACAGCTGTAATTAGAACTTGGCCTGCAGCTGTAAATTTTCCAAGTAGAGAAACATCAGAGCTTTATGCAAATGTTTCCTGGAACAGGTCGGCTCCTTAAATCAGTTGTTTGCAGTATTTGTGGAGACTAGTAGCTATTGTGTTGTGACTAACTGCTCACCAAAATCTCTGGAGTATAGTCAATCAAACAAGGCCTCTCTCATGGTGGTGCTCTACCTTATGCTTTCCTTTTCATTGAGGTTACATTCAGTTTGGCCTTCATTGGGGCAATGTCAATCATTTTTAGCTCAACTTGACAAAGTCAATCTGAGCTATTGACATCACTTGTATGTACGTACACAATTTCCTTTGGCACACCGCGCAGGTCACATTTATGATTGGATCACTTTGAAACTTGGTACGCATGTTTGGGGTAATCTCTAGATGGGAGCTATCGATTTTCTTCCATTTCCATCAAAAAATGTTGCCGCTGGCAACGTTCTTTGAACTTAGTTTAGTCAGACCTCAATATTTCTCTTTGGCACACCCTACAGGCCACATTTATGATCGGATTGCTTTGAAACCTGGAATGCTTGTTTGGGGATGACCTCTAGATGGGAGCTGTGGATTTTCTTCCATTTCCATAAAAAATTGTTACTGCTGGCAAAAACCATTGAACTTGGTTTAGTCAGGCATCAATATATTCCTTTGGCACTCCCTACAGGGCACATTTATGATCAGATCGGTTTGAAACCTGGTATGCTTGTTTCGGGTTACCTCTAGATGGGAGCTATCAATTTTCTTCAATTTCCATCAAAAAATGTTGCCGCTGAAACACCTTCGATGAACTTAGTGCAGTTATGCATCAATATTTCCCTTTGACACACCCTGCAGGGCACATTTATGATCGGATCACTTTGAAACTTAGTATGCTTTTTTTACGGTGACCTCTAGATAGGAACTATTGATTTGCTTCCATTTCCGTCAAAAATAGTTGCCGTTGGCAACAACCTTTGATGAACTTAGTAAAAACTTAGTGCATCAATATTTCCTTTTGACACACCCTGCAGGGCACATTTATGATTGGATTGCTTGGACACTTGGTGTGCTTGTGTGGGGTGTCATCTAAATGGGAGCTATCGATTTTCTTCCATTTCTGTTGAAAAATGTTGCCGCTGGCCTTTGAACTTAGTTTAGTCAGACCTCAATATTTCCCTTTGACACACCCTTCAGGGCACATTTATGATAGGATCACTTTGAAACTTGGTATGTGTGTTCAGGGTGACCTCTAGATGTGAGCTATTGATTTGTTTTCATTTCCATAAAAATATTATTGTCATTATCACCAGTCTTTGAACTTACTGCATTTGTGCAGCAACTTTATCCCTTTTGCACCCTCTGCAGGGTATATTTATGAATTTCCATAAAAAAAGAGAGAAAAAATATTGCCACAAGCAATGACCTTCAGACTTAGTGCATTTGTGCATTAACATCTTCCTTTGGCATGCCTCAGAGGGTGCATTCAATATCAGGTTGTTTTGAAACTTTGTATGCTTATGCAGGGTGACAAAGATAGGAGCTATTGATTTTCTTTTCATTTCCATCAAAACCCGTTGCTGTTAGCAACAATCTTTGAATTTATTGCATTTGTGCATAAACATTCTTCTTTGACATGTCCTACAGGTCACATTTATCAGGATTGTTTTTGAACTTGGAGTGCTCATTGGGAGAGACCTCTAGATAAGAGCTATTAATTAGTATTCATTTCTGTGAAAAGAGTTGTCGTTTACAATAACCTCTGAAGTTATTGCATTTGTGTATCGACATTCTTCCTTTAGCCAGCCATACAGTTTACATTTAAAAATGCATGGATTACTCTGACGTTGTGCATACACAATGCTGTTATGTTGTAGTTTTGCCAAATAACATTGGTACTAATGATCTTCAATTTTGCTATTTCACTTATAACTTACCAAGTTCAAGTTTGTCAAGTTGAGCTACAGTGTCATTGACACTTTGATTTATATCTTCTTTTCAGCTGATGATATGCAGGCATCTTGTTTCACAGATCTTACATATGCCGAGTCATTTGGGTTCTTCTGAGGTACAGATCTGGGCATGACTATGACGTGCAGCTCACTAAGCACATCATTGCTTGCCCCAATTAATCTATACTACACAGCCTAGGATCTTACTTCGGCTTTACATTTGGACATTATATCAGTACATTAATGTAATGAATGCTTCAGTGGCTAGTTGACATCATTCAGCTAAACTCAATTTATTAATATCATCTTCATGGTTTTAACGACTAGTTACCATCATAATATAAACTTAATGTTCAATAGCATCCTTATGGTTCAATGGCTAGTTACCACCCCTGAAATTTGAAATATATTAGTACATTAGTGTGATGAGTGGTTCAACGGCTAATTACCCTCATTAGTCCAAACTCAGTGTATTAATATCATCTTTATGGTTTAACGACTAGTTACCATCACTAAGCACAGCAGCAGTTAATATCATCTTTATGGTTTAATGGCTAGTTTCCATCATTAAACTACACACAATGTAGTAAGTTCAGCCATTTGGTTTAACGACTAGTTGCCTTGGCTTTAAGGTTTAATGACTAGTTGCCCTCACTGATGTAGTAGAAAGATGAAAAACAAATGTAGGGCTGACACAAGTCTGAATATAAGCCACCTGTCATTTGCAATATGGGATCCCCAGAGGGTGAATTTGCTGATGCTATCCCATAAAGTGGGCCAATTCATGCTGTAGGTACATCTTTCTGTTTTGGTTTGAGACCTTGATTCAGGCTGAGGTTCACAGAGGGTAAATTTTGTGATGCTACCCTGCTGTGCAGGGTAGCATCACCAACTTCACCCTCTGGTGCTTATTTTCAGGCTTGGGCTGAAACATTCCACTGTGCCTCCCCTTGAAATAGAAATGATTTCAAGACAGTCCTCTGGTGTATCTCATGACACATGCTGATCAAATTTTAGATAACAAGTTCCATCAACAGCACACTTTTCATACAAATAAACGTCAAGTAAGTAAATGATGCATTAATCCTTCATGTCTTGAGTTTCAAACAATTTTTCAAAACTCAACTAGAAACTGCAGATAGGTACTTTGAAGGTAACCTGCATGCTTACCCAAAGACTACATGTCGGGAGCACATTTTCTAAAAGAAATCAATAGAATTCACCGAATTGAAATTAGGCCCATAAGGTTGAAAGGCCTTACATGAGGTTCTGCCACTTCTCAAGAGCTCAGATATGGGCTTTTACGAATGAACTAATTGAAGTAGTGTTCATCCACTGTGTATGATTTTGTTTCCCACTAAAGAAGGCATGCACACCTGGCATTGTTTGTCACAATATTAGTGTTACTAGCTTAGAGACCAGTACCACTCTATTGTCCAGAAAACCCTAAGGGAAATTTTAATTGTTACTTGACATCATCAAAAGTTAGCATTAATCCACATAATAATATACTTTGTTTTTCTAACCAAACAATCACTGTTTTCTGTTTGATACAGTATGAACATTTGGATGTCTAATCTGATTTCAGATGAGCTCCTCCTTGAGGCAACAATGCTTTATGGATGAACTTTTGAAGTCACTAGAGGTAGACTATTTATGAAATAATTCCTCTCTTACTTCAAGTTTTCATAAAGACAAAAAGAGCACAGAATAAGACAGAATGCAATTAGGGTGGAGTGCAGAGGACAGAAATCAACGACCTGAGTTGAAGTTTTGTAGGTGTTTCATAAATATAGAAAAACTCCCAACAAGGGTCATTGAATTCTGTCCACCCATGTATCTGCTTTGTGTTCTGTACTTATAGATGATTAAACTTGAATTAAGTGAATGAAGCTTAGATTTTTAATGAAAGATATTACCTTTGACCTTGTGTTTACTTTCATACTTGATACTGTTGTTGTGTGCTGAAGCATTCCATTGACTCCAAGTAGAATTTCATTGTCTACACGAATCCCTGAATCATGAACTGGTATACATAAGCACTAATCAGATGCGTTCTTATTAGGTGTAGGCCAGTTTCCATGCATGGTTTTTCAAACACATTTTTCAATACCTGTATTTTATCAGGTAACATTGAATTCAAACACCAATTGTGTATAATAATTATTAATGGTGACAATACGTGTAATTATAATTGAGTGTACTCCTTTGTGAGGTTTGATCCCCACCAGGGGTAACTGCATTGTGTCCTTTGGCAAGCCACCTAATCCTGATTGCCCACTGTGTACTAAGGCAATGGTGCACCTGTCTTCAACCAATGCCAACCCTGTTTGTGTGGAGTTATTACATTGGAGAGTCTGACAGTTGCTCGTCATTGTTCAGTCTAGGTACTCTATCTTCCTCCTCCCCAAAAACTGTCTGACATGATGTCACCTTAGCTGTTGAAAGTGTCGTTAAACCCCAATAAATAAAAAATAAATTCTCCTCTGTGTATTATAGATTACACTTGGAACTAGTGTCTTTGATGCATGTTATTTAAAACACCTTAATAAGTACCAGTTGGTCTTTTTTAAAATTACATAAACCATTTTATTTCACCTCAAAAAATTATAAAAAAAAATATCAGTTGATTGATCAGTATATTATACCATTAGGTACCTGTTCATGCAATTGCTTCAGATTCTCCTTCTTGACTAAAAGCAATATCATTGATTCTGCTGCTAAAGGTGACTTGTCAGTGATATATATATAAATCTCTGGAAATGCACCTAATGACCATAACATATGGTCTTCTCTTATGAGGACCGCGACGAATCAGCGGCTGGCCAAAGAGTTATTATTATTATTATTATATCTTTATCACATAATCATCATCAAGTAGCCCATTACGAAAATATTGTCCACAACACTAATAAACTCTGAAAAATAATTATGTCGTAACATTAAATTAACCTTCTCCATTTCTGAAGACATTTATTTCATGAAGTCTTTACCTAACACCACTAGAAGACAAAATTTTCCAAAGAATTTCCTGAATAACTAAATATTTTAATTTTCCGCCTAGAAAGCATAGCTTATGTATGACAGCTCATTCTTATTCATTCCCACATTTCAAAATTACTCTGCCTGAAATAATTTTATTCTAAAAAGTAGGGTCATAGGGCCCAAGATTTAAAAGTGAGATTAACCAGTTAATACAATAGAAAATCAACATTCACATTGAATGGTATTAAAAAATGAACTAATGCACCCAGAGTATTGATTTTTATACTAAAATGGAAATAAATTTCCAATGCACATAAATGAGAAGCAAAAATGAATTTTCAGTTGAATTTTGGTAAGTTTTACAACTTTGGGAATACATGTTTCTGTTTCTTTTCGAATGCAACAATCAGTCGATTGACATACAAGAATAACAACTATTCCTTACATGTGTTGGTACATAGCACAACTACAAACTCCTGCACATTCATGCTTTTTACACTTTGAATATAGCTGCATTATGATACCATCAAAACAGGAGGAAGACATGTCAAACACACATCATGTGATGATCATATAGTAAAATGTTTGTTGACAATATTTTAACCATGAAATTCTCACAAAACAGGAATTTGCATTGGAAAACATTTTCTGCACATTTTTTGTGACAGTAGTTAACACTTTACTTGATGATCCCTTCAGTTTCATATTATGGTCGTGGAGTTTTGATTGAGTATGTTTGTCCATATGCTGGCCTGATGAGTGTTCAAATATGGCATCATTGTGATCTCAAAATTTGACAACATGGAGCAATTCTGTTTCCCTTGAACAAAATGAAAACAATTTAATACTATATCCAAACACGAAAGCTGCTACCAACACAACTTGTCTGATGTCCTAGCCTTGTTCTTGGAGTGAGTTGAGTTGTGTGTTCTTTAGCTCTCTATGGCTCAGCTATTTTAATCTTCTGGCAGTTAAAATTTAAATAGGAAACTTAATTTGTTGTTGGTCTGCTTATGAAATGAAGCATTCCATCAACTCGTTCACCTAAAATTTTAAAACTGAAGCACTAAGTTTACTGTAAAACCTGTCTTGAGAGATCACCTGTCTTGAGAGGCCAATGTCACATTATATGGGTTGATTGTTTTACTCTGTAATGGACCTGTCATGGTAGACCACCTGTGTTGAGAGACCACTTTGGCAAAAAGCGTGGTCTCTCAAGGCAGGTTCTACTGTACCTCTAAAATTGTTTATGAAACTGGCTGATATATGGTATAAACAACTGTCATTCACTCTAGTTTATTATTGTGGAGAGGATTGTTAGGAAAGCTTATACATGTAGTTCTCTTTAACAGTCTATCTGCTGGTGTTATTGACAGCATATTTTACTACTGTAATTCTCTTTGATCTCCCTAATTACAATGTAGTTACTAATTGCGAGATGTTAAAGTGGCTGATGTGTGCAATATCAGTTTAAGCTCCAAAACCAGCAATGATAGACTCTCTTTCATTGGTGCTTTGGAATGTGGCTTGTATATAAGAAGCCAGCATTCACTGTAAAATCAAAACTCAAGTTCTCACTAATCATTTGCCAGAACTAACCAATATTGCTAGCTGAAGCTAACTACCTTGGTTTGATCTAGAACCATAACTTTATAAGAGCCTGTAGCAAGTTAAAAGGTGGGTTATGGTCTTTGCCGTATTGTTCAGCAGAACTAACCGGTTTTGCTTTATCACATATTCACTAATTTATTATTATTTTATTCTTTTTAATGATAGGCCAACCCTCTGTTCATAGGTTAAGAGCTTCAGCTCTTGTTAAGGGCTAAGGATAGTACCTCAATAAAATTAGGAGTCCATTTGATCTTGCATTCAATTAACTTTTCACTGCAAAAATTTAAATTAAATAAATCATTTATTAAACTTCAATTGGTGTTTGACTTTGTTATTGAAGTATCCTCCTGTCAGCCAAGTCCATAATACCGAAACATGAAATTATCCACCAGATGACCAGATGAGAGGCGGCCTCAAAATAAAAAAATGACACAATGTTTGGAGCTGCCGTACAACCTCTCATAGCACTCTGGGTTAACCCCTACGGGGCCAAGAATCAATTTATGTCACTTTAGGGCTATGGGACATTGGATATCAAAAGCAGCTTCAGCCATAGTGTTTTTATTAGCTCAGCCTGACAGCATCAAGTATGAGCTATTGGGATGGGTTGCAATCCGTTAGCCCGTCCTCTGTATGGAATTCTGGTAGTTTCGGCACCGAGTCGTTTCGGCACCAAGTCGTTTCGGCACCAGCGCAAGTCGTTTCGGCACCTAGGGATTTTATCAATGTTGGGTTAAAAAAGCATAACAACAATTTAAAATTTGCCTCCAAATTCAAAGTTTTATTAAAGATATCTTAAAAATTGATGAGAAGAGCAACATTTTTACGTTTGTGGCCGCACATGAAAATAGCAACATTCAGTTTAACATAGCACAATATCAAATATCATTAGAGTACAAAAAATCACGCATCATAAGCATCACGAGATAAATATGTACAACTGTTTTCAATGTAGATATGAAAAATAGCACACATTATTTATCATTATAGCACAAAATATGAAGCATCGCGAGATAAATTTTGTACAACTGTTTTCAATGTAGATATGAAAAATAGCACACATTATTTAACCTTTACCCAACGCAACGACTAAAACCGGCCAGCGTTATACAGGATAATTTTTACGAGTGACTTCTACTATTATAGCGTTGGGTAAAGGGTTAAACCAGATCATAACCAAAATATTAATTGCAGTACAAACAATGGAAAACAAATAAACACATTTTTTACATGGCCCGTAGATGCCAGCATACCTCTTTTGTAACTTACTGGTACTTATTTCCCCTTTTCTATAATCACCCCAAAGTTCAAATAATTGTCCCTGTATTTTTGCAGTGTCTTTCCTCTGTCGTCTCTGCAACTTGTCTTCTGACAGCAATGTTATTAAAAGGGGAATGCCCTGTGCTTCTTTGAAAAGTTCCACCACCAGAAGATAAAAAGGCACAGACCCATTGGCGTTCACCCTTGAATTTAATCGATGGTGCCAACCTTCAGTGTCATTGTTGGTCCTGACACTGCACATGAACACACTCCAGCATTCAATGCTGAACACACTGTTGTTTACCCATGTAGTGTACACATAGTCCATCAGTCTTTGGATGACAGGCGACTCTACTCGTTCATCTAATTTTCTGAATGCATCAGGTATATGCTCCGGTGGTAGAAATGTAAGTGACATAACTCTTCTTAAAAACGTGTAAATGTCATCATGGCTATTATACTCATTTTGTAATCCTAGTTCTTGAATTTTCCTGTACACTGTCTGTGACCAGTGGAATGCACATCCTTGTATGGATACTCCTGCAAATCTATCACGGATTGCCTGCCACCTTCCTATTTCAAAGTCAACAACATTTTTTTGCAGTTCAATCCTTTCTGGAAGTTGTCTATCAATGGTACGTAGCACAGCATAATAGTCGTCCTTTTTCCTCCCTGACATGAAGCAGAACACTAGGGGTATTTGTTTTGTGTTACCATCAGTTTTTACAAAAGCTTGAATAGAAAATAACTGCATCCATGGTTTGTTCACAACTCGGAACGTACCGTCCATGTGCAAAGTCTTGGGTTTTGCTAAAAGATCGAATTGTCTGTCTGTGTAAAATACTACGTGGCGCCTATCACCAGCCTCGATGTCATGCCGTAAAAAATTAGGCGCATTCTGGTCGAGAAACGTTGTATCCAGTTGAAAATCCAAGTCGACTGGGTCATGTGGTCGTAGGTTCTGTCTGACTCTGTTTACAGCCCTCACCAGATACGAAGGATTAGGGCGACTTGGTTCAGGAGCTGTAGTGTTTGCATGCTGCCTAAATGCCTCTTCAACTATACGAGGTGCAGATTTTTCAAATACGGACTTGTGAGCTTTCGACTTGGCCAGAAATAATAGAAGTAAAAAATCGTATAAATTACGAAACTAGGAGACATTAATCTTTTAAATACGGGCAAATTTTTTTCACATATTTATAAAAGAACCAACCAAACAGATGTGACCAGACATCCGTATTTGTGTGGTTTTATTGCAAATATTGTGAAGAAAAGTGGTATAAATTACGCAATTTTTAGAAATTCATCTTTTCCTTCTATTCTAAGTAAATACGGGCAAATTTTTTTAACATATTTATAAGAGAACCAACCAAACCGATGTGACCATACATCCGTATTTGTGTGGTTTTATTGCAAATATTGTGAAGAAAAATGGTATAAATTACGCAACTTTTAGAAATTCATCTTTTCTTTCTATTCTGAGTAAATACGGGCAAAAATTGTTCACATATTTATAAGAGAACCAACCAAACCGATGTTACCAGATATTTGTGTGGTTTCATTGCAAATATTGTGAAGAAGAATGGTATAAATTACGCAAGTTTTAGAAATTCATCTTTTCTTTCTATTCTGAGTAAATACGGGCAAATGTTTTTCACATATTTATAAGAGAACCAACCAAACAGATGTGACCAGACATCCGTATTTGTGTGGTTTTATTGCAAATATTGTGAAGAAAAGTGGTATAAATTACGCAACTTTTAGAAATTCATCTTTTCCTTCTATTCTAAGTAAATACGGGCAAAATTTTTTCACATATTTATAAGAAAACCAACCAAACCGGCGATGTGACCAGTCATCCGTATTTGTGTGGTTTTATTGCAAATATTGTGAAGAAAAGTGGTATAAATTACGCAATTTTTAGAAATTCATCCTTTCTTTCTATTCTAAGTAAATACGGGCTAGGAGACATTAATCTTTTCTTTCTATTCTACGTAAGTACGCAACTAGGAGATTAAAATAATTACCTCGGCTTTTATGGTGACGACTATATGTTTTCCGGGTTCAGCTGGATGAGCATGCTCCTTCAGACCTTTCTGATACGTATCACCGTCTTGGATCACGGTTGCTGGACAGTTCGCTCCTCGTTCCCGTTTTGTGCAGCGCCATAATGTGTGGTCGTTGTTTTGTTTTTTAACAGTGAAGCTATAGGCGCTGTCGTCTACTAGCATCCGCTTTCCACGCTTTGTACCCGAGTCTATGATGTGATACGTACTCTCTGGGTTTGAAGTTGATGCCTGCACAACAGCAGTATCTCCTGTCTTTTCTGATACTGAATGTTCATTTACGGCTTCCCGCGTTTGAAATGATGAAATGAGTCAATGTTAAAAGACTGTATGTTCAGCCCTCGGTTCCTTATCCACTGTGTTAAATGAATGCTGAACAAAGAAACTAGCATTAGGCCCAGAAACACTATTACTGTCGTCAATATTATCACCACTATTAATACTATTGTCACCACTGACATTGTCATTACTATTTGGTTGAGAGCATTCTGTGCATGACCATTCCACATTTCTACGTTGCCTAATCGCTTCTGTGTTGATTCTGAGTAACCCCCGTTCCACACTTTCTCTGCTGCCATCTTGAGCAACCATCACATTGGAGCCCATGCTGACGGGGTCGGACTGCTGTGTTGCACTGGATACATATGTCTTCAGACATTTTGGAGAATGACAAAAGCGAACGAAATGGTTTCACGCGCCGAAGGCGCGCAGGGACGGTCTTGGGGAGCAAGCCCCTTTCGACCCTCAGTGACTGTATATGATTGGTTTTCACTTGTCTAGGCGTGTTGGAGGATCAAAAGGTTCCGGTACTCGGCAGGTGTCTCCGGTTGCGACGTGGTGGCCTCGTTGACTGATGTCGGTCGAACCCTTGGGTGAGGACCAGTGTGGGTGGTTGGGTCCTCTCACGAAGGTACTACCTCTCCCCTAGGGTGCAGTCGATCTGGGTTTTCAGGCAAGTATAGTCTGCCACTTCGGAGATGATACTGAGTGATGGCCATCACTGGCAAGTATATTCTGCCTCAGGCTGTCTCTGTTAGGTTGGACGTTTTTGAAAGAAAACAACAACGACCCCTTTCGGGGACCACCAGAAAGAAAACCCGAACTTTCCTGGTTCGGGGACAAGCCTGCATTTTAGTCCTATTGGGTTGGGGCAGAAGATGCGCCATGCGCTTACAAGAAGGGGCAGAGGCGGGACGCAGGACCAACACTCGCCTCCCTTGAAGTGGTCAACCACTTTTAGGGATGGAGTGGAGGGTGTTCTGTCATCATGGGTTTAGTAATTTCCATAACGGTTATAGTTTCCATAGCGGTTATTGGGGTGCTGATCTAAAAACATCTTCTGTGTACCTGCTTAAAAGAAGAAGGCAGAGTTAGTATTCATTAGAATATGTAGAATATAGAAGAAATGTGTCGGTGTTTGTGTGCATGTGTATAATACTTGGACGTGTTCTGGTTATGATGAGTGTGACTGTTGAGTTGGTGTTCCTAATCAGTGTTAGAGGATTGCCGAGTGGTTTGGTTCAGCTATTGTAGCATGCCTTAAAATAGGACAAACTCCACTGTGGGGGCGCGTTTGCCTTTCTTGCGAGTAAAGGTGATTCGTTGGGTTTTGTTAGCGTTTAGCTTAATTCTCCATTTGGCACACCATTGTTCTAGCTCGTCGAGAGCGCGTTGCAGGGGTTTTTGGAGCAGATTGGTCGTATTGTTAGAATCCCAGAGGCCCTTATCATCCGCGAATTGATAAAGGAGATGAATGAATGAAAGGTTTTAGCGCGCCGAAGGCGCGCTGGGACGATGTGGGATTTACAAATCCCTTGCGACCCAGTTAACCTTATTTTATTTCACTTGGATCACACAGGCCAAGCTTTCCTATTGCCTCGAATGGGGTCTGCGGGGGTATGCACGCGGTTAGAATTCACGGCAGTTTACGTTGGCGTGATAGATTGTCAGTAATCAATCCCTCAACGCCATTAAGACTGTTTGAGAGTGAGCTCTATTCGGTTCTTGGCTATGGTAGAGGTTTGAATCCCACCATGGTGGCGAGCCAGAATATAATGTGCGATGGCAAATTTAAGGGAAGAAGAGAAAAGAAAACCAAACAGTAACGCCGGTTTGGTAGCGGCCCCGGTATATGACCATAGACCATAGCGGTTAAAAAAGGAATGGAGAAAGCTCCAACAGTTTAGTTTGAAAAATCGGGAGTCATCCATCAAGCCTTCTGGGAGATAGGATGCCGTATGTGATTATGAGGTATCTGGTTATCCTACGGGAATTCCAAATGACCTCCCCCCTCCCCCCCCAAAAAAAACAAAACACCCTCTCACAGACACACACCCTCAAGCCCTTAAAAGGGCTGTTAAATCTTTATTCAAATGCCTATTTATATAAAATTTACACTCGTCTCCAGCCAGACAAGCTTGTTTCAATGCTTGCCTGGTGTTTGGTGGTTTCTTGTGTATGTTAACAGAAAGGTAGGTTGCACCAATTCCTCCTACGCTTTGTTTACCATTTCCATGCGTCTTCTTGATAAGAGTGTTGCAAGAAAATTTGAGGATGTTATTAGAAAAGTTATAGGTAGAGAGAAAGATAGGTATCCGCCATTGTGACTATTGTGTGATTGTTGCTATGGGTTGGGTAAGGGGTGTGTTTCTTCGGAGCCCACTTCCCACACGCAGAGTTGCGAGGTAATCCTCACAGACTCAATCCTAAAGATCTCAATGAGTAGCGAGGCAATCCTCACTGACTCCACGCAGTTTAATTCTATTGAATAATTTTATTTTACTGTGGTTTATCTTGTTTTTCTGTTAAGGGTTCGGTGTTCGTTCAGCTTCACCATTGATTCAGTATCCTGGAGTATGTAGAGGGCTTTGTTATATAGGTCTTATTAAACGCATTTCAGTCGCGCGTCAGCAGAATTGCGAGGCAGTCCTCACAGACTCCATCCTAAAGTTATCAATGAGTAGCGAGGCAATCCTTACTGACTCCACGCAATTTAGTTATATTGTATAATTTTATTTATTTATTTATTTATTTATTTATTTATTTATTTATTTATTTATTTATTTATTTATTTATTTATTTTTTTTTTGATTTTCTGGAAACTTATTTTGTTTTTCTGTTAAGGGATCGGTGTTCGTTCAGCTCAACTATTAATTCACTATCTTGGAGTCGGTTGAGGGTTTTGATATGCAGGTCTTTTAATCGCGTATCAATAGTTTCTATTTCTGCTAGCTCGTAAAGTTCCTTTATCGGTGTCCATTTGGGTTTGCATAGTGCCACACGCAGGGCATAATTTTGAACCCGTTGTAGTTTTTCAATGTTGGTTTTATTCAGGTGACTCGTTATTATGGCCCCATACTCTAGTACTGGGCGTATATATGATTTGTAAAGCCTGAGGAGAACTTCTTTATTGGCTCCCCAATTTTTACCTCTAATCATTTTCAGGAAATTGATGCGTTGAGTGGCTTTGACAGTGATTGAGTTTACGTGATTGTTTAGATTGAGACTGCTATCCAGGGTGAATCCCAGAAACTTTGCCTCATTACTAGCTTCAAGTTTGTGGTCGTAAAGCTTAAGCTCAATATTAGGGACAGCTTTTTTTCTTTGCTTTTTATAGAATGTGATTCTCTGTGTTTTCGTGGCATTTAGCTTGATGCGTCACAGAGCACACCAGTCTTGCAGGCCGCGGATGGTATCCTGCAGGCGGTTTTGTATTATGTTTCCAGACTTACTGGCCGTCCACATTCCTTTGTCGTCTGAGAATTGAGATAGTTCAACATGGTTCTTCCCTAGTTTGCCAATGTCATTCACATATATTATAAATAGAAGCGGGCTGAGGACCGAACCCTGTGGAGTGCCCGCTTCGAGTTTTACCTCGTCTGACACTTCGCGGTTGACCCTCACTTTGATTTTTCGATCAGATAAAAATGATGATATGATCCTTAGAATTTTGGTAGGTAGCCCCATTTTAGCTAGTTTGTATCTCATGCCATTGTGCCAGACAGAGCCAAACGCTTTTTCTACGTCGAGTAATAGCGCGGTTCCTATTTCATTTTGACTGAACGCCGTTTTCATATAATCTACCAGTCTATTAACATGGTCGATTCCCTCTCTTTGGCTTCTGTATGCCCTTTGCCACTTATTGAAAAAGCTGATTGATTCGAGATGGCTGCGGAGTCTAGTCGTGAGAATCCGTTCAAAAATTTTTCCAATACAGCTGAGTAGGCTGATTTGGCGGTAATTAGCTGGGTTGCTCAAATCCTTGTCTGGTTTGGGTATCATGACTTCTGAAGCTACTTTCCAACATTTTGGGAAGTATCCACTAGAGAGACAGCAGTTTGGGAGGTTAGTGAGTCTATCGAAAAAAGTATTGGGGCATTGTTTCAGGATTTTGTATGAGACCTCGTCCCCTCCTGGGGAAGAGGAAGACTTATTTTTTAATTGTGTTAGCCACTTCTTCTTGGCTTATCGGTTCCGTGAGTTCATGGCCATCCCCGTCCTCGGGCGTTTGGCTGAAGTTGGCATCGTTAAACGTTGTCTTGTTGTCTTGAACAAATTTTACTTTTTCTTTAACTCGTCATCAAACCTATCGCCCTCATGTGGACGATGATATTTCTTAAGGAGCTCAGCGAAGGCGCTAGCCTTCGCCTTGTCATCCAGGGCCATAGTTCCATTGCTGATCTTTAGAGCCTTACTGTTGGCGTCTTTATGTTTTTGTCCAGTAAGGGTTTTAAAAGTATCCCAAAACTTTTTAGTCTCCCTGAGTCCATTTAGATTTTCCGTTGCTTTTTCCCATCTCACGCGATTGTCGTTTGCTATTGCTTTTTTAACTTCGCCGTGGAGGCGATTATACACGGCTTTAAGTTCGACCTTTTCAGTTGGAAGTTTTTCTGATTTGTATGCACGGAAGGCCTTTCTTTTTTGTTTTATTATTTGGAGTGTGGTTCCAGTTATTCCGTTGGCCCGCGGTTTAACCGTCTGTTTGGGACAAATCTCATCAAGGAATTGACAAAAGCTTGTCCCAGAGCCAGCTTTATAGGAAAATTCTCCCTTCTAACAATGAGTTGAATATGGATGTAAATTGTCCAACAATTCCTTTAGCACATCATACAGGCCGATGCTCTCATCCCATCAGTCCTAAATTTCATAAGTGGCTGTGGGGCAATGTCTTGATGGGACCTTTCAAATTTTTCTGAATTTCATTCAAAAACATGCCTGCTTATTTGGCATATAAATTGTCAACAATTCCATTAGCACGCCCTATAAGCCGCATCTCTCACCCAATGTTTTTCAAATTTCATATGCAGCTTTGGTGTCATGTCTAGATGAGAGCTAACAAATATTTCTAAGTTCCATTAGCACACCCTACAGGCTGCATCTCTCAACTGACCTTTTTTGAATTTCATTTATTACTTTGGTCTGATGTCTAGATGGGAACTATCAAATTTTTCTGAATTTCGTTGAAAAGTATGGTTGCCAGCAACCATCTTGTCAGCAATTCCATTAGCATACCCTGCAGGCCGCATATCTCACCCAATTTTTTTCAAATTTCATATGTAGCTTTGGTGGGATATCTAGATAGGAGCTATTGAATTTTTCTGAATTTTGTTGAAAAATATGGCCTCCACCGGTCATCTTGGCTTTGGCATATAAATTGTGAACTGTCCCATTATCACACCCTACAGGCCGCATCCCTCACCTCAACGTTTTTGACTTTCATATGTAACTTTGGTGTGATGTCTAGATGGGAGGTATCAAATGTTTCTGAATTTCTCTGAAAAACATAGCCGGCAGTGGCCATCTTAGATTTGGCTTATAAATTGTCAACAATTCCATTAGTACACCCTAAAGGCCGCACCTATCACCCGATCTTTTTCAAATTTCATATGTAGCTTTCGCGTGATGTCTTTTCGGTAGAAGCTCAAATTTTATATGTAACTTTGGTAATAATAATAACAACACTTTGGCCGGCTGCTGATTTGTCGCGGTTCTCGGATGAGAAGGCCTTGGTTACCCCTGTACTCCCACTGCCTCCCTATTCCCATGCTTCTTCTGTCCTCCTAACACTCGGCGACGAACTGCTTGATGACATCCCTTGCCCCATTCTTCCCAATCTCTCCGATTAGCATATTAACCCTCTCCTTTGAGTCTCCCACTAACCACATGTCCTTCATTCTCCCATCCCACTTCCCCATTATACTCCCAGTGAATCTTATTCTTTTAGACTGGTATTTTGGGCATTCTAGAAGAAGTGTTCCAGGGTCTCCACCACGCCCAAATTACACATCCGGCACTCCTTTTCACTGTTTTCACCATTTTTTCCCCTCAGCTCCAGGTTCCTCGACCTCAGTTTGAAGAAGGCAAGAACAGTGACCCCCCCCCCCCCACCCCCCAAAGGTGCCATCAAGGTACTCTTCGAAACCAGGCTTCTCTTTATCGCGCAGGCCACCCAAAGATCTCTTTGATTTGACCCCTTCTCGCCAATTAAGGTTACCATCCTCCGTGACCCTTTCTCTGACGATTTTTTATGTGTACCCATACTATGTATGGTACACATAATGCCGGCATCCGGGGTGGCCCTCCGTCGTTCGTCCATCCTTTGTCCGCCCGTCTGTTCGTCCGTCCGGCGTCCGTATCCATTTCTTTTGCATTCGATAACTTGAAAAATATTGCTTGGATTGTCAAGTTACTTTATATTTGTGTTCAGGTTACTGATGTGCCGAGCTTTATAGTTTTTGGTGTAAATCTGATAATTTGATCCTGAGATATTAACTCTTTATCCTTCAAATTGAGAATTCTTCCAATCCCTTTGGCATGAGATAACTCAAAAAATATCAATCCAATTGTCATGTTACTTTATATATATCTTCAGGTTACTGATGTTCTGAGCTGCATAGTTTTTGGTGTAAATCTGTTATTTTGATCCTGAGATATTAACCCTTTATCCTTCAAATTGAAAATTCCTCCAATCCCTTTGGCATTCGATAACTTGAAAAATATTGCTTGGATTGTCAAGTTACTTTATATTTGTGTTCAGGTTACTGATGTGCCGAGCTGTTTAGTTTTTGGTGTAAATCTGATAATTTGATCCCGATTATTAACCCTTTATCCTTCAAATTGAAAATTCCAACAATCCCTTTGGCATGAGATAACTCAAAAAATATCAATCCGACTGTCATGTTACTTCATATATGTGTTCAGGTTACTGATGTGCCAAGCTGTATACAATCCCTTTGGCATGAGATAACTCAAAAAATATCAATCCGACTGTCATGTTACTTCATATATGTGTTCAGGTTACTGATGTGCCAAGCTGTATAGTTTTTGGTGTAAATCTGATAATTTGATCCTGTGATATTAACCCTTTATCCTTCAAATTGAGAACTCCTCCAATCCATTTCTTCGGCATGCGATAATTGAAAAAATATTAATCCGATTATCAGGTTACTTTATATATGTTTTCAGGTTACTGATGTGCTGTGTTGTATAGTTTTTATGTAAATCTAGTAATTTGATCCGGAGATATTAACCCTTTATCCATCAAATTAGGCTCTCCTCCAGTCCATTTCTATATGTACCCATACCATATATGGTGTACATAATGTCGGCATCCGGGGTGGCCCTCCGTCATACAGCTTTCTACTAGTTGCGCGTATGGGTACACATCTGATTTAATCAGTCTATTTTTACCCTGGTTTGTCCCAATGTCTAGGTCCGAGATCTCCAATGAGTAGTTCTCTGTTAGTTCCCTCACTTGGACCATCCATCCTGTCTTGATATTTGAGTTGAAAATTCGCAGGAACATTACTTTACACCATCGGATGTCGGGGAGATTTACCAAATAATTAAGATTACCGAGTTTCAATAAGTCTATCCTGTCCTTGATCCTCATCCACCCAAGCTCACCCCTGATTGCTTCTAGTGCTGCGGCATTACTCGACCCCAGCGGCCTGCGTCGTTCTGCATGATTTCCGAGCTCTTTACAGCCGTCTGGTTTAGGGCTACCACTTCCGTTCCATATGTTATACTTGGCAGACCCACCATTTCCCAAATGGTTTTCCCCACGAAAACCGTATTGAAACTGTTTCTCCCTATAAGTTTCATTTGGTTAAGGATTTGCCTCCCCTTCAGAATCAATTTATTTGTGTGATTTCGGTAGATGCCTCTTCCTGTGATGTTTATATTTACCCCCAGATACTCATAGTCACCTGTCTCTCCCACACTAAGAAGTTTGCTGCTACCTTCCGGAATATAGAACTCCCCCACTCTCCACCTTCGAGTGGGGTCCACTTTGCGGCCCACGGGTATAACTTTGTTCATGCTTTCATTAAGTTCGAGTCTCCATTTGCTACCATATTTCCCAACAATTCCCAGCATTTTCGCTAGCCCCTCTTCGCTTTCTGGCACTAGCACCATATCGTCTGCAAAAAATAGCCCTGGGATCTTCAAGTCCCCAACCGCTACCCCCTCGTCGCTATGCAGGAGTTCATCTCCTAAACCTTTGATGCACAATGCAAAAAGGAATGGTGAAAGGATACACCCCTGTTTTAGGCCTATCTCCATGGGCACACATTTTGTTGTTATGTTACCCAGAATAAGTTCACTCTGTACATTTTTATATAATGCTTTCATAATTCCAACAAAATCGCCTCCCAAGCCCAGAGCCTCAAGCTTGCGCCACATGCCCTCCCTCCATACTCTATCATATGCCTTTTTAACATCCAAAAAGGCCATAAACATCTTCCTTTTTTTTTTTTTTTATGCTTTTG
Source organism: Pictodentalium vernedei (assembly GCA_031216915.1). Lineage (NCBI taxonomy): Eukaryota > Metazoa > Mollusca > Scaphopoda > Dentaliida > Dentaliidae > Pictodentalium > Pictodentalium vernedei. Next base: position 685,373,630 of record CM062296.1, on the reverse strand, counting down.
CGGATTCTATCATTTGAGATAGCGTGAAAAAGTGGTCAGTGACTCTCCTCCCCTTCCTGAAGCCATTCTGGATCTATCCCAAAAAACCCTTCTCCTCAATAACCTCCTCTAATCTCCCATACAGGACTTTACAGAAAACCTTTCCAATGTTGCTACTGACAGAGATCCCTCGATAATCATCCAAAACGTATTTTCCCCCCTTTTTGTGAATAAATGTCACTTTGCTTTCTCTCCACTCATTTGGGTCCTCTTGTTTTTCTATGGCTAAATTTAATAGGGCAGTTAGGCTTTCCAAGAGTTCTTCTTCCCCTTTTTGATAAACTCGTTGGGAATTTTGTCCACCCCTCCCGCTTTTCCATTCCTTAATTTTGAGATCACCTTTCGCACCTCCTCCGTTTTAATTTCGCTGCACACGAAGTTCGATAGATTTTCCTCGATCTGGTTCGGACACTCCGGTGGATTCCCCATGCCCCATCGCTTATCGTTTACCTTTTCCCAGTGCTTAATTAGTTCTAATGCGATTTTATCTTGATCGTCTGTAACTCTGCCATCTACTTTAATACTCTGTGGGTTACTTCCTTTGTTACGTTTAGTTTAAACAATATTTATTCAGCAATTAACATGTGTGTACATTTCACAATAACATATGGATAACAAAGAATATGAACAACACTAGTTACAAGAGCATACACATGACAAGGAAAGCAGAATACTATGTAAAAGAGGGATTCGACGTTTTTGTTACGTTTATTCACCCATTTCTAAAATACGTTCGAACTCGACCCCCCCCCCCCCCCCCCCCCCCCGTCATTCTTATCGTCCTAATAAGACTGCAATTTCGCACTCTCCGATTATCGTCTTTAATCTTGTTTACTTTATTTCGTGCTTGTTGGTATTCTTCCTTTGCTACCGTGGCCTCGTTGCTTTCCGTCCCCTTAAGTTTTCTACTTCTGTATACAGCACATTTAGCTTTTCTACCCTTTATGTCCCTTTTCAGTTCTTCGTTCACTCTGTATCCAAGTTCCCGTCTTGGCACCCGAATCTTTCCTACATTTTCCTTCCCTTCCTCCACTAGGCTCGCAACTATGGCATCGGCCATCTTCTGGACCCCACCCCCCCCCCCCCCCACCCCCTCGTGTACGGTTGCAAGCTGTGGTTTCAATTTTTCTTCGAACTTCGCCCAGTCGGCATCCTTATTGAGTTCCCAAATCTCCTTGAAGCTTCCTTTGCTTTTTAGTAGGTTTTTGGCCCTGATCGTCACTGTAATCAAGTTGTGATCACTATCCCCCTCCATTTTACCCTCATCATCCACTTCTACCCCTATCACCTCCCTCCATAAATTAATATCTGTGAGAATATAGTCGATTATTGATTTTCTGTCATTCCTCTCCCAGGTCCATTTCCCCATACATCTCGCTTCCCTGTTCAGAATCTTCAGACCAAGCTCATTTGTGAAGTTCAACAGCTTCCTTCCATTCCTGTTGACTTTCTTGTCCCCGCCCTCTATGCCTTCTTCCTTATCACCTATGTGTCCATTAAAGTCACCCATCAGAATTATACCGAGCCCCCTGTATTCTAGTTCTGTGATATTGGACCTTAGTGTTGAGTATATCGAGCCATTCCACTCGGGTTTGCTTCCCTCCACCGCACAATACACAATCCCAAGGGCAATACTTTTGTTTCTTAGATTGATCTTTACCCATCCAATTTCTTTCGATACCTCAGCCAAGGTGCTGACATCTTCCAGGTCTGTGATCAGCGACAGTTTTAAATCATCTTTAATGCACATGCCTACCCCTCCCCCCCTTTTTTCTGGCCTTCCGTTCGCCCTACACCTATCCACACGCACCCCCTTACTTGGTCTACCCGTTCCTCGTGTCTTACCCACGTCACGCTTAGGCCCATGATATCAAAGTCCTCTGTCGCGATCAATGTCGCAATTTCACTTACTTTCCAGTGGAGACCCTGGATGTTGCTATAACCCACTTTTAGGGTACCGGGATTCATTGGCTTCTGCCTACTGGTTTCATTGTTTTCTGGCGCTAGCCTTGGTAAACGTATTCTGTCTCCCTTGCTCTTGTTCACCCCACCTGTGTCCACTCTTGTTATACTGCCTCTGGCCTCCCACCCCGCTTCTCTCCAAAAAAGGCTCCGCTAACCGTAGAATTTTATCCCCCAATACCCGTTTCCCCATCCTGCTAAGATGCAGCAAGTCACGCCTGTACATGCTCGCGTGCCCCAAAACGTGTCCCAATGGTCGATAAAGGGTATCCCCAGGTCAACACAGTAGTCCTCCAACTCCTCATTCAGCGCCAAGATCCTTGAGTTCCGTTCGTCCCCACCTCAAAGCACAGGAAGGACCCCGGAAACAACTACTCTTGCATTCCTACTTAGCAGTTTGCTGACTAAACCTCTATACGACTCCACCAAACTTCCTGACCTTCTCTCCCTGATATTGTTGGTCCCCACATGGACCACCACTAAAGGTTCCGATCCTGACCCTGCCACAATACCATCTACCCGGTCCCTCAGATCATCCACCTTCGCCCCCGGAAAGCACAAGATTGTTCGATTAGAACTGTCAGGACCACAAACCACATTGTCAATCCCACGTACAATGCTACTCCCCGCTACAACTAATTTTCTTCTTCCCCCAGTTCCTATATCATCTGCGACTCGCCTCGTTTTGCATGCCTCTGGCCCCCTCTTTTTTCACCACCCTCCTTACCCCATCTGGCCTATCATCATCAGCAGCCACCTCTCCCCCTCAATGTCCCACTCACTCTCATCCCCAGTGGTATCGGAATCTAACACACTTAACCTGTTCTCTAAGCACCGCCTAGCAACCTTGGCAGCCTTACGCCGACTCTGGCCTGACTCTACGCAGTCCTGTCCTGACGCCACCTTCCGAATTTTCCTACTAGATCCCCCTTCCTCGGTTATACCCCCACATCAAGCATTCTTCCCCCACGTTTCCTACCTCCCTGTTTCCTCCTTGAGTCCACAACGACCTTCCATTCTCCTTCCACCTCCCCATCATATGTAACCTTCATTGGTATTACTCCAGACACCAGCCCTCCCCAACTTCCCCTTCAACTCCGCAATTTCCCGCTCGAACCCAACACACTTCTCTAACAACTGTAAAATATCCCTGCAGTTGGCACACACCCCACTACTATCCATTGACCGACCCCCACCATACCTCATATCACACTGCCTGCACGCCTGTGTATCCTCAATATCCCCCATCTGCACCTGCTCCCCTCGACTCACCTCTTCCTGACCCCCTTTAATACCCATACTCACCTCCGTCTGGACATCCGTCCAGCACTTACCATTCATGTTTACAAATATTTATATGACCTAAAGGACCGAAATCAGAAAAATACCAAACACACGAAAAAAGGCAACTAAAGTAAATAAATGTGAACTCGGGAAAACCTATCGCCTGAACTTCCTTATTTCACCCCTATCATCCTTCCCTAACACACATACAAACTAAATATATAATACACTTTCCTGAAATAAAACTAATAAAAAATAAATACTTATAAACAACTCTGTGTAAACTATCTTGACTTCTCTTCGTGAGTAGTATTCAGAATCCATGGTATTATATCTAGATGGGAGATATCAAATTTTTCTGCATTTCGTTGAAAAACATGGCTGCCACCATTCATCTTTGATTTGACATATAAATTGTCAACAATTCCATTAGTACACCCAACAGGCCACATTCCTCTCCCGATTTTTTTCAGATTTCATATGTAGCTTTGGTGTGATGTCTTTTCTGTAGAAACTTGAGTGAATGCCTTGGCATTACTGGATCTTTCTATTTAGTTCAGTCCCTTCTTGTACACCACCTTACTTTTCCACCTTACTTATTCGCTCAATTTTACAACGTCAAGTATGAGCTATTGGGATGGATTGCGATCCATTGTACGTCCGTACGTACGCACTCCTGTCCATCCACTATTCCTTTAGCACACCCTACAGGCTGCAGCTCTCACCTGATCAGTTCCAAATTTCATACGTGGATTTAGGGCAATGTCCAGAAGGGAACTAACAATTTTTTTTTAGAATTTGGCCATCTTGGATTTGGATATAAATTGTCCAACATTTCCTTTGGCACACCCTACAGGCTGCAGCTCTCATCCGATCAGTCCCAAATTTCATATGTAGGCAATGAGGGCAATGTCTACAGTTCAAATGAGAATCCATTTATCTACAAAAAAAAAACAATGGTCGTGTAAAGAATAAAATAAATGATAACATTTTGTCAATGTTTATCAGTGATACAAAACTTTTTATGAACTATGCACTGTTTAAAAACGTTTGCTGAGAATTCAATGTTATTGATGCAAAAAATACTGTAAGGCCTTTGAGAGTTTATAAAGTGATTCTCGGGTATTGAGTTTTAGCTCAACTTGACAACGTCAAGTATGAGCTATTTAGATGGGTTGCAATCTGTCCTCCATCCGTACATCTGTCCATCCACTATTCCTTTAGCACACCTTACAGGTCGCAGCTCTCACTCGATCAGTTCCAAATTTCATATGTGGCTTTGGGGCAATGTCTAGATGGGAGCTAACTAATTTTTCAGAATTTCGTTGAAAAACATGGCCACCAGTGGCCATCTTAGATTTGGCATATAAATTGTCAACAATTCCATTAGCATACCATACAGGCCACAGCAGCCATCTTGGTTTGGCATATGAATTGTCAATAATTCCATTATAGTACATCCAGCAGGCCATATCGTTTATCCAATCTTTTTCAAATTTCATATGTAGTTTTGGTGTGATGTCTAGATGGGAACTATCAATTTTTTCTGAATTTTGTTGGAAAACATGGCTGCCAGAAGCCATCTTGGATTTGGCATATAAATAATTGTCAACAATCCCATTAGCACATCCTGCAGGCCACATCCCTCACCCCCATCTTTTTTAAAATTTCACATGTACCTTTGGTGTGATGTCTAGATGGGAGCTATCAGATTTTTCTGAATTTCGTTGAAAAATATGACCGTCAGTGGCCATCTTGGATTTGGCATATAAATTGTCAGCAATTCCATTAGATCTTTTTCAAATTCCATATGTAGCTTTCGCGTGATGCCTTTTCGGTAGAAACTTGAGTGAATGACTTGGCATTACTGGATCTTTCTATTTTAGTTCAGTCCCTTCTTAGACAAGTTGAGCTACAGTGTCATTGACACTTTCATTTTATTGTATCCACATGTTCAGCTATCTCTGGTATACTCATGTTAATCTAGAAACAGAAGAGGGTGTTTCCTATTTTATAAAGAATAGAAACTCTAAATTAACAATAAGCTTATTACTGGTCTGGTGCAAAATGAACTAATGTTAACCTAAATCCTTTAGACTTTACATAGAATTCATATCTGAGGAGTTGATAAACAGCTGCCAATTGAACGTCCAAATACAGCAAAGATAACGGTGTTTATCAGCAAAAAGAATGTCTGACTAAAAATGACCATGTTCCTCCAGGGCTCATTTATCGGATTTAGTGCAAGCAAGCACAAAATCCAGAGTACACCAAAACACAGATAAAAACCTTTAGACAAACATTTCACCTGCTACAAATGCTTTCATTATGCTACTGATGTTTGTAAACAAGGCTTCAGTTCTACCTACCCAAAACAATTGAATATTTTAAATTAAAAAATTAAACCATACAAGCACTGAGTGGCTAAAATTTAGGGGCCTGTGAAGCTTCAAGAGGCTATTCTATTTAATTCAAAATCAACCTTTTATTCCATTTTAGTTGCACCGGTTTGAACATATTTGTTTGAATTAGCATGAAGCTCTCACGATCCCACTATGTGTCTTCTCTTGAACTCTTGTTCAGGAGACTTGATAAGAGAAGAGTTCAAGGAAGTTCCATTCTCCAATCCCACTTCCTCATTATACTCCCCGTGAATCTTGTTCTTTTAGACTGGTATTTTGGGCATTCTATAAGAAAGTGTTCCAAGGTCTCCACCAAGCCCAAATTACACATCTGGCACTCATTTCACTGTTTTTCCCAATTTTTCCCCTCAGCTCCAGGGACCGCGACCTCAGCTTGAATAACAGTGACCCCCACCCACCCCCCCCCCCCCCCCAAAGGTGCCATCAAGGTACTCTTCAAAACCTGGCTTCTCTTTATCACACAGGCCACCAAAAGACCTCTTTGATTTGACGCCCTCTCGCCAATTACGGTTACAATCCTCCATGACCCTTTCTCTGACGAATTTTTTACCCTGGTTTGCCCCAACGTCCAGGTCCGAGATATCCAATGAGTAGTTCTCTACTAGCTCCCTCACTTGGACAATCCACCCCGTCTTGATATTTGAGTTGAAAAGTCTCAGGAACATTACTTTACACCATCGGCTGTCGGGGAGAATTACCAAATAATTAAGATAACCGAGTTTCAACAGGTCTATCCTGTCCTTGATCCTCATCCACCCAAGCTCACCCCTGATTGCTTCTAGCGCTGCGGCATTACTCGACCCCGTTATCCATCGGCCTGCATCGTTCTGTAGGATTTCCAAGCTCTTTACGGCCGTCTGGTTTAGGGGTACCACTTCCGTACCGTAAGTTATACTTGGCAGACCCACCATTTCCCAAATGGTTTTCCCCACGAAAACCTTATTGAAACTGTTTCTCCCTATAAGTTTCATTTGGTTAAGGATTCGCTTCCCCTTCAGAATCAATTTATTTGTGTGGCTTCGGTAGATGCCTCTTCCTGTAATGTTTATATTTACCCCCCAAATACTCGTAATCACCTGTTTCTCCTACACTGAGAAGTTTGCTGCTACCTTCCGAAATGCAGAACTCACCCACTCTCCACCTTCGAGTGTGGTCCACTTTGCGGCCCACAGGTATAACTTTGCTCTTGCTTTCATTAAGTTCGAGTCTCCATTTGCACCCATATTTCCCAACAATTCCCAGCATTTTCGTTAGCCCCTCTTCGCTTTCTGACACTAGTACCATATCGTTTGCAAAAAATAGCCCTGGGATCTTTAAGTCCCCAACTGCTACCCCATCGTCGCTATGCAGGAAGGAGTTCATCTCCTAAACCTTTGATGTACAATGCAAACAGAATTGACGAAAGGATACACCCCTGTTTTAGGCCTATCCCCATCGGCACACGTTTTGTTGTAATGTTTCCCACAAGCTAAGTTTACTCTGTACGTCTTTATATAATGCTTTCATAATTCCAACAAACTCGCCTCCTAAGCCCAGAGCCTCCAGCACATACCCTCCCTCCATACTCTATCGTATGACTTTTTGACATCTAAAAAGGCCATAAATATCTTTTTCTTTTTTGCTTTCGCGAATTCTATCATTTGGGATAGCGTGAAAAGATAGTCAGTAACTCTCCTTTGCTTCCTGAAGCCATTCTGGATTTCTCCCAAAAAACCCTTCTCTTCAATCACCTCCTGTAGTCTCCTATATAGGACTTTACAGAAAACATTTCCAATGCTGCTACTGACAGAGATCCCTCGATAGTTATCCAAAACGTCTTTTCCCCCTTTTTGTGAATAAATGTCACTTTGCTTTCTCTCCACTCCTTTGGGACCTCTTGACTTTCTATGGCTAGATTGAATAGGGCAGTTAGGCTTTCCACGAATTCCTCTCCCCCCTTTTTGATAAACTCGTTAGGAATTTCATCCACGCCTCCCGCTTTTCCATCCCTTAATTTTCAAATCACCTTTCGCACCTCCTCCGTCTTAATTTCGCTGCACACGAAGTTCGATAGGTTTTCCTCGACCCGATTCGGACACTCAGGTGGGCTTCCCATGCCCCATCGCTTATCGTTTACCTTTTTCCCAGTGCTTGACTTGTTCTGATGCGACTTGATCTTGCTCGTCTGTAACTCTGCCATCTACTTTAATACTCTGTGGGTTACTTACTTCGTTACGTTCATTCACCCATTTCCAAAATACGTTCGAACTCGACCTCCCTGTCGTTCTTATCGTCCTAGTAAGACTGCTATTTCGCACTCTCCGATTATCGTTTTTAATCTTATTTACTTTATTTCGTGCTTGTTGGTATTCTTCCTTTGCTACTGTGGCCTCGTTGCTTTCCGTCCCCTTAAGTTTTCTACTTCTCCTGTATGCAGCTCATTTAGCTTTTCTACCCTTTATGGCCCTTTTCAGTTCTTCATTCACTCTGTACCCAAGTTCCCGTGTTGGCACCCTGATCTTTCCTACACTTTCCTTCCTGCCCCCACTAGGCTCGCAACTATGGCGTCGGCCATCTTCTGGACACTGCCCCCCCCCCCCCCCTTGGGTACGGTAACTACGGTTGCAAGCTTTGGTTTCAGTTTTTCATTGAACTTCGCCCAGTCAGCATCCTTTTTGAGTCCCCAAATCTCCTTAAAGCTTCCTTTGCTTTTTAATAGGTTTTTGGCCCTGATCGTCACTGTAATCAAGTTGTGATCACTATCCACCTCCATTTTACCCTCATCATCCACTTCTACCCCTATCACCCCCCTCCATAAATTAATATCTGTGAGAATGTAGTCGATTATTGATTTTCTGTCGTTCCTCTCCCAGGTCCATTTCTCCTTACACCTCGCGTCCCTGTTCAGAATCTTCAGGCCGAGCTCGTTTGTGAAGTTCAACAGCTTTCTTCCATTCCTGTTGACTTCCTTGTCCCCACCATCTATGCCTTCTTCATTATTACCTATGTGTCCGTTAAAGTCACCCATCAGAATTATACCGAGCCCCTTGTTTTGTAGTTCTGTGATATTGGACCTTAGTGTTGAGTATATCGAGTCATTCCACTCGGGTTTGCTTCCCCCACCGCACAGTACACAATCCCAAGGGCAATACTTTTGTTTCTCAGATTGATCCTTACCCATCCAATTTCTTTCGATACATCAGCCGAGGTGCTGACATCTTCCAGGTCTGTGATCAGCGACGTTTGTAAATCCTCTTTAATGTACATGCCTACCCCTCCCCCTTTTTTCTGGCCTTCCGTTCGTCCTACACCTATCCACACGCACCCCCTTACTTGATCTACCCGTTCCTCGTGTCTTACCTACGTTTCGCTTAAGCCCATGACGTCAAATTCCTCTGCCTCGATCAATGTAGCAATTTCGCTTACTTTCCGGTGGAGACCCTGGATGTTGCTATAACCCACTTTTAGGGTATCAAGATTCATTGGCTTCCGCCTACTGGTCCCATTATTATCTAGTCCCTGGATGTTTGTATATCCTATTTTGTGTATCTGTGCTTTCCTTGGAATGCTATTCCTATTGAAGTGAATTTTTGGTCTCTTTTCCTTATCCCCCTTATCCCATTTTTTGCAACTATGGTTCATAACACATTTCCTGTGTTCATTCTCTCCTTCTCTGTCCCCCCCCCCCCCCCTCCCCTCTCTATACCAAAAAGGTTCCACCACCTGCAACATATTTCTTCCTAAAACCTCCTTACCCCTTGGGCTAAGAAGGAGACCATTCCTTCCATATAGGTCCTTTCTGCTCCAAAATGACCCCCAATTGTCTACAAAAGGTATCCCAAGTTCCTTACAATACTCCCCCAATTCCTCGTTGACCCCAATGATCCGCGAATTACGCTCGCCCCCACCACCTAGTACAAGGAGAAGCCCCGAAACCACTACCTGTGCATTCTTGGCATTCAGTTGAGTTATTAAGTCCTTGTAAGTCTCAATATGCTGAACTGATTTCCTCTCCCTGATGTTGTTGGTCCCCACGTGTACAACAACCATTGGGTCTGGGCCTGACCCCTTTACTAATCCACCCACTCTGTCCCTTAGGTCCTCCACCCTAACCCCCGGAAAACACAAATTGGTCCTGTTGACACTGTCGGGCCCACACACCACCCTATCTAACCCCCGCACCATACTACTCCCTGCAACCACCAACTGCCTCTTTCCTGTCCTACTACCCCTGTTACCCCTGTTACCACCTCTGTTCCCACTGGACCGGCTCGCAGTCTTGCACTCCGCCACACTAGCCTCCATGCCTACCTCCACCTCCACCTCTTCAGACCCCACCTGCTCCTCAGAATTCTCGAAACTACCTAACACACTGAATCTATTTTGGACACTGCACTCCACTCTTTGCCCACTCCCACTACAAGCCTCCTTGTCCTCGTTTACCACCTTCCTAACCTTCCCTCTGACTCCTGCCCTGACAGACGCTACATGGTCCTCGCTATCCCCCTCACTATCCGATTCTAAACGAATACGCCTTTTGGCCCCCCAACTCACACTACTAGCCTGGGGATTCGACTCTCTACTTCTCCCATACCCTCAACCCGACGCACCTTCCTATTCCCAAAAGACCCACTATCCACGTCAAAAATCCGCTTCCTGCTACCCACCACCTTCCAACCCCCATCGAATGCTACCCTAACCCCAGACTTTCCGGCCTTCCCCAGTTTCCCCCTCACCTCCTGCACTTCTTCCTCCAACTTTACATAGGCTTCTAACAGCTGCATTAACACTACGCAGATAGCGCACATTCCCAACTCCCCCAGCTCACGCCCATCCACATACACCATATCACAGTGCTTACACACTTTCGACCGCTGACCGTCCGTTGATATCTCACTAGCCCCCCCCCCCCCCCCCCCTCCCCCCGTGCTGGCCTCGACCACAGCCCCCACCTGTACACCTATACTAACTGTCTCAACGCTGCTGGTCTGAACCTCTCGCGCCAAGAAACACTTACCATCCATAGCAGCCATAGCCAAAATTGGAATGAGAAACTTAAAATTTTGAAAAAACCGGTCGAAATCGTAAACAAACAAAACACCGAAAATGACCCGCGCGAAGATAGGGAACACGCCACTTATATCCGATAAGAAACTAAACTAAACACTAATATAACACTAATATAACTATCTTTTTATTAAAAATCACATCTACACAACACTAAAACAATATTTATATCTACAGTAACACCTGGAAGAAAAGTATGGATAATTGAGCTAACTTTTGACAACTGAAATGAAAATACTCCCTGCTGGTTCCGAGATGGACACACCGACTGTGGCTTGAGACCCAGAGTTGAGGGAATTTGCCTGTGTGTTCTTATCTATATCGGTTTACCGCTAATTATTATATGCTAACCTGTGATTTATCGCAAATAAGCCTTTTTCGAAACTGTCATCTTGTATTTTAATCTATGCAGGGGAAACACCCAAACCGTCTTCTGGCAGAACCGTCCTCTGCAATTTGACCCAAAACCGGCCGCTATATTTAGCCCGAACCGTCCTTCATAGCACACGAACCGTCCTCTACAGAGCCCGAACCGACCTCTATGCAATTTGGCCCATACTGTCCTCTACAAATTGTGGTGGAATAGCATTTTCACAATATTTGCTTTTATTTTTAATACTTCCTTCGAAAACTATACCAAACATAATCATATATTGTCAACAAAAATGTTCTGAAAAATATAGTAATATATAATACATTTGATAACATTAAAATATTTATGAACTGTCGCTAGGTTAGATATGCATAATTTTAAATAAATTCTTGTCGGAGCGACGTTTATATTTGATCTTTGATATGAATAATTTAACGTTTACTTTTAAATAATTGTCGGAGCGACGTTTATAAATATTATTTTACTACCAGATGTTGAACATTTGTTAACAAAATGATATTTATGAACTGTCGCTTGGTTAGATATGAATATTTAACGTTTAATTTTGAATACTGTCGGAGCATTGTTTATAAATATTATTTTAGTTTAAACAATATTTATTTCCAATATACATAGATACTACATACAACAAAAACATATGTGTGGATTCGACAGGAAGCTGCAAGCTTATCAAGGTCGTTTCCACCAAAGTACAAATACTACTATGACAATCGAGGTGGCAACTACGTGTGTAATATTTTTATAACCCAACCTGTTGCCAATAGCTTCATACATATGTAAAAAATATTTCATTCGATTGGTTATAGAGAAACAGCTCGATGTTGGTTGGAAGTAAATTTACTAGATTGGATATAAGGTTAGGTAGAGGAAGGAGGAATATTCAGATCGAGGCAAGATATAGTACTGATGTTCTACGCTCAAAGGGGGCCTCGACGTTACTCCGAATCCAAGTCGGACAATAAGAGCCTAACCGGTGTCATCATTCGAATAAATATTATTTTACTACCAGATGTTGAACGTTTGGTAACAAAATGATATTTATGAATGTCAAGGTGATAGCTCAAAGTTGCGATTTTCTTGTTTGAAAGTGTAAATATTTTCGATAATCTTTCTGAATGGGTTAAACATAAAACGTAAAAATAGGTATATGGCGGACTCCGAAAACAGATCGGCAATAATTCAAATTCTGCTAATTAGGTTTGAAAGTTTAATGTCCGTTATGGCGCACTTGTTGAACGCCACATGGGCTATCTGATAATAGATCGATGGTAAGAGAGACAAGATTCTTTTCTGTAATCGTTATCTATGTAATTACAGCCAGTTAATATTTAATTGTAGAATGCAGTGCATCACATATGTTCTGGACACACACCCATATTACGCATCTATCCTGTCTCCGAAATGTCAAAAGATACCAAAATGCGAGTCTTTGAAAGGAACTTTAAAGCGAGTGGTAAATTAAGATAGATCTAAGCGGCCAAGTTCAAGAGAAGCGATTAACTGAGAATAAATGTTCTGGCAATCTAAATAAAATCGGGGGATTTCTCGAAAACCTCATTCCAGCCAATTCCAGTTGGAAGGTATGTAAGGTTGTGGGTCGTTGCGAGTAGATGGGGAGGTCCCATTCCATAGGTTAGAGAAGGTGCCGCATCGGTGCGAAAGTATAGGCACGTTGTGATGTAGGGGTGCCACAGAGCTCATATTTAGAATAGGAGCAGTCGCGGGCTAAGTCGGTGGCCATATATGAGAATAAGATCAGGAACAGGAAGTACGAGCTCAGGGAGCTATATGCATTTAGGTAAACGGCATTACCTGTTTTAGAAGGCAAGACATACATAGGCAGTTGGCCTGAGGGCACTCAGAGAAGGTTCGAATTTGGCCTTGGCCGTCGAGGGTCATAGGCACCGGGATTGAAAGTCCGCGTATTGTCGTAACCCTGTGAGGGTTGCAAGGAACCGATAGTTGTTTGTTAACGGTTGCGAACCGTAGTGGCATAGTAGCCAAAGAAGTAAAAGCTGTAACGTTGAGGTCTAGAGACCGTATTATGATCTTGAGTAAGCGCTTGAATAGCTCGCGAGTTAAAATAGTTTTAGGCGGTGCGAGAATTGGTGATGTTGAGAACACTTTGCAGAATATTATTATGTAAGCTTTGTTAAGTATATATCTGAAGGCGAAGAATAACTTAACCCCGTGAGAGCCAGGCAAGGCGCAAAGTGATCGTGAACAGTGGTAGACGCCGATTGAACTGTGATTGAACTGTGAGAACGCTGATAGAGTCACACAAGCAGAACATTATATGTGTTAAGTCCGGATGACTGTGAAGTAACCCTGTGAGGAAGAAGCAACGAGGAGTGAATAGACACTTTGTATGCATCACAAACCGTGAGGAAATGAAGATGATATGAAGTTGATCCAGCGGACCCAGCTAGCTGTGGGAGACGTCAAGGGCCCTAAAGAATAAACTTTTATCCGCGTAATTAGTGTATTCTTATGGATAATTTTTGTGAGTAATTTGTTTCATATTGGATTTCTTCGTACATGTAAATAAATAATCTTTTCAGTGAATCATCGTTGATCACCCTTTGGCGTTGTGAGCCACAGGCACCTTCAGGAACCCTAAGAGTCCCAAGCGGATAGGGCATTGATAAGGTGTCATGGTTTACGTTCGAACTGGGTTTCAGACGACAGTCACTGGCTGTCGGTTGAGCACTGATAAGAACATAAATTTTCCTCCACTCCATCATTCGAACATCAATTTAATAATAACATAACACTTTGGCCAGCGGCTGATTTGTCGTGGTTCTCGGACGAGAAGGCCTTGGTTACCCCTGAACTCCCAACTGCCTCCCTATTCCCACGCTTCTCCTCTCCTCCCAACACTCGAATTTAACCCCTTAATCCTGCGACAATGAACTCTCGCCAGGTTAGATATGAATAATTAACGTTTAATTTTGAATACTTGTCGGAGCAATGTTTATAAATATTATTTTACTACCAGATGTTGAACATTTGGTAACAAAATTATATTTATGAACTGACGCTAGTTAGATATGATAATATTACTCAATAACTACTAGGACAATACAAACAAGTACACAGAGAAAACGAAACAAACATTTCACAATTAATCACTTAATAACTACTAGGACAATACAAACAAGTATACAGAGATAACGAAAGAAACATTTCACAATTAATTACAATAACTTATTATTTACTCAAAATAATAAAAATTCACTTTAAAATATTAAAAAAAGATGGGAATAAATAATTTTTCTAGAGGACGGTTTGGGTCCATTAGCGGCCGGTTTGGGTCAAAATGTAGCAGCCGGTTTGGATAAAATTGCAGAGGATGGTTCGGTGTAATTCGGCCACAGGTCGCTGGGTGTAAACAAAGTGATTTCCATGTTCGTCGCGTTGAGTTCTGTGACAGCCAAGTCAACTAGTTTTGTGCTTTCGGCGTAGAACTGATCTTCGGGTGAATAACATTCATTGAGTGCCCCTGGGCTGAAGTGTTCACTAATCACGGTAAATCGTTACTGTTAGGAGTATTTTACCACCCACCCAGTAGTACTTCAGATGTTTGGGATGATATTGCGAAGTAGAGGTGTCAACAAGACGGGAATTCCCAAATCTGTAAAAGCGTCATCATTCAGTCAATCAGGTCAAAACTCAAAGAAACGTACCCCTGAGAAGCTATCACATCTTGAGGGCAAGACACAAAGGAAACGAACTGGTTCGCTTGGGGATGCTTGGGGTTGTTTCTATCTTGCCTTCGATGAATGAACCAGTGAGTCAAAACGGACGAAATTATTTTCAATACTGTGTCACAGAAACCTTTTATTGATAGACTTGTTCAACATTTGCCTGAATCTGATTCAATTAAAATTGACGCCATCCTCAGCAAGGAAAACTGCAAGACCAGCTTAATGAACTCTCTGTGTCAACCATTCCAGAGGCAATTTTTCAGGGACTTGATAAAATTGTGACTACTCACATACAACCGCCCATGGATGAAATGGAAATTCTGAGAGCCGAAAAATCTGAATCTGAAAGATCAACTGGAAACTTTAAATGCACGTGTGAACAAAGTTGAAAATAATACAGACTCCAAGCTGGATGAACAGGAACAATGTAGCCGTCGCAACTGCCTTGCGTTTCGGAATATACCCGTGAGTTCAACAAATCTACGTGAAATTAATAAGTCCACAAACAATACTGTACTGGATTTGGGCCGGAACTACCTGAGGACACCAATCACAGTGAATGACATTAGTAGGTCCAATGTGCTGGGCAAAGTGAGAACCACGCAAGGTAGAAAGACATGCAATGTGATCTGTCGTTTTGTTTCGTACCGACACTGCTATTCCGTGTATTCTAACAAGAAAGAACTGAAGAATAATCCTGATCGTATATTTGTTAGGGAGTCCCCGACTGAACGGAGAGGTTATTTAGTGTCGAAACTCGTAGCACTCAGAAAAGATAGGAAAATATTTTCGTTTTGGACTAATGACGGAAGAATTTTCGCCAAGAAGATGCTAGATGACACACCCAGAGTCGTGAACACAGAAGCAGACATTGCCGGTATGCTTTAAGTTGCCTAACCAAAATAATAATAAATAAATAATAAAACTGTGTACGTAGACTAAGTCTAACTCAAAATACTATGACATGGCTGCTGCAGGGCAGCCACGCTGAAGTTTAAACCCAAACCAAAAATAATGTAAAACTATGAAAAACATAACGTAAAACTGATTCGCAGGTCAACGTTCGTATTAATGCCTCCATTATATGTACATCATGTGTACAGCTTTATTATCTTGGCTTCATGTACTTATCCAAATTTGAAAACTTAGATCAACGTTCATATCAATGCCCTCCATCTATGTGCAGCCATATCATCTTGTGTTCGTATATTTATGCAAATATTCCTTGAAAATTCCGTTTGTTCTCAAACTGTGACATGGCTGCTGCAGAGCATTCACGCTACATTTTGAGCACAAATTGAAACATAATACGACATTTTTGCCCAGATCAATGTACATATTGATGCATCGTGTACTTATCTAAATTTGAAAATTTAGATCAACGCCCATATTAATGCCCTCCACTATGCGCAGCCATATCACCTTGCGTTCGTGTATTTATGCAAATATTCCTTGACAATGCCACATGGAAATGTACACAATTTAATGGAATTTCCGTTTGTTCTCAAACTGTGGCATGGCTGTTACAAACTGAAACATAATACAAAAAGTGATATCCAGATCAATGTAAATATTAATGCTTCGTGTACTTCTCCAGATTTGAAAACTTAGATCAAAGTTCATATTAATGCCCTCCACTATATGCAGTCATATTATCTTGCGTCCATGCATTTATGCAAATATTCCTTGACAATGTCACATGGAAATGTACACAACTTAAAGGAATTTCCGTTTGTTCTCAAACTGTGGCATGACTACTGCACAACAGCCACGCTACATTTTGAGTACAAACTGAAAAACAATTCACAATTGATACTCAGATCATTGTACATATTAATTCTTCGTGCACTTCTCCAAATATTAAAATTTAGATCAAAGTTCTTATTAATTGTTATAGCCCCCATATTATATTGAGATTGATATATCCTTAGTGGATAATTATTTTGAGATTAATATTTTCTGACTGGTCTCACTCATTTGCACTCAGTGGCCTTGTTTACATATTGTTACACTGATCTATTGTACAAATAGCTGTTGGTTGTTTAAGTTGGCCAAGGAACTTGTTTACTTGAACTATGACAGAATCACCTAGAAACTGTTAGAAGTTTGTAGAATTTTCATCTTCATCCAGCATTTTCGTTAGCCCCTCTTCGCTTTCTGACACTAGTACCATATCGTTTGCAAAAAATAGCCCTGGGATCTTTAAGTCCCCAACTGCTACCCCCCTCGTCGCTATGCAGGAAGGAGTTCATCTCCTAAACCTTTGATGTACAATGCAAACAGAATTGACGAAAGGATACACCCCTGTTTTAGGCCTATCCCCATCGGCACACGTTTTGTTGTAATGTTTCCCACAAACTAAGTTTACTCTGTACGTCTTTATATAATGCTTTCATAATTCCAACAAACTCGCCTCCTAAGCCCAGAGCCTCCAGCACATACCCTCCCTCCATACTCTATCGTATGCCTTTTTGACATCTAAAAAGGCCATAAACATCTTTTTCTTTTTTGCTTTCGCGAATTCTATCATTTGGGATAGCGTGAAAAGATAGTCAGTAACTCTCCTTTGCTTCCTGAAGCCATTCTGGATTTCTCCCAAAAAACCCTTCTCTTCAATCACCTCCTGTAGTCTCCTATATAGGACTTTACAGAAAACATTTCCAATGCTGCTACTGACAGAGATCCCTCGATAGTTATCCAAAACGTCTTTTCCCCCTTTTTGTGAATAAATGTCACTTTGCTTTCCCTCCACTCCGTTGGGACCTCTTGACTTTCTATGGCTAGATTGAATAGGGCAGTTAGGCTTTCCACGAATTCCTCTCCCCCCTTTTTGATAAACTCGTTAGGAATTTCATCCACGCCTCCCGCTTTTCCATCCCTTAATTTTTAAATCACCTTTCGCACCTCCTCCGTCTTAATTTCGCTGCACACGAAGTTCGATAGGTTTTCCTCGACCCGATTCGGACACTCAGGTGGGCTTCCAATGCCCCATCGCTTATCGTTTACCTTTTTCCCAGTGCTTGACTAGTTCTGATGCGACTTGATCTTGCTCGTCTGTAACTCTGCCATCTACTTTAATACTCTGTGGGTTACTTACTTCGTTACGTTCATTCACCCATTTCCAAAATACGTTCGAACTCGACCTCCCTGTCGTTCTTATCGTCCTAGTAAGACTGCTATTTCGCACTCTCCGATTATCGTTTTTAATCTTATTTACTTTATTTCGTGCTTGTTGGTATTCTTCCTTTGCTACTGTGGCCTCGTTGCTTTCCGTCCCCTTAAGTTTTCTACTTCTCCTGTATGCAGCTCATTTAGCTTTTCTACCCTTTATGGCCCTTTTCAGTTCTTCATTCACTCTGTACCCAAGTTCCCGTGTTGGCACCCTGATCTTTCCTACACTTTCCTTCCTGCCCCCACTAGGCTCGCAACTATGGCGTCGGCCATCTTCTGGACACTGCCCCCCCCCCCCCCTTGGGTACGGTAACTACGGTTGCAAGCTTTGGTTTCAGTTTTTCATTGAACTTCGCCCAGTCAGCATCCTTTTTGAGTCCCCAAATCTCCTTAAAGCTTCCTTTGCTTTTTAATAGGTTTTTGGCCCTGATCGTCACTGTAATCAAGTTGTGATCACTATCCACCTCCATTTTACCCTCATCATCCACTTCTACCCCTATCACCCCCCTCCATAAATTAATATCTGTGAGAATGTAGTCGATTATTGATTTTCTGTCGTTCCTTTCCCAGGTCCATTTCTCCTTACACCTCGCGTCCCTGTTCAGAATCTTCAGGCCGAGCTCGTTTGTGAAGTTCAACAGCTTTCTACCATTCCTGTTGACTTCCTTGTCCCCACCATCTATGCCTTCTTCATTATTACCTATGTGTCCGTTAAAGTCACCCATCAGAATTATACCGAGCCCCTTGTTTTGTAGTTCTGTGATATTGGACCTTAGTGTTGAGTATATCGAGTCATTCCACTCGGGTTTGCTTCCCCCACCGCACAGTACACAATCCCAAGGGCAATACTTTTGTTTCTCAGATTGATCCTTACCCATCCAATTTCTTTCGATACATCAGCCGAGGTGCTGACATCTTCCAGGTCTGTGATCAGCGACGGTTGTAAATCCTCTTTAATGTACATGCCTACCCCTCCCCCTTTTTTCTGGCCTTCCGTTCGTCCTACACCTATCCACACGCACCCCCTTACTTGATCTACCCGTTCCTCGTGTCTTACCCACGTTTCGCTTAAGCCCATGACGTCAAATTCCTCTGCCTCGATCAATGTAGCAATTTCGCTTACTTTCCGGTGGAGACCCTGGATGTTGCTATAACCCACTTTTAGGGTATCAAGATTCATTGGCTTCCGCCTACTGGTCCCATTATTATCTAGTCCCTGGATGTTTGTATATCCTATTTTGTGTATCTGTGCTTTCCTTGGAATGCTATTCCTATTGAAGTGAATTTTTGGTCTCTTTTCCTTATCCCCCTTATCCCATTTTTTGCAACTATGGTTCATAACACATTTCCTGTGTTCATTCTCCCCTTCTCTGTCCCCCCCCCCCCTCCCCTCTCTATACCAAAAAGGTTCCACCACCTGCAACATATTTCTTCCTAAAACCTCCTTACCCCTTGGGCTAAGAAGGAGACCATTCCTTCCATATAGGTCCTTTCTGCCCCAAAATGACCCCCAATTGTCTACAAAAGGTATCCCAAGTTCCTTACAATACTCCCCCAATTCCTCGTTGACCCCAATGATCCGCGAATTACGCTCGCCCCCACCACCTAGTACAAGGAGAAGCCCCGAAACCACTACCTGTGCATTCTTGGCATTCAGTTGAGTTATTAAGTCCTTGTAAGTCTCAATATGCTGAACTGATTTCCTCTCCCTGATGTTGTTGGTCCCCACGTGTACAACAACCATTGGGTCTGGGCCTGACCCCTTTACTAATCCACCCACTCTGTCCCTTAGGTCCTCCACCCTAACCCCCGGAAAACACAGATTGGTCCTGTTGACACTGTCGGGCCCACACACCACCCTATCTAACCCCCGCACCATACTACTCCCTGCAACCACCAACTGCCTCTTTCCTGTCCTACTACCCCTGTTACCCCTGTTACCACCTCTGTTCCCACTGGACCGGCTCGCAGTCTTGCACTCCGCCACACTAGCCTCCATGCCTACCTCCACCTCCACCTCTTCAGACCCCACCTGCTCCTCAGAATTCTCGAAACTACCTAACACACTGAATCTATTTTGGACACTGCACTCCACTCTTTGCCCACTCCCACTACAAGCCTTCTTGTCCTCGTTTACCACCTTCCTAACCTCCCCTCTGACTCCTGCCCTGACAGACGCTACATGGTCCTCGCTATCCCCCTCACTATCCGATTCTAAACGAATACGCCTTTTGGCCCCCCAACTCACACTACTAGCCTGGGGATTCGACTCTCTACTTCTCCCATACCCTCAACCCGACGCACCTTCCTATTCCCAAAAGACCCACTATCCACGTCAAAAATCCGCTTCCTGCTACCCACCACCTTCCAACCCCCATCGAATGCTACCCTAACCCCAGACTTTCCGGCCTTCCCCAGTTTCCCCCTCACCTCCTGCACTTCTTCCTCCAACTTTACATAGGCTTCTAACAGCTGCATTAACACTACGCAGATAGCGCACATTCCCAACTCCCCCAGCTCACGCCCATCCACATACACCATATCACAGTGCTTACACACTTTCGACCGCTGACCGTCCGTTGATATCTCACTAGCCCCCCCCCCCCTCCCCCCGTGCTGGCCTCGACCACAGCCCCCACCTGTACACCTATACTAACTGTCTCAACGCTGCTGGTCTGAACCTCTCGCGCCAAGAAACACTTACCATCCATAGCAGCCATAGCCAAAATTGGAATGAGAAACTTAAAATTTTGAAAAAACCGGTCGAAATCGTAAACAAACAAAACACCGAAAATGACCCGCGCGAAGATAGGGAACACGCCACTTATATCCGATAAGAAACTAAACTAAACACTAATATAACACTAATATAACTATCTTTTTATTAAAAATCACATCTACACAACACTAAAACAATATTTATATCTACAGTAACACCTGGAAGAAAAGTATGGATAATTGAGCTAACTTTTGACAACTGAAATGAAAATACTCCCTGTTGGTTCCGAGATGGACACACCGACTGTGGCTTGAGACCCAGAGTTGAGGGAATTTGCCTGTGTGTTCTTATCTATATCGGTATACCGCTAATTATTATATGCTAACCTGTGATTTATCGCAAATAAGCCTTTTTCGAAACTGTCATCTTGTATTTTAATCTATGCAGGGGAAACACCCAAACCGTCTTCTGGCAGAACCGTCCTCTGCAATTTGACCCAAACCGGCCGCTATATTTAGCCCGAACCGTCCTTCATAGCACACGAACCGTCCTCTACAGAGCCCGAACCGACCTCTATGCAATTTGGCCCATACTGTCCTCTACAAATTGTGGTGGAATAGCATTTTCACAATATTTGCTTTTATTTTTAATACTTCCTTCGAAAACTATACCAAACATAATCATATATTGTCAACAAAAATGTTCTGAAAAATATAGTAATATATAATACATTTGATAACATTAAAATATTTATGAACTGTCGCTAGGTTAGATATGCATAATTTTAAATAAATTCTTGTCGGAGCGACGTTTATATTTGATCTTTGATATGAATAATTTAACGTTTACTTTTAAATAATTGTCGGAGCGACGTTTATAAATATTATTTTACTACCAGATGTTGAACATTTGTTAACAAAATGATATTTATGAACTGTCGCTTGGTTAGATATGAATATTTAACGTTTAATTTTGAATACTGTCGGAGCATTGTTTATAAATATTATTTTAGTTTAAACAATATTTATTTCCAATATACATAGATACTACATACAACAAAAACATATGTGTGGATTCGACAGGAAGCTGCAAGCTTATCAAGGTCGTTTCCACCAAAGTACAAATACTACTATGACAATCGAGGTGGCAACTACGTGTGTAATATTTTTATAACCCAACCTGTTGCCAATAGCTTCATACATATGTAAAAAAATATTTCATTCGATTGGTTATAGAGAAACAGCTCGATGTTGGTTGGAAGTAAATTTACTAGATTGGATATAAGGTTAGGTAGAGGAAGGAGGAATATTCAGATCGAGGCAAGATATAGTACTGATGTTCTACGCTCAAAGGGGGCCTCGACGTTACTCCGAATCCAAGTCGGACAATAAGAGCCTAACCGGTGTCATCATTCGAATAAATATTATTTTACTACCAGATGTTGAACGTTTGGTAACAAAATGATATTTATGAATGTCAAGGTGATAGCTCAAAGTTGCGATTTTCTTGTTTGAAAGTGTAAATATTTTCGATAATCTTTCTGAATGGGTTAAACATAAAACGTAAAAATAGGTATATGGCGGACTCCGAAAACAGATCGGCAATAATTCAAATTCTGCTAATTAGGTTTGAAAGTTTAATGTCCGTTATGGCGCACTTGTTGAACGCCACATGGGCTATCTGATAATAGATCGATGGTAAGAGAGACAAGATTCTTTTCTGTAATCGTTATCTATGTAATTACAGCCAGTTAATATTTAATTGTAGAATACAGTGCATCACATATGTTCTGGACACACACCCATATTACGCATCTATCCTGTCTCCGAAATGTCAAAAGATACCAAAATGCGAGTCTTTGAAAGGAACTTTAAAGCGAGTGGTAAATTAAGATAGATCTAAGCGGCCAAGTTCAAGAGAAGCGATTAACTGAGAATAAATGTTCTGGCAATCTAAATAAAATCGGGGGATTTCTCGAAAACTTCATTCCAGCCAATTCCAGTTGGAAGGTATGTAAGGTTGTGGGTCGTTGCGAGTAGATGGGGAGGTCCCATTCCATAGGTTAGAGAAGGTGCCGCATCGGTGCGAAAGTATAGGCACGTTGTGATGTAGGGGTGCCACAGAGCTCATATTTAGAATAGGAGCAGTCGCGGGCTAAGTCGGTGGCCATATATGAGAATAAGATCAGGAACAGGAAGTACGAGCTCAGGGAGCTATATGCATTTAGGTAAACGGCATTACCTGTTTTAGAAGGCAAGACATACATAGGCAGTTGGCCTGAGGGCACTCAGAGAAGGTTCGAATTTGGCCTTGGCCGTCGAGGGTCATAGGCACCGGGATTGAAAGTCCGCGTATTGTCGTAACCCTGTGAGGGTTGCAAGGAACCGATAGTTGTTTGTTAACGGTTGCGAACCGTAGTGGCATAGTAGCCAAAGAAGTAAAAGCTGTAACGTTGAGGTCTAGAGACCGTATTATGATCTTGAGTAAGCGCTTGAATAGCTCGCGAGTTAAAATAGTTTTAGGCGGTGCGAGAATTGGTGATGTTGAGAACACTTTGCAGAATATTATTATGTAAGCTTTGTTAAGTATATATCTGAAGGCGAAGAATAACTTAACCCCGTGAGAGCCAGGCAAGGCGCAAAGTGATCGTGAACAGTGGTAGACGCCGATTGAACTGTGATTGAACTGTGAGAACGCTGATAGAGTCACACAAGCAGAACATTATATGTGTTAAGTCCGGATGACTGTGAAGTAACCCTGTGAGGAAGAAGCAACGAGGAGTGAATAGACACTTTGTATGCATCACAAACCGTGAGGAAATGAAGATGATATGAAGTTGATCCAGCGGACCCAGCTAGCTGTGGGAGACGTCAAGGGCCCTAAAGAATAAACTTTTATCCGCGTAATTAGTGTATTCTTATGGATAATTTTTGTGAGTAATTTGTTTCATATTGGATTTCTTCGTACATGTAAATAAATAATCTTTTCAGTGAATTATCGTTGATCACCCTTTGGCGTTGTGAGCCACAGGCACCTTCAGGAACCCTAAGAGTCCCAAGCGGATAGGGCATTGATAAGGTGTCATGGTTTACGTTCGAACTGGGTTTCAGACGACAGTCACTGGCTGTCGGTTGAGCACTGATAAGAACATAAATTTTCCTCCACTCCATCATTCGAACATCAATTTAATAATAACATAACACTTTGGCCAGCGGCTGATTTGTCGTGGTTCTCGGACGAGAAGGCCTTGGTTACCCCTGAACTCCCAACTGCCTCCCTATTCCCACGCTTCTCCTCTCCTCCCAACACTCGAATTTAACCCCTTAATCCTGCGACAATGAACTCTCGCCAGGTTAGATATGAATAATTAACGTTTAATTTTGAATACTTGTCGGAGCAATGTTTATAAATATTATTTTACTACCAGATGTTGAACATTTGGTAACAAAATTATATTTATGAACTGACGCTAGTTAGATATGATAATATTACTCAATAACTACTAGGACAATACAAACAAGTACACAGAGAAAACGAAACAAACATTTCACAATTAATCACTTAATAACTACTAGGACAATACAAACAAGTATACAGAGATAACGAAAGAAACATTTCACAATTAATTACAATAACTTATTATTTACTCAAAATAATAAAAATTCACTTTAAAATATTAAAAAAAGATGGGAATAAATAATTTTTCTAGAGGACGGTTTGGGTCCATTAGCGGCCGGTTTGGGTCAAAATGTAGCAGCCGGTTTGGATAAAATTGCAGAGGATGGTTCGGTGTAATTCGGCCACAGGTCGCTGGGTGTAAACAAAGTGATTTCCATGTTCGTCGCGTTGAGTTCTGTGACAGCCAAGTCAACTAGTTTTGTGCTTTCGGCGTAGAACTGATCTTCGGGTGAATAACATTCATTGAGTGCCCCTGGGCTGAAGTGTTCACTAATCACGGTAAATCGTTACTGTTAGGAGTATTTTACCACCCACCCAGTAGTACTTCAGATGTTTGGGATGATATTGCGAAGTAGAGGTGTCAACAAGACGGGAATTCCCAAATCTGTAAAAGCGTCATCATTCAGTCAATCAGGTCAAAACTCAAAGAAACGTACCCCTGAGAAGCTATCACATCTTGAGGGCAAGACACAAAGGAAACGAACTGGTTCGCTTGGGGATGCTTGGGGTTGTTTCTATCTTGCCTTCGATGAATGAACCAGTGAGTCAAAACGGACGAAATTATTTTCAATACTGTGTCACAGAAACCTTTTATTGATAGACTTGTTCAACATTTGCCTGAATCTGATTCAATTAAAATTGACGCCATCCTCAGCAAGGAAAACTGCAAGACCAGCTTAATGAACTCTCTGTGTCAACCATTCCAGAGGCAATTTTTCAGGGACTTGATAAAATTGTGACTACTCACATACAACCGCCCATGGATGAAATGGAAATTCTGAGAGCCGAAAAATCTGAATCTGAAAGATCAACTGGAAACTTTAAATGCACGTGTGAACAAAGTTGAAAATAATACAGACTCCAAGCTGGATGAACAGGAACAATGTAGCCGTCGCAACTGCCTTGCGTTTCGGAATATACCCGTGAGTTCAACAAATCTACGTGAAATTAATAAGTCCACAAACAATACTGTACTGGATTTGGGCCGGAACTACCTGAGGACACCAATCACAGTGAATGACATTAGTATGTCCAATGTGCTGGGCAAAGTGAGAACCACGCAAGGTAGAAAGACATGCAATGTGATCTGTCGTTTTGTTTCGTACCGACACTGCTATTCCGTGTATTCTAACAAGAAAGAACTGAAGAATAATCCTGATCGTATATTTGTTAGGGAGTCCCCGACTGAACGGAGAGGTTATTTAGTGTCGAAACTCGTAGCACTCAGAAAAGATAGGAAAATATTTTCGTTTTGGACTAATGACGGAAGAATTTTCGCCAAGAAGATGCTAGATGACACACCCAGAGTCGTGAACACAGAAGCAGACATTGCCGGTATGCTTTAAGTTGCCTAACCAAAATAATAATAAATAAATAATAAAACTGTGTACGTAGACTAAGTCTAACTCAAAATACTATGACATGGCTGCTGCAGGGCAGCCACGCTGAAGTTTAAACCCAAACCAAAAATAATGTAAAACTATGAAAAACATAACGTAAAACTGATTCGCAGGTCAACGTTCGTATTAATGCCTCCATTATATGTACATCATGTGTACAGCTTTATTATCTTGGCTTCATGTACTTATCCAAATTTGAAAACTTAGATCAACGTTCATATCAATGCCCTCCATCTATGTGCAGCCATATCATCTTGTGTTCGTATATTTATGCAAATATTCCTTGAAAATTCCGTTTGTTCTCAAACTGTGACATGGCTGCTGCAGAGCATTCACGCTACATTTTGAGCACAAATTGAAACATAATACGACATTTTTGCCCAGATCAATGTACATATTGATGCATCGTGTACTTATCTAAATTTGAAAATTTAGATCAACGCCCATATTAATGCCCTCCACTATGCGCAGCCATATCACCTTGCGTTCGTGTATTTATGCAAATATTCCTTGACAATGCCACATGGAAATGTACACAATTTAATGGAATTTCCGTTTGTTCTCAAACTGTGGCATGGCTGTTACAAACTGAAACATAATACAAAAAGTGATATCCAGATCAATGTAAATATTAATGCTTCGTGTACTTCTCCAGATTTGAAAACTTAGATCAAAGTTCATATTAATGCCCTCCACTATATACAGTCATATTATCTTGCGTCCATGCATTTATGCAAATATTCCTTGACAATGTCACATGGAAATGTACACAACTTAAAGGAATTTCCGTTTGTTCTCAAACTGTGGCATGACTACTGCACAACAGCCACGCTACATTTTGAGTACAAACTGAAAAACAATTCACAATTGATACTCAGATCATTGTACATATTAATTCTTCGTGCACTTCTCCAAATATTAAAATTTAGATCAAAGTTCTTATTAATTGTTATAGCCCCCATATTATATTGAGATTGATATATCCTTAGTGGATAATTATTTTGAGATTAATATTTTGTCTGCATTTTCTGACTGGTCTCACTCATTTGCACTCAGTGGCCTTGTTTACATATTGTTACACTGATCTATTGTACAAATAGCTGTTGGTTGTTTAAGTTGGCCAAGGAACTTGTTTACTTGAACTATGACAGAATCACCTAGAAACTGTTAGAAGTTTGTAGAATTTTCATCTTCATCCAGCATTTTCGTTAGCCCCTCTTCGCTTTCTGACACTAGTACCATATCGTTTGCAAAAAATAGCCCTGGGATCTTTAAGTCCCCAACTGCTACCCCCTCGTCGCTATGCAGGAAGGAGTTCATCTCCTAAACCTTTGATGTACAATGCAAACAGAATTGACGAAAGGATACACCCCTGTTTTAGGCCTATCCCCATCGGCACACGTTTTGTTGTAATGTTTCCCACAAACTAAGTTTACTCTGTACGTCTTTATATAATGCTTTCATAATTCCAACAAACTCGCCTCCTAAGCCCAGAGCCTCCAGCACATACCCTCCCTCCATACTCTATCGTATGCCTTTTTGACATCTAAAAAGGCCATAAACATCTTTTTCTTTTTTGCTTTCGCGAATTCTATCATTTGGGATAGCGTGAAAAGATAGTCAGTAACTCTCCTTTGCTTCCTGAAGCCATTCTGGATTTCTCCCAAAAAACCCTTCTCTTCAATCACCTCCTGTAGTCTCCTATATAGGACTTTACAGAAAACATTTCCAATGCTGCTACTGACAGAGATCCCTCGATAGTTATCCAAAACGTCTTTTCCCCCTTTTTGTGAATAAATGTCACTTTGCTTTCCCTCCACTCCGTTGGGACCTCTTGACTTTCTATGGCTAGATTGAATAGGGCAGTTAGGCTTTCCACGAATTCCTCTCCCCCCTTTTTGATAAACTCGTTAGGAATTTCATCCACGCCTCCCGCTTTTCCATCCCTTAATTTTTAAATCACCTTTCGCACCTCCTCCGTCTTAATTTCGCTGCACACGAAGTTCGATAGGTTTTCCTCGACCCGATTCGGACACTCAGGTGGGCTTCCCATGCCCCATCGCTTATCGTTTACCTTTTTCCCAGTGCTTGACTAGTTCTGATGCGACTTGATCTTGCTCGTCTGTAACTCTGCCATCTACTTTAATACTCTGTGGGTTACTTACTTCGTTACGTTCATTCACCCATTTCCAAAATACGTTCGAACTCGACCTCCCTGTCGTTCTTATCGTCCTAGTAAGACTGCTATTTCGCACTCTCCGATTATCGTTTTTAATCTTATTTACTTTATTTCGTGCTTGTTGGTATTCTTCCTTTGCTACTGTGGCCTCGTTGCTTTCCGTCCCCTTAAGTTTTCTACTTCTCCTGTATGCAGCTCATTTAGCTTTTCTACCCTTTATGGCCCTTTTCAGTTCTTCATTCACTCTGTACCCAAGTTCCCGTGTTGGCACCCTGATCTTTCCTACACTTTCCTTCCTGCCCCCACTAGGCTCGCAACTATGGCGTCGGCCATCTTCTGGACACTGCCCCCCCCCCCCCCTTGGGTACGGTAACTACGGTTGCAAGCTTTGGTTTCAGTTTTTCATTGAACTTCGCCCAGTCAGCATCCTTTTTGAGTCCCCAAATCTCCTTAAAGCTTCCTTTGCTTTTTAATAGGTTTTTGGCCCTGATCGTCACTGTAATCAAGTTGTGATCACTATCCACCTCCATTTTACCCTCATCATCCACTTCTACCCCTATCACCCCCCTCCATAAATTAATATCTGTGAGAATGTAGTCGATTATTGATTTTCTGTCGTTCCTTTCCCAGGTCCATTTCTCCTTACACCTCGCGTCCCTGTTCAGAATCTTCAGGCCGAGCTCGTTTGTGAAGTTCAACAGCTTTCTACCATTCCTGTTGACTTCCTTGTCCCCACCATCTATGCCTTCTTCATTATTACCTATGTGTCCGTTAAAGTCACCCATCAGAATTATACCGAGCCCCTTGTTTTGTAGTTCTGTGATATTGGACCTTAGTGTTGAGTATATCGAGTCATTCCACTCGGGTTTGCTTCCCCCACCGCACAGTACACAATCCCAAGGGCAATACTTTTGTTTCTCAGATTGATCCTTACCCATCCAATTTCTTTCGATACATCAGCCGAGGTGCTGACATCTTCCAGGTCTGTGATCAGCGACGGTTGTAAATCCTCTTTAATGTACATGCCTACCCCTCCCCCTTTTTTCTGGCCTTCCGTTCGTCCTACACCTATCCACACGCACCCCCTTACTTGATCTACCCGTTCCTCGTGTCTTACCCACGTTTCGCTTAAGCCCATGACGTCAAATTCCTCTGCCTCGATCAATGTAGCAATTTCGCTTACTTTCCGGTGGAGACCCTGGATGTTGCTATAACCCACTTTTAGGGTATCAAGATTCATTGGCTTCCGCCTACTGGTCCCATTATTATCTAGTCCCTGGATGTTTGTATATCCTATTTTGTGTATCTGTGCTTTCCTTGGAATGCTATTCCTATTGAAGTGAATTTTTGGTCTCTTTTCCTTATCCCCCTTATCCCATTTTTTGCAACTATGGTTCATAACACATTTCCTGTGTTCATTCTCCCCTTCTCTGTCCCCCCCCCCCCTCCCCTCTCTATACCAAAAAGGTTCCACCACCTGCAACATATTTCTTCCTAAAACCTCCTTACCCCTTGGGCTAAGAAGGAGACCATTCCTTCCATATAGGTCCTTTCTGCCCCAAAATGACCCCCAATTGTCTACAAAAGGTATCCCAAGTTCCTTACAATACTCCCCCAATTCCTCGTTGACCCCAATGATCCGCGAATTACGCTCGCCCCCACCACCTAGTACAAGGAGAAGCCCCGAAACCACTACCTGTGCATTCTTGGCATTCAGTTGAGTTATTAAGTCCTTGTAAGTCTCAATATGCTGAACTGATTTCCTCTCCCTGATGTTGTTGGTCCCCACGTGTACAACAACCATTGGGTCTGGGCCTGACCCCTTTACTAATCCACCCACTCTGTCCCTTAGGTCCTCCACCCTAACCCCCGGAAAACACAGATTGGTCCTGTTGACACTGTCGGGCCCACACACCACCCTATCTAACCCCCGCACCATACTACTCCCTGCAACCACCAACTGCCTCTTTCCTGTCCTACTACCCCTGTTACCCCTGTTACCACCTCTGTTCCCACTGGACCGGCTCGCAGTCTTGCACTCCGCCACACTAGCCTCCATGCCTACCTCCACCTCCACCTCTTCAGACCCCACCTGCTCCTCAGAATTCTCGAAACTACCTAACACACTGAATCTATTTTGGACACTGCACTCCACTCTTTGCCCACTCCCACTACAAGCCTTCTTGTCCTCGTTTACCACCTTCCTAACCTCCCCTCTGACTCCTGCCCTGACAGACGCTACATGGTCCTCGCTATCCCCCTCACTATCCGATTCTAAACGAATACGCCTTTTGGCCCCCCAACTCACACTACTAGCCTGGGGATTCGACTCTCTACTTCTCCCATACCCTCAACCCGACGCACCTTCCTATTCCCAAAAGACCCACTATCCACGTCAAAAATCCGCTTCCTGCTACCCACCACCTTCCAACCCCCATCGAATGCTACCCTAACCCCAGACTTTCCGGCCTTCCCCAGTTTCCCCCTCACCTCCTGCACTTCTTCCTCCAACTTTACATAGGCTTCTAACAGCTGCATTAACACTACGCAGATAGCGCACATTCCCAACTCCCCCAGCTCACGCCCATCCACATACACCATATCACAGTGCTTACACACTTTCGACCGCTGACCGTCCGTTGATATCTCACTAGCCCCCCCCCCCCCTCCCCCCGTGCTGGCCTCGACCACAGCCCCCACCTGTACACCTATACTAACTGTCTCAACGCTGCTGGTCTGAACCTCTCGCGCCAAGAAACACTTACCATCCATAGCAGCCATAGCCAAAATTGGAATGAGAAACTTAAAATTTTGAAAAAACCGGTCGAAATCGTAAACAAACAAAACACCGAAAATGACCCGCGCGAAGATAGGGAACACGCCACTTATATCCGATAAGAAACTAAACTAAACACTAATATAACACTAATATAACTATCTTTTTATTAAAAATCACATCTACACAACACTAAAACAATATTTATATCTACAGTAACACCTGGAAGAAAAGTATGGATAATTGAGCTAACTTTTGACAACTGAAATGAAAATACTCCCTGTTGGTTCCGAGATGGACACACCGACTGTGGCTTGAGACCCAGAGTTGAGGGAATTTGCCTGTGTGTTCTTATCTATATCGGTATACCGCTAATTATTATATGCTAACCTGTGATTTATCGCAAATAAGCCTTTTTCGAAACTGTCATCTTGTATTTTAATCTATGCAGGGGAAACACCCAAACCGTCTTCTGGCAGAACCGTCCTCTGCAATTTGACCCAAACCGGCCGCTATATTTAGCCCGAACCGTCCTTCATAGCACACGAACCGTCCTCTACAGAGCCCGAACCGACCTCTATGCAATTTGGCCCATACTGTCCTCTACAAATTGTGGTGGAATAGCATTTTCACAATATTTGCTTTTATTTTTAATACTTCCTTCGAAAACTATACCAAACATAATCATATATTGTCAACAAAAATGTTCTGAAAAATATAGTAATATATAATACATTTGATAACATTAAAATATTTATGAACTGTCGCTAGGTTAGATATGCATAATTTTAAATAAATTCTTGTCGGAGCGACGTTTATATTTGATCTTTGATATGAATAATTTAACGTTTACTTTTAAATAATTGTCGGAGCGACGTTTATAAATATTATTTTACTACCAGATGTTGAACATTTGTTAACAAAATGATATTTATGAACTGTCGCTTGGTTAGATATGAATATTTAACGTTTAATTTTGAATACTGTCGGAGCATTGTTTATAAATATTATTTTAGTTTAAACAATATTTATTTCCAATATACATAGATACTACATACAACAAAAACATATGTGTGGATTCGACAGGAAGCTGCAAGCTTATCAAGGTCGTTTCCACCAAAGTACAAATACTACTATGACAATCGAGGTGGCAACTACGTGTGTAATATTTTTATAACCCAACCTGTTGCCAATAGCTTCATACATATGTAAAAAATATTTCATTCGATTGGTTATAGAGAAACAGCTCGATGTTGGTTGGAAGTAAATTTACTAGATTGGATATAAGGTTAGGTAGAGGAAGGAGGAATATTCAGATCGAGGCAAGATATAGTACTGATGTTCTACGCTCAAAGGGGGCCTCGACGTTACTCCGAATCCAAGTCGGACAATAAGAGCCTAACCGGTGTCATCATTCGAATAAATATTATTTTACTACCAGATGTTGAACGTTTGGTAACAAAATGATATTTATGAATGTCAAGGTGATAGCTCAAAGTTGCGATTTTCTTGTTTGAAAGTGTAAATATTTTCGATAATCTTTCTGAATGGGTTAAACATAAAACGTAAAAATAGGTATATGGCGGACTCCGAAAACAGATCGGCAATAATTCAAATTCTGCTAATTAGGTTTGAAAGTTTAATGTCCGTTATGGCGCACTTGTTGAACGCCACATGGGCTATCTGATAATAGATCGATGGTAAGAGAGACAAGATTCTTTTCTGTAATCGTTATCTATGTAATTACAGCCAGTTAATATTTAATTGTAGAATACAGTGCATCACATATGTTCTGGACACACACCCATATTACGCATCTATCCTGTCTCCGAAATGTCAAAAGGTACCAAAATGCGAGTCTTTGAAAGGAACTTTAAAGCGAGTGGTAAATTAAGATAGATCTAAGCGGCCAAGTTCAAGAGAAGCGATTAACTGAGAATAAATGTTCTGGCAATCTAAATAAAATCGGGGGATTTCTCGAAAACTTCATTCCAGCCAATTCCAGTTGGAAGGTATGTAAGGTTGTGGGTCGTTGCGAGTAGATGGGGAGGTCCCATTCCATAGGTTAGAGAAGGTGCCGCATCGGTGCGAAAGTATAGGCACGTTGTGATGTAGGGGTGCCACAGAGCTCATATTTAGAATAGGAGCAGTCGCGGGCTAAGTCGGTGGCCATATATGAGAATAAGATCAGGAACAGGAAGTACGAGCTCAGGGAGCTATATGCATTTAGGTAAACGGCATTACCTGTTTTAGAAGGCAAGACATACATAGGCAGTTGGCCTGAGGGCACTCAGAGAAGGTTCGAATTTGGCCTTGGCCGTCGAGGGTCATAGGCACCGGGATTGAAAGTCCGCGTATTGTCGTAACCCTGTGAGGGTTGCAAGGAACCGATAGTTGTTTGTTAACGGTTGCGAACCGTAGTGGCATAGTAGCCAAAGAAGTAAAAGCTGTAACGTTGAGGTCTAGAGACCGTATTATGATCTTGAGTAAGCGCTTGAATAGCTCGCGAGTTAAAATAGTTTTAGGCGGTGCGAGAATTGGTGATGTTGAGAACACTTTGCAGAATATTATTATGTAAGCTTTGTTAAGTATATATCTGAAGGCGAAGAATAACTTAACCCCGTGAGAGCCAGGCAAGGCGCAAAGTGATCGTGAACAGTGGTAGACGCCGATTGAACTGTGATTGAACTGTGAGAACGCTGATAGAGTCACACAAGCAGAACATTATATGTGTTAAGTCCGGATGACTGTGAAGTAACCCTGTGAGGAAGAAGCAACGAGGAGTGAATAGACACTTTGTATGCATCACAAACCGTGAGGAAATGAAGATGATATGAAGTTGATCCAGCGGACCCAGCTAGCTGTGGGAGACGTCAAGGGCCCTAAAGAATAAACTTTTATCCGCGTAATTAGTGTATTCTTATGGATAATTTTTGTGAGTAATTTGTTTCATATTGGATTTCTTCGTACATGTAAATAAATAATCTTTTCAGTGAATTATCGTTGATCACCCTTTGGCGTTGTGAGCCACAGGCACCTTCAGGAACCCTAAGAGTCCCAAGCGGATAGGGCATTGATAAGGTGTCATGGTTTACGTTCGAACTGGGTTTCAGACGACAGTCACTGGCTGTCGGTTGAGCACTGATAAGAACATAAATTTTCCTCCACTCCATCATTCGAACATCAATTTAATAATAACATAACACTTTGGCCAGCGGCTGATTTGTCGTGGTTCTCGGACGAGAAGGCCTTGGTTACCCCTGAACTCCCAACTGCCTCCCTATTCCCACGCTTCTCCTCTCCTCCCAACACTCGAATTTAACCCCTTAATCCTGCGACAATGAACTCTCGCCAGGTTAGATATGAATAATTAACGTTTAATTTTGAATACTTGTCGGAGCAATGTTTATAAATATTATTTTACTACCAGATGTTGAACATTTGGTAACAAAATTATATTTATGAACTGACGCTAGTTAGATATGATAATATTACTCAATAACTACTAGGACAATACAAACAAGTACACAGAGAAAACGAAACAAACATTTCACAATTAATCACTTAATAACTACTAGGACAATACAAACAAGTATACAGAGATAACGAAAGAAACATTTCACAATTAATTACAATAACTTATTATTTACTCAAAATAATAAAAATTCACTTTAAAATATTAAAAAAAGATGGGAATAAATAATTTTTCTAGAGGACGGTTTGGGTCCATTAGCGGCCGGTTTGGGTCAAAATGTAGCAGCCGGTTTGGATAAAATTGCAGAGGATGGTTCGGTGTAATTCGGCCACAGGTCGCTGGGTGTAAACAAAGTGATTTCCATGTTCGTCGCGTTGAGTTCTGTGACAGCCAAGTCAACTAGTTTTGTGCTTTCGGCGTAGAACTGATCTTCGGGTGAATAACATTCATTGAGTGCCCCTGGGCTGAAGTGTTCACTAATCACGGTAAATCGTTACTGTTAGGAGTATTTTACCACCCACCCAGTAGTACTTCAGATGTTTGGGATGATATTGCGAAGTAGAGGTGTCAACAAGACGGGAATTCCCAAATCTGTAAAAGCGTCATCATTCAGTCAATCAGGTCAAAACTCAAAGAAACGTACCCCTGAGAAGCTATCACATCTTGAGGGCAAGACACAAAGGAAACGAACTGGTTCGCTTGGGGATGCTTGGGGTTGTTTCTATCTTGCCTTCGATGAATGAACCAGTGAGTCAAAACGGACGAAATTATTTTCAATACTGTGTCACAGAAACCTTTTATTGATAGACTTGTTCAACATTTGCCTGAATCTGATTCAATTAAAATTGACGCCATCCTCAGCAAGGAAAACTGCAAGACCAGCTTAATGAACTCTCTGTGTCAACCATTCCAGAGGCAATTTTTCAGGGACTTGATAAAATTGTGACTACTCACATACAACCGCCCATGGATGAAATGGAAATTCTGAGAGCCGAAAAATCTGAATCTGAAAGATCAACTGGAAACTTTAAATGCACGTGTGAACAAAGTTGAAAATAATACAGACTCCAAGCTGGATGAACAGGAACAATGTAGCCGTCGCAACTGCCTTGCGTTTCGGAATATACCCGTGAGTTCAACAAATCTACGTGAAATTAATAAGTCCACAAACAATACTGTACTGGATTTGGGCCGGAACTACCTGAGGACACCAATCACAGTGAATGACATTAGTAGGTCCAATGTGCTGGGCAAAGTGAGAACCACGCAAGGTAGAAAGACATGCAATGTGATCTGTCGTTTTGTTTCGTACCGACACTGCTATTCCGTGTATTCTAACAAGAAAGAACTGAAGAATAATCCTGATCGTATATTTGTTAGGGAGTCCCCGACTGAACGGAGAGGTTATTTAGTGTCGAAACTCGTAGCACTCAGAAAAGATAGGAAAATATTTTCGTTTTGGACTAATGACGGAAGAATTTTCGCCAAGAAGATGCTAGATGACACACCCAGAGTCGTGAACACAGAAGCAGACATTGCCGGTATGCTTTAAGTTGCCTAACCAAAATAATAATAAATAAATAATAAAACTGTGTACGTAGACTAAGTCTAACTCAAAATACTATGACATGGCTGCTGCAGGGCAGCCACGCTGAAGTTTAAACCCAAACCAAAAATAATGTAAAACTATGAAAAACATAACGTAAAACTGATTCGCAGGTCAACGTTCGTATTAATGCCTCCATTATATGTACATCATGTGTACAGCTTTATTATCTTGGCTTCATGTACTTATCCAAATTTGAAAACTTAGATCAACGTTCATATCAATGCCCTCCATCTATGTGCAGCCATATCATCTTGTGTTCGTATATTTATGCAAATATTCCTTGAAAATTCCGTTTGTTCTCAAACTGTGACATGGCTGCTGCAGAGCATTCACGCTACATTTTGAGCACAAATTGAAACATAATACGACATTTTTGCCCAGATCAATGTACATATTGATGCATCGTGTACTTATCTAAATTTGAAAATTTAGATCAACGCCCATATTAATGCCCTCCACTATGCGCAGCCATATCACCTTGCGTTCGTGTATTTATGCAAATATTCCTTGACAATGCCACATGGAAATGTACACAATTTAATGGAATTTCCGTTTGTTCTCAAACTGTGGCATGGCTGTTACAAACTGAAACATAATACAAAAAGTGATATCCAGATCAATGTAAATATTAATGCTTCGTGTACTTCTCCAGATTTGAAAACTTAGATCAAAGTTCATATTAATGCCCTCCACTATATACAGTCATATTATCTTGCGTCCATGCATTTATGCAAATATTCCTTGACAATGTCACATGGAAATGTACACAACTTAAAGGAATTTCCGTTTGTTCTCAAACTGTGGCATGACTACTGCACAACAGCCACGCTACATTTTGAGTACAAACTGAAAAACAATTCACAATTGATACTCAGATCATTGTACATATTAATTCTTCGTGCACTTCTCCAAATATTAAAATTTAGATCAAAGTTCTTATTAATTGTTATAGCCCCCATATTATATTGAGATTGATATATCCTTAGTGGATAATTATTTTGAGATTAATATTTTGTCTGCATTTTCTGACTGGTCTCACTCATTTGCACTCAGTGGCCTTGTTTACATATTGTTACACTGATCTATTGTACAAATAGCTGTTGGTTGTTTAAGTTGGCCAAGGAACTTGTTTACTTGAACTATGACAGAATCACCTAGAAACTGTTAGAAGTTTGTAGAATTTTCATCTTCATCCAGCATTTTCGTTAGCCCCTCTTCGCTTTCTGACACTAGTACCATATCGTTTGCAAAAAATAGCCCTGGGATCTTTAAGTCCCCAACTGCTACCCCCTCGTCGCTATGCAGGAAGGAGTTCATCTCCTAAACCTTTGATGTACAATGCAAACAGAATTGACGAAAGGATACACCCCTGTTTTAGGCCTATCCCCATCGGCACACGTTTTGTTGTAATGTTTCCCACAAACTAAGTTTACTCTGTACGTCTTTATATAATGCTTTCATAATTCCAACAAACTCGCCTCCTAAGCCCAGAGCCTCCAGCACATACCCTCCCTCCATACTCTATCGTATGCCTTTTTGACATCTAAAAAGGCCATAAACATCTTTTTCTTTTTTGCTTTCGCGAATTCTATCATTTGGGATAGCGTGAAAAGATAGTCAGTAACTCTCCTTTGCTTCCTGAAGCCATTCTGGATTTCTCCCAAAAAACCCTTCTCTTCAATCACCTCCTGTAGTCTCCTATATAGGACTT
This sequence comes from Pictodentalium vernedei, assembly GCA_031216915.1. Taxonomy (NCBI): domain Eukaryota; kingdom Metazoa; phylum Mollusca; class Scaphopoda; order Dentaliida; family Dentaliidae; genus Pictodentalium; species Pictodentalium vernedei. The sequence continues at coordinate 685,336,057 of CM062296.1, read as the reverse complement.
TACAGAAAACATTTCCAATGCTGCTACTGACAGAGATCCCTCGATAGTTATCCAAAACGTCTTTTCCCCCTTTTTGTGAATAAATGTCACTTTGCTTTCCCTCCACTCCGTTGGGACCTCTTGACTTTCTATGGCTAGATTGAATAGGGCAGTTAGGCTTTCCACGAATTCCTCTCCCCCCTTTTTGATAAACTCGTTAGGAATTTCATCCACGCCTCCCGCTTTTCCATCCCTTAATTTTTAAATCACCTTTCGCACCTCCTCCGTCTTAATTTCGCTGCACACGAAGTTCGATAGGTTTTCCTCGACCCGATTCGGACACTCAGGTGGGCTTCCCATGCCCCATCGCTTATCGTTTACCTTTTTCCCAGTGCTTGACTAGTTCTGATGCGACTTGATCTTGCTCGTCTGTAACTCTGCCATCTACTTTAATACTCTGTGGGTTACTTACTTCGTTACGTTCATTCACCCATTTCCAAAATACGTTCGAACTCGACCTCCCTGTCGTTCTTATCGTCCTAGTAAGACTGCTATTTCGCACTCTCCGATTATCGTTTTTAATCTTATTTACTTTATTTCGTGCTTGTTGGTATTCTTCCTTTGCTACTGTGGCCTCGTTGCTTTCCGTCCCCTTAAGTTTTCTACTTCTCCTGTATGCAGCTCATTTAGCTTTTCTACCCTTTATGGCCCTTTTCAGTTCTTCATTCACTCTGTACCCAAGTTCCCGTGTTGGCACCCTGATCTTTCCTACACTTTCCTTCCTGCCCCCACTAGGCTCGCAACTATGGCGTCGGCCATCTTCTGGACACTGCCCCCCCCCCCCCCTTGGGTACGGTAACTACGGTTGCAAGCTTTGGTTTCAGTTTTTCATTGAACTTCGCCCAGTCAGCATCCTTTTTGAGTCCCCAAATCTCCTTAAAGCTTCCTTTGCTTTTTAATAGGTTTTTGGCCCTGATCGTCACTGTAATCAAGTTGTGATCACTATCCACCTCCATTTTACCCTCATCATCCACTTCTACCCCTATCACCCCCCTCCATAAATTAATATCTGTGAGAATGTAGTCGATTATTGATTTTCTGTCGTTCCTTTCCCAGGTCCATTTCTCCTTACACCTCGCGTCCCTGTTCAGAATCTTCAGGCCGAGCTCGTTTGTGAAGTTCAACAGCTTTCTTCCATTCCTGTTGACTTCCTTGTCCCCACCATCTATGCCTTCTTCATTATTACCTATGTGTCCGTTAAAGTCACCCATCAGAATTATACCGAGCCCCTTGTTTTGTAGTTCTGTGATATTGGACCTTAGTGTTGAGTATATCGAGTCATTCCACTCGGGTTTGCTTCCCCCACCGCACAGTACACAATCCCAAGGGCAATACTTTTGTTTCTCAGATTGATCCTTACCCATCCAATTTCTTTCGATACATCAGCCGAGGTGCTGACATCTTCCAGGTCTGTGATCAGCGACGGTTGTAAATCCTCTTTAATGTACATGCCTACCCCTCCCCCTTTTTTCTGGCCTTCCGTTCGTCCTACACCTATCCACACGCACCCCCTTACTTGATCTAACCGTTCCTCGTGTCTTACCCACGTTTCGCTTAAGCCCATGACGTCAAATTCCTCTGCCTCGATCAATGTAGCAATTTCGCTTACTTTCCGGTGGAGACCCTGGATGTTGCTATAACCCACTTTTAGGGTATCAAGATTCATTGGCTTCCGCGTACTGGTCCCATTATTATCTAGTCCCTGGATGTTTGTATATCCTATTTTGTGTATCTGTGCTTTCCTTGGAATGCTATTCCTATTGAAGTGAATTTTTGGTCTCTTTTCCTTATCCCCCTTATCCCATTTTTTGCAACTATGGTTCATAACACATTTCCTGTGTTCATTCTCCCCTTCTCTGTCCCCCCCCCTCCCCTCTCTATACCAAAAAGGTTCCACCACCTGCAACATATTTCTTCCTAAAACCTCCTTACCCCTTGGGCTAAGAAGGAGACCATTCCTTCCATATAGGTCCTTTCTGCCCCAAAATGACCCCCAATTGTCTACAAAAGGTATCCCAAGTTCCTTACAATACTCCCCCAATTCCTCGTTGACCCCAATGATCCGCGAATTACGCTCGCCCCCACCACCTAGTACAAGGAGAAGCCCCGAAACCACTACCTGTGCATTCTTGGCATTCAGTTGAGTTATTAAGTCCTTGTAAGTCTCAATATGCTGAACTGATTTCCTCTCCCTGATGTTGTTGGTCCCCACGTGTACAACAACCATTGGGTCTGGGCCTGACCCCTTTACTAATCCACCCACTCTGTCCCTTAGGTCCTCCACCCTAACCCCCGGAAAACACAAATTGGTCCTGTTGACACTGTCGGGCCCACACACCACCCTATCTAACCCCCGCACCATACTACTCCCTGCAACCACCAACTGCCTCTTTCCTGTCCTACTACCCCTGTTACCCCTGTTACCACCTCTGTTCCCACTGGACCGGCTCGCAGTCTTGCACTCCGCCACACTAGCCTCCATGCCTACCTCCACCTCCACCTCTTCAGACCCCACCTGCTCCTCAGAATTCTCGAAACTACCTAACACACTGAATCTATTTTGGACACTGCACTCCACTCTTTGCCCACTCCCACTACAAGCCTTCTTGTCCTCGTTTACCACCTTCCTAACCTTCCCTCTGGCTCCTGCCCTGACAGACGCTACATGGTCCTCGCTATCCCCCTCACTATCCGATTCTAAACGAATACGCCTTTTGGCCCCCCAACTCACACTACTAGCCTGGGGATTCGACTCTCTACTTCTCCCATACCCTCAACCCGACGCACCTTCCTATTCCCAAAAGACCCACTGTCCACGTCAAAAATCCGCTTCCTGCTACCCACCACCTTCCAACCCCCATCGAATGCTACCCTAACCCCAGACTTTCCGGCCTTCCCCAGTTTCCCCCTCACCTCCTGCACTTCTTCCTCCAACTTTACATAGGCTTCTAACAGCTGCATTAACACTACGCAGATAGCGCACATTCCCAACTCCCCCAGCTCACGCCCATCCACATACACCATATCACAGTGCTTACACACTTTCGACCGCTGACCGTCCGTTGATATCTCACTAGCCCCCCCCCCCCCCCTCCCCCCGTGCTGGCCTCGACCACAGCCCCCACCTGTACACCTATACTAACTGTCTCAACGCTGCTGGTCTGAACCTCTCGCGCCAAGAAACACTTACCATCCATAGCAGCCATAGCCAAAATTGGAATGAGAAACTTAAAATTTTGAAAAAACCGGTCGAAATCGTAAACAAACAAAACACCGAAAATGACCCGCGCGAAGATAGGGAACACGCCACTTATATCCGATAAGAAACTAAACTAAACACTAATATAACACTAATGTAACTATCTTTTTATTAAAAATCACATCTACACAACACTAAAACAATATTTATATCTACAGTAACACCTGGAAGAAAAGTATGGATAATTGAGCTAACTTTTGACAACTGAAATGAAAATACTCCCTGTTGGTTCCGAGATGGACACACCGACTGTGGCTTGAGACCCAAAGTTGAGGGAATTTGCCTGTGTGTTCTTATCTATATCGGTATACCGCTAATTATTATATGCTAACCTGTGATTTATCGCAAATAAGCCTTTTTCGAAACTGTCATCTTGTATTTTAATCTGTGCAGGGGAAACACCCAAACCGTCTTCTGGCAGAACCGTCCTCTGCAATTTGACCCAAACCGGCCGCTATATTTAGCCCGAACCGTCCTTCATAGCACACGAACCGTCCTCTACAGAGCCCGAACCGACCTCTATGCAATTTGGCCCATACTGTCCTCTACAAATTGTGGTGGAATAGCATTTTCACAATATTTGCTTTTATTTTTAATACTTCCTTCGAAAACTATACCAAACATAATCATATATTGTCAACAAAAATGTTCTGAAAAATATAGTAATATATAATACATTTGATAACATTAAAATATTTATGAACTGTCGCTAGGTTAGATATGCATAATTTTAAATAAATTCTTGTCGGAGCGACGTTTATATTTGATCTTTGATATGAATAATTTAACGTTTACTTTTAAATAATTGTCGGAGCGACGTTTATAAATATTATTTTACTACCAGATGTTGAACATTTGTTAACAAAATGATATTTATGAACTGTCGCTTGGTTAGATATGAATATTTAACGTTTAATTTTGAATACTGTCGGAGCATTGTTTATAAATATTATTTTAGTTTAAACAATATTTATTTCCAATATACATAGATACTACATACAACAAAAACATATGTGTGGATTCGACAGGAAGCTGCAAGCTTATCAAGGTCGTTTCCACCAAAGTACAAATACTACTATGACAATCGAGGTGGCAACTACGTGTGTAATATTTTTATAACCCAACCTGTTGCCAATAGCTTCATACATATGTAAAAAATATTTCATTCGATTGGTTATAGAGAAACAGCTCGATGTTGGTTGGAAGTAAATTTACTAGATTGGATATAAGGTTAGGTAGAGGAAGGAGGAATATTCAGATCGAGGCAAGATATAGTACTGATGTTCTACGCTCAAAGGGGGCCTCGACGTTACTCCGAATCCAAGTCGGACAATAAGAGCCTAACCGGTGTCATCATTCGAATAAATATTATTTTACTACCAGATGTTGAACGTTTGGTAACAAAATGATATTTATGAATGTCAAGGTGATAGCTCAAAGTTGCGATTTTCTTGTTTGAAAGTGTAAATATTTTCGATAATCTTTCTGAATGGGTTAAACATAAAACGTAAAAATAGGTATATGGCGGACTCCGAAAACAGATCGGCAATAATTCAAATTCTGCTAATTAGGTTTGAAAGTTTAATGTCCGTTATGGCGCACTTGTTGAACGCCACATGGGCTATCTGATAATAGATCGATGGTAAGAGAGACAAGATTCTTTTCTGTAATCGTTATCTATGTAATTACAGCCAGTTAATATTTAATTGTAGAATACAGTGCATCACATATGTTCTGGACACACACCCATATTACGCATCTATCCTGTCTCCGAAATGTCAAAAGATACCAAAATGCGAGTCTTTGAAAGGAACTTTAAAGCGAGTGGTAAATTAAGATAGATCTAAGCGGCCAAGTTCAAGAGAAGCGATTAACTGAGAATAAATGTTCTGGCAATCTAAATAAAATCGGGGGATTTCTCGAAAACTTCATTCCAGCCAATTCCAGTTGGAAGGTATGTAAGGTTGTGGGTCGTTGCGAGTAGATGGGGAGGTCCCATTCCATAGGTTAGAGAAGGTGCCGCATCGGTGCGAAAGTATAGGCACGTTGTGATGTAGGGGTGCCACAGAGCTCATATTTAGAATAGGAGCAGTCGCGGGCTAAGTCGGTGGCCATATATGAGAATAAGATCAGGAACAGGAAGTACGAGCTCAGGGAGCTATATGCATTTAGGTAAACGGCATTACCTGTTTTAGAAGGCAAGACATACATAGGCAGTTGGCCTGAGGGCACTCAGAGAAGGTTCGAATTTGGCCTTGGCCGTCGAGGGTCATAGGCACCGGGATTGAAAGTCCGCGTATTGTCGTAACCCTGTGAGGGTTGCAAGGAACCGATAGTTGTTTGTTAACGGTTGCGAACCGTAGTGGCATAGTAGCCAAAGAAGTAAAAGCTGTAACGTTGAGGTCTAGAGACCGTATTATGATCTTGAGTAAGCGCTTGAATAGCTCGCGAGTTAAAATAGTTTTAGGCGGTGCGAGAATTGGTGATGTTGAGAACACTTTGCAGAATATTATTATGTAAGCTTTGTTAAGTATATATCTGAAGGCGAAGAATAACTTAACCCCGTGAGAGCCAGGCAAGGCGCAAAGTGATCGTGAACAGTGGTAGACGCCGATTGAACTGTGATTGAACTGTGAGAACGCTGATAGAGTCACACAAGCAGAACATTATATGTGTTAAGTCCGGATGACTGTGAAGTAACCCTGTGAGGAAGAAGCAACGAGGAGTGAATAGACACTTTGTATGCATCACAAACCGTGAGGAAATGAAGATGATATGAAGTTGATCCAGCGGACCCAGCTAGCTGTGGGAGACGTCAAGGGCCCTAAAGAATAAACTTTTATCCGCGTAATTAGTGTATTCTTATGGATAATTTTTGTGAGTAATTTGTTTCATATTGGATTTCTTCGTACATGTAAATAAATAATCTTTTCAGTGAATTATCGTTGATCACCCTTTGGCGTTGTGAGCCACAGGCACCTTCAGGAACCCTAAGAGTCCAAAGCGGATAGGGCATTGATAAGGTGTCATGGTTTACGTTCGAACTGGGTTTCAGACGACAGTCACTGGCTGTCGGTTGAGCACTGATAAGAACATAAATTTTCCTCCACTCCATCATTCGAACATCAATTTAATAATAACATAACACTTTGGCCAGCGGCTGATTTGTCGTGGTTCTCGGACGAGAAGGCCTTGGTTACCCCTGAACTCCCAACTGCCTCCCTATTCCCACGCTTCTCCTCTCCTCCCAACACTCGAATTTAACCCCTTAATCCTGCGACAATGAACTCTCGCCAGGTTAGATATGAATAATTAACGTTTAATTTTGAATACTTGTCGGAGCAATGTTTATAAATATTATTTTACTACCAGATGTTGAACATTTGGTAACAAAATTATATTTATGAACTGACGCTAGTTAGATATGATAATATTACTCAATAACTACTAGGACAATACAAACAAGTACACAGAGAAAACGAAACAAACATTTCACAATTAATCACTTAATAACTACTAGGACAATACAAACAAGTATACAGAGATAACGAAAGAAACATTTCACAATTAATTACAATAACTTATTATTTACTCAAAATAATAAAAATTCACTTTAAAATATTAAAAAAAGATGGGAATAAATAATTTTTCTAGAGGACGGTTTGGGTCCATTAGCGGCCGGTTTGGGTCAAAATGTAGCAGCCGGTTTGGATAAAATTGCAGAGGATGGTTCGGTGTAATTCGGCCACAGGTCGCTGGGTGTAAACAAAGTGATTTCCATGTTCGTTGCGTTGAGTTCTGTGACAGCCAAGTCAACTAGTTTTGTGCTTTCGGCGTAGAACTGATCTTCGGGTGAATAACATTCATTGAGTGCCCCTGGGCTGAAGTGTTCACTAATCACGGTAAATCGTTACTGTTAGGAGTATTTTACCACCCACCCAGTAGTACTTCAGATGTTTGGGATGATATTGCGAAGTAGAGGTGTCAACAAGACGGGAATTCCCAAATCTGTAAAAGCGTCATCATTCAGTCAATCAGGTCAAAACTCAAAGAAACGTACCCCTGAGAAGCTATCACATCTTGAGGGCAAGACACAAAGGAAACGAACTGGTTCGCTTGGGGATGCTTGGGGTTGTTTCTATCTTGCCTTCGATGAATGAACCAGTAAGTCAAAACGGACGAAATTATTTTCAATACTGTGTCACAGAAACCTTTTATTGATAGACTTGTTCAACATTTGCCTGAATCTGATTCAATTAAAATTGACGCCATCCTCAGCAAGGAAAACTGCAAGACCAGCTTAATGAACTCTCTGTGTCAACCATTCCAGAGGCAATTTTTCAGGGACTTGATAAAATTGTGACTACTCACATACAACCGCCCATGGATGAAATGGAAATTCTGAGAGCCGAAAATCTGAATCTGAAAGATCAACTGGAAACTTTAAATGCACGTGTGAACAAAGTTGAAAATAATACAGACTCCAAGCTGGATGAACAGGAACAATGTAGCCGTCGCAACTGCCTTGCGTTTCGGAATATACCCGTGAGTTCAACAAATCTGCGTGAAATTAATAAGTCCACAAACAATACTGTACTGGATTTGTGCCGGAACTACCTGAAGACACCAATCACAGTGAATGACATTAGTAGGTCCAATGTGCTGGGCAAAGTGAGAACCACGCAAGGTAGAAAGACATGCAATGTGATCTGTCGTTTTGTTTCGTACCGACACCGCTATTCCGTGTATTCTAACAAGAAAGAACTGAAGAATAATCCTGATCGTATATTTGTTAGGGAGTCCCCGACTGAACGGAGAGGTTATTTAGTGTCGAAACTCGTAGCACTCAGAAAAGATAGGAAAATATTTTCGTTTTGGACTAATGACGGAAGAATTTTCGCCAAGAAGATGCTAGATGACACACCCAGAGTCGTGAACACAGAAGCAGACATTGCCGGTATGCTTTAAGTTGCCTAACCAAAATAATAATAAATAAATAATAAAACTGTGTACGTAGACTAAGTCTAACTCAAAATACTATGACATGGCTGCTGCAGGGCAGCCACGCTGAAGTTTAAACCCAAACCAAAAATAATGTAAAACTATGAAAAACATAACGTAAAACTGATTCGCAGGTCAACGTTCGTATTAATGCCTCCATTATATGTACATCATGTGTACAGCTTTATTATCTTGGCTTCATGTACTTATCCAAATTTGAAAACTTAGATCAACGTTCATATCAATGCCCTCCATCTATGTGCAGCCATATCATCTTGTGTTCGTATATTTATGCAAATATTCCTTGAAAATTCCGTTTGTTCTCAAACTGTGACATGGCTGCTGCAGAGCATCCACGCTACATTTTGAGCACAAATTGAAACATAATACGACATTTTTGCCCAGATCAATGTACATATTGATGCATCGTGTACTTATCTAAATTTGAAAATTTAGATCAACGCCCATATTAATGCCCTCCACTATGCGCAGCCATATCACCTTGCGTTCGTGTATTTATGCAAATATTCCTTGACAATGCCACATGGAAATGTACACAATTTAATTGAATTTCCGTTTGTTCTCAAACTGTGGCATGGCTGTTACAAACTGAAACATAATACAAAAAGTGATATCCAGATCAATGTAAATATTAATGCTTCGTGTACTTCTCCAGATTTGAAAACTTAGATCAAAGTTCATATTAATGCCCTCCACTATATGCAGTCATATTATCTTGCGTCCATGCATTTATGCAAATATTCCTTGACAATGTCACATGGAAATGTACACAGCTTAATGGAATTTTCTGTTTGTTCTCAAATTGTAGCATGACTGCTGCACAGCAGCCACGCAACATTTTGGGTACAAACTTAAATGTACACAATTTAAAGGAATTTCCGTTTGTTCTCAAGCTGTGGCATGGCTGCTGCAGAGCAGCCACGTCACGTTTTGAGAACAAACTGAAAAATAATAATACAAAAGTGATATCCAGATCAATGTACTTATTAAAGCTTTGTGTACTTCTCTAGATTTGAATACCTAGATCAAAATTCACATTAATGCCCTCCACTATATGCAGTCATATTATCACGCGTTCGTGAATTTATGCTAATATTCCTTGACAATGTCACATGGAAATGTACACAATTTAAAGGAATTTCCGTTTGTTCTCAAACTGTGGCATGACTACTGCACAACAGCCACGCTACATTTTGAGTACAAACTGAAAAACAATTCACAATTGATACTCAGATCATTGTACATATTAATTCTTCGTGCACTTCTCCAAATATTAAAATTTAGATCAAAGTTCTTATTAATTGTTATAGCCCCCATATTATATTGAGATTGATATATCCTTAGTGGATAATTATTTTGAGATTAATATTTTGTCTGCATTTTCTGACTGGTCTCACTCATTTGCACTCAGTGGCCTTGTTTACATATTGTTACACTGATCTATTGTACAAATAGCTGTTGGTTGTTTAAGTTAGCCAAGGAACTTGTTTACTTGAACTATGACAGAATCACCTAGAAACTGTTAGAAGTTTGTAGAATTTTCATCTTCTGGAACATTCTATCTGGTTACTATATAAAGGTTTGTCAACAGAATTCAAAAACTCATTTTTTAGAAAGCCATTTCAGAAAGACTCACAGCAGTTGTTTCCATTGGAGATTAATATTGTTCTAGGACAGTGCATTTATTATAGAAGCAGTGCTTCTTTGTGAATTTGGAAGACTGATTCCAAAAGAGAATTTTGAAGAGAATCTATTCGTCTTTTGAATGTTTTTGTATCAGAATTGAATATTGTTGTAAGGGGGGGGGGGGGGGGGGTGGCGTTTAATAGGCCATTTCCATATTAATTGCCAGAGTCTCCATGCACATTGGGACTCCCTACGCCATTTACTCTCCGAACTAAACAGCCAACAGAACACATTTGACGTCATAGGTCTCACAGAAATATTTAAAATTCCTGACAATCTAACTTATACTCTAGAAGGGTATCACCCCTTATTGATGGTCGGGGGGGGGGGGGGGGGTGTTGGGCTCTTCATAAAGTCTGATATAAACTTTTGTATCCGACATGACCTCTCCATATTCGTACCACATGTCTTTGAATCGTTGTTTATCGAATTAAAGTACAAAAACTCATCAAGAATAATTGGTACAATATATAGACCTAACACAGCACCAAAAGCGGACTTGGATCTGTTTCAATCAAAAATCAATTATTTAACTGATTTGCTTAACAAAGAAAATAAATCAACCCTGATTATGGGCGACCTCAATATTGACCTATTAAAGGTAGCTTCCCATAGCAAAACAAGTACAAGTTTATTTATCGATTTGATGTTTAGTGAAGGATTCATACCTGTTATCACCAAACCAACTAGATTAACAGATCATTCTGCAACACTCATAGACCACATTTTCACTAATAATGTGGCTCATGCTTTTAAATCTGGAATAATCATTATGGATGTATCTGACCATTTTGGTACCTTCTATGTCGAACTGACAAACATCAAACCGGACAGCTCAAAACAGATTCTTACCAGGAAAATCAATTCCACATCTATAGAACATTTTAAGTCGTTGCTGTCCCAATGTGATTTTTCTCCAGTTATGGAATCCGATTGTCCCAATGTAGCTTACGAAACTTTCCTAAACATTTACTCAATTGCTTTTGAATCGGCATTTCCCTTGAAAAAACACAAACGTAACAAGAAATTTATAAAACAAAAGCCATGGATGACAAAGGAACTTTTAATTTCAGCTAACAATAAGAATAAATTTCCCCACAAAAAAATTAAGATCTCCAACCGAACAGAACACAAGGAATTACAAAAATTGCTGTAGGCTATTTAACAAAATGAAAAAAACAAAGCAAAGCTATGTATTATGAAAAAAAAAGATCTTAGAAAATAAAGATTGCATGCGGAAAACATGGCAAATCCTAAATGATGCGTTAAATATGAACAAAAACGAACATAAATTGCCCTCTTTCTTTGCTCTTGGCGACAGGACAATAAATGCACCAAATGAGATTGCACATGAATTCAACTCTTTCTTTGCAAATATAGGGAATCAGACCTCGAAACAAATATCCAAACCTCGGAAGCCCTTTGCTGAGTACCTGAATGGTACATATCCAGATAATATGTTTATCAACCCAACATCGCCTTATGAAATTACAAGGATTGTAAATTCTATGAAACCCAAATTAAGTCAAGACTGCGAGAATATTACTTCTAACATCCTTAAACACTCAATAAACCCCGTTGCCGATCCACTCGCGCACATCATAAATAACTCTTTCTGTCAGGGAAAAGTTCCCGATAGGACGAAAATCGCTAAGGTAATTCCAATCTTTAAATCAGGTAATGAAAACAATTTTACAAATTATAGACCGATCAGTATTTTGCCTGTCTTCTCTAAATTTATAAAAAAAAACTCATGTCAAGAAGACATATAAACTTTTTGAATACATTCGATATCCTATACCAACACCAATACGGTTTCAGAAAACATCATAGTACACTTCATCCGACAATGCACCTTTTAAAATATATGGCCGTAGAGAACAACAAAGAGAGTAAAAATAGTACTCTAGCTCTATTCTTAGATCTCTCGAAAGCTTTTGATACAATAAGGCATGATATATTACTTCGAAAACTAGAGTATTATGGGATACGAGGTAATGCTAATAACTGGTTTAAAAGCTACCTCCAGAATAGGACCCAATACGTGTCCTTCGGAGACAGTAAATTCCATCTGCTAAACCTAACATGCGGAGTACCGCAAGGTTCTATCCTTGGTCCCATCCTCTTTCTCATATATATAAATGATATAAATCAACAAAGCTGAACCTTCAATCATTTGCAGACGACACCTCGGTATACAAATCGGGCTCAGAGATAAATCGATTAGTCTCGGAGTTAAACGAGAAACTCCAAAACATATTTGATTGGTGCGCTGCGAACAACTTAGTCCTGAACGCCAAAAAAACCCAAAATACATCGTAATGAACCCATCCCACAAAGACAAGAACCTTACACATCAACACATATGTATAAATAATGAAGTTATAAACAAAGTCAGTAGTAGGGAAAGTGAAAAATCAATTAAATTTCTTGGTATACATATTGACGAAAACCTATCGTATATCGCACACATTTCTCAGCTCTGTTCGAAAGTAGCTCTCGCGAATTTCGCTCTCAATAAAGTAAAGAAAGTTCTCCCACACAAAGTTATGAAAACCTTATATTTTTCGCTTGTACAAAGTCACTTCATTTATGGAATTCCCATATGGTGAGCATCAAAGGCGTGTAGTCGTCTATATAAATTACAGAAACGGTCATTAAGAATAATAAATAATAAGAAGTATAATTCTCACACCGATCCCTTATTTATCAAAGATAAAATACTGAAGATCACAGATTTACACAAATTACACGCTTCTTTGTTCATGTTCGACTGGTACAATGGAAATCTTCCATCATCTTTTGCTAATTTCTTTTCTACGGTGAACAATGAATCTATTATGAATACGCGCCAGACTGGTCTCCTTCACCGACAAAGAACTAGAATTAAAACTCTAGATAACTTTCCGGCATTTGCATTTCCAAAACTGTGGAATGAACTAGGAAATGATATTCGAGGATCACCTCACAGGATAGACTTTAAGAAAAGATTAACTACCAAACTTATTTCATCTTATTTAGACAACATTTCATGTTCTAATCCGTATTGTCCTGACTGTGCCATCTAATCCGTATTGTCCTGACTGTGCCATCTAAAGGTCTGGTATTCTCGTCCTGTTGGCCTCTTGATTTGGTCTCTGCCGTTATTTGAAGGGACGCAATGGCCTAAGGAAATCCCACGGGAAGGGAAGCAGTGCTTGTTCACTGGGGTAAACAAGATCTGTCTTACTCGTAAAATGGGACTCAATCATCAATGCTTTGGGGTGGACGTCCACTAAAAATGGGGAGCTTGGGTAGAAATGGGTTTTCGAGCCAGAGTTTATTTTCACTGTGTGGTCACGATTAGCCATTGTGCAGAAACTTGTGACGTTAAACACCAGTAAATAAATACCCAAGGATATAGAACAAGTACCTCAATTCCCCATAGTAATATATCTGAATGGTTGAGACCTCTTCAAGAGAGCCAGGCCGTTGGAGGCACCAGCCATCATCTGACCGATATGCATATGTATTAGTGGATGTATCAAACATATACTCCCTATAGTGGAAACTTACTAGAGCCAATTACAAGAAGCTTCAATGTTGCACGCGCATGTTCTTTCTCTTCTCCTACTTCTCCTATAATTTTTCCTTTTTAACTTTTCCTTATCTTTCTTTCTCTTTAATAGGGGAATGCAGGAAGACAGCCAATCTGGCTATGCTTTCTCCTGCCAGTATACATGTGTATCCTATATATAATAGTTTGTCATTGTTATATGAATACAGTAAATATATGTTGATGTATATCTTATTGTAATTTATAGTATACTGGTGAATAAATCAATATCAATAGGCTTAGCCTGTTCGCCAAACCCTATTTCATATCTGAAGGAAATAAAATTACTGTTTATTCGTCTTGGAAAAGAGAATTTATACTTTCTGTGAAACAGAATATTATTTTGTGAAAAGCCAGGATTCTGCTGGATTATTTGGAAATTATCTGTAGCGCCAATACTTCTTGGATTTTTACTCCATTTGAATTTTGTGGAGCATTTTATTATATTTTATTGGAGACTGCTGAAATTTCTAAGTGAAAATTTTATTACAAATATACGGGATACTGTTTCTGGAGAGACATTCTTGGATTTAATACTTCCAGCTGGTAACTTTCTTCACAAGAATACTCACCACTGGATTACTGGATTCTGTCAAACTGTACTTTGGACTAATTCAATAATTGATAAGTACCACTGTTTTTATTTTCTGTGAACCAGTTAGTGTAAAAAATTTTTGTATCGTTTATTTATATTAATTTTTTTTAAATTAAATTTCAGAATAGTTAAATTCTTAGTTATTGTTGCTGATTCTCAGATTTCTTTCTGTTACCAATATCAATAATATTTCCATACCGTAACAGAAATTGGGGGCTCGTTGCCGAGATTGAATATAAGATAACGAGAAAGCTTTATTTGCATATTGCAATTATTATTTTGGCTCACTTTCAAAACATTAGAATTTTCTTAGAAAATTTTATTATTATTTTTCATATAATCTGAGAACCAGCAAATCTTTTCATCATGGTATTTATTGTGACAGAATTTATTTCTAAATTTGAAAGCTCTCCTAGTTTGGCCCTTTTAGAGTCTCTTAAGAAGGATGATTTATTCCAACTTGCTCATTATCTAAAATTACCTGCCACCCCTGGTCTGAACAAACATGAACTTAAACAGCTCATTGTTAATCATTATATGGAAGAAGGTCTTTTGCCTCAATCCGAAACTTCCCCCTCTGAACCACAACACACTGATGCCCTTAAACTCAAAAAGTTAGAACTGGAATTAAAAAAGTTAGAAATGCAACAAAAAATGAGGGAAATTGAAATTCAGGCTCAAAAAGAAAGGGAACAAATTCAGGCTCAAAAAGAAAAAAAGAGGATAGGGAATTGAAATTAAGGGAAATAGAAGCTTAAAAAGAAATGCACTTAAAAGAATTAGAAATTCAGGCCCAAAAGGAAATAAAAATAAAAGAATTAGAATCCCAGCGTCAAGGCTCAAATGTAATTTCCCCAAGTAGATTTGATGCAACTAAACATGTTAGGCTAGTACCCCCTTTCAAGAAAAAGAAGTTGATAAATATTTTTCACATTTTGAAATTGTGGCAACAAGTTTAGAATGGATAAAGGACGCCTGGACTTTGCTACTGCAAAGTGTTGAAAGGGAAGGCCCAAGAAATCTCTTCCGCTCTATCTTCTGAGCAAAGCAATAGTTATGACACTGTTAAGGAGGCTATACTTAAGCCATATGAACTTGTTCCGGATGCCTATAGGCAGAAATTTAGAAATTATTACAAAAGTGAAAATCAAACTCATGCGGAATTTGCCAGAGAGAAGCAAAATTTATTTGACAGGTGGTGCCATTCCAAAGAAACTGGGAAAGATTTCTCTAAATTAAAAGAAATGATGCTGATAGAACAGGGGGGGGGGGTCTTCAAAAAATTCCGATACAAAAGGCCGGGGTGGGTGGGTGGTCCAGCAGCTCCAAAACTCACTTTTTCTAGCTGGTCTAAATTTTTTCCTCACATACATTTAACAGATAATTATAGTTGGAATTTGTTGAGACGCATTTTGGGATGACTTTACAATATATTGGGGTAGTTATTAAGAATTGGGATGTCACCTATGGCTCTCAGACACCAGATTAACCCATTAACCAATGTGAATAGAAGACGACACTTGGAAAAAAATTGTTGACTGACTAAAATTTTTTAATTTTTTGTCTCAAAAACAAAACTTATGACCCATCATTGGAACAAGCTCAGTGAACTCATTCTAATGATGGGGTCATAAGCTATGTTTTTGAAACCAAAAAGTGAAAAGATAATAAAATTTGAATGGAGGTTTAGTGAATAATGCTGGTCAGTGTTTGCCGTTACATTCACTGTTACATTGGGAAATGGGTTGAACGACTTGCCCAATGTCTTTCACTCTGTGAGTAAATGCAACAAAGTAAATAAAATGAACATTTATATCTGGTTATAGCAGGTTATAGAGAAATCTTGTTCAAAACATCAAACTTTCATTAATATCTCTTTCTGAATTGGCTGAATTTCTACTGGACAATTTAGACCAGGATGTTTCACTTTATAGTGATTTGCCAAGTGGTAGGACCAGTACATAACATCACATAGAGGACAACGGTATGACCTGTTGGTACATGGTGATATTGGTGAAGATTTCTCAGCTGGCTTCTGTTATATGGTCCCATATTGTGTTGGGATTGATATATCCTTAGTGGATAATTATATTAGGTTTGATATTTTTCTGCATTTTCTGAAAGGTCTGACTCATTTGCACTGAGTGACCTTTGTTTACATCTTTGTTACACTAATATATTGTACATATAGCTGTTGATTGTTTAAGTATGTCAAGGACCTTGTTTACTTGAATTATGACAGAATCACCTAGAAACTGACAGAACATTGTAGACATTTCATCTTCTAGGACTTTCTATCTGGTTACTTTTTAAAGGTTTGTCAACGGAATTCATAAAACTCATTTTTTGAAAGCCATTTCAGAAAGACTCACTTCAGTTAAAACACAGCAGTTGTTTCCATTGGAGATTATTATTGTTCTAGGACAGTGCCTTTATTATAGAAGCAGTGCTTCTTTGTGAATTTGGAAGACTGATTCCAAAAAGAGAATTTTGAAGAGAATCTATTCGTCTTGGAAAAGAGAATTTATACTTTCTGTGAAACAGAATATTATTTTGTGAAAAGCCAGGATTCTACTGGATTATTTGAAAATTACCTGTGGCGCCAATACTTCTTGGATTTTTACTCCATTTGAATTTTGCAGAGCATTTTATTACATTTTATTGGAGACTGCTGAAATTTCTAAGTGAAAATTTTATTACAAATCTACAGGATACTGTTTCTGAAGAGACATTCTTGGATTTAATACTTCCAGCTGGTAACTTTCTTCACAAGATTCTTCACCATAGGATTATTGGATTCTGTCAAACTGTACTTTGGACTAATTCAATAATTGATAAGTACCACTGTTTTTATTTTCTGTAAACCAAAAGATCGTTGCATCATTTTTTATACTAACTCTTTTTAATTAAATTTCAGAATAGTTAAGTTAAAAGTTATTGTTGCTGATTCTCAGATTTCTTTCTGTTACCAATATCAAAAATATTTCCACACCGTAACAGAAATTGCCGAGATTGAATATAAGATAACGAGAAAGCTTTTTTTTGCATATTGCAATTATTATTTTGGCTCACTTTCAAACATTTAAATTTTCTTAGAAAATTTCATTATTATTATTTATATAATCTGAGAACCAGCAAACCTTTCCATCATGGTATTTATTGTGACAGAATTTATTTCTGAATTTGAAAGCTCTCCCAGTTTGGCCCTTTTAGAATCTCTTAAGAAGGATGATTTATTCCAACTTGCTCATTATCTAAAATTACCTACCACCCCTGTTCTGAACAAACATAAACTTAAACAGCTCATTGTTAATCATTATATGGAGGAAGACCTTTTGCCTCAGTCTGAAACTCTCCCCTCTGAACCACAACCTACTGATGCCCTTGAACTCAAAAAGTTAGAATTGGAATTAAAAAAGTTAGAAATGCAACAAAAAATGAGGGAACTTGAAATTCAGGCCCCCAAAAGAAAGGGAACAAATTCAGGCCCAAAAAGAAAGGGAACAAATTCAGGCCCAAAAAGAAAAAAAAAAGAGAAAATGAAATTAAATTTAAAGAAATTGAAGCTCAAAAAGAAAGGGAACAAATTCAGGCTCAAAAAGAAAAAGAGGAAAGGGAATTAAAATTTAGGGAAATTGAAATTCAGGCCCAAAAGGAAATAAAAATAAAATAATTGGAATCTCAACGTCAAGGCTCAAATGTAATTTCGCCAAGTAAATTTGATGCAACTAAACATGTTAGGCTAGTTCCCCCTTCCAAGAAAAAGAAGTGGATAAATATTTTTTACATTTTGAAAAAGTGGCAATAAGTTTAGAATGGCCAAGGGACGTCTGGACTTTGCTGTTGCAAAGTGTTTTGAAAGGGAAGGCCCAAGAAATCTATTCTGCTCTATCTTCTGAGCAAAGCAATAATTATGACGCCGTTAAAGAGGCTATACTTAAGGCATACAAACTTGTTCCAGAGGCCTATAGGCAGAAATTCAGAAATTATTATAAAAACGAAAATCAAGCTCATGTGGAATTTGCCAGAGAAAAGCAAAATTTATTTGACAGGTGGTGCCATTCAAAAGAAATAGGGAAAGATTTCTCTAAATTAAAAGAAATGATGCTGATTGAAGAGTTTAAGGCGATTTATTTCTAAAAAATAAATCATTTTATATCGGGATCACAGCAAAGTTTGGGTCTGTTTTTGTGGTTCCTGTTAGCTTAGGGTGTGTCGAAATTACTGAAAGTAAAACACTTGGTTATCTCCCTTCGTTCATGATGATATTCAAGCAATATTAAATACTCGAAAGCGAGGCATCATCCACCATTGCACCTTCGAGCTATCAACAGGCAACATATAAGTGAACAAGTATTAGAAAATACCCACCCACCCTATCCCCATCAGTCTGCTGCTCAATGATCTTTTACGTTTTGTCATGTTCGGATGTATGTTCCTGAGATTCTGTACTGCTGCCAAGCTTTATCTCTTTTCAGATAGGCCTGCAACTATCTCCAATTGTTTAGTATGGATGTTGACCCAATGCACATGATTCAGGGGAACGCAGCAGTAAGTTATGCTTTGCAGCCTCTAGATTGTTTTTTGCTTCCTTCGAATGTCAGATGTAACTCTACAGATAGTCAGATACATTTATGCATCTTACGCCGTGTTTAGAGGGGCATTGTATGAACTGTTGGTGCTTTAGAGACATTCTCAATTCAATGACAATGGACGTCATGTTGTTGCGTTCCCAAGTGAACAATTGTGCTAATAAGGACACTCATGATATATATTATGTTTGGTCATCATCGACATACGCATCCATGTACTGTCGTGACGAGACAAAGGTTTTTTGTCACATGGAGGCTGGCGAGCGGTGGCTGTAGTTAAACCACATGTGGTTACTCTCCTAAAGGAACCCATATGGAGTAGTATGTGGGCTAGGTGATAACAGTGTATTGGTATACATGTTTTTTAGTGCACTCCCTATGGATGCCCCTAGGGTGTGGATTAAATGGTTGGACATTCACTATGGATTCCCTAGTGAAAAAAGATTTAACTGACCTAACTATGGAGTTCCCTAGTAGTCAGTAGTGGATATTTAAGTTTGATATTGGTTCGGTTGTGGTTTCACTAGCCAGGTATGCTTACTATGGAACCCCTAGTAAGTGTGTGCTAGGTACTGATAATAGTGTGATATGTTTGTACACATAGCTACCGCTTGCCAGCTTCGGTGTGTCATTTTACGTTTCGTTGCGGCCAAGCATCTTCCACAAAATTTTATTAAACATAAACCTTATCTTGTGTTATATTTGTTCATTTAATCCTGCGATCTCTTGATATAAAGGAAAAATACATTCAGATATAAAGGCCCACCTGGATGAACAAAAAGCTGACACATTAAACAGAGCTGCAGTACTAGCAGATGACTATGCCTTAACTCATAAAATGAGTCGTAACTCTACAAATTTTTGGCTTCACAAGAATTCTTTCCAAAGTGGGCCTAGACCAACTTCAGATAAAACTCATCCTTCCAATCCTCCAGACTTTTCTCTGCCCAAAATTAATAAGAAATTTGGTGAAAACAAAACCTCTAATGCCAGCCCTACACCATTACGACCCAACAGTTCAACTAAAACTTGTAATTATTGTAAGAAACCAGGGCATTTATTATCTGATTGCTGGCTGTTAAAAAGGAAAAATGAGTCCTCTACTTCACAGAATGCACTAGCATGTGCTCCATGCCCTGAAAATTATGTAATAAAGCAAGATGCTTTAGAAAATTATAAGCCATTTATTTCTGAAGGCTTTGTTTCCCTTGAGGGGGATAAGCACTGTTCCTTACCAATAAAAATACTGAGAGACACAGGGGCTACTCAGTCTTTAATGTTACAAGGCATTTTGCCATTCTCTAAAGAAAGTGCAACAGGGGCACAAGTTTTAGTATCGGGCATTGAGTCAAATTCTTTAAATGTCCCACTTCATAAAATAAATTTAAAAAGTAGTTTAGTAAATGGGACTGTGACAGTAGGAATCAGACCTACCCTACCTGTAAAAGGTATTTCTTTATATTGCTGGGAAATGACTTAGCTGGTGACAAAGTCACTGTAGAACGTCAAGTGGAGGATAAGCCGAGCACAGATAAAAGTATTATTAATTTGAAGGAATGTTTTCCTTTTGCCTTTCCAGCATGTGCTGTGACTCGGTCCATGGCAAAGAAAGCTGAGGTTGATAACAACCTCAATTGTGATGATTTGAACAGCAAAGCTGAGGATAAGAACAGTCACAGAATTACGGATTCTGAAGATATTGATTTATCTCAGACATTTTTGAGTCAGTGTGATGATTCCTCCAGAAATTGTAAAGAGGCCACTACACCTGAGAGTGATAGGGGAACCTCCTTGAATGTCATTTCCCGGATTTCTTTAATTCAGGAACAGGAAAGTGATCCTGACCTTGCCGAGCCATGTGAAAGGGCTCTAACAGAGGCAGAAGCCCAAAATTCCCCTGTCTGTTATTTAAAAAATCTGATATACTCATGAGGAAATGGCGACCACCAGAAGTACCCTCCAATAGTGATTGGAAGGTTATTTACCAAATAGTTGTCGCCACTAAATACCGGAATGAAATAATAAGCCTGGCTCATGAAAATCCAATGGCTGGACATTTGGGAGTCAGGAAAACCTACTCTCGTATTCAGCAGTGTTTTTACTGGCCCAGGCTTCGACAGGATGTTGTTGAATATTGTAAAACCTGCCACACCTGTCAAATTGTAGGAAAACCTAACCAGAAGATTCCTCCTGCTCCCCTTCAACCATTCCCTGCTTTTGGGGAGCCATTTAGTAGAATTAGTATTGATTGTTTTGGCCCATTGCCTAGAACAAGATCTGGAAATGAATATCTTCTTACCATCATGTGTGCCTCTACACGATTTCCTGAGGCTATACCTCTAAGAAATATTAAAACTAAGACTATAGTTAAGGCCTTGATAAAATTTTTTACGACTTTCGGTTTATCCAGGCCAGTGCAATCAGACCAAGGCTCAAATTTTATGTCAAACATTTTTCAGCAGGTGATGTATGAGCTCAAAATTAGGCAGTACGCATCAAGTACCTACCATCCTGAAAGTCAAGGTGCTCTTGAATGCTTTCATCAAACACTGAAGACCATGATAAAGGCCTATGGGGAGGATAATAAGAAGGACTGGGATGAAGGAGTACATCTCCTCTTATTTGCAGTCCGTGAGACTGTACAGGAATCTCTGGGGTTCAGCCCTTTTGAATTAATGTTTTGACACTCAGTGAGGGGTCCACTCACTGCTTTGAAGGAGAAATGGCTCGAGGAAGAGCCACCTGAAATTTCTCTCCTGGACTATGTGTCCACTTTTAAGGAAAAATTGCACCAGGCCAGAGAAATGGCAAATACACATTTACAGAAAGCCCAGAGTCAAATGAAGACCTTGTATGATAAAAAGGCGAAATTTCGCACTTGTAAACCTGGGGACAAGGTGCTAGTATTATTCCCTTTAAAGGGCAATGCTTTACAAGCAAGATATTCAGGCCCTTATATTGTTAAGCACAAGATCAGTGACACTGATTATGTTGTTGAGACTCCCGATAGACTCACAAATACTCAGCTGTGCCATATAAATATGTTGAAAACATATTATGAGAGAGAACCAAACTCTCTACCAGTCTCAACAGTCACCAACATGGATGAGCTGGAAAATCCTGTGGAGGATGTTCATGAAGGCGGTGAAAATGTACCTCTAAAGTTGCAGAACTCAGATGTCCTGAGAGATCTACAAAATAAAATAGATTATTTACTGCCTGACCAAAGAAACGATTTAGTTGATTTAATTTTCAAATATCAACACTTATTTCCCGATGTGCCTAGTAGGACATCTGTTATTTTTCATGATGTTGATGTAGGAGAAGCAAATCCCATGAAACAGCATCCATATAGATTGAACCCTTTCAAAGCTGAGATCATGCGAAAGGAAATACAGTATATGCTGGACAATGAGATCATAGAACATAGCCATAGCAACTGGAGTTCGCCCTGTATACTTGTCCCAAAACCTGATGGGAGTTACCGATTTTGTACGGATTACCGAAAAGTGAACAGCCTCACCAAAACAGACAATTATCCAATTCCAAGAATTGATGACTGCATTGACAAACTTGGCCATGCTAAATTTGTGACAAAATTTGACTTGTTAAAGGGTTATTGGCAAGTCCCTTTAACAGAAAAAGCAAAAGAAATATCTGCTTTTGTTACCCCATTTGGATTGTATCAATATAAAGTTACCCCTTTTGGCATGAAAAATTCTCCGGCAACGTTCCAGCGCATGGTTGACCACTTAATTGCAGACCTAGATCACAGTGAAGCTTATATTGATGATGTTATTATACACACAGAAACAAATTGGTCTGATCATCTAAAGAATATTCAAGAATTTTTTGACAAAGTGACCCAAGCCGACCTAACTATTAACTTGGTAAAATCAGAATTTGGCAAAGCTACTGTAAATTATTTAGGTCATGTTGTGGGTCAGGGCAAGTGAGGCCGATTGTGGCAAAAGTTGATGCCATTATAAATTTTCCAGTACCAAGCTCTAAAAAAGAGCACATGAGATTCTTAGGCATGGCTGGATATTATAGATAATTTTGTTTAAATTTCTCAGATGTTGTCTCCCCTTTGACCAGTTTATTGAGCAAAAGGGTTAAGTTTGTTTGGACTGAGGAGTGCCAGAAATCCTTCAACAGAATAAAAACTTTATTAAATAATTCCCCTATCCTGGCCAGTCCCAATTATGAAAAGCCCTTCAAATTATTTATAGATGCAAGTGACAATGGAGCAGGTGGGTATATTGCCCAGGAAGATTCCCAAGGTATTGATCACCCTGTATGTTATTTCTCCCAAAAATTTCTGAAACATCAAAAGAATTACTCTACAGTAGAAAAAGAAACTTCGGCTCTACTTTTGGCATTAACCCATTTTGGTGTGTATCTAGGAACCACTCAATGCCCAATTACAGTTTACACCGATCATAACCCCTTAACTTTTATCAATAAAATGAAAAACAAGAATTAAAGATTATTGCGGTGGAGTTTAGCCCTTCAAGAATATAATTTAGAGATTAGGCATATTTCAGGAAGAGATAATATTGTAGCTGATGCTCTTTCCAGAATATCCTAATTTAAAATGATCTGATCGGTCCCCATTCACTTCAAGTGTATATGTATATATGTTTATTAAAAAAAAATGCTAAGATTATCATGTGTGTAATGTAAACCAGTCAGAGTCTGCTAAAGTTATAAAAAAGTTTTCAGTACCTTCAAACTTTTCGTTTAAGGTGGGGTGTTTTATATGGTCCCATATTGTGTTGGGATTGATGTATCCTTAGTGGATAATTATATTAGGTTTGATATTTTTCTGCATTTTCTGACTGGTCTGACTCATTTGCACTGAGTGACCTTTGTTTACATCTTTGTTACACTAATATATTGTACATATAGCTGTTGACTGTTTAAGTAGGTCAAGGACCTTGTTTACTTGAATTATGACAGAATCACATAGAAACTGACAGAACATTGTAGACATTTCATCTTCTAGGACATTCTATCTGGTTACTATATAAAGGTTTGTCAACGGAATTCATAAAACTCATTTTTTGAAAGCCATTTCAGAAAGACTCACTTCAGTTAAAACACAGCAATTGTTTCCATTGGAGATTATTATTGTTCTAGGACAGTGCCTTTATTATAGAAGCAGTGCTTCTTTGTGAATTTGGAAGATTGATTCCAAAAAGAGAATTTTGAAGAGAATCTATTCGTCTTGGAAAAGAGAATTTATACTTTCTGTGAAACAGAATATTATTTTGTGAAAAGCCAGGATTCTACTGGATTATTTGAAAATTACCTGTGGCACCAATACTTCTTGGATTTTTACTCCATTTGAATATTGTGGAGCACTTTATTATATTTTATTGGAGACTGCTGAAATTTCTAAGTGAAAATTTTATTACAAATCTACAGGATACTGTTTCTGAAGAGACATTCTTGGATTTAATACTACCAGCTGGTTACTTTCTTCACAAGATTACTCACCACTGGATTACTGGGTTCTGTCAAACTGAACTTTGGACTAATTCAATAACTGATAAGTACCACTGTTTTTATTTTCTGTAAACCAATAAGTGTAAAGGATCTTTGTATCGTTTTTTTTATATTAATTTTTTTAAAATTAAATTTCAGAATAGTTAAATTCATAGTTATTTTTGCTGATTCTCAGATTTCTTTCTGTTACCAATATCATTAATATTTCCATACCATAACATAATGCCCTCCACTTTGTGCAGCCATATCACCTTGCGTTCGTGTTTTTATACAAATATTCCTTGACACTGCCACATGGAAATGTACACAATTTAATGGAATTTCCGTTTGTTCTCAAACTGTGGCATGGCTGCTGCACAGCAGCCACACTATATTTTGAGTGCAAACTGGAAAACTATTCAAAATTGATACTCAGATCAATGTGCATATTAATGCTTCGTGTACTTCGCCAGTTTTGAAAATCTAGATCAAAGTTCATATTAATGCCCTCCACTACATGCAGCCATGTCATCTTGCGTTCGTGTATTTATACAAATATTCTTTGACACAGCCTCATGGGGAAATGTACACAATTTAATGGAATTTCCGTTTGTTCTCAAACTGTGGCGTGGCTGCTGCAGAGCAGCCACGCTACGTTTTGAGAACAAACTGAAAAATAATACAAAAGTGATATCCAGATCAATGTACATATTCATGTTTCGTGTACTTCTCTAGATTTGAAAACTTAGATCAAAGTCCATATTAATGCCTTCCACTATATGCAGTCATATTATCTTGCGTTCGTGCATTTATGCAAATACTCCTTGACAATGTCACATGGAAATGTACACAATTTAGCGGAATTTCCGTTTGTTCTCAAACTGTGGCATGACTGCTGCACAGCAGCCACGCTATATTTTGAGTGCAAACTGGAAAACTATTCAAAATTAATACTCAGATCAATGTGCATATTAATGCTTCGTGCACTTCGCCAGTTTTGAAAATCTAGATCAAAGTTCATATTAATGCCCTCCACTACGTGCAGCCATGTCATCTTGCGTTCGTGTATTTATACAAATATTCTTTGACACAGCCACATGGGGAAATGTACACAATTTAATGGAATTTCCGTTTGTTCTCAAACTATGGCATGGCTGCTGCAGAGCAGCCTTGCTACGTTTTGAGAACAAACTGAAAAATAATACAAAGGTGATATCCAGGTCAATGTACATATTAATGCTTCGTGTACTTCTCCAGATTTGAAAACTTAGATCAAAGATCATATTAATGCCCTCCACTATTTGCAGTCATATTATCCTGCGCTCGTGTATTTTTGTAAATATTCCTTGACAATGTCACTTGGAAATGTACACAATTTAATGGAATTTCCGTTGTTCTTAAACTGTGCCATGACTGCTGCACAGCAGCCACGCTACATTTTGGGTACAAATTGAAAAACATGTCAAAATTGATACTCTCGGAGCAGCCATGCTGCAGTTTAAGTTCACACCAAAAAAGAGAAACCCGTAGGTTATCACCAATAATATTAGCGATGACTAGTCCAGTGTATTTTTTAGCGCCATCCATTGTGTGCAGCCAAACAATCCCGCCCTCACGTATTTATCCGTATATACCCATACCGTCATGACAGAATATACTCTTATCAGTGAAGTTATAATCACCTGATAACTGTCTACACCTCTTACTTGCAACATGAACATTTCCACAACTGACAGGTACTGCCGTGTTTAATGTTTTGGTTACACTTCCCTTATTTGACTATCTACTATTTCAATTTTTCCCCCATGAAACTATGTATCCCTTAACCTGAAAGAAGAAGAATAGGACCACCTTGTCTAATTTTATTATAATTATTATTATTATTATTATTAGTTCACTACTTTGTATTTTTTTCTAGCCCTTCCCACCTTCCCGCCTAACTCAGTGATAAATGAGAGATAAATTATGAAAATTATTTAGCAATATCAACTCGATTCTCTTTACTCGCCCACTCAACTCCCATACAAACAGCAATATTCATTTCAAAAACACACACTTCAGTCTTTTCCTAAGTTACTATAGCCCAAGTTACAATATTCTCGACAGCAGAGTAGAACACCTGTGTTATTATAACCCTTTATTATAACCCTTTGTTTCCTCTACTGTGTGTCAATTTTCATGATGATCAGTCCAGTCTCGCTTGATAAAGTTCAGAATGATGCAGACTTCGACTTTGTAACACAATTGAATCGTGAAGTTAACCGTGTTTCTGAAGATGATCCTATCACCCCACTTACTGCCGATGTGAACACCTGCAAATACTACACTGCGGAAACGTTTTCTAAAGCAGTGGGCACGTTTAACAAATCTTTTGCCTTACTTAACATTAACTGCAGAAGCTTAAATGCCAATTTTGATCAACTAAAGAGTCTGTTCTGTGATCTCCAAGTAAATGAAAATATATTTGACATCGTAGGTATTACTGAAACATTTAGCGTAAAAGAAAATATCTCCTACACATTAGATGGCTAGCATCCGCTTGTTCTACGTTCTCGCCCTCCGGTGATGATGGTAGGAGTGGGGTTGGTGTCTTTATTAGAGATTCTATACCATTCAAAATAAGGAGCGACTTAAGCATTTTCATTCCTCATGTGTTTGAATCTCTATTCATAGAACTCAATGGAAAACACAAATCTATTGTAGGAATTATTTATCGTCCGAATACTGCCCCCCCCCCCCCCCCCAAGCTGATCTGGACTTGTTCTTATCTCAGTATTCAAATCTACTTGATCAAATCAATACTGAGAGAAAACCAACCTACCTAATGGGAGATTTCATCTTAGATCTACTCAATTTTCACCAACACCAAAAAACCAATCAATATTTAGAAGCCCTGTTCAGCTGTGGATTCACGCCCATGATAACCAAACCAACAAGAATAACAAGTCATTCGGCAACTATAATTTACCATATGTTTTGTAATAGATTCAATTTAAATACTTCTGGGATAATCATTGCTGATGTGAGCGATCATTTCGCTACATTTTACACTGAAAATTTCAAGAGCACCAACCATAATGACAATACACAGCAGCCTAAGAGAATTTTTAACACACGAAATATTAATTTATTCAAACAGCTACTATTTGAATCTGATTTTAGCAATGCATGCCAAGAGGACAGTGTTAACAAAGCCTATGAGAAATTTCTAACAATTCTAAATACGGCATTTAACCAAGCCTGTCCGTTAATAACATTAAAACCCCGAAAAAATACGTAAAAAGAGAATCATGGATGATCTACGGTCTTCTCCAGTCCTCCCTAAACAAACACAAATTACTTGAAAAAAAAAAATAGGTCCTCGACCATTGACAAAATCACAAGATACAAAAACTACTGCCAAATCTTCAATCAACTTAAACATAAACTTAAATAGAATTATTACAGCCAGCTGATTTCAGAAAATAGGGGAAACATCAAGAGAACCTGAGAAATTCTCCGCAAGGCAATAAATAAGTCAAACATTCCTCCCCCTCTACCATCGTCGTTTATTGAAAACAATGAGGAGTACAATGCACCCATCCATATTGCTGAGAAATTCAACAACTACTTTATGAATATTGGAAATCGTGTATCCAACAACATGGTAAGTCCCACACATCGATTCTCCGATTTCCTAAATAACAGCGTCTCCGACTCTTTTTTCGTATCACCTGCAACCCATGACGAAGTTATATCCTCCGTAAAATGTCTTCCTAGGAAAACCTCTGCTGGTCAGGACAACATCTCTCCGAAACTACTAAAAGACATTATACATGAAATTATTGTTCCTTTAACACATATTATAAATACCTCTTTTTCAACTGGAACTGTACCATCAAAAATGAAAATCGCGAAAGTAATACCAATTTTTAAATCCGGGGATAAACAGTCTTTCGACAATTATCGTCCAATAAGTATTCTTCCTTCCTTTTCTAAAATCTTAGAGAAGTTAATGCATAAAAGGTTATCATATTTCTTAGATGCACACGGTGTTATTTATAACTATCAGTTTGGATTCAGAAGGGGACACTCAACATTTCACTCAATAATGCATCTTATCAACCACGTTTTCTTAATGAATAACAAAGCAACTAAAGATTGCACACTATTCATGTTTTTATATTTTTCCAAAGCATGTGACACTATTGAACATGAAATACTCGCTCGAAAACTTGAACACTATGGTATAAGAGGTATAACTAATTCTTGGTTTCAAAACTATCTCTCCGGGAGATCCCAATATGTACAATTCACCAGTGAATCGTCGGAGTTACTCAATGTCGCTACAGGTGTACCCAGGGCTCTGTACTCGATCCTCTTTTGTTCGTCCTATATATCAATGACATTAGTGAATCAACTGGCATGCGTGTTCTATCCTTTGCGGATGACACATCAGCCCATGCATCTGGGAACGACCTTGACCTCCTTGCGGAGATGGCAAACAATGAATTATCAAAATCAATCACTGGTGTTCTGCGAACAGGTTATCTTTAAATGCTAACAAAACTAAAGTCATACTTCTTCATCCCCAAAATGACAACTACAGTTACGATAACGTACAAACCCACATTACATTGAAGAACTCAGATTTAATAATAGCAGGTAACAATCGTGACCACAAATTCATAACATTTCTAGGAATCAACATGGATGAGAACCTTAAATTTCATCACCATGTATCTACACTATGTACAATAATATCCAGAGCAATTTATATCTTGAATAGAGAATTTTTTACAACTCGAGACATTACGTCTACTCTATTTCACTTTAATTCAAAGCCACTTAATTTATGGTATTCAAATATGGGGCAACGCAACGGCTACCAAACAAATTTTAAACCAACAAAAGAAAGCTGTACGCATCATAGCGAACAAAAAGTTCAACTCACATACGGACCCGCTGTTCAAACGTTTACAAATTATTAAATTTAACGATCTGTACAAATTACATTCACTTTTATTTATGCACGACTGGTCGCAGAACAATCTCCCCGTCAGTTTCGATGTTACGTTTCAAGTGTACTGGAATCCCTCGGGCATGACTACGAGGCAATGTGGAAGCCTAAACACCCATAAACCTCGCACTCAGTTCTCAGCCGCACTTCCATATTTTCCTAAACTGTGGAATGACCTTGATACAACGATAAAACCCCTTACCCGAACATCTTTAAAAAAAATATTAACTGAACAATATCTGAATACATATATCGCCAATATCTGCTGTTCAAACCCAAGATGTCCCGACTGCCTCGGCTAGTTACGACTCTCGGTGTTGTGATCATATTCGCCTCTTTTCTCCCAGCAAGCTGATAACCAGGTTTGTACTGACACTTATGGTCATTTACTTCACTCCTTTAGCGTACGATTATTATAATGGTTTATCAACGGACGTTTATTTACTTCATCCATTCAGAAATATGGTTAAAACACGGTTAAAACACGGTTAATTCACAATCCACAGATCTTAATCACCAGAGTCAGGACATCTGGAAGTTTGATCCACAACGAACTATTAATCAATACATATCAATACAAGTAGTATGTAATGTGGTTTTGAGGCAACATTGGCAGGACTCCAGTGCAGGACCCCGCGTGAGCGGCCATATTGTGACGTCATCTCCATAGTGATACGTGGTGTTAGTGCTCATGCGCAGCGCGTGTTGTTAGGGTGATACGTGTTTCCGTCGTCCATTTTGTATACTGGGGAGCGCCATCTTGGTTTCTATGGTAGCACGTGATTGCTATGTTACCTATACCCTTCTTATAGGACAGGTATGTTCGGAGGGTATGTTCGATTTAATCAGAGTAAATCTAATTACCACAAACAACCCGACAAGTTTTACTATTTCGAATTCTTTCAGAATTCTCTGCTTCTATATATGCAATAGTTTTCGTCTATCTGGCCATGTTCCTTTGTTCTAGAGTATACTCCAGTAGCGTAGAAGAGCCTATTAGTTGGAACAGCATTGCTTATTATTACTATATTTAGCTATTCTGGTCTATTCTTGTTAGTTCTGACCCTATTCCAAGTACTCTTGTTGTTTCATTTATCTAGATCATTTATATAAATTATAACTAACCAATCAGATTGCTTGATTTCCCATAATCTGTATGCAGACTTATCTCCCCTTATTACAACGAAATCGTATCCGATTCTCATCACCTCTATATCCAATGTCCATATCCCATGGGATCCCATTTTTGGGAAACACCCGTGGCTATGGAATCCCTTTTTTGTCGTATGAGGCCATGAGGGCTATGTAAAAGCCCTCAATGAGGCCTCATTTATTATCCCTCATACCCTCATTGAATTTTGAGGTTATGAGGGCCTTGAAAAATCCCTCAATGAGGTATAATTTACTACGACTCTTAGCCTCATTTCGGTATTTGAGGATACCTATGGCCTGGTATTGTATTATTCGAGGATACCTATCGAGGATACCTTTTGGAGAATCCCTTTTTTGTCATATGAGGCCATGAGGACTATGTAGAAGCCCTCAATGAGGCCTCATTTATTGTCCTTCATACCCTCATTGAATTTTGAGGTTATGAGGGCCTTGAAAAATCCCTCAGTGAGGTATAATTTACTACGACTCTTAGTCTCATTTCGCTATTTAACAGGTATATCCTATGGAATCCCATTTTGGAAAACGCCCGCGACTGTGGAATCCCTTTTTAGTCGTATGAGGCCATGAGGGCAATGTAAAAGCCCTCAATGAGGCATCATTTATTATCCCTCATACCCTCATTGAATTTTAAGGTTATGAGGGCCATGAAAAAATCCCTCAATGAGGTCTAATTCACCATCCCTCTTAGCCTCATCTCGGTATTCGAGAATACCTGACATTGTATTATTGTGGCGATACTTATTGGACTTTACATCCGGGTACTTCTGTTGGGTAGTAGATAAAAAACAAACAACAGTATATAACATTTCAGTATGTCTCCCCTTCCCAGAAGGGAGACATATTGTTTTAGTGCATATTCTTCTTCTTCTTCTTCTTCTTCTTCTTCTCATACAAACTTTGTCCGGGCCATAAATTTTTTGTCTTTTGATCTACACCTTAGATACTTGGCATGTAGATGTATCATCATGAGCCGGTGTGCAGTGTACCATAGTGACCTTCATGTGACCTTGACCTTTGACCTGAAGGTCAGATTTATGTGTTTTTTTAAGGGAAACATCACACAAACTTAGTCCGGGCCATAACTTTTTTTGTCTTTTGACCTACACCTTAGATACTTGGCATGTGGATGTATCACCATGTACCATAGTGACCTTGACCTTTGACCTGAAGGTCAGATTTATGCGCTTTTTTAAGGGAAACTGTCGGGACCAGAACTTTTTTGTATTTCGGGTCAGGCTTTAGATATTTAGCATGTGGATGTATCACCATGAGCCGGTGTGTAGCGTACCATTATGACCTTCATGTGACCTTGACCTTTGATCTGAAGGTCAGATTTGTGTTTTTTTCAAGGAAACTTTGTTCGGACCAAAACTTGTTTGTCTTTTGAGCCAGGCCTTAGATATTTGGGACGTGGATGTATCACTATGAACCGGCGTGTCGCATACCATTGCGACCTTCATGTGACCTTGACCTCAAGTCAAATTTATGTACTTCAAATAGGGAGTAATTATCCAGACCAGAATTTTTTTTGTTTTTTTACCTAGGACTTGGTTATTTGACATGTGGATGTATCACCATGAGACCGCATGTCGTCTACCTCGATGACCTTCATGTGACCTTGACTTCTGACCTTTTGGTCAAATTTATGTACTTCAAATAGGAATAATTATCCAGACCAAAACTTTTTTTGTTTTTTGACCTAGGACTTAGATATTTGACATGTGGGTGTATCTTAATTAGACCGCATGTCACATGTAATCATGACTTTTATGTGACCTTTACCTCAAGGTGAAATTTATGTACTTTAAATAGGGAGAAATTGTCCAGACCAGATTTTTTTTTTTGGACATGTGGATGTGTCACTCTGAAACCCCATGTCCGCTACCTTGATGAACTGCATGTGACCTTGACCTCTGACCTCAAGGTCAAATTTATGTACTTCAAATAGGGTATAATTGTCCAGATCAGAACTTTTTGTTTTTTGACCTTGGACTTAGATGATTGACATGTGGATGTATCACAATGAGACCACATGTCATCATGACCTTCATGTGACCTTGACCTCAAGGTCAAATTTATGTACTTTAAATAGGCAGTAATTTCCAGACCAGAATTTTTTTTTTGACACGTGGATGTGTCACCATGAAACCGCATGTCCACTACCTTGATGAACTGCATGTGACCTTGACATCTGACCTCAAGGTCAAATTTATGTACTTCAAATAGGGAATAATTGTCCAGATCAGAACTTTTTTGTTTTTTACCTAGGACTTAGATGATTGACATGTGGATGTTTCACAATGAGACCACATGTTATCATGACCTTCATGTGACCTTGACCTCAAGGTCAAATTTATATACTTTAAATAGGGAGTAATTGTCCAGACCAGAATTTGGTTTTTTTTTTGACATGTGGATGTTGAGGTAGATCATAGATATTTATAACCCCACTCCCCAAAGGGGAAGTTGGGACATACTTGTTTACATCTGTCTGTGTGAGTGTCTGACAGTCTGTCCATAACAACATTTTGCACATTTTTCTCAGCAACTTTTTATCCCAGCAATTTGATATTTTAATAAAAGCTTCATATATGTCATATTGTGGGATGCGTGTTTGTCTGTCTGTAACAAAATTTGTCATCGCACTTAAAGTGACTGCATTTATTTTACCCTTGCCCAGGTATTTTGAAAAGTCGAAGGTGCAACTAATGAACTTTGGCTATCTGCTTAAAGTTCCATGTATGTGGTTCACGGTATTTACTTGTACCCCCTTTTTTATAAATATCATAAAGTAAAAATACGTGCAGCCCGAGAGCGCACATTTTCATGTCAACGCTGTGGTAGACAGTTGTCTGGACTAGAACATTTTACTCAAGTAAAAAAAAAAGAACTATAAAAATTTTACATGTGCAAATCACTTTGCAAACAAGTTATTACTCCTGAAGTCTCAAGATTTTGGATGAATAATGAAAACCTATGTTTCATGGATTTCATGGATACCACTGGATGTTCCTTGCTGACTCCTGGTTGTTCAGAAGGAAAGAATGATTAAGATAAGTATTTATAGATACTACATTTTGCATGTACATGTGGCACTATCCTAGGCTTATTGTTCAGCACATTAATAGATTGTATTACAGAATAACCATTTTTTCACTACCCTTGTTTAAAATTTTATCATATAGTAATTTCAGTATTTTTTACCTTTTCCCGTTGTTTTGGGCAGTAAGGCTAGGATATTAGTACAAAGAATGTTTAAGTGTAATGCAAACTTCAGCCGAGTTTGAGGATTTTTGTTAAAGCTACCTTTTGTCAAAGTAGAATTCCACAGTTTTTTTTTTAACTTTAACTTTTTTTGTTTCAATTGTGTGTGAAGCTTTGCTCAGCTGTGTTTCAAGGTCATTATACCATTGTGTGTTTTATGGCACCGTTCAAGTCATTTGCAATTAACTAGATTAGCACAGGATTTTGGTCTCCAATTTCACTCTTTTTGAATCAGAAAAACTTTAACAGTAAAATTTGTCAAGGCCATTGTAACTTTCTTGTTTTTTGTGGCACCATTCAAGATTTGCACTAACTTGAAAACATTTACAATTTTTAACTTTAGCCCGCTCAGGGCTCGATTTAATCTGAAAATTTTGATTAGCAAGTTACTATTCTCTCTGCAAAATTGATTAGCAGTGGATTCAAAAGCACTACAGACTGATAAATATTGATTAGCAAACTTCCAAAATTGGAGACCAAAATGCTGTGCTAATCTAGTTAAGTCGACCCCTGGGCCCTTTATTTTAGTTTTGGTCATTGTTAAATCGTGATATTTGTGCTAATATGAAATCATCAACAATATTTTTATAAACTAATCAGCTGTCAGTTAATTAGATGTTATTTGGGGCATCCTATGCAAATGGCTTGAACCCATAACCAAGTTTAATTACTCGTCCTTGTCGTGGTGCCGGTAACATAATGCTCTTTCCAATCATTAGAGCATTATGGCTGAATGGTTATGGACTAGTAAATTTTTTTTGTTTGATTTATAGGGAGCAGTCAGCAGAGTGGTAGCAATAACAGTGCTTTCTCCAATCATTAGAGCATTGTGCCTGAATGGTTATGAACTAATTTTTTATTTGATTTACAGGGACCAGTCAGCAGAGTGGTGGTAATAACATAATGATCTCTCCAATCATTAGAGCATTAATTCTAAATGGTTATGAACTATTTTTTTATTTGATTTATAGGTACCAGTGAGCACCAGATAATCATTGCCTCTCACTTTTCCTAAAGCCTAAAATTGGGCTTTAAGCACTTTACCAGTTAATAATACATATCTCTTCTTTAGAGGATGGCATCTGAGAAGAAGAGAAAAATACAAGTTTTAGAAGAAACAGTCAACAGCTTTGCTGAAGACTTTGAGCTAAATTTAACTTCAACATTTTATCATGTTAAAAAGAAACAGTTACAGAATGTTGAGCAAAATCTAGAAAGGATTAGAAGAAAGGTCAAAGCAACAAAGCAGAAATCTGATTTATTGCTTAAACAAATCAAACTAGACATATCTGCTGTAAAGCAAGAGAATGATACATTGAAAAGGAGAAATAATATTATTTTAAAAGAGAACAGTGATTTGCGCCGCAAAATCAGTTACTATAAGACTTTCATCTCGTTTGACGAAGAATCTGAATTTGATTCTTCTCTGTTGAGTTCACAGGATGTACCATCTGCTGCTGCTGATGATGATGGGCTCTCTGCATCACTAACTGGGAATGACAATTACACTGAACAGGCCACATCATCTGTATCGGCTACCAAGAACAGAGATGACATGAATCAAACAGATGAGACTGATGCTTGAATAAACTGTTGTGTAGACATTCTTAACGTATATGCAGAAAAAGTGTTTCATTTTTATTTTTATCTTACATTTTCAGTACGTGTTGGATGTAGAAGTAACCATTTTTCTTTGAAATATCATAATTGTATTTTTGTTGACACTGTGTGAGCAGTTGGGCTCACAAATTTGTAATGAATATTGCATTTATTAGAGTAATTTTTTCTTTTAGAATAATCTAAATAATTCAGTATGTGTTGGATGTAGAAGTAACCATTTTTCTTTGAAATATCATTATTGTATTTTTCTTTACACTGTGCGAGCACTTGGGCTCATTTGTAATGAATATTGTATTTAATAAAGTATTTTTTTTTCTTTTAGAATAATCTAAAATGGACAGAGGGAAGAGAGAACAGGAAAGGAAGAGGAAGAGAGAGGAGAGAGCACAACAGTTAGAGCAGAAGGCAAAGCATACAGTGTAGCGTGCATAGCAGACAGAGCATGGGATACCAGAGAAAGAGCAGAAAGAACAACAATCAATTCAACCGTTATGTCAAAATCAGGTCAGTAGTTTTCCTGAGCACATTTTAATAACTCTTTCATATTGACTAAACATTTATAGGGAAAGGATTTTGATAGCTGATTTTGTATCTCCATATTATGTTATTTTTACCTTGATTACCTTGATAGTTGTAATAATAAAACTCCTAACAGAGAGTTTGATTTTAGAATCCATGAAAATAACCAACAAGGGCAAAGACTTACAAAACGTAATGACAGTACATGGAAAAAACTAAATACACCATGAATACCATAAAAATTAAGGGAGATAATTCATAAGCACATTTCAAGTCAGCTACCTTTGCTGTGTTTTGGACATCTGTCATATTGCATAGGCCAAGTTCAAGGAAATAAAAGAACAAGATGATCAGTCAAAAAGATCAAGTTTCATTTGAGTTAAATATTTTATTCAGATTAATGTGAATATAAAATTTGTATGGGATAATTACTTATCTGAATTTTTAAAAAAGCATTGTATTATTGAGATGTAAATATGTAACCATTTAATTTCAATAATTAATTTTCACTACTCAGTGTTGCTAAAAGTTATTTAAAGCATCTGCAGACTAATTTTCGTCTTTTTCCAGTTATTGCACAAAAGAATAGACATATATTTGGAAGATCAATAGAAAAAAGACCAATGGAAGAAAGCTTCTAAACGGTACTACAGTCAAAACAAAGAAGCTAAACAAGAGTATATGAGGAATAGATATTCCATCCCCAGTGTTTCTACTGCTAAAAAGCAAAAACAGAAAGAGCAATATGCCATCCCTAGTGTTTCTACTGCTCAGAAGAAAAAGGAAAAGGAAAAATACACGATTCCTAGAGTTTCTGCTGATAAAAAGCAAAAACAAAAAGATCAATATGCAATCCCCAGTGTTTCTATTGCAAAAAAAAACCAAAAACAAAAATATCAATATTCCATTCCCAGTGTTTCTACTGCTAAAAAGCAAAAACAGAAAGAGCAATATGCCATCACTAGTGTTTCTACTGCTGAAAATCAAAAACAAAAAGATCAATATTCCATCCCCAGTGTCTCTACTGCTAAAAAGCAAAAACAGAAAGAGCAATATGCCATCCCTAGTGTTTCTACTGCTAAAAAGAAAAAACAGAAAGAGCAATATGCCATGCCTAGTGTTTCTACTGCTAAAAAGCAAAAACAGAAAGAGTAATATGCCATCCCTAGTATTTCTACTGCTCAGAAGGAAATGAAAAAGGAAAAATATGCAATTCCTAGAGTTTCTGCTGCTAAAAAATAAAAACAAAAAGATCAATATGCCATCCCTAGTGTTTCTACTGCAAAAAAGCAAAGACAAAAAGATCAATATGCCATGCCCAAGTGTTTCTACTGCAAAAAAGCAAAGACAAAAAGATCAATATGCCATCCCTAGTGTTTCTACTGTAAAAAAGCATAGACAAAAAGATCAATATGCCATCCCTAGTGTTTCTACTGCAAAAAAGCAAAGACAAAAAGACCAATATGCCATCCCTAGTGTTTCTACTGCAAAAAAGCATGGACAAAAAAGATCAATATGCCATCCCTAGTGTTTCTACTGCAAAAAAGCAAAGACAAAAAGATCAATATGCCATCCCTAGTGTTTCTACTGCAAAAAAAGCAAACACAAAAAGATCAATATGCCATCCCTAGTGTTTCTACTGCAAAAAAGAAAAGACAAAAAGATCAATATGCCATCCCTAGTGTTTCTACTGCAAAAAAGCAAAGACAAAAAGATCAATATGCCATGCCCAAGTGTTTCTACTGCAAAAAGCAAAGACAAAAAGATCAATATGCCATCCCTAGTGTTTCTACTGCAAAAAAGCATAGACAAAAAGATCAATATGCCATCCCTAGTGTTTCTACTGCAAAAAAGCAAAGACAAAAAGACCAATATGCCATCCCTAGTGTTTCTACTGCAAAAAAAGCATAGACAAAGAAGATCAGTATGCCATCCCTAGTGTTTCTACTGCAAAAAAGCATAGACAAAAAGATCAATATGCCATCCCTAGTGTTTCTACTGCAAAAAAGCAAAGACAAAAAGACCAATATGCCATCCCTAGTGTTTCTACTGCAAAAAAAGCATAGAAAAAAAAGATCAATATGCCATCCCTAGTGTTTCTACTGCAAAAAAGCAAAGACAAAAAGATCAATATGCCATCCCTAGTGTTTCTACTGCAAAAAAGCAAAGACAAAAAGATCAATATGCCATCCCTAGTGTTTCTACTGCAAAAAAGAAAAGACAAAAAGATCAATATGCCATCCCTAGTGTTTTTACTGCAAAAAAGCAAAGACAAAAAGATCAATATGCCATCCCTAGTGTTTCTACTGCAAAAAAGCATAGACAAAAAAGATCAATATGCCATCCCTAGTGTTTCTACTGCAAAAAAACATAGACAAAACAGATCAATATGCCATCCCTAGTGTTTCTACTGCAAAAAAAGCATAGACAAAAAGATCAATATGCCATCCCTAGTGTTTCTACTGCAAAAAAAGCAAAGACAAAAAGATCAATATGCCATCCCTAGTGTTTCTACTGCAAAAAAGAAAAGACAAAAAGATCAATATGCCGTTCCTCTAGTATCATCAACAAAAAAACCACAAATGGGCCAACTTTATTATTCAACTGATAGGAAAACTAAGCTGGAGAATTTAAAATTACGGTACTGCAAGGACAAAGTATATCGAGCAAAGAAAATCTTGTCATCAAGAAAACTTCATCATACAAAAAAGGAAAAGAAAAATTTTGTTTCTGAATGCATCAACACTTTCAGGAAGCATTGTAAGGAGTATCCTATTTTAATTTGTAGTGTTTGTGGAAGATAACTGTTTAAAAATCAAGTTCAAGAACTAAAACTCAACAAATACAACACCAAACAACATGAAAATGCACAAGTTTGTTCTAAGCTGAAGCAGAAACTCCAAAATAAGATATGGAATTGCAAAACTTGTCAGCGTTACCTAAAGATTTCAAGAATTCCCCCCCCCCCCCCCCCAGGCTCTCATCAACAATATGGACCTTACTGCATTACCACAAGAACTTCAACAGTTAAATGTATTAGAAAGGCATTTATTTTCACCAGTTATACCATTCATAAAAATCGTTGTCCTTCCAAAGTCATCCCAAAAAGGCATTCATGGACCAGTGATTTGTGTCAATTCAGATGTTGTTCAAGTTGTTAAAGTTCTGCTAAGAGCTCTTTCTGAAGGCAGTTTGATAAAGGTTAAACTCAAGAGAAAGATGGCCTATGAAGGACATCATTTATATCAACCAATTCTGCCAAAAAAGGTGTTAGATGCTTTGAAATACTTTAAAGAACACAATCCTTTATTCAGAGGCAAGTGTATATTAATATACTCAACATTAAGGTAGATTAAAAATAGAAATTGGGAATAGGTTAACCCTTTACCCAACGTAACAAAAAATCCGGCCAGCACTATGCAAGAAAATCACTATTCTTTCTTCATAAAACATAGGTTGTACCCCTCTTTTAAAAGAGTGTGATGCGCTCGTTTGCACGAGGTGTCACGACCTATGTTTTGGAAGCAAAAATGTAAAAAAGTTTAGTTATACAAGAATTTTGTTAAAAGTGCCATTTGCCACTAAGAATGGGTAATCGATTAAGGAGAAAACCAATGTGATTAATTTGCATGGGTACTTGCTTTGGAAGCAAAAATGAAAAAAAGTTTAGTTATACAAGAATTTTGTTAAAAGTGCCATTTGCCACTAAGAATGGGTAATCGATTAAGGAGAAAACCAATGTGATTAATTTGCATGGGTAATTGCAAAACGCTGCATCAAATATCGGAAATGAAGCAAGTTAGTTACATACTGGTAGTGATGAATATAGAAGTTAAAAAAAAAAAACTAAGGTACATTCAAAGCTCAACATATAGGAACATTATACAACCCCAAACAAACAATAAGAAAAAAAAAACAACAAAAAATAACTTAATGTGTGCAACACACAGACAACTACAAACAACACAAACTCTGAGAAACAGATTTCTACAAGAAAGTGATACCTTCATAGAATATTTTGGGTGGATACCACAGCCTGGGAGGAACATGACCCTCTGGTTGCAGTTTTGTAGTTTACTGACTGCTTCATCAAGGGAATCATGGTATTCTCTGCAAGCCAAAGACTAAGTTGCAACACAAACTCCATATACCGGTGTAATATATGAGCTTACTAAAATTCATGCCATTTTCTTTGCATGCTGTTTTCCCCACTGATCATACTGTTGTGAAATTCTTTTTTTCCCCTCTTTTTTTTCCAACTTATTCAACATATAAATGCTCTGTAAAAAATGAACAAATCTTGACATTAATAAGAAAAAAATGATTAGGTGAATATCTTTGGGTTTTAGGAGTACTAACCTGCCCTTTTTCTATTTCTTCAGATATAAGAATTGATGATAGTAATTTAGTAGATGCTGACTCTGAATCCCTTGTTAAAGAGACTGAAGATACTACAGTTCTAGATAAGACAGAGGCTAGCAGTGATAATGGGCTATGCATGGGCGAGTCAAATGGTAATTTGTGTGTCTTAGCTCTTGATCTCCTCTCTTGATCGCCTTTGAACTTAAATTATGTGTTTTTATCTACTGTTTTAAAGAGTGCCTCAAGGAAGACAAATGTGGAAAAATGTTTAATTTGTACTTCAAAATTATTCCATACAGAAGCATTTCTCTTGATAAAAAATCACCATATCTTCATGATATTTATGTTCAAGTGTTGTCACTAATAAGAAAAATTGATTATGTGAATGTCCTTGGGTTTTAGAACTATACTCTCCCAAAAAAGAAAGTGTGCATGCTAAAAAATAACACTAAAAAAAGATATATATCATTTTCATTCATGGAATTTTTTTGCAATCACAGATGAATCAATTTGTGATCAACACGAAAAATTTCATTACGCTACGACGAATACTCTTGGTGCCATGGAGAGTCAAAGACAATAAGGGTCAAACACAAAAGTCACACACTCAATATCTGGTATGACCTCCGTCTGCATCGACTACTGCTGTGTATCTACGCCTCATGGATGCGAACCAGTTAGCATGGAAGTGGGTTAGGGTAGGGTTAGGTTAGGTAGGGTTAGGTTAGGTAGGGTTAGGTTAGGGTTAGGGTAGGGTTAGGTTAGGCTAACCCTAACCCTAACCCTACTCTACACCACTGCAGTCGAGCACGACGATGACGTAACGTCAAAATCGGACGAATTGCAGGTCTTCGAGGACGTAAGCCATATTCTCTCAGCCGGTTGATTACTGTTTGAGGATATATCCGTCTCAGGTTCGGGATGTTCCTGGCTGTCGTCGTTGCCGTTTGTTGCCGGTTCCGGAGATGGATGACACGGATATACTGATCTTGTGCAGGGGTGGTAACTCGGGGTCTCCCGGAGCGGGGTCGGTCTCGAACGTCATCATGTTGTGCATGTCGATGGACTAGCCTGTCTACAGTGTTACGGTTGCAATCCAAATTCTGGGCAGCCTCTCTGTGTGTTCTGCCAGCTCTAATCATACCCA
The DNA here is from genome assembly GCA_031216915.1 of Pictodentalium vernedei. Lineage (NCBI taxonomy): Eukaryota > Metazoa > Mollusca > Scaphopoda > Dentaliida > Dentaliidae > Pictodentalium > Pictodentalium vernedei. The sequence continues at coordinate 685,294,695 of CM062296.1, read as the reverse complement.
GGGCAAGGAGACGTTGATTCATTGTCAATCTTGGCATGCTAATGTGGAGTCGTTTTAACAGCAGCGCAAATTTGAATGTGAACGATAGGAAGGCCTTACTTTTGTGTTTAAATACCCAAGGATTCACACTGCTGCATGAATTTTCAGACTCTCCACGTGCAAAACATGCCTTTTCACAAACGTGCAGCACGTCATTTAACGTTAATGCAATTTTAACGGGGAAAGCTGTTTTTGTGTTCAATATAACTTATTCATGAACAGGTTAACACTCTTTACACCTACGAAATTATTTTTTTGGAGTTTGATCAATTTCTGCAATGCACACTTTCTTTTTTGGGCGAGTATAATAACCTGCTCTTTTTCTATTTCTTCAGATATAAGAATTGATGACAGTAATTTAGTACCTGCTGACTCTGGATCCCTTGTTGAGGAGACTGAAGATACTACAGTTCTAGATAAGACAGATGCTACCACTAATAATGGATTATGCATGGGCGAGTCAAATGGTAATTTGTATGTTTTAGCTCTTGATCTCCTTTCTTCTTCTCAAAAGTGCCTCAAGAAAGACAAATTTTGAAATTGTTTAATTTGTAGTCCAAAAATATTCCACACAGAGGCATTTTTCTCCAACTTCTGTACTGTTTTCGCTTTTGCAATATTTTTGGGTAAGAGCGTTGCTCATGAGTTTTTTAAGGATGAAATGCACTTTATGCGCAGTAAACTTTTTGCTTAGAACTCTGATCTATTTATTCCTTGAATTAGCAGCTATATTATAAGAATTTCAACAAAAAACTGCTTTTGTCAGTTTAGTAACAAAAAAAATACGATATGTGTTTGACAAGAGCTTAAGGGTTATCAGTACCTGCAGCTCTCTGTTTGCTGTTACACTGACTTTTTTTTTAAAAAATTGTTCACTCAGGGTTACTTATTCCTACAAGTTTCTGTTACAGAAATTTTATTACAAATATTATCCATAGCTTTAGAATTTTTCGTTATATGTAATCTCAGATCTTTCAGGTCAGTTGTAATTTTTTACTTCCTACTTAACTGGCAGAGTGCAAGAAGCCCAGTTTTGAACTATATGTGACTGGTGATGACTATCTGTCACTATATTCTGCTTTTATCATACCCCCGCCCTAAAGGGTATTATGTTTTACCCTTGCGGCTCCATGTGTGCATGCATGCATGCATGCATATGGAAGTGTATGCATGTAGGACAAAATGTTCTTTTGCACTTTTATCTGCAACTGCTTACTGTCAGTCACTTCATAGATACGGTTTCGGAGCCGGCAGCATCAAATTCCAGAACGTCTGTCACAAAATTTTCTGTCGCACTTTTTTTTCTGCAACTGTTAAATGCAGGCACTTGATATTTCAAGAGAAGCTTCATATAAGTATTCCATATTGTGGGATGCATTTTTGGACACTGGCAGCACCAACTTCCTGTCCATCCATCCGTCTGTCCATAAGTTTCTGTTGCACTTTTTCTGCAACTGTTTACCCAAACACCTGATATTTTAACAAAAGCTTCATATAGGTATTCCATATTGTGTGGTGTATTTTTGAACTTATTCATCTGTCTGTCTGTTTGTTTTATTTATTTTTTCTCGTCCGTACATCCAACATGAAATTTCCCATCGCACTTTTCTCTACAACTGCTTACCCAAGACACTTGGTATTTTAACAGAAGGTTCATATAGGTATGCCATATTGTGGGATGCATTTTTGCACCCCGTCAGCAGCAACTTCTTGTCTGTCCATTCATCTGTAACACTTTGTGTCACACTTTCCTCTGCAACCGCTTATCCCAGACACTTGCTTGGAATTTTAACAAAAGTTTCATATAATGCCATATTGTGGGATGCATTATGGATCTATCCGTCTGTCTGTTCATTTTGTTTATTTTCCCTTCTGTATCAATAACCCTATGAAGGTATGATTGCCTTCAGTGATAGGTCTGCTTATCTCGGACAAGAATGAGATTTTTATGCAGTGCAGTGCTTTCTGACCTTTGATTGGATATTGCCTTTGAGCACTATCCAACCTTATGTAAGAGAGCGGTATAAAATTTTGTTTTGTTGTCAGAAAAACTTGTCAGTTTACCAGTTGAAGAAATATATTTATATTTTTATACGTCCGCTCATAAGAGAGGGCTGTATTATGGTATGGCGATGTCCGTCTGTCCACCTGTCCATCCATCCGTCCGTCTGTCTGTCTGTTAACTTTTGTTTGTCCACACATTAACTTGAAAATTCTTCATCCTAGAGATACTACTTTTTATGGTTCATTAATCATGACTAGAGGATGGTTCCTTTCGATAACCAGCAATCTCGCATATCCAATGTGGCCGCCATGGCCGCCATCTTGAATTTTCAGAGAACTTTGTCAACGCCATAACTTGAAAATGGTTCATCCTTTGATGACCAGCATTCTCGTATATCCAATATGACCACCATGACAGCCATCTTGAATTTTCAGAGAACTTTACCAGCATCCTTGCATATCCAATATGGCCACCACGACAGCCATTTTGGATTTTCAGGGAATTTTGTTTGTCCACATGATAACTTTAAAACTATAAACCGACCCCAACTTTTTATGTTTCAGTAACCATGTTGAGATGATGGCAGCCATCATATTCAGGTTATTTTGATTTTTACGAAATACTAAAGAATGGCTTTTTTCAATATCGCAAGAAGACAGAACACTACATAAAGTACTTATGATGAACTTGTTCATGCGCTAAGTCTATTTTCTGGTGAAAACTTCTTCATGCGTGTGATTTCTCAACAAGCGGCCGGATATTTATCCACTGCTTGGCAGTGCACTTGTTATATTTTGTTTGGGCTTCTCAGTTCTAGCACTAAAAACTTTTTCTGTTCAAAACTGAAAATATTGGACCTCACCAAAATTTATATATTTTCTTTTCTTACAGAATTATCACAAGAAAAGACACCAAAAGAATCTCTAGTCCAGCCAAGTTACGATGAATGTGAGGTAAATGCCACAACTGCTCCATTGTATTCCTCTCTACAGCCAGTTGATCTACCTCAACATGCAGCTGACTTGTATGACGAGCATCTGATCTCTATGGCTCCTGCAGAGAAACATACTCCAATACCCGTCTTAAAGCATGAAGCTCATGCTTTGCCTTATCATTTTCCTGTTGGAAGAGGGACTTTCACAGAACCTAGAAATACAAAACTAACATTGAAAAGATATTTTAATGCTAGACTGTTCAGTTATGATACAAGATTTGCAAGTGATCCACAGTACATATTTTTTTGCACAATATGCATCTGAAGTAAATGACATTTGCTCATCGATTTCAATTGCAATGCGTAAGAGTTCCTCAAAGAATATTACAATGGAGGATATCAGATCTGCAGAATCATTAAGAAAAGTGTTGAGGAATGATGAGGGCTTTAGATGTCTGAAAAGTATCAGAGGTTCTCCAATGTTTTGGGAACGGGAAATGAAAAATGCATTTGCTATGCTGAGACAAATAGGATTACCTGCCTTCTTTATTACTTTGTCAGCTGCAGACAGAAGATGGCCGGAAATGATTGAATCTATTTACATGCAGATAAATAAAACTGTCCCAGATGACATGGATTGGACTCGGTACTGTTGTATGATAAACTCAAACATTGTTACAGCTACTCGTATGTTTGACAAACGTCTGAAGTGTTTTATAAATGACATTATAAAATCCCCATCGAATCCAGTTGGACAAGTTGTGAATATATTTGGTCGAATAGAATTCCAAGCAAGAGATTGGCCACATTACCATCTGATCTGATCCTAACACAGTTTCCTTATTCATTGACAAAAACATAACCTGCTCTATGCCACCTAAAGAAGATGTAGAACTGTATGATATCGTGTCAGCTGTGCAGATTCACTGCAGAAAACATACAAAGTCATGTCGTAAAGGAGGCAAGGAATGCAGGTTTAATTTTCAACGTCCCCATCTGAACAAACATTTATTACACATGTAGAAGAAACTGATGAGCAAAACACCAACCAAATAATGACTAAAGAACTTGCTACCAGTACACTTCAGCTTCTATGGAATCATCTTAAAGAAGATGATAGTGTTACTCTGACATCATCACAATTCTTCAAAAAATATGGATTGTCACAGCAGGTGATGGAGAAGGCATTTAATACTGTTACAAAGAAACCTACTGTTGTATATAAGAGAGAAGCAAGTGAATGTTGGGTTAATGGATATAATGCTGAACTACTCAGAGCATGGAATGGAAATATAGATCTCCAATATGTCACCGATCCTTATTCATGCATCATGTACATAATAGCTTACATGACAAAGGCTAAAAGGGAATTATCGCAAACAATAAAAACTGCCCAACAGGAAGCAAGATGTGAAGACAATCCTGATGCTATTTCAGAGTTACGGAATCTAAGACATGTTTATATGACTCACAGAGATGTAAGTGTTATGGAGTCTGTATACAGGATTTGTGGTCTTCCACTTAAGTTATCAACAAGAGATATTATTTGGATACCAAGTGACCCACAAAGTACTCGTTTAACACTACCACTGAACGTATTAAAGCAACAGAATAAAGACTCTGATAAAATATGGATGACAAATATACTTGATCGATACTATGAAAGACCCATTCAATTTGAAGACACGTGTGTCGCAGATTTTGCATCCTCATACAGAGTAATTACTAAACAACAGACCAAATCTAAAGATGCTTTTGAGCTAATGAATAATTTAGGCTTTATTGCAAAATGTAAAGGGAAGAAGGCTGTTATTCGATATCCTAGGTTTCAAGTTGAGAAGAATGCTGAAAGATACTATGCAAACATTCTGTGCCTTTTCTTTCCTTATAGACATATTGTTAAACCTCAAACTTATGAACTCTTTGAGGATTTTTTCAAAAGTGGCTCAGTGGAAAAAAGTGGAAAAAAAGTTGCTGAAATTGTCCTCGAAAACATGGAGAGATATGAAAAATTCAATGTGAATCTTGAAGAGGTCTGGGAAGAGATTAAGGAAAGTGATCTAGATTATTCTTGGGGAAATGCTGCCCCATCAACAGAGCAGGAAAGAGAGGATCTTGAACTTGAAAAAGACCTTCTAAATTACTTTGCTCCTGCTGAAGAAGCTGAAAAAATACCTGAACTGACAAAAGATGTAAAACACAAGAAATTAAAGTCTTTGTGTGTGCAACTTTCAGGCTCAATAACAACTGTTGATAATTCTGAAATACTCTTGAAACTCATGTCAATGAATGAACGACAACAGCAAATCTTCAATTTTGTAAGATCTTAGTGTTTGGCAAAAATAAATAGTGATGTGGAACCATTTCATGTCTTCATTAATGGAGGAGCAGGGACAGGCAAGCCACACCTGATTCACTGTATTCGATAAGAAGCTACTAAGATTCTTCAAAGGATATCGGATAATCCTGATGATATATCTGTTTTATTAGCGGCATTTACAGGAACAGGGGCTTTAATATATATGGTTTAACAGTCCATAAGGCATTTGCCATCAACAACACAACACTACCATACCAAGGTTTAGGAGACGAATCTTTAAACACATTACGCAGTGCTTTACACAATGTGTCGATCGTCCTTCATAGATGAGGTGTCAATGATAAGCAAACCACTCATGGAGTATATCAGTGGAAGGTTGCAACAAATTAAGAAAACATTCAAGTCAAAACCATTTGGAAATGTTTCTGTATTAGTAGTCGGGGATTTTTACCAGCTTCCCCCTGTCACTGGAAAACTCCTGTATAACACTGATCCAGGTGCATTACCAGCCGATTTTGTGGTCCTATTTCCATATTTTCAGCCTAACCGAGATCATGCGGCAGCGAGATGACTTGCATTTTACAGCAATGCTTAACAGATTACGAACTGTGTTAAAAGGAGAAAGAATCTCAATTGAAGATGACCAAATGTTAAAGTCTAGACTCATTTCAAATGACTACCCTAGAAGGGCTCTACATATTTTTGCAACAAGACAAATGGTAGATAAACACAATGCGGTCATGCTAAATAAACTTGGAAATGAAATTATAGAGCTACAAGCTGCTGATATGATCAGAAAAAAAGGTAATAAATCATATAGGAGAAAAACTCCAAATCTAGATTTACGTTCATCACTTCCACCTCATTTGTATATAGCTAAAGGAGCTAGAATCATGCTCACTTCAAATTTAGATGTTAGTGATGGCTTGGTAAATGGGGTTCGTGGAACTATTACCAAGATAATTCGTGGTCAGATGCTTCGTGGTTTGCCAGATTTTATCTATAAAATTTGATAATGAGAGGGTTGGTGTGAATTTGAGGAAAAAGTATGAGAACTTGGACTGTATTCCAGAAAACACAATACCAATATTGGCTTTTTCTGAGAAGGTTAAAAACAAGTTAATGGACACCACAAGATACATGTATCAATTAAAACTAACTTGGGCGTGTACTATCCACAAAATGCAAGGTCAAACGTTCAAGCAGGTGGTTATTTCACTACAAGGAGTATTTCGTGCTGGAATGTCATATGTTGCCTTGAGCAGATGTGTTAACTTAGATGGTATTCATTTGCTTCACCTCGATACTAAATTAATCTATGCTGATTCAAATGTAGCAGATGCAATGAAGCAAATGCCAGAGCTTGATATTTTCCCTGCAAATCCTCTTTACAGAAATAGTTTCAAAGATTTTTCGATCGTTCATCACAATATTCAGTCTCTGCCTGCTCATTTTGATGATTTGAAGAGTAACAAGGAATTGCAGCATGCTACAATCATCTGTTTAACTGAAACATGGTTGCTTCACTGCAAACGTCCTCATGATTTCGTAATGGATGGATATTCTTTTCATGAAGTACTACCACAGTCATCAGACAGTGGCAAGACATTTGACATCGCTCTTTTCATTAAGAAGACGTGTGAGTACATTTTTGTAGAAACATTTGTAGAATCTGAATTAGAGATTGCAGCATTCAAGGTTCATAAACCTCAAAAGATATTTCTTGTTGTGATTTATCAACACCCCGAGTCAAAGTCTAACCTCGGTACATTTGCACAAAAGTTTATTGACATGGCAAATAATCACAGTATGCCAAGTTTGATTGTAGTAAGTGACTTTAATGAAGACATTATTAAAAGCCATCAATTATAAACAAATAATTGACAAACCAACAACGACCTCAGGTACACTTCTCGACCATATTTATATATACAATGTCAAGCAGCCTTTTATCTCGGATGTGATGTGTACGTACTATTCATATCATGACCCTGTTCAGATCACTTTATCTCAAGAAAAGAGACCTGCAAATGACACTTTTACATCTGAAACTGTAACTTCTGATAAATCAATCAAATTATCACCAAAACAGCACAATTCATTTTCTGTAAGATTAAAGCCTACAAAATCTTTGCCACGAAGCAAAAGAAAATACACTGACCAACAAGAAAAACCAAGGGTGTGCAAAAAAATAAAAATAATTAACCATGCACAAATGCAACATGCCAGTATTCCTGGATATGAATCTGACTCTTTAACACCACAGTTTCCTATACCATTGAATCAAAACTTGACCATACCTACACATGTTTTGCAGGAAGCCGGTGATACTGTTGTTAGAATTGTTGATATGTGGGCAGGTAATCCAGTGGTTTACCAACCATCACAATGGCTCCAAACTATTGGATTCAATGTTATAGAAACAATTACCAACCAACAGTTATGCCCTTCTTCTGGTTATATTGCAGCACACGCTGCTTGGGAACTTCATAGTAGCAGTGACTGGAAAACGAAACCTTTATCTTCAGCTTTAGATCCTTCAATCATTGGAAAATACAATACCATACTTAATCAACCATTACACCATCCAACATACCTCACTGATGATCAGATTTTAGACATAATATCACACCTACAATATGTACATTCGAGAACTAGAAATGTCAATTGGATTCATGGACCAATGCCATTAAACTACCTCATAAAGTATTTCAGAGAACAGTTTTTTGGTGTACGAAGAAGAACTCGATTACAAACTGTAAAAGTCTTCATTGTCAATACAACTCCTGTCTGCAATGTGCTTGCTAATCTTTCTGAAATGGCAGTGTCTGGTGATCACTGGATTGTTTTAGCTGTTGGTTCTCAATAAGATCAGGTATTAACCTTTTCTATTTTGTCTGTGGATGTATCAACATGTGGCACTGAGGCCACGTAATTCATGGTGACCTTCACATGATCTTGACCTTTGGACCCCAAGGTCAAGTTCAGATATTTTATAGAGTATTATTTGCCAGAGTCATCATATCTTATTTCTCTTTAGAGCTAGACTTTACATATCTGGTATGATTGTCAATATTTTTATGTATATATCATTTGTAGTGCATAAAATAGAAAGTAAGGGGAGACATATGTTTTAGAGTGCTAAAACACTTTCTAGTTTTTATTCAAGTATACAATTCAATGTCTCAAGGCATTTGTCTTTGTAGCTCTTCTTGCATGGGCTAACCATTTCATCTTCTTGTGGGTTGGAGCTTCTTCCCATTGCATGGCTAGGTTCTTGATAAAACACATTCTCTCATTTGATAACTTGGCTTTGTTGGTTGCTTTAATTTCCTGTCTGGAATCTTTGGGTTCCTCTTTCTCTAGCTGTTTCATAGTAGCAACTTCAGTCTTCTGAACATCATTCTTAGTAGTAACTTCATTTGTGGTTTGAGTGGAAACATCCTTCTTGGTTTGGGTCCTCTTTGAATCTTCAATCGTAGTGGTAACTTCATTCTTTATGAGAGTTGGCATCTTTTTCTTGTCTTCAGTAGAAACTTCGTTCTTAGTGGAAATTTCTTTCACAGTAGAAATTTCAGTCTTCTTCGTAACTTCGTTCTTAGTGAAAACATCTTTCTTTGTTTCTGTAGAAACTTTGTTCATAATGGTAACTTCATTCTTATTTGTATTGGAAGTATCAGTCAGTTCTTCTGTCTTTATTCTTTTGGTTGCAGTGGCTGTTAATGATCGGCCAGTATCCACACGTCTTTGTTTCTTTCCACCAGCATCCATGTCTAGATTTTGTCTCTTGGATGTATTTACCACACGATTCACTTGAGTCAGTTCTAGGGAAGTCAGCTTCAATCCAGCATCATTCTTGAAGATCTGTATATGTAAGTCATCTTTGAATCTGAGCACTGTTGTTGACACAGACATTTCACTCGTCGACGTTCAAAACGGAAATGAATTTATTTTTATACTATCACTCCTTTGATACTTTTTTTTTCCAATCGTCTTCTTCTTCTTCTTCTTCTTCATCATCATCTACTCGGAATGGGTAGTTTGTCATAAGGTTGTCGAACAGAAATCTTCGCTTTTCCAAGGCATATTTCTGAGATTCTTCAAAGTCAAACTCCTCTTCTTTACGAAGACGCTTGGTAGTTTCTTGAATTTTCTTGTGAATTGAGTCGTTGCAAAAATTTCTAATGTACACAAGGGTATTAATGTATTTCTCACTAATGGCTTCTTTAACACTCTTTTGAAGTGCTTTATATGCTGTTTCAACTGCATCTTCACTATCCATTCCATCCTCGATATATTTGTTCATGAGGTTGTCAAAATCGTCTTGGTATTTGTCATAGGCACTTTGGACGATAGTTCCCATCATAGAAACGTCTTCTTCCTCTTCTTCGTCTTCTTCTTCTTCATATTCCATATCTTCTAATAGTTCCGACGATTCATCAGAGTCCGAATCTCTGGACCAGTTTTTTGGTGCACAACAGGATTGCATTGTGTCCGCTGTCTTCGAAGGTCAGATTACAAATAACAAGTTTCTTGCGAGCACGACCCTTTTATAGGATATAGGACAGAACATTGATGATGGGTTTGATCAACTTTCCCAAAAATCCTCCTTTCTGTATGATCCGTCTTCTTTTCCGAAAAGATAGTTCTCTCTTTGGTAAGGCAATTTTCCTAATCTGGTGTTTGTATGGAATCAGCTTAGCTCTCTCAGATTTTGTTATAGGTACTGCTCCCTTCAAGATATTCGAGGCACAATCACATATGCATTGTATCAAATCATCACTGGCCGTCTTGAGTATAGTCTTGGCTTCATATCGATCCGCATCAGATATGATTCGCAGTGTATCTAAATTTCTCTCTAATCTTGTAGTGTTGCTCGATTTTTCCGATTTCCTCATAGGGCAGTAAGCATTCTCGTGTCTGTGCATGTTGTCTGATCTGGAAAAAAGGCCTTTTCGCAATATCTGCAGCAATGGACTTTCATGACTTCACTCTTTCGTGGTCGTAGAACAAATGAGTTTATTTTCACACCAACTCTCCTTTTATACCTTTTTCAGAGCTAGGACTGGGTTGATAAGCGCAGATGAGAAAGCAACTCTTTCGAAGTATACATCTTTTTATATCTGGAGAAATTCCATCATCTGTTAGCAGCTTCAATACATGTTCGTATTTTCGCAGGGCATCAAATTCAGCCAAATTCAGTGGTATCTTATCTTCGAGGATGTTGGTAGCACATTTGCATAAACAGGTAATCAAATCTTCATCAGCAGCGCGTAGAGCGGCATCGATTTCCACCTTGTCAGCATCCCGTAAAAATTCTAAAATTGCTTTATTCTGGTCAGTCATGGAATCTCCAGTATCTCTCTGCTGTTCTATTCTTCTTGGACAGTGATGTTCTTCACGCCTACGAGCACCGAATGATCGGGTAAACAACTTCGTACAATATCCGCAGTGGAGCCGATGATGATTCTTCTGGCAATATCCGATCTCGAAAATAACTCGGAACAGTATCTGCACCGAACTGGTAACATATCTTAACTCGACGACGGTCAGGACACAAATGAGTTTACTTTCATAACAACACTCTTTTTATACCTTTCCCAACAGAAGTACCCGGATGTAGCATGAAGTACCCGGGTGTAAAGTCCAATAAGTATCTCCCAATAATACAATGCCAGGTATTCTCGAATACCGAGATGAGGCTAAGAGGGATGGTGAATTAGACCTCATTGAAGGATTTTTTCATGGCCCTCATAACCTCAAAATTCAATGAGGGTATGAGGGATAATAAATGAGGCCTCATTGAGGGCTTTTACAGAGCCCTCATGGCCTCATACGACTAAAAAGGGATTCCACAGTCACGGGCGTTTTCCAAAATGGGATTCCATAGGATATACCTGTTAAATACCGAAATGAGGCTAAGAGACGTAGTAAATTATACCCCATTGAGGGATTTTTTAAGGCCCTCATAACCTCAAAATTCAATGAGGGTATGAGGGATAATAAATGAGGCCTCATTGAGGGCTTTTACATAGCCCTCATGGCCTCATACGACAAAAAAGGGATTCTCCAAAAGGTATCCTCAATAGGTATCCTTGAATAATACAATACCTGGCCATATGTACCCTCAAATACCGAAATGAGACTAAGAGTCGTAGCAAATTATACCTCATTGAGGGATTTTTCAAGGCCATCATAACCTCAAAATTCAATGAGGGTATGAGGGATAATAAATGAGGCCTCATTGAGGGTTTTTACATAGCCCTCATGGCCTCATATGACAAAAAAGGATTCCATAGCCACGGGTGTTTCCCAAAAATGGGATTCCATGGGATATGGCCATTGGATATAGAGATGATGAGAATCGGATACGACTTTGTTGTAATAAGGGGAGATAACTCTACATACAGATTATGGGAAAACAAGCAATCTGATTGGTTAGTTATATTTTATATAAATGATCTAAATAAATGAAACAACAAGAGTACTTGGAATAGGGTCAGAACTAACAAGAATAGACCAGAATAGATAAATATAGTAATAATAAGCAAAGCTGTTCCAACTAATAGGCTCTTCTACGCTACTGGAGTATACTCTAGAACAAAGGAATATGGCCAGATAGACGAAAACTATTGCATATATAGATAGAAGCAGAGAATTCTGAAAGAATTCGAAATAGTAAAACTTGGGTTGTTTGTGGTAATTAGATTTACTCCGAGTAAATCGAACATACCCTCCGAACATACCACTGTCCTATAAGAAGGGTTTAGGTAACATAGCAATCACGTGCTACCATAGAAACCAAGATGGCGGCCTCCAGTATACAAAATGGACGACGGAAACACGTATCACCCTAACAACACGCGCTGCGCATGCGCACTAACACCACGTATCACTATGGAGATGATGTCACAATATGGCCGCTCACGCGGGTTACCATGACAACACAACATGGCGCCACTGGGCCACGTGACATGACGTCACTTCCGGAATCCTGCACCGGGGTCCTGCCAATGTTGCCTCAAAACCACATTACATATTACTGATACAATATTAACAAAAAAAACAATGTACTACCTGCTGTTAAGATTTACCTTACTTGAGTCCGTCATTTGCCATTTTGTTGTTTAGTCTTTATTTTTATTGTATAGGGGATGACCGGAAGACAGTCATAAGGCTATGTCATTCCCCACAGTATACATTTGTACATCTACCTTTGTTTTTTGTAACCTTGTTTCTTTCCTTTGTATATGTATGCTGTGAAATAAATATTGAATTGAACTGAATTGAACTGACCTCTGTTGATAAAGCTAAAGATACTTCAATTTCTGACCTAATTATTACTGGTGATTTTAACGACAATCAATATGGTTCCCCCAAGGGACACTTTCACGAACTAAGCAACTATTTTAATCTTCGATAGCTCGTGAGTGAGCCAACATGCTTTACTGGGTCATCTGCTACACTGATTGACCTATTTGCTGTTAGTAATACTATTCATGTACTGGGATGTGAAGTTCTAGAGCCACTTGTACCTGACATGACTCGCTATCATTGTCCAGTATCTATTGAGATTGAATTAAAAAAAACACTGTATAAAAACTTCAGCAGACGCATATGGTTGTATGCAGAGGGAAATAATGACGCTTTAAACACTGCATACAACAACGTGGACTGGGAAAGCTTGTTTGATCACTCGTGCCCGGACACTATAGTATCCAACTTCACCGATCAACTACTCGAAACGGCATCAAAATTTATTCCCAACAAAGTCATAACCTCCCGGATGGATCAGCCCAAATGGATGCTTAACCAGATACGGTTACTAATTTGGCAGCAGACAAGATTATATCGCAGAGCAAAGCGCTCTGGTCTACTACATGACTGGGCGAAGTATAAAACTAAACGTAATGAAGTCGTATCAGCTGTTAGAAAGGCCAAAGCTACGCACATATCCAAAGTCCAATCAGTATTAAGTTGTCCAGAAACAAACACCTTCGTCAGTGTGGTGCAAAACTTAAAAAAGATTTATCAGTAAGAATGTATCGGGAATCCCGATCATAAGTCACTTGAACAAACTCCACTCAACCAATCTTGAAAAGGCAGAAGTGTTCAATGAATGCCTCTGTTCCATCTCAACTTTGGATGACACTAATGCGTCCTTGCCAGACTCACCCCCACCTGTCCTACAATCGTTTGACAGTATCATACTGCAAAGCAGTGAAGTGTATGAAGAAATCAAGAGTATTAAGGTATCGAAGGCGTCCGGTCCTGATCTTATAAGCCCCCGGCTTTTAAAAGAATGTAGACGCTCACTATGTGAACCACTTACGACCCCTTTCAATAAGTTACTGGGTAATAGTTACTTTCCACAGTTATGGAAAAAAGTCAATGTGACACCAGTATTGAAAGAGAATCCCTCAAATGTAGTTACCAAATACCGCCCAATATCATTGCTGAGTTGTGCTGGTAAACTATTTGAAAAATGTGTTTTCAAAAGATTATGGCATTTCTTATGTGATAATAATATACTATGTCATTTACAGTCTGGTTTTACGCCAGGTAACTCAACGGTTCTACAACTGACAGACCTCTATGGTGAATTCTGCCATGCTCTTGACGAAGGAAAAGAAGTAAGAGTTGTCTTTTGCTATGTCAGCAAGGCATTTGATAAGGTTTGGCATGTTGGTCTTATTCACAAGCTTGAGAGAATAGGAATATCTGGTAACTTGCTTTGTTTCTTAAAATCCTACCTTTCTGATCGGTATCAGCGCGTCCTAGTAGCTGCTGAGGCATCTCTTTGGAAACCCACAACTTCTGGTGTTCACAAGGCTCAATCCTGGGTCCTCTGTTATTCTTGATATACATCAACGACATAACTGAAAACCAACTCAGCAGTATACATTTATTTTCAGATGATACATCTCTTTATCTTATAGTCAAGAATCCCAACCAAGCAGCTGTCCTAATCAACCGTGATTTGGCCACGATTGAAAATTGGGCTAAAACTTGGATGGTTGAGTTTAACCCCAAAAAACAGAAACTATGCTAATATCACGTAAAACTAACGTTCCAGTGCACCCTCCTATATATTTAAGTGGAACTCAAATTTCCGAGGTGAACAGTCATAAGCACCTAGGTGTAATTTTAAATAAAAGTTGTACATGGAACGACCATATCGACCATGTGTGCGCTAAAGCCTGGGCACGTATTGATATGCTTAGGGTCCACAAGTTTACACTTGATCGTAAAGTCCTTGAAAAGATATATTTCGCATTTATCAGACTTCTATTAGAATGCGCTGACTGTGTCTGGGACAATTACTCACCAACTCAATCTGCTGATCTGGAGAAAATACAAATAGCTGCAGCAAGAATAGTTACTGGTGCCACAGTGAGCCGCAGTAAAAGCCTTCTCTATTCAGAAACTCAATGGGATTCACTGGAGGAAAGGCGCCGAAAGTACAAGCTTATCCAGTTCTTCAAGATGTACCATAAACTAACACCTCCATATATCTCCAATAAGGTGCCACCAATTATCTCATCTGTTAACCCAAGCCGCAATCTCCGATCGGCAATCAATCACCGTGCTCCGTTCTGTCACACTAATTTATATAAGACCTCGTTTATCCCGGAAGTTACGAATCAGTGGAATACATTACCCCCTCAGTAAGAGAAAATTCTTCCCTTATAAATTTCAGGACGTTTCCAAATAGCACGAACCAACGACCACCAATATTTTACACTGAAACCAAATCCCGTTCTGCTCAAATCTATCATTATCGGTTACGCTTGCACTGCAGTAATATCAACGCCCACTTATATGACAATCACCTACCGACATTTCCACTATGCCAGTGTGATGATCTGGAGACTACTGAGCATTTTCTCCTGTACTGCCCAATCTATGACGATGTACGTGATTCTACAATCAATGCATTGCCATTTACCATTGAATCCTCCACACTTCTATTTGGATCAGAACGATTGGATAATACTGAAAATTCTGTCGTTTTCAGAGCTGTGCAGGACTACATCATGCAGAGTGGACGCTTCCAATGAAACACAGTGCACTCATAGCCATCCCCGTGGGAACCCCGGGAAGTAAGCAGCACTTGTTTACTGTGGTAAACCAGTTCCGCTTTACTAGTAAAATAGGACCCAGTCACCAATGCTTGGGGTGAAAGTCCTCTAAAATGGGCAACATGTAGATCAACGATTGACTAAACTTGTCTTCATCTCCATGTTGTGTCACGATTAGCCATAGTGCATAAATATGTGACGTTAACCACCAACAAACAAACAAACAGCACTCATAGCCCCCTCCAGTGTGACTTACAGAACAAATGCATTACCTACCTTGTATTCTAATATTCTACTAACTTTTATCCGGAGTTCTCCCCTTTCAGCTAGTGCCAG
The DNA here is from genome assembly GCA_031216915.1 of Pictodentalium vernedei. Classification (NCBI taxonomy): domain Eukaryota; kingdom Metazoa; phylum Mollusca; class Scaphopoda; order Dentaliida; family Dentaliidae; genus Pictodentalium; species Pictodentalium vernedei. The sequence goes on along the minus strand of CM062296.1, from coordinate 685,278,979 downwards.
TAATTTCACCACGAAAAAGTGAGCCAAAACAAGACCCATAATCTGGAATATGTAATAAAACGTTTATGACACGCACTTCTGGGTTACAGTTCCACGTGGTGTCGGGGTGCAGGTGCGATGCGGCCATCGTGGAGTGTTCGGGCGCCGTGCGAGTGCGGAGTTCCTCGCGTGCGTTAATACTGGAATGTCAGGCAAAACAAAATATGGATTTTTGACCTCACGCCTAGCGTAGATAATAGACTATACTTTAAAAATAATCTTGAATAGCGAAACGTTTTCTTGTCTCATGGATATGGCTTGTGGCGTCTCATTGGAGCGAGCTCGCTGAGCTGGCTTCAATGAGGGGTCATGGGCTGTGTCTTGGGGGGGGCAGGGGGCGAAAATATAATAAAATTTGAATGGGGATTTATGTGAATAACGCTGGACGTTCTTGGCCGTTGTGTTGGGTATGGGGTCAAGCAACTCGGTAACGTGTTCAACTTCGTTAATGTTTGAATATCTCTGAAATGCACGCGCGTTGGGAGCGGATCTTGCACGGATTCTAGGTCGGTCTGCAGTGGTGGCACTGGTGCCACTGGTGCCATGCATTCATAGAGGTTGCTCGTGTAAATTTCAATTAGCAGCGAACATTGAATTCAGGTCTCTTCTATTCCTTCTACTCTCTTTACTCACTCTATTTCTCATATTTAAACAATATTTTACACAGTGTTTGCAACTACTATTAAACTTCGTGAGTATATCAATTCCCGCAGGAGACGGCTTATATAAGCTTATAGCTTTCTGCTGAATCCTTTCACAAAACTTGTCCATGATTCCTTGCTATAATGCATACCAATGTATTACACACTTTGTACGACAGTTATATTATAATTTATTACCTGTATGTATTATATTATTTGCTGAATAAATATTGTTTAAACTAACTAGTTTTGTGAAATATAAAGTTTCCATTCGTAGAACCGGTGGCATCATTCGAATTAAGGAAGGGGCAATCCTAGATGACTTTAAAAGATAGGATATCGAAGGGTTAAAGACTTTTTTAACAGAAGTGAGGACTTGTTTTTAGTGGCAACAAGGAAACACTTGTTGCACGGAGTTTCCCAGGTTGGGAAATCCCCGAAAGTTGTCGAAACAGTGCCAACGCTCGCTCCTACTAAATACCGAATGCCACCGATGGCTACTGAAGGCCACCAACGCTCACAGAGTCATGACACAGAGTGCATTCAAACACCATTTAAATCCATAGGAACTCAGTTCGAAATAATGAAAGTTCTCAAACAATATTGACATTGCCTTAAACAAATGGTAACCTTGGCTAAATGTTTTTGGAATTAACGGCAATGAACGTAATGAGGTCCGAAGCACTTCACCAGCTCTCTTCTCCCATTGCTTACAACGTGTTTTCTTGAAATGTTTACACCTCGCAACCTGTGACCATGCATAGATTAAAATCCAAGATGGCAGTTTTGAAAAAGGCTTATTATCTAAAAGATATTTCTCGGTATCCACCAACTTGATGGACATCGAGAAATATCCCTCAGCAGCTTTCTAAATGGCTTCACGCGTCGGCGCATTACTATGACGTCGCTTTGAAGGGACGATCAGCTGATCTTTGTTATTGTTTTGAAACATACGCATTTGCAATCGAATTGGGCTGAATATTGCATTGTAAAATGTCATGCGGCATAAAGTAAAAAGAAAATCTACGCTATTTCAGTGAACCTCGGGAACTGTCTCACTCGTGCGGACAATATTTGTTGGCGTACCTGGATGAGCAACATTTTTTTCCCCCATCCAACTTTTACATTTTTAGCTCAACTTGACGAAGTCAAGGTTAGCTGTTATTGCCATGGCATCACAAAATTTCCTACGCTTGTTCAGGCTCATGTCCAGATGAGAACGTCCTTTTGTGGTCACAGTTGGCTCCCACAGCAGCCATCTTGGATTTCTCCATAACACCTTGCAGTTGCATTTATGTGTCAATTTTCTTGAATCTTGGACAGCTTCCTTAGTATGATGAGTAGATGGAAATGTCCTATGTTGGTCACGGTCGGCTGTCAGGGCAGGCAGCTTGAATTTTTAAAGCACACCCTACAGGTTTCATACAGGGATCACATTTCTTGAAACATGGCAGGATGAAAGTATGATGAGTGGATCAGAATGTCATATTTCTGTCACGGTTTGCTGCCAAAAAATGGCTGCCATGGATCTTTTTTTTTTCTTTTTAACTTTTTTATTACTGATTGATAACAAAACGTCAATAATTATGTCACAATTTGCTTTAACGCAACATTATTGAGATAATTACAACATAAATCTCATAAATGCACCATTAATATGTCAAGGTAAGCTTGATTGTCATTGACACTTCATTGGTACCCTTGGGCCACTGAGAAGAGAATTTTGCATACATTATGAATGGTGTTACAGGCTAACATTCCAGTCAGTCTGACATTACACAAGATTATTTTCTCTCTGACTTGAGTCACAGATATCATAACATTTAAATTAACTTCAGTAACTTGCACTGTGGGGGATTAGAATTACATACAACTGGTGTTGTGGAGAGAGTGACAGATGACTTCCTGAAGATTTTGGAGGGACGGTTTTGATGGAACTGTGAGAAAAAAACATAGACAGTTAGTTCAATGTAGATCTTGTATGTGGTTAGGTTGAATAAAAGTAGTCTCTTGTAGTGTAGTACAGAGTTGTTCTAAGTGAACTGGGGGCCTGCATGAGAAGTGTAAACTCGGCCAGTGACACGTGGTGTCAGAAGTGGGATCGACTGGAATGAGACCTCAGTGGATCATTTGAGTGCTGAAAGTATAAAAGACACTAGTAGGCAACCTGTGTGAGAATTGAAACTGAAAGACTATTGTTTGAATTATTAACTCTTGAAAAGTGATTGTTGTCATAAACTTTGTGATATGCCAACTACAAGAGGAAAGGATCAAGAGGAAGAAACAGAAGTAAAAATGATGGAACAATTCACAGAGATGTTCAAACGAATGGAAGAGGATAGAAAGGCAGAAAGAGATAGTTTGAGACAAAGGGCTATTGAGGAGGAGGATCGACGACGGGAACAAGATGAACGACTGGAAGCAAAATTTATGAACATTTTAACTTCATTCAGAGATGTACATCAGGTCAATACTGAAGAAAGAGATAAACAAGAGCAAGAACGACTGTCATCAGAAGAGAATGAACGAAGAAAGTGGATGGAGCAGGTTGAAAAGGACAGGCGCGCATTAATCGACGCTATGACAGGAGGTGAAAAACAAAAAGGAGATCACTCTAACGACCGAGGTATGACATCATTTACGAATGAACTGAAACTTTTGAAACTGGCAGAGGGAGATGACATTGAACATTTTCTAACAACGTTTGAAAGAGTAGCAACTTCGTGTGAGTGGGCAAAAACAACTTGGGCTGTTCGGTTAGCGCCACTGCTCACAGGAAAAGCTCGGGCAGCTTTCGTCAGTATGGATGTCACGGAAACAAACAATTATGATGCAATAAAGAAAGCTATACTGACTAGATACAACATAAATGATGAAACATACAGACAACGTTTCAGATCTGTCAGGAAGAAGCAAGAGGAAAGCTACACAGAGTTTGGCACACAATTGAAAGATTTATTCAAAAAGTGGGTACACCTTGATAACGTGACTGTGAGTGAAATGTGTGACATCATTGTGATAGAACAAATGATTGAGAAAATGCCCTTCGAACTTCAAGTATGGCTGAGAGAAAAGAAACCGCACGCTATTCGTGCGGTTGTTTTACATACAAACTGTGTTCAATTTGGATTTATATCATCCCTTGCTAACCCATAGACTGCAGGAGCAGAGACCGCTTGTCACTATGCGGTTGTTGTGTAAATAAACTGTATTCCCGACTGGATTTACATCACGTGGATTGACTCAAAGACTGCAGGAGCAGAAACCGCTCATTACAATGCGGTTGATTTGTAAATATACTGTAGTTAGTTTGGATATAACAACCTATTTGATGTCAAGACTGAAGATAGAACTCTCCGGCATGGAAGTGTTAATGTGATGGAGCGCAACTTGTTTTTGGAGATATATTAATGCTCAAATGATTTTGGATTTACTGTGTGGTATTCAAGTTCATCTTGCTGTTTCCTTAGTGGGAATACAGTGTTAACTGGAATGTGGATTACTTTAACCATTGGATTTACCAATTATCAAAGTAAGATTAGTGCTAATTTGTTAAAACTCAGTGTTTTAACATCTGAAGGGAAAGGGTGTGTTACATGCTAACATTCCTGTCAGTATGACATTACACAAGATTATTTTCTCTCTGACTTGAGTCACAGATATCATAACATTTAAATTAACTTCAGTAACTTGCACTGTGGGGGATTAGAATTGCATACAACTGGTGTTGTGGAGAGAGTGACAGATGACTTCCTGAAGATTTTGGAGGGACGGTTTTGATGGAACTGTGAGAAAAAAACATAGACAGTTAGTTCAATGTAGATCTTGTATGTGGTTAGGTTGAATAAAAGTAGTCTCTTGTAGTGTAGTACAGAGTTGTTCTAAGTGAACTGGGGGCCTGCATGAGAAGTGTAAACTCGGCCAGTGACAAATGGATAGCATGTTCTTGAGTGATGCACGCAAAAAAATAATTGGTAACTCCCACAAACTGAAAATTGAAGAAAACTCTGACTCAAAACAATTATTTTCTGAACTGCATGGCACAAGTAATTGATATTTGGTATGGGGCATCGTTTTGCGGAGAATAATCAAACGGGTAAAAAAACATTTGATCGGCATTATCACAGTTACTGGAAGTTGTGGACCCAACCACTTTTTATCAAAAACAATAAATGCACCACTTACAGTTTTGACCCAGTGTTACAGTATAAATAAATGCACAACTTCAATTCTGACCCCGTGTTACACTTATACTTTTACAGTATAAATAAATTCACCACTTCAGTTCAGACCCCGTGTTACACCTACAGTATAAATAAATGACAAGTAATGAAAGCCTATTTTAGTCTGACCGATACCCCATTCCCACTTCGTCAGTGAATACGTCCATTAAGGGGTCGTCCAACCTAACTTTGGTCAATTTTTTGACATTTTTCCCAATGCCTCAGAAACAGATAGGAGAAGTAAGAAAAGGCAAATTATATATCAAAATAATGAGTAAAGTGCATAGAAAAGGTATATATAATTTTTTTCAGGAAAAAAAGTGAATTTTATGATTTTGAAGAAGATTAATTTGCAAATGGCATAAGTAACGAACCGGTAAAACCACAAAATAATCGGTAATTCGAAAGCCTTGTCCTCAATATAATGATAACATACTACAGACTCGGAGAAAGCATTTTTTTGACACACACTCTGGTGGGTTTTGACGTTTGAATGTAATAACATCAACACAAATTTTTGATGTTCCGGATGTGGCCATGTTTCAACGATGTTTTTCCGGTCATGTGATTACGATGTGGTTCTTGCAGAAATACTCAATTTGGGCAATCGTAAGAATGCAAGGACGTGATCACGCCCTTTATTTGTTCGAGACAATGTATGGGCGGATTTGCCAACAGGTGACAGCAAGTACTTGAGCTGTTAATGTCATAACTGCAAAATATGGTTCGAAATTCCCTCTCGTGTTTACAGGCCGTCTGAACTTTTTTGTTGACAAAAAATCTGAATTATTGCGCACTAGAAAGACAACATGAACCACTTGTAAAAAAAATAACCGAGTGTATAAAATCGGGACGATACACATAAAATAAGGCAATATTCATAACAAAGTAAGCAGAATGCTTCAGAAATCACTTTTTCACGAAGTATATTCCAAGTGACCTAGAACTATATTGAGCGTGTTAATTTCCCCCTGTCGCTGCGAAGTTATTTACTTCCTAGTAACCATGGAATTTGAAGGCGGGTATGTTTGATGTCTGCAAAGGACCGATTGAAGATGGGTTGAAAATGATGCATTCGTGCTTTTAAATAAGGTGCGCTTGGACGATGCTGAGAATTTAGTTTTTTCTTGCAACCAACCATAGTAATACAAGCGTCGATCAGTGTCTTTTATGATCGTTTTACACTGACAAATGTGACAAATCTCCTTCACCGGAAACCATCCCCCAATTTGCATATCACAATAAACATAACCGCTGTCACGGAGTGTCAGCGTGGCCGTGTGGTCAAAACCGAAACGAATTATCGAATGCACGGTCAATATTAGCTGCAATTGGCTTTTAAATAAATAAAATACACGAAATATTCCCAATTTCTTCTTTATTCATGCCGAGTTACTTTTTAACCAAACCACATGCGTTCAGTTTCGTTTGTCGGCATCAAACTGATATTGTTTGTGGTAATCAAATAGTACGAGAAGGCGAAGGAAGCCAAATATTTTCCATCATCTATTATTTAATTCAAATTGATAATTTCTTTTATTTTACTGAAATTATGAACTGATAAGGTGGGTGTGTTGCGATTATTATACCCCAGACCTGGAAGTTGGAAAATCAAAGGTGCATCTAGGGCCGTGCAGTGGTGACCCCTGTCCTCTTAATCTTAGTCTTACCCATTCATCATTACATGTACCAACATTCCCCCTTGTATCTCAACCATTGCTACTCCAATTTGAAGGATATTTGGTTTTGTGATCGAGCATCATGGGGAAACAATGCCTGTGTAGCTGCTGTAGCATGTGTTTCTTCCCACATTTTTTCAGAGTTGTGATACTTTTTCACTCTTTTGAGTTAGAAAATTTTGTTTATAACTAGTTGATTTGTTACAATTTGTTGCAAAGTGCCTGCTAATACCCTCAATTGTATTGCTACAGAATTTTCTTGTGAAGATTTTGTTCCTATTACTTATCAAGCAACAACCTAATGAATATTCTGTATAAAGCCACCAATCTGATGTTTGACACTTGTATCGGAGCTGTTTTGAAGGCTTATGGAACTCAAAATGTTGATTATGGCAGGACTTTTCTATTCACCCATTAATCGATAAATTCAGTGTTATAGTTGGAAGTAAGAAGCATGAAAGGTCCACAACTAAAACTCTAAAAAGAATGTTTTGCAATGTAACATGATTTTTGCAGATACACTTATTTGGAGGTTTACCTGTCTGATAGTGTTTGGAACATGTGTGGCCAGGACCTTCAAAAAGAAAAAAGAGTTAAACTTTGAGAAAAAAGGCATATGCCTTGAGTGCCGGAGGTAGAGTCATACAAGGAAGAGAGTCTCCCCCCCCCCCCCCCCCCGAAATATTTTGTGTCAAATGGAGCTCACTTGTCATCTTTTGGGGATTGCTTTGTGTACTGCGTTCTTGAAACAAATATGTGAGACCCTCTGGATGTGCCCTTCTGATCTCAATATGTCAATAAGCCTCCTTGGGGAAAGTACATGCAATAATGGTTATGTAAGGTTGATTTGATGTGTTTTGAATAACAATGTACTTTTAAGTACATTAGATGGTTTATTGCAGTGACAGGTTACAGTTACCCTTATTTCTTCTCCAACAGATATCATGAGTGTATTGGTGTCCAAGAGTTAAACAAAGCTAATATACTTATTGATAAACCAGACAAATTTAACAGTTTAATCACTATCAAATTGATGCATGGGATAAAAGGGGTTACAGTGCAAGGGGTTTGTAAATATATTTATTCAACTACAATGTATGACTTTGCAGTGCATTCTACATAGGAGAATATCACATTTTCTTTCCAAACCATAACAGTAACACATACATCTTGATATTGAGAGACACTCTTTTGTCCTTCCATACTTCTTCTGCTGGACTCCTTCAAGTTTACCTTTGTTGAACTCCCCAAATCAAAACATAAACAAAAGAAAATGTCTGCCTTCAATCAGTGAGCACTCCACTTATAACATTTGGTCTCAATCTTCATTACTTTCACGAATTAGGAATAGATTTCTTCGAGTAGGTACTTAAATGTTTATAGAATACAGCTGTTATTTTATTTTGAGGTATTTTATTGTAAAAATTTTGTTCTCTTACTTATGCCATAGCAGACTTTCAGGTGGTGCTATTTACACATGGCAGCAGTTCCATGGCAAATTTCAGTTTCCACATGTTCTATGTTTCATTCCAAGCATTTTGGTATATAATTTATTGGGGTTATTCATTTTGGGCCTTTTTTAGACTTGAAAGAAAATTACATGAAATTTGACCAAAGTTAGGTTGGACGTCCCCTTAAACAAGGTTTCATCGACACAGTTTACTTGTGCGACTATCTATGTAAGGTGTTTAACTTCATGTTTATAATAAACTGATAATCACATCATCATTCTATCGCTTCTTTATTTGATAAAAAAAACAATCCGTTCGACAATTTTTTGTTCGCGACTCGACGCCATTAGAACAACAATGATGACGTAACGTTTCTGATGTCTCAAAATACTGTCTAAAAATGATTGCGGAATATTGAAACGGATCCAGTTTTTGTCGTCTGCTTTCCAGTTGTGTTGGTGAATGTTGAATCCACAATCGTTTTTAGCTCAACTTTGACGAAGCCAAATTTGAGCTTATGCCATGGCCAGTCGTCCGATGTCCGTCTGTCCGTCTGTCTGTCCGTCAACAATTCAATACGGCTCGGGCTAGAGGCCGTGTTTATGAACTGATCTTTACGAAACTTCTTGGGTACCTTTGTTATGACCGTGGGACGAGAACGAGTGTTTTGGGGTTCGGTCCGAAATTCAAGATGGCAGCCAGCCACCATTTTGTATCGACGATGCAGAAATCTGTTTTTTTGCACAGAACTTCCATATGAAAGCGCTGATTTGAATAATTTTTTGTATGAATGTTTAGTACCATGGGATACATCACATATAATACGGGTTTTTTTCTGGTACGTAAATTATGCGAATTAGACTAACTTTGATGTATTTAGTGTTACTTTCAGCACTGTCAGTGCAAATGCCAATATGGCTCGGGCTAGAGGCCGCATTTATGAACCGATCTTTACGAAACTTCTTGGGTACCTTTGGTATCACCGTGGGACGAGAACGAGTGTTTTTGGGTGCGGTCCGAAATTCAAGATGGCCGATGGCAGCCATTTTGTTCAAAATTAGATGCAATCAGATTTTTGCGCAGAACTTCCACATGAAAGCTCTGATTTGAATAATTTTTTGTGCGAATGTTTAGTACCATGGGATACATCACATATAATACGGGGTTTTTTCTCGTGCAGAAATTATGCAAATTAGATGAACTTTGATTTTTTCAGTGCTACTTACACACAGTAAGTACACATGTCAATACGGCTCGGGCTAGAGGCTGTATTTATCAACCGATCTTCACGAAACGTCTTGGGTACCTTTGTTATCACCTTGGGACGAGAACGAGTGTTTCTGGGTGCGGTCCAAAATTCAAGATGGCTGCCAGTGTCCATTTTGTACCGAAATTAGGTCTAATCAGTTTTTTGTACACAACTTCTATACGGCTCAGGCTAGAGGCCGTATTTCTGAACCGATCTTTACGAAACTTCTCTAGTACCTTTGTTATCACCGTGGAATGAGAACGAGTGTTTTTGGGTGTGGTCCGAAATTTAAGATGGCCACCAGCAGCCATTTTGTACCAAAATTAGTGCAATCAGTCTTTTGTACAGAACTTCTGTATGAAAGTTCTGATTTGAATACATTTTTGTATGAATGTTTAGTAACATGGAATACATCACATATACTACGGGTTTTTATCTCGTGCAGAAATTATGCAAATTAGATGAACTTTGATTTATTCAGTGCTACTTATACACTGTAAGTGCACATGTCAATACGGCTCAGGCTAGAGGCTGTATTTATCAACTGATCTTCACGAAATTTCTTGGGTACCTTTGTTTTCACCTTGGGATGAGAACGAGTGTTTCTGAGTGCGGTCCAAAATTCAAGATGGCTGCCAGTGGCCATTTTGTACCGAAATTAGGTCCAATCAGTTTTTTGTCACAACTTCTATACAGCTCGTATTTATGATCTTCACAAAACTTCTTGGGAACCTTTGTTTTCACCTTGGGACAGGAATGAGTGTGTTTTGGGGTGCCTTTGTTATCACTGTGCTATGAGAACAAATATTTTGGGGTTCAGTCAGACCCACTCTGGGACTCAGAGATTTCTTTTCTAGTTTAGCATCTGACTGTCACCCACCTTTACAATACTTTACCTATACATTTGTTACAGGCTACGGTCAGTATTTATGTACAGGCCGTTACAATACTTTATATGTACTTTTGTTATCAGGTCATTACCTAGATGTTTGTTATTGCTGTGTCACATACTATACATGTACATGTCTTGACAAGTTGAGCTACAGTGTCATTGAAACTTTCATTTTATGTTGTTGAAGTTAGAAAAAAGAAGTACTTGGAAGCTGCTGAACATGTCTACAGCAGTATCTGCATGTGCAGAGAATTTGCAACTTATGTTATGGTGAGTTCAAAGGAAATATTTAAATAAATACATATATAAAGTCTACCCATTCATACCCCTTAAGTATTGTGATGTTTAGGCTATTTCGTTCTCTCAAGTTAATTGTTTTCGGAAAATGGAAATGCCCCACAGTCCGGAGATGGCGCCCAAGATACCCCAAGAGAGTGATTCTGGGACCCTCTGCATGTGCTTTAATTTTTCATTTTGAGGGGGGAGGGCCTGTAATTTCTATGGAGCCACCCTCGTCCCCCACCAATAACAGGGTCCTGCCCACCTCCACCTCAGTCCTATGGTATCCCCCTCCCATTGGTGGAGGTTCGGGGATCTGCTCAACCGATACAAAATGGAAATTTCAATACCCACAGAGAGTGAATCTGGGACCTCTGTGCTTTAATTTCCCCATTTTGAGGAGGGGGATTTCTAGGGAGCCATCCTCTGTCTCCCCCGAACACACACCATTGCGAGGGTCATACCCACCTCCACCTCTGGCCTACAATATTCCCTCCCATTGGCGGGGGGTGGGGGTCTGGTTAATCGAAATAGAGAATCTGGGATCCTCTATGCTTCAATTTTCCCATGGGGGAGGGGGTAATTTTTCGGGTTGTCTCCCCCGAACCCCACAATAGGAGGGTCATACCCACCTCCACTCCAGGCCTACACTATCCCCTCCCATTGGTGAGGTTTCGGGGGTCTACTCAACAGAAAAAAATGAACCTTCAATACCCCAAGAGAGTGAATATGGGACCCCCCGTGCTTCAATTTTCCATTTTGAGGGCGGGGGGGGGGGGGAGGGGGGATCACTGTAATTTCTAGGGGGCCACCCCCGTTCCCACCAATGGAAGGGTCTTACCCACCTCCACCTCAGGCCTACGGTATCCCCTCCCATTGTGGGGTTCGGGGGTCTGCTCAACCGAAAAGAAATTGAAAATTCCGTACCCCCTAGAGAGTGAATCTGGGACCCTCTATCTATGCTTAAATTTTCCTATTTTGAGGGATGAGGTACTGTAATTTCTAGGGAGCCATTCCCTGTCTCCCCAGAACCCCCAACACTGGGAGGGTCATACCCATCTCCATCCCTGGCCTACGATATCCCCTACCATTGGTGGTGGTTCAGTGGGGGAGGTCTTCTCAATCGAAACAAAAATTGAAAATTCGGTTCCCCAGAGAATGAATCTGGGACCCTCTGTGCTTTAATTTTTCCATTTTGATGGAAGGGGTGGGGTGTAATTCTCCGGGGACTGTCTCCCCCCCCCCCCCGAGCCCCACCAATGGGAGGGTGATACCCACCTTCACCTGAGGCCTACGCTAACCCCTCCGCTCGGGGGGGGGGGCTGCTAACAGAATAAAAAATTGAAAATTCAATACCCCCAAAGAGTGAATCTCGGATCCTCTGTGCTCTGATTTTCCCATTTTAAGGGGGCGGCACTGTGATATTTAGGGAGTCGCCCCCCCCCCCTCCCCCCACACACACACGCCACTGGTACTGTACAATTGATCATACATCACTCAGCAACAAATGTTTCACGGGTAAAAACTCCAAAGGCAAAAGCACTGCGCAATCGTTTACGTTGCCAATTGAAAACAATTGGCCACACATTTCCTAATATTCAATAGAAATATTATCATTGAAAAGTGATGAGTTGTGAGTTCTTGTGAGTTCTTGTGACTCGTTGTGTTTTGGATACTTACGTTAAGGTGTATGTTTTCCCGGTGCCGCATTGGCCCGTTATTAAAATACTGTGCCCAGTCAAGGCAAGCTCGATGAGCCTGACAGCATTCATTCTTCTTTTGTCGTCTGCAGCAAACCCCCCCCCCCCCCCCCCAAAAAAAAACCCAAAACAACGCGTTACGAAGTTTCGCTTTCCGCTTTAACTTTTTGTTTTACCTAGCAAAGAAGTGCCACGTCATCATTGTTGTTCTAATGGCGTCGAGTCGCGAACAAAAAATTGTCGAACGGATTGTTTTTTTATCAAATAAAGAAGCGATAGAATGATGATGTGATTATCAGTTTATTCCGTCCGCCCGCACGCCCGCCCGCCTGCCTGTCTGTCTATCTGTCTGTCTGCAACTGGTTTCCAGTGGATAACTCCAGTTTGCATTATTGGATCTCAACCAAAGTTGGTATGTGTATTGCCCGCTAGTAATACAGACCAGGTTCGATTATGGGTTCCGTCCAATTATTTTTACAGAGTTACGACCCTTTTTCGACTTAGAATTCAGCTGTCTATTAACGTTTTTGGTATCCAACCAATAACTCCAGTTTGGATTATTTGATCATGATGTACATTTTCCAGCTAATAGTACTCACCTAGTTTGAATGTGGGTTCCGTCCAATATTATTATCCCCCCGAAAGGGGTTAACGGATTTCGATTTGTTTTGGTATATGTTTCAAAAGCAACAATATATACATCAAGTTCGATGACCACCCATATCTCTTGAAAATTATGGGAGTTATTGACCTTTGTTATAAAAATATTATGTAAATCTTGTTTACGGCATAACTTGAACAGCAGTTAACGGATTTCAATTCTGTTTTAGTATATGTCTCTATAGCAACAATGTCGACATCAAGTTTGATGACCAGCGATATCCGATGAAAATTATTGGAGTTATTGCCCTTTGTTTAATAAAAAATATAGTGTAATGCTTATTTATGGTATAACTTTAACAATAAAAGTCGTATTTCATTTCTTTTTGGTGTATGTCTCTATAGCAACAATGTCTACGTCAAGTTTGATGACCAGCTATATTCGTTGAAAATTATTGCCCTTTGTTAAAAAATATCGTGTAATGCTTGTTTATGGAATAACTTAAACATTAGTAACCAAATATCAATTTTGAAGGATTTAGAGGGATTACATGGGGATATTTTTTTTACCATGACCCCCCCCCCCTCCCCCTCCCTCCACTAACCCCCTCCGTGCCAATTAGCATTTTTGTCTTTGCTCCAAAATGCATTTTGAAGGATTTAGAGTGCATACATGCGGGAATTTTTTTTTAATACTCCTATGCCCCTCCCAACTCATCCCACCCCCAGTCCCAATTAAGCAATTTTTTAGCTCAACTTGACAAAGTCAAGCTGAGCATTTGCCATCACTTCTCGTCCGTCGGCGTTCGTCCACAATTTCCTTTGGCACACCGCACAGGTCGCATTTATGATCAGATCGCTTTGAAACACGGTATGCTTGTTTGGGGTGACCTCTAGATGGAAGCTATCGATTTTCTACCATTTCCATCAAAAAATGTTGCCGCTGGCAACAACCATTGAACTTGGTTTAGTCAGGCATCAATATATTCCTTTGGCATGCCCTACAGGGCACTTTTATCGGTTTGAAACTTGGTATGCTTGTTTGGGATTACCTCTACAATTAGATGGGAGCTATCGATTTTCTTCGATTTTCATCAAAAATTGTTGCCGCTGGCAAGAACCTTCGATGAACTTAGTGCAGTTATGCATCAATATTTCCCTTTGGCACACCCTGCAGTGCACATTTTTGACCAGATCGCTTTGAAACTTGGTATGCTTGTTCGGGGTGACGTCTAGATGGGAGCTATCGATTTTCTTCCATTTCCGTCAAAAAATGTTGCCGTTGGCAATGTTCCTAGAACTTAGGTCAGACCTCAAGATTTCCCTTTGGCACACCCTACAGGGCACATTTATGATCGGATTGCTTTGAAACCTGGCATACTTGTTTGGGGTGACCTCTAGATGGAAGGTATCGATTTTCTTCCATTTCCGTCAAAAACCTCCCCGCTGTCAACGACCTTTGAACTTAGTTTAGTCAGGCATCAGTTTATTCCTTTGGCGCTCTACAAGGCATTTGTGATCAGATCGGTTTGAAACTTGGTATGCTTATTTGGAGTAACCTCTAGAGGGGAGCTATCGATTGTCTTCAATTTCTTTCAAAAAATGTTGCCGCTAGCAATGACCATCGATGAACTTAGTGCAGTTATGCATCAATATTTCCTTTTGGCACACCATGTAGTGCACATTTTTGACTGGATCGCTTTGAAACGTGGTGTTCTTGTTTGGGATGGCCTCCAGATGGGAACTATCGATTTTCTTCAATTTCTGTCAAAAAATGTTGCCGTTAGCAATGACCTTCGATGAACTTAGTGCAGTTATGCATCGATATTTCCCTTTGGCATATCCTAGAGGGAACATTTATGGTTGGATTGCATTGAAACCTGGTATTCTTGTTTAGGGTGATCTCCAGAGGGGAGCTATCGATTTTCTTCAATGACCTTTGAACTTAATTAAGTCAGGCATCAATATATTCCTTCAGTACGCTCTACAGGGCACCTTTATGGTCAGATAGGTTTGAAACTTGCTTTGCTTGTTTGGGGTTACCTCTAGATGGGTGAGTAGTATGTCAGGGGCTTTTGAGGTAAAGGTTGGATGACCTCGGTGGATAACCTCGGAAGTGACCTCATGTCATATGACGTAGTGGCGCCCTGTTGTGTTGTCATGGTAACCCGCGTGAGCGGCCATGCTGTGACGTCATCTCCATAGTGATACGTGGTGTTAGTGCGCATGCGCAGCGCGTGTTGTTAGGATGATACGTGTTTCCGTCGTCCATTTTGTATACTGGAGGCCGCCATCTTGGTTTCTATGGTAGCACGTGATTGCTATGTTACCCACTTTTTCTGCAATAAGACGGGGTATGTTCAGAGGGTGTGTTCGATTGTAAAAGAGTAAATCTAATTACCACAAACAACCCGACAATCCTTCCAAATTACCAAAATCCACCCCAAATTACCGAAATAGACTTTATTTATTACGGATTTCCCATTTTATCGGCTTAGCACGTAGTGCTATAGTACCAAGGGGGACCCCTGTGTGTTTGCTTGAACTAGAGTGTATCTAATTACCCAAATAGACCCGACCACCCTTACAGACCACCAAAATATCCACCAAACCACCCAAACGGACATGTGAAGCCCCATTTTGGGCATATAAAAATAACACGTTATGCTATAGGTATCTCCTGGGGGTATGTTATATTGAATAGGAGTACATGGCCTGATTTTCCCAGAATCCCATTTTTAATGCCTATTGCATATGCTTCTCTATCACTAACAGTCTATCCAGTCCAAACTATCCCTGGTTCTCTCGACCAAGTCTTATAATTACCAGTGCTTGATTTCCCATAATGCAGTTATCTCCCTTGTGTATATCAAAAGCATTCCCAAACCCAATAAGCAATCGAGCAGTTACCGATAAACCATTGCTCGAATGACTCGAATCCCATCGAGCAAATGAGTTTTAGAGTAATTGCTCGATCGAGTGACTCGGCATATTGCTCGAACGACTCGAATCCCATGAGAAAATGAGCCAACGAGCAATTGCTCGATCGAGTAACTCCTCGAACGACTCGACGACTCATTTCAGAAAAAAGGGATTCCATAGCCACAGGCGTTTTCGAAAAAGGGATTCCACAATTGGGATTCCAAAAAGGGATTCCAAAAGTGGGATTCCGTCTTATGTCGAGTCACTCGCAACTATTGCTCGAATGACTCGAATCCCATCGAGCAAATGAGCTATCGAGCAATTGCTCGATCGAGTGACTCCTCGAACGACTCGGCGACTCATTTCAGAAAAAAAAGATTCCATTGCCACAGGCGTTTTCGAAAAAGGGATTCCACAAATGGGATTCCAAAAAGGGATTCCATAAGTGGGAATCCGTCTTATGTCGAGTGACTCGCAACTATTGCTCGAACGAGTCGAATCCCATCGAGCAAATGAGCCATCGAGCAATTGCTCGATCGAGTGACTCCTTGAACGACTCGACAACTCATTTCAGTATTTGAGGATACCTATGACATGGCTACGTATCAGTTGAGGATACCTTTTGAGGATACTAAATTTAGGATACCTATGGCCTGGTATTGTTGGAGGATACCTGTTGTAGAAACCTGGATTCCGTTTCCATCTTGTCGCCAAAGCTCCAAGGCCACTACAGGTCTGTGGTCTATCTGTCCTATCATTAGCTTCTACAACAGTCTTGTTCCATTGCGGCCTTGTACCAGTACTATTGGCTAAACTACCATCCATTAGTATTGACTTGTATCACTACTTCCTAGCTATACCTTCGCTCAAGCCTTCAAAATGTTCAATCAGTGTATACATATAAAGCATTCCGTAATTGAGATTCCTAGCCGAGTCCGTAAAATTTGGATTCCGTGTTTGGATGACCTCTAGATACGAGCTATTTATTTTCTTTCTTGTCCGTCAAAAAATGTTGCCATTGGCAACAACCTTTGATGAACTTAGTACAGTTTAATTTGCATCAGTATTTCCCTTTGACACATCCTGCAGGGTATATTTATGATTGAATCGTTTGGAAACTTGGTGTGCTTGTGTGGGGGTGATCTCTGGATGTGTGTTATCGATTTTCTTCCATTTCCGTCAAAAATAGTTGCCGTTGGAAACGACCTTTGATGAACTTAGTAAAACCTTTGTGCAGTTATGCATCCATATTTCCCTTTGACACACCCTGCAGGGCACATTTATAATTGGATCGCTTGGAAACTTGGTGTGCTTGTGTTGGGGTGACATCTATATGGGAAAAATGTTGCCACTGACCTTTGAACTTAGTTTAGTCAGACCTCAATATTTCCCGTTGACACACCCTTCAGGGCACATTTATGATCGGATCACATTGAAACTTGGTATGTGTGTTCGGGGTGACCTCCAGATGTGAGCTATTGATTTTTTTTCATTTCCTTAAAAAAGTATTGCCATTATCACCAGCCATTGAACTTACTGCATTTGTGCAGCAACTTATCCCTTTTGCACTCTCTGCAGGGTATATTTATGAATTTCCATAAAAAAGAAAAAAAAAAAAAACCTTGCCGCAAGCAATGACCTTCAAACTTAGTGCATTTGTGCATTAACAACTTCCTTTGGCATGCCTCAGAGGGCACATTCATTGTCAGGTTGTTTTGAAACTTTGTATGCTTATGCAGGGTGACAAAGATAGGGGCTATTGATTTTCTGTTCATTTCAATCAAAACTGTTGCTGTTAGCAACAATCTTTAAATTTATTGCATTTGTGCATCAACAATCTTCGTTGACATGGCCTACAGGGTACATTTATCTTAGGATTGTTTTGAACTTGGTGTGCTCATTAGGCGGCACCTCTAGATAAGAGCTATTGATTAGCATTCATTTCTGTGAAAAAAGTTTCCGTTTACAATAACCTCTGAACTTACTGCAATTGTGTATAAACATTCTTCCTTTTGCCAGCCTTTCAGTTTACATTTAAAAATGCATGGATTACTCTGAAATTGTGCACGCAAAATGCTGTTATGTTTAAATTTCACCAAATAACATTGGTACCAATGATCTTCAATTTTGCCATTTGACTTATAACTTACCAAGTTCAAGCTTTCATTTTTTTTCTTTGCTCCAAAATGCATTTTGAAGGATTTTGAGTGCGTACATGCAGAAAAAAAGTTTTACTCCTATGACCCCCCCACCCCACCCCCACCCCTGTATCATTTAGGCATTTTTTTTTTCTTTGCTCAAAAATGCATTTTGAAAGATTTAGAGTGATTACATGCAGAAAAAAATAATTGACTCCTGTGACCCTCACTCCCCCCCCCCCCCCCCCCGTCCGGTCAATTAGGCCACAATTTTGTTTTGGCTCCAAGATGGGTTTGGCTGGATTTAAAGTGATTTTATGTGGGGAAAAAATACCCATGCTCCCCCCCCCCCCCCCCCAAATGGGGTGTACATGGGGATTGGCAGCACTTGGCGATGTAGGCCTCTTGTTTTTACAAGAGTTACGCCCCTTTTTGACTTAGAACAGGCTTATTTAGCCACACCTGACGGTGCTCGTGTTTAACACTATGGGAACAACAGTTAAAATATCTTCTCACAAACGACCTGTTGACATGTTTCCACACTCATCATGGGACTCTCATATTTTAAGATTTTGTGTAATGGAGAAAATAATGTGTGCAGATTGTTGTTAAATAACTATTTTAATATTAGTTTTTGAACATATAAGGGTTTCCCATTCCATTCTGATGAGTGTCTCCAGCAAATTTAAGAACTCTAATGAAATTGTTTAGAGAACTTGAGCTTTCCCGCAGATGAATAGTTTTCTTGAAGTTGAATGGTGTTATGTAATCAGATAATAGTGTCAGATTTTCAAGTCAAACACACATCTTTTTCTCTGTAATATTATAAATTTCCTATTTTCAGGTGATCATCCATTGAATATAAGATAGAAAGGATTAACACTTTGACTATAGTAAATTATGTATCTTTGACATTCTGCAATTTTTTAGGACTTGTGTCAAAAAGGTCAATAAGGTAATGTAAGTTGAAAACAAATTTCAGAACCTCTGTCAGGAAGTTATCAAGATATAGTTAAAACAGGGCAGTCCCTATTTTTCCACTACCAAATGAACTTGACTTGACATCAAATATCAGTGTCTATCTCATACGTTTTGGTTCTCATCAGATCACCGAAGTTAAGCAACGTCGAGCCCGGTTAGTCCTTGGATGGGTAACCGTCTGAGCGATCAATTCGGACTCCTCGTTGTGTCCTTAGGCAAGGCACTTAACCCTGATTGTTCACATGGGGGCACGACGATGCCGTGTACTAAGGCGTACTGCACGTCGATGGTGCGCATCCAGTCTAACCTGCGCTGCAGTGCAGAGTTGCGATGTTGGGGAGCTGGCAGCTGTTCGGTGGTTCACTCCGGGTACTCCGGATTCCTCCACCCATAAAACTGTCACTGTCACGATATGACCTTGGCTGTTGAAGTGTCGTTAAACCTTAATAAATAAATAAATAAATAAATAAATAATTTCATACATTTTTCCAATATCATATAAATTTTGACGTTATATATTTATGGAAAACATCTCAGTTTTAAGACAATATTTTTAAACCACAGACAGCTCAGAAAAGTTGGATCACCCTCTGTAATAGCCATTATCTTGCAAGATGTTTCAGGCACTGAAACATTTTACCTGTATACTGTTCTGTTTCAATTCTGTATGCCATTGGAGAATTATGGATCATTACTGGTTTATTTATATTACAGTGGTGCCCATTTAATTGGATGTCTCTTAACTGAATAACCTTGTTAATTGAATATAATTTCCCAACACAAAACGATTCATCACACCCCCAGTACAAATTTGACCTGTTAATTGAATATAGGTTATAGAGTAAATTCCTGTTAATTGAATCAAAAATCTTCTTACCTGTCGAGAAATTACCCTGGCTCTCCCCAGTTTTCCTTTGTTTATAGAATTGTTTGGCCTCAGCATATCCAATACAGGCATTTAATCTATTATACCTTGTTTGACAGAGCTCATGAAGCTCTGTCAAACAAGATATAATAGAATAAATGCTAACTTTATCTCTAGAATACAGGAGCGACACAACCCCTGTTAATTGAATACTCCTGTTAATTGAATAGTTTTCATTGGCAAAGAGACTATTCAATTAACAGGGTTCCACTGTAAAAATAATTATTTCTCATCTGAATTGTCTATAAGTAACTGATGGATATTCATATAATTTTATGGTTTTGCCAATATGAATGGAGTGTTCCTGTGGTGTTGTATGCTCCATCAAATGTTATCAATTCTTGTCCTATTACTGGTAAGTGTAGTTGGTCTGGAAAAAACATTTTTCAAATGATGTAGGATGTGAATTTTTTTGTTCCCTGCAGATATTAATATTGAAGTCATAAGAATGACAATAGAGCTATGTGGATCACTGGAAACAAGTAATTTCAACTCTAGCAGTGTTACATATTTGTGTATAACACTTGAAACTCAATTTGGAAAAGCAGCAGTAGCGTATGGAGGTCTTGAATGACAGTAATCATCATTTCGAAATGAGTAGTAACTAGGTATCATATTGTCTGGGAGTCATTGTTAGGTCCCTGAGATTATTTGGTATTTTAAATGATATTCGATTTGATCATGATATTCGATTCGAATTCGATTTGACATTTGGTGCTGAAAATCTATCAAATATCTTCAGTATTTTCTTCAATGTTTTTGTCGTCGAAATGCAACCTATATAAAATCTATGTTTTGGATTATCTACAAACTTTTTAAAGCGGATTGTAAACCCAACATCAAAATATGTACATCATGTAGTCTGCAGTGTTACAATAACCAATTTACAGAAATAATTATGCTGTAAGTCTTGACAGCCCCATATTTTCTGCAGTGGGTTGCATCATTGAGTCAGAGCGAACATGACATAATTGGAAGTTTTTGAACTTCCACAGAATTGAGATTCCTTTTGGGAACGTGAAGTCCTGTATTTTAAATGAACCCAGGCTTACTGAGACACACAGAGAATTTGGTTATTTGTGTAGTAAATGGCACCAACAGCAGAATGTTTGCTTGAATCTGCCCACTGGTGAACTCTCATTATCAAATTATTGTCTGTGCTGTGCATGTGCAAAAGTCAGCTCAATGATATGCTGTTTGTGACAGGTTAACTTAAATGTTTGCACATGATTTAAATATGATTTTTTTTCCGTTGAAGTCCTACCAATAATAATAATTATGTATTCTATTCGATTTGATTTGCAAATAATGTGCAGTATTAGATTTCATATTTGATTTCGTCATATTCGCAATATTTGTATCAAAGATGAAGGTCACAGTGACCTTGAACTTGAAGTTTTTCTGAGAGTTGATCTTCACTTGAATTAAATCGGTCAACCGTGACCCTCAGTGACTGTGATTTGATACTTTCATGTCTAGGCGTGTTGGGGGAGGAAAAGGTTCGGATACTCGGCAGTTGTCCCTGGCTAGGGTATCATGGGCGTTGGGTTGACTTCGTTGACTGATCCCTCGGGTGAGGACCAGTGTGAGAGGTTGGGTCCTCTCACAAAGGTACTTCCTTTCCCCGAGGGTGCTGTGATGTTATATTTTCGGGCAAGTATAGTCTGCCACTTCGGAGATGGTAGCGATGGCGGGCCATCATTGACAAGTATAGTCTGTCTCAGGCTGTCTTAGTCGATTTTCAGGTTTGCGGAAGAATGTTTTTTGGATAGCTGACAACAACAACGACCCCTTTCGGGGACCACCAGTAGAAAGACTCGAACTTCCCTGGTTCGGGGGCAGGCCTGCATTGTGATCCTATTTGGCTGGGTCAGAAAATGCGCTCTGCAGACGCTTAAAAAGGGGGCCCGAGGCGGGACGCAGGACCAACTCTCGCCTCCCTTGAAGTGGTTGACCACTTCTAGAGATGGAGTGGAGGATGTTCAAGAACCACGAAGGTTGCAGTTTCCATGACGGTTATAGTTTCCATAGCGGTTATTGGGGTGCTGGTCGAAAATCATCTCTGTGTACCTGCTAAAAGAAGAAGGCAGAATTAGTTTTCATTAGAATATATAAGTTGTAAAAAAATAAAAATAAGATATTTAATTTTATATAATTTTTATATTTATTGTAATTTTAGCTGAGTCGGTGAAGACAGCCCTTTCTGGTAGAAGGCCACAGCTGAGCTGTTAATCTGCCTTTAAAACCACCTTCTCGTTTACGTTTTTATTTTTGGATTTCCACTTTTTAGTGATTTAACCCTTTGATACTTTTGAACGTCTTATGACGTACGGAATCAAACAGCTCGTTGATACTTTGTGGTCATTTGTTTTGTTATTATTTTTCGACTTTTTAAAGTTTTAACCTCAATTCCTATTTTCTCCCGCATAGTGCTCAGTGACAACCGTTGAGCCAAATGTTCTCGCAGCTTAAAATACTAATATAATCCTGATGTCAAGACTTCTTAGCTGGTTGAGTGCTAGAAACCAAAAATGAGGATACCAGAGCAAAAGCCAACGCTTTCCTTACTTATATTTCATATTCAGTCAAACACAAATAATATTTTGTTTATATAAATTTGTTGTATTACAAATTATTGGAGAGTGCCTTTAGGCACTCTCCAATAATTTGTAATATAACAAGTTTTGAATAAATAACAAATTCAGACCACTAAAAATAATCTAGCCCTCAACCAGTTGATCACTAATGTGATAAATATCTTGTTATTTGTTCTTTCCGACGTTTGACGTCGCATTTTGTAAAACGTTGAAGACTGAATTTCCAGTGACGTTTTTTGGCAGGATAATTAAAGTCTCAAAGGGTTAAACTGAGTCGGTGACGGCAGCCCTTTCTGGCAGAAGGCCACAGCTGAGCTGTTAATTTGCCCGTTGGTTCACCTTCTCGTTCCTATTTTATTTTAAGGTTTCCGAGTTTTATTGATTTTGGCTGAGTCGGTAAAGGCAGCCCTTTCTGGTAGAAGGCCACAGCTCAGCTGTTAATCTGCCTGTTTGTTCACCTTCTCGTTCCCTAATTTATTTTGAGGCTCCCGATTTTTAGTCATTTTAGTCATTTCTGGTAGAAGGTCACTGCTGAGCTGTTAATCTGCCTGTTAGTTCACCTTCTCGTTCCCTACATGGTTTTAGTTTTTCCTGTTGAAAAGAGGGGAGGGGCATGCTTTAACGAAATAGCCACACCCGGGGTGTATTCTGCCCTATCTTTCGCGGTCTGGGGCCAATTTTCACCGTTATTTCCCTATAATTTGGGGTATTTGGGTTTCTGTCGGCTTTCACAATTTACTTTTAGCTCAGAAATTAGTTGGCTGTCGGCTAACCGGTCGTGATTTTTCGCGGCTATGGAGGCAAGGCGGTCTTTTATGGTGGTGATTTCGGCTCTGTCATGGAGTGATGACGTTATGATATCTCTAGCAGTGTTTTATAGACAATGCGAGTATCGTTAATGCACCGAAGAACGCTCACGCGACAATTCGATCGAGTGCGGGAAAAAAATGTTGACAACGGACGTTTAGTATCACAGCCGTCCGTGGGCTATCCACAATATTAGAAAGAGATATCTTGTCATGTTCACATACACAACCAAGTCCTTGTTACAAAAAAGACAAAAAACAAAACAAAAAAAAAAAACCAGTTCCCTTATCCTGCAGTGAAGCTTATAAGCCAAAAATGTACTATAGGAACTGGTCATAAGCATGGTGCGGGGGTCACTATAGCCCCAAGCATTTTTAACACTGAGTTTTCCATAGGGCCCATAGGGTTAGGGTTAGTGTTAAAATGTGAAACTTATAGCCCCAGGATTTTTAACACTGAGTTTCCCATAGGGTCCATACGGTTAATGTTAAATTGTGAAACTTATAGCCCCAAGAACTTATAAGGACAAACCTGAATGCACTGTGCCACCAATTTTAATGTATCGCGCTCTGTCTGACTTGCGGTCTTACTTTTCCGCAACTAGGGGATTTCTTTACAAATTTGTAGGATGGCTCAGTATAATGTCTAGATGAGAACATCCTATTTTGGCCATGATCGGTCAACCGTGAGAGCCGCTCAGGCACTTGACCAAGATTTGTTTAGCACAGTCTACAGTTTATATTTATGAAGCAAATTTCATTGTAACTTGGAAGGATAACTTGGTATGATGTCTAGATGAGATGTCGTATTTTGGTCACGATTGGTCAGTCGTTACCGCCGTCTGGACACTTGACCTAGATTCCTTTAGTACTGCTTACATGTTGTTTTTATGAAGTGATTTCATTGTAACTTTGGAGGATAACTTGGTATGGTATCCTATTTTTGTCATGATCTGTCAACCGTGATGTCAACCGTCACATGACCTAGATTCCTTTAGCAAAGTCTACAAGGTATATTTATGAAGGGATTTCATTATAACCCGGCAGGATGATTCATTTTGGAATGATTTTACTGTAACTTTGTAACTTTGGCTGACACACGTTAACTGTTAGGGCCACATCAACCCAGGTCTTAATTCTGTAATACAGTCTACACTCAAAATATTCTTATTGAAAACATAGGTTACAGGGAGCAAAAATTAAACATATTCTCAATTATCACAATTCTTGTCTTATTTCATAATCCTTTCATAAACATTGAACATTATCCTTTTCATCAAACACTACACACAGACAAGTTAAGCTACAGTGTCATTGACACTTCTATTTTGGAGTTGTGCCCAGTGCATGTGACAGTCACATTTGCCAAAAAGTTACATTGAGTTTTTATCCCCCCGAAAAAAAATTTCGGGGGATATAGTCGTCACGCGTTTTTTTTGTCCGTCCGTCCGTCCGTTTACATTTCGTTTCCGGGTGATAACTTCCCTTGAAATAGTTTGATTGTAACCAAACTTGATATGTGGCTTAAACATATAAAAATACAGGTCAAGTTCGAATCCGGGTTCATCTTGATTAATATTACCAGAGTTATGCCCCTTTTTAATTAGAAAATCTTATGATTTTTGGTTTCCGGATGGTAACTTCCCTCAAGATAGTTTGATTGTAACCAAACTTGATATGTGGTGCAAACATATCAAAATACGGGTCAAGTTCGAAAATGGGTTTGTCCTGATTCATTTTACCAGAGTTATGCCCCTTTTCAACTTAGAAAATCTTATGATGACCACACTTTTTTCGGGGGGATCAGCTGCCCCGTGGATGTGGCAGCCCTCTAGTTTAAATTGGAAATTAAGCAAGTTAGCCCCAAGCACTCTGGTAGTGTAACAGAATTTTCTCCAGTCATTCTGTTCCACTCTTCTTTAACTAAGAATGTAACCAATTATATCTTGTTCGACAGAGCTCACTGAGCTCTGTTAAACAAGGTATATTTAGTTAAATATCAGACTGCATTATGGAAAATATTTGCTGCTGAAAACTTTGTTACTTTGACATCATAGTGCAGAGTGTTAAACACACTGAAGCATAAATTCAGGTGGTGTTGGTGGGAAGAGGAACATACCAACATTGATTCTCATTCCAGGTATAATATACCAGAGGCTCAAGTGAGCCTTAAACACTCACCTGCTCAAGTTGTCTAGAATGAAATTAAAGTGTGTTAGAGGGAGGAAGCAAGAGAAAAATAAGGGTGTTTGTGTAATGGGAAAGACGGAGGCAAACAGGAATGTCAATTTGTACATGTTTGCTTCTTGCAATGACTATCACCAAAACAACCCCCACTCACCCTTCCTTGCACACATCTTGCATTGGGCTTGAAATTATGCTGAAAAGTGACAAAAGAGCTTTCCTCTGAAAAGACCTCTTAGGTTGGTTAGAATTTTGGATTGAAACTGGTTGAAATATTCAGTGCTCCTGCAAGCCATCAGTTGTGTAAAGAAATGGAGTGAAATGGTAGTCTACAAGGACATGACTGAGACAGTTTTTGTCTCTCCTGCTTTAGCAGAGATGTGGGCATTACTAATTCTGATGGCCAATGGCCATCAACAATGGGTTATAACTTTGACCTGTTTAATACATTTCTGTGAAAATTGACAGGTTTATACCCCAGCCTGAACTGATATGGCATAATCAAAACCATGCCACTAGTTTCAAGGTCAAGGTCACTATTACTTAAAATATATTTCATATCAAAGTTAAGTTTTCAGGTTGAGTTTTTCAATAGACTATAACTTTTGAACTGTTGAAGATATTCCTGTGAAACTTCCGACAGGGATATACCATACCATGATCTGATACATGACAATGAAAATCTCACCATTGTTTTAAGGTAAAGGTTGCTGTTAAAAATAGAATTTCACTTCAAGGTTAAGTCTTTGGTTCGAGTTATTCAACCAGCTATAACTTATTATTACCACTCAATCTATAAGTTACTAGTCGATTAACATAAGGTTGGAGTCCCGTTAAAACTCCATAATTTCAGTGATGTCATTCGACGAAGCCGGGCCGTGGACGATAATGGTATAAATAGCCATTAGTGGCCCGGCTATTTTTAGATTCAAGTTAGCTGTAACAGGGATTGGTAATAATAGTAACAACATGATTGTTGTCAGGCATCATGATTCATTAGCGCCCTGCAGCAATGATGAACAGCTCTTGGGCTTATTAACGGCCCTCGTCTTCGTCTCAGGCCTTTAATAAACCCTCGGGCTGTTCATCATTGCTGCAGGGCCGCTAATGAACCATAATGCCCTCCAAAATCATGTTATTGTTATATTAACCACTTTTCAACATCATGAAGAAAGAAGAAATTTATTATTATGGGAAGGTGAGGGTTAGGGAATGGTGTTGGGGTTTTGTGCGGGTTGGGGGTGAAAATTTGTTGTTGCTTAAAATGAATTTTGAAGGATTTCAAGTGATTTCTTGTCAAAGAAATGTTGTCACTAAATTTATACCAGGAAAGAGGGGTGGGGCATGGGAGGGGGAGATTCTTATTTTAAAATGAAAGTGTCAATGACACTGTAGCTCAACTTGTTAAGACATGTACATGTATAGTATGTGACACAGCAATGACAAACATCTAGGTAATGACTTGATAACAAAGGTACTTGTAAAGTATTGTAACGGTCTGTACATAAATACTGACCGTAGCCTGTAACAAATGTATAGGTAAAGTATTGTAAAGGTGGGCGACAGTCAGATGCTAAACTAGAAAAGAAATCTTTGAGTCCCAGAGTGGGTCAGACTGAACCCCAAAATCTTTGTTCTTATAGCACAGTGATAACAAAGGCACCCAAAAACACTTGTTCCTGTCCGAAGGTGATAACAAAGGTACCCAAGAAGTTTCATGAAGATCAGTTCATAAATACGAGCTGTATAGAAGTTGTAACAAAAAACTGATTGGACCTAATTTCGGTACAAAATGGCCACTGGCAGCCATCTTGAATTTTGGACCACACCCAGAAACACTCGTTCTCCTCCCAAGGTGATAACAAAGGTACACAAGAAGTTTCGTGAAGATCGGTTCATAAATACAGCCTCTAGCCCGAGCCGTATTGACATGTGCACTTACTGTGTATAAGTAGCACTGAATAAATCAAAATTCATCTAATTTCCATAATTTCTGCACAAGAAAAAAACCCGTATTATATGTGATGTATTCCATATTACTAAACATTCATACAAAAATTTATTCAAATCAGAACTTTCATACAGAAGTTCTGTACAAAAAACTGATTGCACTAATTTTGGTACAAAATGGCAGCTGGTGGCCATCTTGAATTTTGGACCACACCCCAAAACACTCGTTCTCATCCCACGGTGATAACAAAGGTGCCCAAGAAGTTTTGTAAAGATCGGTTCATAAATACGGCCTCTAGCCTGAGCCGTGTAGAAGCTGTGTACAAAAAACTGATTAGACCTGATTTCGGTACACAATGGCCACTGGCAGCCATCTTGAATTTTGGACCACACCCAGAAACACTCGTTCTCATCCCAAGGTGATAACAAAGGTACCCAAGACGTTTCGTGAAGATCGGTTCATAAATACAGACCCTAGCCCGAGCCGTATTGACATGTGTACTTACTGTGTGTAAGTAGCACTGAAGAAATCAAAGTTCATCTAATTTGCATAATTTCTGCACAAGATAAAAACCCGTATTATATGTAATGTATCCCATGGTACTAAACATTCACACAAAAAATTATTCAAATCAGCACTTTCATATGGAAGTTCTGCGCAAAAATCTGATTGCATCTAATTTTGTACAAAATGGCTACCAGCGACCATCTTGAATTTTGGACCGGACCCCAAAACACTCGTTCTCGTCCCACGGTGATACCAAAGGTACCCAAGAAGTTTCGTAAAGATCGGTTCATAAATACGGCCTCTAGCTCGAGACGTATTGGCATTTGCACTTACAGTGCTGAAAGTAACACTAAATACATCAAAGTTAGTCTAATTTGCATAATTTACGCACGAGAAAAAACACGTATTATATGTGATGTATCCCATGGTACTAAATATTCATACAAAAAAATGTTCAAATCAGAGCTTTCATATGGAAGTTCTGCGCAAAAATCTCATTGCACCTAATTTTGTACAAAATGGCTGCCAGTGGCCAACTTGAATTTCGGACCGGACCCCAAAACACTCGTTCTCGTCCCACAGTGATAACAAAGGTACCCAAGAAGTTTTGTAAAGATCGGTTCATAAATACGGCCTCTAGCCCGAGCCGTATTGAATTGTTGACGGACAGATGGACAGACGGCCAGATTTATTTATTTTATCGCAACTGAAGATATCCTCGCAACTGAAGATATCCTCCCAAAACCTGAAATTTTACAGAAATTCAAAAGAATTCTAAGTTCAGAAAGCGCCATAAATCTGGTAAAAGATGCAGACCAATCTCATTATCGACCTGAACATGTTGTCATACCCAATAATGTCACTGACCAAATATAATTTAATTTCTTGAATTGCACTGAAGATATCTTCCAAAAACCTGCAATTTGGGTAAATTCAAAGTCTACAAGGGCTATAACTCTGGAAAAATTATTTGAATCGAAACTGCCTTTCCATATGCACATGTACACATCATACTCATACTGCACACCAAGTTTTAAAAAAATCCAATAAAAAATGCAGGAGGAGTTGAGCAAATAAGCATCTATGACAAAAAATTTGCTATTACCAAGGGCCGAAACCATGCAAAATTTGTCGCAAAATTCCTGACCACATGCACATCTAGTTAAGTGGAAAAGCTCCCTGTGATGGAAATTTTGATATTTCCAAGGGCCATAACCACACAAAATTTGTCACATCAAAAATTCCTGACCACATGAACATCTACACTTGATACTGATACTTAAGACCAAGTTTCATAAAAATCCACTGAAAACTGTAGGTGGTGTTAAGCAGACAAGGTTTGTGATGGATGGACGGACAGACGAACAACATTTCAATATACCCCTCCTGACTTCGTCAGCAGGGGATAAAAATTGAACAATTCACTAAACTCAATCTGATCCTCAGTAAACCTTGGTAAGGATTGGTTTTTAGTGAATATGGTTCGAAATCTAATTGTAACATTGTGAAATGAAAGTGTCAATGACACTGCAGCTCAACTTGACCAAGAAGTGACGGAACTAAATAGAAAGATCCAGTAATGCCAAGTCATTCACTCAAGTTTCTACAGAAAAGAAATAACACCAAAGTTACATATGAAATCTGAAAAAGATCATGTGAGGGATACAAACTGTTCGATATATTAACAGAATTGTTGACAATTTATATGCCAAATCCAAGATGGTTGCTGGTGGGCACATTTTTCAACAGAATTCAGAAAAATCCAATAGCTGCTATCTAGAAATCACACCAAAGCTACACATGAAATTTGAAAAAAAGATTGGGTGAGAGATGCAGTCTGCAGGGTGTGCTAATGGAATTCTTGATAATTTATATGCCACATCCAAGACGGCTGCTGGTGGCCATATCTTTCAACGAAATTCAGAAATAATTTGATAGCTCCCATCTAGACATCACACCAAAGCTATATTTGAAATTCGATGAAGATCAGGTGAAAGATACTGCCTGTAGGTTATGCTAATGGAATTCTTGACAATTTAAATACAAATCCAAGATGGCTGCTGGTGGCCATGTTTTTCAACAGAATTCAGAAATATTTGATAGCTGCCATCTAAACATCACACCAAAGCTACATATGAAATTTGAAAAAGATTGGGTGAGAGATGTGACTGTAGGGTGTGCTGATGGAATTGATGACAATTTATATGCCAAATCTAAGATAGCCACTGGTGGCCATGTTTTTCAACGAAATTCGGAAAAATTTGATAGCTCCCATTTAGACATTGCCCCAAAGCCACATATGAAATTTTGAACTGATCGGGTGAGAGCTGCAGCCTGTAAGGTGTGCTAAAGGAATGTGGATGGCCAGACGTACAAATATACGGATGGAGGATGGATA
Source organism: Pictodentalium vernedei (assembly GCA_031216915.1). Lineage (NCBI taxonomy): Eukaryota > Metazoa > Mollusca > Scaphopoda > Dentaliida > Dentaliidae > Pictodentalium > Pictodentalium vernedei. Next base: position 685,248,817 of record CM062296.1, on the reverse strand, counting down.
GCAACCCATCCGAATAGCTCATACTTGACGTCAAATTGAGCTAAAAATCAATTGCCCGAAAATCACTTAATAAACTCTCAAAGGCCTTACAGTATTTTTTTTACATCAATAACATTGAATTCTCAGCAAACTTTTTTTTAAACAGTGCATAGCATAATTCATGAAAAAGTTTTGTATCAATGTATAACACTGACAAAATGTTCTCATTTATTTTATTCTTTTCACGAACACAGTTTTTTTGTACGTAAATGAATTCTCATTTGAACTGTATGCAATCATACAGTGGAATTAGTTAGAAAGGTATGTAGGAAACTTATTTGTCATTAATGGTAACATTGAGATGACTGCTTGCACCCCTGTTTTTTAACGAAATTATACAAAAACATGATAGCTCCCATCTAGACATCACCCTAAAGCCACATAAGAGAGTTGAAAAAGATTGTGTAAGAGATGCACCCCATCGGGTTTGTGTGCTAAAGAAATTGCTGACAGTCTATATACTAATTCCAAAATGGATGCTGCTGGCCACGTTTTTCAAAAATTCACATTAAATTGATAGCACCATCTGGACATCACACTAAAGCTACATATGAAATTTGAAAAATATTGGGTGAGAGATGCAGTCTGTAGGGTGTGCTAATGGAATTCTTGACAATTTATATGCCAAATCCAAGATGGCCACCAGCGGTCATGTTTTCTCAACGAAATTTGAAAAAATTCAACAGCTCCTATCTAGACATTTTAAACTCATAATTACGAATATTTGTATTGACTTTGGTAGAAGTATGGGTTACATTACACTATTTCCTGCCAAAAAGTACCTCTAGTGGTTTGCACCTCAACATTTAACAGAGGATAAAAGTTCCCTGATTTATCCTGATGGTGTAAAATCAACAGAGCTTGTGAGTGTCAATATTATGTTAAAGTGCAAATTTTATTCATTATTTATTGGTGTTTAAGATCACATATTTCTGCATAATGGCTAATCATGGATATAAAGTCCAGTCAATCATTTATACCCATGTTGCCTATTTTAAAGGACTTCTACCCCCAGGCATTGGGTCCCATTTTACCAGCAAAGGAGAGCATGTATATCACAGTTAACCAGAACTGCTTCATTTCCCTTGGAATAAGTGCATGTTTTATAAAACTAACAAGAAGCCTCTCAGCTGAGACAGCTTTGCTCCGACACTGCTTTTAGGGGAAGCTAAATACATTACAAGAATCCAAGTGTTACTGCTTGTGACCTTAAGTTTGCTGCCTGTGACCTTGATGATATGACCTTGAATCAAGGTCGCAACACACCTTTGAGTCATAAGCAGTGATTTTACCAAGTATAAGTAAGATCTGTCGATCATACAAAGTTATATGGACCGGACAAGGGCTGTATAACAATATCAAAATTTTGCATTATGTGACTTTGATGATATGACCTTGGGTCAAGGTCACAGCACACTATTCAGTCATGGGCAATATTTGTTTGAAGTATGAACAAGATCTGCCAATTAGATTAAATCATATGGACAAAATAGTAAAATATTGAAGTTCTCTTGAATATGACCTTGACAATGAGAATACGACCTTGGGTCAAGATCATGACACAACCTTTGGTTATGGTCAGCAACTGTGTCAAGAATAAACAAGATCAATCATATGGATCAGATTATATAGACCGGACAATGGCCATATAGCAATATCCAAATATTATTTTTTGTGGCCTTGACCATGACCATCACCTTGAGGGTAGAAACCTCATTATGACTGATGGCACACTTTCTAGTGACAATACATACGGTTACAAAGTTTTCTTAAATGAAAGTGTCAATGACACTGTAGCTCAACTTGTCAAGACATGTACGTGTATAGTATGTGACACAGCAATGACAAAGATCTAGGTAATGACCTGATAACAAAGGTACATATAAAGTAACGATAACGGTCTGTACATAAATACTGACCGTAGCCTGTAGCAAATGTATAGGTAACGTATTGTAAAGGTGGGTGACAGTCAGATGCTAAACTAGAAAAGAAGTCTTTGAGTCCCAGAGTGGGTCTGACTGAACCCCAAAATATTTGTTCTCATAGCATAATGATAACAAAGGCACCCCAAAACACACTCATTGCTGTCCAAAGGTGAAAACAAAGGTACCCAAGAAGTTTCATGAAGATCAGTTCATAAATACGAGCTGTATAGAAGTTGTGACAAAAAACTGATTGGACCTAATTTCGGTACAGGCAGCCATCTTGAATTTTGGACCGCACTCAGAAACACTTGTTCTCGTCCCAAGGTGATAACAAAGGTACCCAAGAAGTTTCGTGAAGATCGGTTCATAAATACAGCCTCTAGCCCGAGCCGTATTGACATGTGCACTTACAGTGTATAAGTAGCACTAAATAAATCAAAATTCATCTAATTTGCATAATTTCTGCACGAGAAAAAACCCCCGTAATGTATTCCATTTTACTAAACATTCATACAAAAATTTATTCAAATCAGAACTTTCATACAGAAGTTCTGTACAAAAAACTGATTGCACTAATTTTGGTACAAAATGGCTGTGGTGGCCATCTTGAATTTCGGACCACACCAAAAAAAAAAAACACTCGTTCTCATCCCACGGTGATAACAAAGGTACCCAAGAAGTTTCGTAAAGATCGGTTCATAAATACGGCCTCTTACCTGAGCCAAATAGAAGTTGTGTACAAAAAACTGATTCGACCTAATTTCGGTACAAAATGGCCACTGGCAGCCATCTTGCATTTTGGACCGCACTCAGAAACACTCGATCTCGTCCCAAGATGATAACAGAGGTACCCAAGAAGTTTCGTGAAGATCAGTTGATAAATACAGCCTCTAGCCCGAGCCCTATTGACATGTGAACTTACTGTGTGTAAGTAGCACTGAAAAAATTAAAGTTCATCTAATTTGCATAATTTCTGCACAAGAAAAAAACCTGTATTATATGTGATGTATCCCATGGTACGAAACATTCATACAAAAAATTATTCAAATCAGAGCTTCCATGTGGAAGTTCTGCGCAAAAATCTGATTGCCTCTAATTTTGAACAAAATGGCTGCCAGTGGCCATCTTGAATTTCCGCCCGGACCCAAAAACACTTGTTCTCATCCTACGGTGATAACAAAGGTACCCAAGAAGTTTCGTAAAGATCGGTTCATAAATGCGGCCTCTAGCCCGAGCCGTATTAGCATTTGCACTGATAGTGCTGAAAGTAACACTAAATAAATTAAAGTTAGTCTAATTTGCATAATATAAGCACGAGAAAAAAACCTGTATGATATGTAATGTATCTCATGGTACTAAACACTCATACAAAAAATTATTCAAATCAGAGCTTTCATATGGAAGTTCTGTACAAAAAACAGATTTCTGCATCGTCGGTACAAAATCGCGGCTGGCAGCCATCTTGAATTTCAGACCGCACCCAAAAACACTCGTTCTCGTCCCACAGTCATATCAAAGGTACCCAAGAAGTTTTGTAAAGATCGGTTCATAAATACGGCCTCTAGCCCGAGCCGTATCCAATTGTTGATGTACGGACAGGCGGACAGACGGACGACGGGCCATGACAAAAGCTCAAATTTGGCTTCGCCAAAGTTGAGCTAAAAATATTCAGTGGTTAAGAAATTGTGGCCCAGAAAAACAAAATGTTGACCATGAACCGACAGATGGATGGACGGACGACGGACAACTTAGCATTTGAAAAGCTCTGCTGACATTTTGTTAGGCAGAGCTAAAAATATAATGTTGGTGTTGTCTTCTGAAAAGTGTGAGAGATCATAATGACTGGTTGGGGGCAAGTAATGGTATGTCTATTTTATTCAGTGCAAAACTGGACAATAGTACAGAAATCATCAAATTTAAAGGCAAAAGTCATATGGCGATGTATATTTTTTTTAGTTTATTTTTATCAACAAGTGATAAACTAAGTGATTATAGGGTTGTTTTTATCGAAATGTGCTTGATAAAGTGAGGAGAAAAGAAAAGATTTGTTTGCACTGTCACCAATGTAACAAGGTGCAATGCCACTAGTATCCCCTGCCAAGGCTTTCTAAGCTGAAACAAGAGGCTCTAAAGAGCCTGTAATCGCTCACCTGGCAGAACTACATATCCCTCAGTTATTCTAATAAAAATCAAAGAATGCAGCTGGCTGCCATGCTCCTTCATCTGAGCAAAACAGAATAATGATTGTTTTCAGAGGACTTTCCATACATTATTTGTGCCAAGTTTGGTTCACACTGACCAAGTAGTTTCAGATAAGAAGATGAAAATGTGATTTCCCATAGAGTTTCCACAGTAAATATGAGCCGCTAAAAAGCAGAAAAAGGCTCATAACTCTAGAAAAAAATGGATAAAACCTGTTACTTGTGAATATGCTTTCTCCAATGGTGGTCTATCAGCATACCAAAGCTCATTTAAATCCAACATCCATTGCCTGAGATATGAAGGTCCAAATGGAAGGACAGTTGAACAGATGGACAGACAAATGGACAGACCCCATTTCTATATCCCCTGCAAACTTCGTTTTGGCAGGGAATAAAAAAATAGTGTATTGTAACCTATGGGAGAGAAAGAATCCTATATCGACTTTGCAATGACCAATACAGTTGAATCTGTCTTGAGAGACCAGCCTTTTGCCAGGCAAAAGTGGTCTCTCAAGACAGGTGGTCTCTCATTAGAGGTTTGAGGTTTTCGCTAGTCAGTGAAAGAACAATCAGAGAATATTTGTTGCAGAAATGGAGAATTGATTTTTCTACTTTTTTAATTATTGTTTTATTTTAATTCAGTTTTAATTCAAGTGTAGAGGCATTGTTTGAGAAATTACAATTAAAAGTACATAAATTGAAAAACATTTTGAGATTATGATGTAAAGGAGCTGGGCCATCCAAAATAGTAATTTCTTACTTTATGCAAACAAAGTATTCTCTTTCTATCAATATTTTCAAATGGGTTATTTCTATAATAATGTTCTGTTATACCTTGAAAAGTCTGTTTTGTGTCTGTCAGGTTTAGTTTTAATAGAAAATAATTTCAGTCACACTTTAAGAAAAAAATAAGCTTACCAGGATGTTTTAGTTTGCTTAATCCTCTTTGATTTTGTCACACTTGAGCAAATAATGAACATAAACTAAGTTTGTTGTTTTTTTTTAACAATAATCTTTATATTTTCAAAGAGATCTTGATAAAAATTTCTCAGACTTTAGTGTTATACAAATGAATAACAATGTAATTGAAAGCCAATTAATATAGTTTTCAGACAATCTACAGTGAAAGATATTTGTCATACATGTGTATAATCTTAGATATTAAGGTTTCAGGGGACAATTATCCTGACAATTTTACTGTTGGGCAGATGTCCTGGTTATATTTTTGAACTACTGATTTCTGTACACATAGCATTGATACTTTGAAATTGCAAAAAATGATTTTTCGGTCTCTCAAAACAGGTGAAAAACTGAGTTTTTGCCACAGTTTTGCAGTCTTTCAAGACAGGTGGTCTCTCATGGTTGGTGGTCTCTCATGACATGTCCATTATAGAGTGAAATCAATCAGTGCATGACCACAGTGGTCTCTCAAGACAGGTGGTCTCTCAAGACAGTGGTCTCTCCAGACAGGTTTTACTGTATGGTCAAGGTCACGTTTACCAAAAATAGCATATTTTGGTTTCTGGGCAATCACTTAGATTCTATTTATCACAGCTCAACCAAACTTGTAGAAATTGTATTTGAATGTGGAGTCTAGAAGGGCACAGATCACACGATTGTAACGGCAAAGAGAACTTAGTCAAAAAAGGAATTTTGTGCTATAACTTTTGTTTTATATGTCACACATTCACTATATTTACAGATTAGGAACCCCAACAGGAGAGAAAGAATCTCATTGATTTTGTAGTCTGCAATCGAAAATTCAAAGGTCACAGGACTTCCTATAAATAGAACTTGTGGAAAAAGGTTTCAGAATAATAACTTTTGTTCTACATTACACAGAACCGTAAAATTTACAGGTTGGTACCCTTAGAAAGGAGAACCCTTTTGAATTTCAGATTTGTCAAAGGTCAAGGTCACTTATTAATGAAAGTGTAAATGGCACAGTAGCTTACCTTGACTTTATGCTGCATTTGTGAGACCAATATCATAATCCCCTAGTTGATGTTGCATTTAAATAAATTGTGTCATAATTGTTGACTTTTTCTTCTAAAAAAAAACCTTAGGCGCTCAACCCTGACAGAAATATGGTAGTCTCACCTATTCATCGCCTCAAACTAGTTTATCTTGCAAAATTTCAAGAAAATTGATCCATAAACACAGCCTATTGGGTGTGCTAAAGAAATCCAAGATGGCTACCATGGTGGGCAATGAGGGTGGTTGGTCATGACTGAAATACGACTATTTTCATTTGCTCATCATATTATGGCAGTTGGCCAAGTTTTTAAAAAAAACTGATGCAAAAATAGAACCTCAGGGTGTTTTAACCCTTCACCTAACATGAAAAGCAGACAACACTTGTAAACAATATTATTGAATAATACATTTTTTTCATTTTTTGCATCAAAAACATAGCTTATGAATCCTTATTGGAATGAGCTCAACTAGCTTGTTCCAATGAGGCCTCATAAGCTATGTTTTTGACACCAAAAATAATGAAAATTGAATGGTAATTTTTGTGAATAGCGATTCCCATTTTGGCTGTCAGGTTGGGTAAAGGGTTAAAGAAATGCACGATGGTACTCAACAAGGTACAGATGAACGAAGAGTATGATTTTGTGCAGCTTTACAACAATGAAGTCTGTTCTTTGCTCGATAATAATGAATGCCCATTCAAACATCATGTAAACGACTGCAGTTACTTCTCGCCCAATGACTTCCGATCAAAAACCACTGAGTAAAATAGAAGTAGGATTCTCCTTATTCCACATCAACTGCCATAGTCTGAAAGCTCATTGGGACTCATTTCAAAACTTGATATGCAGTTTGCAATCAGAAGAAATTTTTTTAGATATCGTCGGACTTACCGAACTATTCCAAATTCCTGCAAACACATCATATAACATGGAAGGTTATTATCGAATTATCAATAAAATGAGACCCGAGAATGATGATGGTTGAGGAGGAGTAGGTCTGTATGTAAAACAAGGAACACCTTACAAAGTTAGAAGTGATATTTCTGTATTTATTCCTCATGTTCTTGAATCTTTGTTTATTGAAGTTAAAGATAAACATAATTCCGAAATTATCGGTGTCATTTATAGGCCCAACACACCACCAAAAGCTGATATAAATCTTTTTCTATCAAAACTAAATGAAATAACTGATGTTCTGAATGCCGAAAATAAAAAAGTTTATATCATGGGTGATCTTAATCTGAACTTTCTGAAAGCTAGCACAGACCCCAAGATGGAAGATCTCATGTTCAGTCAGGGATTCTTACCTTACATCACAAAGCCAACTAGAGTAACCAGTCATTCCGTCACCCAGATAGACCATCTCTTTGCTTATAGTCTTTCAGAAACAGCCTGTTCCAGAATAATTATATCTGATGTCTCAGATCACTTTGATGTCCTTTATATTAAAGTGGCGACTAAGTTAAGTAATCCGCCAAGCTTTATTTTGAAAAGAACTATAAATCCAGAGAGGATTGCGGAATTTAAAATGCTGCTATCACAAAGTGATTTCTCCCCAGTATTGCAAGCAAATTCCTAATACACCTTATGAAACCTTCCTGACCATTTACATTGAAGCCTAGGAAAAAGCTTTCCCCTTCAAACGTGTGTGTCTGACAGAACAAAAAAATTGTCAAAAAACAACCTTGGCTGACCTTGTCTTATCTTCTAACAATAAACAAAAATTCTACCACAAAAAACTGAAAGCGCCCACTGAACAGAATATTCAAAACTATAAAAACTACTGTAGGATTTTCAATAAGGTAAAAAACAATGCAAAGCAATCTATTATAGGGATCTCCTAAATGAAAACAAAACTAACATGCGAAAAACATGGCAAATTTTAAACAAAGTCATCAATAAGGGAAATCACGAATCTAAATTACCCTCATTTTTCATTCACGACGATAAAGATATAAATGGAGCAAGCGATATAGCAAAAGAATTCAATAATTTCTTCATGAACATCGGAAAAACAATATCCGAAATGTCAAATAACTCTTACTTGCACTGTATGAATAGTGACATTCCAAATAATTTTTATATCACCCCTACTAATTCAACAGAAGTTCGCCATGTGATAAATAAAATGAAGCCAAAATTGTCGAAGATTGTAACGATATAGCCACACGTCTTCTGAACCAAACAGTAAATGAAGTCGTCCACCCTCTTGCACATATTATTAATAATTCATTCATTATTGGCATAGTACCAGACGGGATAAAAATTGCGAAGGGGGTATCTATTTTTAAAGCAGGTGACGAGCATAGTTTTACTAATTACAGACCGATTAGTATACTTCCTGTATTCTCAAAAATAATGGAAAAGCTCATGGAGATGAGGCTTATAAACTTCCTAAACAGGTTTAATATTTTATATCCTCACCAATACGGATTCCGAAAGCAACATAGTACAATCCACCCAGTTCTCCAGCTTCTAAAAAGCATTGGAATAGAAAATAATAAACAGGAAAAGAACAGCACCCCAGCCTTATTCTTGGACCTATCTAAAGCATGTCATGATAAATCATGAAATACTATTAGGCAAACTGGAAAAAGTATGGCATACGGGGTCTCACCAACAGATGGTTTAGAAGCTACCTGTCTCACAGATCGCAGTATGTTATGTATGGGGAATGTAAATCTGACCTTGCCAACCAGTGCTGAGGTGTTGATCAGGGTTCAATTCTAGGACGGTCCTCTTCCTTCTGTATATCAACGATATTAGTAACTCAATCTCACTTAATATTTTATCATTTGCCGATGACACAACTGCACACTGTTCAAGCTGACATAATAATCACATAACAGCGTATTTTAATGATGAAATTAAAAAACTATATGAATGGTGCTTACCAGCTAAGGTTGAATGCGAAAAAAACGAACATTGTATTGAACCCTACTGAAAGAAGTAATAATAATGTTTGCCAAGAGCGAAAAATAAACAACCAAATAATAAACAAGGTTAGGGCCACGGAGCCCGTAAAATCCCTAAAGTTTCTTGGAATAAACATTGACTAACATTTGACTTACAAGGCTAAAAAATCTCGATTATGTTCCAAAATAGCACTCGTGAACTATAGTCTTAACAAAGTCAAGACGATTCTCCCCCATGGGGCCATGAAAACACTATACTATGCCTTAATACACAGCCAATTGTTATACAGAGTACAGATATGGGGTAGTTCCAGGGCCACTAAGAAAGTCATGAACATGCTAAAGCAATCACAACGAATAATTAATAACCGAATAAATAATAAACCTCTAGGCTGCCCGTTGAAAATTTTAATTGGTCTACCCCAAATAATGAATATGAACTCATCCAATTGTTGCCATTGAACTGACATGGAATATACCACTAGGGTTCAAAGGGTTACGGTCATACTCAGCATCTTTGGATATACCATGACCAAAACATAAATATCAATACTGCAAAATCTCACCTATTGTAAACAAACATGAAAGCATTTCATGTCAGATGCCATATTCATTAGTTTTGTTTATTCAGTCTTGATTCTGTAATGTTTATTTATGACATCTTGATCTTGTATACATGTTCTAATCGAGAAAGAGGCAGTACTGTAATTCATGAGAGGTGAATTATACATGTGTATAGTCCCTCGCCTCAAATGAATTATTTCATGTAACCAGTCCAGTCAAGCAATTACTCTGTTTATTACTTTTCATTATTAACGATAATTATATTATTTAACCCTTTACCTAACGTAACGGCCAAAACCGGCCAGTGCTATTTTAAAAAATCGCCAATTAATTGTCATTATTTTTTCATTTTTTGTCTCTAAAACATAGGTTATGACCCCTCACTGGAACGAGCTCGTTGAGTTCGTTCCAGTGAGGAGTCATAACCTATGTTTTTGAGATAAAAAATGAAAATAATAGTTATTCAAGAATTTCTTTTACAAGTGTCGTCTGCTTTTCATGTTAGGTAAAGGGTTAAAAAAAACCCCAAAAATAATGAAGTCCCCATTACACCCATGGCAGAGCGTCTTCATTTGCGAGCACGGAAACATGACCCAATTGTTGATTGCAAAATTCACTTGTTAAGTTATCGTTTATAATCAAACCGGGAAATCCCAGTAAATCACACTTTGGAAAGTAATAAATGAAAGTGTCAATGACACTGTAGCTTAACTTGTGTGTTGTGTTTGATGAAAAGGATAATGTTCAATGTTTATGAAAGGATTATGAAATAAGACAAGAATTGTGATAATTGGGAATATGTTCTTTTCTGTTCCCTGTATGCTATGTTTATGATAAAAATAATATGAGGTGTACACTGTACTAAAGAGCTGAGGGGTGGGTTAATATGACCTCACAGTTAATGTATGTGGCCCTCACAGTTAACGTATATCAACAACAGTTACCAAGTTACAGTGAAATTATTCCAAAACGAGTCATCCTATCAAGTTACATTAAAATCCCTTCATAAATATGGCCTGTAGACTGTGCTAAAGGTTTTCGGGCTTCGGGCCCCTGTAGCCGTCAGTTTCCCAATTGCGTCCAAAGGGGACGTTCTCATCTAGACATTATATGAAGTCAACCTACCAAGTTACAATGGAATCCCTTAATAAATATGACTTGTAAACTGTGCTAAAGGTTTTTGGGCTCTGGCAGCCATCATGGTAGAATGATCGCAACCAAAAGGGGACATTCGCATCTGGGCATCATCTGGAGTGATCCTACAAAGTTACAATGAAATCCCTTCATAAATATGACCTGTAGACTGTGCTCAAGGTTTCTGGTCTTCGGGCGCCTGAAGCAGTCACAGTTGACCAATCACGACCAAAAGGGGATGTAATCATCTAGGCATTATATGGAGTCCAACTTACGGGTTACAATGAAGTCCTTCCCTAAATATGACCAATAGACTATGCTAAAGGTTTTGAGGTTTTGGGTTCGGGCAGCCATCAAGGCTGAATGATCGTGACCAAAAGGGGACGTTCTCATCTAGACATTATTTAGAGTCATCCTACCAAGGTACAATGAAATCCCTTCATAAATATCACCAGTAGACTGTGCTAAAGATTTTCGGGCTTTGGGCCCCTGTAGCCAACACAGTTGCCTCATGGAGTCCAAAAGGGGCTGTTCTCATCTAGACATTACATGAAGTCGACCTATCAAGTTACAATGAAATCCCTTCATAAATATGATCTAAAGACTGTGCTAAAGGTTTTCGGGCTTTAGGCTTGGGCAGCCATCATGGTTGAATGATCGCAACCAAAAGGGGACATTCTCATCTGGATATCATTTGGAGTGATCCTATGAAGTTACAATGAAATCCCTTCATAAATATGACCTGTAGACTGTGCTCAAGATTTTCGGGCTTCAGGCACCTGTAGCCCTCACAGTTGACCAACCACAACCAAAAGGGGATGTCATCATCAAGGCATTATATGGAGTCAATCTAACAAGTTACAATGAAATCCTTCCATAAATACGACCTACAGACATGCTAAAGTTTTTGGGCTCGGGCAGCCATCAAGGCTGAATGATAGTGACCAAAAGGGGACGTTCTCATCTGGACACTATTTGGAGTCATCCTACCAAGCTACAATGAAATCCCTTCATAATTATGACTTGTAGACTGTTCTAAAGGTTTTTGGGCCCCTGAAGCCGTCACAGTTGCCCAATCGTGTCCAAAAGGGGACGTTCTCATCTAGACATTATATGAATTCAACCTACCAAGTTACAATGAAATCCGTTCATAAATATGACCTGTAGACTGTGCTAAAGGTTTTGGGGCTTTGGGCTGGGGCAGCCATCATGGTTGAATGATCGCAACCAAAGGGGACAATCTCATCTGGGCATTATCTGGAGTGATCCTAAGAAGTTACAATGAAATCCCTTCATAAATATAACCTGTAGACTGTGCTCAAGGTTTTCGGGCCTCGGGCACCTGCAGCCATCACAGTTGACCAATCACGACCAAAAGGGGATGTCATCATCTAGGCATTATATGGAGTCAACCTAACAGGTTACAATGAAATCCTTCTATAAATATAACCATTTGCCTATGCTAAAGGTTTTTGGGCTCGGGCACCCATCAAGGCTGAATGATCACGGCCAAAATGGGACGTTCTCATCTAGACATTATTTGGAGTCATCCTACCAAGTTACAATGAAATCCCTTCATAAATATGACCTGTAGACAGTGCTAAAGGTTTTCGGACTTCGGGCACCTTTAGCCGTCAAAGTTGCCCAATCATGTCCAAAAGGGGAGGTTCTCATCTAGACATTATATGAAGTCAACCTACCAAGTTACAATGAAATCCCTTCATAAATATGACATGTACACTGTGCTTAAGGTTTTTAGGCTTTGGGCTCGGGCAGCCATCATGGTTGAATGATCGCAACCAAAGGGGACAATCTCATCTGGGCATCATCTGGAGTCATCCTACTAAGTTACAATGAAATCCCTTCATAAATATGACCTGTAAATTGTGCTCAAAGTTTTTTGGCTTTGGGCACTTGTAGCCATCACAGCTGACCAATCATGACCAAAAGGGGATGTCATCATCTAGGCATTATATGGAGTCAACCTAATAGTTTACAATGAAATCCTTCCATAAATATGACCTTTTACCTATGCTAAAGGCTTTTGGGCTCGGGCATCCATCAAGGCTGAATGATCGCAATCAAAATAGGACGTTCTCATCTAGACATTATTTGGAGTCATCCTACCAAGTTACAATGAAATCCCTTCATAAATATGACCTGTGGACTGTGCTAAAGGTTTTCGGCTTTGGGCACCTTTAGCCGTCACAGTTGCCCAATCATGTCCAAAAGGGGATGTTCTCATCTAGACATTATATGAAGTTAACCTACCAAGTTACAATGAAATCTCTTCATAAATATGACCTGTAGACTGTGCTAAAGGTTTTCGGGCTTCAGGCTCGGGCAGCCATCATGGCTGCATGATCGCAACCATAGGGGATAATCTCATCTGGGCATCATCTGGAGTGATCCTAAAAAGTTACAATGAAATCCCTTCATAAATATGACCTGTAGACTGTCGTCAAGGTTTTTGGGCTTCGGGCACTTGTAGCCATCACAACTGACCAATAATGACCAAAAGGGGATGTCATCATCTAGGCATTATATGGAATCAACCTGACAGGTTACAATGAAATCCTTCCATAAATATGACCTTTTGCCTACGCTAAAGGTTTTTGGGCTCGGGCACCCATCAAGGCTGCATGATCGCGATCAAAATGGGACGTTCTCATCTAGACATTATTTGGAGTCATCCTTCCAAGTTACAATGAAATCCCTTCATAAATATGACCTCTAGACTGTGCTAAAGGTTTTCGGGCTTCGGGTCCCTGTAGCCTTCACAGTTGCCCAATCACGTCCAAAAGGGGACTTTCTCATCTAGACATTGTATGAAGTCAACCCACCAAGTTACAATGAAATTCCTCAATAAATATGACCTGCAGACTGTGCTAAATGTTTTCGGGTTTTGGGCTCAGGCAGTCATCACGGTTGGCAGATCATGCCCAAATGAGGAAATTCTCATCTAGACATCATAAGGAGTCATCCTACCAAGTTACAATGAAATCCCTCCACATTAAACAAGACCTGCAGACTGTGCTAAAAGTTTTTGGGTTTCAGGCTTGGGCAGCCATCACGGTTGATAGATCATGCCCAAAAGGGGACGTTCTCATCTAGGCATTATACAGAGGCATCCTACCAAGTTACAATGAAATCCCTTCATAAATACGACCTGTAGACTGTGCTAATGGTTTTCGTGTTTTGGGCTCGGGCAGTCATACCAGTAGCCCGATCACGACCAAAAGGGAACGTTCTCGTCTAGACATGACCCCAAATCTGCGAATGAAATTTCGTGATGATCAGACAAGAACTGCGGGGTGTAGCCCGGGCTAAAGGAAAATGTGAACAGACGTCACAGACTCACAGACTAACAGACTTACAGACTTACAGACTCCCAGACTCACAGACTCCCAGACTAACAGACTTCCGCATGCGTGATGGCAATAGCTTATCTTGACTATGTCAAGTTAAGCTAAAAATGAATAATGGAAATGTTGTCTATCATTACTGTCAAGTAAGGAAGGTTGAATTGAAAATGAAATTTTGGTTACTGTGTTCTAATTTAACAGAACCACAATACAGTGGAACCCTGTTAATTGAACAGCTACTTTGCCACTGAAAATTATTCAGTTAACAAGAGTATTCAATTAACAGGGATTGTGTCACTTTCCTGTATTCTAGAGATAAATATCAGCTCTGTCAAACAAGATGTAATAGATTACATGGATGTACTGAGGGCAAATTGGTCTATAAACAAAGGAAAACTGGGGAGAGTCGGGGTAATTTCTCGACAGGTTACAAGATTTTTTTTATTAAATTAACAGGTCAAATTTGAACTGGAGGTATGGTAAATGGTTTTGTGTTGGGAAATTATATTCAATTAACAGGGTTATTCAGTTAAGAAAAATCCAATTAAGACAAGCATGGTCCCCATTGCCTTGAAATTAAATGGGAAATTAGCAAAATGATTCCTGCATTCCATATCAACTTACTGGTTAGAACAATGGACTTCAAACCAAAAGGTCTACAGTTAGATCCTGACCAGCAGTAACTGCATTGTGTCCTTGGGCAAGGTACTTAATCCTCATTGCCCATGTGGGGTGCATGGTTGTGCTGTCTACTACGGCACACTGCACATTGCCTTTGCCTTCAACCAAGCCTGCTAACCCTGCTTGTGTGGAGTTGCATTTAGTATGTTGGGGAGTCTGATAGTTGCTTGCCACTGATTGGTGGTTCTCTCCATGTACTCTGGCTTCCTCCACCCATAAAACTATCTGACATGAGGTAACTGGCCGTCAAAAGTGTCATTAGAGCACAATAAATAAACCAGAGGCTCAAGTGAGCCCAAAATGCTTATCTGGCTCAAATTATCAAAACAGACTGACTAGTGTATCAGTAAGTGATCAGCAGCAAGAGCAATTTTTTTTGATTTGCTATGACACAACCAAAGGCAAATGTTTTGGCCATTCACTTCTGCTGGTCCTAGGAAAGCTTCCTAGCAAGCTCTGTTCTGTGAAGTATTAAAAAACAACCGAACAAAATTTTTGTTTTGTTCTCTCTAGCCCCCAAATTTAAAACAAGCGAATCAATTTGAACAAACTTGAATTTGACACCCCTAGAGATGTTACATACCAAATATGAAAAGATTCTCACTGGTGGATCTGAAGAAGAAAAATTTTCAAGAAATTTTCTCATATTACTCTAAGTTAAACTTTGGACTTCAAGAAAAAAGCCCAAATATTAACCTAGGGACCTGATTTGAACAGCCTTCAATCTACCCCCCCCCCCCCCCCCCCCACCCCACCCCCAGAGGTGTTGTACACCAAATATCAAAAGAATCTGACTGCTGGATCTGAAGGAGATGATTTTCAATGATAATTCCCCATATTGCACTAAGTACATATTTGGGCTCCCTTGGGGAACCCAAATATTAACCCAGGAACTCCATTTGAACAAATTTGAACCTTACACCTCTTGAGATGTCACATACTAAATATGAAAGGATTCTCACTAGTGGGTCTGAACAAGAAGATTTTTTAAGAAATTTTCTCATATTGCACTAAGTTAAAATTTGGGCTCCAATAAAGAGCCAAAATATTCATCCAGGGATCCCATTTGAACAAACTTGAATCTAACCCCCCTAGAGATGCTGCATACCAAATATCAAAAGAATCTGACTGGTGGATCTGAAGAAGAAGATTTTCAATGATAATTCCCCATATTGCACTAAGTACATATTTGGGCTCCCTTGGGGAACCCAAATATTAACCCAGGAACTCCATTTGAACAAATTTGAACCTTACACCTCTTGAGATGTCACATACTAAATATGAAAGGATTCTCACTAGTGGGTCTGAACAAGAAGATTTTTTAAGAAATTTTCTCATATTGCACTAAGTTAAAATTTGGGCTCCAGTAAAGAGCCAAAATATTCATCCAGGGATCCCATTTGAACAAACTTGAATCTAACCCCCCTAGAGATGCTGCACACCAAATATCAAAAGAATCTGACTGGTGGATCTGAAGAAGAAGATTTTTAAAAATTATTCCCCATATTGCACAAAGTTAATATTCAGGCTCCCACCAGATGCCCAAATATTAACCCAGGGACTTGATTTGAACAAATTCGAATCTTACACCTCTAGAGGTGTCACATACCAAATATGAAAGGATTCTCAATAGCAGGTCTGAAACAGAAGATTTGTAAGAAATTTTCTCATCTTGCACTAAGTTAAAATTTGGTCTCCAATAAAGAGCCCAAATATTCATTCAGGGATCCTATTTGAAGAAACTGGAATCTAACCCCCCCCCCCCCCCCCCCCCCCCCCCCCCCCCCCCACCCAAAGATGCTGCATACGAAATATCAAAAGAATCTGACTGGAGGATCTGAAGAGGAAGATTTTTAAAGAATATCCCCCATATAATAATAATAATAATAATAATAATAACAAGTGTTTGACTACTGAGGTGGTATTAGTCACCCATAAGGTGTTTTTGTCACAGAAGACACTTGGGTATATAAGCATCTTGGATTTTGAAAAAAAAAAATTGAGCGTGCATAATCCCCTCACAACCTTTTATCCATGTACCATATATGAAAGGCATAGCTTGAACCATGTTGGAGGGAGGGGTGGTAACATAAAATAGAGAAAAAAGCTTAAAAAACACAACAAAAATGGCCGCCATTCTGCCATCTTGGATTTTGAAAAATAAATATTGACTGTGCATCATCCCCTCAGAACCATTTATCCATGTACCAAATATGAAAGGTGTAGCTTGAAGCATGTTAGAGGGAGAGGTGGTAACATAAAAACAGACAGACAGACAGACGGACAGACAGACAGCTGTTAGATTTTGAAAAAAAAATATTGAGCATGCATAATCCCCTCTCAACAACCCCTTTATCCATGTACCATATACGAAAAGTGTAGCTTGAACCATGTTAGAGGGAGCAGTGGTAACATAAAATAGAGAAAAAAGCTTAAAAAACACAACAGAAATGGTTGCCATGGCGCCATCTTGAATTTTAAAAAAAAAATATTGAACGTGCAACATCCCATTACAACCCTCTATCCATGTGCCAGATATAAAAAGTTTAGCTTGAACCATGTTGGAGTGAGGGGTGGTAACATAAAATAGAGAAAAAAGCTTAAAAAAACACAACAAAAATGGCTGCCATGCTGCCATCTTGGATTTTGAAGAAAAAATATTGAACGTGCATCATCCCCTTCCAACCCTCTATCCATGTGCCAAATCTGCAAAGTGTAGCTTGAACCATGTTGGTGGGAGGGGTGGTAACATGAAAAGAGAGAAAAAAGCTTAAAAAACACAACAAAAATGGCCGTCATTCTGCCATCTTGGATTTTGAAAAAAAAATTTTGAGCGTGCATCATCCCCTCAGAACCATTTATCCATGTACCAAATATGAAAGGTGTAGCTTAAAGCATGTTGGAGGGAGAGGTGGTAACATAAACAAGAGGCCCCAAGGGACCTGATGGCGCTCACCTGACATGGTAGCCTAAATATCAACCCAGAGAATTGATTTCAACAAGTTGCATCTGCTCCTCCTAAGAAAAGCTTATACCAAATATCCAAAAGATTCTGACCTGTGGATCTAAAAAAAAGAAGATTTTTAAAGAATATTCCTCATATTGAACTAAGTTATAATTCGGGCTCCCACAGGGAACCCATATATGAACCCAGGGACTTGGCTTTAACAAACTTAAATACGCCCCCCCCCTCCCCCCAAGGATGCTGCACACCAAATATCAAAACATTCCGACTGCTGGATCTGAATAAGATTTTTAAAGAAAATTCATTCCTCATTTTGAACTAAGTTACAATTCAAGCTCCCACAGTGAGTCCAAATATGGACCTAGGGACATGGCTTGAACAAACTTGAATCTCACCCCCTAAGGATGCTGCATATCAAATATCAAAACATTCCAAATGCTGGAGCTGAAGAAGATTTTTAAAGAAAATTCCTCATTTTGAACTAAGTTATAAGAACTTGGCTTGAACAAACTTGAATCTTCCCCCCCCCCCCCCCCTCCCCCCCCGCCAAGCATGGTGCATACCCAATATCAAAAGATTCTGCCTGCTGGATCTTGAAAAGAAGATTTTCAAAGAAATTTGCCTGAAATGCACTAAGTTCGAATTCGAGCTTCTATAGTGAGCCCAAATATGAATCCAGGGGGCCGATTTGAACAAACTTGAATCAGATCCACCCCTCAATGTTGCATACCAAATATCAAAAGATTCTGCCTGCTGGATCTTGAGAAGAAGATTTTCAAAGAAATTTGCCTGAAATGCACTAAGTTCGAATTCGAGCTTCTATAGTGAGCCCAAATATGAATCCAGGGGGCCGATTTGAACAAACTTGAATCAGATCCACCCCTCAATGTTGCATACCAAATTTCAAAAGATTCTGCCTGCTGGATCTGGAGAAGAAGATTTTTTAAGAAACTTGCCTGAAATGCACTAAGTTCGAATTTGGGCTTCTATAGTGAGCCCAAATATAAATCCAGGGGGCCGATTTGAACAAAATTGAATCAGATCCACCCCACAATGTGGCATACCAAATATTAAAAGATTCTGCCTGCTGGATCTGGAGAAGAAGATTTTTTAAGAAATTTGCCTGAAATGCACTAAGTTCGAATTCGAGCTTCTATACTGAGCCCAAATATAAACCCAGGGGGCCGATTTGAACAAACTTGAATCAGATCCACCCCACAATGTTGCATACCAAATATCAA
Source organism: Pictodentalium vernedei (assembly GCA_031216915.1). Taxonomy (NCBI): domain Eukaryota; kingdom Metazoa; phylum Mollusca; class Scaphopoda; order Dentaliida; family Dentaliidae; genus Pictodentalium; species Pictodentalium vernedei. Next base: position 685,229,811 of record CM062296.1, on the reverse strand, counting down.
AAGATTCTGCTGGCTGGATCTGGAGAAGAAGATTTTTAAAGAAATTTGCCTGAAATGCAATAAGTTCGAATTCGGGCTTCTATAGTGAGCCCAAATATGAATCCAGGGGGCCGACTTGAACAAACTTGAATCAGATCCACCCCACAATGTTGCATACCAAATATCAAAAGATTCTGCCTGCTGGATCTGGAGAAGAAGATTTTTTAAGAAATTTGCCTGAAATGCACTAAGTTCGAATTCGAGCTTCTTTTCTGAGCCCAAATATAAACCCAGGGAGCCGATTTGAACAAACTTGAATCAGATCCACCCCACAATGTTGCATACCAAATATCAAAAGATTCTGCCTGCTGGATCTGGAGAAAATTTTTTAAGAAATTTGCCTGAAATGCACTAAGTTCGAATTCAAGCTTCTATACTGAGCCCAAATATAAACCTAGGGGGGCCGATTTGAACAAACTTGAATCAGATCCACCCCACAATGTTGCATACCAAATATCAAAAGATTCTGCCTGCTGGATCTGGAGAAGAAATTTTTTTAAGAAATTTGCCTGAAATGCACTAAGTTCGAATTTGGGCTTCGATAGTGAGCCCAAATATGAATCCAGCGTGCCGATTTGAACAAACTTGAATCAGATCCACCCCACAATGTTGCATACCAAATATCAAAAGATCCTGCCTGCTGGATCTGGAGAAGAAGATTTTTGAAGACATTTGCCTGAAATGCACTAAGTTCGAATTTGAGCTTCTATACTGAGCCCAAATATAAACCCAGGGGGCCGATTTGAACAAACTTGAAACAGATCCACCCCACAATGTTGCATACCAAATATCAAAAGATTCTGTCTGCTGGATCTGGAGAAGAAGATTTTTTAAGAAATTTGCCTGAAATGCACTAAGTTCGAATTCGGGCTTCTATAGTGAGCCCAAATATGAATCCAGGGAGCCGATTTTAACAAACTTCCATCAGATCCACCCCGCAATGTTACATACCACATATCAAAAGATTCTGCCTGCTGGATCTGGAGAAGAAGATTTTTGAAGACATTTGCTTGAAATGAAATGCACTAAGTTCGAAATCGGGCTCCTATGCTGAGCCCAAATATGAACCCAGGGGGGCCGATTTGAACAAACTTGAATCAGATCCACCCTACAATGTTGCATACCAAATATCAAAAGATTCTGCCTGCTGGATCTGGAGAAGATTTTTTTTTTCCCATTGCCTACAGTGTTAAAAAGTGCTGACTCAGCGCTTTTTCAAAGTCCTGAAAAAAGTACCTTGTGATCAAACCGATAGGGATTTTTTTTAACCATTCTATTCTACTGGATAAAAGTAAGCTTTATACAAAAATAAGAATTCTCTGTGCCTTGTAGTTTGGGAGATATGGCAGTTTTAAGGTTTTTCCTATTTTTAGCTTTTGAGGTTCCCACAGGGCAATGAGAAATTTTTTTTTTGCATCAATCAACTACTTATGACCCATTATCATCTCATATCAAATTTGGTTCAAATCGACCTCACGGTTCTGAAAATAGAAATTTTAGGCGTGGCCAAAATTTTTGCCCCTCCCTTAACGAAGGCAAATAATGCCTGACAAACTTCTCTTGAACAAACTTGATTCTAAACCTCAAAAGGACTCTGTATACCGCATATCAAGTCTCTGCTACTGGTGGTTCATTAGAAGAAGATTTTCAAAAAATTTGGCCGTTTTTCCCCCACACCTCTGCTCAATATGAGCCGAAAGCTATTTTGGATAAATATCAAAATGCCCCTATATAACCACTACTTACATGAAATTTAATTAAAATGTGGCCAGTGGTTTAGGAGAAAGAGGCTCAAACACCACCTTCACGCAGGACGACAGACGACGGACGAAGAGTGATAAGAAAAGCTCACCCTGATTTTCAGTCAGGTGAGCTAAAAACAGACAGACGGACAGACAGACAGATGGACGGACGGACGGACAGACGGATGGATGGACGGATGGACAGACGGACAGAGTGCAATCCTGTAGTCCCCTTACGGTTCCTGTTGGGGACTAATAATATACACATTTATATAGCGCCAAAATTATAGTTCAGATGTAGAACCATATTCTAAGGCACTGTACATGTTACTTACTGAGCTCATGCAAATATACAAACGGAATATATACAGTATCTTACAGTCCACAACATCACTTATATGTTTTTTGAAACAAGTATGTTTTGAGATCTTTCTTGAAAATGTTGACATTTGACAGTCTTTTTAGGTGTTCTGGTAAATTATCCCACAACGGAGGGCCAGCAAATGAGAATGACATATCTCCAAATGTCTTACACCTATGTTTTGGAACATGTAGTAGCATTTTACCATCGGACCTCAGGTTGTATTGATACACATTCTTGTTATTTAGGAGTTCTAAGTAGGCTGGTGACATGTTGTTTTGTGTCTTAAAAACTAATAATAAAGTTTTGAAAATTATTCTGTACTTGACTGGCAGCCAGAGCATATCCCTCAGAACAGTAGTGATGTGTTGAGATCGTGATAACCTACATACCACTTGGGCTGATGCATTTAGTACCATCTGCAGGCGAGAGTAATGATATTGTGGAAGATTGAACAGTAAGGCATTACAATAATCCAAATGTGAAGTTACAAAGGCATGAACTAGGGTTTTTCAGTGTGGAGTCTTTCGTGAGGAACTGTCTTATCTGTTTAACTTTGTATAGACCCCTGAATTTGTAACATGTCTGTCCATAGACATGGTAGAATCGAAGAAGACACCAAGATTACGTACACTGTTACTTGCACTGATGGCAGAATCTCCTACCTTCACCGAATTGATGTCAACTTTAGTGAGTTGTTGTCGTGAACCAATTATTAGGAATTCAGTCTTATCATCATTTATCATTAATTTGTTTGAAACCATCCATATACGAATGTCCGAAATACATGATTCAATAGTTTCTAGAGCATTAGTTTGATCCTTGATTGATGGTTGAAAAGAGAAATAGACCTGTGTGTCATCAGCATAACCATGGATGTCAGGCAGATGAGATTCAATGATGGTGAACATATTTGAAAAATAGAAAAGAAACAGAACAGGACCAAGGCAACTACCCTGTGGGACTCCACTTTCAAGATGGAAGTCTTTTGACAGATTATCATTTATTGATACATACTGCTGTCTATTATTGAGGTATGATGATAGCCAGCTAGCAGCTACATCATTAAGTCAAAAATCAGAATTCATTGTCTCTAGCAGAGTTTTATGACAAACAGTGTCAAAAGCAGCACTAAGGTCTAAAAGAACAAGCAATGTTACCCTTCCAGCCTCCATATTAAGGAGGATGTCATTCTGAACCTTGAGTAATGCCATTTCAGTCGAGTGAAATTTTCTGAATCCAGATGTGTTGGCCGGTAATGGAGCATGCATATCACTATGTAACATTAGCTGGTCAATTGCAGCTTTTTCACACAGCTTAGAGACGAACGGTAAGTTACTCACTGGTCGGCTTTTTCACACAGAGACGAACGGTAAGTTACTCACTGGTCGGAAGTTTTTAAACACAAGTTCTGCACCTTGTTTCTTCAGAAGAGGATTAACAATTGCTATTTTCCACGGATCAGGCACATATCCTTCTAGCAGAGACATGTTGATCATTTTTGTGATTATAGGAGCCAGAGTCTACACATGATTTGATAATAGATGTTGGCATTGGGTCAAGTTGACTTGAGGCATTTGAGGATTCTTTTATTAATTTGGTTACCTCGTGGATTTCTAATGGTCGAAAAGTTGAAAACTCTTTTTCTGATGGTCTCTGTTTGATGTCAATTTTGTCTACATTTATGTTCTGAATTCTTTCCTGAATTAATTTTATTTTTTTATGAAGAATTCGCCAAATTGATCAGCTAGCTTTGATGGATCATTGTGTGGTGGAAATGACACACTTTATTTTTCTGAACGCAGATTTTTAACAACTTTAAACAGTTTTTTGCTGTCACCATTACAAGCTTCAACACATGTTGTGTAGTAAGATTTTCTGGCATCTTTTAGTTTGTTGGAGAACTGATTACATTCCACCAAGTTAATAATCAGGCTCCCATAGGAAGCCCAAATATTAACCCATTTTTTATTGACTGTCCTATGGATGCTGTATTACCAAATATCAAAAGATTCTAAGCAGCGGTTCTGAAGAAACATTTTTTTTCAATTTTTGCAAATATGCTGACTCAGCATTTTTTCAAACGCCCCTACAGAATGCCCTGACACAACTGATGGCCTTTTTTTCAGTCCATTCCTCTGGTCAAAAGGATGCTTCATACCAAATAACAGTTCTCTGTTCCATGTAGTTTGGAAAATATGGGCATTTGAATTTTTTCTATTTTTAGCCCCTGGGGTGGCCACGGGGCAAAGAAAAAAAAATTTGGGCATCAATCAAGTACATTGGACCCACTTATGCTACATGCCAAATTTGGTTCAAATCGGCCCATCAGTTCTTGAAATAGAAATTTTGGGGGTGCCCAAAATGGGTATGTGCCCACAGGGAGCCCAAATATTGATCTACCAACTTCTCTTGAACAAACTTTAATCTTCAACACCGAAGAGTGTTACATACCATATATCAAGGCAATCTCACTTGTGGTTCATGAGAAGAAGATTTTTAAAGAATTTTAGCCTTTGGCATCATTGCCCAGAGCACGACGAAGGCAACCACTTCGTTTGAACAAAATAGAAAGGGTATACCCCAGGGATGGTTTGTGCAATATATGTTTGAATTTGGCTGAATGGCTGTGAAGGAGAAGCCAGGTTTGCAAAAGTTAACGGACGACGGATGCAAAGTGATGGCAATACCTCACACTGACTGTGACCCTTCACTGGAACAAATTCCACTTGGTTGTTCCAATGAAGATGTCACATAATATGGTTTAGTTTAAACTTGTTTGAATTTTTTTTTCAACTGCGCAATGATTGAAAATTCAATTGGCAGATGCATCCACTTCACTAGGTAAAGGGTTAAATTCCTACCATTCAAAATTTTTATGGAACAATGCAAACACAATTTTTAAATTTTCAAGTCTAAATAATTTTATGAACATGGAACAAGGCAGGGTGAAATAAATAAAAGAGATATGTGGATATTTCCAGTTACACCTTTTATTTCTGATGAAAATCGATATTCATTATTTTATAATTAGGTGCAGTCAGTATACAAATCATAAACAATAAACATAATATCAAAGTTAAACTCTTAAACGCAGGCATGAAATCTATCTACATATGGAGAAGAAAAATCACAGAAGTGGAACCCATAATCACCTGATGGCTGAGAGAAAGGTTGGTGGCCTAGCAGCAAAGCAGAAACAGGAATGGTTAATTCTGTCAATATGACACAAAGTTTATGATTGACCTTTTATCTTTCAAGACTAGGGGACGACATTTGCTAAAGTTTCGCTGAAATGTTTTTGTCTCCAAACAGAGCTTAGAATCCTTTGTTCGAATGAGCCAAATGAAGGGTCATAACCTACATTTCGATGCAAACACTGAAAAAAAGTAATGAAATTTGAATGGTGATTTGTGTTGGCTGGATATAGCCATTATGTTGGGTAAAGGATTATAAACTGACCAAATTTGTAGAAATCTAAAATGTAAATGGAAGTATGTCTACTAGTTTATTCCCAAACTGAGTTACTTCAGACAACTCTTTATAAAATGGGAAATTGTAGAAATCTAAAATGTAAATGGAAGTATGTCTGCTAGTTTATTCCAAAACTGAGTTACTTCAGACAACTATTTATAAAATGGGAACCTGACAGTCTAATTGTAAATCGGGGTGTCAAAATCTTAAAGATTTTTCACCACACCTGAGTTGATCCTCTTTGGAATAAGTTTTGTGAACTTGTTCCATTATAAGCCACATGATATTTTGGAACACTGTAAAACAGAATAAATTTTATTAGATTTGTTTTTGTTCATGTTGGTAAGATTCAGTCAATGTGACAAGCAATAGTTATTCCTAAACAATTAGTAAGAAGACAGACCACAACGTGGAGTACAGGGGACTGGAATTAACAATCCAAGGTGGAGTTTTTGGTGTATTTCATGTGTGCCAAAGGCACGCATGAAATAAAAGAAAAACTCCACCAACAGTTGTTGATTCCTGTCCTCCATACTTCGCATGAGTTAAGTTCTGTATTTATACAATTAAACTTGAATTAAGTGATTGAAGGTAAATATGTTAAAAGAAAAGTTAAAAAATTTATAGTAATTTATATATTTTTTATACTTACCAATGACCCAGACATAGCTGGTGCTAACTCTTAAAATATAGGGCCAAACACAAATTTTGCCCCCCAATCCCCAAAATTTGCATCTAAAACTAAAGAAAACATGTCCTGAAAGGCCCTCCACACTTCGCCCCTACTGCGCATGCGCAGTGTCAAGGACGTTCCGAAATTGGCGCCATTTATCATTCTAATAACCAGTGCCTGGTAAGCGCTATGTACTCAGCGGGGAGGCAAGAGTTCCCAACTCCTGGGAGGGCCATCCCCGTCTGGGTCATTGGTAAGTATAAAAAATATATAAATTACTATAAATTTTTTAACATTTTTATACTGTACCAATGACCCAGACATAGCTGAATAGTAAAAAGGCTGGAGGGCCAAGGACATAGAGCAAAATGGAATACGGTCAATAAAATAAAATAGAGTCATCCCCTGTAGGGGAAAGAAGTAATAGGCCTTACATGTATCTTTCTTATTTATGATAAATTAGAAAGATACAACACCTTCCAAAAATTGAGCTTCATACATCCATGTACTCTATTAATATCCAATAATCCTTATACTAATAATTTTTAAAGTAAGCCAATAATAAAGTAAGTCTAGAGAATAGAGACTCTTATACTCCTAAAAGTGTGTGAGAATTGCATAATCATGTCCGTTGACATATGCAATATTCAAAAGCTATACTTTAAAAACTAAGACTTGAATGAATTTTATAAACTTAAACTTCTCACTAAACAACCATCCCAATAACAGCTCAGAATTACTAACTCCGGAGGAGGTATCCCCTTGTTTTCATAGTAAAAAACAAGTGACCCAAGGGAACACCCTCCCCCCCCCCCCCCCCCCCTTTTTCTTGCCCTGGGTCAAATAGCCCAGAGCGAAGAGGGCAGCCGAACGGAGACACTGCCGAAACAGACAGCCTACCTAGCTATAGTAGCAACTGTTAAGTGAATGACATTCTGAGCAGTAGAGAATAGACCTAACAATAGAGGCCTCCAGAAATGGACTCGATATTTCTGAGATAAAATTCATGAATGGATGGCTGAGCGCAATGAGCAGCCTTCAAAAATCTATAATAGCAACACTGTTAATGTAAGCCCAAGAAGTAGAAGAACTCTTACTTCATGAGCCGAAATCTTAAGCACAACTGCTAAGCCAATGATATACCATAAGCAGTACGCTAGTTAATAGAATCCATTAACAATAAAATGGAGCGTAACGTCCTTCTACTAGACATCAAAGACAGAAGAAGCTTACGCCCTTGTAATAAACAGATATCTGTTTATAAATACATAAACTGTACCCGGAAAGAGTAAAGGCCTATGCCCATACGAAGACGGAAGGACCTTAAAATAATAGGTTCCGGATAATAGGAGCCTAACTCTTATGCAACAATCCAACCTAAATAGTAACGGAAGTATTGATTCCGAAACTATGAAAGTGAAAATCATCCATCGATAGTGCATGAAACTCACTGACTCTACAGTAAAAGAGAAACCAACAGAATTACTGTCTAAAAGGTCAGAATTTGAAAACTACTGTTTCCAGAGGCTCAAATGATTACTTAGCTAAATAAGAACCGAAGTTAAAATCCGTATAGGAATTTAATCTAAAGATTCTAAGTCTATTTATCAAAAAGTTACTAACTGACTTAGATAAAGAGACAAAAGACTCAAATGTAAACTATCGTAGAGTGCATAGGTATGAGGTAACATAAACCTATAACCTAAATAACAACAGGCTGCAGTAGATCTTGTGAAACAAGTATACTAAAAAATAGCAATGAGTAGTATGGAGGGATCAACCATATGAACATAATGATCCCTACACCACGACGGAAGAGCCTCCACTTTAGTCGCATAGAATAGCGAAGAAGAGGATCTCCTATAGTAAGAAATCGCGTCCAAAGCTCGTCCAGTACAGTGCTTACAATGCAATATGGACCACACAACGGAATACATGAAGGTTGCGACCTTGCTGGTTGTGATAAAGATGACACGATTTACCCAGTGAAAAAAGATCCTCACATAGAGGAAGATTTCACGTTAAGATCCACAGTAGACAAGAGAGTAAATTACTCATGATCTCTGTGAAGATAGAGATGCTATCAACAGAAATGTATTGTGGTTGTTTATCTTAGCAATACCTGCTAAAACAACAGCGCCGGAGGATACGCATATCCTATCATTCCGTCCTAGATCAATAGAGCGTTAACAGTATTAGCTCAGAGATCTGGACAAGCCAACACATACGTCTGCAATTGATTAGCAAGCTGTGTCATAAATAAAACATCATTGGGCGCTCCCATAGATAGCAAATCTGATTAAATACTTGTTTGTTGAGAGTCCATTCTGACAGCAACAAGCGACCCGTAAGAGAACGGGAGTGCGATAAAACAATCAGACGACCCAGAATATGACGGACCAAAACTGAACTTGGTGTAGTATAACCAACAGACGGATTCTTTCCATTAAATTGAATAACGGAAACGAAAGAGTGCCTCCCTGGTTCCGGAGATACGCCACTACTGTCGAATTAAAGGACAGGAATTTGGGCATGCGTTTCTGAATAATGTTCATGCAATGACATAAAGCAAGCCTAAAAAACATTATTCCGCGGAAGTTAAACTGATAGTTAAAAGACTGCGGAACCCAAAGACCCTGGCACTTCGAATCCGTAGGGATCAGTATATATCCCAATCTGTTTGACTGGCAACCGTCATAACAGCCACACTCGGGTCCGGCAACTGCGGCGGCACTCTCTGAGTCAACCACCGAATGTTTGCCCCAGTCTGAATCTCTTGTAACACTAGATAGACAAGAGAATGTATAAATCAAGCAATTCATGGATTGCTGGAAAGTTGCCGTCGAAGAGAAGCTCCTCCGAGAACGAAGCGACTCTGAGAGAGTTCTTAACCTACTATCCACGCCTGGATGTAGCTAGGGCTGCATCACGTCTAACCAACTCCTATCAGCCACTGAAGGGCGGAGTTATACGTGAACAAACTACTGCCCTCAAAAGAAATTACATTGAGAATAATATCCCGTAAATCTTTTCTTGAAGACGTAATGATAACGCCTCAGTAAGGCGGATTACGTATAATAAAGCGTCTAAGTTAAGTCTACTATACATAATGTCGTTCCCAACATTGAAATTGGAAAAGACATAACGGCGAAAAGAATATATGCAGTCTTTAATCACACCGTCTAGACGCATATGAACTCTCGGTATGCCCTGCTCTGCCAAAATAAACTATATGTAAAAAAGATAAAATGGCAGAAATGAGCCACGCGGACAAGAAACTAAACTATCATGCTTAGTAGCAGGCTTGTATATATATATAAATATATAGCGTCGAAAAATAAAACACATGTTGTAATGACAATATTGGACTGCGTCGGTAAGTCAGGGACAAAGTCCCTGTACCGATCGAAAAATCCGAGTCCAATGACGCTATAAGTCTCTTATCCAAGATCGCAGCAATGAAGTCCGAAAAATAATCACTGGAAGAAATGCCAGAAGATATGAAAGGCATCTTCTGATACTACTAAAGGGAAAACTCGAAATCTTTCGAATCCCTTTCGCCATCCTGTCGGACCCTATAAAGCGTTTGGTCGTCCGTAGCTTGATGCAACCGCGGACCGCACCGACCCAGCGCCGTCGGATAATTCCTGATTCGACCGAGAAACCGTCAATTGCTGGGATGCTGCGAAACAACTGTGCTAACTCGGATAGCACGTCCGTCACTGAGGCCTGAGGAGCAGCGGTCTTACGATGCATTGCCGCAGGAAGCTCCGAGATCGTTACCCCGTGCATACTTCCAATATGCGAGCGAACGGAGTGTATAAGCCTTGTGTCCCTTGGCTACCGGATGGCGCGACCTATTCGCTGTGGAATCACTGAATGCCGAAACTGATCGGATACTCGAGGTCACGTAGCCAATGTGCGGTCGTGTGCCCTGCTGTGAGGATGAGGAAGCATTAAAGACAGTCTCTCGGACTGTCAATATAACGGAGCGTCCCGAGCAACGGACATATGCTCCGAATGTAAAATATCTGAACCACAACATGCGGTCCCCTATGTTGTAGGCTTCCTCCGATCTGTCCTCAATCTGCCGTCACTGGGTGAGTACTAAAGTAATTAAAGTGCTCGCATCACCCAAATCTCCTTCCTAGACCGCAACGGACGAACCCGGCAGCCGAACCATTCGATGAATGTACGCTACACCGGGTGAGCTAGCGAATGTCACTCCGTAAGCGATAGACATAATCCATGAGCACTTATTGCCGCTAACTCTTCATTAACTATGACAACAGAGGCACACTTTTGAAAGACATCTCCATAACTCTTCGAACAAGAAACCAGAAATGCTTGGATAGCAAGCATAAAATAATAATATATATAGCGTCGTTCAATAATTCGAAAGTTTGTGTGACATTATTGGACTATGTCGGAACTGAGGGACGAGGTCCCTGAACCGAACCAAAAATTTCTAAGTCCACCGACGCTATCAGTTTCTTATCCGGCATCGCAGCATATGTTGTTCCGAAAGGGAAAGCTTGAAATCCACCGAATCCCTTTCGGTATCCCATCGGACCGGATGAAACTTTCGGACGTCCGTACCCGCTTCCGCGGAGCGTCCCGACCCAGCATCGTCGGATAAAATAAATGCGACAGATTCAGTTGATGCTGGGATGCTGCGATAAACTGTGCTATTAAGGAAAGCACATCCGTTCCCGAGGCCTGTGCAGTAGCGGACTTACGATGCATTGCCACTGGAAGCTCCGTGTACGTTGACTCCCGCACACTTTCTATGCGAACGTCCGGAGTCTGCAGGCCTCGAGTCCCCGGCTACCAACCCAGCGCTGTCGGATAATTCTCGATCCGACACCGTTTCTGTCGGCTGCTGGGATGCTGCGATAAGCTGTGCTATGTGCACAAGAATGTCCGGCATCGAGACCTGCGGAGGCGCAGTCTATCGCTGCTTCGCCGAGGGCAGCTCCGCATCAGATGGCTCCCGCATACTTTTCCTATGCGAACGTCCGGAGTCCATCGGTCTCGAATCCCTGGCTGCCGGATGGTGTGACCTGGTCGCCGAAGAATCCTTGATCGGCGAAGCTGGTAATATATCGGCGGTCACGCAGCCAAGGTGCGGTCGTGTGCGCTGACGAGAAGAGGAAGCCTTAGCAGTCTCAGCGGACTGCCTATACAACGGAGCGTCCCGAGCGACGGACGTATGCTCCGCTAACTACACATTTGTACCACAACATCTGGGGCCAGATGTTGTTGAACGAGAGAGGGGCCTCTCTCGCTTGCCGTCCGGATGGACCGGAACGAGCTATGAACCGGACTAAAAGGCTTCCTCCGTTCTCCCTCCGATCCGCCGTCACTGGGTGTGCATTAAGTTAATTTTATAGTGCTCGCATCACCCCAAAATTCCTTCTAGACCGCAACGGACGAACCCGGCTGCCGAACCATTCGGTGAATGGACGCTACACCGGGCGAGCTAGCGGACGTCAAAGGCCGTCGAACCTACTAGGGTCCTCTTAGGCAATTGGCGTATTACATGAGCACTTTTCCGCTAGCCCTTCATTAATTGTGACGACGGAGGCACACTGTTGGAAGACATCACAGATACATCACCCTAATCTTGATCGTCTGAAATAGAAATTGATAAAGTAGAGTGACCCTGCGGGGAAAGGACCGGAGTGTCCAAATCCCCAACAACATACCGTGACATAAGCTTCCCATATTGTCATCGAAATCATACGATACAGAACAGGAGTTAATGCGAGTACACTGACCACATATAGAATGATAATAAGGTCAGAGGAAGACTTCCTCTTAAAGCAATTGATCAATATCCTTTCAATGTGAAAAGAAAACAAGTCCTGGTACTCGCACTAACCCCTGGCAATCAAAATACATAATAATAATATGATCCATTAATATAGAAAAAATAATTGAAATCAAAATATTTTGAAAAAATATTTTTTCAGAACAGCCCAAGTTTCTGAAAAGTAACGTTGAGCCCCAATGGATCCCAAGCCTAAGTGTGGACAAAAATTTTAAAAATATTTTAAACAATTTTTTCAACACTTACGAACAATAATAATGTATCTAGTTATGATTAAAATAACATAAAGATATTATTATTTAGAAATCCCCCCCTCACACAGAGGGCTGTTGTAAATGTAAACAATGAGTGTAAAAAACACTAAAATAAGACTCCAGGCACCCAGGCCCGAAATCAGTTACCAAAAATACACCATCTGATGCAAAACAGAGACTTCCAGGGAAGAAACTGCAGAACATCAGATGGTAGATGCAGAACACAACGCCTAACCACCCGCAGGTGAAGACGTAAACATGGGGAAAGAACAGAATTCATTCTGTTATACAGCTAAAACTCCAAAGAAATTTTAGTAATAATAATTACAGAAACTATGCCAAAAGCATGGGAGAATAGCAAGGGGGAACTTAAAGGACAGGGAGAGAGGAAAAACACTTGAAAAAACAGTGTAACTAAATAATCAGAATGACAACAAAATGGCTGCTGCCTTGAAAATAGGTAACTTAACATAATTTCATTAAAAAATTTTAAGTTACAGCCCTGATAATATTCTGTCACACATTCTTTTCCTCTCCTCCTTAGAATCACCATTTCACTAATATTTATGTGTCTGGCATCATTTAAACTGAGATTTAAAAGCACAAAGATCAGTCAGATGTTAACTGATGAAGGGCCAAACTTAGAATGATAAATGGCGCCAATTTCGGAACGTCCTTGACACTGCGCATGCGCAGTAGGGGCGAAGTGTGGAGGGCCTTTCAGGACATGTTTTCTTTAGTTTTAGATGCAAATTTTGGGGATTGGGGGGCAAAATTTGTGTTTGGCCCTATATTTTAAGAGTTAGCACCAGCTATGTCTGGGTCATTGGTACAGTATAAAAATATAACACTTCCAGCAGTCTGACAACTTTCTTGCTTGACACTGTTTTCTGTTGAAGCATTTCATCCACATCATAATGCCATTTACATGTGTAACATCCAATCAGATGCATTTTACATGGCATTCTTATGTCTTATCTAGATTCTATGCATAGAATATCTAGAATTTCCCAATGTCTGTATTGTATCACTAACATTGAATATGCACAGATATGGTGGTAAAATGCATATTCTATGCTTCTAAAACACAGTTTATGACAACACCCCCAACCCCTCCCTAACTCTTCCTTTAGAAAAATTTACTCAGTCAAACAAATTATAATGAATTAAATTTTCAATTTATCACCAGAAAACATGTAAGAAAGAAGATGAGTATCAATTGTGCAAGATGTGTTCCCATTGTCTTTGTAATTTTATGTGACATTGTCATTATTTATCTGTCTTAAAAGAAGTACTGTTCAATCAGTCACTGAATAAAGTGTGAAGTAGTCAACTGTCTGCAATATATCATGCAGTTTAAATACCATCAGCAGGTGCCATGGCTGCAAATTATATCCAGCTATACTGTACCTGTGGTAATACTCTTGAAAGGTGGAATGTAAGTGGCAAATGTTTGTCCTTACAGAATGGCATGTCATGATTTTTTTTCCAGGTTGCATGGAAAATTCCAGGTCAGCCTTATGATGAGCATCCTAACATTTTCAGGAAGTAAATTCAAAGACTTTCAATGACATTTTTTGTTCAGTTTTGAGGATTTGAAAAGATGGAAGGTCACTGTTCAAAAACTTGTAAGAACCTATGTTAGAAAGAATAGAGATCAACAATGTTGTGTTATAATTTATAGGAGAGCACTGGTATGCAATCTCCAATTATTTATAAGAAAACAATAACAGTGTAACCCTCTTAATTGAATAGGCACTTTGCCAATGAAAATTATTCAATTAACAAGAATATTCAATTGACACTTTCCTGTAATCTTGAGATAAATTGAGCATTTATTCTATTATATCTTGTTTGACAGAGCTTGTGGAGCTCTGTCAAACAAGATATAATATATTAAATTGCTGTATTGGATGTACTGAGGCCAAATGGTCTGTAAACAAGGGGAATTCGGTGATTGTCAGGTTAATTTATCAACATATTACTAGATTTTTAATTCAATCACCAGGAGTTTGCTCTACAACATATATGCAATCAACAGGTCAAATTTGTACTAAAGGTACAGTATATGGTTTTGGCGTTTGGAAGTTATATTCATTTAACTGGGTGATTCAATTAAAATATATTCAATTAAGTAGGATCCACTGTATTAATGAGAAAAATCTGACTACCAACATAAATCTAGTGCTCAACCAGTTGAAAAAAACTTTTGAAGGAGGTGTGCTATGTCGGTTTTGTAACTTGTCTTTGTTTTTTTTAAGAAACTGATACCAGTGGTGTCACCAAAAAAACAAAATTACAATTTAAACAAATGAGCCTGTTTTAACAGCCATATCGGCCACATTTGCATTCAACAAATTCATGGAATGGATAATTTGAGAGACTTGTGTATGTCTCCCAGGCGATATGTATGGATATGTGTGTAAATTCAATAAAATTACTTGCAAGTCCGAATCTGATTGATTTTATCCCACCAAAAAACAATGCAAAATGGTTGTACATGTGTCAGATATGTTAAGTTGTTGAACTGTAAAATAGTGAGATTTCTGAGCAAAATAGTGAGATTTCAATTCTTATATGGCTCAAAGAAGAAAATTTATCATTTTTAATACAGTAGAATCCTCGTAATTGGATATCCATTTTGCCAGTGAAAATTATTCAATTAACAGGAGTAAACAATTAACAAGGATTTGGTCAGTTTCCTGTGTTCTGGAGGTAAACTGAGCATTTATTCTGTTATATCTTGTTTGACAGAGCTCATAGAGCTCTGTCAAACAAGATATAATAGAATAAATGCCTGTATTGAATATGGTGAGGCCAAAAAGGTTGATAAATAAGGGGAATTTGGAGCGTGTCACAGTAACTTTTTTGACGTATTACAAAAATTTATATACAATTAACAGGAGTTTACTCTACAACCCATATGCAATTGACAGGTCAAATTTGCACTGGAGGTATGGTAGATGGTTTTGTGTTTGAAAATGATATTCAATTAACAGGGATATACAATTAAGAGATATCCAATAAAGTGGGCTCCACTATAGTGAGATTCTGTTAAATTCCCCAATTTCCTGACTCATTTAACAATAAATTATTCTGGGAAATTATAGGAAGACTTCCTCTGAAATAGTGAAACTTAACATTTGACATGTGTTTTTATTGGATCAAGTTTTCTGCCATTTAATAAAAAAAAAAACAAAGAAAAAAAACCCACCCAAAAGCGAGTTTTTTGACAACACCAAAATGAATCCACCTGGATTTACTGCAGATAGTACATTTCATTACATGCCTGTTCTATGTAATTCCCATCTACAGCAACACTAAACCATGCAGAAAAAGAAAACTGGTTCCGTACGTATGTGTGAAAGGAAATCGTTGACAGACCACTTTTAAACAGAAGCGAAATTTCACCGGAATTTTCTACAATATCATGCAACATAATTACAATTTGAATCGCTAGTGATAGATGAAAATCGTCCCCTGAGTTCCAATGTGTTCTATGTGCCAGTATGCACATAGAACAGATTGGAACTCGGTGGACAATATAGTAACACAGGTTCCCCTAGCAAAGTTGGTTGGCGATAAAATGTGTTCTTTTTGTTGATAGTTGTAGAATGAATTTGTGACTGTCCTTCTAATAATTTCTTTATAGATGTGAAGGCATATAATAAACAGAACGACATGCGTGTGTAAATGGGTTAATCGATATGTCACTTGTGCCATAACAGAATGATAAAACTCGAGGCTGCAGGCCTCTCGTTTTATCCTTCCGTGCTGGCACTAGTGCCATGGCGATTAACCCTTTCACACATGTGTCGTTCTGTGTATACACATGATGAACTCATTCAGGTCCACAGAACAGAACTAGTTGATTCAGCACTCAGGCAGTTTACGTTCATATGCTGTTCCACAACACATGGATGTAAAATGTTCAGTAATTACCTTCTTAACAGATGTCACGCAGTAGTATTTTATTGCAAATGCAAAAAATTTACTGGGCTTTAATTTTTGTTGAATAACTCTTAGATGATGTGCAGTGGCTCAGTAGGTAGGGGCGCAGGCTGCAAGCCGAGAGGTCCTTGGTTCGAATCCCACCTGTGGCAACTGCCGTGTGTCCTTGAGCAAGACTCTTCACCCCCATTGCCATGTGTAGGCATGGTGGCGTTGTGTACTAAGGCGTACTGCACGTCGATGGTGCACTTGTCTTCAACCAATGCTAACTCTGCTGGTGTGGAGTTAGTATGTTGGGGAGCCTGACAGCTGCTCGCCGTTGCTCGGAGGTTCTCTCCGGGTACGCCAGCTTCCTCCACATGTAAAACTGTCAGACACAAGGTGACCCTGGCTGTTGAAAGTGTTGTTGAACCAATAAATAAATAATAAATAACTCTTAGGCACTGATCCAGTTAAGTCCTTACCAAACAATGAAAATGGCTGTACAAAATGCTATACACTTATCATTCAAATTCTGTTATTTTTAAATTTTTTAATTCTAAAACATAGCTTATGATCTCTCATAGGAAATGTGTTAGGAAGAATAATGTTAAAAGTTCAGGCATTTCGGAAATTTAGGAGTAAGGAAACACTTTTATTAGCATCATCTTCTAATTCACACTGAGTTAATTCTGAAAACAACGATGAAACAACACCATTTGTGAGCATAGCATATCTGAAATGGCACTAGATCAGAAATGATATGCAGTTTCTGTTCATACTTTCCATTTGAAATAAACCCTATCAGACCAATGACCATTGGTCAAAGACACACACACTTATGGCAACTCTAGTACTGGTACTTATAGTATTAGTATTGAAAATCTGGCCTTTAATAACATGAATTCAACAAATAGAATGAAAACAATAGCAATAGCTCAAAGTTGTGTAACTAGTCTACTTTGTAATTAATACACTGAGATACCTTGTATGGATGTTCTATAACACTTTCTCAAAAAGGTGAACAGTTGGAAATTGATACGCTGCGAAACTTATCAATGAACTATGTTTGTATTTTAACCTGTTACAGGACATGACTACCTGGCAGCCTTTTCAATATTTTTCCCCAAATTTAAATTTTTTCACTTCCCAAGACATTGTTTATGCAACCTAACTCGAACGAGCCCATTCTGATGATAGGCCATAAGCTATAATTTAGAAATATAAAGTACATAAATAAAATTTAACTCTTAGCTAACACAGCAACAAACGGCAAAATTTTCATTCTTCACCTCAAAAACATAGCTTAGGACCCCTCAATGAGTGCATTCTATTGAGTGCTCATGAGCTGTTTTGGAGGTAAAAGTTGAAAAAAGATAATAAAATTTGAATAACTATTTTTGTGAACAGCGCTGGTCATTCCACAGATAAAGGGTTAAATGGAAAGTTTTGTGTATAAAGCTTTGTAGATTTGGCAGACACGTTACCAAAAGTTCATTAACACTATACCCAACACACACAATATTAAAATTTATTATTTTAATTATTTTTTAATTTAAAAAAAAAATTTCACCAAAGCCATATCATGTGACCCCTTATTGGAACAAGCTCGATGAGCTTGTTCCATTGAGGGGGTCACATGATGTTTTTTTGTTGAAATTTTTGAAAAGTTAAAAAATTTATAGTAATTTATATATTTTTTATACTTACCAATGACCCAGACTTAGCTGGTGCTAACACTTAAAAATCTAGGGCCAAACACAAATTTTGCCCCCCAATCCCCAAAATTTGCATCTAAAACCAAAAGAAATCAGGGTTCATACAAAAATTTGCTCACAAAGTTCAAGGGTTTTTCAAGGGTTTTTTCAAGGGCTTCTTCTTTGTTTTCAAAGGCTACATATACTATTCAACTTGTTGTATGAGCTCTAAAAATCTAAGATTCATGTGACACGGATCTGACTTTGGAAGTCAGGAAGTACTGGTATCCAAAGTGTGATCTGTGTTACAGTAATCTTGGTAAAACGTTCCATACTTTTTTAGGTTTTTTTTAACTGAGCGACACGAGCGCAACAAACAAGTAAAAGGCGAGTACACATATATTTACAATGCCCAGGAAATAGCTTGGTATTCAAGGGTTTTTCAAGAGATTTCTGAAAGTTCAAGGGTTTCTCAAAGGCTAATTTCAAATTCCAGGGTTTTTCAAGAAAAAACTCATTTTCAAGGGTTTTTCAAGAGCTGTATGAACCCTGGAAATCATGTCCTAAAGGACCTCCATACTTTGCCCCCACTGCGCATGCGCAGTGTCAAGGACGTTCCAAAATTGGCGCCAATCACCATTCTTACTGGCAGTGCCTGGTCAGCGCTATGTACTCAGCGGGGAGGTAAGAGTTCCCAACTCCTGGGAGGGCCATCCCCGTCTGGGTCATTGGTAAGTATAAAAAATATATAAATTACTATAAATTTTTTAACATTTTTATACTGTACCAATGACCCAGACTTAGCTGAATAGTAAAAAGGCTGGAGGGCCTAGGACATAGAGGAAAATCCAATAAGCTCAACTATATAATATAGAGTGAACCCCTCAAGGAGAAAAGGAGTATTAGGCTTTACATGTATCTTTCTTATTTTATTATAAATTAAAAAGATACAATACCCTTCATAATTGAGCACAATAACATTCATGTTCTCTATTAACATCCAGTATAACCCATTATACTAATTATTTTTAAAGTAAGCCAATAAATAAAGGTAGTCCAGAGAATTGAGACTCTTTATATTCATTAAAAGTGTCCGAGGATTGTATATTAACGCCCGTTTGACACTTGACATATACAAATGCTTCACACCGAGTTACACTTTAAAAATATGACATTTTAACATTAATATTACACTTTAAAACCATCCCGGAAACGACTCAGAATTACTGACTCCGGAGGAGGAATTCCCTTGCTTTTCACTATAAAGCAGGTGACCTAAGGGAACACCCTCCCCCCCCCCCTTCCCCTTGCCCTGGGTCAAATAGCCCAGAGCGAAGAGGGCAGCAGGACGGAGTCACTGCCGGAACAGAAAGCCTGCATAACTATAGTTGCAACTGTTTAGTGGACGACATTCTGAGCAACAGATAACGGACCTAAACAATGCAGGTCTCCAGAAATGGACTCAATATTTCTGAGATAAAAATTCGTGAATGTGGATGGCTGAGACCAATAAGCAGCCTTCATTAAATCTGTAATAGCCACACTATTAGCGTAAGCCCAAGTTGTAGAAAGAGCTCTTACTTCATGAGCCGAAATCTTAAGCACAGACTGCTGGGAAGAAGATAAACTTTCATAAGCAGTACGGATAGTTAATTGAATCCATCTAGCAATAGAATGGACCGAAATGTCCTTTCTATTAGGCATCAGAGACAAAAAGAAACGTTTTCGTCCCTTTCTGATAAACTGAGATCTCTGTTTATAAATGCGTAAAGCTCTAACAGGACAGAGTAAAGGCCTACGCCCGTCTGAAGACGGAAGAGCCTTAATAACAATAGGTTCCGGATATTTATTAGGAGTCTGATTCTTAGCTAAAAATCCAACATTAGTAGTGAAGGTGATAGTGTTCCCGACACTACGATAGTGAGAATCGTCCACCGATAGTGCATGAAGCTCACTTACTCTTGTAGCAGAAGAGAAAGCTAAGAGAAAAGCTGTCTTATAAGACAAGAATTTGAAATCTACTGTCCCAAGAGGCTCAAATGGCTTTTCCTTAAGTTTAAGAAGAACCCAAGCTAAATTCCACTTAGGAATTAACCTAAGAGTTCTGGGTCTATTTATCGAGAAGTTTCTAACTAACTTAGATAAAGAGACATTAGATCCAATTTGTAAACTATCATGATGTGCATAGGTATCAGATAACATAGACCTATAACCCTTAATAGTAACAGGCTGCAGTTTGATTTCGTCAAACAAGTATACTAGAAAGTTTGCAATGTCTGGTATGGAGGGATAAAAAATATCAACAGAATGATCCCTACACCAACGACGAAAAACCTTCCACTTAGCCGCATAATTTAGCGAAGAGGAGGTCCTCCTACAGTTAGAAATCGCGTCCACTGCTCGTCCTGTAAAGTGCTTGCCATGCAAGAAGGACCGCACAACAGAAAAACGTGAAGGTTGAGACCTTGCGGGTTGTGATGAAGTCGACGCGGTTTCTCCTGCGAAAGAAGATTCTCCCGTGGAGGAAGCTTTCGCGGTAGGTCCCACAACAGACACCTGAGTAGATTTATACACAGTCTCTGTGGAGACAGAGATGCTACCAACAGAATCTTGCACTGAGATTGTTTTATCTTTAGCAATATTTGCTGAATCAACGGCGCTGGAGGATATGCATATCCTATCATTCCGTCCCATGAGATCGATAGAGCGTCTACTGCAAATGCTCTTGGATCCGGGCACGGTGACACATACGTCTGCAACTGATTGTTGAGATGTGTCGCAAATAAGTCTATCATTGGCCGTTCCCACTGGTAGCAAATCTGATTGAATACTTGTTTGTTGAGAGTCCACTCCGACGGCAACAAGCGACCCTTCCGTGAAAGGGAGTCTGCTAGTACATTCAGACGACCCGGTATATGATGGACCGAAAGTAGAACCTGATGTTCTAGAGCAAACAGAAGGATTCTCTCCGTTAGATTAAATAACGGAACGGAATGAGTGCCTCCCTGGTTCCGTATATACGCCACTACTGTCGTATTGTCGGACAGAATTTGGACATGAGCTTTGTGAATAATGCCCATCCAATGACGTAACGCAAGCCAAATTGACATCATTTCCTTGATGTTTATGTGCTTGGTTAGGAACTGTGGATCCCAAAGACCTGGGCATCTCGAATCCGTTGGGATCAATGTTGCACCCCAACCTGTTTGACTGGCATCCGTCATAATGGTAAAACTCGGATCCGGCAACTGCAGCGGAATTCCCTGAGTTAACCACTGAATGTTTGCCCAAGTCTGAATCTCTTGTTTCACTTGATCTGACAAGAGAACATCTATGTCGAGCGAATGAATCTTCACGCTCCAATTCTGAGTTAAGAAAATTTGGAGAGGACGAGTGCGCAACCGCCCCATCGGAATGAGATCCGCGGCGGCTCCGCAGAAACCTATCAGTCTCATAAACTCCCTCGCTGTGACTTTGTCTGCATGAAGACAATAGCGAGCGTAACAACTGACTAATTTCGCTCTGGTTAACGGCAGACGAATGAGATTGTTGTGCGTCTCGAAGCTCATTCCCAGATGAGTGAATGACTTGGACGGCACCAGATCCGACTTCTCCTCGTTTATAACAAAACCAAGATGTAGGAGCAATAGAAGCAGATTCTGCACATCGTTCTGAAGCGTTAACTCGTTGCCGTACCTCTGAAGAATGTCGTCCAGGTAGGCCGACGTTACCGCAGGCGAATGAGCTCGGAAATACATCATTACCGAGTTCATTACCCGAGTGAAAGCCCAGGGTGCTAGGTTCAATCCGAAGCACAACGCCCGGAATTGATACACAACTCCTAGGACTGCGAAGCGTAGATACTTTCTGAAAGTCGGATGTACCATGACATGAAAGTACGCATCCTTGAGATCTATGCTTGTAGCATAATCGTTCACCCGAATACTCGCTCTGACCGACCGAATCGTCTCCATATAAAATTTCGGAGCGACGATCAGCTTGTTTATCCAGCTCAAATCTATGACTGGACGGAACGAGCCATCTGGTTTCAGAACCAGAAACAGATGGCTGTAGAATCCCGGTGTTTACTGGTCTTCTACGACCTCTACCGCGTTCTTCATTAAAAGAGACTGCACCTTCGATAAGAGAGCGTCTCTTTTCTGCGGATTTGACGGAAGTTGAGTCCATTTTGGACTTCGAGTTAACGGAGGCTTTCGTTTGAAGGATATTCTTAGACCTTCCGAAATCACCCCTCTCACCCAAGGGTCGTTCGTAATCGACGCCCACTCTTCTGAAAAACTTGACAACCTTCCGCCAACCGGAATGCGATAGAGGTTGAAGCCATCACCTCCTGGACCTGCGAGGCCTGCGGGAGGAGAAACCACGTCCTCCACGACCCGCACCTTGTCCTGTTGACCTCGGGGCGTCCGTCCGATTGTCCCGGCCCGAAGGACGTCCCGCACGAGAGTCGCTGCCTTTACGGTCTCTTGAATAAGACCAAGAGGATGCACCGGAACCTCTAAAGGAACCTTTCTTGGGCGCATTAGACCCAGAAGTGCCTGTCTTATTCTTCTCTGTCGTATCCAACTTTTTGGAAGCGGATTTAAACAACAGAGAATCTGAAGCTTTCTTCGTAATTTTATCATAGATTGCAGAAAGCTTGCCGTCGAAAAGAAGTTCTCCGGAGACCGAAGCGACTCTGAGAGAGTTCTTCACCTTACTATCCACGCGTGTGGAAGTAGCTAAGGCTGCGTCACGTCTAACCAACTCCAGGTTTGCCACTGAAAGGGCGGAGTTATACGTGGAATAAGCCACTGCCCTTGAAAGAAGTCTTAATGAGGATTGTATATCCTGGAATTCTTTCCCTTGAAGACGCAGTGATAACGCCTTTGTAAGGTGGTCTGCATAAGATAAAGCGTCTAAACTGGCCCTGTTAGACGTGATTGTCATATCCAACACCACGGTTGGAACGGACATAGACGACGGTAACGACAATTCTAAGTCTTCCGCCTCGTCGTCAAGACGCAGAGGAACTCTCGGAATACCCTGTCCTGCCGTATCGAATTTATTCCTTGCATTAATGAAAGGCAGGTTAAGAGCATTGGAGGACAAGAAACCAGCTTTGCCTGTTTTGGAAGCAAGCTTGAATATAGCGTCGTTCAATAATTCAAATGTTCTTGTGACATTATTGGACTGAGACGGAAACTCAGGGACAATGTCTCAGAACCGCTCAAAGAATTCAGTGTCCAATTACGCTATTATTCTCTTGTCCGGAACCGCAGCAGTCTGGCCCGACGGAACAACGTGAGGAAGGAAGTGCCGGATAAAATCCACGGCAGCTTTATGTTGTTCCGAAAGGGATAGCTCCAAGTCATCCGTATCCTTTTCACCATCCGGTCGGACCTCACGATGCTCCCGGTCGTCCGCACCCGATGCTTCGGCGGAGCGTACCGACCCAGCGCCGTCGGATAATTCCCGATCCGACACCGATTCTGTCGGCTGCTGGGATGCTGCGATAATTTGTGCTATCTGAGCAAGCACGTCCGTCATCGAGGCCTGCGGAGTGGCGGTCTTTCGCTGCTTCGCCGCAGGAAGCTCCGCATCAACTGACTCCCGCATACTCTTCCTATGCGAACGTCCGGAGTCTACCGGCCTCGTGTCCCTGGCTACCGGATGGTGTGACCTGGTCGCCAAAGAATCCCTTATCGGCGAAGCTGGTAGAATCTCCGCGGTCACGTAGCCAAGGTGCGGTCGTGTGCGCTGGTGAGAGGATGAGGAAGCCTGCGCAGTCTCCGCAGACTGCCTAAACAACGGAGCGTCCCGAGCGACGGACGTGTGCTCCACATTTTGTACCACAACATCAGATCCCTGATGTTGTTGTACGAGAGAGGGGCCTCTCTCGCTCGCGGCCCGGCTGGACCTGGACAAGCTAGGAACCGGACTAGAAGGCTTCCTCCGATCTCTCCTAACATCCGCCGTCACTGGGTGTGCACCTAGTATATTTATAGTGCTCGCATCACCCAACATTTCCTCCTGGACCACAACGGATGAACCCGGCTGCCGAACCATTCGGTGAATGGACGCTACACCGGGCGAGCTAGCGGACGACAGCGCCGTCGATCCTACTAGGGACCTCTTAGGCAACTGTCGTATCTCCATGAGCACTTTTGCCGCTAACTCTTCATTCAATTGTGACGACGAAAGCGCACTCTTGGAAGATAACATGGAAACATCACCCTGTTCTTGTTCCTCTGAAATAGAAACTGATAGACTAGAGTGACCCTGCGGAGAAAGGACCGGCATAGCCCTTTCTCCACTAACAACATACTGTGACACACGTTTCCAATGTTTGTCATCCCAATATTGACATATTGAACAGGAGTTAGTGCGAGTACACTGACTACAATTAATACAATGATCATGAAAGTCAGAGGAAGATTTCTTCCTATTACAATTTGAACAATGTCCTTTCATTGTGAAAAGACAACAACAAGTCCTAGTACTCACACAAACTCCTAAACACAAAGATACATAATAACATGATCCATTAATATTGAAAAAAGCAAATGAAATTCAAAATAATTTTTGAAAATTATTTTTTCAGCGAAGCCCAAGTTTCTGAAAAGTAACGTTGAGCCCCAATGGACCCCCAAGGGTAAGTGTGGTCAAAAATTTTAAAATTATTTTAAATAATTATTGCAACACTTACGGATAATAATAATGTATCTTGTAGTGAGATAAACTACTCCAAAGGCAAAAAGCCCCCCTCAAAAGAGACTGTTGCCAATGTAAACAAGAAGTGTATAAACACCAGAAAACATGACTCCAGGCACTGACAATACTGGCCAGAAGTCAGTTATCAAAATTACACACTATCTGATGCAAAACAGAGACTTCCAGAGAAGAATCTGCAGAACATCAGATGGTAGATGCAGAACACAACATCTAAACACCCATGGGTGAAAACGTAAACATGGGGAAAATAACAGAATTCATTCTGTAACCAAGCTAATTCTCCCAAGAAATTTTAGGAGTAATCTTACTCAAAAATATGCCAAAAGCATGGGAGAATAGCAAGGGGGGACTTACAGGATAAGGAGAGAGGAAACACTGAATAAGCAGCGCAACTTCAAAGTAAGAATGACAACAACAGGCCCATGCCTCGAAAATAGGCAACTTAACATAATTTTATAACAAAATTTTAAGTTACAGCCCTGATTATTTTCTGTCACTCCTTTTTCCTCTCCTCCTTCTCTATCCTCCTTAGAATCACCATTTCTCCAATATTTATGTGTCTGGCATCATTTAAACTGAGATTTACAAGCACAAAGATCAGTGAGATGTTAACTGATGAAGGGCCAAACAAAGAATGGTGATTGGCGCCAATTTCGGAACGTCCTTGACACTGCACATGCGCAGTGGGGGCAAAGTATGGAGGTCCTTTAGGACATGATTTCTTTTGGTTTTAGATGCAAATTTTGGGGATTGGGGGGCAAAATTTGTGTTTGGCCCTAGGTTTTTAAGAGTTAGCACCAGCTAAGTCTGGGTCATTGGTACAGTATAAAAATATATATTTTTTCAACTTCTTAATTTGTAAATTACACAGGTGGATCTGGCCGATTCATTAGGTAAAGGGATAATTGTTTAGTTTAAACATTATTTTATTTCCATAGTTATACGGATACATCATGTTATAACAGTGAAACAATAAGAGCAACAATATAACCAGAGAAAATGGATTCAACAGCAAGCATAAAAGCTTACAGTTGATTTCTTCAAACATTGTGGCTCAATTGGGTTCAGACAAATGTGGAGTTTGGACTTTGCAAATTCACTCCTTTTGATCTTCTCGTGTTAGGATCCAACACTGTACAGGGTAAATGTTATGTCAACATTGTTACAACCATATTTTAATATTTTTGTGTTAAAATAGACTTCAAATTTAGTGATTGTATCAATCAAAAGGAACCAAATGCAAGTTATATATTTTTTATACTTACCAAAGACCCAGACTTAGCTGATGCTAACTCTTAAATTCTTAAATTCTAGGGCCAAACACAAATTTTGCCCCCCACCCCCCCCCCCCCCCCCCCCCCCCCCAATCACCAAAATTTGCATCAAAATCCAAAAATTAGATGTCCTATGTGGTCCTCCATACTGTTATCCACTGTGCATGCGCAGTGTCAAGGAAGTACGAAATTGGAGCCAAATCCTCATTCTTACAACCAGTGCCTGGTAAGTGTTATGTAATCAGCAGGGAGGTATGAGTTCCCAACTCATGGGAGGGCCATCCCCGTCTGGGTCATTGGTAAGTATAAAAAAATATATAAATTACTATAAATTTTTTAACATTTTTATACTGTACCAATGACTCAGACTTAGCTGAATAGAAAAAAGGCTGGAGGGCCTAGGACATAAAGGATAATCCAATAGACTCAACTACATGTAAACAGAATTATCCCCTCAAGGAGAAGAGAACAGGCTTTACATGTATCTTTCTTGTTTATACCAAAAAAGAAAGACACAATACCATTCCGTAATTGAGCCCAATAACATCAGTGATCTCTATTAACATCCAGTATAACCCATTATACTAATTTATTAAAGGAAAGCCAAAAAATAAAGATAGTCCAGAAAATGAGACTCTTTATACTCATTTAAAAGTGTCCGAGGATTGTATATTAACGCTCGTATGACACGTGACATATGTAAATGTTTCACACCGAGCTACACTTTAAAAATATTACATAAATGAGATAGACATTAGCTTTACACTTTAAAACCATCCCGGCACCGACTCGGAATTACTGACTCCAGAGGAGGTATTCCCTTGCTTTTCACTATAAAGCAGGTGATATAAGGGAACACCATCCCCCCACCCCCTTCCCCTTGCTCTGGGTCAAATACCCCAGAACAAAGAGGGCAGCAGGACAGAGACTCTGCCGGAACAGAAAGCCTGCATAACTATAGTTGCAACTGTTTAGCGGACGACATTCTGGGCAACAGATAATGGACCTAAACAACGCAGGTCGCCAGAAATGGACTCAATATTTCTAAGATAAAAATTTGTGAATGTGGAAGGCTGAGACCAATATGCAGCCTTCATTAAATCAGTAATAGCAACACAATTAGCATAGGCCCAAGATGTAGACAGCACTCTTACTTCATGCACCGAAATCTTAAGCACAGACTGCTGAGATGAAGATAATTTATCATTTGCAGAACGGATAGTTAACTGAATCCACCTTGCAATAGAATGGACCGTAATGTCCTTTCTATTAGGCAGCAAAGACAGAAAGAAACGCTTACGTCCCTTTCTGATAAACTCAGATCTCCGTTTGTAAATACGCATAGCTCTAACTGGACAAATCAGAGGCCTATGACCCTCTTGAAGACGGAAGAGCCTTAATAACAATAGGTTCAGGGTACTTATTAGGAGCCTGATTCTTAGCCAAAAATCCAACATTAGTAGTCAATGTAATAGTATTATCAACACTACGATAGTGAGAATCATCAACAGATAGTGCATGAAGCTCACTAACTCTTCTAGCAGAAGAGAAGGCTAAGAGAAAAGCTGTCTTATAAGATAAGTATTTGAAATCCACTGTATCAAGAGGTTAAAATGGCACTTCTTTTAGCTTCAGAAGAACCCAAGCTAAATTCCACTTAGGAATTAACCTAAGGGTTCTAGGTCTATTTATCGAAAAGTTTTTCACTAACTTAGATCCAATCTGTAAGCTATCATGATGAGCATAGGTATCCGATAGCATAGACCTATAACCCTTAATTGTTATTGCCTGCAGATTGATCTCGTCAAACAAGTAGACCAGAAAATTAGCAATGTCTGGAATGGAAGGATCATAAAATTCAACAGAATGATCCCCACACCACCGATAGAAAACCTTCCACTTAGCAGCATAATTTAGCGAAGAGAAGGTCCTCCTACAGTTAGAAATTGCATCCACTGCTCGTCCTGTAAAATGCTTGCCATGCAAGAAGGACCGCACAACGGAAATTCGTGAAGATTGAGACACTGCGGGTTGTGATGCAGTGTGCGTGATTTTCCCTGCGAAAGAAGGTCCTCCCGTGGAGGAAGCTTCTGCGGAATGTCCCACAACAGACACCTGAGTAGATTTATCCATGGTCTCTGGGGTGACACAGATGCTACCAACAGAATCTTGCAGTGAGATTACTTGATTTTTAGCAATATCTGTTGAATCAACGGAGCTGGAGGATACGCGTATCCTATCATTCTGTCCCAAGAGATCGAGAGGGCGTCTACTGCAAACGCTAGAGAATCTGGGCATGGCAACACAATCCGATTGAATATTCGTTTGTTGAGAGTCCATTCTGACGGCAACATACGACCTTTCCGAGAAAGGGAGTCCGCTAGAACATTCAGATGACCCGGAATATGACGGGCCGACAGAAGAACTTGATGCTCTAGGACAAACAGAAGGATTCTTTCCGTTAGATTGAACAATGGAATGGAATGAGTGCCTCCCTGGTTCCGAATATATGCTACTACTGTCGAATTGTCGGACAGAATTTGAACATGCAAATTCTGAATAATGTTCATCCACTGACATAGCGCAAGCCAAATTGACATCATCTCTTTGATGTGCTTGTTTAGGAACTGCGGATCCCAAAGAACCTGGCACCTCGAATCTGTTGGGCTCAAAGTTGCGCCCCAACTTGTTTGACTCGCATCCGTCATTATTGTAAAAATCGGATTTGGCAGCTGCAGTGGTACTCCCTGAGTTAACCACTGAATATCTGCCCAAGTCTGAATCTCTTGTTTCACTTGATTCGACAAGACGATGTTCGTTTCGAGCGAATGAGTCTTCACACTCCAATTCTGATTAAAAAATATCTGGAGTGGACGAGTGCGTAGCTGCCCCAGCGGAATAAGATCTGCAGCGGCTTCGCACAAATCTGTCAGTCTCATGAATTCTCTCACTGTTACTACATCTGAGTGAAGACAAAAGCGAGCATAACAACCGACTAATTTCGCTCTGGTTAACGGCAGACGAACGAGATTGTTGTGCGTCTTAAAGCTTATTCCCAGGTTGGTGAATGACTTGAACGGCACTAGATCCGACTTCTTTTCGTTTACTATGAAACCGAGACTCCGGAGCAATTGAAGCAGACTCTGAACATTGTTCTGAAACGTTAACTTGTTGCCATACCTCTGAAGAATGTCGTCCAAGTAGGCCGACGAAATGAGTCATTACTGAGTTCATTATTCGAGTGAAGGCCCAGGGCGCTAGATTCAGACCGAAGCACATTGCTCGGAACTGATAAACGACTCCTAGGACAGCGAAGCGAAGATACTTTCTGAACGCCGGATGTACCATGACGTGAAAGTATGCATCTTTGAGATCTATGCTCGCAGCAAAATCATTCACTTGAATGCTCGCTCTGACCGATCGGATGGTCTCCATATAAAATTTCGGAGCCACGATCAGCTTGTTTATCCAGCTCAGATCTATAACTGGACGAAATGAGCCGTCTGGTTTTGGAACCAGGAATAGGTGACTGTAGAAACCTGGAGATTCCTGGTTTTCTATGACCTCTATAGCGTTCTTGTCCGGAAGAGATTGAACTTCTGATAGAAGCGAATCTCTCTTCTGAACGTTTGACGGAAGCTGAGTCCAACGTGGACTTCGAGTTAACGGAGGTTTTTCCTTGAAGGACAGTTTTAGACCTTCGGAAATAACCCCTTGTACCCATGGGTCGTCCATAATTGACAACCAATTGGTTAAGAATCTCGACAGCCTTCCGCCCACTGGAACGCAATAGAGGTTTAGACCATCACCTCCTGGCCCTGCGAGGCTTGCGGAAGGAGAAACCACATCCTCCATGACCCGCACCTCGCCCAGTCGACCTAGGGGCGTCTGACCGGTTATCTCCGCCAGCATTACGACCCCTACCTGAGTTGCTACTCTGACGGTCTCTTGAGTAAGACGTAGAGGCTTTCTTAGATCCTCTATAGGAACTTCCCTTGGATGTATTCGCCCCCGAAGTGCCTGCCTTACTCCTCTCTGCTGAGTCCGACTTTTTCGAAGCTTTCTTAGTAATCTGATCATAGATTATAGAAAGGTTTCCGTCGAAGAGAAGCTCTACGGAGACCGGAGCGACTCAAAGAGAGTTTTTCACCTTACTATACACTCTTGTGGATGCAGTCAGGGCAGAATCACGTCTGACTAACTCCAGATTTGCCACTGAAAGGGCGGAGTAAAACGTAGAATATGCTATCTCCCTCGAAAGAACTCTTAAGGAAGTTTGAACAACCTGGAATTCTTTCCCTTCAGGACGTAATGATAATGCTCTGGTAAGGTGATCTACGTGAGATAATGCGTCTAAACTGATTCTGTTAGACGAGATTGTCGTCTCCAGCGTACTGGAGTGAATCGACATGGATGCCGGCAATGACAACTCCAAGTGTTCTGCCTGGTCGTCTAAACTGAGAGGAACTCTCGGCACACCCTGTCCTGCCGTTTCAAATTTATTTCTGTTATTGATGAAAGGCAGCTGTAGAGCATGAGGCAATAAGAAGCCGGATTTGCCAGTCTTAGAGGCTAGCTTGAATATAGTATCATTCAAAAGTTCAAATGTCCGCGTGACATTACTGGACTGGGTCAGAAACTCAGGTGTAATGTCCCTATTCCGGCCGAAAAAGTCTGTGTCCAGTGACGCTTATCAGGTAATGCAGCATTTTGGTCTGGAGGAACAACTTCTGGAAGGTGTTGCCGGATGAAATCTACGGCCACCTTATGTTGTTCGGAAAAGGAAAATTCCAGCTCCGCTGATTCCCTTTCACCATCCGACTGGACCACATGAGATTCTCGGTCGTCCCTTTCTGACTCTGCAGGGGAGCGAACCGACCCAACTTCCTCAGACAGTTCCTGTTCTGAAAAAGTTTCTGATGGCTGCTGGGATGCTGCAATGAGTTGAGCTATCTGTGATAGCAAGTCCGTCACGGAGGCCTGTGGAGCCACGGTCTTACGTGATTTAGCCGCTGGAAGCTCCTGGGACGTTAATTCCTGCATACTTCTTTTATGCAAACATCCCGGCGATAAGGCCTTGTGCCCTTGGCTACCGGATGGCGTGACCTGATCGACGTGGAATCCCTGGTCGGTGAAGCAGGCTGCATATCTGCGGTCACGTGGCCAAATTGCGGTCATGTGTGCTGCCGTGAGGATGAGGAAGCCAATAGACTAGCCGCACCGGACTGTCTATACGACGGAGCGTCCCGAGCAGGAGGACTGCACGTATGCTCCGACTGACGAACGTTACGTACAAAAACATCTGGGCCCAGATGTTGTTGTAAGAGAGAGGGGGCCTCTCTCACTCGCGGTCTGAGCAGACCTGGACGAGCTAGGTACCGGACTGACTGGCTTCCTCTGTTCCATCCTCTGATCCATCGTCGCCGGGTGTGCACGATCCGTGTTTATAGTGCTCGAAACACCCGATCTCCTTTCCTGGACGGCAATGGACGAAACCGGCATCACAACCATTTTGTGAATGATTGCTTCACCGGGCGAGCTAGCGGGGCGACAATACCGTTGATCCTACTAGGGACCTCTTAGGCATTTGCCGAATTTCATTGAGCACTTTAGCCGCTAGCTCTTCATTTGACTGCAAAAAAGAGACTGAAAAACTAGAGTGACCCTGTGGCAAGAGGACCAGCATGGACCTCTCACCACTAACAATATACCGTGACACACGTCTCCAACGTTTGTCACCCCAATTGGCACACACAGAGCAAGAATTAGTGTGAGTACACTGTCTACAAGAAATACACTAAGCATGAGAATCAGAGAAAGACTTCTTCGAATTACAATTTGAACAAAATTCTTTCATTTTGAAAAAATTTTAACAGTCATCGTACTCGCACTAGCCCTTGAAAACAAGATACATGATAACAAAATAATCCATTACAAACATTTCGAAAAATAATTCAAAAGAAAAAATTTTTCGAAAAAATTTCAAGATCAGCCCAAGTTCCCAATGGGAATGATGAGCCCAAATGGATCCCAAAAAAGCCTAAGTGTGGACAAAAATTTTAAAACATGTCTAAAAATTAATGTTACACTTACGGACAATATTAATGAATTTGGCTATGAGCGAACTAAACAGAAGACAAGGAATCACTGTCTGAAGTAACTGTTGTCAACGTAAACAAAAGTGAATAAAAACTGGAAACAAGACTCCAGGTACTGAAAATATGGCCCGAAATCAGTAACCAATTTTAACACTATCCGATGTAAAACAGAGGCTTCCTGAGAAGAAACTACAGTACATCGGATGGTAGATGCATGACCGAAAATGCCTAACCACCCTAGGGTGAGGACGTAACCATGGGGAAAAACAGAATAAACATTCTGTTACCAAGCCAATACTCCCAAGAAATTTCAGTAAAAATAATTACAAAAATTATGCCAAAAGCATGGGAGAATAGCAAGGGGGGTATTAAGGAAAGGGAGAGAGGAAACACTGAACAAACAATGGAAA
The DNA here is from genome assembly GCA_031216915.1 of Pictodentalium vernedei. Lineage (NCBI taxonomy): Eukaryota > Metazoa > Mollusca > Scaphopoda > Dentaliida > Dentaliidae > Pictodentalium > Pictodentalium vernedei. The sequence continues at coordinate 685,197,291 of CM062296.1, read as the reverse complement.
TTTCATAGCAAGAATGAAAACATCAGGCCCATGCCCCGAAATTAGGGAACATGAAATAATTTTGCATAAAAATTATAAGTTACAGCCCTGAACACATCCTTCCACTGTTCCTTCCTCTCATCCTTTTATTTCATCCTTAGATCCACCATTTCTCTCATGATTATGTGTCTGGCATCATTTTAACTGAGATTATAAGCACAGATATCAGTGAGATGTGTT